>LR990535.1:5000000-7500000 GCA_905147745.2 Phlogophora meticulosa | reverse complement strand
CAAATGATAATATTGCATGTCATCATGGCATCTTAAGTTCTTATATAATAGACGTTTCATAATTACTAGTTTCCTCTATACTATTAATCAGTATTAAGGTCAGGTGCTATCACCAGTGGGTAAGGATTACATTATTGTCATGCAATAACAAACGACTTGAAAGCATAAATGCGAATTTATTTCTGAACAACTTAAGTACACTCAAATTATATAATACTCGTCAATCACAGTAAAAATATGATACATAAACAATACATACGCAAGTGTACGAAAATTTATAATATTATATCACTTATCACGACTAGATTATTCAATTATGAAAACATTAACTTAAAGGTCTGGTCACACTTTTAACGTCTTGCCATATACTGACGCCTTAATTAATTTAAATACAACAAATACAATAACTATAACAAATCTATACTTATATATACCAGATCCAGATCTAAAACAGATTTGCCTTATTTTAAACAAGGCAAATCTGATTTATGGCGAGAGTATGGGTAAGACAAGTTATTTCGAGTACCATGTTATGTTGTCAGTTGTAAGTCTAACATAACATAGGTACACCGCGATATACAATCTGTGAAACCATACAATCAGAATCGTAAAATCGTCTTAATTATACAGGTGACCAATGAACAGATATTCAAAAATATTTTTTTAAAGCCTCTCTCCAAGGGTTTCAAGTAGTATTAGTTCAGTTTGCATACATATCCGATTAAGCTGCAATTTGGTGACAGTACTTATGTTAATATGGTGAAAATGCAAGCTTACCATACGACCTCCGTTGGCTTATCATAAAAGCCCTGTCTTCTATGGTCTCTTTGGTTTAGTCTTGTAGGGTCTGATGATAAGCCTCGATGATAAGAACTCGTAGAACTAAACAAGATAGCCGTAATCACGATAGGCCAGTGGTTAAGGCCTTGCCCAATGTCTTTAACTCATATTTACTTTCTCTTTCAATTAATTTGTCGAATGTATTATAGATGTCTCTAACTAGCACAGTTTTTATCACCTAAGTCAAATTGTCTTGGTTACGCGGTAGCAAACTGTGTAAATATTTTTTTGGAATCAAACAAGATTTTAGTTTAAAAATGTACTTATGTTTATATCAGAATTTGAAAGAAAAAACAATTCAACTTTTTCTCGACCGAATTAAGAATAAGGCTAATGGGCCTTGAGGTCAATCAGCAATGATGCCTAGGTCAAGTCGAAGCTGCAGAGCCTTTAAAATCATCGCAGAATTGCATTGCTAACCTATCAGTAACATTTACGTGTAAAATGGCATTACAACATTAAATCCGCCAAGCCCGGTTCGCTGCTACACTATAAATAATTGAGCATACATAGGGATGTTTCGGGAAGGCCTTGGAGAGAGGATTAAAAAAGACGTCTATTCTTTTTTGAAGCCAGTGTGGGAAATAAAAAGAAAATTTAAGAGAAATTAGAATATAAAAAAAATATACAAATCCAGCCTGTTATTGTCCCACTGCAGGGCAATCTTCCCAAATAGAGAAGGCACGAACTTTATAAGGCTAGGTTTTCTCACGATGTTTTCCTTCAGCGAAGTCTGGCATGTAGTTAAGGAATTACCCATACTGGTTACAAAAAACTAATCACCTGTATATTTTTTTAAATCGATTCCATAGCTTATGCGCTAAGATATCCCACGAAATACAATCGATCTTACTGGTTTTTTTGCTATTTGCAGCTTAGTATTATACAATTGTTAAGGATAGTCATAAGCCCGAAAGTCTTACGAAGGGGTATCATGCTACCCAGTAATTGGGTTGTCGAAGTCAGACAGTTACTCCTTGTCCAAATGTCCAATAACCACTGAGATACTGAGGTGCAAACTGCAGAAATCGCAACAAATTTTCAAATTTCGTGGGTTACCTTACCTACAATAAGAATAAACATGCCGAATAATATTATATTTCAATGTATAAAAAGGCAAATAAATACACAATAATTTCTACAACTGTCCCTAATACGCGCCAATATAATTTATATAAATAAAATTATCCTTATATCTACATAGAAAGTATCTTTTTACTCACTACTTTATAGATTTACAAATGATTTTCTACCAACGATTTAGGTAACATTTTGACTAATAACAATTTTAGACATTTTGCATCCGATTTTTAATACAAAAAATATATAATACATCAACAGGGTTTCTATCTTGCCAAATATACTCTTTAATTACACGTATATAGGTTTTGTGCTTGCAATGTGCTCATATTTCTAAGACTTTAATTTATGGGAACAATTACGCAAAAAAATACAACTAACTCCTAGCATATAGTAACCCTCTTTATGTAATGTTTATAAGTAAAAAACCTACCCTAATCTAGATACTACGATCTATTTTATTATGTTTATAAACTATTCATAGCCATTTTTAATTATGATTGGAGTGTAATTTTAATAAGTCGTATTTAATCGAGCGTGGCATTGTTTGTTACCTATTTACCACAGACAAAGAAGTGGGTACTAAAATTAATAGGCTGGCGTCTAATTTCGAGTCCATTTGAAACAAACTCGAAATATTTATCTTAAAGCCGATTTACATGGAACAATTTATTTGCATCTACAATGTAGGTAATATGTTGAAGCAATAATAAAGGTTGCATCTAGATAGTATACTTCATATTTCTTCAAGTTTATTGTATGCAGCAAGCAGCTTTAAGAGTGATGTCTAAGTCACATTAAAAAAAAAACACATATATTTTGCTACCATTTATGATCTTAGCTTCCAACTCATTAATTTTAGTAGCCATCCAAAGTTCCAAACTTCTATATATTAATTATTATTGTAAGCTATCTGACCTGATTCAGAACTATGAGGAATGTAATTTGAACCTTATTTTATTTATTAGTTGCACAAATATAAAAACGCTGCCATTTTGTATTGTGAATTGATGATTTAACTTAGAAAAAGATCTTTTAAATATAGAAATAAGTTGCTTGATATTATAGAAACTTAAATTTAATTACTTTCAGGATCTCTTATTGATAAGAGATGCTGTTATATAAATTATAGTAGATAGGCAAATTCAGCTACTGTCCACGGGAGAGTACCTCTTAGCTAAGTAGTAGAGAAAAGACCGCGTTACCTACAGCTGTGCTGATGCGCAA
This sequence comes from Phlogophora meticulosa, assembly GCA_905147745.2. Taxonomy (NCBI): domain Eukaryota; kingdom Metazoa; phylum Arthropoda; class Insecta; order Lepidoptera; family Noctuidae; genus Phlogophora; species Phlogophora meticulosa. The sequence goes on along the minus strand of LR990535.1, from coordinate 7,496,853 downwards.
GCACATGCTACAGACACGAACGCGATGTCAGTATAATAAATTACATAAACAAGGAGTTTATTCGTTTTCCGTAGATACAAATGTTACGATCACTTAGTTTCAAGTACGACGATGGCTTACCTTACATCTAAACATGAACAATGACTTAGGCGATTATAATTTACTCTTGCATTTGTTCTTAACTATCTGCAGTCACGATATTTCTATTGTTTATACACAAATTGGAACGGCAATGTGTCCTTATGAAATGTCCGTGTAATTTCAGTGTGGGGGATTACGTAAGTTGTTTACTTACAGTGACCAAAAGCTGACTTAATACGTAGGCAGCTCAGGCGCAGTGCGAGCTACGTCTTCACTTTGCGTGAGGACTTGAAGTGTCCGTTCTTCTTCCAGCCGTTGCCCTGCGCTGCCTCGCCGTTCATGGCTCGGCTGGCGAACGATGTCGTCTTGCTCTTCGTTTCGAACAATACGTCTGAATCTGTCTCGGTTTCTGATATATCCTTACTCGTGACTGTGAAATGGAGACAAGAATTGAGTTTTTTTATCGTTGTATTTGACAGTTTACAAGTATACATTCTATTATCTTTTAATGGTTTTTATATAAGAAATCAGAAGAAATACACAAATTGGCTGACGTCCGCGGTTTGATAAAGTACAGAAACAGGATGCGTCAGTAAATATTGACTTAAAGCCTCTTAGAGCCTTTGCATAATTTAAAAAATATATATTTTAAAAAGTTTAATAAAATAAATTGGTGCGTTGGTGGTCGTACAATATTTACATGGTTTCTCCTCGTTGTCGGCGAGCGGCAGCAGGCGGTACTTGGGGCGCGCGCGCGGCTTGCGCGGCGCGCACACGCGGCGCAGCGCGCGGGCGCCGGCCCAGCCGCCCGCGCACAGCGCGCACAGCGCCGCCACGCCGCCTAGGCTGGCGTACACCACCGACCAGTCTGGGACAACATGGTTTATGTTTATTTTAGAGAGCGCATGCAGTGAGTGTGTTTAGCGGGGGTATTGATGCCACAGTGACGTTGAGTTGTTGTTACGTTGACCTATTTTGCCCATAGTGAAAACATGATTGTATCGAATTCGTCGCAGGAACTTGGTGATAGTGTTGCATGTCGCGTTAAAATCAAAATCAAAATTCATTTATTCAAATTAGGCTGAGAATCAGCACTTTTTGAACGTCAAAGACGTTTACATAAGACAGTCCCCCAAAACGCCCACCCTTCACCACTTCCTAGTGTTTTTGCTGCCGCTGACATGTGCAATGCTGAATTATATCAATACAACTCATTCATACAATGTAATGAGAGGATCATGTCAATAACATAAAAATAAGGATAGTAGAAGAAACATACACAGTTAGGTCAGTCTATACAGTTCGCGCAAAGCCTACGGCAAAACTAAACAATGCACAACATCATGCAAAAACATCTTTTAATACCTTAACTGCCAAACAACGACACACAATAGAAAATTAATTGTTTGTTAGTCATTTGTCGTTCAACGTGTTAAAGAAAGGAGATACGTTATAATTTGAACTGTGAGCTAGAAAGACAAACGTAATACTACCAGACTACAATTAATAGGGGAACCTGCGCATCTGGAGCATCTTGCTTTGGTAAGCGTATAGATAGAATGGAATAATGGTAGTCACCGCAGTCCGGCTGCGCGTCCGGGTCCAGCAGCGCCAGCAGGCTCTGCATCCAGAAGGCGTCGCAGCGGCACGTGCGCTGCGCGTGGTCGCACACGCCGCGGCCGGAGCAGGCGCTGAGGCAGCGCAGCGAGCGCACGCGGCCGCCGCCCCACGCCGCCCAGCCGCCGCGCGCGCCGCGCACCAGCGCCAGCGCGCGCACGCCCTCCACCGCCGCGCCCTGCGCACACCGCACACCGTACATCAACTGACCCATACATACCAATTTCAGAAAAATCATGTGCGACGATAGGCACTGAAGCGTTCATGTATCTTCATGCAATAGCTATACACAAATGTATAGCTGTTGCTTTTCCATAAATCAATAAATACGTCTTTTAGCGCTAACCCAGTACCTCAAGAACTGGTCAAGTTTTTAAAATACATACACTTATTCATGATACGTCTGCCTGCACGGATCCATTCGCCATACGGACGCAAACATGATTGTTCACTTACCTAACACTGTCTGAATTTACGCACAAGTCAAGAAAAAAAATACGTCTCAGATCTCGGAACTAGACGAGTGATATCCTATTTAAGAAAATTGTCGAAACTCTAAGATTCTTAAACGACCAAAAGTAGAATATAGTAGAAAAAAGTAAAAATCTCACCTGCTCAGAAAGGAAGAAAATCAACTGCGTATTTCCAGAATCGATTTGCCCGTGGACCTCAGTAACATTGATTCTGATGTCGTCTTTCAGGAGTAACGTCATCTTCTGTACTAACGAGTCGAGTTGGCTCTGAGTAAAGGTCGATATGGGAATGTTCAGGGTCAACTCCATGAGATTCATTTCGAGGGGGTCTGGCTTCACTTGGACGCTCACTGTGTCTTTGTCTGACTCCCCTTGATCGTCTGTCACTGTCAACTCGTATACATATCGACCTGCTTCTATATTTGTTAGCTGTGAAAGTAGAATAGGTAAGATAATATCAGTTGGTGCACTAGAAATATGTCTTTGAACCTTTTAATCGCTTGATTGTATATTAGTTGCCTCCAGCGTCCAGCTTTTACATTAAAATAATATATAATCTGCCTGAAATGCGCTATTTTTGGGTAGAATGTAAATTGGAACTAAGAAATCGAACTAGACAAACTAAAAGTATTTTTAAATGTTTGGTTTTTGAAAGAGTTTTTTAAATACGACGGAATGGACACGAAATAATTTGTCGGCTAAATCCAACTAGAGCGGTTGATGGGGTGTGCGGTGAAAAACCCATGCTATTATGTCAGAGCATTTTTAGATGACCTTTTGGGATCTTTGGCCCTAGTCAGTCTTGAGCAGGATACATAATTGAGAACCACAGTAAGCCTAATTAAACTTCCAATCTTTTTAGATCGGGCTATCCAAAAAGATAAGTTATTTTGGACCTTTATTTCATTTTAACTACTGTCTAGTCTAAACTAATGTTGCAAAAAGGTCAATTTATTTGTTTATAAGGGGTAACCGTCTGGAAGTACGGATCCTAAATGTGGCTGAGGGCCATAGGCTACTTTTTTATTTCTTGTGAGCTAGGGCTTGGGAGAGAACCCGTGGGAAAAAGCTAGTTCACCAATAAATTCGTAATGATACACAAGTATCTCAGCAGTCGCTCCATGTAAAATACTGGTATTCAGCTGCATACGGTTAGACTGGAAGCTGACCCCAACATAGTTGGGAAAAGGCTAGGCAAATGATGATGACACAAGTCTCTTACCATAAGCACAGGTTGTGTATCAGAGTTGAGTATAACGGTCCCGGCGGCTAGGCCGGACGGCGAGCGACTCCACTTCCAAGACACGATGCGGAAGTCGTCCGAAGACTTGGATCCGTTCAGTATCAACACTGCCACCGGTAGGTTGAGTACTAGGTCGCCTCCCGCGTCCGCTTTCGGAGGACTGTTCTTGTCTGAAGGTGGAACGGTTATAAGAATACAAAAAACCTACTTTGGGCACAACAACATGGACGACTTATTCACATAACATCACGTCCTGTTTTTCCCGAAGGGGGTGGGGCAGAGGTGCACCCAAATTTCGCAAGTTATGTTTTTGAGGTCCCATTTAATAGGGAGCGAGCTTATTGCTATCAACTGGGCACAAATGAAAATATATATTGGAAAAACTCAATAACACTTTGTCCAACCTAGGAGTCGAACCCAGATCTTCACGTTCAGCAGTCGCGAGAAGACTTATTCATTTTAAATTATCACACACAACAATGAATTCGTCGGTCTCATCGTCTTACAAGCATACTCCAAGCTGACAGTGACACGACAATCAAGTACATTGTATTGTATTAAGTATATCAGTCATCTAGTACCCATAACACAAGGTCTGCTTAGCTTGGGGCTAGATGATGCTGTGTGGATTGTCCAGCATTATTTGTTTTATTATTACATTATTAGTAAATCCCGTTGAAACATGCGACACTACATAGTGAGATGTATTTACTTTTTTATTTGAGGTTGTTTCACATAGCAGATTTTTTCATTAAAGCTAATGAGAAGCGGCAGCCCGCGATTTTTTCACATTAAAATTTTCTTAGGTTTTTTTTCAATTTAGAGCTCAGTATTACATAGTGTGTTTTTGAAAAAAATATTCGCAAACGTAACAAACATACATTTCTCGAAATATAATCGTTAAATCACCATTACTACACTTTAAATTTGAATTCTGCACAAATGTCATGATTTCATGAAATAGTCATTCAGTCGCATAATTTTCGTCGTATATTTATTTAAATTATTAACAATTCGTGAAATACACATTTGTTGCGGTTGCAATTTTTTTTATAACATACAAACTAATACTGAGCTGCAAATTGCAAAAAAAACCTATTATATAAAATTTTGCGGGCTGTCACTATGCATTCACCATCAGTTGATTTGGGAGTGCGTAATTGAGTATATTACAGATTTAAAATTAACAATAAAACTGTACAGAAATCTCGACGATAATATGTGCATTTGTGGAACGGATTAAAAAGTGATTTTTACAATACTTACTTTGAGTGACGGTGACGGTGACATTATCAGATGCAGAGTTCCCGTTATCGTCGAGTACAGTCAAGGAGAACACGTATTGCCCCTTCGTGAGACCCGTGGCATTGGCGACAGACTCGTTAAAATTGACAATGTTAGAGTTAGTGGGACCGGAGAGACAACGCCAGGTGTACGCGACTATCCTGTGGTCATCGTGCGATGCCGAACCATTCAGGATGATCCACGTTTGAGGTAGTGATATGAACTGCAAGTATATCATTACAACTATCACAGCTGTCATTGGCTGAAGCTATACTCATTGCAACTCACGAGCGGGCGTCATTTGTTTTATTTTTACCTTATGTTGGTATTCTTCAAAGCCACATAAGACCTTTTCGTGATCTGCAATAACTATAGCGTGGTTCATTGTGATAAACACATTAATTAATTATTTATTTATGATCTAAAATCTCGTTCATTTTAATCAAAGTTTTACTGTACAATATTAAAACGAACCATTATTTCGGATATCCGTTGTGATAACTTGCATAGATCGTCGATAGTGGCATGCAATGTTTATATCTTATCATGATATATTTATATAGGTACACTTCCCCCGCATAATATTTAATAAGTAATATTTGTTTTAGTCACTTCATTCACCCATGAAACCATCATGCATTTTTATATAAGATAAGACAGAAGGTGTATATATAGAAGGTATACTTGATTCTTTGGCTTATGTACAATAGTTAGTAAGATTTTTTTGTCGTTGGGTGGTCATGCATCGAATATTTTACATCACGATAAACCAGGTATAGTAGTCAAATTCAACCCTAGAATTTTATTCACACATTCACAAATAACTATTTCATGTGGATTTCTATCGAAGACCCTTATCATCGAAGCTTTTTATTACTTTGGCATGATCTATACGTTTCTTGGCATGTCAGCATCTCTTTCGCCAATTTTATAGTGATTCTTCCCTTAACTATAGAACTAACAAACTGAAAATTGGGTCTTGGTCTTATTCGTTTTGTTGGTAGTACTTACGGCTTCTGCCTGTGCGTCGGCCACGGGCGGGGTGTTAGTCGGTGGCTTCACGAACACATGCACTTCTGCCGTGGAAGACTGGCCTGAAGAGTCCGTCACTTTCAACACAAATGTGTACACGCCCTCCGATAGATTCGACAGCTGGAAAGATTTGAAATAGTCTTGATTTATGGGAGTAGCCGAGATATTTTGCAACACAAATATTTATTTTACATAAAAAAAACATAACATTACGTCTGTGCTGCTAGAAAGGTTGGGCAGAGGTGTACGGGCAGAGGTGTATAGACAAATTTCGCCAGTAACTTAGTGTTTAAGTCCTATGTAAGAGGAAGAGCTTTTGCCACCCTGCCACAAATTACTGGTACTGGTACCGAGTACTGGCTGCTACTAAGAAATTCCAGTTGGAAAAGCCAATATCACTTTGGCCGATCCGGGAATGGAACCCAGGACCTAATTCTACGCTGTCGCGCTTACGAACGAATCTTAAACGAACGATGTGATATTGGCCTATTATTTCACTATGTAATAAATCATAGTATGTTCATTTGACTTACAAACCTAGAACGATGAATTAATAAAAAGAGAAATTAATTAATAAAACACTTCTCCGAATCGACAAGTGATTCTTTGCATGCAATTAAATACTTGTATGTGTACCTATCCTAATAATCTTTGATAAATGGTAGCTTTATACCTAATCGTAAACTACTCTTAAAACTTTAATGATGGACAAACAATTCAAACAGGCCATTAATGTAACTTTAATAAGAGGAAATATTGTTAAACACACCATGCGCTAGATTGATAAGTGGCGATAACAATGAAAGGATATTATACATAAACCTCGTTTTTTCATTAACCGCTATCTATGGTTTTTATGTTTATAACAATGACGGGCGCGTTGAACGATAAAGCTACCCAAGTATTTTATAACACAAGCTAGCGTGTATTGGTACGATGTCCTAAGCTGTTTTTTTCCATTATTGTTTCAGTGAGGTGGGATTGGGCGGGAGTTTGTATCAGCACAGTATGTGAAGGTCGTATCGTTGTGGATGCCTTTAGACACTCGTCGCCATCGAGGCTGGCCTAGGAATCGTAACAGAAGATTCTCGAAATTTATAATTTCAAGTAACTGCTGAGCTCGCGTTCGATTCCCGCACGGAACAAATATTTGTATGGCCTACAGGTAGGTTTGGCTATTTGTGTATGTGAGTTAATATGTTTGCAAATGCACCTACGATACAAGATAGATTTCTAGTGTAAAAAACTTGACATATTAATAAGTTAGTCAGCCATTTGTTTTGCTTTATCCAATTCTCGTCATTGTCTGTGAAGTTGCGCCAATTCATTTATTTTTTTTACTTTTTATAGGGAGTCCTTTTCCAGCAGTGGGACAGTATTAAACAAAACCACAGAGGTATACATAAAGTACACCCAAATTTCACCAGTTATGTTTTTTTATGTCCCATGTAATAAGGGGTGAGCCTATTGCCATCAACCGGGCACACATCCAGACTCCGGGCTGCTACTGAGAAATTCCTGTTGAAAAATCTCAATAGCACATTGCTCGACCTGGGAATCGAAATAAAACAACTTACTTGTAAATAAGGAGAGTGTGTATTTTGCATGTCTACAGCTTTGTTCTCATCTTCAGCAGATTTCGTCCACTCCCAGGACGTGATCTCGTGGTCGTCCGTAGAAAGACTTCCGTTCAACGTCAAGTTGTTATTTGGTAAATATATTATTACGTCTTGACCTGTGGAAAAAGAAACAAATGTCTTATTTAAAACATGCTTATAGACTGGTGAAATGCAACGAGCGCGTTACTAGAACGCTGCGTTGCGCAGCCTTGACGAAATAACTTTCTGCACGTTGCGGGATTTTATATAATAATACAACTTGTTATATTTCTGTCTTTCATCAATTAAAAGGCATTTACAATTTAAATTATCGTTTTCTTTTTATGTATGAAATATAGTTTGAAATAAAGAAAAATAGTTCTGCGCAGTATGAAACGCACCATCATCTGCCTAGCATCCCAAATGCAGCTGAATACCAGTGTTTTACATGGAGCGACTGACCTCCACAACCTAGTTACTGGGCAACACGATACCCCTTGGCTTACAAAGGGGTGTTGTGTTGCCCAGTCTTAACTGGATGTCAGAATTTCGGGATTCTGACGCACCATAAAACTTAAAATATATTAAAAAGTCACAAGTTTTACAACATAGTATAAGCGTGAAGCCAGGGCCGGAGATAATTATTTATGAATATTATGTATTTAAATGCAATGTGCATTAAACTCACCTGCATTCGCTTCAGGTGGGTAATCAGTGTGATTCAGCACAGTAATATTAGCTGCTGTAGAGTTCTTCACATGGTCCGAGTCCTCCACTGTCAGTTTGAACGTATAGTTGCCAGGCTGTTTGAGATCATTCAGTACCAACGTAGGGCCGTCTTGCAACGGAGGCTGGTAGCCAATTGGACCCGATGTTAAGTCCCAATGCCAAGATATGATAGCGTCGTCATCCTGTAGTAAAGCACATGAGTATTGCATTAAAAACTGTTACATGTGATTGCAGTTTTTCGAGTGATAAGGAAATGAAATGAAAAAAATGAACATAAACACACAGTACTATCATCCATAATTGTTGAAGTTGAACATCGTAGTACCTGGCGTACTGTAGTTGCTTCTTATTCTAAGGGAAAAAGGCGTGAGTTTATGTATTGTATCTTACATAGTCGTATAAATATTTTTCCCTAGTACGCGTCCCAAAGGTCCTGGACCCCAGGTTTCCGAGAAAAGACAATAATTATAATTCAACCTGTTCCTTTTTCCACTGAGCTCGAACCTGTGCTAATATTAGGTCTTTACCTATGAAATTGCCGTTCTGCAGTACTGGCCATTTCAAATCAAAATATTTTTTGTTTGGCTAAGAATTCTAATTTCAAATTAATTTTATTTTAAAAACATGGATTTTTTTTTCCAAAAGTAGTCATTTGTTTATTGATTAGTGTTACATTTTCATCGCATTTAAATCTTTTTCGTCATCATGGATACGTTAAAAATTCGAGTAATTATGGAATATGAGTACCGTCGTGGCAGCAACGCGGCACAAGCGGCACGCAACATCAACGACGTTTACGGAGCTAACACTACAAACCAACGCACTACCTGTTATTGGTTTGCTCGCTTCCGTTCTGGAAATTTCGACCTGAAAAATGAACCTCGCGGTCGTCCGAAGACTTTGGTCGCCAATGACGAATTAAAGGCGATTGTGGAAGCTGATGATACACAATCTACGGCTGAATTAGCAGCAGCTTTCGACGTTAGCGTCAAAACAATATTGGTCCATTTGATTTGTAAAAAAGCTTGACAAATGGGTGCCCCACGAACTCAATGATCGCCAGCGCGAAGTACGCGTCGAGACGTGCCTTGCACTGCTCAACAGACACACAAATGAAGGAATTTTGAACCGCATTGTTACCTGCGATGAAAAATGGTTTCTGTTTGATAACCGCAAGCGCTCAGCAAGTTGGTTGGATCCTGGTTCAGCACCTAAACAATGCCCTAAACGAAAACTTACCCCAAGAAAAGTGATGGTCACTGTTTGGTGGTCTAGCGCCGGTGTGATTCAACACAGCTTCTTACCAAACGGGGTGAGCATTACTGCAGATGTGTACTGTGAAAAATTGAACACAATGATGGAGAAGCTGGCACATCTCCAACCAGCATTGGTCAATCGCTCGTCTCCGCTGCTCCTGCACGACAACGCGCGACCTCATACTGCACAGCAGACGGTCTCCAAGTTGCAAGAACTGGGGTTGGAAGCTCTCCGTCATCCGCCCTACTCACCAGACCTTGCGCCTACAGACTACTACTTTTTCCAGAATTCGGATATCTTCTTGGCGGGAAAAAAATTCAATACCCGAGAGGCAGTACAAAATGCCTTTGAAGAATTTGTTGCCTCCCGTCCAGCTGATTTCTTTAAGAAGGGCATCAATAAACTGCCACTGCGTTGGCAAAGATGCATTGATTGCATGGGTGATTACTTCGATTAATACAAATAAAAAATACATGAAAAAAATTCATTTAAATTTTTTCATACAAAACGGCAATTTCATAGGTAAAGACCTATTATTAAACAAATACGGCCCCTAAAACGTCTGACTGCATTGCGGAAGACTGATAATTAAAAATATTTTTTTCATACCTTGCTAGCGCTGCCATCAAGTACGGCAACAGTGTTAGGCAGTTTCACGGTTTGTATCTGTGGTGTGATCACGACTTGCGGCGGGGTGTTGACCCGATGGGGTGGCAACACTGTCACGTTGGCGAACCCCTCCCCATAGGAATTGGTGCCGTTCACCGTCACCTTGAAACGGTACTGGCCTTCTGTCAGATCCGTTAGTGTAACTTTTGCTCCATTTTGATTCATATTACCTTGATAAAGAAATAAGTTACAGATAAAAGAAAAATAAAATTGTAATTATACACTGAAAAGGTACAAAGACGCCAAAACACCCAACCTTCACAAATTCCTAGTGTTTTAGATGGCACGATAAACTCTATCAACACATCTGATTAGTTTTAAAAGCTATTTGAGTTCAGTTATGTTCATGTAAAAGTAATGCTCTATTTGTAAGAATAAGTTTCCTTGAGATTTCATAAGCATTAAGCCTTATAATTTATTTATATTTCTCGACAATTTACAACTACATAAATACCATCTTCGTAGTTATTACCTGTAAATCCTCCTTTTGGTTGGTCAACTAGTGTCCATACATAGTTGTAATGGCTCATTGTGACTTTCTCATCAGGGATAGTGTATGCTGCCAAGGTCACTTCATTGTCTGGTAGTTGTACCTAGCAAACAGGTTTAACAATCGATAAGCCAAGCAGTAACGGACCCATATATTTGTTATCAAATTTAATTACCATTCAAAACTTTTTTGATTACTTTCAGTTATTTTCCTAATCCAATTAACTTTGCTAAGGAATACAGTCTCCGGCTTGGTTCTCCCGACTAGCACTCAGCTGGTCGTCAAGAATCAGTCGGACATCATAAAGCGAGCACGATGTGGAGTCGTGATCCCAGACGAGCAGGGGGTCTACGGAGAGGCGACCAATATAGGGCGCGCTCTCAGCTACCAGAACCCCTGGATCGACGTGAAGAGGTGGGTACTCCTCTTCGCTGACAAGCAGGAAGCAGCATGGTTCGTTGCGGTGGGCATCCCTGAGGACCAAATTCCGACCCTGATGAAGGCCGGACGCCGACTCTCAATTGGATTGGGGTCGGTGTACGTAAGATTCCAGGGTCCGAACGGCAGATTCGCCGATGTCCCTCAGGGGTGGAACGCCGCAGCGACGGCCATGACGGTGGAGGCCAAGCCCCCCGTTCCAGGTGACGCAGTAGACAAGGAAGCTACAGACACGACCAACCCGGGAACTGCGGCGGCCGAGCCGGCCTTAGCTGGGCCGGCCGCCTCCGGGGCCACCGTGGGGGCCGTCCCCTCGACGGGTGGGGAGCTGGAAGACATGATACTGTCTCCGGCCTCCGATCCGGGAGGGGTCGGGTTCGACGAGGGCTTCGACCTGTTTGCCGGGTTGAGACTGGAGGGAGACGAGGAGGGTGCGACCAGCAATGGCGTCCCTTTCGTTGACCTGTAAGGTCGTGCAAGCAAACCTCCACCACAGCCAGACAGCGACGGCTCAGTTGCGCAAGTGGCTGGAGGTACAAGATGCGGCCGTTGCCCTGATCCAGGAGCCGTGGATTAGGGCTGGCCATATACAAGGACTCTCCAATCTCGGTGGTAAGATGTTAGTCACTACAGACCACGATCATCCTAGATCGTGTATCTATGTAATAGGTAACCTTAAAACACAGATCTTAGCAGATTTCTGTTGCAGAGATGTCTCTGCAGTTAGACTGTCTATACAGCGGGATGGCGTGGAGATGCCAGTAGTCTTTGCCTCGGCTTATATGCCTGAGGCAGAGACACCGCCACCCCATGACCTCGCCCGCCTCGTAAGTTACTGCGAGAGGAGCGGGATGGAGGTTGTTATTGGGGCTGACGCAAATGCCCATCACCCACTGTGGGGCATGGACACGCAAAATGATAGGGGTAAGACATTGGTTGAATTTTTATTTACAACAAACCTATCCCTATTAAACACAGGCTCCGAACCAACATTCGTAACCAGAAGAAGCCGCACGATCATTGACCTCACCATGGTCTCTGAGGGTGCAGCGGAAATCACCTCGGGCTGGCAGGTCTCCAAGGAGACCTCGTGCTCGGATCACAGGTGGATCCGCTTTGACATCCAGGTCTGTGCGACACCTATACCGCCACGACGCAACCCAAGGAATACGAACAGGGTTGCCTACACACGCACGCTTGCTATCAAGCTGGCGACACTAAGCAGTCCACCAAGGTACGTGGACACAACGCAGATAGATGCACAGGTCGAGCACATCACTGCATCAATGATAGACAGCTACCATACTGCCTGCCCAGTAACCACACTGCCCGTAACACCAGGTAAACAACCCTGGTGGGGCGCCGAACTGGAACGCAAGCGCGGTAAGGTAAGGAAGGCTCTGAACAGAGCCATGAACACATGGGCTGACGAGGACTGGGACGCATACTACGCGGCCAAGTCTAGCTACAAAAAATGCATCAGATTCAGAAGCACCGCAGGATGGCGTAAGTTCTGTGGCAATATTGAATCCTGCCAACAAGCAAACAGGGTAAGGAAAATACTGGCGCAACAGCACACACCTGGGCCAGCCACTCTCCGTAAACCTGACAATACCTTAACCACATCACCAGAGGAAACGAGACGCGTCCTAATAGAAACTCACTTCCCAGGAAGCGTCCTCACTCAGGAAATTGATTGGTCTGATACAATGCAAACACCGTCAGGAAATGACTGGCTATACGCAAACAAGATGATCACATTGGAGAAAATCCAATGGGCCATCGAAAACTTCCAACCCTTTAAGGCAGCCGGCCCCGATGGTGTTTTCCCCGCCCTACTGCAGTGGGGTGGTACCTCGGTTGCCGTAAGATTAGTGCCTCTGTTGCGGGCATGCCTGGCCTACAGACACATCCCGAAAGGTTGGAGGGAGGTGAAGGTTATATTCATTCCTAAGCCAGGCAAGAGTGACTACACAAACGCTAAATCCTACCGACCTATCAGCCTGACATCGTTTCTCCAAAAAACCTTGGAGAGACTATGCGATAGGGAGCTAAGAGACGGCGCTCTTAAAAACATACCACTACATGGTAACCAACATGCATACTGCTCAGGTAAGTCGACGGAGTCAGCTCTTCACCTGGTGATTAGCCGGATTGAAGAAGCTATTCACCAAAAGGCTACCTGCCTAGGCACATTTATAGACATCGAAGGCGCCTTCGATAAAACAAACTTCTCCAGTATTAGTACCGCCCTCTCCAAACATGGCGTGGATCAGGTATTAACAGATTGGATTACTAACATGTTAAGCAAACGAGTGGTTCGTCTGGAAGAGGATCAGAACATGGCCTTGATAGCCAGGGGTTGCCCCCAAGGAGGCGTTTTATCTCCCCTCCTCTGGAACCTGGTAATAAATGACCTCATCAAAATTCTAAATGACAACCACTACTACACGATAGGTTATGCGGACGACCTCGCAATCCTTGTGTCAGGGAAGGTGACAGGGACGATCTGCAACCTCACTCAACAGGCACTACGCATCGTTGAACGATGGTGTAGGGAATTTGACCTTTCGGTGAACCCCACTAAAACCGAAGTAGTCATGTTCACCAAGAAAAGAACACTAGGCCACTTTAGCCTACCAAAACTATTCAACACAGAACTCCAACTAGCGAACGAGGTCAAGTATCTTGGGGTCATCCTTGATAGTAAGCTAAACTGGAGTAATCATCTAGACAACAAACTAAACAGGGCCTGTATCACTTTTTGGCAGTGCAGGAAAATGATAGGCAAGAAGTGGGGCCTATCACCCAAAATCATACTTTGGCTATATAACACTGTTATCCGACCAATGATCGCATACAGTGCCGTGGTCTGGTGGCCCCGCACCAAACTAACTACAGCCTCAAGCAAACTTCAACGCATGCAGAGGCTAGCTTGCATGGCAATCACGGGCTGTATGAGGACTACTCCTACCGCAGCTCTTGAAGCAATGCTGGAAATCCCGCCCCTCCACCTGTTTATACAACAGGAAGCGACGATGGCGGCGGTACGCCTAAAAACACTAAATCTCTGGAGTAAAAGAGAAACACAACACTCCGCGTTACTTGAGGGACTCTACAAGGAGTTCCCCTTGACTAAAGCCATAAACGACCGGATTCCCAAGCAATTTATCTTCGATAAAAGATACAAAATCCAACTCCATGAGGATCACCGGTACGAGGGACAACGTCCAGCAGAGTTGCGTATTTTCACAGACGGATCCAAGACAGGTACCGGCTCTGGCGCTGGCATCTTTTCGGAGGACCTCAATATACATATAGCCACACCTCTAGGGGCCCACAATACGGTGTTCCAAGCAGAGTGTATGGGTATATCCCTAGCAGCCTCAGCTATCGCAGCCAGACAGGTTCAGGACCACACTGTCCGTATTCTATCGGACAGTATGTCGGTCCTGCAAGCACTAAAATGCTACACAACCAACTCTGGGCTTATATACGAATGTCATCACCGCTTAAATCAGGTGGGTATTCTAAACAACATAACCATTCAATGGATCAAAGGACACAGCGGTTCTCGTGGCAATGATGCTGCAGACGAACTCGCAAGAAGGGGATCTAGCATGGCAGTAATGGGACCGGAACCCATTGTACCACTCCCCTTTGGGTATATACGCACTCTGGTAAGGAAACGCACTAGGGTTCAACACAACAAAATTTGGTCAGACCATACAGACTGCAGGCTGTCCAGGGAGGTACTCCCTGCAATGGACGGCCGCTTTACAAAACAGGCCCTACAACTGACTAAGCAGCAGCTGCGCACAGTCACAGCCGCTGTCACAGGTCATGGGTCATTTAACAAGCACCTATTTACTATAGGAGTTACAGATAGCCCACTGTGCAGAGCTTGCATGGAGGTGGACGAGACGGCGGACCACGTGCTTCTCCACTGTCCAGAGGTTACTGCATACAGGGCTAAATACTTCGGTAACCCGGTTACTCTCCGAGAGATCGCCAGTAACGTCAGGGCGCTGCTGGCCTTTCTCGGGGAACTGGGGTGGATCGAATAAGGTATTGTCCCACCCTTTACGCAAAATACGCGCTACGTCGTGGAGTTGCGGAAATCGGCCCGTATAACAATACAATACAATAATCCAATTAACTGATTTTATTAATCATATCAGGAAAATCTAACAAAAAAAATACTCCTAATTAATATGTTGTTGGAATAATAGTACAATAATTACCTGTTTAGATAAAATTGAAACTGTCAAAGTTTGAACAGTTTTTGGTGAAGAAGTATCTGTTTTCAGGGCATCACTTTTTATTTCAGAACTGTCACTTTTTTTCATAGAATCAACAGTTGGCCCTTTGGAAAATGGTCGTAATGACTGAACACAAGCTCCTTGAGCATTCTCTTCCGTACCGGGCACACATTTGCATATGCCATTCCGTAGTTTTAAACCCAGCGGTATACACTCCGAGTTAAATGGACAGTCGCCTGCACCTACTTCACAGGGTATTTTTTCTAGAAAATTTGTAGCGTCCATTATCATATCACTGTCATTGTTGTCTCGGTATTTATCAAAGGATCTTGCTTCCTCATCGTCCATTGTTGGTAAGTTGTTGATGAAATGTGCCAAAAAGTTGGAATCGTCATCATCATTAAGCAGATCATTACGGTGGCTGGTGTAAGGTGAATATAGTGATTCTTCTTCAGGCGAAAAGTTGTTGTTTACTGACCTGTAGCTAGACTGATCTAATATGTCTGACCAGTTCTCTGTAACAATACAAATTAAGTGATTTTTAATCAAATAAATAAACCTACTTTACAATATAATATGATAAGCTATATAACTTGTATCAATATCAGTGATCAAGGAAGTGTTAATGATGCTTCATTGATAGCAAATAGAAACATGTTACAGCTGAGCCTATTACTACAAAGATAAATACCTTTGTAGTTTATTGCCACCAAATGCTTACATAATATATACAATGCATGCTAGTAAAAGAAGCGGTTGCATTTTATGTTAAACTAAAAATGTATTCAATAAATATTGTATAAGTAGTAGCAGTCCTTGTTAGAATCATTGTTTTTGCTAAGAGAGGGATATTTATATTATTGGGACAAGCCCGCCACACTATTTCCAAACCACTGCAACTCCTGAAAACCCGAATCAGCAGTGGCTACCACCAGAAAAGCATCGACACAATGAAGCCCAATGAGTCCCAGCCAGAGAAACGATTCAACTGTCTTGGATCCAGCAAAGAAATTAATCAGAAAAGAACAGAGGACGAGTAAGAAAAATAAGAGAGGGTTTGCAGCAGGGCAATGTTTTCAAAAAGTTAATGTATTACCACTAGGCAGGACTGGTTTCACCAGTATCATGGATACATGTGATGACTCCCACTTCCTGCTCCCGGTCCTCTGAAGAGGTAGACACAGCTCATCACTGACACATTCCACATGGAAACACCTGAGATCATAGATGAACACTATGTTGCAGGAGTCAGATAGGCAGCATTCCATCACACATAGCTTCAAACCTTTTAGACCTGGCTTCTCTGTAAAGTTTCCTGCTGTAAGGTTTCCTGAGGGGCAGAAAAACAAATAGTTAACCATAAAATGGATTCAGTTGAAAGACTCTTTGTGTGGACTTGGCATACCATTTCAAAATAAAATATTATGTAAAAATTCTCCCAAAATGTATCAGTGTTCAAGCTCAGATACAAGGATCAGAGCAAATCAAAAGCATCCTCTTATAAATATGTCGTTCTGAGGTAACTTTCAGTAGTACCTGTTTCAGTAAGTAGCATTTTAATAATTTGTCAACAGCTGTTTGTTCAACAAGATTACACACATTTAGTGCTGACTTGCAAAGGTTACTTTATAAACAAGCAATGTATTAATTATAAGTACAAGTATGGTGGTAAACTTACCAACTGGCATATAGTTTAGAAAATTTTTGGGATATAGCTTGGGACATTTATTATTTTCGTATTTTTCACTCCATGGTTTACTATACTGCGACAGGCAATTTCTAACATTTAATAAAATCACTAAACTCAATAAACTCAGGCATATGTTACTGATACTGTGCATTATGGAATATTTTAAATCGCGATAAAATAGTTATTTCGTCGCACAATGTTTCACTTCGTCGACAAATACTGCACGGTTTAAGTTATCTCAATCACAGGAACCTAAATGTAATGTAAGAGATATACAATATTTGCGTGGGAGTACCGATAAAGTTATGTTTTTATTAATATTGTTTTTTATAATTCTGATAAACTAACGTAAACATAATCGAATAATCGAAATCCCTCATCGTGAAGTGATGAATGGCAAACGTCAAGCAAGTCATTAAGTCAAGACGACAGAATCACAATACGAATGCAACTCTTAAAAATCTTAAAATTAGTTGCATCACTGTCTTTCACAGGACAGTGGTTCTGGTTTTCTCTGTCTTAATTACTTTATCATGCTTCTAATATAAACTGTGCACCACTGCATGACAAGCCATGAAACGCTATGCATCAATGACGTATTCACATACTTTTTGACGTTGTCAATCGAGTTCGCAATAGTGATACACCAAACAGTTCGACTAATTTAAAAACTAATCCAACCGTAATAATCGCTTAACAAGTAGGAGATAAATCATCAGCTAAGATAGGTAAGAAAATAAAGGCTCGCAACTGTAGCAACACACAGGTAATAATAAGATCACAGCTCCTAAGCCCTCCTTAGCCTTTTGCGTGGGATGTGTGTGGTGGCGTATTTACCCAATGGTCAAGAGGACCATAGCCGTATTTTCTTGAGCAAGTTTCTAATCTACCAACCCATTTTTTCGATGCTAAAGTATACTTGCTTGTCGAGGTCTTACAATTTTTTAGAGGTATTTTACATTATTATTATTAAACCCACTGCAAATAGATGTTCCTTCGGCGCCTACAGATTGTACGACATCATTGCGTATCGTTGCAGTAGAATGATTACGTAGCAGGTTTTTTTTTTTTTTTTTTTTTAAAAAAACGTTGCCCCACACTAGGAATTTCTCCTGTATCGTGGGTGCGTTTACAAACATTCAAACTGACATACACAAACAGCCAGACCCGGAACAATTACCTGTAGGTCATACAAATATTTGTTCCGTGCGGGGATCGAACCCACAACACGCGGCGCAGCAGCCGATGGCTCAACCACTGCGCCAACCGTGTCGTCTAAGGTTGTTATTACTTACTTAGTTGCGTATGCTTTAGCGCTCAGTTCATTTAATTAAAACTGACGTGCCTGAACAATTTTTGTTTTGATTACATACGTGTAAGTTAGATAAACACCTTTAATCAAAGTATCATTTTCAGTTTGCAAGAATACTGACGGTTATGGCTACTGTATGAATTAATCCATTTATTGGTTGTCCAATACTATTTTCAAAATGGGTGCAGGCCAAATTGGAGGAATTGCCACTTTGTGTAAATACCCAAAATTAGAACATTTACAGTAATTATCGTCATTGTCACTTACAATGATCCATGTAACGAGTTCATCATTTATTAACTTTTACAGTGGATATGGATTTTCAAAATGCAGCGTCATTTCTTGGCGAACCAGCGGAATCAACGGAAGGCCAATATATTGTAAGTCTACCACGCGTTTCACGTTACACATTCGTTTCTCAGTAACTGGTATGTAATTTGTCTAATAATTGTTATTGTAAGGCGTAGTTTGGAGTACTATATGATAAGCAACTGTAGAGACATCTATACCATTCCTTATAGACTAAAACAGCCATAACCTAGATCACGATGTCACGACAGGCACCCCAGCTACGAGCCTGTTTTTGAGGGCCGAAGTACGGCTACTGCGAGAAGGGGGCGCTGTCCCGTGACTACCTGCTTCGATGCCAGTTTCAATCTTCGTCGGGCAAGTCGCCCACCAAACGATACCACTTCTGGTCGGAGGCTCCTCCCTTTTCTAATTTAATTTCTAATTTAACTAATACCGAAAAGTTAATTCTCATTAACTTTTCGGTATTAGTTAAAATAGTTAAATAAATTCTTTGATTCTAGTACTATTACTTTTTATTGCTTTTTATTTACTTTTTATTTATTATTTTCGCTATCAAACTATTGACTGATATGACTATCGGCACTATAATTGTGGAGTTCATATTCCACAGAGAGTCCACAGTCATGCTGGTAACCTCGTGAGCAAGATCAAGATACTTTATTATCTTGTATTTTTCAGCTTTCACTAGGTTTTCATCATGGGGAATAGTGACATCAACATTTACAGCGCGACTCATCGATCGATCGATTATCACTATATCAAGTTTATTAGAGGGAATAAACCTGTCAGTGATAATCGATCTGTCCCAGTAGAGCGTGATCTGACCATTGTCGAGAACTGGTTCTGGGTGGTATTGGTAATATGGTACCTCAATATCCACAAGGGCAAGTTGTGGTGGATGATCTTGGCTTCGAGGTTGTGTCTATGCAAGTACCTATTCTCCGTTAGCAAGACGAGAACATCCAGAGACGATTTGCCTTATAGATTCACCGGGAAGGTGACAAGCACGACATATGTCCACGGTGTCATCTTTTATTATAAGTCTCTGGTAGTTCCTCGTCTTGATAAACTCGTCCATAGTTGCAAAAAAAAACCTTCGGTTTCCCCGAAAAGGTTACTGAAGCGCAGCCAGGCCACGGAAGCACTCGGGTCTAAACCCAGCCCTGTCAAGGTTCGATAAAACCTTCCATGTAACTCCTTACCTTTCCATACGTCCCTGCGGTCCGAAGTACTTTAAACCAAGGGTTTTCTCCAGTTCTCGTTTGCCAGGGATAACGATGTAAAGCCCCTGTCTATTAACACCACATCTTGATGCATTCCCACATCAGAATGGATAAAATAGGTACTCCCTGAGATTGTACACTTCCCGGTTATGCAGATTCTTGGCATTAAGGACTCCCCGTCCTCCGCATCTCCGAGGGATGTACAATCTCATAACGGATGACCGTGGGTGGTGCATCCGATGTGCAGTCAATAGGCATCTTACTTTTCTATCCAAGGCATCTAGTTCACTCTGACTCCACCTAAGAATGCCAAAAGAATAGGACAATAGTGGCATAACCCAGCCATTGAAGGCGCGGATTTTGTTACCGCCAGGTAAAAAACAATTAAGTACTTTTAAGAGGCGTGTCATGAACCGTTCCCTCAATGATTGGTTTACCCCCTTATCGTCTATACCAAAAGCTTGTGGCATTCCCAGGTATTTTTAGGTTTCGAGTTCAGAGAGGGGTCTAAGGATAATATTCCCTGAAAGTGATAAACTTTCGGAGTTTACTACACTTAATAACTCTACATGAACGACCGCACACTTGTCTACAGCAAATTCCATTTTGATGGACTTGCGAAAGGATGCTGTGATCTTAAGCAAGTCCATAAGTTGTGTCTTTTTTGGTGCATACAACATGAGGTCATCCATATACAGTGGATGGAAAATAGGTTCAGCCCCTCTGTGAAGACGATAGCCTAGCTTTGATTTCTTTAGTAGGGTACTTAAAGGATTCAAAGTAAGGCAGAAGCACAAAGTGCTCAAACTGTCACCTTGGAAGATACCGCGATTTATCCTTATCGGGTTTGACGAATCAAGAACAGTGGTCCAGCGCCTCATACATGAGCTGAGGAGGCCACAAATATCTGGATGTATATTGTATAATTCCAGTACTGTTTTTAGCCATGATTCCAGTACTTTTTTAGCCATGCTAAAAAAATGCAATGCTACTTATTGTTATATTAGTTTTGTTTGTTTGGTGCATTAGTGCGTTGCAGTTTATTGGTCGAAGGCAGTCGTAGCTATTTATGGCTGCGTGGAATGACGAGGCGCTGGCAACCGCCCCAAATTTGGGTAACAACCAAATAGCAATCGTTTTATGCGAAATATTAACATTTTTGCGAGATTTAATCACATATATTCGTTTGTTGTTGCTTGTGCTTTTGAGTTGTCATTATTTGAAGTTGATATTGCTTCCTTTTTCACAATGCGTGGCCAATGCATCGAAACCACACGCACGCCACTAGTCCGTCAGTCTCAAGAATCTGGTGTGCAAAAACATGTTGGTATCCCGTTCGTTCGTATTATGTTGTTATGTCGGGAGCACACGTTTGAGAAACGAACGGTATATCAACATTACAGTAATCTTTTGTCAAGAGCTGTTCGGAATAGAACCACCAAGTACCTATATTAAAGGCTCACGCGGTGTAGGCCCCTAAACCCCAAATATGCAACTGACTAATGACCTTTTGGTTTTCAGGTCCATTTTTTATCACACGCGATGATGTTTTGCTTAGGCGTGCTGATCGAGGCTCACGTGGTACTCACACCGGCCAGTTGTGTCCATGGGGAGAGATATAAATTCAACGTATTTGCTGGCACACACAAGTTTTTGGAAAACTCCGGCACCACACGAATGGTGCACCATCTTTGTGTTCATAGAGGTAAAAAAATACGTAAGACAAGGTTCCGGAAAAGAGGTGATTACGGAAGATGAGCCAATCATACGTAACTAAATCATACGTAACCGCCTCTTATTGCTCGCTTGTCTATGCCGAAAGTTGGGTAGAGTTAGGCTGAATCTCAAAAACTCACTCACTCACGCGGTCGACCAAGTGGTCGACCGCGGTTATCCGTTTATGGTGAGTTTTACAAATTTAAACAAATCTGTATTCTTTAAGTTCTACACATTTTTTGTAAAATTAGTATAGTGTTAATTAGAGTAGGTATGTACCTAAGTAAGAGTTAGTAAAATAAGCATAGTTTCGGAAGTCAGTGCCAATAAATGAACAAAACAATTAAATACCACTTCTGAAACTATAGTTGTTTCGAAGTTTGTTTTATTTGTTTTCTTAGACAATTTTCGATTCCTTAAGATGGAAGTTTGCTATTATACGGAACCTATAATTTATCTTAGGTTACAACACTTCGCAGCGATGGGCGGATTGTTTGTCAGACAATTTGGCATTACTGGTTATGAACCAACAATTTTCTTTCAATAAGCATGAGCCGGGCACCGATTTCTTATTGAATCGTGTTCGTTACGGCGTTTCTGCTCCGAAAGACGAAACACTATACAAGGACACTACTTGCAAGTACTATGGTTGGGGCAGCAGGAGGAATGTAAGTAGTTTATTACGATTTGATTGTTTACTTTGAAAGAAGCATTCGCAGAATTTTACAAAAAAAAAATTCACCTACCTACCTACTTCTATAATTATCTCTGTTGTAGTTGATATTCCGATGTTTCGGCCTAATGTAAAAAAAACGATTTATCCATCAATCGAAATGGATTTTGGGCCTCACTTTTGAAACTTATTTTAATTCCGTTCTACAATACGATTCTAAAGTTAATTTTGCAACCAAGTTATTTACATCACAATTATTTGGCGAAATACTCAACTGTTAAAATAAACTCGAACTAAAGAGTACTAAATATATATAGATGTAACAATATTATATATATTTTTAGTTCCAAAGCGAATTCAATAGATTTTAAAAAGGTCTCTTGTTCTCATTTTTGCCATCCCCAGCGATATCCCGAACTCAGCATTAAAATTTATCTGGTAACTTTTGAAAGGTTGAACTACTTGTGATGTTCTCTTAATAAATATAATCTCCAGGGTTATTTGATCCCGCTGTTGGTTGAGCTGTACCGCATGGACGTCATGATATTACCCAGAAGCAACTGTTTGGCGATGTTTAACTATCAGGAGAAATTTCTTTGTATCCAGCAAGCACAGTGTCGGGTAATTTATTAGTAACACCTACACAAACACGTAAATACATAACGTATGTTAGTGTTTTGCAAGACTCCATGCTGTCTACAAGTATAAGGGAGGTAAGTACAGACGCCAACACATCAAGGTACCTATCCCAAACCGTCAAATTTTCCCAATTGAATATGAACCTTATTTTTTGTAATGAAGTTGAAAATCTATCAAAGAAATTGGGCAGATCGGGGTAACTTGGTGTGCTGGCCTCTGTACCTAGGATGCGGGCATGTGTGTACGCCGCACAGTACTCTCACCACAAATGCTTAACGGAAACGTATCATCAATTCGAACGTTTTAATTTTTGAATATAGTCTTTTTGGAAATTATATTTATTTGTGGGCGATACTAATTGTGATTGCTTCATACATTTAAAATAATGCCACAGGATAGTTGTTTTGTCCAGCATTTGTGGTAGGCAAACAGACATGAGATTTCAAACGTTGGCAAGTTTTATTAATTAACCCTTAAACCGCCTAAGTCTGAATTATCCGATAAATATTATCGTGTCCATTCCGCCTAAGTCGTACCTATTTATCCGACATAAAATCTTTGCTTGTCCAATGTGATTTATTCAATTGGTTCTACTTTACTCAGGCAAGATGATAAATGTACTGACAATTTTTAAGTGAGGCGCTGGGGGCACGACAACTGATATAAAAATCAGGCGGTTAAAAGGTTAAGGATTTTTAAAAGCATACCGTTCATTTTGAAAGCTTTATACCTTTCGTTTAGACGATTTTACACGCATAATTGTCCATTTCAAGGGCTAAGTGCGGAAACAGATCCTAATAGATAGATAGACCTTCGATTAAATCGATGTTTTGTACAGACTAAACCCACAAGGTGGCCGTCCTAACTCTTATGTATATTTTGAGGCGGGGGTTATTTTCAAGGCAAATTTAATGTATTGTTCTTACCTAAATTAACTTTGAAAAAAATTGCCAAGGGAATTAACTGATTACTTCAGTGTTTAAGATCCACCCTAATGCTAAGAGAGGACGGAACACGTTCGAATTATGTATACACGTTATAATTTTGACCCTAGAACGTACATAACCCAGCACATCAAGCTAACCCAAACTGTAAAATTTTCTCAATCGAACATGAACCTTATTATTTTGTAATAAAGTATCAAAGGAATTTCGCAGATTAGATAAGGTAGCTTAATGTGGCATCTGGCCTCTAGAATAAATCGGGATTCAATTTATCCCAGACCTATCCCATCTTTAATATTTCTTTACTTAAAGTAACTAGATATTGTTACCAATATACCAACAAATATAGGTACAGATAATGTGTTAAGTTAATATTTTTACAGTCGCCGAAATTCGGAGCTCTGTGTCCAGTAAGTATATTACTACATGCAATTAAAATAGTATACCTAATTTTAATACAATCAAATTACTTTTTGCGAAAGTCATTAAGAGTGTGTCGGTCAGTCAGTGCATGGATCACCTTCGGTCATGTCGGTCACCTTCACACGTCCATATATATACATCGATTGAACAAATAGCTTACTGTCCATATTCAATGTACCTAGTGTGTACCTACAATGCAATGCAACTAATGCAATATGAAGAACTAAGCGACATAATAACTGATTCGACCATGAAATTGAAAGTGACAGTAACAAAAAACACCAGTGCGCGACAAGCGTAAGGTAGTATTTTAAGTCCCATTGCGAGCTGTCTTTGTTTCGAAGCGCAGCGTTAATATTTCGAATTCGACATGACATACTCATAGATAAGATTCAAAATTAAAATAAATGTTATGTACACAACATATTATGTTATGTGCACATAACATGTATTTTTTTAAGAAAAACATTGCCTCACACTAGGATTTTCTCCTGTGTCGTGGGTGCGTTTACAAACATTTAAAGTCACATACACGAACAGCCAGACCCGGAACAATTACCTGTATGCCATACAAATATTTGTTCCGCCCGGGAATCGAACCCACGACACGCGGCGCAGCAGTCGATCGCTCAGCCACTGCGCCAACCGTATTAAGGAGAGACCTCGTGTCGGGGATACATAGATCCATAAAGAGTATTCTGTTGTCAGAGGAAGATTTCAGAACGTCAACAGTTAATCATTGGCTTCTAATTCAAAAAGATTGTAATGGTAAAATTTACTTTTCCAGGACGATGTGGGCTCCGTAATCGTTTGTTCCGGCTTTGCGCAAGGAATTATGACTTCTCGTCTAGTGGATCGGCCATGTGGTGTAGGCTTCTTGGATTTGAGCAAGTACTCTAAGTTCCTGACCTGTGGGGTGGATGACTCTCGCGACGTCATCGGCACTGATGATCACGATATCTTAAACTTTGAACTAGTTAGTCAGCTCCCTCTCGTGCCTACTTTGCTAACTCTGCCACCAGAAAACAGTACTAGTGACGAAAGTGAAGACAAACAGGTAGATCCAGTGCCCAAGCCAGAGCCAGAACCAAAGCCAGAGCCAGCACCAAAGGATAAGCCAAAGAAAGATGAAAACCCAGAGGAAGATGAAAAGCCAGAGTATACTTAAATTTGGATGAATCTAAATACAATATTTTTACACCACTGCCCAAAAAAAGGAGTGTTATGTTTTCAGGGTACATGTACATGTGTGCGAGTTTTATTTTTCCTTATGACGTCCTATTCGAAAATTAAATACCTACTACGGTACAAATCACGGGCTTTCGCAATAATCATTACCTAACCATTCTGTAAAAATCTCCCCGCGAACAGTTTTGTGAAGTGAGCGTGAATCGAATTGTCAATCCCATTATTATGGGATGGATGACAGCTCAGTTCGCCTTCACTTGAGCTACACTTTCCTGGGAAATGTTTACGGAATAGCACTGCAGTCCCACCGGCTGGCGGCCCACCAGTGAGTCACGTACTAGATTTCTCAATTCTGTCACTATGCGTCATATTTGTCTACCAAAATAAGCAAAGAGACTTATTTGTGAATTTTTATTTAAAACTACACACCATTAATAATACCATTAGGCCAATTTCATTATAACATCATTATGTCGTCGTTATTTCTGTATCAGCGTTTAAAAGACTCCATGATTTCACGATTAATGCAATGAAATGTGTTCTGTTTACTATTTGCATATCCATTTTACCACTAAAATGCAGTAATTTTGGGAATATAAAACATTAACCATCTATATTTGGCCGTTATTTGTCTAATCTTATTATAAATGGAGTATAGCGCTAGTAGAGTAGTGCTCGCAACTTCGTCGACGTGGAATTTATTATTTTATTTCATGAAACCTAATTATTTTTCTGAAATAAAAATAGCCTTAGTTACTCCTTATAACAGTATCTGTCATTGAAGTCCCGTCGAAATCGGTCCAGCCGTTTCGGAGATTACAAACAGACAAACAATTTTTTTTTATTGGTTTCTTGGTATGTCTACCGTATAAACATTCAAATGCATTTAGTAAAAAGCTGTTATTTGGACATAACAAACAGACACATCAATTTTATTTATTAGTATAGACATACAAATAAATATACACATTTATTTTAATAAATTAATAAAACCTATGTAATAAAATTATGTAGTACAAATTTAATATGGTACAATCAAAGTTTGTTTCCGCTTTTAAAATAAGTAAATGATATATTTTTCTCGGTATTTTTTTTATTGCTAATGAGGTTAAGAGGTTCGTCTCGATATTTTAACTTGATGTCCTTTTATTGGGAACAGTAGCATTTCTATTTTAAGGGGACCGATGTCATCGGCTTCCATTTTGAATGATCGCACCACGGTTGATAGTATACTCTTCATTATAAGCATGCCGAAGTTACGTCCTGAAAAGATAGAATAAGTAAAATTGAGTTATGAATGAATTCTAAGCTAAATTACTGTTTATCTAATTAAGGGGCTCGGTTGCTCAATTTTATTGATTTTTGACCACACATATCTTTTCAAAGTGTAGTTCGTATTGTTCGATGATTCTTTTTTAGTTGGTTAAGGTCCCATTTAAGATAAAATCGCCCATAAGTGTAGAAAATTGTAGTGTATCTACCTATCTACACTTATGGGCGATTTTATCTTAAATGTGAAAAATCAGTAATCTTACTGATTTTTCACATTTTGTAAAAGGTTGATATTGGGCTATTGTAACGATCAATTACAATCCGACGCACTAAAAAGTCAGGAATTATAAGTTTTGTACAAAAATTTTCAACGTACTTAAAAAAAACACCAAAAGGTGTATAATAACTTTAATTTAGTTAAGAAGAAACTAGGTGGATAATAGTTGGCTACTAACGTAATTTTAAGTGTTTTCTGAGAAGCTACAGAGGTGAAATTAGAAGAACTATGAGTATCGATGTATAGAAGGAGTTAATTCAGATATTTGAACATAATCAATCAATTAATATTTTTTCTACCTTCTAACTTTGTGCTTTTATATATCTTTGAGCTCTTATTAAGTTTGATATCTTAATAAGAGCTTAGCAGCTTTTGGCATCGGAAATTCATCAAAGCTGTTCAGTTATAACGACTCCCTTCCTAACAACATTACTGTTGTACAGGCAGGGACGCAGGAAGTTGTTAATTAAGGAGTCGATGTTACCATCACAACGCAAAAAGTCGTCAAAAGGTCGTGGAACATTTACAAAGTTTACATATCGTCTGCTAGCAGTGATAACGGCAGTATTAGAGTTGCATTTTCAAACAAGCTAATAACTTATTTCAGCAAATAATTTTGTATATTTTATGTGATTACGTAACTCGTGAAATCTGTCAAAAGTCTAAATATTGTTCCTCGGATTGAATCAAAGTTAATATGGAAACAGCGCGTAATGGCTCATATTGACATTTACTGAGATAAATTTATGCGTTATTTATATACGTTTTGGGGGCACGGTTGGCGCAGTGGCGGATCTATCGACAATTGCCCCGCGTGTCGTGGGTTCGATTCCCGCACGGAACAAATAATTGTACGGCCTACAGGTAATTGTTCCGGATCTGGCTGTTTGTGTATGTGACTTTAACTGTTTGTGAACGCCCCCAACAAACAGGAGAAATTCCTAGTGAGGGGAAAAGTAAAAAAAACACTAGTTTGCACACCTCGAATGGTTGAATATGGATTAAAAAACTTCTGCAATTGAGTAAACGAATTATTTTATTTTATTTCAACTTACTACTTACTTTTAATTTTAGCTATTCTTTTAGTTTTCCTTATTAATAGACATTCGCATGCACGATTATTAGTGTAGGGCATTTAAAGGTTTTTTTTTTGCTATTGACTAAAACACAGGCATTACAATATATAGTGGTGGAGAACATACGGTTGGGTTTTTAACTACATACTCGTAATATTTACTATGATACTATAATGTATTTTGTTATTATTACTACAGACTAGAGAGAGAACTACATGGCAGTGTGAGCCATCCAGCCATGGCTGACAGCATCTGTTCAGGGAGATGACGTACACATTCGCGCCGTTCAGTTCAACCATTTTGTAGGGAACTTAACTACTGCATATGCAGCGCCACCGTTGCGTTGGTTGGACATTTTCGTGAGTATGATAAACTCACTCTGCTATGCCGTTTTAAATTTATATTATATTACTGAAAATCCGGAACAAAATAAAAGGTTGAGTTCGGATTGGGTTAGGAGTTGTTTTGGACGGGTTTGCTGACCAGGGACTTAGCTAGCCTGAGCAAAGCTTCAATAACGACTAAGTCTTGATGCTGCATGGCCGTCTTCAGGTTGTAATCGACGACCATTTTAGTCGGCTCATTCATCGCTCTCTTTGCAAAGTGGCCTGTGGCGTCATCCTCATCGTCGGAGTAATAGACGCAACTGACAGTGTGTCTCGACACCGCCACTATCGCGTGGGAGATGCTGTCGTGAGTTTGGAGTCTCTTGGACTTTGTGTTGATGATGATTACGCTGTCGTAGGTCAACCCTTGAGCCTCGTGTATGGTTAACGTGCGCGACCCTGCCCCGGATCCATAACCCTGACTTATAAGAGAAGTTTTCTCCTCTTGCGTATGAACCAGAAATAGAGTGTTTTGGGCCGTACCCAATATTTGCGCTCCTGTGTGACCTTTTACCTTCAAGGAATGGACCTGTGACAGCGACGACTTGGAAGAGTCTCTCAGTGCAAAGGCCACGTCTATCGGGTTGCGGTGTGTGCAAAGCAGCTCCTGGGTTATGCCAGCAAGCAGGTTTGGACGGGTATACCTCAATTTGAAAAAGTTCTCTCTGTCACGAAATGGAAGCTGGTTTACGTCTCCGATGAGGACCATCTCGCTTCACACAACTTTAGTGCCATAACTATGGCTCCAAAATGGTTCATAAGAGCGTCGTCTACCGTGAGACGGTAGTATTTCTCTTCTTTCTTGAACCCATTGGTTAAGATTGAGGCCATAGTGCGCACCTTTGTCTTGACTCGGTCTCCTAAGCGGGGTGCAAGCTTTTCCCTGAGATTTTTGGCAGCTTCTGTCGTCATGGTGGCTACGATCTCCTTCTCCTCATCAAAGTGCTTCACCAACCAGGTTGTCTTGCCGCTAACTTGAACTCCGTTTACCCACCTGATACAGGGTACCGCCCAAGTTTCTTGAGATGCTGGGATGTTGGGATGAGTGGTCGTCAGAATGGACTGAGCCATTTCAAGGATCTTATCGTCCAACATCATTTTGGTACATTTGGCGGTTATCAGTATCGGGTCATCGTTAGATGCACTGAATTTTATCTTGCCTAGGCGCGCCGTTTCCTCCTCGTCCAGGGGGACAAAACCACCCTTTGCACTGTAGGCTGCCATGTACGACCCCGTCATTTCCCCTTTGATGACTTGAGATGTGACGTTGTCGTACACCGATGCCTCTGATTCCTTGAGGAGTACTCTTAGCAGTCCTTCTGTTTCTCTCTGGAAAGTCTGCATGATCTTCTTGCATTTCATGAGATTAACTTCTCTGGTCGCTCTCACGATTGCTACGTACTCGAGGAAAGCGCTCTTCATGTGGTCCGTGGTGCCCGAGATCACAGCTAGGGTCGGTGGGCTGACTTGCCCTTCGTCGGCTCTTGTTGGTGGCTTTGGCTGTGATGGTTCGTTTGAATTCATTCTGAAGAACTTTTGCGCTGCTGCTTGGTGTATCGGGGCTTTGAGGAAACTTAAAGTTTCCCCTCTATCCTCGTAAACGACTACTTCATGATGTTCTGAGGCTTTTAAACAGCCGAAGCGGTCTGCGACGTCTCCCGTTCCACTTCCTACCACCATCGCATCAACACTTATAGTTCGGGCTGTGACTGCCGTAACCTCTCTGATCTTTTGAAGCAATAAGCTTGCCTGGGCGAATGGAGTTTCCTCTCGCCACTCGAATAGTGCAATTGTCTTCCCTTTGGATCGCAATAGACGGCATCGGTGAGTAGCTACTAACACTTGAGGCAGTGCAGCATACTTGCTGCCTTTAATGCCCGTTTTGGTGGTGCTTCCGTTGATCAAGGCGGCAAGGCCTGGTGATATGTGTATACGGGCTTTAGGTCGTCTTGAGCCTATGCAGAAGCTTACACCTAACTTTTCTCCTTCTCTGTTCATGAAAAGGGCGACACTTCGCAGTCTGACGCCTGGGACTCCTTCTCCTCCGCACGCCAGTAGTTGTGTAATGGGCATAATGCTAGGGGCTGGTTGTGGGTTGGCTTCTGCTGCTTCTACTGCTTCCTCTGGTGCTGGTTGTTGGTTGGTTTCTGTTGCTTCTGCTGCTTCCGCCGGTGCTGGTTGTGGGTTTGCTTCTGATGCTTCCGCTGGAGCTAGTTGTTGTTTGGTATTTGAGTGTGTTGCTTGTGTTACGGAGAATGGTTTGCGTGTTGTGTTTTGTGTTGTTGTTGTATGTGTTGTGATGGTTGTGGCTGTTGATGTGGTCGTGATTGATTGTGTAGTCGTGTTTACTCCCATATTATCCACTGGGACTATGGCAACTTTGCTTGCGAATGCCAAGAATGGTTTTCTGGAAGCAGGTGTGATGGCGTGGAGTGTGGAATGGCTTAGCTGGGTATCGAGCTTAACTTCAACCTCCATTCTGTCGTGATTGAACCTTGGGCATTCGAAAAGAAGGCCCCAGTTTGTACTGAACTCGGACTCCTTTCCGTATTCCCACCAAGTTTGGGCAGCTCCGACTTTCCCCTCTATCTTACTGCCGTCGACGTATATTTGGGGACTTATTACTTGATGGGTTTTCAAGGATGTATGTGAATATTTAGTACCGATACAGTTTCTGGAACCATAGCTGAACGGCAGGAAGGCAGCTGGGTGTCTCCCGTTTGATCGTTCGGGCAGGAATCTGTCGGGATCAAACTCATCAGGATTGGGGCCCCATACTGCTGTTGACTGATGAATTGCGAAGGCTCCTATCACGGCTCCAGTGCCCGCTGGCAGAGTTACTCCACATGTAGCTGTAATAAACGAAATGTACACATTACAACATTATTATCTTTATAGGGATCTTATAAATTGTATAGTTCGGTAATAAGCGCTATAGAGTAATGTTTAATGTTAGCCAGGAGCTTGATATGACTTAGCAAGTGAGCTCGGGTAGGTTAAAATATTTTTTTTTTATTAAAAATAAAATTAAAATATTCGATCACTTTGACACTTTGTTGCAAGCCCCTATAGTACTGTACTAGTAAGAATAGCCAAGCTTTCCATATTCCTTATGAAGGTACTAGTCCAACACACAAGATCAGAACTTAAACTTATCCCAAATTTAACCATGTCAATATTATACATTTGTACATGCGATGACGGAACAGAATGGTGTGAACATCTGTAAATAAACGACGTCATTTCATTGTAAATTAATGTAACAACTCACGTAAATAAGTATCTTTATCTATATTCCTAGCGATGATCGGAACCACGGTATAGAGCCTCATGCTCTCCTTAATAACTCGCTCTAAATAGTGCATCTTCTGTAGGTCCTCTTTAGTAGATCCTCGCATTTCTTTGCCGAAGATTGAGTTTTGCCTGCAATGATACCAATAAGTAAACAGTTTAAATTGCTTGCTTTCATTTACAAAAACTTTTTACAAAAAAATGACATTCGATTTCCAAATAACCATCAGTTGGTTATTTGGAAATCGAATGTCATTTTTTTATAACTTTAATTTTGAAAGTCTTGGGTTGTTTTAGGGTTCCGTATAAAAAAAACCCTAATTCTTTAGGACTTTGTCTACATGTCTGTCACAGCCATTTATTTCAGTAACTTTAATGCTATCGAGTTGTTTGGAATAGTTATAAATAAATAAATAAATAATGCGGGACAATCCACACAGCATCATCTAGCCCCAAGCTAAGCAGAGCTTGTGTTATGGGTACTAGATGACTGATATACTTAATACAATACATTATACAGATAGATATTCTTTATTATACATAGCAAATACCCAGAACACCCGGAACAAATCTATGTAGATCATACAAATATTTGTCCCAGGGCGGGAATCGAACCCGTAACCTCCTGCGTCGCAGGTGGACCTTTGCCCGCCACGCCACTTACAAAGTGAAAGGCTCTAAATGGTGATATTTTAAATTGGGGCAAGTATATCAAATCGGGTATCATATAAAACGGCTGCATTTGCACATGAAAAATGATCTAAAATATACCATTACCATCTGAGTTGAGGTAAACTTAAATATTACAGGAAAAAAACCATGTCTTGAACAAGAAGTAGTCCTAATAATCAGATTAAATAAATTAATAAAAATTAAGGCTAAAAATGAAATAATTATTTCCCTAATACGAAACCCTCAGCAGGTCGACTTGCTTGTTGTTGCTTTCAGGGTTCTGTACCTCAAAAGGAATGAACGGAACCCTTATTGTCCCACTTCGTTGTCTGCCTGTCTGGCTATCTACCTATTATCAGGCACGCGGGAAAGTATTAATTTAAGGCTGACTCATACATACAAAAATACGGCCATTTATGTGACAAATTTTGATACTCGCAAATAAATTAAAAACTATATAGGCTACTTTCCCTTGACCCAGAATCAGGAGATTTCAATTTCAAATTGCAAGCCAGCAAGCTATCCGTAAAGACTGCCAAAGACGACAGCCGAGACCAACGGCTTATCGTGCTTACCGATGCCTGGAGGGGTCTCGATGTATAATGGATGGTCCAATCCACGGATCAATCTTGAAGATTGACCCGAGCGTCTCTAACAATTAAGCCACGAGCCCCACCCCTGCGGTACCTCTTGACAAAAAGATCATCGATATCGGCCAACGTAGTTAAGAATTATTGCTGAATAATTTTAGAAACAAAAAATAGTAACAAAATAGGAACCTTATCCTTTTTGTCAGGTGTGTCATTTTTTTCTAAAACCTTATGAGTCCTGGACGCCCGGGTGCTGTGCAGTCAGCAATTTTGGGAGCTGACGACGTCGTACCCAAGGGTATCAATATAATGGTGAAGAATGATCTTTTTTTTGGTGTACGTAGTGACTTACTCAAGCAGTACTTTCTCCTGTGCATCCTGATGTATTCCAAGGAGGACGAGGGTGTACGCAATGACAAGAGCCGTAGTGTCATTACCAGCGATCGTGATCGAGTCAATGTGCTCCCGAAGTTGTACGTCCGTAAACTCTATTTCTCTACCGAATAATAAGTCGAGGACGGCGCGGAATTCGCTTCCTGAAAATAATTCAGAAATATGAAAAACTTAAATACGAAACTAGTTTTATTTTAGTATCTCAGATACATTTTACCATCGAAGAGTTAACTTCAAAGTAAAGGCACGCTACATAACCTAACCTACCTACCCTGCTTAAACGACTAAGATTTTTAACTTCCACATCAATTTATGTGAGTAACATACTTGTTTTAAGAACAATATAGTGACAAAAATGTCTTGGATTATGTTAAACAATGGATGATGATGACATCACAAGTAGGCGTACGTTTTTTCCTCTAAATTCAACATTCCTTATACGCATAAATATGCAAATATTTATAATGCCCTAACACGAAGATCAAATAAAAAGTCGGGCCCAATTTTTTTTTAACTTACTATGTAATTATGTTTTCAAGTCAAGTCATGACTTTTGAAGTTGCCTTGCGTAGCAGGCATACACAGTATAACTCTCGAAACATAATGTGTTACCACTTTGAGTCTCTCATTATATCATAACCAGTTCAGATACCAGCTAAAGGAAAGTTTTGTAAACTTCCCTCATTTTAATATTTTTTAATGGGCGAAGTGCCATAAGGGCTAAAAAGGGCTCGTGGTTAAATAGTAACAGCCACACGGCCCGATCGAAGGTTAAGTTACGGTTGCCGAAGCCAGCCCGTGGATGAGTGGCCGTCCATTGAAATGTAGACTGTCAATTGTAGATTTTTAGCAGTCGTTACGGGTAATCAAAAACCCGAAACTCTGACAACCAGTGTTACCAAGAGGTTTCATGTTATTTATATTGCAAGTAAAAATAAATAAAATTAACGTAATATTCATTGTAATCAAAGCCAAAATGGGGGCTGATATTTAAAACTAAGGTTACTAGTTCAAAAAGGGTAAATTACGAAAGGGCTTAATTTGCACATCACAACCATTACTAAATTATAATCCTTATCTCCTATGTTTGCAAAGCAAAAAAACTAAAATACTTGTGTTTTGAATAAAATACTATACTTGTAAATTTTGTGTCAATATTACGGAAAAAACAAAACGATATCTCTTAATTAGAGATATCGTTATTTATTTTTCATTATCGCACAGTTTTTCAAACTAACTTAGGTCTGCAATCGCTACAAATTGAAATATAACATTGAAGATTTTTTTAGCATGCACGGAATCATCGGTGAGCGAGTGCGACTCGCTCTTTGCCGGATTTTTGTGTTCTATTATAATGATTGATGAGAAAATCTTACCGGGTTGATCTTTAATGTCATTATTTATTTTCTTCTTTTCGTATTCTATACGCCTTTTTTTAACTACCTGCAAAAATAAAAGACGATCAAAAACATAATACAACATGTTTCCGTTCTACCCGTGGTTCTATCAAATTATAAGCATTTTTTTTAAACAGGATACTGACAATACAACAAAATCCATATCTTCAAAAGTTTTTTTTTTTTTTTTTTTAATTTTAATGTTTCAAAACGAGCTTGCAGTACCCCCCAACCTCATTAGTGAACTTGTGCGTGAGATTAATGTTGTCCTTCTGCAGCTTGGCATATCTGGTGAGGTTGAAAAGGCAGTCCGGTTGCAGCCAGACCTTGAACAGGCGCTTGTTCAGGATCTCCATGACAGTGTGGCGCGCGCGCAGATACGGTGTGTCAGAGGAATGTTGGACGTCCATGCGCTCACCCATAGCTGTTTCTGGAGATGTGAGATGGGATTTTTAGGATTACGACAATTTTACCATCACAGCTTCGTCAGGATTTAGCTTCAGGTTTTAGCCTTTTGAAATCTAGAATGTTTGCATCCGTATTGATTATGGCCCGTGTCTCATATTTTAACACCAGACAATCCTAGAATTTGTAGTGAAACCTTTAAAATTGACAGGAAGCTTAAGCTGGATCCTCAATGCAAATTGTTGAAAATTCGTGTCTTTTCAGACATAATTACGTAAAGCGGGTTTCTAAGAGCCATCTATTAACTATATTAATGCTATAAAGCTAAATAGCTTGTTTATTTTGTTGATTGGTCACGGAACGGATAGTCGCATTTGAAAAAAAATATGTTTGCATATGACAGCCCAAACAATGGGGTACTGCCGTACAGCCGTCAACTATGAGGACGAAATTACCGGGAACTTTGTTAGGGCATCGTTTACCATTTGAGCCAGCCTTGAGTTCTCTAGTTATCCACCTAAAAATTATCAAAATTTTCTTCTATTATATACCACAAACTTTCTTCAATACAACTTACCGAAAACAATGTCCAAAGTGCATGCAGTGACATATTTGAGAACATCGAAATTCTTTCCATCTGATTGTTCGTCTAATCGTTCAACAAGAACATCTGCTTGTTCTGCAATGACCCCGACGTATTCTTCAATTATTTTGTTATTAAAAACTGGAAGCAACACCTTTCTATGCGATTTCCATAGAGTCACTGTAACATACGGGTAATATTACGGATAATGACAGTATATCATGTAGGTGTGTATTGCAATCGTTTACGGATTATTTATTTCACCGAATTCTCCTTATTCAATTCATAACATCACGCCTGCATTCCTTGAAGGGTTTAGCATAGTTGTACCCTATATATATTCACTAGTTACATTTTCTTAATAAATAAATAATACTGGAGAACACAGCATCATCTAGCGCCAAACTAAGCAGAGCTTGTGTTAGCAAATACCCAGAACAGATCTTTGTAGATCGTACAAACATTTGTCCCAAGATGAGAATTGAACCCGCAACCTCCTGCGTCGCAGGCGGACCTTCGCCACATCGGTAGTCAAATACCGTGTGCACACTAAGTATGTTTGTGTAATAAACGTAAATAAAGGTATTTATATCTCCTCTTATACCTAAAAGTGACTTGAGATTATGAAAGCTTTTAAAACAACACCAATTTTGTACGTGCGAAGCAAAGACAAAATATCAAAACATAATATTGTGTCAGAGACAATATTTACGAAGTGTCGGATTAAAAACTCAAAGTTCGTACATTTTGTTCGCACTTACTTCACATTTGAATTTCAAATTACGAACGTTTGATTATCACGTCATATTTACCTGGAGCTACAAACAGCCCGTGACCTAGCCAAGGGCGTAGGAAACGATACACTACATCCTTATGTAGGCAATTTTCTAACACCACTTGAGCGTCTTCAGGATCAGCGATTGCTGCAATCATTAAAAAAAAAACTCACTCTTAGATAAAGTGTAAAGAATACCCAGCACTTCGTCCGCGTGGATCTCAAACTTTAACATTACGTTTTTACGTCCACACCCTTAAAAGCGTAGTTTTGAAATTAGGGTCGGTTAATCAATTTTTAAACAATTTGATGTCATGATGGTTGTGCCCTCGCCTCTTGTGCACGAGGTTGAGGATTCAATCCTGGGCAAGTACCAATGTGGCTTTTTCAATTCATATGTACTTTCTAAGTTTATCTTGGACATCACTGACATCGGTGAAGGAAAACATCGTGAGGAAACCTGGACTTCTAATTAAAATAAGTCTGAAATCACCAACCCGTCTTGAGCATGCGTAGTGATTAATGCTCGCCCCTTCTCTGTATGAGAAGAGGCCTTTGCCCTGCACTGGGACAGTAACAACAGGCTGGTATTATTATATTATAAACAATTTGTGAGTTTATCCATTACAATCAAACATATAAATGAACAAACTAATATTTCCTTTATATAATATTAGTTTAGATAGCACCATAATAAAATGGTGCTATCTAACAATTTATCGAGACTTTGTATAAAGTCTCGATAAATTGTGTACAGAACGTTATATTTGCAAAAAGGCATTTCAGAATACAATCGTTAAAATAATCTATCCGAGTCTTTCTGAGAAATTCTTAACGAACATGTCTGGCGAACAATCAATCGCCTTCTAAATAGGATAGCTAGTGTAAAATAGCAATTGTAGTTCTTTGAGAAAAAGTGAAAAAAAATTAACAACTTTATTGCGAGTATTTATGTCCTTATATTATTATATATTTTTGAGATGTTTAGAGAGACGCCATAGAAATACTGCCCGCATAGGTACACATTTGTCCTTGCGTACACGTGTACGATATAGTGCAGTAACCCTGTTACGCACATTTCTGACATGAACAGAAGGTTATTAACACAATTAACACGTTTTACTTTAGGCTGTTTATTATCTCGGTCCTACAATAGATATTTGTTGAGCAAACTTTGCTTGTTTGTTGGTGACGCAACAACGTAACGCTGGAGTTAAAATAGTGTGTGTACATTCTTCTTACTCAGTAAATAGGTATACATACATGATCACGTTACCTAACTTATGATTAAGTACGTAACTTACCCACGTATAATTTCGGGCCAAGCCAGATCTTCACTGACTGCTTATGCTTAAACGCTAATTCCGCTAATGTCCAAAGGTTCTTAAGTATTTCTGTAACAAAGGGTAATGTGGACAGTTTTGAATGACGCTTGTATAAACATGTTGAAGTCGCATCTAGTCTATGGTGACAGGTATTGTGTACGTGCCCTGGTAAGTAAGTACCTTCGTCAATATATATGCAGCGGTGGTGCAAATAGTTGAAGTGGCACATTTAACAATATGTACAGACGGTGTAGGTACAGTTTAAGGTTTAAGTGTTAGTTCCACAAGTATTCTGAATGAATTACCGGCATTATGATCATAAATGATTCGTAAATTAAATTGAAATAAATCTAAAAACGCGTATGTCGTTTTCAACTGATAATATAAATAATGTGACTGATTTCTATGCTACCATAAAATTGTGTCCAAGAATCTTTTCTTAGCAAGTTTAGTTGCTGAACGTGAAGCTGGGCACGTAGTTTTGTTTTTGATGTAAGTGACTTCATTGGGTTTTACGTTAAGTCTGGTTGTTTGATAAATAAGTTACCTATAGTTAATTTGCCAACAATATACCTTGATATTTGGTATCCTTTTAACATGAATGTATAATATTACTTGTAAATTCCGACTTGACCCAGAACTCGTCATTGTAATTATTACTATTAAGTCAATTAACTATTGGGAAACGGATAAAACTCTCACTCTCAGTCTTGTGAGATAGATAGATAGTTTTGTATTTCATGCCACATCATGGGAAAAATATCTATTATCGGGACTGGGACATAATTGTTAACCCGTAATATTTAAGGTTTGGACTATATTTGAGGGTAAAACAGGATCTTTCTTAGGCTGTTTTTTAGGAGTGTATAATAATCTATTGTCTGATTCTAGGTGGCGCACGTGAATGTCGATGTGATTTTTAAACGATGTCTTATTTAAAACCATGACATCTATATCCACGCTTCTGCTCTTTCTGGTGGCGTTTTTAGTTTTTATGTGAGGCATGTGTACTCGTATACCTCCGTCACTCGCTAATTCTACGAAGTTGCAAATTAATCGTTATCCAATAGGGACAAGTACACTGACATTTCAATATTAAGTGACCAGAAACCAAAAAACAAAAAAACACCTGAATAAATATAAACTTATCCATTCATTTTGGCCAAATCTTCAATGCCATACCCAGACACCCAAAACGAGAATAAAAATACCTAGTGTTGTGACCTCAAACCGGTGGTAAGTCTTTAAATGCGGCGCAGATCTCTTTCCATTGATGTCAACGTAATGTGCTAAGCACACACTGGTGAAAGTGACGAACATAGTGCGATCCAGCGTTTTGGTCTCTGGGTGGCCTTGCACAAATCTAAGATCTTAGACTTGTCACAAATCTAATTCGGTTTCGGGCCACAAAACAAGCCATCTCAGAATTCACACGTTGTGTTAGGAGACGTCCGCATTGGTCTCGGGTCCTGCAAGTACCTGCAACTCGTCCTTGACATCCTATAGGTCTCGAGACCACACATTTAGCGGCTGGTTACTAGATTGATAAGGGTTGCAGTTGCTTTTGCGCGACTACTACTCAATTTCCGGAGGGTATCTCTGCGGGTGGTCAGAGGCCGGTCGTATGGCAGAAAGGAGAGAGTGACTTGCGCAACTCAGGTAGGGGTATGCCATATTAGTGGCGGTAAGACCTGTTACGGAAGAATGGCAGGAGAGGTAGCATGGCGCCCTTAGATTCCTTCGGGCAAAGGTGAAACGACGGAACGGTGTTAAGAGAAGCACTTGCATCGCATAGGCCAGAAGCGGACGCCCGATTGACATCTTTGCGTGGACTGCCCAGACACACACAGCCTAGTATACGCTGGAGAAGAATTCAGCTTGAACGCAGCTGTGCCCCAGTTGCGGCACTTGGTATGGTTTATCTCTCGCTTCCAGTCGTGGTTTAGTCCAATGTTGGAAGCTAAAACACGTGGGATGGATGCCAAAAAGGTGGTGGAGAGGGAGAAAAAGTATATCCCTCACTCAACCCGCACCTAAAGAATCGCCGGAAATTACCATCAGGAGCCCTGGAGTCTTTTTATTAGCTACCTGCTCCGCTAACACCTTTTAACCTTGAGTGATTTCTCTTCTACCTATTGTTTCTAGCAAAACATCCACATTCAGAATGCCACTAATATCAAAGTCAATCAAAATTAAAAAAAAAACTGTATTTCTTATACTTTATATAGAAGAGTAAAGAGTTCATATTAGCATCAAAAATTGACAACTATTTACATAAACCTTTTGACGATTTTTGGTATAAATCGCCCTTTTTTACATTTGCCTCAATAAGTATGTTTTTTAGTCGAGGATATTCTAATTACCTACTTATTTAGGATAACGGATACAGCCAGAAATGCAAAAAAAAATATCAAAGTCGCTTCAAAGTCAGTGAATATCAATACCTAACGAGTGTTGGTATATTTACCTAATGCGGCCCACTGCACAGTAAATACCTTTCTTGGTTATTACAGGTATTTACAATACTAGCAAATTAAGTTAGTTTTTATTTTATTTTACATATAGTATTTATTAATACATGAATAAAAAAAAAAGAATCACTGAACATCGAAAAACTTAAATCAATTTAAAAAATTAAAATTAAATCAATACTCACGTTCGGTATTTCCCAAGAAAAGCGAACCATTTCCAATGAGTGGCAGCGTTGGCAAAGCAGGCAATGAAGCCGTCATGCGATCCATACGGTGTGCGTGACTCACCCAATATATCCAGAAGACACACACCATTAGGAATACTAGCACCAAGACAATCATGGCGAAGACCTGAAAATAAAGTACATGTATTAATAGACTTAACGACCTGCACACGGTATGACAATATAAGACAAACAAACAAAACGGTTGGCGCAACCACCTATTGGGACTTACTAGAATCGAGTAATAAAATAAAATAAAACGTTGCCCCACACTAGGAATTTCTCCTGTATCGTGGGTGCGTTTACAAACATTTAAACTCACATACACAATCAGCCAGACCCGGAACAATTACCTGTAGGTCATACAAATATATGTTCCGTGTGGGGATCGAACCCACAACACGCGGCGCAGCAGCCGATGGCTCAACCACTGCGCCAACCGTGTCGCCAATTGGTTTGGTTATATACCAATTTTTTCAATTTTTCAAATTATTTCTTCTTATTAACTAGGTTTAGTCTTATATCAATAATGAACTTGTTTAAATGTCAAATAACTAATCATGCGTGATACCTGTCTTAATTTACATTTCGATAAGTATCAGAGCTAGACAGTAGTATTAATAATAATCTAGTTTATCTACATGCCTAAAATTAAAAAAACTCATTAAAAAAAAAAAGCTTTGTTTTGGAACATCCGCGTTGATAAAAAGTAATAAACATCTTATTTACCTAAACTTATTAATTACTTTCAAGGTTCTTAAAAAACGATATGTCCGAACAAAATCACCTAATTTAGAATCGGAGCTTACTGCTATGATCTTTAGGATAGAGTTGGAGCTGGCCCGCATCTGCACTGCGTTTTCTGTCTAACGATGGCATGGGAGCCATCGTCGTGTGCCTGTGCGAACATACCAGATGCACTGCAGGAACAGGGTAGCCCCATCCTTGAATCCGTTAGTATATTGGACCCGCAGAGCGCTGTTAGTCCGCTGAGCATAGTTGCACCACTTAGCAATAAGTATTGGCGTAAACCTGTGTGCCAAATATTACGTCGGACTGCCAGTTTCCAACGTTCCCACTCAATACACAATACGCACCTGGTCATTAATTTAAATTTAAATTCAAATTCTTTATTGCCAACTAACTGTACAGATTTTTTAGATGTTAACATTAGGTAGGTTCTTAGAACTTAGTTACCTGTTAAGGCAAGGCAATTTAAATAGTTAAAAAAGTAAAGCAAAAGAAAAATAAATATACACTCAATATTATAGTTATACAGTTACATATATTAATTATAATTAATCATTCATTTTACATTTTATCACTGCATTCTTATCATTTATATTCCATTAAATTAAGTAAGTATCACAATCATTTTAATATAAAGTAATTATTTTTCTTCAAGGAATTCTTTGACAGAGTAATATACCCTTTTAATCAGGAAGTATTTTAACTTCTTTTTAAATATAATGTCGTCGGTTACATAATGTTCCAAGTACTTGAACTGATAGACTAGTAATAAATGATTCCAATTAAATTTAATCGAAAGCACAGTTTTTGGACATTTAAAAAAATAAATACCAAGAACTCGCTTTTCATGAAAATTTTCAATTAGCCATGCTCAAGCTTGAACATAGCACTCACAACACGTGACGAGCATAAATTGCTTAGCAACCATATTAAAGTAATGTAACCACGAACCGTGAACTACTTATTATTGAATAATTCAACTCCTATCTGTGGTCTTCATCACCAGTTCCACTGCACCAAATGATGCATTCCAAGAGCAAATGCACGAGTTACTATTAAAAGTACCCAAGTCTCTATTGGTGAATTTTAGGGTTTGTTTTATACGGTTCCGAAGCTATAGACGACATTAGCGCCCCCTCTCTCCAGCGCGTTAAAAACTCACTAACTCATATTATGCGTGGTATTTTTTGATGATGTGATGTAACGTACAACTCGATACAACTGTCAGAAATCCACTAAGTATGTGTTTTAAAACCAACCGGGTGTTTGAAAATCAAATAAATAATAGATAAAAGAACGTACGCTGGATGCTGGTTCTTTTTTTAAACATAAATGTTATGCGCTGCGGGCCAAGGTCCGCCTGCGACGCAAGAGGTTGCGGATTCGGTTCCCGCCTTGGGACAAATGTTTGTACGATCTACAAATATTTGTTCCGGGTGTTCTGGGTATTTGCTATGTATATTAAAAATATCTATCTATGTAATGTATTGTATTAAGTATATCAGTCATCTAGTACCCATAACACAAGCTCTGCTTAGTTTGGGGCTAGATGATGCTGTGTGGATTGTGCAGCATTATTTTTATGTCCAGCATCATTAATTATGTTTTTGGCGCCCTCTGAAACTACAGCCCGAGGCAAGTACCCCGGTTTGTCTGTTGCCGTGATAATTTCAATTTATTTCTGTAAATTAGTTTAAATAACACTATACTAAATTAATTTATGGATAACAAATGTAAAATCAATGCTTCATATCATTATGTTGTAACTATAAAATTTTAAACATTTTATGCCTTTATCTTTATATTTAACACAATAATAAGCGATGTTTAATGTAGGCAAATAATTTATTTTTATTAAACAAACAAAGTTTAAACTAGATGTAATCGGGCCGATCTTTGAGTCCTATCCGAGAAGAAAACCGAAGATAGCTCAGAGGTGGACATGATCTTGGTCAGAGATCATCTCTGTCTGTGTTGAGTCTGACTTGGCGTTTTGTGGAAAGAAGCACTTTAGGAACTCAACGACGCGACGTAAAATACAAATACTAAAAAAAACTGCTAGACAAACATTCAAACTTGCTGAAAAACACTGTTAGAGGTCAAATGTTTTGTTATATATCATTATGTGAATTCGCCTGTGCGTAAAAACGAATTTAATTGAGAACTCGAATACTACGCATTTAATTATACCTAAAAATCAATTTCTTAATAAAATTCAACACGGAACTATAAGTTTTATAATTATTAAAATAAATAAATAAATAATTGATCGTCGCGTTGTAATTATTAAAGTAATTAAATAATTGATCGTCGCGTTGTAATTGATCATAAAGCAAAAAGTACCTAGGTGTGTAAATGGCGTCATCCGAATTCTAGTAACGTCTATGGCAACCCTACCGGCTATATGAAATAATATTGAAAGATTTTATAATTATCTCGAAACGAACGCTCTCAAAATATCAATACACAGGATTACTACCAGAGCGTCGGACTGATACCGGAGCGACTTTTCGCCGCCATTTTCCTTTTTTTAATTTTGTTTTTCTGATCTATCCAAATGGTTTTTTTTAAGAAATGAATTGTAAAAATCTCAGTGGGTTAGATGGAAATCATGTCTTTTTTACAGTTTTAACTTTAAAGTTAGAAAATATCAGAATAGAACGTGACTTTCGGAACACCCGACCAGCATTTCAACTCTAGGGGAGTTCGGAATAATGTACTGAACTCATGGTATTAGTTTGCGTGTCGGCGTCCTTTCCTCTCTGTATAGCGAATACGCAAAAAAAAATGCAGAAAATAAAACCAGAAAACGACTATCTGTCGGTTAACGACAAATATTGTTTATATTAATAACAAATAATACATTTTTGGAAAACTCGTTTTTAATGCAACAAATGATGTTCAAGTCATTCATAAAACTGGTCGTGCTTTAAATTCCAGTTTTACGAGTTATTAATGCGGACTACCTACTTTCCTGGTATTTTTACAGGTGCATGCATTAACGTACTTGCTTGACAAGGCCAAAGGTGTGGTGGTGATATGCTAAACTTGATTTTCATACATATAATAACTTGGGTTCCGACAGGACGATAAAACTAGCAAAGCCGACCCGAATCAATTACTGTTGTTCGGTTTTGCCGCCCGGCTGTGCCGATTTTTACCGACCCAAACAAGTCTGTAGCACGCCTAAGTCACGAGAGTGACATTTCTCAGCCAAATAAATCCTCTTATCATATGATTATATCGATTTACCTCGTATAGTAATAGTTTCGTTTTTGGTATTATCTCGTAATACCAAAAACGAAACTATTATACCTAACATTCTAAGTTGAGTGATTATTATTGTGTTACTGCCCCAGCTTCGCAAGGGTGTGATCTATGATGTAGCGATAAGCAAATA
This sequence comes from Phlogophora meticulosa, assembly GCA_905147745.2. Taxonomy (NCBI): domain Eukaryota; kingdom Metazoa; phylum Arthropoda; class Insecta; order Lepidoptera; family Noctuidae; genus Phlogophora; species Phlogophora meticulosa. The sequence goes on along the minus strand of LR990535.1, from coordinate 7,452,273 downwards.
CTTTGTGTGCTACGAGAACATGTACCAGGGGCGTAGCCGTATCTGCCGTATCAATTATACGGGGCCCCCGGGCCCTGACGTGCGTTTGCAAAAATTAATAAAAACTTCCCAAATTATGAAAATAAAGCAAAAACATTTTAATAAAAATTTCAATTGTTTGAAAACATTTTGGAAAAAGTGACAGATAATAATGATAATAACATATTTCTTTTAATTATATGCAAACATGTTTTTTCTTTTCTGAGAAATCTTTACCCTTCATAAGGGCCCCCAAACAAATTTGTATACGGGACCCTGCTACATGTACATAAGTTTAATAAATAACATAAGACACATGAACCTTCCAGCAGAACAAATTCACCAAATGACGGTGAAAACTGCATCAAAACTTCTTGTGCAGTCACAGACACGAAAAGCGGCTTGTTTATTTTAAAACTACATGCTTATGGATGAAAATGAGATTAGACGAGTCAGTCATGGATATTATATGAACATCGGTAATGTAATAAGTATGGAACAGCACGCTTTCACCTTTCTTCGATCAAGAATACAACACAGAAAGACCCCTTAAAACATAGCTCTTATTGGTTTAGTTTAAAGTTAAGCCTAGAAGCCCGAGGGCTGTTAGACATTTTTGATTTTAAATTTATTAGTTTTTTAATTTTTTAATTTTCTTGACGCAGTATTTTTTTTATATGATATGCTGCTAAAATTCAGCGTGCCTCAAATACATTTTATTTTTATTTTTTGCAAAATATTTTTTTAAGCGCCTGGCAATGTACCCCGACTAAATTTTCTGGCTTATTTTTTTTTTCATTCTGTAAATATTAAATTAATAAGTGTACAAATTACAAATTGAACAAGAATAATTTGCAAACAAAAAAACTGTAAATGCGGCTACCTACTTTCCTGGTATTTTTACAGGTGCATTAACGTACTTGCGTGACAAGGCCAAAGGCGTGGTAAAAAAAACTTCTTTGAAAATAAAAGGGTTAGGGTTGATTTAGCCCCGCTTTCCTTTCAGCCAGGTCTTCAGTGCATTAATTAGGTATTAAAGGAGAAGGAATGAACCTACCCTGAAATGTGTAACAGTTTTCCAGCTATAGAGGGCTTGCCTATCATGCACGAGGTTGTGGGTTTCAATCTGAGAAAGTACCAAAAGTTTTTGTATAAAGAGCATACTTTTCTATTTTAATATTATTCGCCGTTATTCAGTACAATCCTTATAAATAATATTTTTTTATTTAAATATTAAAATAATTAAAAAACATTTAAGAATAATATAAAAAAAAAAAATTATTATTATACACCTCTTACATATATCAGCCGCCTAAACATGACCACAGCCACCCTAATCTATAATCTTAAATCCAAACAGTTGTTTTAGTCAGTAATAAATTATTTTTACTGGGAAAGTGCACGTATGATCAAATATCACCATAATCACTGTTTATAATTCAATCATACTGCTCAGTCGAAAGGCTTGTTTTTATTAAATTAATTAGTAGATAATTGCAAATCTCGCTTAGTTATATTTTTAAATGTCTGAAGTAGGTAGTTTCAGTTGTCCTGTTGTCGGCTCTGTACAAACTACGAGTATACCTTCAGGGCTAGTAAACTCGTTGTATACAAAGTTGCAGTACTTGTTACAATATAAGAAGTGTGTTGTTCGCGGGTACGAACTTGTCAATAGAACGTTAATATTCTATAGCAGTAATTATTGTAAATAAAACTGTTTGTATTTACCGTCATCTCAGAAAATAAAATGATTGGGTATAATGCTCTTTATTTCGAAACGACACTATTTATTTTATAAATATAATAAATTAACTAATTACTTACGTATCAATGTATATCCTCAAACTTTCAACAAATGTATATCCTTGAGATCTCGATTGCAAGCGAGTTTCCACTCGCACGCTTACACTTCAACTTGTGATATATCTCGGGACTGGCCACATCGGGGACTTATAATCATGTTTTATGTAATCATGTTTGAGGTAAACAGACAACTATCTGGTAATAGTAATAGAATTTGAGATCTGGTTTGGATGAATCCTTAACCGGTTTATATCGTCCCTTTAAGATAAATTACATTGGCCTTGGCCATGAATGATTACCGCCATGAGTATCAAAACCAGTATAAAATCTATACTAATAAATAAAATAGAAGTGTGTGTTTGTAATTTTTCGTTAAAAAGTATATTTCACTGACTGTCTATTCGTTCGAGGTATTATCTTAAGCGGATGGATTGTTTAAGACGGGGTTTCACTGGCAGATAGCTGATGTTTTAAATGAGTAACTAGCTAATATAAAAGGCTACTTTTCTTTTAGAAAGCTTTTTGGGGTTATGCGCAAAAAAGTTAAAACCCATTTTGTTAAATTCTACGCCGACGAAGTCGCAGGCACGTCTAGTATAACGTATTACGACGGCTTAGGTACCTGAATAACAGTAGCATTGTGTAAGATGTTCGCGGCACCGAAACCCAAAGGATTAGTGTAACGGGGCCCATGGACATGACACGGCATTGGCGTACTTAATACAACATGGAAAAGATTTGACGACCTATGTGGCGCGGCAGGCGAGAGTCCGCCTGCGACGCAGGAGATTTGTTCCGGGTGTTCTGGGTATTTGCTATGTATAATAAAAAATATCTATCTTTGTAATGTATTGTATTAGGTATATCAGTCATTTAGTACCTATAACACAAGCTCTGCTTAGCTTGGGGCTACATGATGCTGTGTGGATTGTCCAGTATTATTATTATTATTTATTATCATTATTACATGAACCATGCATTTATTAGTTCATAATTATTATACATACATACATTTTTACGCAAGTTTTAAATCAAAGCATGAGGCGATTGATTTTCCGTACTGAACTGTGATGACATCAAATACGCAGACCAAACCAGACCCCCTCTATCTGAGGGGTGATAGATAGGTACATACTATGTCTGGTCGCTTATACGTACAGGTAGAGATCACCGTGGGAGGGAAAAGGACCTCCATACGCCATCACTCTCAGAAATCCAATATTGCAATACTCACACAGAAGCAAAGTGGGTACCAATTGAATTTGATGCATCTGTGTTTGCCTGTCTACGCCATACATAACTATATTAATTATCTAGCTACCGACGAGCTGCCTCAGATCGAGTTCGCCCGGGCAAAACGAAAATCCTGCTCTCGATGTAAAGGGGACTCGTGGAATCGGAATTCAACTAATTAATACCTATATTGTTGTCTAGGAGCTGTTTTAATATTGTGTTTTTTATAGAATAACGATTTCTATGACGAAGGTTACGCCAGAAATGTACCAAAGTTGAAATATAAGTAGGTAGATACTTAAAGAGTTCCGTACCTCAAAACGTAAAAAAGGAACCCTTATAAGTTTCAGTTCTAAAATATAACTCAATCGTTCATCGTTTAAAATATATGTTTTACGTAACTAGGCTTAGATAGCTATATTCACTATAAGTTAGTAAAGTAACAAATAACTGGACGCGTATATTACTAAATGTAACTTGTTTGTAGACGCCTTGGGTTGACCTGTTAAGTCTACAAAATGTTAATAAATAAATAAGATCAGTGTCTCGTCCGACTGTCCGTATGTCTGTCCGTGTGTTACTACCGATTTTCTCAGGAACGGGTGGATCTAGCAAGTTGAAATTTATACCAGATACTGAAGTCTATAGTTCCTATTGAGCGTATAAAAATCATAGTCCTGAGTCAACACTATAAAAAGATATGGGCAAATTTAGATTTTCGTGAAAACTTCCAAGTACCAAAATTTACCTTAATTTTCAACTTCTTTATTTTTCGGAATTTTCCCTGTACTTATGCTGTAAGACCTCGCTTTTACCCTAAATTGACAATTCTAGTCCATCATTCAACTCAACTCAAAAGTAATTAGTTTTTTGGACTTATAACCCAATTTATTTGGGGTCGGCGCAGTATGTCTTTTCTTCCATACACCTCTATTTTCCGTCATCTCAAAAGTCACCTCCTTTCTAGCCATATCATGTTTCACACAATACATCCACCTTTTCTTTGGTCTCCGCGATAAATCGTCAAACAGATCGGTGTATTGATACGAATCAAGTTTTGATTACACATCGCGACTGACATCTAGACGAATGCATTTCCGAGATTTAACTACACATCTAAAATTTATTGACCCTTTGGTGCTGCAGCTGTCCGTTCCCGCGCCATCAGGTGAGCTGGCCTGCATGATATTTTACAAAACAGAAATATCACATGCTGATAAGAGCAAGAGGTAGTGGGCTGAAATACTGGCAGGTAACAATACGACGTGTGTGACAATCTACTTTCAAGTTTTTCTAGGACATCACTGACATTGTTAACCACTCAAAGGTCCGTGGATAGTTTAGTATCCGGCTCGATTCCCAAAGTATTATTGAGGTTTTCTCATAGGAATTTGCTTTTTAGCAGCCCGGAGTTTAGATTTGTACCCGGTTGATAGCAATGGGCTCGCCCCCTATTACATGGGACTTAAGCATAACTGGCGAAATGTGGGTGCTACTATGGACCTCTGCCCAACCCTTTGGGAAATACTGATGTTATGTTATACTGCGAATGATGAATGAAATACTGACCATCATGAAATGCATATTCGTTGTCAGGTGTACTTACAGAAACTGATGAAAAAAGAAATGTTCCCAAGGGATTGATGAAATCTATATTAACTAGAGCAAAGTCACGGGCAAAATGTATTATTTAATATAAAAGTGAAATGGCCAATCAGCGTATAGCAAGTGCGGTGATCTATTCTAATACCTCTTCTGTATACATAGAGACGACGAGACACACATACTACGGTAAATGATAATTTACAGAGCAAATGTTCTGCATTGCAAAATAGAAAAAAAACGACAGAATAATCTTATATTATTATACCTAGGTAGACAGAGGGTTACACTGAAAGTTTAAAAAACATCAAAAACGGAATTATGTAGAGACTTGTAAATAATGTTATTGCTTTTTTCAGACTCCGTTCCTTTCTAAGCACCGTCACATTCGAGAACTATTGACTGAAGCAGTGACCTCACTATTCTCGATTATATTTTCAAGCGTATCGCTGCATCGATCCAAACGACAGCGTTTTCGTCCATCTGGTTCAAAACTTTTTGTACCTACTCAAACTTACCTGAATCTATTGATATTTCACTCTTTTATCAGCTTCTATATCATTAGCCGCACATTACTCAAGTTAATTTCAGTGGTCGCCGTGAAAGGCCTCGTTTCTACTTCGCGCTAATCATCAGTAAGACTGTTTCGTCCATCTTATTCGTACTCATTGAACCAGGTATGAAAGAGTAATGAAGAGGTATGCATTGTTTCAAGATGGGGCATCGACATGAAATAATAAACATTGTTGTTGATTAAGACTGCAATAAAACTCGTAACAAATCGTGGAACGAAAATTATCTATCTAATTCACTTTGACGTATAACGCACAGTTATTTAATTGCCGCCACTTTGTAAAAACAATGGACTTATAAATTTAATATGCATCAATTGCTACCCAAAGAGTTACTTTTTCGAAATTTAAATGAATTTCTCATCGGTAACTTTTCTTACTGGCCAATTGTAAACACTTTCAGAGTGACCCTCGTTTAATAAATGAAAAGGGTTTGAAAAGGATGTACTTACTAGTTAATTTTGCGGAAGACGTGATTTTATTCTCAAATCGATGGTAAATCTCACTAGGATGTTAATTAGGTGTAGTGATGATACATTATAAGTACGGCAGCAAATATAAGTACATAGTACCTACATATATAGTGTGACGTGGTTAGCTATGCACACAATTGTATAATTCAAGTGCCAGTATGATGTTATTTACGTGTATACCGTTGAAGTGCTTTTACGGAAACCATCGTTATAACTATAGCCACATCCGCGAATCTTTCAGTGCATTATTAAACATTATGAAGAGAAGTGCTTAGTCAAAACGTCGTTAGAATTATTTGAAGTTATCATACTATCTTACATAATGTTCGTCTTTTTGGTTATAGTTTTACTAGCTGTGCTATATTATGTAAAATTTAGATATTCACGTAATTTTCTGTATGCTTTTTCTAAAACTCTACCTACCGTTGGTGAGCTCCCGATCTTAGGACATACCCATTGGTTCATCGGTGGGCCTGAAAGTAAGTAATCGTGCACAACCTCAGTTTTATTAGAAACATAATTATATGGGACGTATTAATTTGTCTGTATTTATTTTTAGGAATATTGAATAATATAATGGTCTTGGTTAAAAAGATTGAACAAACTGGGACTGTTTGTACTATCTGGATTGGGCCTTCTCTATACGTAGGTAAATGTGCCTTTAGTTTATATAATTTAATAATAATAAAAAAAAAAAATTGAAATAATAATTGAATAAATAGTTCTAATGTGACGTTAATTCCAGTGTCGTTAAATCCTGAGGATGTGCAAAAGATTTTGGAGAACTGTCTCGAAAAGGATTACAGTTATAAGTTTCTTCAAGCTTGGCTGGGAAACGGATTGTTTGTCGCTCCAGGTATTTACTTAGCCTTATGTACTTTGAATATTTTAACAACATAACGTAATAGGTGTAACATAAGACCACGAAAGAGATGGAGGAACGACCTGGATGTGTTCAGGAATGGAGGGAGGCGTTTGCCCAGCAGTGGGAGAGGTCGGGTTAGTAATAAAATAATAATTAAAAAATAATACAACATGATTACCTCGTTGGTCTCGTGTTGGCGACTGCTGAGCGTTAGGTCCTGGATTAGATTCCCAAGTCGAGCCACGTGCTATTGAGTTTTTCCAATATAAATTTTCTCAGCCCGGAGGCTGGATACTTGCCTAGTGGGTGGCAATAGTCTCGCCCCTTATTACATGGGACTTAAACTTAACTAGCGAAAAATGGGTGTTAATATGAGCTATAAGTGCACCTCTGCCGGGCCCTTCGGGTAACAGGAGTGATGTTATATAAAATAACACAATCTTATAAAATAGATACAAGAGTATAGGAAGGCCAAAGAAACAATGTATAGATTGTGTGAATAGTGACTACTAAGATGGCGGCAAATTGTATGGAAAAAGAAGATATGTTGCGTAGACCCATGTTCATTGGAATGCGGATACACTGATGAAGCTGATTACTTAAAAAAACTATTATGTACATGAAATGTAAAAGAAAAATCATAGGGCATCGAAAAATTCATCCCCATCGCTGTCAACAGGAAAAGAACCCAAAAGGCTGGCAGCAATAAGTCAGTCTTCTGGTCACGTGAAGAGTCTACCAAACACTTCGCGATGTTCCAGTTAACTAAATGGGCACACGGACCCCATGGCCCTGGTTTTTCAACCCCAAACGGCTCAAATATAAAACTCACAGAAGGAAGGAGATGATGAATTACATCACGCTTTATCGCAGCAGTGTCACTTGCACACTAGACAGTGAGGCAGTCAGTATAAAATATAATATTTTGTATTATAATGACAAAAAACTGGTACTCTGTAGTATTTGGTTAGACTGGGAGCCGACCCCAACATGGGAAAACGCTATTCAGATTTTGAATGAAAAAAAAATAGATAACAGCCAAATGAAAATATAGTTAAATTGTTCTAGAACTATTACGTATGTCTGCAATAGGTTGCGACTATGTCTCAAGTGCAAAAGTAAACAGCCGCCTCATACTCACAACAACAAGCAATTTCCTTGTAATTCAAGTTACACAAAGTAACATAACAAAAGATAAACATATCGTAAAGGTGTTGACTGTTGGTGTTGTCATTTCATAATGATTTTGTAGCAAGATGATTGTCAATACTACAAAAATGTTCTATCTGGTAGGAATCTTCGAAAACAAACGGTAGAACTTAGAATCTATTATAAAATAATCCCACAGCTATCCCGTAGGCCCTTCGTAGCGCGCTACGAGCGCTACGGGATTTTCCGTAGCCCGTCGTCGATTTATAGAAAAACCGGGCGTAAGTAATCCAAGCGTAATGGAAATCCTGCAGCTCACCCCTAGGCCCTCCTTTGCGTGCTAGCAACGCTACGGGTATCCTCGTAGCTCTCCCGTAGGCCTTCTGTAGTGGTGCTACGAACGCTACGGAACACTACCGTAGTAATTTTATATTGCGTGCGCAACCGTTTCATAATGGGAAGTAATACAATTTTTGTTTAGTACTAGTAGCGACTTGTTGGATTTTTTTATATTTATACTGATAATAGATAGGTTTGTTTTAAAAATGCCCAGTAGCATTGTGCTTCCTATTTACAGTTGATTTATGGAAGGCTCACAGACGATTACTTCTGCCGATATTCCACAACCGTATAGTAGAGGACTACATAGAAGTGTTCGGAGAACAGGCAGACATACTCGTGGAGAGACTTCAAGAACAAGTTGGAAAGTCTCCTTTTGACGTTTACGAATACGTTACGTCATGCATGCTAGACATCGTTTTTGGTAAGGTTATTTTTTTTAATTTATTTAACTGCTTTTAATACGTGCTACTGTCCTCTATTTCCTTTAATTATCTATGTGCAAAATAATATGGTAATTAAAAATTTATGTGGCAAATAATAAGTAAGCAATTAATTAACAACACTTATGTTCTACGTTCGTTAACTTAAACCAATTAAAATCTAAGTATTAATTGCATTGACTACAATTAAACATGGCGATTTCTATTGAATTAGTATGTTTTCCAAATTTTCAACACTAACTAATATTAACGTATTATCTGCCGACCCCCATTGGAAATGGCGTGAGCTTATGTATGTTAAACTTGAGTCTTATCAACAAAGAGACGGCAATGGGTAAGAGAATGGACGTGCAGCACAACCCCGACACGCCATACCTGCGCGCGCGCAAGACTGTGATGTCGATCATCAATATGCGGCTGTTCAAGGCGTGGTTGCAGCCCGACGCACTCTTCAGATTGACGTCACATGCTACCACACAGGAAGAAAGCATTGACGCTACGCATAAGTTCACTGATGAGGTAAGGATAAGACGAGTTAAAGGACCTGTTTTAAACCTCATCCATTTAAGAGTTCGTTTTTAATTTCAAGTTACTTAATATTAAAGTAAGATAACGTCAGGACAGTGGCTGAGCGATTGGCTTCGGTTTCGAAGTTCGATTGCAGCACGGAACAAATATTTGTATGGCTTACAGGTAGTTGTCGGGTCAACCTGTTTGTGTATTTGAGTGTGATGTGATGTTCGTACACACCCACAATACAGGAGTAATTCCTAGAATGGAGCAAAGACTTAAAATTACCATCTTGATACGGATCTTCATAAGTAGGTACATAGTACCCATGGTCAGATATGTTTAGATACCTCTGCTTCGTATAGAGGAAGCAGAGGTATATAAACATATCTGTAAAGAAAATAATGTTTGATCAAAAAAAATCAAAAATCAAAATCAAAATTCATTTATTCAAATTAGGCTGAGAATCAGCACTTTTTGAACGTCAAAGACGTTTACATAGGACAGTCCCCCAAAACGCCCACCCTTCACCACTTCCTAGTGTTTTTGCTGGGAAGAAGAAGTGGAGGAACAAACTCCCCAGCAACACGTCTGTCTGATAGGTTTGAAGAACCTGAAGCTATACAACACATTATGTCAAAAATAATAATTATGTCAATCATCTTTATACGTCATTCAATTAAAAATTTGCTACATGTTAGCTAGCACACACCAATATGCCAAAATAAATAAATAAAAAGTTATATATACCAAAATCGACAATTAACTCAAGCAAAGCCTGCTAAACTGAATACATAAAAAGCCTCCAAGGCAGTCCAAGGGCGTGCCCGCTGACATGTGCAATGCTGGATTATATCAATACAACTCATTCATACAATGTAATGAGAGGATCATGTCAATAACATAAAAATAAGGATAGTAGAAGAAACATACACAAAAATAAAGAACTATTAAACAGTAAAAGAACATAGTAACATTGTCCTGCGTTCAACAAAGCGACCAACTATTCTTGTCTTCTAAATAGTCGTTGATCGAATAATATGCTTTAGAACAAAGGTTTGATTTAACTTTAGCTTTAAACGCGTTAAAAGGTAAATCCAGCAAAGAATGAGGTAGCATGTTATAAAAGCGGATACCGAGCCCCACAAATGAGCTCTGGACCTTATGAAGCCGGTGGAAAGGAGCGTACAGTTTGTGCTTATTTCTGGTATTAAAATTGTGGATGTCACTGTTTTTAGTGGACATATGTATATTTTGTCTAATGTATATTATGTTGGCAAAAATAAATTGAGAAGCTTCTGTGAGAATACCAATCTCTTTAAATAGATCTCTTAAGGAGACTCTGGGCCCTAATTGGTATATTGCACGATGATGTGTATGAAAGACCTCATACTTTTCTATGCTTGTCTGATTAATAGTACAGAGGCCAGCACATCAAGCTACCCCAATATGTCAAATTTCTTTGAAAGATTTCCAACTCTATTGCAAAATCATAAGGTTCATGTTCAATTGGAAAAAATTGGCAGTTTCTGGTAGCTTGATTGTCAGGCAATCAAGCTACCAGAAACTGCCAATTTTTTCCAATGTGTACTCTACGTCAATAACACACAAGACTTTGTCTGGCGATGTTTTCCTAACCAATTTTGACGATTCGGACTCGGATAGGTCAGACTTTGTTATTACAAAGTCTGACCTATCCGAGTCCGAATCGGCACGACAGATGATGTTATTACATCATCTGTCGTGCTGTTGCCAGCTATATTAGAACCTAATGGCTTGGCGCAAGACTATGGGAAGAGACCAGACGGAGTGACCATAATGCCTTGGAAGACAAGATAAGATCATAATATCAGATAATTTATTTTGTAAAACATGTCTGGGTACATTACAAATACTCTGCATGCACTTATAATGACACACATATGCTGTACAAAAAAAATATTTTTGGTTGTGTCAACCAGATGAAGGTTACAAAACACAAAACATTATTTGAATCTCGAATAAAAATAAATCTAAGCTGATACAACAAGAAATGGCACAGTAACAGGTGGTCGGTTTAATATTTACAAATTTATTAATAATTGTTTAATAATATTAAGCTTTTAGTTATTTTTTAAGATGTAGTTTTAATAGTCGGAATTCGTTCTTTCTTCTTTTTTTTACGTTACTTTTACACCAGGAATTTCTCCTGTATCGTGGGTGAGTTTACAAACACTCAAATTCACTGAACAAACAACCAGACCCGAAACAACTGCCTGTAGGCCATACAAGTATTTGTTCCGTGCGGGAATCGAACCCACGACACGCAGCACAGCAGTGAATCGCTCAGCCACTGCGCCAACCGTGCCGTCCATTTTTGTTTTATTTGTCTAATAAGTTTAGGGATGTTATTGTATATTTTTGGTGTTAGGCAAAAAATATCTTTACGCATCATTACCGTGCTCGATATAATGAGCGATTAACTATCTGTTTTTTTATGTAAACATTTCCATCCGCCATTCCTTTTTGTTAGTACGGCGTCGATGCGGCTACTGCAGGTGCCGAAAACCTCAATCTACGAAAATATGACAAACTTATTGGGAGTTATATATTTGAGCCATGGGGTCTGTGTGCCGTTTGGGCGACTCTTCACGCCACTAGAGGGCTCGCCTTTTTTTGGTCAAAGAAACAGCCATCGTACATTTCAACGTTGCAATGCTGCCATCCTTTTGGCCACTTTTCCCGTTAACAGCGATGCGGATGAGTTTTTTGTGCCTGTTTAAAAACAATATCGGTAAACTGAGGTATAATTCATATAATTTGCTCCACATTCATTTCATTCATTCGTACCACTTTGTACCTAATTCGCACCTAATTTGATGGTTACAGGTTATACAGAAAAAGATAGAAGACTTTGAGAAATTGAGCTACAATAACGGTAATTACGAATCATTACTTTACTAACCATCTACAAAAGATTCTCTTTAAAATTATTATAATGATAATAATTAATCCTATCATTTCGAAAACGCTACTGCTGAGCATGAGGTTCCCAGGTGCGATTCCCAGATATTCAATTCATGTTCTCAATCTGGAATTTCTCAGTAGCAGCCCGGAGTCTGGATTTGTGCTCGGTTGTTGGCAAAATGCTGGTTCTTTCATGGGACTGAAACATAACTGGCGAAATTTAGGTGTACTATAGGGACCTATACCTCAGCATAACCCTTTGGGTATTCCGTGCGTGATGCTGACCATCTACAAAACATTCGTCTTTAGAGGTAACATAACGACCTACGTGGCGCAGCTGGCGAAGGTCAACCTGCGACGCAGGAGGTTGCGGGTTCGATTCTCTCCTTGGGACAAATGTTTGTAGGATCTACAAAGATTTGATCCAGGTGTTCTGGGTATTTGCTATGTATAATAAAAATATCTATCTGATCTATGTAATGTATTATAAGTATATCAGTCATCTAGTACCCATAACACAAGCTCTGCTTAGCTTGGGGCTAGATGATGCTGTGTGGATTGTCCAGCATTATATCTTTATTTATAGAGATAATAATTTTCCCAATCGCTTTCAGGACGAAAAGATATACTACAATTACTCTTAGAAAGAAAGTTAGCATTCAGTAACGTCGAGTTACGAGAGCACATCGATTCTATCACTATCGCTGGTAACGATACTACGGCACTTGTGATTTCATATACGTTACTGTTATTGGGATGCCATCAGGATGCACAGGATAAAGTATATGAAGAGTAAGTTTTACATTTTTAATTGTACCAAGAATTACTCATATTTACTTATTTCATTTTGGCTTTATTTTTAAATTAGTTAAACATAATTAGATAAAACTCAAACTGTCACTTAAAACTCCAGACATATTAAAATGCTCGTCTTCCATTAGTCTACGAACTCATTTCATACAGGGTGTAAGGAGACCAATCACATATCCGTAATCGACGCATTCTGTACATTTGTATTTGTACCAAAATCATTGCAGGGAAACTAATTTTATTTTTTGTGTGGAATATCGCTGTAGCGCACAGTAAAACGCATGCAAAAGATTGTGGTTTTGCTGGGTTTTTCCCTCATTTTTAGGTATTTCTTCTGATGTTAGGTATTTTTACTTTAAACTTTAAGGGGTGGTGAAATATGTTATGGGACTTCTGAAGACTTAATATATGTATAAAGGACCTAGATAAAGATCATCTGAACTCAATGGTCAGTTATAATTACAATCAAACCTTTTTGCCTTTCAGACTGAAATCAATTTTCGGAGACTCTCAAAGGCCACCTACTAAAGATGATTTATCGAAAATGGACTATTTAGACAGAGTTATTAAAGAAACGATGCGATTGTACACAGTGGTGCCTATAATTGGGCGAAAAACGGATAAGGAGTTGAAGCTTTGTTAGTATTCATTATAATGTATAGATATTGCAAGATTGCAAGCAAATATTTGTCGCAAAAAAATTCCGTGTAGTAGTGATAACATCAAATTTCGCACCTACTATTTAAGATCTGTTGAAATTGCAAAAAATGCCTCGTTGGTGTAGTGGTCGCAGCGCAACTGCTGAGCTCCTGGGTTCGATGCCCAGGTCGGGTGAAGTGGTATTGGATTTTTGCATCAGGAATAGGGATGTTTCCTGGGTAAAAATATATTAAGCCTATTTAGTCCGTCAGTAAGACTACCAAAAAATATTGGACACGTATTTTTTGCTTACTTAATTCAATAAAAAGTGACAATGATATAGCACATCAAAAGTCAGGAGAAGGGGCTTGTGACGTCACGCCGTGCTACACTTTTAACGAAAAGTGTAGCAAGGCGTGACGTCACGCGCAATTTCAACGTAATATACGGTCGTCATTTTTTGTTTACGTGACAAAAGAAAAATACGTGTCCAGTAATTTTGAGCAATCCAACTTTCGGACCAATCAGATTTTTTAAGGAAACTACCCTATTGCTTAGTAACAGACCGGAGTCTGGAATTTTGCCCGGATGATGGCAAAAGTCTTGCCCCCTATTACATTGGACTTAAAAATAACTGGTGAAATGGGCAAAGTATAGGTACACCTAACCCTTCCAGAAATACGAACGTGACGTGTCGTGATGATGTAATTGCAAAGAATAAAACAGCATCGTCAAAGTCTGTCGTAATAGGTTTTACAAGTGATTTGATATTTGTTCTTTTAGAAACAGCTCCTTATAGGTACTTGATCTTCCTTGATAATATTAACCTGAACATCTATTAGTCCTCATATTCATTAGCTTGGCAAATAAACTTAAACAAATAAATTATCTGAATAACGTAATAACGTATGTACGTACGTTTCTGTTTCTATTCATTGAAAATAAGTATCTTTTACTAGATTATTTGATACAAGCGCCCTGCCCCTGCTTCGCACGATTGTATTTGACCTGCCAACGAGATTTCAATATTATATTTTTAAAGTAAAGTTAAGCATTAAAGTATTATAAGTTCCTAAAAACACTCCGGAAGAAGTTATCTTTCTTCATCAATATTTATTATGTAGTTTAGAAGAACTAACCTAGGAACACACACAAACATACCGTAAGCGACTTTGATTAAAACAAGCAATATTAAACATTTAACAACAAACTATTAACATTTTGACGAGACGGTTGGCGCAGTGGCTGAGCGATCGGTTGCTGCGCTGCCTGTCGTGAGTTCGATTCCCACACGGAACATATATTTGTATGGCCTACATATTGGTTGGTTGTTCAAGGTCTGGCTGTCTGTGTATGTGGGTCTAAATGTTTGTAAACACACTGTGTGTACAGGAAAAAATCTTAGTGTGTAGTTTTTAATTCCGTAATTTATATTTCAGCTACATTCACGATACCAGCTGGCGTGGGTTGTGCGGTAATACCAATGGTCATGCACCGGTCGAAGAAGCTGTGGGGACCTGATGCTGACAGCTTCGATCCAGATAGGTTCCTGCCTGAGCACTGTGCAGCCAGACATCCGTGTGCTTACATACCTTTCAGTTATGGGACTAGGAATTGTATAGGTGATGACATAAGTATTATATTAGTTATAGCAAAAATAGTGGTTCTACAAAGTCATTTTAATGACTTGGCAGATGAGTGTGTTGTTAAGCTTTTTCGCTTTCAATAGGTGTCATAAATGACAATGATTAAATACTACTTTAGACGACTGTAACAATGTACACTGGCTACATTCATGGTCATAATCGTTGTCTACCTTGGTTAAAATAATCAAGTCACTCTATAAAAAACATATTTTCTCTATGGTTTTTCCTAGGTCGGCTCTGGTTTCCATATCAATCTTGTAGAACTTTTACTTTCCTGAATGTTTTTTTTTACATGTAATATTTAATTCGCTAACATTGATCCATTGGTTAGTACAATAATAGACTTATCAACTGAGGGTGAGTATTTATTAATTAAGTACACATAATTATTATTCGTTCCTGCCGCACGAGCAACGCAAGAGTTATTTAAAGATCACTGCAATTTTGGATAAGTTAGGCCGTGATTCGACTGGCTGGTTCATAGATAAGGCAAAACCCTTCTGATTTGTTTTCTTAACTAGTAAGTTATTTCGTGAACACATGGATGAACTCATAAGGCGAGAATCGGGTGTTGTAAAGCGGAACTTAGGAGAGGTCTTTGTCCAAGCAGATATAGGCATGCGATAGCATTGATTGGTCATTAAAATTATATAATCTCATTTACAGGTCGTCACTTCGGGATGTTAGCAATGAAAAGTATCCTGGCCAGTGTACTTAGAAGTTACAAAGTATCATCGAAAACATGCGATCGCCTCAAAATAGAAATACTCCTGTTTCCAGTCCGTGGCCATCAAATAACTGTAGAAAAACGGCAATAATTTTGTAATTTATGATGTGTATGATAATTTTTTACTTTTTGACCAATTCTAGATAAGAAACAACGGATTGATTTTACGCAAAAACAAAAAACTTATGCATTTTTGGGGGCGTATGCGGCAATAACTTAGGCAGGTATTAAAATTGTTTTTTTCTTAATAAATAATATTTTAGACAAAGAATACCTTTTTTTCTTAACCGCTGTTGTTATTTGTGTATCCTAACCCTAACGTAAATGCTTATCAATATTTTAAACTACATACCTTTAATTAAAAACAAATATCTGTGAACGAAAGTTTCATTATAAGATCTGGGTGTATAATGCATCCTACACGAAATTAATAGGGCGTCACTCTGGGTCCACACCCAGTCCAAATATCATTCACTCTTTTAATTTCATGATATAAGAATATCATATAGTTAATAGAGTTCACAAGAGTTTGACTGAACAAAGAAATCCCGTTGGTCCTGGCGAGGGCGGCGGCGAGCTACCCCTGCCCGCCCGCCCTTCCTATGAATCCATCAAATGTATGCAATCAGTATATATGTTTCATTCCTCTCAGAGTATCTATTCGATAAGGTGTCAAAGTCAATTAATTTATTTAAATTAGACAATTTAAAAGACCCTTTTAAGTTCGGCTTTAAAATTAAAATAATATACTTATACTAAAATGATTATAGTTGCCCTTTCCAAAAGGTAGTTTCGTATGGAGAAGGATGGGCTAGAAACTCCACACTTACTCTTTCAAAATAGTTACTTTACAATATTTTGAAACAGATTATTATATGTGAAGAAGAAGTACCTATATAGAATAAAATCACCATACCAGAAAAGATGCAAATTATTAGAATTGACCAATGCAATAAATAGAAAAAATATTGTGTGAATTGTATTCATGGTGCTCACTTACTTACAGATATTACCTTCATAGATTATTACACATAAAGACGTGTAATAATAAAAGAAACAATGCAACAGTGAGTGAGTTACAATACTTAGTCTAGTATATATTCCGTACTTGCATAATACCTAATAGTAATTCTATAATAATAAAAATAACGAGAATATATCGTAGCTAGAATTAGATTAGCAACCAGTTCTATATATTTTCTAGTCTCCTGATGTCCTTACGGCGCAGGACCTGCTGGTCCTGCTCCATAAGACAATCTAGAGACTAGGGAGAATGCTTGGTAATATTACCAAGCATTCTCCCTAGTCTCTTGCTTGTTTCTTGCTTGGTAACAAGCATATGCTTGTTACCAAGCATTCTTATACTGAATAAAATCCTCTGATTTATAATATGCTTCTATCAATGTTTTAAATTTTCTTTCATTCGGTTTTAATATGTGACAAGGTATTTTATTGTAACATTTAACACAGAACGCCGTTAAAGATTTTTGTACTTTGGCTAATCTGAAAGATGGTTGAGCTATTTTATCTTTATTTCTAGTATTAAAATGATATCTATCACTTATTATACGAAAACAATTTCTTACATACAAAATATTTTCATAAATGATTGGCAAGGCACTGTCATAATAGACGTAGATTATAATGTCCTGACATGACCTGATGTTGTATGGGGACCCCATTGTAATTTTTGGTCTAGCGTGGTGCCTAGGAAAAATATTTGATCAATAACTTCCAGTTTTCCTCCATTCAAAATGATGTCACATTTTGTACATTAAAATTTTATGGCCGTTGTTCTGGTTTAAAAATCAGTGATGTGTCATCTGCAAATAACACCATCTTCGGTTGATTCTGAATAATTTGGGGTA
This sequence comes from Phlogophora meticulosa, assembly GCA_905147745.2. Classification (NCBI taxonomy): domain Eukaryota; kingdom Metazoa; phylum Arthropoda; class Insecta; order Lepidoptera; family Noctuidae; genus Phlogophora; species Phlogophora meticulosa. The sequence goes on along the minus strand of LR990535.1, from coordinate 7,434,630 downwards.
AATATTTATGTACGTAAAAAGAGGAATGGACCCAATATTGAACCTTGAGGAGTGCCCACTGTCATTTCAGAACCTAATGAGTTTATGCCGTTAACCTGAACTTCAACCTCTCTGTCTTTCAGGTAAGATATTAATACATCAAGAGCTGTATTCTTAATCCCATAGTGATCCAGTTTCAGTAAGAGTGTCTCATGGTTTACGCAATCGGACGCTTTCAAAAGGTTGGCGTCAAAAACGTTCCTAATCAGGGTGACCAGCGTCAGTTGTACAAGATTTTTTGCTGAAACCTTACTGTTGTTCATGAACGATGGGTTTTTATTAAAGTGACATAACATTAGTTTGAGCATTAACTTTTCAAACACTATGAACTCTCCTCGCCTATTCAGGGATCTTTACTATCACCGGATTTGATCAATGGAACTGCTTTACTGTGTCACATGATATCCGGAAAAACTCCTTGGCCTACGCTGGTGGTATATAGAAGCTAAATAAGGCGCGAGATATAGACCGATGATAGACCATACATTCTCCAAAGATCATCTGTTGATTTGATTTTAAGATCTTTAAAAGCTTTTATAACAGCCTGGGGGTTTTAAATCTAAACTAGGAAGGGCATGCCGTTATCTTCGTCCTAAGTAAATCAAAAGAAAGTGCGGATGATGAATTTAAAGTTTCAGTAATTTTAAAGGGAATATTAACAAAAAAGCTATCATATTCCTGAGCTATTGGAATTGGAATGATGGCAGGAAATCGCCAAAATCCATCAAATCAGTTGTTTCAAAATCATCAATAGCCTGATACTTATACGAGCGTTGCGATTTACTTGCTTCTTAGATGTATATAATTTCTGTTTTAGTTAACGTAATTAAAAAAAAATACTAGCCGGTTATAGCTTTCTACCAGTGACGAATAAATCAAATGATTGTATAATAATATGATATACCTAATTATTATTTTATTTATTTATTATTACTTAGTACGAGTATAATATGAATCCTAAGTTAACCTAAACGATGATTCAGCACTGATTACTTACTTATTCATGACGACAGTTTAACTAATGCCTGCATCACGGATAGTGAAAGCGATAGGTAAATAAACTGTACTTATTTACCTGTGCTAATATGCCTGTACACGGATAAGTTAGTGTACCTACTACTAATTACAGGCGTGTGTTATGTAGCTAGTCAGTAGTTACAGTTATCTACTATGATAAGTTTCAAAGTTTAAATAAAATCTTGGTACCTTAATCAAGTCTGCGCTCTTTAACTTATTCATATTCGGTGGTTGACCTGGTACGCAAGGCGTTAACGCGCATGCGTAAGCTTTTCGATCTAGATTCTAGCTCCTGGCCCGGCAGTTAGCTCAAAGTGCTCCCGGCCGAAAGTCCTTTCGCTCAAAACTTGAAAAAATAAGATTCAAGGTAAGTGTTTGTGCTGTGATTCTTTTTCTCTATTACTGTGGTTTCAGATTTAATGCTATTTTATGTCAGTATTTTTGTTTTGAGTGTTAAACCATCAACACTCTCATAGGAGATGCCTCATCTTGGTTGATGTAGATATGGTGTTGTTTGTTGCTAATCATTCATTGTAAAAATATACACGGGATGTTTTAATCGGGATTATGATTGGACCATGCCAACCGTTAAGAATAGTTAAAAGGCATCGATTATTTATTTATTAATAGTGCTTATTTTAATTGGATCTTGTGCATCTCGAAAGGAAACGGTTCATAACGATAAAAATGTTGCATAGGCACTTATGTTTGTTATAGCATCAGTCTTTTGGTTTTTTACTTCCCTACAGTTACACATAGGTATATAATTGTGTATACAGCAGACAGGGACTAGGCGCGGTCAGGTTAATGCACCATTGCCGGAGCCGCCGCATCGGCAAGGCGCATGTGCAAGCTTTCGATCAATAAATTATTTTCATCCGCCTGGAATCGGACTAACTTTTGCCTTCTTTGTTTTCAATGTATGAAACAATATTTTTTTGGTACGTGAGCTTTTCCCTTTTTATTAGATTTTAGCTTCTGTCCATGAATTCTTCCGCTTGTAAGTTAACTTTAAAACATATCCTATGGACCTATGGTATTTATTAGCCGGTTATAGTGTGACAGTGACATAGTTTTTGAAATCGGACCATTAGGAGATTACCTCGTACTAAACCACAAATAAACAAATTTCCCAACATACTTATTACAAAGTTGGAAAATTTTAAGATTAGATGAGATTTAAAAAAAAATAGTTTAGATCATATAAGATGAAACTACATTTTATGTTTTTATGCTTTTCAGAAACAACTTTTGAATCATGACGTGCTTAAAGGCAGCGTGGGAACAAAACAACGCATTCGTAAGTACCTTCTAACGATTTATAGTCTCAATTAAGCAAGTGTTATTTATCATGTGAGCATTTCCAGGTCCCCCTCAGATCTTATGCACTGGCCAAGAGCCATCTGCATAGTCATCTATATAATCTTCATCATTCCTATTCAGCTATCGAAGCTGCCGTTTTTTTTTCAAATACAATAACTAATAAGCCCACACATATAGTTACCTACTGTGTGGAACTTTTTGCAGTTTTAGTTTTTTTTCATAAATGGAGCTTTAGACGTAAACGCAGGAAAAATTCCTCGTGTGGGGCAACCCACACGAGGAATTTTTCCTGCGTTTACAAACATTTCAAGTCACAAATATCCCGAAACAACTGTAGGCCATAAGAATATTTGTTTCGTGCACGAACCCACGACACGCACAAGCATTTACTAATACGTAAAATAGATTTCCCTAGCTTTAACCAAACGGTTTTCACACGGCTTTTTTTTTTTCTACCACGCTATATATGGTAGAAAAGGAGGGTAAGTTGTAGATGCAGGTGACACAGGCCTGCTTAAGTATTCTAAGACCCTAATGTTCTTGCGGTAAACGCCTCTAATGAATATTCCGGTTGTTCATTACTGGCGTTTTTATTAATTATATATGTATTTAGTTTTAATGAAAGCTTAATAACAATCATAAATATCATGATGTATATTGTCTACTTAGTTTCGAATTATTTGCGTTGATCCGTCCATCTTACGTATTTATGTGGTGCAAAATTAATATTAGGATTAATTTCTTTAATATTTTCCAATATATTTCAAGTCAGAGTCAAAGTCAGAGGCTGCCTATTGTATTTTTAGTCTAAATATAAATTAGTGTTTATCTTGTGAAAAGTTAATAGTACAGACATCAAGCTATCTCAAACTGTCAAATTTTCATAATTGAACATCAACCTTATTCTTTTGTAATAAAGTTGAAAAACTATCAAAGAAATTTAACAGATTGGGATACATATTGACATACCAATAACTTATTAAGTACCCATGAAGGTTCGAAGGCTCCACAGTACTCACAAAGCTGTTTGTTACTTTCCAGACGCGGAAGAACGAGATGCTTCTAACGGAGCTCAGTCGTATCACCCAGAACAGTAAGTGCCTTTATTTATTTGAACATTGACTCGTTTATACTTATACATATATTATTTGTATAACTCTTCGTTTAGTTTTTATATAAAGCCGGGTAAGCACTAGCGAGCCGCAGCTGTGACTCATACAACAGATGTGCAGTATTTCAGCACTCTCATTTATCACACATCTATACATATGTATATTATAAATATTCTGACGACCGATGTGGCGCGGCGGGCGAAGGTCCGCCTGCGACGCAGGAGGTTGCGGGTTCGATTCCCGCTTTGGGACAAATATTTGTAAGATCTACAAAGATTTGTTCCGGGTGTTCTGGGTATTTGCTATGTGTAATAAAACATATCTATGTAATGTATTGTATCAAGTATAACAGTCATCTAGTACCCATAACACAAGCTCAGTTTAGCTTGGGGCTAGATGATGCTGTGTGGATTGCCCAGCAATATTTATTTATTATATACACATATGATAATAATTATAAATATTTGGTGATATTATATACATATATAAGTTGATGTAATAAAAATTAATATGAACAACATGAACAAATGTCATCAAAGCCAAAAAAAGCACGTGGAATAAGTACCCACAACTTTCATTTATATTTCATCGATATACCTGGTCAATAGCTTCAGAGTAAAAAGGACGGACTGACATCATCACCTGCCTAGCGTTTTTCAACTAAGTTGGGGTCGGCTTCCAGTCAAACCGAAACCAGGATGCAGCTTAATAGCAGTATTTTACTAACTGACCTTCATAACCCAGTTACTAGGCAACCCGATACCCCTTGGTAAGACTGGTTGTCAGACTTTCGGGCTTCTAACTACCCGTAACGACTGTTAAACATCCACAAATGACAGCCGGGACCGAGGGCTTGGCTTTCCGAGGCACAGAGGACTCTCTATATCTTGCGAACGGTCACCCATCTACCGACTGACCTCGGCAACCTTTGATCAACCCTTGCGGCTGCTTATTATTTAACCACGAGCTCGACAGACTGCCAGACAGGACGAAAATATAAGGGTTCCGATTTTTCCTTTTACCTAAGGAACAGTAAAGAGAGTTTAGAGAACTGCTTCTTCTTTATAGGGATTTACAAATAAGAACCACCCAACTACTTAACTCCAAAAGGCTTCATAATTTCTGTTACAAGAACGTTTTTTGCAAAAAAATGCAATCGGCATTTTTCGCTTTTTCAGAGGGTCAGTTAATAACTTATTGAATAACTTCAATAAGTTATTAACTGACCCTCTGAAAAAGCGACAGCAGCAGTTGACATTAGGTTATTGTAACCAATAACCTAATGTCAACTGCTCACTTGCTCACTCTATCCAGTAAAAAAAAATATCGAAACCGTACTACACTGTAAAAGGTTAGGTACTTATGCGTGGACATACAAAAAAAAATATAAGTAGGTACGTGTCGAATTGAAAACCTTCTTTTTTTCGTCGATTAAAAATACACAACTTGTTCTTTTACAGGCCCTCATTTCATGATGAGTTCTGAGGCACGCAAACTACACACCGAAATACAATTACAGTATCACCGTAACCTCGAATTTCTGGAAACTTTCGCCCAAAAGCTGCTTGGAAAGGATCCATCCCTCGGAGCATTGATTGAGGAAGAAGAGGACAACACAAGCAAACTTCGAAATATTTTGAGCCAAATGTATAGCTCCCAAAAACCATTTTTTCTATCTTGAACGATTTCTTGTTCACTCAAAAACAAATCATGTAGGTGTTTATTTTATAGTCCCTTAATCATGTTCATTTTTCTTTGCGACTCAAAGATTTAAGTAGGACGGATATACTTTAGCGAAGGGCAAAACCCGGTCTATGTTTTGGAATGTCCGCTTGGTCTGATAAATTCTAGAAATTCAATTTTCCTGTATGTGCTTCGTATTTTAAACTATGTGTCATTGTATTGGAAATAAACTATTATGATTGAAAAAAATGAATTTAATTTACTCAAGTTTCTATTAATTCTGGTTTGACAATCATTCTGTACACCTAATGTTAATGTGCAGTTCTTTGTAATCTGTGGTGCAGTACTGAAGTAATTTTTTAACGAAATCTACTAAACACATTACTTCGCTTTGTGAAATGGGGAAGAAAACACAAAGCTGTGAAAGGTGGAGCTGCTATAACAATTTGACACAACATCGTACCGTACCTACTGTCAGTTTCTCGAAACACCGGGTAAAGTTGTGTCAATTTTACACCTCGAAAAAGGTATGGTATCTAAATTTTACAGGTAACTCGACTCCACGTTTATTTATAAGGAGAGGATTTTCAAGTTTTCAATCATTACATATGGGGAGCAGTCATTTTGCGGCATGCCACGTTGCAGTCAATTTTGTTTAAAACTTTAACTTCAACTCTTCAATGGCTAATTTTGTTAATAAGTTCAATATTTTCAAACAGATTTGTCACATTGACTCTATACTCTAAATCTCACGAACCAATAGTCAATCCATACAAGGACAATTACATTTGTTATGTGTAATATAATATAATTTAATAAAAACTTAAAACGAAATTAATACCGCAGAAAATAAGTTTATTTATTTTTGCTATGTTTATGAAAAATGTATTAGACTGCCTCATTCGTCTAGCTAGTGGTTGCAAGCGCTACTGCCGACCAACGAGGCTAAGGTCCTGCGCTCGAGACCTGGTATTTGTCAATAGCAGCCCGTAGTCTAGATCCGTGCCCGGTTGATGGCAACAGGCTCGCCATCTAGTAGGTACATAGGTTTTAAAACATAACTAGCGAAACATGGATATATATATACTATATATATACTATAGGTGTGCATTTGCCTAACCCTCCGGGGAATACAGGCGTGATGTTGTATGTTAATCTAAGGCTTAGCAACAAGGAACTGATAATACCACGAGATGGTACAATAATGGATGTTTTACCTCTAGAGAGTTAGTTACAACCACGGTTACAACATATTCTCGAATTTAAGGAAGCTGTGACACTGTGTATATTAGACACTATGTATTTCCCAAAGCTTTTAGGAACGATAGGTATCTTTAGGCGATTGGCACACTGAACTGCATCACGCAGCGAGGTGCGCGGCGATGAACGACGAACAATGCACGTGAATGAGTTTTCTGTGTGTTGTACTTCGCGTGTTTTCTATACAAACACAGATTGTAAACAACGTAATAACACGCACTCCCGCGCTACGCTGCGTAATGCGGTGCAGTGTGCCAATCGCCCTCTAGGGAAGGGAGAGAAAAACCTTCATAGGGCATCATTCTGACATTGACCTGTCAGATGCCCTCTAAAGGTTTTATAAAAATATTTGTTTCATGAGTCAAATATACTAAAGTACGATTGTGAATTCATATTTTTTTATTTTTCACTTTACACCAGTTTTTTTCATGTTTTAGTGTCTTAGGTGACATTAGATCCAACAAAATCCATGCGTCTGTTTCATGGTGAAGCTCATGTAAATTTTAGTTAGTTATCTGGTCAATTTAGTCGATTTAATTCTTTTTAGTAACCCAGTGGCGTCACACAGGTCCATCACTATCATTTAGCAACATGGCTGATTTGCTTGGCCTAGCATTCCAAATAGGTTAACGTTGTGTTCTAAGTTTTTCTGTTTGTATATAAAACATTGTTTGGTGGTACTTATAAATAGATTTGTGTCTTGTGTAGTGAAGGGAAGCGTATATAATGTTATAGTGTATTTTATAGGTCCAAGGTAAGAATAAAAACATGAAAGTTTTGTCCGACTGGCCATTTTATCAGAATCTCAATGGCCGAAAATGTAATTAACTTATTTCTTTGATTAGGTATCGAAGTAATAAACCATGGATTTCGGACACCCTCCACCGAATCTGGGGATGCCTCCTCCGGGCATGGGCATGGGTATGGGCATGATCATGGGACCACCAATGGGTCCGCCTGGTAGAAACAACATGCGCCATAATTTTAGGCCGTTCAACTACCAGATGCGGTTTCCACCTCAAGGGCCGCTGAACATGACTCAAGATGATTTCGATGGTAAACGCTTACGTAAATCCGTTATGCGAAAAACTGTAGATTATAATGCTGCTATTATAAAAGCTTTAGAATGTCGCGTTTGGCAGAGGGACTGGCGGGACAGGCACGCGCTACAGCCCGACGCTATGTATACCCCTGACTTGTTGCCGCCACCCTCGTATCCCGATAATCCTATAAATGCCGTCACAACCCGATTTGTAAAAACTGCTACGAATAAAATGAGATGTCCCATATTTGCCGTGGCCTGGACTCCGGAAGGCCGTCGTTTAATTACCGGGGCTTCGTCTGGAGAATTTACATTATGGAATGGATTGACATTCAATTTTGAGACAATTCTTCAAGCTCACGATTCACCTGTAAGGTCTATGGTTTGGTCTCATGGTGAAGGTTGGATGGTCACTGGAGATCATTCAGGATTTATAAAGTATTGGCAAAGTAATATGAACAATGTTAAGATGTACCAGGCTCATAAAGAAGCTGTTAGAGGTATTAGTTTTAGTCCTAGTGATTCGAAAATTGTTACATGTTCTGATGATGGTACATTGCGAATATTTGATTTCTATAGATGTCAAGAAGAACGGATATTGAGAGGACATGGTGCAGATGTCAAATGTGTCCAGTGGCATCCCACAAAAGCACTCATTGTGTCAGGAAGTAAAGACAATCAACAACCTATTAAGTTATGGGATCCCAAGTCTGGGACAGCCTTGTCTACCCTCCATGCACACAAGTCTACTGTGATGGATCTGAAATGGAATGAAAATGGTAACTGGCTGATTACTGCCTCTCGTGACCATTTACTCAAATTATTTGATATTCGTAAGTTAGGCACAGAGCTACAAATATTTAGAGGTCACAAAAAAGAAGCCTCTAGTGTTGTTTGGCATCCTACTCATGAGGGATTGTTTTGTTCGGGTGGTTCTGATGGAGCCATCTTGTTTTGGAATGTTGGCACTGATAAGGAGGTTGGTTGTATTGAAGGCGCTCATGAATCTATAGTCTGGACAATGGCTTGGCATCCCCTTGGTCACATTTTATGTTCAGGTTCTAATGACCATACATCCAAGTTTTGGACTCGAAACCGTCCTGGTGATCTTATGAGAGATAAGTATAACCTCAATACATTGCCACCAGGTGTTCAGGATGACCATGACTTAGAAGAACCTGCAGTTATACCTGGTATGGGTCCTGAAGACAAAGTGGAAATATTTTCCTCAGATACTGATAAAGTTATTCCAGGTTTGGATTTGGATACTACGTTAATTCCAATGGACTTTGACAAAAAGATTAAGAAGGTACCATACAGCAAACCTATACCTAGAAATTTCCAGGCTCAATGGAACCATGGACCAAATACTGATGATTCTGCTACTGAAGCTTTAACTCAAGCTCTTGTTGAATCAGTGCCAGGGGCTATACCTCTTCAGCAAATAACACCATCAGCAATTTTTATCTATGGTAAACTGATAGGAGTAGAACCTGGGTCAAAATTGGAGAAAGCTATATCAGATGGACCTGTTTCACTCAAAAAATACATAGCTTCAGGTGAAATAGAAGAGTTACATGATGTCATGCCTCATTTAGAAGATGATGCAGATGAAGATAATTTTCAACCATTTGAATACCCAGAGCCTGAAAATGATAGTGACAATGTTGATGAAGAAAATACTGAACAGGAGAATTATGACAATTATGATCAAGATAATGATTATTATGATAATGACATGGATGTTAATGAACAAAATAGTCAAGATGATGAACAAGGTTTTAACAATGGGCCTGAGTTGAGTAATATGGGTCCTATGACTAATATGCCGCCCCCAATTAGTAACATGATGCGACCACCATTACCCATAGGTCCAATGGGTTCTCGACCTCCAATGGGCCCAATGCATCCATTGGGTCCAATGCACATGCCTCCACCACCACATATAGCCAATATGATGGGCAATATGCCACCCATGGGTAGCATGCCACCCATGGGTACAATGCCACCAATGGGTAACATGCCACAGCGTCCACCTTTTCCTGATAATGGATTTAATAAGCCACATTTCGACTCTGGATATGACAATCAACCATACTCACAGAATGATGAGGATTACAATGAAGATTCATCGTATGATCAAAAGTATGAAGAAGAAAACTACAACAATGAGGACAATAATGGAGATGATGGATACAATAATAATAATATGCGGAATCAACGATGGGATGGTGGTTATCGAGGACGCGGTATAGCACGTGGCAGAGGTCGCGGCGTGAACGGACATGGTGGGCGAAACAACTGGCGGGGTACCGTAGGCTCGCGCGGCACCTTGCGAGGGCGACGGGGCGGCGGAGATAACAGGAGCTTCAGAAGAGGCGGAAAGCCTGTATCTAACTAGCGCACCGCCTTTTATCTCTTAATATCATACATAGACTTTAAAATAAATTTCTTTTACGTTTCAATCGAGACTTCGACACGTGTTTCGAAAGTGTTAAGACAATACAGTGATGTTGATGCAAAAGGTTGTACATAATTTTTATTTACGCCTTGTATTTTATTTTCTTAAGCTAAACACATAATAAAATTTATATTATGTCACAAAATGTAAGATTTCTGTACAGGTGTGTTTTCTCCCAAATTGCCGCAAACATTGGTAAGTTAAACAGTTTCTTTGTAAATTAATACTGTTGTTCATAATATTTACATATTTTTTGTTATGGCATCAGGTAATTACTTGGTCAAGGATCGCATCCAGTCCGGAGACGACTACAGAAGCAGGTCATAGAAACTTGCAGCTTATGTATGGCTGTTATTCCTCGTGCAATCATCTCAACATCTTCATCATTCTTATAGTAAGAGCCTGGTATTTTTTGAATTTGTTTTGTCAATAATAAAGAAATAAAGTATCACAAATAAAGTTTTACCCAATATCCAATTGTAATAAAAGAATATTTTGAAATACATGGGGTTCAAATAAATGATGAACAAATAAATAACACCCTGTCCAAGGGCCGTCCTGTCCCTTACGTGCCTGTCAGTACATGTAACAATTATTGTTAGTGTTAGGTTTTTGCGAGTTTATGCTTTGTTTGGAAAACCCTTTTTTTTTGTTTTGTTGGTTATTTATTTTATTTAGCTATGATGAATTTATTAAAAACTAGCTTTTTCCGCGACTTCGTTCGCGGGGGTGTCGATTATCGCGGATGCAGACGAAGTTGCGAAGGTTCCAGGTTCTCAAACTATCAAATTTCATAGGAATCCGTTCAGCAGATTAAACGTGAAAAGGTAAAACATACAGATAGAGTTACTTTCACATTTATAATATTAAGTATGGATGTCTAATGAATTAAGTTTTGAACTCAATTGAGGGATATGGAATCCGTCAATTGACTTCATGACTTAATTCATTAATTATAACATAATAGAACAAAAATAATCTTGATGCACAAAACTTATTACATTATAGGTGTCTTCTATAAATTGGCAAATAAAATTGGTGTCATGCATATACTAAATTTGACGAAAATCGAAAGTCGTTCTTTTTATTCTCGTCGAAAAAACGACACATTTTAATGCACCAGTATATTTCTGTCTTCATGTAGGCACACACTTTATTCATGCAACGTTTTTGTCAAGAGCTTAATTTATTAAGAGGTGCGATTTATAACTCCTGCTTTGGTAAATTATTAATCGAACAATTTATTTAATTTTGTTGCGTATTTGAAAACTATTCAAATTTATGTTAGTTGATTCTCAAAAATGATTAAGCCTTTATCCGTTCTTGATATTAGTTTCTTCCAGAAAGACAAGACAATAAAATATAATTTTAATTCTGTGCTAAATTAATTCACAACCCAAAATGTGTAACCAACCCAACATTAGGATTGTTCCTAATTAAATATGTCTTCTGGTGCATGAGACTAATCATGTTAATTACGCCAACTAACGCGCCGCCATCTCCAATGTGACAAACTCAACATCTTGTCTGTAGTGCCTCAAAATCACTGAAATATAATACAGATAATATGTTTGTTTGTCGAAGAATATTATAGATAGAATGATTTGTATTTAAGGACTACCAATATAGGCAGGAACTGTTTAAAGATCTTAAAATAGTTGATTACAATGTACTGACTCACTCGCAACCACCAGATATCCTTTTCCCTTGGACAATCGTCGGACTCAGGGTATTAAGTTATATTTCAACTAAGTAACCATAGGAATTTAAATGAAAACAACAATGTTCAATGAATAAAAGTTTGAAAATTTTAAGGGTTTCATTTGATGCCGTCGTCAACCTACATTAATAAAGAATTGTGGAGAAATGAAATGTAGTTTTAATTATTATTTTTTATTGCCCTGAGATTATTGCTAGTCACAAATAGTCAATGTTAGTTTCTTTTGTTCCAGATGACCCCTTGGCGATGGTTGAGTTGGCTGTTATTGATATTAGTATGTCGAGCGAGCCAATTCGACAACGGTGGCCACAAAAATGCTATAACAGATATGAGCGACAATGCTACAGAACGCCTTGAAATAATAAATGGCACGCCAAATTATAGACTGATTAAACCAGACAAAAGCACACAATGGTTCCCGGAGCCGCAGATAAAGCTGGACAGCTGTGTGCGGCGAGCTCGATGTGAACCACTCAACAGGACAAGCTGCTTGGGGACCAAGCTGCCCTACGCTAACACGAGCGTCCACCTCACGTTCCATGATAATCAGTACCAAATTCAGACACAGCTGGAACTCTATAGAGAACTAATAAACGTGCCAAACTGCTGGGCCGTTATACAGCCTTTGCTTTGCTCCACTTTCATGCCCAAGTGCGATCGAGTTCTGGGCAATGACATGGTTTATTTGCCCTCTTATGAAATGTGCAAGATTACGATGGAGCCGTGTTCCATACTGTATAATACCTCATACTTTCCGTCCTTTCTGAAATGCAATGCAACGTTGTTTCCTTCGAGATGCGAGAACGCAGTGAGAGAGTTAAAGTTTAATACAAGTGGTAAATGTTTACCGCCCCTTATACATACCGACAAACCTCTGCATTTTTACGAAGGTGAGTTGTGGCAATCTATTTGCACCAAGTGGCACTCGTCATGATCTTTGATGGGACTAACAGTTTCCTTATCTTCTTCAGGCATATCAGGTTGCGGTCTACCATGCCGTGACCCGCTGTATACAGAAGACGAGCACCAGCAGATCCACCGGCTGGTGGCGTGGGGCGCGGGCGTGTGCCTGGCCCTCAACCTGCTGACGGTCGCCACGTTTCTGATCGACTGGCGCAGTGCCAACAAGTATCCAGCGCTTGTCATCTTCTATATCAACGTGTGCTTCGCTGTCGCTTCTATGGGGTGAGTTTGATGACGCCTATAAACATGGAGGTCTAACCTGTACTACACAGATTAATATCTCTTTAACGGCAAAGTTACATGTTCTCCTCATTATTTTTTCTGATTTAATGGTTTCAAACAGCATTTTATCAATTTTTAGCATCATTTTGATGTTATTGTATGGTTACTTTATTAGAACGTGAACAAAAGTGACAACAATGTTACGAACCGTTTTTTTATTGTCTCATTGTTATAATACTAGATATTACGCTCTAGTTGGAGGTGATGAATACAAACATTGAAATAGCTTTCAGAACAATTAGAAACGAGTCATACCTACTGCATATTAGGTTTGCAATGAATAATAAAAATGCACTTGCAAACAATACAGACAGCCTATCGAATATCAAGTCATAAGTACAGTATTTTTTTTTACAGTGGACATACTAGCCATACAGTTATTATACTTTTATGTTTTGGTTATCAGGCTGAATATAAAGGCAGGTCAACATGCTAAACACGGGTCAGCCAATCAAATATTGGTTTAGACAGTTCTATCATTTTTGATCCACAGAATGGTTTGTGCTTTGATTCTGTCCAGTCCGCATTATTTTACCGCGTTGACGTTATAGCTAATATCTTCATTTTGTTGAAAACTAGTACATACAACTGGTAATCTCTAAACTGAAGTGTAAGTAATATAGCTGATTTATGATAAATTGTTGCAGATGGCTCATTCAGTTCGGCGTTGGATCTAGAGATGACATTGTGTGCTCAAAAGACGGCACTCGACGGCAGGGTGAACCTTCTGCAGAGGAGAACCTATCCTGCGTCGTCGTCTTCGTATTGGTAAGTAGTAGTAATAATATTATAAAACACGATAAACATCATGCATGCATATTTTTCTTTTTATTCGACGACACGGTTGGCGCGGTGGTTGAGCCATCGGCTGCTGCGCCGCGTGTTGTGGGTTCGATCCCCACACGGAACAAATATTTGTATGACCTACAGGTAGTTGTTTCGGGTCTGGCTGTTTGTGTATGTGAGTTTAAATGTTTGTAAACGCACCCACGATACAGGAGAAATTCCTAGTGTGGGGCAATGTTTTTTCTAAGAAGAAAATAAAGAAAAAAAAAAAAAAATATGCATATGTCTATTTGATCCGTCAGTAAGATTACCAAAAAATATTGGACACGTATTTTTTGCTTATTTAAATCAATAAAAAGTGGCAAAGATTTAGCACATCAAAGTTCAGGAGAAGGGGCTTGTGACGTCACTTTTTCGCAAACAATGTAACACGGGATGATGTTTAGGCCTCGCCTCTTGTGCACGAGGTTGTGGGTTCAAACCGGGGCAAGTGAGTGTGAGTTTTTCGATTCATATGTACTTTTTAAGTTTATCTTGGACATTACTGACATCGGTGAAGGAAAACATCGTGAGGAAACCTGGACTTATATAATTAATATAATTCTGAAATCGCCAACCCGTCTTGAGCAAGCGTGGTGATTAATGCTCATGCCTTCTCTGTACGAGAAGAGGCCTTTGCCCTGCAGTGGGACAGTAATAGACTGGTACTTTTTACTTTATGATGTTACGCGAAATTTCAATGCCCTATAGCGTCGTCATTTTTGGTTTACGTGACAGAAGAAAAAATACGTGTCCAGTATTTTTAAGTATACCATGAGACCAAAAATGCATTTTTTAAGGACACTACTCTATTCGGGCATGTTAAATTACAATGCTATGGTGGCAACTTGGCAAGTCTATAAAAATCCACATTTTGGATTGCTATTCAAGATATCATAACCGAGATAACATGTTGTTGGTGCCGATTCCCTTGTTGATAAACAAACTAAATTTAGACTACTTTCATCTCTTTTTCTCTTATTAAACAAGAAAGGCACCTTATAAGTACTGTCAATTTTAGTTGAACTGATACTTAGTTAACCTTTAAGAGGCATCGACCAAAAACATGGTCAAGTTCAATGCATTAACATACCTCTGCTAAACTCGCGATTGTTTGTGCGGTATTTGTAATATGATGCGATGTTTGTATGTAAGCCTTGGAAATTATTTGGGAAAAAAAAACATCTCTAACTTAGTATATAACTGTCGCCGTCTTTTTCTCGATCCCTTTGTCAGAAAGATATGCCAAATCTCTTAATTTAAGTTTAGTGAACCACATTGCCTATAATAAACTGTTATATTTGTTCTCAGGTGTATTACTTCATGATGGCAGCTTGCGTGTGGTTTGTTATTTTCACATATGCGTGGCACATGAGCTTTCGGGCTTTAGGTAAGTTCATAACACCTACAAGTATTTTCTTAGTTAAACACCTACAAGTATTTTCTTAGTTAAACACCTACAAGTATTTTCTTAGTTAAACACCTACAAGTATTTTCTTAGTTAAACACCTACAAGTATTTTCTTAGTTAAACACCTACAAGTATTTTCTTAGTTAAACACCTACAAGTATTTTCTTAGTTAAACACCTACAAGTATTTTCTTAAGTTAAAATTTCGTTACATAAATTTAATTCACGAACTGAACATGGCCAGTGCATATTTCTTTTACTGTAACTCCAAGACTTGTAGATCATAACAAAAACTTGTTAGTGTAGCAAAAATAACATGTTTATCTTACTATTCGTTTATTATTTATATAAGACTTTTATTATTTTTAAAATATGTTCTTATCAACAACAGGTAAAATCCAAGATCGCATAGACAAGAAAGCAGCATACTTCCACTTAGTCGCGTGGTCACTACCCCTTATCCTGACCATAGCGACGATGGCATTCGGCGAGGTGGACGGCAGCAGTGTGACCGGCATCTGCTTCGTGGGCTACGTCAACCATCCGATGAGGGCTGCGCTGTTACTTGCGCCGCTGTCTGTGGTACTGGCTCTGGGAGGCTACTTTCTGCTTAGAGGTTGGTTTGACTATTATACCTTCATGTAATTGGTTGGCAATAGGATATTTTAATGTTTAAAAAAAAAATAGATTGTGCTGATATAAACTTTTCGCCATGGTTGTCATTTTGACACCCTTGAAGAAAAGTTGTAAATTTCGTCGACCGACCGACCGTATATCTGCCGGGAGTCCCGTGACGGGAAAATATTTAAAATATATTTACTATAACGAAATAATGTCCTGATATACTATAAAATTCTGTTAGTTAACACCTTAACTGCCAGACAACGAGACATATAGAATAGAAAATATTATATTGTTTTCGGTTATCTGGCATTTAAGGTGTTAAAAGTTTTTCGATTAGAGAAAAGCAGAAGTAAACCGGTTAATTTGTCCTCAGGTGTGTTCTCCCTGATCGCAGTCCGCGTGTCAAGCAAGGACGTGATATCTCCGCGAGCCGCCAACAAGATCCGTCAAACCATAACGCGGTGTTCGCTCACCGCCACGCTGGTAGCCGTCTTTATATGCGTCACCTTCGCCTGCCATATCTACGAGTTTAGAAATGCTGAGCTGTGGAAGGAATCTTTTAAGAAAAATATCATGTAAGTTACTAAACATATAAGATATCTGTCTCACTAAGCTTTTTCTCGCAATTTTTTACATAAACAGTGTCAGAACGAAAAGGTTAAACATAAAGCGGACCAAGGTCACTTTTTCAAGCTACGAATGATAGATATTTATGATGTTGACAGTAAGTAGTAGTTGGTAAAGCAACAAAACCACACAAAGGCACTGTGCACATAGAGGTGGCCTGAAGTGCTAGACTTGTTCATTTTTCGGCTGTACAATGAGTCTCTATGCTTCTTTAGAGGAAGTTGTTCCGTGTTATAGATGTTATTAACTCAGTGCAGACTTCTCTCAAACTGATCTTCATCAGCATCATCTGCCTAGCCTTTCTCAACTATGGTGGGGTCGGCCTCCAGTCTAATCGGATGCTGCTGAATACCAGTATTTTTCATGGAGCGACGGCCTACCTGACCACCACAACCCAGTTACTGGGCAACACGATACCCATTGGTAAGACTAGTTGTCAGACTTTCGGGCTTCTGACTACCCGTAACGACTGTCAAAGATCTCTCAAACTCATCTTATGTTTTGTTTATTTTTGCTCAACAGCTGCCGCCTGGAAGCTCTTAAAGAGACGGAGAAGGAATGTTCAACAGGCACCCGGCCATCGGTCTCGGTGCTGCAGCTGCGTCTGCTGTGCTGCTTCGCGGCCGGCGCGCTCATGGCGTCGTGGACCTGGACGCCTGCCGCCGCCGCTGGCTGGAGGCGCTACTTGGCAAGGTGTGGTACAAAATATAGCTATGTTTATTAAAAACTACAACCAAGTACAATAGGATCATTCGTCATGTTTTTGCCCCTATCCCAATATGTTTGGGGCCGTCGCAGTTCATCCTTTTATTCCATATATCTCTATAACCTGGTTGAGCTGGGAGGAAAAAGAAAGACTGACGTTTTCGTTCACGTAAACGTAATTAATTAGTATCGCATGTCTTTTACTCCCCCTGACACCACTGGGGAAAGGGAAGTGTCTACCTATTGATGGTTAGTTGTACTTCAAATCAGTTGAGTTGTGATCACTTAATCATGAGTAGCACCTTCATTCCGAATCATCGCAATATAACCCATAATTTCCCTACTAGGAAATGCGGTTGCTCCGTGGAAGCGGAGGTGACGCGACGCGCGCGCAAGCACGAGCTCATCGCGCGCGCCTACCGCCGGCGCGGCGAGTTCGCGGCGCGCGGCCGCCTGTCCATCTCGCTGGGGGGGTCGCGCCAGGACCCCGTGGGGCTGTGCATCGACCCCACCTCGCCCGCCGACTACCCGGACGACGCTAAACATGAAAGGTGACACTAGGCTTCAATATTATATTACAATTTCGCGAACTATTTTCCAAACTACCTTTTAAAATGTTAATTCATTGTCCCTTATGAGTCAACCTTCCGCAATCCGCGACTGGAAATCCCTCCCAAGTTGTGACACAATACCGACCTCCTCAACCAGTCTACATTAGGTACCTTTCTTCTTGTATAGGTCAAGCTGGGGTTTTAAACTTATTATCACAATATTATGTGAAAATAGAAGCTGATAAAAGATGTTAATTCCAGCGGAGAGCTGTCGTCGTCGTGGGCGGCGACCCTGCCTCGCTTCGTGCGTCGGCGCGACGCGCTGGTGCTGCCTACGCACACGCACCACTCGCTCAGCTCCACGCCCGACCGCCGCAACTCGCAGGACTCGCAGATCAGTATCAGCCTGCGTCACGTGTCTGTGGAGTCCCGCCGCAACTCGCTAGACAGCCAGCTGTCCGTCAAGATAGCCGAGATGAAAACCAAGGTGGGCCGTCGCAGACCCAAGCACAGCAAGGCCAAGCGCAAGGCCCGCGCCGCCAGCACTCGCAAGGAGAGCACTCCTTCCATTGAGAGCCAAATAAGTCGCTACTGGCTGCAGGCAGTAGCTGCTAACAATGATCCGTCCCGCGAGGAGGTCAAATTCAGCTTCGACTGATATGAGCCATATCGTGATATAAATATCCAAATTTGCAACTCATGCATAGCAGTATGGAAACATAGAGATACTTATAATGCAAAGTATCTGTGAATTGATAACTTATAGTAATTTACACTAACTAGATGTAAGGATAAAAGTTCAAAATAGAATCGCATATGCCCAAAGGACTGCTAACTATAAAACGAAGAAAGAAACATACTTTTAGCCCTTTATTGTTTTATTAAAAGGGTTTGAATTTTAAAGGGGCAAATTAATTTGTGATTTTATCATTGAAGATAAGGAAACAAAGACTGATCAGAATCTCTAAGGAGTAATGTTTTATATTTCTCCTACATTTAACAATATCCATGACAATGCATTTTTGTGATATCCATGACCTCGACAGTACATGTGCCATAAAAATAGCTCTTCGATATATATCATTGAAATCGACTGAAATACTTTTAGCATGTAAGAATCAAGTTTCTTATCATACAACTATTATATTATAGTATGAAATGCTGAAATATTTTAATGTTCAAGTTTTTTACGAATATTAATTGAGCAATAAGAATCTGTTGCTTGTCCATAGAACTTGTGTACAAGATAATATGGTTGTGATACCAGTTTTTATTGTGAGGCTATATTTTGATGATGTGGACAATTACATCGCCACTTTTTTTTACTATGTATTTAGTATGAAATGTTGATCTACGAAAGCTATGCACCAGGCAGCTATAATAAGACTCACGTTTGTGTAAATGTTAAATTTTAATCTCAGATAGTTTATGTAAAAATAGGGGATAACATAGTTAAAAAATATTTGACACAAGTCACTGTAAATTAAATACATACATACATAACATCACGCCTGAATTCACCAAAGGGTTGGGCAGAATTCACTTCTGCTATAGTAACACCCACATTTCACCTGTTATGTTTAAGTCCCATGTAATAGGGGGCGAGCCTATTGCCATCAACCGGGCACAAATCCAGACACCAGGCTGCTGATGAGGAAAGTCCTATTGGAAAAATTCACTGTAAATTAACGTTTATTTTTCTTTTCAGTCGTGATCAGATAAAAAAACTATTTAAATGATTACAGATCAGAATTAATAATTTTATTATATATTTAAAACAAACAACATCACGAAGAATATCGTTCCGTTCTTTTACATAAAATACCAGCTATCATTTTGTTCGGTTAACAAACCAACCTAAATCCTGTTCTACTTAATATTATTTATGAGAAAGTTTGTAATATGGATATTTGTTAATCTTTCACGCAAAAACTACTGAACGGATTTTGTCGAAACTGAACAGTATCATAGCATTAAAGTATAAATATTAATTCTCGTATAAAATGTTTATTTGGTACTGGCAATACTGCAAGAGTTCCCAACATGTTTTGAATATCATTCAAAAGAATATCACTTGCGATTTTCTTTTGCATTTATTTATTTTTTCTTCGATAGTAATATAATGTTCCGCTGCGTGTACGTCGTGTCGCATTTCTTGGTTTACGTAAATAATCTGAGATTCAATGGCAATTCTAAGACATATTTTGTATTTTATTTTTACTAAGTCTGTGCTAGCTTTAACTTTTGATATTAATTTTCTATAAGTTTTACTACTTACCAATAATTTACTTGTAAACTTAATTAAGTATACAATAAATGATACTTTTTTTTGATAAAAAAAATCTTTTATTTAGTAGAATGGTAAATTTTGATAACACAGGAAATTATTCGTCAATTAGTCGCCAAATATCAGTCGGTAACTTAAAAGTAATAAGGGTTTATAGGCGGCCAAAAAGTTTTACCTACAAATTCTGACATTTGGCGACAATTCTTGTTTGTGTTATCAGAATTAAAATCTCTGATGTTGGCCATGCCAGTGTGGTGGGTGCATTATGAGAAACAAGCACCTCTTTCGTCTCGAGACGCGCTTTTTTCCTTTATTTAAAGAATCGCTATATTGATATTTGTTAGGCAGTGAGAACCGCGCTGCCCTGCGCCTTCTCTTTCAGACTATGTTGATCTGCCTAGCTTTATTGGGTTCGGTTTCCAGTCTAACCGGATGCAGCTGAATAGCAGTATTTTACATCCGACCTTCAGAACCCAGATACTGGGTCACACGATACGATACCCCTGCCCGAAGGTTTCTCGTCATGTAATGGATAGTCACCAATCCACGGCCCGACTTTGGCAAGCGTAGCCTGACCAGTACCGCTGTTATTATTCCGCCATAAGACCCTCTGCCGACTGTTCAATTTTCTTTGAAGTTCAATTAATATTTCCAGGTCAAAAGCATCAACAAATTACGATGGCTTTGTATCTGCGGGAATTCCAGAGAATACCCGTGAATTCTCTGGAAAACGCGCGACCCGTTTTTGGGCTCGAAGACGTAGTTTGTACAGAGGCCAGCATATCAAGCTGCCCCAATGTGTCAAATTTCTTTGATAGTTTTTCAACTTTATCGCAATAGAAATAAGGTTTATGTTCAATAGGGAAAATCTGACAGATCGGAGTAGCTTGATGTGTTGGCGTCTGTACGATAGAAAATGTCTTTCACTGGCAATAGAGGGTAATCGCAAACTGATCAGCAAAATTCGGAAGCAATAAAATTAACTAAGTCACAACTGGAATGTTCAACATGGCGTGCACTGTGACGTTATCATCTGTCGTACTTTTTTTCGATACCTGTTTTGATAGACATGTAAAGGTGAAAAATAAAAACAATTAATTTTGTATCCATTTACCATATAATTGAGAACCAAAGCAAGCAACTTAATGTCCCAGAAATACTTTATTACCTTGTAACGAATGTCATGTATTTTATTTACTAGTGATAAAATCTAGAAAATTAAAATATAAATCAAATCTACAATACCTATTGTACAAGATTTGTATAACTATTGGACGTTAACAATGCTATTAAAATAGCTTATTATCACTTCATCCGCATTCCTAAATTATAGAGGCAAGATAAAATGCAACAATAATTAATTTGCATATATTTGCTCCATATAAAAGAAAAGTAGCATATAACAAAATATTATGCTAAGTCATTTCATTCGATATTTAAATACCCAAGATTCTAAAAAGAAGTGAGAAGTCGCTTTTTATCTCTACAGTTTGGCATTAACAGAAAAACATGCTCAAAGTACATGTTTTTGAAAATTCTAAACTGCAAAGAGTATCGTATGGGATGAAGAGTAAAAGGGAGGTGGTTTACATAAATTAAATATCGAATGGAATGTAAGAAGTGTACCTATCCACAGTAAAAGTGAACAGATTTATTATGCATTCCCATCACTATAAGGTACATTTAATCACAGATGCAATATTATGTGTGTGGCAAGAATAAATTGATTAAGTACTAAATCACTGCAAAATAGGTCACATTTCAGTATTCGAGTAAACCCAAATTACCATTGAAGATAAATCTATTGCAATATTACTACCGGATGGATTTATGTGGCAAATCTATAAAGGATGGACATTTTATATAAGATAATAGTGTGCCTCTATCCTACTACCTCTACAGAGGGAACAGACAGGAACTATTACTTAGAACGATATAGGTACCTGCAACGTTAGCCACACCAAGTACTCATTTTATCGTCAGTAAGATTTATCTTCAAAGTTATTTGCATATTTATTCACTTCCATGTCGTGAGAATCTTTCGCAAGTTTTTTTTAATAATAGTTGTACATAATTATTATACTTTGGTATAAATACTGTTTTGCTATGAAACAGTATTTATACCTGATTTAGTTAATGTCTGCTTACGTCTTTTTCTCACAAAGGCAATTTTTATTTCGGAAATGAAGTAAAGATGTTAAATGTAAACATAGATCACTATTGACTTGATTGATAATTAATTATAATTTTATCATAGCCATTCTAAATCAAATAAAAATGCTGACCAGCATGCATAGTAAAAAGATAGGAAAACAATACCAAAAGGAACATAATAATTTTAAGATACTTATTCTAAAGCAGCACGGAACATTTGCCACTATTATGCTTATGTTTAAAGTCAAAATTGCACGATTTTATTACAGAAAAACTCGATCTTTGGTGCTTAAGAACTAAAGATAAAAAAAATAATCACAATCTACGAAACAAATTCGGTTTAAAACCTAGTAAATAGAAATGTAAGTACAACCAAAAAATAACAAATATTAAAAAATAAAACAAACGTAAAATGAATCTTAAGATTATGTGCAAACTTAAACCGTTTAGACGCGACTTATGAATAATGTGCACACAACTAGGTACTATATTGTAACCTATATGAGCTACCTCTCGTCTCAGACGACAAATAATAAAATAAGACCTATCTAAATAGTAACAAAATTATCTAGTAATAATGTCATATCACACGATCACAGCAGTCTTCCCTACAATGTCCTCGCCTTGCGTATATTCTTCTTTTCTGTATCGGTGAAGCCAAGAATGTTCTCGATGGCGTTGAGATGTCCCTGGTGGTTCTCGGGATCGGTTAGGAAGTAATAGATGGCCGATTTTAGGAACTGCAATGTCACTTCTGGATCTACGTTGGTCTTGCTACCCTTCTGCGACTCGACAATGCGACGGTACATTGCCTGTAATAAATAAGACTATTGAGATTCTTCATTTTGATAAAATGTTAAAGGGCATGCACTCTATCTACTAATTTCAGACACCTGTCACGATACTTAGTTTGGCTAAGCGGCTAAGGATTTATGGTATAAAAGTCTTCCGTACATTTCTCGAATGAATTGTGTTCGTAAATAACTTTTAATTTAACAATTATATGTTATTTACAAACACATTCGATGAACCAATGGTATTTCGAAAACCGTGAAATTCTGAATACCATGTTGTTACATAATTGCTGTGTCGTGGATCACGCACCCGGTTGCAATAAGCAGCGTGAAGAGTGGAAAGTTATAATCATTTTTCATACTATTGCTATTGAGAATCTTATTTCGTACGAAGTTCAATATACAAATTCACAATGTCAGCCAAAAAAGATGAGTGTAATGACAAAATAATAAACTATTCTATTTGGAATGAATTAATTTACAATATAGGATAGCATCTATTTACATAAGTACATGCCTACAAATACATAAATAATCATAATGTACAGACAATTGCATTAGTTGGATATGTCACATATTAAAACTTCTTAGAATAGGCAACCAATTAATACAGCTGTCCATACACTTCCAACTTAAATATAGAGTGAAAGAACCTAATTACCCAAAACCAAAAGAGGCTGTTTCAACCAAATAGGTAACATGCGAAGCCACGGTTAGGCAAGAGATAAACCAAAAAGTATTCAAATGGGTTAGTAAGTACACAAAAGTAAGCTTTGCTAAAGAAAGTGAATTAGTTGCAAGCTTTCTACCAATACAATAACATCCTGTAAGACTATTTACAAAAAAAAACGATAAAAAACCTAACCCTCACTAAACAAAAAATAACTTTTAAAACATAAATTCTTGATAATAAAACCTACGAATAAGTCCAAACCCCGGCTTTTTATTTACATTCGATTTATTACATTCCAAGTATCTTTCAAAAATAAATCGACAGAAGTAAACAAACAGTTCAAATCAATATCTCTTAGAACCTGTGTAGTAAGCAGGGTGTAATATACAAAAATAAAAAAAAAGTGTTCAGCAGTACTGCCATTTTTCGGGTATAAAAATCCAACCTTTCGAGCTCCTAGGACCCATAAAGAAACAGCCTCCTTTGCACTTAGTAGTACTTGTGACTTTGCTGATCGGTCCTCTGTGAATGCCGTGTCCTGTAATGCACTACACGTTAAAGCTGGCACATGTTAATCGCCACTACATGCACACACTAACACTAAATCCGTGTACAATGCTGTGGGTTAATTCGGAGTTCAAAACTGTTAATCAAATTCAAAATGGTGATTCAATCTTCTATATTCTAAAGTTTTGATGTTAGTTTACTTGAAAATGTTATTTAAGAATGATTTTAGAACAGGATAGTGAAAATGTTTATCACTGTGAAAAGTATCCTTTATAACAATTATTCAGGATAATTTTTCAGTGTGATAGTACAATATTTGTTGTGATTTAGGTAGGAATGACATCATAGAGATGGATAACTTACTCGAACTTTCTCGAGCTCAGTCTGAGTAATCTGCAACTGCTCCAGTAGTTCCTCTACAGACACGCGGCTGACTTGCCCCCGTGAAGTACTAGGTTCATTATCCTGGAACATTGACATACACAACTATTTAATAACAAATTAAATTTTAAACCATACATTTTGTTAATAGAACAGAGAATATTTTCAAAATACACAACATAAATATGAGAAGTAATTCATTCTCTTTATACAACAAAAAGAAGTGAATAAAACTATAATTCCAATGTTTTGTTGAATGCTAATGGATTAAAAAAGGTGAATGTTAATTCAGGTGTTTCTAAGTTTACTTTACTATGTATACCAACTACATGTTACAACTTTTATGCTAGTTCTTTGACAGCTTACATGCTCGATCAAGAGTGCAGAAGATGGATTACCTTTTCTAGCTCAAATTTAGCAGCTTCAACCCCTTTGTTGTACATCTGCAGGTAGATGGTGTGGTGCCTGGCCTCTTCTTCCTGCAGCTGTTTGCTCACCTCCTCCAGCTGCTTCTCTAATGAGTGGATCCTCTCCTTGGCTTGCTCATAGTTCGGCAGTAATTCACAATACCGAGTGTTCACATCTGCCAACTTCTGTAGTAATCCTTCCACTTTGTCATTATGCTGTTTCTTCAATTCTTGTGTCTCTCCAACATGAGCCCTTATTATATCTTCTATCTTCCTCTCATAATACATTATTAAACTACGACGCTCCTCATCTCCATCTCCTATATCAGTCATACAGGATGCCTCATGTGTCAACATATGTACAGATTCTTTGGAATGCAATGATGAATTTGTGAGATCGTCAAAATGTCCAGAGTCAGTGAAGGAGCCTTGCATTTCATTGCGACATCTGGTTGGTGTTTGGTTTTTGAACAATGGGCTGTCAGTGATGTCAAATGATCTGCAAGCATCCCCATGTTTTGGGCTGCTTTGTTCAATAGCAGCTTCATCAGCATTTTCCCTTATTGTTACTATTTCACTAGAGTTAGATTTTTCATCAGGTGAACATATTGATGCTTTATACAGTCGTAGTTCTACAACCTCCTTTGTGAGTAGGAATATTTCACTATCTTTTTTCTCAAGGTCTTTCTTGGCTTGGCTGAGTAGATTTTTGAGTCGTCGTATTTGTTTCTGTGCTCTCTGAGTTGGTGTCAGATATTCTTCCCCAGCAAGTCCTGCATGTGATGAGCAGTGCAAGACATAACGCATGGATCTCCCACTGAACGTAGTGCCATTGAATGGTGCATAGCCTGCATCAACAGAAGCAGCTGTAGCAGCACTTCCGTAGCTATGGAGTGATTCATCATCAGGAAGGTCTTCTGGAGAGCCAGGTGGAGTGTGAGCAGAGTCAGTCATACTCAACTTCCTGTCTGAAACACTCTCCTGTGGTTTTAAGCAGGATTTTTTTGGCTTTAGTAAAGGGTTGGAATTGAATGACTGAAAAATAAAAATTACTTTATGAGAACAAGGCCAAACCAAATATACTACAAAGATGTCTATTTTTATTACCTGTTTGAAAACAAACATTTGATAGGTACCTAGCTCATTTTTATTTTTAGCAAATTAAGAATAATTTAGTCCGTCCAATTAACGTCATTTTCTAAATAAATGACTATCAAAACAAATGTGTTTCACTGAACTGTTCGGCGTAATGATGTTACTTATAAAAAATGTATATGCGTGGCTTGATTACTGTCGCTATGGTAATGTCTCATAAATCCTCAAAAGACGTTGCTGAGAGGTTACTTACATGGCTTCTCTGGCGATGGCCAGGCTCTTGGAGTCGTGGCACATCGCTGCGTTGTTTCTGGTGTGTATTTTCCGTGATTATTGGTATTAATTTCCTTGTTGCCAAAGGCGAGCGCTGCACCATTTTCTCCCCGCGCAGCCGCAATGAAGAGCTGCGCCGGAAGTTCCCGGTGACATTACCCGCGCAGCAATGTTCATCGTGGAAGTCAGCGACCCTTCTACTATAATTTCTGTTCATTTTCTTCAATTATTTACATCAGCGTACCGTACTAAAAGAGAAAACAGCTGTTTGAAATCACATTTGCGGCATTACTGCACAGCGAAACAAAACGTTATCGTATCTGACGTTTCAGTTATATTTCAGTGCGATAATGCACAGGTATTTTGGTATTATGCCATTTATGTTAATACGATAAAAACACTTTTTTCATTTCACAGCACTATTATCAGATTGTGAAACTACTTTACTTACTGATAAAAATGAATACAATCCCAGTAGATTAAAAATAGGAGAGAAATGTTTTAAAATTGCACTTATAAAAATATACACACGTGTTAACCTGTATGTTCTATCTCCGTATAATACTTACGCTGCAATGAGACAAAACTTAGCATACCAACTAAAATAATATTGGTTCAGGCAGTTCAGTGGTAGGTACCAAGTATAATTTTACTATTGTTATTAATACAATAATACTAAGTCAGCATTCTCAACATTACCTATTCATATTGACATAAAAAAAAAAACCACAAAGCGCTCAAGCGATTTCCCAGGCCGCCAAATGTGGCCTAGTTCCCGCATTCAACGTGGAAACTGTCCTTCGCGAATATTAACTGCATGCAAGTCGCGCAACACGTTTAGTTATCTACCTATTTCCTACATTTTTTTAAATTATATGTCTGTAGGCAGTATTCTTACTCCAGGTTTCTGGAACGAAATTATGGACGCATCACGAATTAAACGCAAGTCAAGGGATGCGATTGGTTTTTGACTATTAATTTAACCAATCAAGGATGAATGAAAGACGACTAACAAAAGGTAGATTATACGGCAGATGTAAGCAAAAACGCCGGGTGGGGACGCCCTAGAAGGACTGACATTGACCTTATTGGTGGTTTTATTCGAAATGGTTAAGTGCGTACTATTCGCAACCGGCGTGCGTGTATGAAGAGATGTATGAACGTAAACGAAGCAAAAGGAGTATAATTCAGTAGTTTCTGCCTACCCCCATGGGATAAAGGCGTGAGTTTATGTAGGTATGTATGTAAGGACTTTACGCGCGCTTTACACTTCGTCATGTTAGTTTTACGATCATTTTCGTTCCAGAAACTGGTATTAGATACGCCGCTGCGCCGTACGTGGGTAATTTCGGTATAAATTGTCACGTTTGCTGTATCTGCACTTATGTAGTTCATAAATATGCATTAATCGGTGGTAATAGATACGTCATCTATCCAAGTAGATAGTAAAGGTAAGATAAACCTGCCTACCGATCGGGGAAATTATCTATTAGGTAGGGGGCCCATGATATGCGCCTCATATATCTTATATCATACTTTATACATATACATATCATCATACTTTAATAATAGGTCTTTACCTATGAAATTGCCGTTTTGTATGAAAAAATTTAAATGAATTTTTTTCATGTATTTTTTATTTGTATTAATCGAAGTAATCACCCATGCAATCAATGCATCTTTGCCAACGCAGTGGCAGTTTATTGATGCCCTTCTTAAAGAAATCAGCTGGATGGGAGGCAACAAATTCTTCAAAGGCATTTTGTACTGCCTCTCGGGTATTGAATTTTTTTCCCGCCAAGAAGTTATCCAAATTATGGAAAAAGTAGTAGTCTGTAGGCGCAAGGTCTGGTGAGTAGGGCGGATGACGGAGAGCTTCCAACCCCAGTTCTTGCAACTTGGAGACCGTCTGCTGTGCAGTATGAGGTCGCGCGTTGTCGTGCAGGAGCAGCGGAGACGAGCGATTGACCAATGCTGGTTGGAGATGTGCCAGCTTCTCCATCATTGTGTTCAATTCTTCACAGTACACATCTGCAGTAATGCTCACCCCGTTTGGTAAGAAGCTGTGTTGAATCACACCGGGGCGCTAGACCACCAAACAGTGACCATCACTTTTCTTGGGGTAAGTTTTCGTTTAGGGCATTGTTTAGGTGCTGAACCAGGATCCAACCAACTTGCTGAGCGCTTGCGGTTATCAAACAGAATCCATTTTTCATCGCAGGTAACAATGCGGTTCAAAATTCCTTCATTTGTGTGTCTGTTGAGCAGTGCAAGGCACGTCTCGACGCGTACTTCGCGCTGGCGATCATTGAGTTCGTGGGGCACCCATTTGTCAAGCTTTTTTACCTTGCCAATTTGACGCAAATGGACCAATATTGTTTTGACGCTAACGTCGAAAGCTGCTGCTAATTCAGCCGTAGATTGTGTATCATCAGCTTCCACAATCGCCTTTAATTCGTCATTGTCGACCAAAGTCTTCGAACGACCGCGAGGTTCATTTTTCAGGTCGAAATTTCCAGAACGGAAGCGAGCAAACCAATAACAGGTAGTGCGTTGGTTTGTAGTGTTAGCTCCGTAAACGTCGTTGATGTTGCGTGCCGCTTGTGCCGCGTTGCTGCCACGACGGTACTCATATTCCATAATTACTCGAATTTTTAACGTATCCATGATGACGAAAAAGATTTAAATGCGATGAAAATGTAACACTAATCAATAAACAAATGACTACTTTTGGAAAAAAAATCCATGTTTTTAAAATAAAATTAATTTGAAATTAGAATTCTTAGCCAAACAAAAAATATTTTGATTTGAAATGGCCAGTACTGCAGAACGGCAATTTCATAGGTAAAGACCTAATATTAATCGGTGGGCGAAGGTCCGCCTGCGACGCAGGAGGATACGATCTACAAAGATTTGTTCTGGGTATTTGCTATGTGTAATAAAAAAAAAACTTTCTATGTAATGAATTGTATTAAGTATATCAGCCATCTAGTACCCATAACACAAGCTCGGCTTAGCTTGGGGCTTGATGATGCTGTGTGGATTGTCCAGCATTATTTATTTGCATAGAAAAATATTACCGTCCTCAAGAGAGCAGTAAACCAACACTCTCAGGAAACACAGAAACAAAAACCGACTGACATACCGGTCTCGCCGACGAGGCCCGCGACGTCAGATGTAAAGTAAATTCAATCTCTTGGTTCTACAAGACCAGCTCGCGATGCTGAGTTAGTAGTATAAAAATCCCGTTAATAATAATAATATGACCCAGCCTTTTTGAATTGCTGTCCCTTCAACGACGCCCTTAAGCCGAGGTTCGAGCCCTACAGGGGGCGCCCTTAGCGAACATTAGGTTACCTTAGTATTTTATATTACAAACGAAAACGTTATACATGACTTATAATGGTCTTATTAGCTCAGACAGACGAATCATTACGACATCATTCACCGTTGCATAACGCGCTAACAAATAATAAGTATCTTCCATCTTTCATCTACACCCACTTATTTTCTTGATGTAGAAATAATTATATGTAGACTTACAGACTCACTCGTTGTTACAGTGGTCACATGCGTTACTGCTGAGCGTGAGGTCCTGTGTTCCATTACCAAGTCGTACAAGGTGTTAATGGGTTTTTAATTTCTCAATAGCCCGGAGACTGGATTCGAGCCCCGTCGGGGCAAAGGCCCCCTCTTCATGGTACTTAAAGGTGGCAGGCGAAATGTGGATATAGATACACCTCTGCCTAACCCTTTCAGGGAATATAGGCGTGATGTTATGTTATGACTTTGGTCGTTATGACGTTCACAGTGGTAGATTTTGTAGAATAATAAACAACAATCAACAAACCAGATCAGATATTTTAAAAATATGTGCCAACGGTCCATTGTGAGTTTTTAAAAAATATCGGGAAGTTTTTGCCAAATAGGGAAGTGCTCTTTTTTATGTTTAAGGGACTCAATCACGAACTAATTTTGTCGGACAAATTTTTTAGCGAAGCCCGTTTGACTCGAATTTCGGTAGCTTTTAAAAACAGTGAAGAGATACGTATTTCAAAATTCTACAAACATCATCCCCTAACGGAGCGAAAAGGAGTTGAAAAAATTGGCAAGTTTAAATAATGTGTAATGTGTGTTTGAGTTTATGACTTGTCCACCATTTGTCATACTGGACACTTCATAAACTCAAAAATTAACCCCCTTGTGGATGACAAGAGGAGAAACTGTTTAGGTATATGGAAAATATTATTCCCCTGATATGTAAACCTGAAATTTGGGAAAATAAATTACTAAAAAGAAAAGAAAATAACAAATAAAGGTCTGCAGAAACCTGTACAACTTTTACAGTATACATATATTATGTTACATAGTTACAATAGTCCTTTCAAGTAAAAGATTCTGTGCTAGGAGATCCCGAAACCCGATAACTAACAGTTTATTTTACAAAAACTACCTTTTAAAAGGGTTGTTTAAAGTACTGAAATATTTTGAACCACGCGGACAACGTCGCGTGCGAAGTGCTAGTCTAGAACATGTCGAGAACTTACCAAGAAGGCATAGCAGATATCTTTATCGAAAGAATTCTTCGGGGCTATCCGAATTTCATCATCTTATTACAAGGTCCCTCAACGCCTCTCAAAAACTTCTCTACATTACTGAAGTATAATGCCTTATTGAATATTGCAAAAACTGCCTCTTATAAGTCTCCCCTCCCTCGACATCGTAATGAGGATTTCAAATTCAGTCGTGTTGTTTATTATTATTAAATAAATCATAAGTGCCTAATTTGTGTTTTTCGCCTATGTTTTTTTGCAGTCTATGATTAGTTAACTCCTATAGTAAACAGTTTTTGCGATCATATCAAGTTCCAAGGTACATAGTAACAATAAAATTGTAACTACATATCACCATTGAATTACACCTGACAGGCGCGTAAGAGTTTAATAGCTAATTTATTTCTAAATAGACCTCTCTTTTTTCGTGATAAGTTCTTAGTTATTTACATTACCTATTGGCGTATTATTTTCTGTAATTTGTTAGCAATTTTTTACTTTGTGTTTTTGACTCACAGTACAGATGGATTACCGGGACTATTATTTTCTAAGTATTTATGCAATGAATGGTATCGTATGACCGCGTGTTTTCATGCTTTCAGTCTCTAAAAAATCGTTAGTCAAATTTCTCATTTATTATTTTTGAAAGAACAATCTACTTATTTAAACTTTCTGGCGAAACAGGGCTTATGTCTGCGGTTCCAAGCACTACTAGTTACCACAAGTCTAACGATTATTTTGGCTGAGCACCAAAGTGTTGCTTAAAATCAAATTATGCAAGATATAAAAACCTGCAGCATGAAGGTGCACGAAGGTGAGGAATAATCGAACCATGAACAACAATGTTGATGCTTTAATTTTGCAATTTGACTGTCTATTCTTTAGACTGATGTTTTATTCGGCGTCAGTATTCAATTGTTATTATAATTGTTTGCTGTTTAATTGTTTAATCTACTGGTTTTCGGAAGTTACTTTCGACATTTTAAGAAACAAAGCTAGACGGGGGTTTGCGAGGCTACGCACTGCTTCGGGCGGCTTTGTTAGGTTACGCTCGGCTTTATGCGGCTACGCGAGACAACCCAATGATACGCCTAATGTGTTGGAGATGCAGAGTCGTAGTAACAATTATTAATGGGTAGTAATTTAAAAATATACTGGAAATGAAAGAAGGGAATATTGTCAAGTTCAAGAAAAAAGTATTAAACCATTTGGATTTTTGAATAAAAATATCAATTGAGATCCTAATACCTAACCTACCTTTGCCAATGCCTCTGCATGTTACAATTTTAAACTTGAAGTAGGTACCTAACTCTTCAACTTTAAACTTAAGTTATTTTATTAAGCAATCAATACCTACACACGGATAACTGCAATTAATATATAAATGAGCACTGAAGAATTATTAAGTAGGTACTTCAAATTAAAGAATAACCTTGGTGTTAGAAAGTCAAACACTAACCAATTTAATATTTTGTTTTGAAGTACTTACCTCAATTTTTTTACAACCAGTCTAGCTTACATTCATTAATTTATTAAGTACGGTACGGCAGAATTTTGGTATTACGTTTGGTGGTCGCTTTCCGTGATCCAAGGGCTGGCCTCGAGGCAAAGCATTGGTATACAACATGGCAATGCCCCGACTTTTGAGATATTTACCAGTCGACAGCGATACGGAGGAATTTATCGATTCCTTATATATTTATCTACTGTTCAGTTTAGTTAGGATTTTTCATAGTATAATTGAGATAAATGAAAACAAAGAAGCAAAAAAGAAAGAGTTAATGAGCTAAGATCCAAATTACCTACTAATCGATGTGACAACTTAAATACATAATTAGTCAAGTTGAATACGAAAAAAAAAACAATTTTCTAAATCTAAACGATTTCATCGCGATCATTAACCGAGACTTCTATGAAGCAATAAATTAATTTTTGACATCGTAACGTAATACTGAGTAATGAAATAACTTATTAACCCAATTAACATTGTATTTGCAAGCTAGA
Source organism: Phlogophora meticulosa (assembly GCA_905147745.2). Taxonomy (NCBI): domain Eukaryota; kingdom Metazoa; phylum Arthropoda; class Insecta; order Lepidoptera; family Noctuidae; genus Phlogophora; species Phlogophora meticulosa. Next base: position 7,401,859 of record LR990535.1, on the reverse strand, counting down.
ACAAATTATTGCAAGCTGAAGTGTAATGGGTAAAAAAATATTCTTTTGGTATGTAGGCAAATAGGTAATAACAAAATATCACGCTTTTATTTCCCAAAGGAATATACAGAGGTGTAACTATAGTACCTACAGCCACATATTATCAGTTAAGTTTTAAGTCCTATGTAATAAGGGGCGACTCTATTTTGTTTTTTTTTTTTAATAATTTTTCCCCACACTAGGAAATCCTCCTGTATCGTAGGTGCGTTAACTCACATCCACAAACACCCAGACCAGGAACAACTACTTATAGGCCATACAAATATTTGTACCGTGCGGGATTCGAACCCACGACACGCAGCGCAGCAGTCGACCGCTCAGCCACTGACCGGGCTCGATTCCATACTCCGGACTATCAAGTACTGAGAAATTCCACATGAAAAACCCTAAAACACTTTGCTCAACCCGGGAATAGAACCCACGACCTCATGTTCAGCAGAAGCGCTTGCAACCGCAATAGGTGACTAGACTAACGAACAAACACATAGATAAAACGTGTACTATTGCAATTTGAAGGTACGTATGTACCTAATTGTTGAAACTAGGACGGCAGTCGAATGACGCATGTAGGTAGGTACAAGCTGTATTGCAGCGATTTCTAGATATCCAATAATAAACTAACATCAATCAGTTTTTTCCTATCTTACCTATGTAGGCCTCGTGACTTCTATTTCCATTAAACTTTTTTATAATTTCCTGTGATTTACTTATTTGGAATTCGATCAACTAAAGTGTAGTGCTAATGGTAACAGACTTTTCTTAACCATACAGCTTACCTAGATATGTAAAGTTGGAAAAGCCTCTTGTCATATAGAGGAGGCACGAGCGTTAATCACCATACTTGCTCAAAGTAGCTTGACAATTTCAGATTTATATTAAACTATTGCCTGCGACTTCTTTCGCGAGGATGTCGGTTATCGCGGATGCGCGGATGCGGATGACGGCACGGTTGGCGCAATGGCTGAGCGATCGACTGCCGCGCCGCGTGTCGTGGGTTCGATTCCCGCACGGAACAAATATTTGTATGGCCTACAGGTAGTTGTTCCGGGTCTGGCTGTTTGTGTATGTGACTTTAAATGTTTGTAAACGCACCCACGACACAGGAGAAATTCCTAGTGTGGGGCAACGTTTAAAAAAAAAAAAAAATGCAGTCAAAGTTGCGGATTATAAACTATCAAATTTCATAGGAATCCGTTCAGCAGATTAAACGTGAAAAGGTAAAACATACAGACAGAGTTACTTTCACATTTATAATATTAGTATGGATACAAGTCCGCAAGCAAGTTTTTAATGTCATGATGGCCCAATGGTTTAGGCCTCGCGTCTTGTGCACGAGGTTGTGGGTTCAAACCTGGACAAGTACCAATGTGAGTTTTTCAATTCATATGTACTTTCTAAGTTTATCTTGGACATCACTGACATCGGTGAAGGAAAACATCGTGAGGAAACCTGGACTTATTACTTACATAATTAATATAAGTCTGAAATCACCAACCCGTCTTAAGCAAGCGTGGTGATTAATGCTCATACCTTCTCTGTATGAGAAGAGGCCTTTGCCCTGCAGTGGGACATTAATAGGCTGGTACTTTTCTTTTTGTAAGCAAGCTTTCAGTCAGTAATGTCTAAGATAAACTTATAGTAAAAAGTAAACATTAACGCACGCATTCACTGCTGAGCGTGAGATCCTGGGTTCGTTTTCCAGGCTGAGCAGTGTTATTGAGTTATTCCAATAGGAATATTCTCATTAGCAGTCCGGAGTTTGGATTTGTGCCCGGTTGATGGCAATAGGGACGCCTCCTATTACTTGAGACTTAAAGCATAACTGGCGAAATGTGTGTTTTACTATAGTGGCACGTCTGCCCATCCCCTCGGGGAGTACAGGCGTTATACAGACAGACAGGCTTAATCGTGCTGAAGCAAGATGTTGTCGCAAGCTCATCTTTGCGGGCTTGTTTCCAAACTCGAGTAAACGCTTTGACGACACGGTTGGCGCAGTGGCTGAGCGATCGACTGCTGCGCCGCGTGTCGTGGGTTCTATTTCCGCACGGATCAAATATCTGTATACAGTCCTACAATTAGTCATTCCGGGTCTGGTTGTTCGTGTATGTGACTTTAAATGTTTGTAAACGCACTCACGGCACAGGAGAACTTCCTAGTGTGGGGCAACGTTTTTTAAAAATGAAAAGAAAAGAAAAAAGAAAGTGCCTTTGTATTAGATAATTTAAAAAATGACAGCTCTTCCAGCCCTATCTTACCGTTATTAATTCAAAAATATAATCACTCACACAATGTCGACTTTGTTCTACTGCGTAACAAATGTTAATGTCATAATTTACGCACTTTATCTATTAGGTAGTAATTAATATTATACATAACTAATAAATCAGAAATGATTTTGTAATCATTTCACATGTTTTGTAAGAATTCGAAGTACTTAAGTAAATTAACTTGTAATGTATTAGTATTAATAGATAGATACAGTTGTAGCAATAATTTCGAGTCAAATAAATTTATGTATTTTATATTTTATATTTTAATTTTATTATATTTTTTAATAAGTATTATGTTATTGACGACCGATGTGGCGCGTCGGGCGAAGGTCCGCCTGCGACGCAGGAGGTTGCGGGTTCGATTCCCGCTCTGGGACAAATGTTTGTATCTACAAATATTTGTTCCGGGTGTTCTGGGTATTTGCTATGTATAATAAAAATGTCTATCTATGTAAAGTATTGTATTAAGTATATCAGTCATCTAGTACCCATAACACAAGCTCTGCTTAGCTTGGGCTAGATGATGCTGTGTGGATTGTCCAGCATTATTTATTTATTTATTAGTTTAGTATCGTTACACCTACTCTTTCAGAATACTGACTGCAGTATAAATTAAATAAGTAGTAACCAAAGCAAAACCTTATAACTACGCCTCGACTGATTCCGCTGTAATAGAAAAGAGAGGATAGTTGGGTATACCCAACGCTGTCGTACTATACCTACTGATACTGCGACAAACAGGCTGTCAGCCAGCCTACTGCCCAACCCTATCTGATAAACCCGACCCTTCCCTAAATATATCCTAACGACTTGCGCAAACTGATATGAGCTATGATAGAGCTCCTATAGGGGTAGATATCTAAGTTTCTACCTTATATGAGCGTGAAATAGCTGCATACCACCTACGTCATTTTCTTCTAATATTGTGAGATTGAAGTATTGTTTTACAAAAAGGGGTGAGCAGATATTATGGTACGCGGCCACATCTCGCCAGCTATGTTTAAGTCCCATGTGAATGTGATAGAGAGTGAACGTATTGCCATTATCTTGAATAAAGCATTTGTAGTTGTTTGTAATCACATACCTAATGAAATCAATCAATATAACTACAATGCATAACACTTTTACGTGACAAAACAATGAAGTGTCCAATCGATTGTTTTGGACAAAGAAAACGCAATGAAAGCAGTTTGCCAGTCTCTTGTGTTACGAATAAAAAGAGATTAAATTTACCATACTCATTGAACAGACGATTGATTTTTGAAACTACTGAAGCAATCGGAAAATAGTAGGTACTGCAGTGATACGGTAAAACGCCGTAACTAACACTATCTAAAATGAGTTCGATATAGGGTCAAAATTCTCAATCTTTCTGTCTTGGTAATAAAGCTCTATTTCGTAGTTCGTAGGCACAGATACAGACGAATAAAAGGTGGAAATTGAGCCCTGAAAATGGATGTTCTGTTCAGCCAAAACTAATTTATTACAAATCAACTTTGAAGTAGGTACTTTTCATCGACTAGTAGTACTCAATTTCTATTTAATATCCACTCGGATTATGAACAAGGTACGTTCATAATCCGAGTGTATAAGAAATATAAATTGTATACGTAAAAGCCCCTAATTAAACATTTAATGAGCAAAGTTTACGCTCAATCGCTTTACATCATTCACGATGTTTAAATTCCGCACGTTCAAATTATAATAACGTCATGAACAAGTAGACTAGAGTTATTTCCGCGTAAACTCTCTATTTTTAATTCTTTGTTGTCATGGTTCACATGAATTGATTTTCAAGTTGTTATTGTTTCGCAACAGTAACTTGTTATTTGAAACGTTGCTAAATCTTGTTCAAGGCCTACCGTACTATTTGAAATTAAGTATACTTAGAGAACTACTATATTATTATTTGTTATGATGCAGCAGAATCACGAACGTGATTCACGCTTAGCGAATAATCTGGAATAATCTTCGCTTATTTTTTGTTAAATCGGCAAACTGAGCGTCTAATTTGAACATCAAGAATGATTTAGGAACAAGTTCAGAACACTTACCGGATACACTCATTCACGGAAGGTGTCTCGGCTAACATAATGCCGCCGCAAGTGAAACATTATTTAGTGTCAGTTGAAAGTAAAATCAAATCAATCATACTCACTAATTGCATCTTGCACGAATTTTCCAATCTCCATGGAATTCAGAGAAAACATTCTCGTGGTAACATGAGCAAAACACATCGTTTACAGCACAGTGGCAGTTCGAAATACGTCACAAGTCGGTCGCACAGTCGTTGTCGAAGGGAAAACTTAATATCAACTCGAACATCGCAAATTGCATAGAGTAAACCATCCACGTTAACTTTTACGCTAAGAATGTTGCGGCAAGTTGTCGAGGCCCGGAGCGCAGTGCGTGCTTGGTCAATGTTTGTTCACGGTGTGTTGACGCCGCCGCCGCCAGCGCCCCTCTGCGGCCACGTTGACGCAACCCGACTTGCTTGGTAAATGTACTCCATTGTAGTCACTATCATTACAACACAATACCTGCTGGAAACGCATAAAAACGCGAATCGAAGAAATGGACCCGTTACCTTTTTTGTTACATCAGTGTGACGACGATGTCTTGAGAACCAGAGCTTGATGCGCCATCTGGTGCTGTTATGTGGCGTCTGCGTCCGCTCTAGTTGCAGTTGCCATTATGTAAGATCCACTACCTGGTAACGCTGGTAACTTTATCAAGATTCAGCATAATATATCATATTGTCACGTCCTACTTTTCATTTCGTTGTCAGTATTTATGATTCCAGGAACAGAATTCGTCGACCGGCTACGGCGTAGACCGATGAAGGGCATTACGTTCAGATTAATTAGTTAGGGGGTAGGTGCACTGGGTAGTTGGTAATGCAGGTGTTCAATATGACTGCTAATGCTGGTTTCACATAAATTATTAGCAACTGCATTGTCACTAGAGCGCGGATGGATGTGTCGGTGGGTTTGTTCCACAATAATGACGACATACTCTGATAACGATGAAAACATGTTACACGGGTAAACGGGCGCGATTGCGTTAAAGTTTCTAATTTGTTTTATTTACATTTAATTATATCGAGGTAAATTAAGTGTGCTATATTGTAAGTGAAGAAAATTACATAAGAGCGAGAAAAAGTGAATATCCAATTCATAATCTACGTAGATTTTTCTACAATATTTGAGCTGCCATGATTTTTTGCAATAACTTTAGGCGCGTGAATAATAACAGTGCAGGTAATATGCTCACATTATCTCTACTGTGTTATTATTTACATCTATCATAATATTTCATGTATTTCGCCTTGGGCCATTCACTGCGCTAATTGCTTAAGTGCAATTTATTATTACGTTGGTATTTCAATCCTTAATTAACACACTTCCTGTGTGATGTTACGATTACTTGCCTGCAGTTTATGACCCTCGAAGTTAGTAGAGATCCGCGGATCGGGCTAATGATAATCTATCCACACATCATCATCGTAATGATCAGTATTTTACTTGGAGCGACATCTATGACACAAACAAAACACATCGTCGCGTCTGTCTGTGTTACAGATTAGTTCTTCTAAACTACGTGATAGATCTTAATACAGTTTTCACCATAAACAAGAGAGTTCAAATCAAACTTAAATTTAGTAAAAAAGAACTCAATCTTTTGTAAAGCCATAAAAACCTGGGATCGCTACTTCGGTAGTACATTATACAATGATGATAAATATTAAGTATACCTATCGTTGTAATCTGGCTTTCAATCTCTTGATTGTAATTTATTTATTTCGGAAATAGAACTTCATTAAACTATAGGCCTACCACTTAACTGAGACGGTGTCTGAGGTAACTGCGCTATGCGGGAGGGTCATGTGATGTGAGAGCTCAGTAATTCACCCGCTCACAGGTGACAAGACCCCGCCCGCGCCACCACCTCCACCATCCTCATGGGACTCTGTTAATTAAACGATAAGCTTTTAGTTATAAATCTTGTAAACAGATAATGGCCCAGAATTATCTAAATATAAATTAAACTTTAATGAGTGTCCCATGAAACTGTCCCGAAACATAAACATGAAAAAATCATATCCTATATAAGTAATTCATCCCATATTAAGTATCTCTCCATGATTACCTTACATAATGTCTGGTAGTAGAAACTTAGTGCCACACTACAACTGTGTGAAAACCTTTTTCAAGCTTCATAGCTGTCGACGATGTCGCCGACCATCGCTGGCATTACATAAAGGCAGTAATCATTATTAGGCAAATGGCCAATAAAATGAGTACAACATCAAAGTACTATGCTGAAATGCTTATGTAAACGTTTCGGTTGAAAATTGTTCGTGAAAGAATCGATATTATGCTAACAGACTCAGCCACATTCTGGCACATGGGTCGATCGATTTTGTACGTCTATGTAATTAAAGACCTGGCCCAATAATTTATGAGGTTCTGATTTTAAGTGTTCTAGTCAGGCAAGGCAAGCATGGGCGAGTCTAAATTTCTTTCGAAAATCATTAGCCTGCCTAGCCTTTTCCCGATTATGTTGGGGTCAACTAGTCTAATCGGACCAGGTGAGTACCAGTTTTTTACAAGGAACTACTGCATATCTAACCACCACAGTTACTGGGTAAAACGATACCTTATAGTAAGACTGATTGTTGTTTTGTGACCTTTGAGCTTCTGACTGCCAGCAAAGAATATCAAAAATCTACGAATGAGAACCGGTAACAACTTTTAACGTGCTTTCCGAGGCACGGCGGGGTCTCGGTATGTAATAGATGGTTACCCATCCATGGACCGACCTTGGCAAGCGTTCTTCAACCTTCCGCTGTTATCTTTCTGCCACACAGAAGCGGATGAGTTACATAAAAAATATGAACAGAGTCATTACTTCCTAAGGGTAAAACATTAACTATTCAGCCTCAGTTAATAAAGCATCGGTCATTCGGTTGGTAAGGTAACACATTCAACCGGCAACAATGCCTTTTTCATAATGAGAGAATGACACAATTGACCACAATGGTCAACACCGAGACAGTGCGCCGGCGTCGGTAAAATGTGCCTGTGTGCTAATTAATGAACATCTATTTTAATCATTCATCACGAGGCCAGACAAGGTTTCCAAGTGACCTTCTGTGACCTTATCGATGGTTCTTGCTGTAGATGGACTATCGCAATATATAATTGTATGTTTGTACGTAACATGTACCACTGTTGTACAGACGACAGCTCATCAAGCTACCCCGAACTGTCAGATTTTCCCAATTGAACATGAACCTTATTCTTTGGTGATAAAGTTGAAAACCTATCAAAGAAATTTGACACTTTAGAACAGACAAAATAAATACAGTGTGGAAGGGGACATCGACGCTCAACTTGATACCATGAGTTCAGTACATGATTTTGGACTCATCAGCGTTGAAATTATTCATCGTCTTTATAACGTAATTTTACGTTTCTTCCTGATTTCGTTTTTATTTTAAGCTGCTGCTGAGCGAGTGTTCCTGGGTTCGATTCTCAGGCCGGGCAAAGTGTTATTAAGTTTTTCCAATAGGAATGTTCTCATTGCAGCCCGGAGTCTGGATTTGTACCCGGTTGATGGCAATAGGCTCGCTCCCGATAACATGGGACTTAACATAACTGGCGAAGTGTGGGTGTTCCTATAGGTGCACCTGTGACGAAACCTTGGGGGGAAACCGGCGTGATGTTGTGTTTATGTGCTTCAGCTATACAAAATCATCACATACATCACATCACACATCATCAGGCTATATTACTCCACTGCTAGACATAGCCTTCTCCTAATGAGCGCCATAGCGCCCTGTCTTCAGCTTACCGCATCCAGCATCTGCCTGCAGTCTCTCCCATCTGGTCAGAGGGCGTCCTACACTACGATCATGATCGCCATCAAACGACTGAGATTTTTAATGAAAGAAGTGAATTACTTATTTTGACGACCTATGTGGCGCGGTGGGCGAAGGTCCGCCTGCGACGCATGAGGTTGCGGGCTCGATTCCCGCCTTGGGACAAATGTTTGTAAGATCTACAAATATTTGTTCCAGGTGTTCTGGGTATTTGCTATGTATAATAAAAAATATCTATCTATGTAATGTATTGTATTAAGTATATCAGTCATCTAGTACCCATAACACAAGCTCTGCTTAGCTTGGGGCTAGATGATGCTGTGTGGATTGTCCAGCATTATTTATTATTAGTATTATTTATTTATTATTATTTACGTTTTACGGTCCACAATCATATACTGAACTCTTGGTATCCAGCTAGCCAAAAAAATGGATATAATTTCAATCAGTTGTCTCACTGAGGTATTTTTATTATTCCCGGATGTCATTTGTAGATTTTTGACAGTCGTAACGGGTAGTCAGAAGCCCGAAAATCTGACATCCAGTCTTACCAAGGGGTATCGTGTTGCCCAGTAACTGGGTTGCTTAGATCAGATAGGAAGTCGCTCCATGTAAAATACTGGTATTCACCTGCATCCGGTTAGACTCTAAGCCGACCCCAACGTGGTTGGGAAAAGGCTAGGCAGATGCTGTCTCACTGAGGTATTTCTCTTCCTTCCTCTTTATTACCTTTGGAGGTCATACTTTTCTAATAGCATCTTAATAGCAATAGCATCTTTTAATAATCATAAGAGAAAACACCGAAACATAAGCGTTAAAATAAGTTAAACAAATTCGATCCAGAACAGAATTCTTGTTAATTTTACGACTCAAACTTATCGCGGGCTCCGCCTTATATGAAAAACAAACCTAGTATTACACCGGTTCGTTTTGTATTAATTCTTACGTAGGAGAACACGTTTGGTTTCGCCAGAATCAAGGGAATTACAAATATGTACCTATTCATTACTATTTCTTAAGCATCCGGTATAATTTCAAGTCTACAAGTAGGTGTGTTAAAATAACATCTCGATGCTCCTTTGTTTTAATTGGGATTTCAATTTTGTTCGTTTCCTGGATGTTGTAGAAATTTTGTAGTTTTTTTGTAGAAAAAAATGCGAGTTATTAAGTTATTACATTTAATTCCTTCGCTATGAAATTTGAGGGTTTCAGTAATATGAACGACTGAAAAAAGATCGTTTTAGGGTATCTAGATGCTGAGGACACATTTTGAAAGACTGTACCTAAATACTTTCTTCTACATCTGAATGAAACTAGTAACTTGATATTTTACAGCTGCTTGAAGGTAAACACATTGCTTCCCAACTTATCGAAACAGTTTAAAGATAACTCAATCCGATTCTGAGAAAAAAGGCCTTATCTTATAGACAGACAGGTGACAGACGGACTGAGGCACTACAAAGTGAAACTATAAGTATTTCGGTATTTCCGTAAACGGTAAGGAACCCTAAATCGCGTTAGATACCATTACAGATGAATTCACTGTTACTCATACCTGCCAGACCAAATCATGAACTGATCCGTCCAAAAACCACACGGTGGTAGTGGGACCGCGACCACCAGCCACACCAGACACCACAAATATTAAAAAAAAAGATGATTGAAACATTCTCCAATGGAGGTCACGTGTATACGACAATGTCATGACTTGTCAGTATTTATCATATATTTTCGTATGACGACACTCAATTTAAATCAATGTTGAATATTTGGTTGGGAAAAAACAAATAACTTTATTCGTTACACATGGCCTCATTTTGATTGGCAATAGTACTTAAGGGGTCGTATTAAGACATAAAATTCCACCCGTACACACCTAATTTATGAGATCAAAATTGGTTTGTAGAATGAGCAACATGCGACAGGAGATGACTACTTCTTCTTCGTAATAAAAACGCAGTTAGTGCTGAAAGCGTTTAATCGTTATAAATCCAAAATTTGTAGGAATATCTTAAAATGCTTGTTTAATTTGTATGCAATGAGTTTTCAGCGTATTAAAAAAAGTAAGAAAATGTATTGAATTAGCTTCGTGACGACTGGCCTTTTCATTATTTTATTTAATAACAATTCATATTGTGTTTGAATGTTTTCATTGGTCATAATTTACAAATAAAATAATTTAAAGTAATAAGTTAATACAAATCACAACCTTATAGCACAAGAAAAAAACAACTTTTAAAAACAATATTAACACTAGAATAAATTCATTTCACTAGCACACAATCATTTAATTTCCACAATAATAACATAAAGACAAATTACATTAAAAATATCGATTATCTTCTAAGGATAAAAGACAATAAAAAGCAGTTGTAAAAATAATAATAGGTCTTATTTAGGCCCTTAAAAATATCATGTCAAACAATTTAAATTATTGCTTATTTGCTTATTTCATAGCGAATATAACGATAGGCAGTGTTAGTTTACACCCCTATTTTACCCAAATAAATATATTCCATTAAACTCTATTCTAACGGTTTATCATTTCTTTAAATGTGAATAAACTAACTATTGGGTGGGTACTCGATTTAAACAACGAAATTGCTAAATTCTTAACTGCTTTTATCTAGTTTTATCAAAACCTTGAAAGTCAGACTAATTTTTTTTTCTCCACTAAGTTAATGGTTGAGTCGAAGCTGTAACTACGCGTTTTTTTATTAGATTCCCAATTACTTATTGCTATAATTATAATTGGCAGAGTCAATGATCTCTTCTTCCTTTGCCTACACGTTTTACATGTGTAGTTGTTGTTACTACGCTATGTAAAATAATAGTTCTGTTATGTCAGTGTTAAAGGATCAAAAGGAATGGCGACAGCGTATGAATGCCCGCCGATTCCACGGTAGTCCCATAACTATTGATCAGTTGGGCCTAGCACGATCTCGCGAAGTAAACGTTACTGAAACAGGTTGTTAGGTAGAACGAGGTACATACTTTAAAGGCGTGTAGTACTCACAACTTTGACGATTGAACAAACCATAAAATCGCGAAAATATAATCAGCCACTCCATACGCTATTTTTTCTTTGCGATTTCAGTTTCGATCCTATTGCAAAACTGGTTCGTTTTGACGACTACTAGCTTCCCTTAAAGTATGTTCCTCGTTCTGACTAACATCCTGTATATGAACAATTTTAGATTTGAAAATACAAGTATTCTTTAGCAGAATTTTGGTTACAAAAGTCATAGAATATGATTTAAGTCGTGAAACTAAATATGTAAATCTAAAACATAACATTGTACCCCACGCCTGTATTCTCTGAAGCTGCATTTCATACCTCCGCATATTATATAGAGTGGTGTATATTTAAGTACACGCATATTTTGCCAGGTATGCTATAATCCCATGTAATAGGGGGCTGTTTGTCTATGTGTGTTTAAATGTTTGTAAACGCACCCACGATACAGGAGAAATTCCTAGCAATGTTTAAAAAAAAAAAAAAAAAAGTTTTACTACTAACTGGGCACAAATCCAGAATCCAGAAATTACCCAACATCGCTTTGCCCGAACCTCGAGGTCAGCAGTAGCGCCTGCGACCACTAGAGCAACGTGGTAATCAGTAAACAGTATTTAAATATAGTAACGTTTTCCACGCGCGTTCGTGCTAGACCTACACACGAAAGTATGTGGAGTGGTGCCTATACAATTTTATCGGGCTGTCGGGCTCTGTCCGAACCGGCCGGGCGGCCCAGCAACCTTGCCGACGGTGGAGGCCACTTTTTGTGCAACTCAACGGTTGCCATTTATTGGCTCATATGTGTAAGCAAAATGCCAAGTTTTCGCCGGCTAATAACTAGTGCACCGTGTGTAATGATCGAGGAAATAAAAGCAGTAATTGAAGACAAGAAGTAAAGGGTACCTGTATCCTTTGTTCACCTTATCGCTGGTAAAAATAAGATAAAAATAAAGAACGACACGCGAGATAAAATAGTTATTCTCAAAGGAAATATATAAAATATTTGGGACAAATGTTTGTACGATCTACAAATATTTGTTCCGGGTGTTCTGGGTATTTGCTACGTATAATAAAAAATATCTATCTATGTAATGTATTGTATTAAGTATATCAGTCATCTAGTACCCATAACACAAGCTCTGCTTAGCTTGGGGCTAGATAATGCTGTGTGGATTGTCCAGCATTATTTATTATTTTATTTATTTATATAGGTAACAAAAACAGAATATGCAGTAAAAATTTCAGATATGCTGGCAAACAACACCTGCATGACTAAAATAATCATATTATTAATTGTCCACCTTTTTTTTACACCCGTAGTAACAATAAATACAGTTTGTCCGTGCCGGCAACTGTACCACGCGGCTACAGGCAAGTCTGTCTATAAAAAAAAATCCGCAGTTCCTCAAGCAGTTTCCTTAAGTAGACCACCCCATGACATTACGGCAGATCTTGTGCAGCATTGGTGGAACCATGGCTTATAAAACTTCCCAGCTGACTATTTTGAGCCTGCAGAAGCGCCAAGCGAGCCACCAACTGCAATGGCTCACCTGAAACTCTCTAAGCAGACTGCGAAACCATGTGTGCAGCTGCAGATAACTTAGTCAGGAGCTCTCCGAACGGCCACAATGCGACTGTAGAGCTCAGCCATCGGCGCATCTGCTATGAAAGAGGCGACGCCAACGCTAATGTCATCGACGTAGACTAATTCTGGTCGATACATACATAAACTCACGCCTTTTTCCCATGGGGTAGGCAAAAACTATAGAAAGCCACTCTACTCCTCCTTATATACTCCTTTTGCTTCGTATACGTTCATACATCTACGAGTTGCATCATTGCGAGTTGTTAGTAGGTACTACGCAATCGACGTTTTTGAATACCTATAAAATATATAAATGGAATCATCGATTCGCTGAAGAAGCTTTTTGACCTCTCCAATGATATAACCAGACGACTTGATTGAGGGTAAATCATGGTTTAAAAGAGTTGGCATGTAATTATTGCACTGGAAGAAAAACGAAATACAAAAATGTGTGGGTTCTCTCGACTCTGTGAAGTAATAGCCAAACAGTAAGACGGATGTCACTTTAACGTTCGTTGGAATAAAAATAACGTTCGCGTGGGCAGCTATCGATAACATTTAATTAACGAGCGATCGAGCTATTTTATGTATGTAATCTATGGCATTGACGCAAAACATCAACGCCGAGCTCCTTGCTTGAATGCACGCTCTCTCCACCTTTCCCGGGAGCTATGAACATTTGCATGCACATGTATTTGACTCAATCATAATTAAACACATCAGATAAGATAATACATTCTCTAACCTCATAATGCGCCTCGTGGCCAAGGAATTAGATGATCGTGCAGCTAAGTATAGTGCAAGTATTGCGATCATCTAGATCACTGAATATGTAAAGCATTTGAAATCTTGCAGGAGTTGGTGGTTTCGCTTGGTGTGGTAATTACTGTTATCAGGTGGGCCCATCTGTTCGTGATGAAAGCAATTAACGATAATTTCTTTACAATGATCTTAAATCTTCTAGTCTTCACTGTTGTCAACTCTTGAGTTACGGTGACTTTTATAGAGGTTTTTTGTATGTTAACTTTTATTTATTAACTTCTTTTGTTTCATACTCGTAGGATTTTTTTGCATTTTTCACCAAGTTGATAGGCTGTTACCCTTAGGAGCTGGCGAAACCATGGGGCACACCTAGTGCTATTATAAAGTAAACAAGATTTTAATAACTGTTCGAGGAACTTGTATTTAAATTCAATTTAAGTATTCATAAAATATAAGAGAAACACATGCTACTTGAATTAAATTAGCGCGGCAAACACATGGAGAAAATCATAAAATTGTATGTTTTATATGGATACGAATTAAGTGTTTTACAAATCGAAAGGTGTGTGCTATATATCGGAAAAAGAAATCAAATAAACGACTTAATAAACAGGTTTTACAATACTTTACGCATATATATGTATAATCGAGAGTAGTCTGAGTCACAATTCTTGTATTGCTTGCTTATCTGACATTGACCTAACTACGTATTTGCATATTGTGTTTACACTTCCTTCGACGAATTTTGTTAAGCAGTCTTTTAGTTTCATTTTCTATTTTTCTATGGAAATAGAGCGTGCTTATTTGACAATACTTTTGGCACCATTGTTAGTTAAGTTAGCATTTCATGTTCTTACTTAAATATTCGATTTTGTATGGAATATCCTTTTATTTTTCTGTATTTGTGATTGAAGTATCGGTCATGGTAAACGTCGTGAGCAAACCTGGACTTATAATAAATGTAAGTTTAAAATCGCCATCACGAATGAGCAAGCGTGGTGATTAATGCTCATGACTTCTCTGTATGAGAGGAGGCTTTTGCCCTGCAGTTGGATAGTTACGGAAATCGAACCCTGAACCCCATGCTCAGCAGTAGCGCTTCGGCCACTGGACTAACGAGGCAGTACATCTGTGAGAGACATATAAAATAGCAGAGTAATATTCAGAGTGGACGTTTATAAATAGCATCTAATTTCAATCAATTACAACTAGTTACTAAACAAGTCTGCTGGTTTATGGGTTGTTTCGAAGTGTGGTGTGTGTAAACGCAGCATGATATTCGTAATACCCAGGGAACAAGGCGATAGATAGCGATAACGTCAGCTTATCATAACTTATCTGTGACAATCGATAATGTGGCCGCATTTTGATAATAGGAAATGGTTTTTTTGAAGGTGTTATTTATGAAACTGATTCAGAGATGAAGAAGTTAAACTTGTAAAATTATAACACAGCCGGTCGAGTAACTGCTACTTTATGTAATAACGTCATTTAAGCAAGCCTACTTCAAAGAATCACTGAAATGATTAAATGTGTTAGAGATCCATATTTAGAGCAAATAGGGAATAACTTTTGAATGCTACGAATGCAGCACTACGGTTTGGCTGCATGCCCGGTTTCATTTCAGACCAAGGCCTAGTTTTCCAGTTTTTTACAGAACAGTGAAAGAGAATAATAAAAAAGGCTGGCTCTAGAGAAAATTAATACGTCGTCGAAAGCTGTAGGAGAATTGTTCGAATCTATTTTCGTTAAGAGATAAATAACTAAACAACTATTTTTCACTAAGAGTCTCATCTCAAGAGACTTATAAGGTTATAAACAGATAGGATGTAACGTCCATTATAAATTAAAAACGTTAAGAGGGCTACCGTGACATGCGATTTTACTTCACACGTTGTATATTGAAAAGTAATTCGTCACGAAGCGCCGATAATAACTAATCTCGGAAAATCAATTGTGACATTCAAGGTCGCTTTGTAAGTAAAGTTGCTTCGTGATTTGTGAATTTGTGATAAACACCGCTGTTGTTCATTAAGATTACTTATGTTTAACGATAACTCGGACTACGAAGAGGACTGAATCTGGTCTTAACATCCCATTTTTCTCCATAAGAACTCTTCTTAATGGAGTTTGTGCCGCCACTTCTTCCTAGCAAAAACACTAGGAAGTAGTGAAGGGTGGGCGTTTTGGGGGACTGTCTTTTGTAAACGTTTTGACGTTCAAAAATTGCTGATTCTTAGCCTAATTTGAATAAATGAATTTTGATTTTGATTTTGAATTTTGTAGGACCTTTTTGTTGTTGTCTGGTTGTCCGTCTGCCCAGGAGAGTGTTTGGCAAAAATGGGTAAAGGTATCAATTGAATTATTAGTAAATACTATTAAGGTCTGCGGTCACTTGGACGGTCCAAAAATGAGAGCTTCTAAGTCTAGTCAATAAAAAGATACGGTAAATTATGTCACATATGTATATTAACGATAACTTATCTTACTTTGTAAAACCTATAGACTTCTTCCGGTTGAACTGACATCATGAAATTGTGATAGAAGCAAAAACTCACAGTCACCCGAAAACATTCGAGATATGTAGTTATAACATAAAAGAATAAAAAAAATGGGATAGCACTTAAATTTGCAGACGGAGCATCGATGTCGTGATAAATAAATATTTTTATTATTTTTTTTTTATTATTATTATATATAACGAGGTTTTTATCACCTGCAATATTAAGTTGGTTTTTCAATTCGGAATTGGAAATTAGCTGTGTCAGTCAAGACACATCTTTGGAATGAAACCCTCGAGGCGTGGGTTCAACTCGCACTTGTCCGGTTGTTATTTCCTGTAATAAAATATGTGTGTTGACTTTGACTTCGAAACGATGGAACCGATTTGTTAGGTAACATTTCAGATTTACTACATTTTTAAGTACCCGCGAGAGTTACGAGTTAGTTAGGCTTTGATATCTGTGTGCATATAAACCTACTCCCTAACGATCTTAAACATAATCTACGAGTTTAAGAAAATAAATGCTAAAACTCAACAACCGGAAAAACTATCTGCTAAAAATGAGGTTAGTATGAATACAAGGAAAGTATTTCACAACATTACATTAGTATTGTTTTTTCAACATATCGACAGTTAGGTGACGTTATTTTTAAATCTAGGAACTGTTTTACATCATGATGACTGTGTGATTTTGTCTTTGATGCCCTGACATTGACATTTTAAAACCTGTAAATCATGAACCACGTCTTACTATTTATGAAATACCAGTTTGAAAGAACACTGCTGCGATCTAATGAGTACCCATGTCTCAATTTTTTTTTTATATGGGTACCAACTAGAGATCTATTCCAGCCAGCATTTTTTTATTATTGTAATTAAAACTGTTGTTCTACGAGTCGGCTGCAGATTTTCTTTTGTTTTGATTATATTTGCACCGTTTTAATTGCTTGCGTCTTAATCTTGCCTCTATTTTTAAAAGTAATAACGTTGTATTACAGATTCTTTTGTACATATGATATTGTAACTACTGCGCTTTTACTGGATACATAATGTTTGTTATTGTATGTTACCGCCAATATATTAAACTAATTTTCCTCATAATTAAGTATCCCTCTACACAAATAGCATGGCGACACTCTCTCGAAATGTTTTGTAATGAAAGCGCCACTTGTAGTAAATTCTCGGCAGCTTGAGCTGTGCAGTAGGGTAATGTGCGAAGGTACTATGCACTATCAGCACATCTTGAGACGAAGTGTGTCTATTTTTACCGCGCGGCTCGCTGGCCGGCCTAGCCGACTCACTGCATGGGGCAACGACCATGCGATGCATCGACACGGTTAATTTAAAAAAAAAGTCGTTGCCCTTTTGTCATTATCGACACTTACTAACACAAATTCCTTCACAAACTGTGTCTTGATAAGCATTTTTTTTTACTGCTGTAGTTTTCAATATGAATGTGCACCTCTACTTTCTAACGTAAATAAGGTTCAAATTTGACTATCTTTAACGCATAATACTTTGATTTTAGGTGATAACAAAGGAGAAATCTTCATTGCTAATTAATTATATATGATTTTCATAAGTTATTTGCTATTGACAGAAGTCCTTTTAATAATTTATAATAAGTTTTATACGACATATTCTCGATACGATGACGTTGATGTCTTTCATATTGAGAAACTAAACTTTCTTATATAATTTTAATGTATTTCTTTTTAATTATTCTTATACTATTCGTAATGATTTATATAAAAGTAAATATATGATATTTGTGTTCTAAATCCGATTAGAATTTATTTATAATTTCAAGTTTTGACAAAAAAAGTGATATATATGAGGTTTAGCAAAAGTGTATTTGAAAACAAAAACGTCATGTTTCATGATTTGAACTATTGCTCTATTATTTTGTATAAAAGTGACTGCAGAACCAATCTACACGACTGTCACAAGTATTAATTATGAATGCAGCATAGGCGGTAAGTGTTGCCGGTTACGGCAGCTAGTTATATTGTACGATAAAGCGAACAAAGCGCGGACGTTATACGATTTTCGGCCATCCGTTTATACGTTACGTATAAGGCTTCATAGAAATAATTGTTACAAAGTGTGTTTGTCTCTCGCTTACACGTGCAAGTGCGTCTCTTGCGCACGACGCTACGTCATCGCAGAAACCAGCCAGCCAATTGACCGGTATACTGCCAACCTTCAGTTTTTTTTTATTTATAACTCGCTCTGGCTGGGTAAGTTATGCTGCGTTCAAACGGCGGTTACCTGTTGACTCGCGCCTTACCTTTGAGAATAGTAGCTGCAAGAAAAAAAGGTCGGAAAAAGGGCTAAATGTTTTAATTGATCTCTGTTTTGTGCGTAGCGTTGCTCAGCATTTTCATATACACGCAAACTGAGCACTGATCCATAATCCGTAAGCCGTTAATACGTCAGAATGACATAATATAAAATGATCTTTATTAATGACACAAGATTTCAATGTTTTATTTTATTTCACACAAATAATAAAACCTAGCAGGAACGTATCCTAATCATTTGCAAATAAAATTTGGGCCACACATTCCAGTATGGCTTTGACACTAAAATTAAATAATCGGACAAGTTCGAGTTGGACTTGCGACTTTGGATTGAAGGACCAACTTAACTAAGAACCAACGTAGATCGATCTGAGCTAAATAAATACTAAATGTTACTTCAATAAACATCGTGCTACATCTCTAACTACAAATGTAAGTTAGTTATTACAAAAACTAATGTTTTATGTGATGTAACCTTAATCCAAGCCAAATTTCATGGTTAATATATATGGTATATAATGTTATATATATAATGATAACTGGGATATTGAAAATTAAGATAAATATTCATTAATTTATAAGTATTGTGACATAATTGACCGTATGTCGTGATCGTCTGAGGAACTGCAGAACTTGATAACTCTTGCATACATATTGCTAAATAACCTTTGCAGATGGACAGTAGAACAACAAAATTATCTCTATAAGGGTACAGTTAGTAGTAGTACTTGATAAAAAAACGAAACTAAGCAAATTGAAAAACAACTTTTAAAAGGGTTCCATTCTTTCCTTTGAGGTACGAAACTCCGAAAAAGCCATCTCATTCGCATGTTTACGCTAATTTCTCCAAATTATGAAATATTGGTCAGTTTTATATAATCGATTTAAGTACTTATTAGAGCATGATACAGCGATAAAACTAGTATCGGTTTGGCAGATAAGTGGAATTCCCTTAAACGTTACAAAAGATTATGAAATATGAGCGCAGACCTATAATATTTATTTACTGAAATATTTCTTTGTAAGCATGGTTCGGTAATGTTCATTCGTATTAATTTAATTACTTTCGGTAATAATTGTATAATTATTCGAATTCGGTAATAATTGTGGTACCAGGGTAAAGTAGCGTGGTAAGTATTATAACCAATATTACACAAAATAAACAGGCAAGTCTACTAGAACCAGTTGCTATCGCGCGTGAACGAGGCATTACACGGTTTAATGAACGAGCAGCGATGGCGGCGGCGCACGGCGCGAACTCGGTGCGCAGTCGGCCCCGAGCTACAGGCGGCGCGCGCGCAGCTACGCGTTATACCAGTGAAAGGACGCATGACTCATACCAAAACCAGTCATGAACGAGTACGCCGAGTACGATTGGAAGCTGCATCAGATGCAGAATGAGCGCCTTTGTGAAGTGGCTAGAAAACGGCTCACAGACGGTGACAGACAACGGGCCCTAAATGGCCTGCGAGACACGGTGGACAAGAGCCTCAACCTCGCCCTACGAGACAAGAGTAGATGTCAGGATGACAACTTCCTGCGGCGTTTTCTGTACGCGCGAAAACATGATGTGCAGCAAAGTTTCGAGTTATTAGTGAGCTACCACCAGTACCGGCGCGAGCACGCGGACCTGTGGGCGCCGGCGGACGGCGGCGTGCTGCGCGCGCTGGCGGACGGGCTGCCCGGCGTGCTGGCGCAGCGCGACCGCCGCGGCCGCTGCGTGCTGCTCATGTTCGCCTCCAACTGGATCCCTCACGCCTGCCCACTACTCTCAGTGTTCAGAGCTCTACTACTTACTATCGAACGCACCCTGGAGGATGTTCAAAATCAGGCTAACGGATATGTCATTATCGTTGATTGGACTGAATTCACGTTTAAGCAATCGTGTAGTTTACAAGCCAAAGTGTTGAAAATGATGATTGACTGTCTACAAGATTGCATGCCTGTCCGTTTTAAAAGCATACATTTCATCGGACAGCCTTGGTATGTGGAAACCGCTCTCGCTGTTATAAAACCGTACCTTAAGGCGAAGACGCGAGAACGTATCGTGTTGCATGGAAACAATCTGTCAACGCTTCATGATTCTCTGCCACTTGATATTCTACCAGCGGAGCTGGGAGGAGAAGGCCCTTCGTACAATTCAGAACTTTGGCTCCAAGACTTCTGTCGAGGTGAAAACATAAGCCCTGCCCCGATAACGACGACTGCGACGCCGATTGTACCAATACCTATTGAAAACGACCCTCCTTCAGCAAAACTGGACAAGGCATACAAACAAAAGGACAATCCTATGTTTTCTTTCCACGGAAACGAAAAAGGTGCAAAATCAGAGTTACTGCGTGATAAAGATTGACCTTGTCGCACATTGTGGTAGCTGCATGGTTATAATGGACACAAAGGACTGTTCCGTCCGTGGAAACGCCACCAATGTGTCGTTGCACTCGTGTGCTTCGGTTTGCATTTTGTGATATCAAGTGTATTTTTAATTTAAGGCATTAAGACTGCTTAGAACATTAGTGTTAACTGCTTATTAGGAGCGTAGCAATATTGTTAATTACTCGGGGGCTGAAGTGCATTTATATGGCCTCAGATTAGAGCGACGACCTAGTGGAAGTCGGTGTCCAAGTTGGTTAGTGGGCATTCAATTAATGAGTCAGGCACATTTTGGTGGCGGTGGGAGGCGGTGAGGTCGGCGCATCCCCCGCGGACGGCGCACGGCGCACGGCGCACGGCGCACGGCGCACGGCGCACGGCGCACGGCGCACGGCGCACGGCGCACGGCGCACGGCGCAGCGGCGCGGGCGCAGGTAACGGTGCTCAGCTCTCGTTTCGTTGCATCCGTTCGAATCACGAGCGCAGCCGCTGGATCTCGGTCTACATCCACATAAGCTTGCATACATATTATAAAGCTTATGTTCTTCATGTTATTTATTCCGTTTACTAACCAGTTCTTGTAATTTGAACACTTCAGATATCACTTGATAGTTAGTCGATACTCTGCTTTAACCATGTGAGGCTTATTGCGCATTTACTATTATGTTTAAGTCCATGTTTGAAAAATATGAGATGCCGAAGCGATTTATTTTAATAATAAGTATCTATTGTCCTGCTAGTGGAAGGCATCGAAATCAATCGGTCTCAATAGTAAAGTTTTGACTGTGGATAAAGAACAGTATTAAATTATGAAAAGCATGATCCCTGCGTAGCCGTCTGGTACGTGCTAGGCCTATATATGTGGTGTGTAACGTCTTTAACGGTCTATAGCTCTCACTAATGAACTTCAGAGCTCTCTCATATTCATTACTTATTGCATAGTGTAGGGAACCTTTTGTCTACATAGTAGACGTCGAATCGACAAACAATTGTATGATAACTCTATGTATATATAACTTGAAAGGCAGCTGCTGTGTAACAGAAAGTCATAATAATATTTTGTAAACCGAATCTTACTCGCTTATTTCAAAAGTTATTTCGAATGATTGTGAATATTGAAATGACTGAAACAATGTTATGATATTATAGTGTAGCATTTGATAATAAATGTATTGATGACATATTTATGTAACCATTTCGTTTCATTTATCCGAGTGATATTCCGGAAAGTGTGTAGACGCTAACAGTTAGCGCACGAACTTAGTATGTGCTAATTAAATACAAATGCGTAATGTTTGGACTTGCTATGAGTGTCTAATTAATGTGCAGACGAGCATCGCAAAGTAATGTGTCATTCAAAACATCTATAAGATTCAAATAGAAAGGGTGCTCTAGTCTGTAGAGAAAACAGTGAAGAATGAATCATAGCAATTCCGACGTCTCGAATCTAACGGATGCATAAGTTACTAAGTAATGAAGCTCAGTGCAGTCGAAGGCTGGGCTTAATATTACGCTAATGTAAATGATATCATTCGTCGAGTCGAGTCTCATTGACGCCTTGTGGAGTGATTTCTAAGTATTTACAGCTAAAGTACTTGAGGCACGAAGGTCGATATGTACCTGAAGCAAACGGCATAACTTCGTGATCGGAGGCCCTGGTGCCAATAGGAATTCTGGGACCCCCTTGTGAGCTATTTGCTTAGTGGATTTTTTATTATTTTCACTATTAAATGGGCCTGCTGTTAACCTTTTTTGCTTGATAGAAAGCTACGAACGTTCTACGATACGAATGAACGTAACGCCACGAACGTTTTTCAATTAAAACTCAAAAAAGAAAACTTAAAATTAATTTAGAATTGTTGTTGGTTAAAGAAAACCTTGCTAAATTCAAAGCCACGAATAAAAAAGGGTTTTATTATAGGTATGTTTGATGGTAATAGTAGTATAAGTACCTAGACGCTAAACTAACAAAAAGTAGAGTCCATGGAATAGGTATATTAGGATAGCCGCTCCGTTGATAAATACAAGTGAGGCAGCGGGATGACATAATTATTTCAACCTACACAATAGATGCAACGCTGAAATAACTAAGGAAAATTTTCCCATTGAACGATGGATATAATGGTTATATTATCTTTAATCAAAACAGCTGCTTTTGTCACTAGCGTTGTTATCTATATCACCCGGAAATTGCTTGATACCGAGTCGTAGACTAGACCTGCCCTAGATTCTAGCTACAACGAAAGCTGGATGTACAGCATTGATCATAAATAACAATAATAGTCTCCTTTCATACTTTTGTCTTGTCTATACTCTACGAGTATCATTAACTAATTAAACGCGTTTCTTTAGATGCGTCATGGCGATCATAGATCATTGGGTTTTGTAATAATAAAACTAGCCTGTTACTGTCCCAGTGAAGGGCAAAAACCTCTCCTCACACTCGCTTGCTCAAGTCGTGTTGGCGATTTCAGATTTGATGTATAACCTACATATGTATTGAAGAACTCACATTGGTACTTGCAACTTTGTACATGAAGGCGATATAAAATTTATAAAATCGTTATTTCTATCCAACCCAATGAAATTTTAATGCATAGAATCGAATTATTTACTTTTTAATTAAAAGTCTCACTGGGTTACATAGAATTTATGACTATCTCATGATAATTTACAAAAGGAATTAAAAAAGAACAAGAAAAAAACAAAAAAAATAGGAAAAAACCGACGAACAATTTCTACTCTAAGGGGGACCAGAATCATGTAGTGAACTCATGGTTTCAAGAAGTGCGTCGTATCCCTCGCACCCTGTATGTAGCAAAATACTGAGCGGTAAAACATTCAATCAATCTTTTTAGTACTAACACTATTGCCTTTGATTCTACTCAGGAAACAATCGGAGGCGCCATTTGTAACCGGGGTCCACTCATCATTTTCCAATTATGTTCCATTCTGACGCTCGATACTAACAATAATGGAACCACTCATTTTAATGTGACTGTATTCATTCATATACATTACGTCCCTATTTTTGTTTTGCCTATGGCATAAATGTGCTGAGTTTATGGAGTGTGCAGACAATGGGCAGTGAAGTGAGCTGTGCGCACACGCAGTGATCATGTGAGTCACGTGGCCGTGCTTCCGTCGACCGACCGCAGCGGAAGGAACCCACTACTTCTAATTGACACATAATATGTTTAATCCTTTTTATTCAGGCTACATTAGGGGCCTTCCTCGTGGTCACACAGCACGTTTATAGGCAAAACACCGGAATTAGAGTCGTGCGCCGCTCAGCCATAACTGTAGATTAATTCCGCTGTTGTTAAATTGTTGCTACATGCAACGTTGGTTAGAGATTAACGTTATAAAGATTTGTACATTGTTATAAAAGTTGGTCTTGTGACGAAATTTTGAGTGCTAAGATAATCCGATCACGTGACACATTTGAGTTTTGACATCTACTTAACATTGAATCAAGTAATCACACTATTCATTCATACAAACAGAAACATTTAGTTCTGTTAGCACGTATATTCCATTGTCCGAACATTGTCAATCATAGCATTGTTCATAGCGTAGATCATAATTATGTTAACGTTCCATGAACAATCTGGTACTGTAATCCATCTAGACCACAAGGTTCGATTTTCCTTGAGATTAATTTACAGTATGAACACATGCACGTGTTTGAGAGTGATTACAACGAAGTTAATCAAATTGGAATTGTCTTTCCGTTTTGCTAAATGGAGGATAGCTATAAAAGTAACTGTTCCAGAGGAAGTGGCTATATGGATATGTAAAACGTAGTTGTTTTACTGTGACTACAGCCACTACAACCATGGAAGATCACAAATCAAATCAAATCAAATCATATAGTGCAATACATGATTATTATTATTTATTTATTTGGTCAACCAACAATTGCTTACACAGTACTTTTACAATTTGGTTTAAAATTTCATTTATAAGTGTAACAATTACTTAAAGGATAACATCACATACACGATTTATGGTTATTCATTTAGCAAAATATTGTTGCTTTTTACTAAAGATAAAAAAAAATGTCGACAAAAACAATTTCTAACAAAAAAAGGAAATTACAGTAGGTTTATATAAATGATGTACACTAACAGGTGATAAAATAAAAATAAATAGACACAATCATGGACCCTGTCGGGCACAGCACATTTTTAAATAAGTAGAGAGAGGAAGAGCGCTTTATCAATTTGTCTTATGCTTGAAATATTTTACATTGTATTAAGTATTTTATATTCCCATTCATTCACTTATAAATTATAAATGAATACTTACAACTCTATTTATTCATTTATAATTTATTTAATTACCTTATATTTAATATTGCCTAATTATCTTATATTGAATTGACACATCTTATATTTATTTACACATATGTAGTGTAGGATATTTTATGATGAAGGTGCCGATTCCCTTGCTAACAAGCTGAACTAAATTTAGACTTCATTCATCTCTTTCTTTCTTAGAAACTACGAAAAGGACGGACTGACGAGCTGTCTTTACTTGAACTGAAACTTCCAATGTAGTTAACATTTAAGAGGCTTCGACCAAAAACATGGTCAAGTTCAAGGCAAAGGCTAATTTGACATCTCTAACTTAGTACGAAACTGTCGCTGTCCTGTTCTCGAGTTATCTGTAAGAAAGAGATGTCAATTCTTTAGTTTTTGAACAAGGGAATCGGCATCATTATCAGGTATGTCATGTGAGTCACCAACTGCGAAAAAGGTTGACAAAATGTTGACGACAGGAAATTCTGTAACTTTATCTTTTCACCTTTAAATGCCAACTCATATGAATTCTAGATTAAAATTGGACAAGATAATTACGATTTGAAGAACATCTTTTGTATTAGATTATACAGCTATTTCTCCTTTTGGTAGGCCTTTGGCTTTAGGCCCAAATATCAATTCTGTATCGTTTCAAATTGGTATTGATTTGTTTGTTTCCAATGTTGTTTCTCATCATGATATTGAACATGTCGATACATGATAAGGTCCATTCGCTTATGAATTAAAAACAAGACAGGTGGTTGATGTGGTTTATCTATTCGTCATCGTCTAGATAGGTTTATCAAAGATTTTCTTGAATCTGATTTGCATTAACAAAATCGATAACCTTGTAAAACTTAAATAGATATGATGTTATATGACACAATGATCTACTCTTTTTTTGCCCGATTACCTACTTCTAGGCAAAACAGGAACACTTAATCAACGGATTTTTAAATATAGTCTGTTTCTAAGACACTTCGGTAGTGCTATATATTCTGTAAAAATGAACATGTAAGTGAAGTGAGCGTGTGTGAACATTTTGGAGAGATGTTTTACAGAATAGACCGGCGGTACTTGTTTTCTACCATCAATTAGTAGATCTAATGAATTCAATAGATGGTCAACATTGTGTTGAATTGGAGGTATACTCGTAAATTCGATTCTTCTTTTTGGGAAAGATATAAAACACGAACCACCTCAAGCAGCTTACTTATGCCAAACTTAAACCTCTCAAAGGTATGGGTACTCTGCGTTTATAAGGAGGGTAGAATCTTTGGGTACATTAATGTTTATCCACTGATTGACCGATCCAATGGTTTAATTATGTAAATAGGGTATGGTGAAAAGAAGTTTTTCCTTTTCCAAGCGGTATTGTAGTCAGGTTGTAATCTCTGTGCATACAGGTAAGTTTTCTTCACCCTCAACCTGCAACAACCTCCTGTGAGCCGGATCCTTTTTTTTTAGATGGGCACCTCGCAGTTCAACCTAGGATATTGTTGGTTGATTTATGTTGAGGCGATAAGGGATCTGTGCAGACCTGGGCTTAAATGGAGCGCCCCTGGTTGCTGGACCGGATCAAAACTTGAGCCTAAAAACAAAAGTTGAATATATGAGTAGTTTGCATATTCTAGCGATGCTATGCTATCACTGATAAACAGGTTCCACAAACAAAATGCGATTGTCAGCTGTTACAGTAGAAAGAACAGTGACGTCCATGACGTCAATCGAATGATGATAATAAACCTTTATATATAATTCCCGATTTTACTTAGTTGTGTTAGCACCGACCTACTTGGGTGTGTAGTCGATAGAGTGGTTTCCCTGTGGGCCACTGTAGTTCATACCTGAGTGGCAAGTGGTACTGATGTGTAACGAAATTGGGAACCGGTGAGCGGTGTTCTTGCTACAACTCCCCTAAGCAGGTTGGTCTGGCATGGCCTGCCTATCCGAGGCTGTTGGATTCTTAGAAGCCTTATCAGGAATTGGTTTCTTAGTAATGTTTCTAAGCCCATGATGCGGTAAGTGGTGTGATACCAGCCAACGGGTAGAGCTCGTAACGTGGGGTCTCGGGTCAGTTTTGACATTTAGATATTTATAAATTATTCGCCATATTTCGTTCAGGGCGATTTTATCTTGCTTTAGGTGAGCGGATCAGTGCTACACTAGACACGCAAAGCCACCAACTGAAAAACATAGAGACTTGCCGGTTGTACAAAGAACATCAGGTGCTACTTCCCAGTTGGCAGAAATAAAAATCAGGTTACTTCAAATTCCGACCTTTAATTTTTTATAGCACGTTTTCTTATCGGTTATAAATTGATACTTATAAAAAACTAAAATAGCCTGTTAGTCTTTGGTTAACGAGCGAAGCTGGGGCGGGCCGCTAGTATTTTATAATTTCAATATTCGTGACTCACGAGGCCACGTTGCTGTTAAGGATAATGAGAGAGATGTGAATTTATTGGATTAATCGTTTGTTTTAGCGTTGTTCCTGAGGAAAATTATCGTTAATTTAGTTTTATGTAAATGTTTATATCCTGTCCATAATTGGCTCCACATTTTATGTTCTTTTTTCATTCGGCCAAAATATTATCAAACTACCGTTTTTACAATGCGTATTATTGGATTTTTGTTTTTGTTGAGCCAAGTGAAAGATTTGAAGACAAAGATGTTTTCATTTTTTTAATGTTTTTCTTCTGTGAAGGATGTTCACATCATTAGCATTTGCACTGTAAACTGTTCGACTTTCAAGTATAAAATGAAAGTTCCTTATACCTAACATACAGTCATAGTCTCAGACTCAGTGTACCCAGAAATAAATTTCTTGACCCCGTTTCTCTTAGACTGGATTGCCGAGTCGTTTCCACACAATAGGAAGAAGATTTGCGCTTTATATGGAGACTCGTTTTCGAGAAACCTACTGACTTCTTATAAAATTACACTGCAGATTGTTTCCGATGTTTATTTGTTTGTCATTGACCTTAAACACTTTGCTGTTTGGGAGAAAAGTCCAAGATTACGAGAAATTACACGGATTGTTTGCATTATCAACTTTATAGTCATTTATTGAGCACGCTTCAATTTGAGTTGTTCTTTAAACATTTTAAGTAATTGTAAACCGTTATAATATGAAGTGTTCGGTAAAAGAACAGAAATGATCGTGTTCCGCTACGAGCCCCCCTCCATGCAAAATTAATTAGGCACAGCTGCACAATTCCGTGGCTCATGCAAATTCACGCTGAACATGTACAGCGCGTCGCATTTCTGCGGTAATAGAACCAGTATAAAGTGGCCTCGTATTCTACTGACATTACCTTACTACCCTAGGCCAGATCAAGGTCTAGGTATGGCACTGAAATTTGGTTGACTGTACGAGTAAATAAGAGAATCCTATATAGCCAAACGGGACTCAATTACAAGATATTTATACATCTAATTAAAGACCAAAACAGGAAAAGTAAACATTGGAAACCCTGAATAGTGTAATGAACTCAAACAACTGGATAATAAATAAACATTTGGTATTCATAACACAACGTTTAATTGCGCATGTTTACCCCTAAGGGATAGGCAGAGGAGCTTAGAACACCAAGAACACCCACATTTTCGTTTGTAAGTAATAATGATAATAACCTATTACTGTCCCACTGCAAGACAACGATTCTTCTCATACAGGGAAGGAATGAGCATTGATCACTACTGAGCTGGCTTAGGGGATAGCGATTTCAGACTTATATTCAGTATATGTCCGTGTATTGATCATCTCATCTGCCTAGCGTTTTTCTGAACTAAGTTGGGGTCAGCTTCCATTCTAACCGGATGCAGCTGTATACCAGTATTTTATATGAAGCGACTGCCTATCAAACCTCCACAACCCAGTTACTGGGCAACCCGATACCCCTTGGTAAGACTGGTTGTCAGATTTTCGGGCTACGGGACCAACGGGTTAAGAAGAGGAGTCTCAATATGTTACGAACGGTCACCCATCCACAGAGTGACCGCGGCAAGCGTAACTTAACCTTCGATCAACCCGTGCGGCAGTTTTTATTTAGGTCAGTGATGTCCAACATAGTTAATATTTGTACGTACTTAGTTATAATTTAGCTAATATTTCTACTAGTTTTAAACCACTCCTAAACATATAGAGCATCTGTTTTCTGATCCGTGAACAAATAAATAGGGCATTGTTCCAAGTTTCATCATCCGAGACAATGCGTGCTCTTTCAAGTAAGACAAAAGACAAGACTAACTGGCTGATTCAGCCGTTAAAACGTAACATACACGTACGTTGACGGCGTAGGTACCTATACCTTGACAGTGTACAAATAAAAATGTAACGACTCCACTGCCTCTTTGGTCTAATGCTGAGTGTGAGGACGTGGGCTTGAATCCCAGTTCAGACAAAGTGTTATTTGATTTTTCCATCTATAATTTCTCAGTAGCAGCCCAAAGGCTGGATTTGTGCCCAGTTGATTGCAATGCGATTGCTATTTTTGATGTATATGGGACTTAAACACGAATAGCGAAATGTGGGTGAACTCTATAGTATAACTATGTACATGTCTACCTAACCCTTCTCTTTAACTAAATTAAACTATATTTAAGTCTTACAATGGTATTGTCGTTCATTTATACGATTCAACAACATTCATAGTCATTCTATTTTTAAACATTATATTATGAAGCAATGAATTACGCTTTTCCTACAAAATCAAGTAATGGGGTAGTTTCCTTAAAAAATCTGATTGGTCCGAAAGTTGGATTACTCATAAATAATGGACACGTATTTTTTCTTTTGTCACGTAAACCAAAAATGACGACGTTATAGTGCGTTGAAATTGCGCGTGACGTCACGCCGTGCTACACTTTTCGTTAAAAATGTAGCACGGCGTGACGTCACAAGCCCCTTCTCCTGAACTTTGATGTGCTATATCATTGTCACTTTTTATTGAATTAAGTAAGCAAAAAATACGTGTCCAATATTTTTTGGTAATCTTACTGACGGACTAAATAGACTTAATATATTTTTACCTAGGACACATCCCTAATAGGGGTGCTGTTTCCCCCTCAGGAGAAGGCAGAGGTGCATTTGTAGTACACTCCCCACTTTTCGCTAATTTTATATTTTTCCGAAAAATCCAGATACAATACTCACTCGTCTGCTACTCAGAAATTTACTACAGAAAGTCCGAAAACACTTTGCTTCAGACCAATAGGACGCCAACAATGACCCAATACAAAAATGATAGTTGAATTAAGGTTGTCATTTTCTGAAAATGACAACTTTAATATACATATATAACCTTTTGCTGATAAACGATTATTTGAAAACACCCGCAACATTTAAGACAACTTTTGTAAATAAATGTAGATAGCGAATCAGACATGATTTACGAGTCTGAAATGTTTATGTACAAAGTCTGTTTTCCTGAAACAAATGATGTGATACAATGACCTCAAACTGTGACTCATTATAATAATAATAATTATGTTATCAGTCAGAATGTGGCTGCCATCTCATCTCAGATGACTGTATTTACTTTAAATAATCTTATTTAAATAAAATTTAAGTCGAATACTTTTTATATTATGACTAAATGTTTGCTGCCATTAAGTTAAATAAAAGTGGATGAAGGATATTTGTCTGATTATTTCGTTTCGTTCGTTTTTTTCTGATTAGGAAAGCTATAATACACTTTTACAATCTGAGTCAAACGTCATTATTTTATCTTTCATTTAATGGTTCAGGTAATGGTAACTATCATTACGCCTGTTTTCCCTGAAGGGTTATGCAGATCTGTATCTTATAGTGCACCCACATTTTGCCAGCTCCGTGTTTTCCCATGTGATAGGGGGCGGCCTATTGCCAGTAATCTGGCACAAATCGAGATTCCGAGCTACTTTTGATAAACGAGAAAAAACGCTATTACACTTTGCCCGACCCAGAACCCTATACCAACGAGACAGTCAACTATTCGTAATAATTGAAAGAAAGAAAAAACTTTTATTCAGCACAGGCTCAGGCACACAACGACACAATACTAAACATAATTAAAAAAATCCAATGTTTACCTACACATAAGAACCCCTACATGTCCATTATAACAAGCTGACCTGATTATTCAGGCTATTAACAATAAACTATGAACAAACAGAACCAAGTCTTGCTTAAAATTGGATTTGCTTGGACAAAGCAAATTTACGTTTCGCTTTGTAACACATAAAACCTCTAAATGTTACAGTTTATGGTGATCCTTGTATGCTCAGTATTGCTCGTGCGCCATTCGGAATTATCTCAATGATAACGTGGTAACTATTAACTCTTGTTAATATATCTATTACGTTTAAACGAGCAATTCTTGTATATATGTATGTAAATGTATATATATACAAGAGGAGCTCGTGGCTAAATAAAAACAGCCGCACGGGTTGATCGAACGTTAAGCTACTACGTTTGCCGAGGTTAGTCTGTGGATGGGTGACCATTCGTAACATATCGAGATTCCTCCGTGTCTCAGAAAGCACGTTAAGCCGTTGGTCCCGGCTGTCATTTGTAGATCTTTGACAGTCGTTACGGGTAGTCAGAAGCCCGAAAGTCTGACAACCAGTCTCATCAAGGGGTACCGTGTAACCCAGTAACTGGGTTGTGGAGGTCAGATAGGCAGTCGCTCCATGTAAAATACTGGTATTCAGCTGCATCCGGTTAGTCTGGAAGCCGATCCCAACATAGTTGGGAAAAGGCTAGGCAGATGATGTTGTATGTAAATATATATATAATGTGAATCTCGGAAACGACTCGACCGATTTTCATGACGTTAGTATGCGGGGGTTTCCGGGGGGATAAATCGATCTAGCTAGGTTTCATTATTACAAAACGTTACTACTACGGTACTTTACATTTAGGTACTAATATTGAGAGCCTCGTTGGTCTAGTAGTCGTAAGCGCTACTGCTTGGCACGAAATCCCTGGTTCAATTCCCTGGTTAGGGAAAGTTGTTATTGGTATTTTAATCTGGAATTGCATAGTCGCACAACGGAGTTTGGAGCTGTGCCAGGCTTGTGGCAATAGGCTCGCCCCAAATTATTATAAATATAAATGCAAATATAGCATACTTGCTGAAATGAAAGTGTGGTACAACTCTGACTAACCCTTCTGGGAACATAGGCGTGAAGTTATGTTCAGTTATTAATGTAAAACGGCGAAAATACAACAACCTAACTGGAAGTTATATGTTTGAGCCGTTTGGGGTTGAAACACTAGGGCCATGGGGTCCGTGTGCCCATTTAGTTTTTCTAGAAATCGTTTGGTCGACTCTTCACGTGACCAGAGGGCTGGCCTTTCTTTTGGCCCAAGAATCAGCATTGCCAGTCAACATGGCAATGCTGCCAGCCTTCTAGTCACTTTTCCCGTTGACAGCGATGCGGATGAATTTTTCGATGCCCTGTGATTATTTATTTTATTTTATTTCTTCATATATTAATAATTTTATCATTTTAATGAAACAAATGTTTGATCAACTAAAAAAAGTTATTAATATTAGAGTCAATAACCAGTAGGTTAGGTACCTAATATATACCTAAATAATTATGAAAAATGTAAGTATGTCCGGGACTTAGATACGAACACTTAGATAGTATCTATAAGTCCTTTGAATCGATATAACCGTAATATCGATTAAATCGATATAATCGTAACTTTGAATCGATATATCTATCTACATATCTATAATCTTCTGCCGTTACGTTTCTACTAAAGTCTTCAATTATTTTCATATATTAATATCGCTCTACATAACATACAAAGCAAAAAGACACTGACTGTGTCATCCAGGTAAATATACAAATTGTTTCGTCGAATCGTGACTAATAGCAGGTAAAGTATTCTGTGGGCTCAACAATGGCAAAGTAGAGGTGTTACATATTTGTCTTTGATAACGTGTGGTCGCGTTATCCTGAACTTGCATTTTTCGTTAGGCTAGCTCCATCATGTTGTTGTTTTAAGAGTACGAAATTAACCCGCATCGGATAATTTTATTACCTATCTAGCTGACACCCGAGAGTTCTCTGCTTTTGCATCTTTATAGATCGAACTACTGACAAGCTATTTTTATTTTCATATTTTTAAACAAACAACAATAAAAAAGACGTGTATTGTATTGTTTGACGGACCGATATCCGAAACTCCACGACTCTAAGCCTATTTTGCTCACTATATACAAAAACAAACTAAAATAAAAAAGGGAGGAATACTAAACGAAGCTCGACCACTTAGCCGTCAAATTACTTCTCCGCATTGCTGTCACCTGGAAACGTACCCAGACGACTGGCAACATTGCCACGTTGGATAGCAATGTTAATTCTTTGGGCAAGGATTAAGCCACCTCTCTCGTAATGCTAAATATCTGGTACCATATAAAACTGTAAAGTTACATCAAAATCTGTTCAGTAGTTTTTGCTTGAATCAGTAACAAACTTTCACATTAATAACATTCATAAATTTGAAGTCTCGTAGAATGGTG
Source organism: Phlogophora meticulosa (assembly GCA_905147745.2). Lineage (NCBI taxonomy): Eukaryota > Metazoa > Arthropoda > Insecta > Lepidoptera > Noctuidae > Phlogophora > Phlogophora meticulosa. The sequence continues at coordinate 7,368,298 of LR990535.1, read as the reverse complement.
AGAAAGCTAAAAATAATTTAAAAAAAAAATCGTTTGATTTTAAGAGTATGGTTTTTGTGGCGCAACCATTCATGTAATGCGCAGTACCTGTTAGTGTGATCACTTTGGATTTTGATTAACTAAATGAAGATGTTGGACATTATCAAATTATGGAGATTGGACAAGTATGAATGGTAAGTGGTATGTGGACCAATAGCGATACGGATTAATTGCGAGGGGATACCTCATCCATACTTAAATATGTGCTAAGGAAGATCCAAATGTGATCCGACAATTTTGAGAAAATTATACCTTTTAATTAATAGTGTTTAAAAAGCACCTTTATCGTTGAAGCTGCATACTCGTACAAAGGAATTAGGCGGATATGAAACAAGATATGGTCCAAAAGTACCACATACACGCAAGGATCTATCACGGTCCCCTTATCTTATTCAGAAATCATAGAAACCTTTGGACTCACTGAAAAGCGTAACTGAAAAATTCTGGAGCTCCCGAAGTAAGTTGGGATTCCTGTGCATCCTGTTCCCTGCAGGGAACAAGGGGTGCGTCTTTTAAACAATCAACACCGAATTAACGCTCCTATACTTGCTGTTACAATTTCTCGGTACGACATCAATAGATTAAAAGCTATCGAATTTTGATAAGTATTAATGTAAATTAAATTTAAATTACAAATCATGAAGAGTTTATAAACTCTCAAGATTTATTACAAATTTTCATGGTTTGTAATAATCTGATGACATCTACAATGTGCAAGGTTGAATTTAGATAAAGGTAGCGTTATCCTAAAACGCCGACACAAGTACCTAGTTATCTGTGAATCAGTATACATTGTTTAAGATCTCATCTCAAGTAAAACAACAACATTTTTTCAATTGTATCAACGAGCAAATGTTTAATTAGAAATAAATTAATTATAAAGAATTAGTATTGCCAGCCAACGTGGCAATGGTGCCAGTCTTTTGGGCACGTTTCCAGATGACAGCGATGCGGAGGAGTACTTTGACGCCAGAGTGTCTTGGTCGACTTTTTATTTTATTTTTGTAAATATGTATGTATATGTATGTATATAAGTAGTTAGTTTTATGTCGTATTTATGTATACATATATAAATAAGTAAATACTTAAAATTTCAAATAATAAAAAAAATGACATCACTACATAGTATAAAACAAAGTCGCTTTCTCTGTCTAAATATTATATTCTATTCTATTCTATTCTGTCCTATATCCCTATGTACTTATGCTTAAATCTTTAAAACTACGCAATTGATTTTGATGCGGTTTTTATAATAAATAGAGTGATTGAAGAGAAAGGTTTATATGTATAATAACATCCATTAAATAGTGGAGAAATACTGTTATTTTTGAGGTTTCTAAAGTGATGTCGTAAATTATTATTATACCCGTGCGAAGCCGGAGCGGGCCACTAGTTAGAAATATAAATACGATGGAAAAAGTGTAAGTAACTATCAAGGATGCCACATTTGGAGCGTGACCGGGAGAAATTCCCAGCCCAACATTATGCCGGTCAAACATTATTATGAAAGGGTAAAGTCGTGTAGTAGAACAGAGGTGTGTATGGTACAAGTGGCGCAGGTGTAGCCAGTGGCCGGCGTCGGGTTTCAAAACAACCTTTGCTACCATGCACGCGCATAACCCGGAAGCCAGTCTTGCCGCGTGGTATTTCACAAGAATGTCTTGTTGCTAGAACTTCAACGGATACGAGCTGTATGGCGTTCACTTACAATGAAACTACAAACACATAAGGACTTTTGACATCGTAACATACTCTTTGGGTAGGTACGTGATTGTTCATGTTGCTTCCTCGACCAACATTTTCGTTCATACATTGACTTTTTGCAGCTGATAAAGATGTATGTATGGTAAAGGCCGTGTCTTAACCAAACCAGCGAATACACGGCTGTCGCGTTCATTTTATTTGGTGAATATGAACGTCATTGCAAAGATTGAAGGCACCTTCCAGTAAAATACCAGCCTATTACTGTCCCATTGCAGGGCAAAAGCCTCTTCTCATTCAGATAAGGCATGAGTATGATCACCACGCTTGCTCAAGGCAGACTGATGATTTCAGATTTATATTAAATTATAAGTCCAGGTTTCCCCACGATTTTTTGCCGTCACCTATACCAATGATATCCAAAACTAAATAACTACCTGTTTTAGTTACAAAAATAGATATATCTAATCTCATTTAGTGTATACTACTATATAAAAAAGTAAAAGAAAGAATATAGGGCCATAAAAAAATCATCTGCATCGATGTCATCGGGAAAAGTGCACAAATAGCTGGCAGCATTGAGACGTTGAATGGCAATGCTGATGCTGTTGACAGAAGCTCCAGCCAGGCCTCTGGTCACGTGCAGGGTCGACTAAAATAAATTGAACAAATCAGTGGGATAATTATAATTACGTAAATACTCGTATATAATTACGTTTTTGCGCGATCGATCGCTTTGGTTAGGATTGGAACACGGGGATATCATACGCTAAATACAGAAAGAAAAGTATGAAAAACCTTGACTGATTACCTTTTGCACATTAAAAGGTTTTTTTGATTTTCATTGTTACAATTCAACTTTAATGCCAAGGCTGGCTTTTTGTAAGGCAAGATAATAGTTGGAGCGAGCACATAATGCGTGTTGTCTGACTCATTTTCAATCCTGTACATTTCTTAAGGTGCTGTAAAGACCTTCAAGGCACATTGTAAAGATTTAATGTAGTGTGAAATAGTTTACATGATTATCAAAGTAGATTGTTACATGTTGCGATGTCTATTCATTGCGGCCGATGTTTAAGCCATTGTGGTCGTTAACTAAATCAAGGACAATACACCAAAAAGTTTTTAACATTCCTGCTCGAGAACTGACTCTTATTACACTGATTTTAGGTTTACAATGCAAGGTTTTTAATCCACGCCTTTTTACTTTTTAAAACCACAGACAGAAATTTGGGTATTTTTGCTTTACTGCAATAAATATTTATAAACGTAATGAAGTGTTTCATATATAACAGCACTTTGATTCATCTTATAGTTTAGAAGGTTAGGTTAGGAAGATTTGATCCATAGTGTACGAGGAAGACCTGATCTACCAGTGACCAAATGTCCAGTCGTGAAACAGAACACAAAATACCGTTATTTTAGATGTAAGTACTTAAAATTTAAGATTGATTTGTATCTAAGACGCTTAATTAGAGATTTGTTTTGTAGTTTCTATAAATGCTAAATATATTGTGTTGTATTGTTTATTTTTTTCTTTTATTATGCAGGGCAATGCTGGTGTCCAAACTCAACACAAAACCCTCACCAAATCCAAAGCAGCAAGAGTGTGAGAGGACGTCCTTTGTGCACCGCACCACAATATAATTAAATCCATAGGGTATTTAACTGTATTTATAGATGTCCCTACTCCCAGGACGACCACTTTGACTCGCAGTTCGGGCAAAGTGTTATTGGGTTTTTCCATCTGAAATCTCTCTGAATCTATCGAATCTATCACAAGGGTCTAAAGTAAAGCGTCTAAAAACCAATAAGTCGTGAAATCCTGTAATTAGCTAACGGTGCATACCAGATTGTACCGTTCGCGGTTAGTAAAATGTTGCTCGCGATGTGGTTACGATCTCATATCACTGTCCACCACAATGTTTATACATATAGGTCCAGACGCCAACACATTAAGCTATCCCAAACTGTCAATTTTTTCCAATAGAACACGAACCTTATTCTTTCGTAATAAAGTTTAAAAACGATCAAAGTAATTTGACACATTGGGTTAGCTTGAAGTGCTGGCCTCTGTACATAGACCAAGTCGCAATATCATATAGAGTTTCAGATACATAATACGGGTACCGATCCAGTAGTATTGTTGATTTGTTTTTTAATTCTCTAGAGTAGACAGATTGGTATGGTGTTGGGCGAGGTATGGTTATAGTTGTTGCGGAAGGATCGTACGTTCCCGCGACTCCCGGCGTAGGTGTGAGACGGAACACCGGGGTGGTTTTTAGTCAGTATGAGTCTGACAGACCCCTCCCCCCCCCCCAGTCGGAAGTCATCCATGAGGACTTTCACCCCGAATGAAAAGCAAAAAAATAAATAAAGGTATGGTTATAGTTGAAGACGCGTGGTTCGTGGCTGATGTTCTTTTACGTACAGTCATGAACATGGTTTTGTTCTTTTTACTGCTTACTAGTTTATTTAGAGCTTGTTCTACTAGTTTCAAACTGGAATGGACCTCTTGGAGCCCTCAACACTACAACCACATAGCTTCCTAGTACCAGGCAATCGTCAGTGGACCCGTAAGAAATGGGAAAAATGGAAGCATACAATACATTTTACTGAACCTACGTATTCATTTAGTTTTGAATCTCCCACATCTGGATGACTCATAAGTCTGTTTAATTTTCGAAGTATTACTATTAATTGATTACATATTCGTACCTACCATGATACGAGTAACTATAATCAGAATCATTGTTTATTTGTGAGCAGGATGGAGTGAGGGTGACAAAAAAAAACAAAATAAATAACAAGATTGCTATGTTTCTGCCACAATGTTGGCGTTCAAATTATTTTAAATATTGATTACGCAAGCAGAATAACTATAACTAGATAAGTACATTCATAACATTCACGTCTTTTCTTTTAATTTTTGTAATAATCATTAAGAAATTAACTATAAAATAATAAGTTAAAATAATAGCAATTTATTTTTAGAACGAATGAGATCATCAGTCTTCATGTGTTTTGGCAGTTTATCTAAATTGTTAGTGCCATTACAATAATTACAAATAATAATATGCTTTGCGTGCTGACACAGGCCCTGACGCGCAGGAATTGCAGCCGTATATAGGGTTGCCAGGTCACCAAACCTAATAGCCGAACAGCCCAGCCAGTTTGGCCGGACATTTGGGTAGAAGGGCCTACATTATTGAGGATTTTGTCTCAGTATTTAACGGGTACGGCAAAAAAATTGTATATAAAAAGCCGGACACCGTTTATTTTGGCCGAACACCTAATCAAAAAGCCCACCTCTGTCCGGCTTTAATCGGATACCTGGCAAACGCTAGCCGTATAGTAACGGCCACAGAGGGTTACAGGGGTCTGCATGGAAGTTATGCGTGCTAAAACATGGCCGAGGGAGCGTGACGAACTGAGCACGTACCTATTCCCTCTCCACGGCTAAAGTTAGTAAAAGAACACCGTGTTGCTTTAATCGGTATGAGTCTGACAGACATTCGCGAGAATATCCAAACAAAAATACGGGTACCTACTATGGTAGAGTAGATAGTAAGCCAGTGAACATATTATTTGTATGATGATGAAATGTTTTATGACGGTATTGCATTATGCAATTTATAAAATATTGACACTGTATTCTGCAGACAAAGCATGTTCCTTGTTTACAAAGACGAGACGTGTGACTCATGGCTTGGTAGATTGGGTACCTTGGACTTAGAATTAATTATATGCAGGTAGGTAGTGACCACCTTTGTACCGGTCAGGTGGACAAATATGCAGATGTGTACGCAACATCGTTACCACATTTGGTGTGTATGACTATTAACTTCAGATACCTGCTTGCTACAAAATTCTTAAGTTTGTTCATAACTATTTAGTTGATCGTGATGACACAGAGGCTTACAGCCCTTAATCAAAGAAGAACGAGATTGTCTTTATTTCATTCACAAAAAACTATTTTTGTGATAAAGAAAGGAAGAGTAGGTACGCCCCAAAAAGTAAAAAAAAAACCGGCCATGTGCGTGTTGGATCACGCGCAGGGAAAGATTCCGTAGCTTGCATGAATACGCATGCACAGTATTGATCTTATCGCTAACAAAAATAAAGTTGTATTTGAAGCATACCATTTCTGAAAGTTTGAATAACAAAGTTATACCTGCAGTTATAATTTTTTACACGCATTTTTCATCAACTATTGGGCTAAACTAAAACAACTTCACCTAAGTAATTTACACTACTTTAAAAGCCTTTTATGTATCTCGCAAACAGATCCCTATCCAACGACATCCACGTCACGTCAATAAAAGCATTTCCCCTTTCTTTATGTTCCTACACGGGAGCTACCTTAATATTTTATTTTAGGTTATATTTTACCATTTTTTTGGCGTTGTCAATATGTAGACTTGTGCTAAATTACAGTTTTCTAGTACTAATAGTCTCTGTGCTAAGCCGGGAGCAGACGTACGGATGGATGGATGGCGACACTTTAAGGGTTCTCCGTTATGTACGGAACCCTAAAAATACTAACATAGTTTTAAGATATCTTTTTTACTAACCCCTATGGATGTACTTGTCCGAAATAAAGTTTAATAAATAATAAATGTTCTGTCCACCTGTTCTGTGTAACCCTAAAATAAAATAACGTTACTGTTAAGTTTTTATTTTCTATTACATTTTCATTCGGGCAAGCGTCCTAAAAAGCTACATAACGAGTAATGAATAATATGCTCGAAATTGTTTTTCGACATTTTTGTTCTACATGATACCTGGCGCCCAGGCGACCGCACCTCTCACTCTACCCAAGCAAAGGCCGCCGCTGGTGGTTCAGGCCTCACCACACTAGCATGAAGTGGCCGGTTCAAATCCACAAGTACCAATGTGAATTTCCAATTCAAATGTTCAAATGGGTTGTTTCTATGTTTAGAATCTTACACATCAACGAAAGAAAATATGAAGAATTATTTTATTAATATTACGCACAGAACCGCGGATTCGCCGCGTCGTACTCGCAGACGTTGCCGAGGTGTCTAAGTGTTCTGTGATATTACTGTTATGATGTTCAAATAACTGCCTAACAAATTAATCGGAGGTTCCTAGAACAGCAATAGGCAAACGGCCTTAATCTCTAAACCTATAAAATAATGAAAATAAATATTAGGGAAATGGTGCCGATTACTTTGTTGACAAGCAAAACTCAATTTACACTACTTTCATCTCTTTCTTTCTTATAAAATAAGAAGAGGACGGATATTCATAATAGCTTAAATTTTTGGAGAAACTGTAACTTCCAGACAAACATAGTTGACATTTAAAAGGCATCGACCAAAAACATGGTCAAGTTCAAAGTTCAAGGCATAAACTAATTTGTTGTCTCTAGCTTAGTACTTAACTGTCGCCGTCCTTTTCTCAAGATAAGAAAGAGAGCCAATTCTCTAATTTAAGTTTAGCCTGTGAACAAGGGAATCGGTGCCATTACCTTTCCGTGATGTCTGAGGAAGGACGTTCAGATATTTGAGGTTACGTAAATTAGTCTTGCGCCAAAGATAATAATATTGACTTTACACCTTAAACACAGTTTTTTGTGAACTCTGAGACAGTCAAAGCCTTTTATGACATGTTGCTTCATGTCATATAGTTTATTTTACGTTGCATTGTGACGTGTTTTGACTTTACGAGGTGTCCTTGATTCTTCTTGCTATGTGAATAGTGCCACCGTACAGAGAGGGAAGAAAACAGAGAGAGAGAGAGAGAGAGAGACCAATATTCCGTTAAGGGTAGTTGTGTGGAACCAACACTTCATAGAAAGTAGGCACTGGTATTTGACAGTTTGGTAAGATACCCACAGACTAAAGGTGGCGATGGCGGTGACCGCTTATGGCAAGTGAGAGGTCGTCAGTTCGAATCCCACACGTATTGCCTCATGTTGATTTAGCCGTAACTTAGTAATGATATGCATTTTCCTACTGTTTTGCAAGCTTTTGTCATGTTCCTGCATACATGCATAATCATTAGAGATGTACCGTACCGACTAGTCGGGAAAGCCGCCTATCCTAGGGCAAATTAGTACCCGGCTAATCTATGGTTTGTGCTACGGTTGAAATAATTAATCACCCTATAACTTTCCCATAGCTCCTCTCCTCCTTATGACAGAGATTTAACCATCATACACCACCTCGCAACACCAGTGGGGTTGGTGGATGCTGTTGAGTGAATTTGTGGTTCTCACGTTGTTTTCCTTCATCGGTTTGAAAGATAACGACGACAGCAGCAGCTCAGCAGCGGAAGTAGTGGTGATTTAATTAAGTACCTTCAATGAGTATCGTGCCTGCTTGGGTTCGAACCCGACACGTAGGTCGAACCTATTAATACTGGGCAACCACAGCTCTGCTCTATGTTTCTGTCTTTGCCCTAAACCACAGAAAAACAATAGTGAGAGTGCTAGCCTACATTCAAGTAAAATCTAGGGAGACCGAACATAGTTCCTAAATACCAAATTGCTGTAAAATTCATGATCATTGACCTACTATTTTTTAATAGGATAGGTATAATTCCTTCGGCCTACGGCGATAATCACATGGGGTCGAGCGTTCCCTTGATATTTTGTGTTGGCATAGCAGATAACATGCAGGTAAGTACTTAAACTGATCAGATAAGATTATTTTGTTAGCTGTGATAACAAAATGAGAAATTTAAACATCCCTGAATAAAATAATATTTACACGATAAAGATACATAAATACAGTAATCTTACTGTTTCTATGTGCCTATGCAAATCTTTATTATAAGTATGCAAATGCATTTATTGTAGGAATCTTTTGACTGTTAATGCATGTATGGATCGCTTCAGGTAGTGGTATGAAAAGACTTTTCTTTTATAAAGTAATTTATTCATATTATTTTTAATGTAAGGACTGGGTGGTTTTTTTGTTTTTGTTTTTACATTCTGTTATGAATTTTGTCTGGCAGTTCATCATCATATGGCATCTTAAGGTGGCCTACCCAAATCTTTATTATTTTGCATTATTCATCGAGACGTTAAGCTCCTTAGTTCTGAGTTGAGCTCTACGATTGCTAACAAATGCTTGCACTGACTGGACAGGTCCACTCACATCTTTCTTTCATATGGTTCTTTTCTCAAAATACCATCTCAGACACTAATCTACATGGTCCTCACATGATCTGACCAAGATATTTCTGGACTTTAAAAGACACTGTGCCCTCTGAGTTTGTTTAGGTGTTTCTTCTCAAAGTCAGGTCAGGAAACACTGACCTAATCTAATTTATTCATTCCTTATTATGACATGTAAAAGTGTTTTTTTAAAACCTATTTAAAGAAAGAAATATCATTTCATTTCTGTTTAAAAACAAACATAACTTTAATCAATCATGCTACGAACCTATTTATGAATTGGATACAGTGATTGCCTGTAGCTACGCATCTGCACCCCATTGCCGTAGAACTATGAAGGCAGAAGGAGAGGTCTATTCGTTTATAACTAGGCCAGGGATGGCAAACCAATGGCACGCGACAAAATAATTAGGGCCAGCCAAAATTTTCGTTTTCTAATAACAAAACTTTTTATTTTATATAAATAAACATAGAAAGGTAAACATAACAATTGCTGTACATATTTATTTAAAAAAAGTAAATAGTTAAGTATAAGTTAATATCACCTAATGGACCTAGTTTTATTATTTGTCCAATTAGGTAATCACTAAGTCAATATTCTTTGACGGCACGTTATGGCAGCACTACATATATTTTTAAATAAAAATATCACGTTCACCAATAAAGGTTCGCCATCCCTGAACTCGGACTTCTTTCTGTCATAAAATAAAAAGATATATTTATTTTATGATATATATATACCTGAAGAGAGCCTAAATGGGTAAACGGGAAAGTATTGTGCGTGCTATAAATTCCTGTGTACTCATTTAGGGATAATATGCGGGAAAAAGTTATTTGGCTATTTATTTAAGAAGGTACCTATGCTTTATTGTACAACACCACAAAGTACAAAAGGAAAATTAAACTAAGGGGAAGTTAATTTATAATAATATTCCAATAACTCCTTTAGTTATTTGCTGCCAGAATTATTTAATGTCGCGTTAATAGGTAATTAGTTGGTTCTCCTTTAGTTAATAAATGTTAATGGCTTAGAACTGGTTATAATTAAGAACCAAATACGCAAACTAATTTATCTATGACGTATATTTGATATATAAATATTTAGGGTCTTAAAGGGTAACCAACCAACCAACAGACATATTTTGTCTGAAAATAGGTATGTAGTCAGTTTAATTGTGACCAGATCAAATATTTAAAATACGGTCTTCATAATCGTAGGTTTGTACTAATTTTTGATTTGTCGCAATCAAAAATAGGCTTACTCTATCTAAAAATGTATGAGTTTTAACTGTTCAAGAAAATCTTATTATGACCGTGATGTAAATACACACAACGACATCTATTGACCCGAAATGATACTAACGAACATATGTGTGTGATACGTAAACGTGTAGGAAACCATACATAGTGAGTTTATAATAATTATTATGATAGATACCTTTTTATCGTCGTATAATAATGAATGACGATAAGTGTTTAAAAAATTGGGTTGTTTGTTATAAGTTCTCAACAACATTTGTTATTCCATTATGCCAACTTCGTGGGCATAATTCATATATTATTGTGAATATAACATTACTTTTAGTTTTATTTTATGTTAAATCGCTCCCCAAGTCTCAATCAAAAGTTGGCCAAGCCCAGGGATATAACCTAAGCAAATACCTTCCTCAAGAGGCTATCAAATGCTAAAATCTGTTTTCGAACCCGGCGGGAAGGTTAGCACGTTCAAATAAACAAGTTCCTTCAATTTAATATTTTTATATATTAGGTCTTTACCTATGAAATTGCCGTTCTGCAGTACTGGCCATTTCAAATCAAAATATTTTTTGTTTGGCTAAGAATTCTAATTTCAAATTAATTTTATTTTAAAAACATGGATTTTTTTTTCCAAAAGTAGTCATTTTTTAGTTCATCACACATTGATTAGTGTTACATTTTCATCGCATTTAAATCTTTTTCGTCATCATGGATACGTTAAAAATTCGAGTAATTATGGAATATGAGTACCGTCGTGGCAGCAACGCGGCACAAGCGGCACGCAACATCAACGACGTTTACGGAGCTAACACTACAAACCAACGCACTACCTGTTATTGGTTTGCTCGCTTCCGTTCTGGAAATTTCGACCTGAAAAATGAACCTCGCGGTCGTCCGAAGACTTTGGTCGACAATGACGAATTAAAGGCGATTGTGGAAGCTGATGATACACAATCTACGGCTGAATTAGCAGCAGCTTTCGACGTTAGCGTCAAAACAATATTGGTCCATTTGCGTCAAATTGGCAAGGTAAAAAAGCTTGACAAATGGGTGCCCCACGAACTCAATGATCGCCAGCGCGAAGTACGCGTCGAGACGTGCCTTGCACTGCTCAACAGACACACAAATGAAGGAATTTTGAACCGCATTGTTACTTGCGATGAAAAATGGATTCTGTTTGATAACCGCAAGCGCTCAGCAAGTTGGTTGGATCCTGGTTCAGCACCTAAACAATGCCCTTAACGAAAACTTACCCCAAGAAAAGTGATGGTCACTGTTTGGTGGTCTAGCGCCGGTGTGATTCAACACAGCTTCTTACCAAACGGGGTGAGCATTACTGCAGATGTGTACTGTGAAGAATTGAACACAATGATGGAGAAGCTGGCACATCTCCAACCAGCATTGGTCAATCGCTCGTCTCCGCTGCTCCTGCACGACAACGCGCGACCTCATACTGCACAGCAGACGGTCTCCAAGTTGTAAGAACTGGGGTTGGAAGCTCTCCGTCATCCGCCCTACTCACCAGACCTTGCGCCTACAGACTACTACTTTTTCCAGAATTTGGATAACTTCTTGGCGGGAAAAAAATTCAATACCCGAGAGGCAGTACAAAATGCCTTTGAAGAATTTGTTGCCTCCCGTCCAGCTGATTTCTTTAAGAAGGGCATCAATAAACTGCCACTGCGTTGGCAAAGATGCATTGATTGCATGGGTGATTACTTCGATTAATACAAATAAAAAATACATGAAAAAAATTCATTTAAATTTTTTCATACAAAACGGCAATTTCATAGGTAAAGACCTATTATAATAATAATTCTGCTGTAAGTGTGTGTGTCACTTAATTCCGCCTCAAAGGCAACCGATTTTGTAGGCATTCAAAAAAGATAAGTGAGAAAATTAAAATTGTACAAATCTGGCCCAGCATTTCAGTATTTGATTTAAATTGACTAGGTATGTACATATTTCATGAAACTACTATTTCTACAAATTAGTTGGTCAAACTTTATCGATAATGCGTCTTTGTTCCTGCTTATGATGGAACAATAACATTTAAATTTTTGGTGTGAGTCAATGTTATTTGAGAATTCAAATTTGTTTTATTTGGTTTTGCGTTATAGTGCAATGATCTATCTAGCGGGGAAAAAAGGATGGCTTATTATAATCATTAGGGTTTAATGATAGAGTATTCTTACTCTATCATTGTGGGCATAAAATTATAGAAACTCCTTAACCAAACAAGATAGTATTGAAGCATTTCGTTAGATTCCATATTAATGACAGATTTAAGAGAGAATCGTTGAAGTTTTCACGTCGTGCCTCACATAACTTAATGTCTAATGATGAAAGCAAATGGAAAAATATTTTTATTTTTGTTTCTGTTGGCGTTTACTATTATAACAACAAAGCGGCCATCTGCCGATTGTGCAGAAAAAGTGTAGCATATTTGCATCATTTTTGTCACAAAAAAATGTGCATATAATTTTAGGCGATTTTAGCAGTTTGATTTGATACACCTGTATTTGGTAACACTACCACAGCAACTGACACTGACAGTGACACTGAGGCACTAGCACTAAGCAGCCTAGTCACTGACGTTGACAATCAAAACTCCAGCAAAAAGGTTCTAATTTGAGGTTACATGGGCTCTCGGTCGACCAAAATTGTTAGTGCATCCAAAATGGCGAGCTCACAAGACGTACAGAAATTTATCAAAGAAGCAATTTCTCAAGACAAAGTCGTTTTATTCTCAAAATCCTACTGCCCTTATTGCGACATGGCTAAGGAAGTAAGTACTAGTAAATTATTAATAAGTTTAAATAAAATTGTTTCCCTTGTTTTATAAAGCTTTATATTATGACTCATATCATTGGTAAAGTACTGAATGCAATGACTTTTTTTACAAAGGATGGTGCAATATTAAAATTCAAATATGTTACTCAGATCAAAGTCTATATTAGAGTTCTTATCAATATAATATCTAAAAGACATTTCTAAAATGACTTATCTATATTTTAATGACTCTAGATTACCTATGTTAAATAAAGATTCAATTGATAAATTCCAGGTGTTCCGCAAAGTTAAGCAACCCATTAAAGTATTTGAGTTGGATGAGCGTGATGATGGTACTGTGATCCAGGAGAACCTTGCTGCTATAACCGGTTTTAGAACTGTAAGTTATAAATAAAACTTTTTCGCTGTGACTCATTTGTTGTTTGTTGATGGCAATAGGCTTGCTGCATATTACATGGGACTTAAACATGACTGGCAAAATGTAGGTGTACAATAGGAATACTTCTGCCTAACCCTTTAGGGAATACGGGCATGATGCTATGTCATTTGTTGACTAATGTGTCACCTATAAATCTGGGTATTACCTACCTATTATTTGTATTATACTTGGCATAGGTATGATAACTCATTCCCCTTGCCTTCTCATTCCCCTTAGTATTGACTGACACATTGACTTGTGAATTTTAATACTGATGGTGTCGCTCAGTAAGGGCTGAGCTTTTGACTACTAATTGAATTATTACTATGTTATAATTATTATAAAGATGTTTCTTTTTTGATGTAGAAGTCGCGCAACCCACCTCATCCTCAGTAATAATGATCTCCCATTGAGATACATTGTGAGGAAAATGGGCAACTACATCACCTGAAAATAATGGATAATAATATATATAATAATTTTAAAGTATCTTTTCTACAAGTTCAATTTATTATCTGTTGTGGTAAACCGAATTCACAAATTCTGTGAATAGGTATGTATGTATCAGAACAACCACACTATGAGGTCACTATACAATGCTATCAGTAATATTCAAGCTATTTTTATTTTATTTATTTACCTCATTTATGTAAATACACATTTCACAGTAAGGTAACATAGTATTAAGTACAGTTTTTATTTTAAAAGTTGCAAGGTAGTCATGCAATATTCCATTTCAACAGACAGTTTAATAAAATAGGTTCAATACATAAATATAATTGTATTTTCCAATGTTTCAGGTACCTCAAGTTTTCATCAATGGCAACTGTGTGGGAGGGGGCTCCGATGTCAAGGCTTTGCATGCATCAGGAAAGTTAGAGCCCATGCTTATTGGATAAATTGAAAAGAAGTGTCAAATTTAAATGGAAATACTGTTGTTGAATAAAAGTTGAATGTGTAAATTAAAAAATTAAGTGTTAGAATGATGTTGCTGTTCAGTTTGCCTCACAAAGTACAAGTACCTACATGTTATTTCTTCTTGTTTCTTTTATTTAAAAACTTATATATATTCGGCTTATATTTAATGCATAGAAAATGTATTTATGCAGAACAAAAATAAAATTCTGTCAACATATTTGCTGTTTGAGATTGAATTCGTTTTATTATATATTTTTTCGAATAAACAGTTTATTAAATGTTGTTACGTTTATTTATTACTGTCATTAAAGTTGAAATATTAATGTAATTGCGTGTTTGTATTTTTTCACCATTATGTAAATGATATTTAAATCTGTTAACTTTCACCCTATGACAAGCGGGAGGGCCGCAGTCGGGCCGAATTAATTTTAGAGATTCCTCCATAAATCCTTCAGCTAAAGTCACTTGTCCCTCCCTAAGCGCTTTATTACGCACACGGGATGAAAACATCGGGCCTCCTCAAGGCCACTACGCGCAGCCTGGCGAGGGGCGCCGGCCGGCGGAGCCGAGCCACGCCAGTACGTAGTACCTAATATTATGTCTCCTATGTCATTGATAAAAGCGTCGTTTTTGCGTAACGCGATAGAGTATTGTGACAATTAAGGCGAAGTGTGTGCGAATGAGAGGGAAAAGGCCCACGCTCACGGATTCACCCTACCGACCCCAGTTGCCGCCGCCCTACCGCCTGCTTCGCGCGCCCGCCGCTAGTCGGCGCTGCGAGCCCGCCCCAGCACAACATGTTATTATTATATCTTATTTAGCTAGATTCATGTAAACAAACTGGATTGTGCTGTGTTTAGTGTTTATACTTTATGTTATAGATCGATTGTTACATTCGTTTGTGAGAATCATGTGATTTCTAGGCAGCAGGACTGCGAAATCTTAAGGTCAGTTGTATTTGTAATCATTTAAATATACCTAGCTATATTCTTAGTACGAGAAGCGAAAGGCAGAGATAAATAAGAGGAATAGCGTCTGTGATTGTCGCATTCCATTTTACTTTTAGGTTGAGCTTTGTGTACGAATAGGCAATATCTGATTTCTGTACGTTTTATGATAAGAATTAAATAAGCATTGGATAATGATGAGCTTAGCTAAGTTCATAGATGTGTGGACTGACTAAATTTCTAATAGGCTATGATAGCACTTATCTTCTTATACTGTACCTATATAGTTTTCTTCGAGTAGGTACCTACCTTATTACAAATAGGGATCAATTAAATCATAGATAACAGTGTATCCGACTCCTTGATTCTAATCAAATCTATTATAGCATTAGTAGTATCAAAACTGTTGGATTATTTGTGTTGTAGGTACATATTAGTATGCTAGCCAAATAGTAGTAGGTAAGTGCTCTTATCAGTAAACTCTTGTACCAATAGTAAAGGTGTAGTATCGTCTGCTGTCTAGCTTTCTCTCGACTTTGTTGGGTATGGTTTCAACTCTGACCAGATGCCGTGGAGATATCAGTACCTAATGTACAATTTTATTACACATACAGTTCTTTGTTTAATTCTTAGTATTTTATGGCGGCAGTTTTTGAATAATGTTCGAAATTAAACTGATTGTGAGACTGGAAGGGCAGTCGAGCTTATCTCGTTTCGGCCCGATCTAAACCAGAGCTGACGTGTTAAAGAGGTTATTCAGTCAAGATTGAAGAGAATATAGTAGCTTACATGGTTGACTGCCTGGCTAGGTTGAACTGGATTAAGGATGCCGTTTCTTAAATCTGTCTAAAGATAGACAACTGATTAGGGACGTTAGAGCGCGTACCTAATGTCTGATATAATTTAGCAACCTGTGTAGAATAAACTGTCGATCGTAGATGTTTTATAAATATTGAGCATGGATGCTGAGCACTGTTAAAAGGAATAATAGGTAGTTACTTGGACAGTAGACTTGGGGAAACTGATGAACGCTATCAGGAAAGTTACAGATTAATCCAGCTGTCCGTTTATCTGATATCGGAATTTCATCCTTCTGTCGGATCTTACGGGTTGTACTTACAGGATGATCCGGTTATATCTGCAACTGTAGAATTTATTTCAGTTATTAGTCAATGGTCAGCGTGATCGTGCCGCGATTAGTAAGCAAAGTAATTTGTAGACAGATTTTTACCAAAATTCATTATTTATTTTACAAGAAATCATCAACATAAATCACGTCAAATTAAGCAAATATTTTCTTAATTAAGTTCTAGAAAGTACATGTGCCTTACGCTCCAATCGCAAGAGCCTTTATTTCTTTGTGAAGCATTATTAAAACGGTCCCGTAGCAGTGAGGCTTGAGAATTTCTGTGTGCCCGATGTAGGGGGTTGTTTCGGCGGGAAGGGCGGACTTAGGCGGGCGGGAGAGTGCTACGAGGTGAATAAAAGGCGGGCGGCAGAACGGCGCCAGTTCAGAGCGGTAGCAGCTCTCGGCTACGGCGTAGCGTCGCGTAGCCCGTGCTACGGAACTTTCTATACAACTTTCTACGAGGACATTTTAAAGTAAACTTTTAAGTTTTCGCGGGTGGATCTCTTGTGCAGACATTGTACTTGTTTTTGGCTCGTTAATTATTTGGTAAGGCTCATTGAATAATAAATAGTCGCTTCTTTTGTTGAATCTTTATTTTGACTGCACTTCAAACTTATCAATGCCGTAGGATAACAACAATAATTTAGATACATTGTAGTGTAAAGTAGTTATTCGGTTTCATTATTTTGTGCACCAGCTTTAATATTGTTCCATTTAAAAATGTTTCTCACTTATATCTTTTTGCGTAAAAGTACAATCATTTTGTAGACCTAGGTATGCTTAGAAATGCTCTTAAATTACGGATATAATAATTAAAATGAAGTATTACTTCCAGAGTAATCAATGAGCTATGAGATGAGTTCTAATATAAATATGGAATTCGTTTTCCAGATTGTATGAATCGTTTGTATATTGATTTTATTTTATTCTTTTATGTTTGTTAGTTTTAGTATTCATAATTGTAGAATAAGCTTCGTAGTGCATATGTGTTGTTATTTAAAAAATATATTTTATATATAAACATTTCTATAATTCATAATAATGGAAAGTAAAAAAACATAAACATCAATCTGAAAACTTAAGTAGGTATACTTAAGTTTTCAGATTTATGTTTATATACCGTACTGTAAGAGATTGTTATTATTTTAAAACCAAATGAAATGTCGGCTTTATAGATAGCTACTAATACTACATATTATGGGCCTCGGTAGACATAATAAATGACAATAAAACAGTTAACTAAGTAGTCATGAAAAAGGATAAACAACTAGAAATAAATCCATGACTACATATAAACACGTTAAAGATAACTCTCTTATTTATTTATTCCGATTTTAAAACATATCACATTTTCCCAACAAGAGTCTATTAATAAAACTACTACAAGCGAACAAGCATCGCGTTTCTCTTTTATCTCAAACGCATACGTGTCTAAACAAAGGCGAGTAAATAAAGTCAACTTTCATTATATAATGTACCGCTAATTTTCCTTTTCACTCTCTCATTTCCATGTTGTTCAAACGCCAGACAAGAGTACTTATCGTTTTTTGAGTGAAACGCGCTTGATTTTATAATAAAAGCAGTTTACTTATACGCCGACGTCGAGACGCGAGCTCTCCGCGAAAGAGGAAAAGTGGAAAAACGAAAAACGCCCCGTTTAGAGCATGTCAACAACATTGGGGCTAGTGTAGGCTTGCACTTATTTGCACTATTAATGAGGCTGAATATAAAGGAGATTTTATTCTGAGAGAAGTTGGTACCCCCTGTTTTGCGACGCTTTGAGTGGTTTTTTTTTATATTTGCCGCTATTTTAGTTATATTATTTTTAGAATATCTTAAAATATTCATAAACTAAATTGTTTGTTTCATGAAAGCTATCCTAGTAAGTACATCACATAAGTACCTATAGGTACCCATCGCACCATCCAATTCGCTTTGTTTGTGTTTGCTTAAAGACAATTTTAATAACTTTTCACTTCGCAACAGAATATTTATTTATACAAGAGAAAACAAACGAAGTGATAATTAATTCACGCAAGTAAATCTATAAAAAAATATTCGCGAGTTTGAAACTTTCAAAGTTTGATGGAAAATGTATTAATTAAACGCCGCGAATGCGTCGTCGGTTGCCTCATCAAAAATGTATAGAATTCGTATGATTTGCATAAAAGTCATTTTATTGCCTCGAAAGACAAACAGAATGGGATATTAGCTGTTGGAATGATTCCAACATTGCGGTGTGAACTATGCTCTGTAATAAAGGTATCTCCTTATACAGGTGCGAGTTTTATCTACGTGTTGAACCGCGCTCTAGTTCAGTCCTCGCTTTTATTTTAATTAAAAGTTATTCAGCGCATATGTAAGAACATTTGTCGGATGTACCTGGATGTTAAGAACAAGTCCGCTAATTAATTAAACTTGAGATACAGCTGGTTCCAGTTGCATAATAAAGAACAAAAAATCTTCGAAGTGCACACATTAAAGTGCACAGATTCCCCCTTGCGAGAACTAACGTTAGGAATTTAAATAAGTGTCGGCTGAGTTTGGCAAAGAATTCAATGAGTTGGCGTAATTATGTCGAGCAAGTTGGCGCATTCATTAGGCGTGTTGTGTTTAATATTCATCAGGGCGCGGTCTACAAGTAACATTTTTACTTTACGACTGGCTGCCAAATCCCTGGTACCTACGAACGTAAATTACATGGAAATTAGTCTAAGTTCATTTTGAACCGAGCTTCGTTACAAAGACTGCTGAAGTAACGAAGTTGCTTATTGTTCTAGACGGTAGAACTCGTTGTTTGTGGAAATCTAATATGTATAATTTATTCATACATACCTACATAGATATTATCTACATTATTTTTGAGACACGTTATGGTACCTTAGTTTATATTATAAGTAAATCACTGTATCAGTGACGGTAAAGTGTTGTGAAAAAATCTACGTTTTTTTTATTTTTTATTATGATAAGTCAAAAAGTCTTGAGCAAAAGTGGTAATTAAGCCAGTGCCTTATCTGCATTAGAAGTGGGCTTTGCCCTGCCTGCAGTGGGATAGTGAGTGCCAGGCTGGTGTTTATTTTATGACAACGATATGAAAAGAGGTTGCCAATGAAAACTGTACACAAAAACGAATGTAGGAAAATAATAATAAAAAAACAAGATAGATAAAACGAACCTGCGTAAAAAGGAATTTTACCACAAAAATATTGACATTGGCCTTAAACTAGGCAAAACTGTAACTGTATCATGGATATTAATATTAGATATTGACACTCTGCGATATCATGTAATATATAGTGTTTGTTTTAACTATATTTCTCGAATCATACGGAAGTCGAAAGCAAAGAATTATGCGTTAATCTATCGCCGGATTATTCTTACTTAATCTAGAATCTGTTTTGATTCAATTTCTCTTTGTTTTAGCTCATTTGCCTTAAACAATAGGCCGTTATCAACATTAATGTGCTCAACTTTGCGTAGAGAATGATGATGGTGAATGTGCTATCAAAATCAATTCGGTAGGTTACTGTTTATTATTTCTATGACAAACAGCAATAATAATGAACTTTATGTATACAAATTTACCAAGGGCATAGAGATACTGTCAATAATTTCTCAAGACTATTCTTAAATTCCATAA
The DNA here is from genome assembly GCA_905147745.2 of Phlogophora meticulosa. Classification (NCBI taxonomy): domain Eukaryota; kingdom Metazoa; phylum Arthropoda; class Insecta; order Lepidoptera; family Noctuidae; genus Phlogophora; species Phlogophora meticulosa. The sequence goes on along the minus strand of LR990535.1, from coordinate 7,348,309 downwards.
AATACAAATAGGTACAAAATGTTTATTTTTTGGAACATAAACAGTATGGTACAGATACATAAAGGAATCGATGATAGCTGCAAAAGTTGAAACTGTGTCTGTGTGTGTGTATAAAAGAGATGTTCATTTTAAGTCCTGGCCACCAACACCATCCTGAACGTGTATGCTGATAGCGTTGTGATACCTCCATGATGCCCAAATGGATGCAGCTTCATACAGCATTATAAGCAAATTTTATAAATGTTATTACTTACATTAGTTTGTAAGTAGATATTACTAACACACTTTGGAATTGTTCCGAAATAAATAAATTATTGTTTTAAATGTCTTTAACACATCTCGGGTCCTTGAGATCCCGGACTTTTGGAAGGGGTACGAGGGGCCGAAGCCAACTCGCATTTACACGCATTAATGAAATGAAGCATCAACCGGTGATTTTCCCTGTATGCACTACCTATATACACAATTTTTCCCAAGGACAATCCCCGGTAGGTGCAGGACTATTGAGGACATGGAAACATACTGGACTATGGTTTTGGGTGGTTATAGTGGTCTGGTAATCTAGAACTATGGGAGAACTATGGCCCCTGTCTGGACCAAAGATATACACCTATAAAGTGACTGGAGGTAACTTGCATACTCAATAATGGTCCCCCGGATACAGTCACTAGCACATAGTGACATAGGAGGCAACATATCTTGAGGGTATTCTACGGCTATCAGGACAATCCCGGAAATACGGTCAAGATGCAACCCTACAAGCATCTTATTGGAAAAATAATTTCCTCAGAGCACGTTTCCCCTCGCATATCTCCAATCAAGGTAGCCGTTAAAGGCAAGAAAGACTTGGAAGTTCTGTTCCTCGTCAATGATCACTCCGGCCGGTCAATAAAGGCAAACTAGAGTTGAAGAAACAATACTTCTCCCGGCAGATTGGTTCCACGGGGTCGCTACTGCCCAACAGCACGCCACAAGCTGCCCTGCGGGTTGTTTATTTAATTATCATGATTTTAATAAATTGCCCCTACACTAGGAATTTCGCCTTCATCGTGGGTTACTAAAACTCACATACTCAAACAGCTAGACCCGGAACAACTACCTCAGCTACACCGCCAACCGTACCGTCAAAATATGTGCATAGGAAGCAAAGTACTTATGTTTTTTTGATTTCCAATGTTTTGTGTAAACATAACAAGGCTCAAAATAATTATGTTCCTACCACGGCGTAATGTACACATTGCATTAATTGCACTGTCATACTCTGTGACGATAAATGATCATCGCCCGTTTTACATATTATTTAACGCATCCTCTCTTTGTTCCAGATGCTGAATCGGACGTTAAAACAGCCCTCCGTAGAATTAACATAGCAGTGCAGCTCAAATGATTAATAACTTCTAAAAATAGTACAAAGCCATCGAACTTAATCGCTTAAGTATCTCTTAGTTTATTTTTGTAACGCTTTTAGGAACCGGGAGAAAACGATTTGCCAAATCGTCGCTATTTTCTATAACGTACAGCGGTGTAGATAGCTCTATCACCGGGTCCGTAGTTTTATAGGGGAAACAATGCCAGAGGTTCTCATAAAGCATCGATATCTTGGAGGTTGTGATTTTTCGGGTTGTGTAATGGTAGGGTGGTAGTGGGGATAGTGTAATGTGTGAAGATAAGGAGGAGGCGCGCAGCGAGGCGGGCGCGGACAGTCCGCGGCGGCTGTGCTGGTCGCGCCCCCCGCCGCCGCTACCCGACACGCGTGGCCTCTGCTGCGCCAAGCTGCTGAGGAAGAACGGCAAACCCAAAAAGGTGAGTCCACGTCCATTGCTTCTCTGTTCAATTCCATACGTTTAAATGACGGCTTCCTCTGAAATATACCGTCAGCCACCGTACCATCCAAGGAAAAATCGCCTTGAGCAGGTTCAACACCGACACCAATGCACACCTGTAATTAGCTAGTAAATCTTTTGATAAAAACACTGTTGATAGGAGGTCAATTCTAGCTTCCAATTATACGTAGTAAGCTAGAATACAAAAAAACATTTTAACACTACTTTTTTTTTAAACTCCTGTTCTCGGATGGGGGTACGTACCACCACTATTTAAGCGGATAAACTATATCTCACGTACATTAGTCACCAGGATACGATATCTCAAGGAAACGGACACTTTTACGGGACGTGATAAAGTTCAATTTTATAGATAAACATTATAAACGTAATGTTACGAGTTAGTATAAATACGCCGCTGTAATGATTCAACATACCCTACATTCGTAATATGCGACAAGATTCTTTGAGTTACACTTTACTGTAATCCCTCCCGTATAGGAGAAATTACATTAGTAATAAGTATTACGGTTATTGGAAGCTAACTAAAGATTATGCAGAATCAATTTCGACATACGTAATTTTCTCGCTCGGCTAATAAGAACGTTCCAATCATGTTACTAAAATGAAGCAACCCGCAGGTATCCGCCATATTTCAAGGTAGAGCGCGTTCAAGCTCAATATAATCGAAGTTTCAACTAAGTTTAGCAATGGCGGTTGACTTGCACCGCACTTACGAAATACATCTTTGATTACCTCTAAACGTAGTTATTCAAATGTGTACCTAGACTTATTATATAAGTTCGAGGCTGGAGTTGATATTATGTACATTGTGTTAAGATCATAACTAGTAGGTACAGCAAATAAGTTGACCGCGAAAGTTCTAACTTTGGATCAAATTAGTTTTAGCTGACGTGGAGCGCTCCTCGACTTTGTGATTAACCACCTCGGGGGAAACAAATGCATAACGATATATGTGTGTTGCAACAGTATATTAATAAAAGACTTATTACAGTACAGTGCGAAGTTTTAATAGACCTCGAGTGTAATTATGATCTACTGTAGCGGCTGCTCTGATGTATTGTATGCACAGAAGTTATTCCTACTGAAAACTGTCACAACTTATTCTGAAAACTTGTTTGTATTTTATGTTTCTTTGTTTAACACAACAATATCTTATTTAAAATTTAAACAATAAGCTTTTCAGCACACAATAAATACTTTCATTGAATATTCTATACACAAACCTCAAAATAAAATGTGTTTCTTTGAATCAAACAGCATCCGGGAACGGTTGCAGTCACTATTTTGCAATTCTAAGTTTGGCAAAGAGGTTTCAATCTGACTAATGTGTCTACGTATAGCTACCTAGACGAGAAAAGCTCTCGGGTCTTATATCGATGTTTCAGTCGGGAGGGACTGTTCACCGCATACAAAATAGCACAGAAATATATTGATACTAATGGAGGAAAATCTAACGTAGCAACCGTTGTCATAAACAATATTTTTAATGAGGAAGCGGACGCACCTCATCAGGACGTGGAAAACGGAAAATTAGCAATTTTCATAATGACGAAATATCTCATAAGACGACTCAACGAAACTGTCACCCTAATTTTCTTTAAAGTAAATTAATTTGCGCACAGTTAATTAAGCTTTGCATAGTAATTATTCTGAAAAACTGATTTCCCTTTGAAAAAATGCTGAGTTTACTAATTTGTAATTAAAAGTGTTTGAAATCCTTTGTTGACGTTAAATGCTGATGAAACGAGAAAAAATACTTCAAAGCAAAAGTTCCGTAAATTGGAATTAGATGGTACACATTTTTGGCGGACTTTTTATATAACGGCTCTTTCATAAATCATAAAACTGGAGTGTCGGTGGATGAGGAGGCAGACCGAACTGACGCTCCTAGTTTAAGCAGAGGGTTTGCTTTAGTTAGCATTAAAGTTTTTTTAATTGGTTTTAATTCTATGATATCCCCAGTAGTATGAAAACTTTAAAATGCTAATTTTGTTTTTGGACAAAAAAAAGAAATGCCAATTTGGTTTTTGGACTAAAAAAACACAAAAGCCAATTTTGTTTTTGGACTAAAAAAAAGACAAATGCTAAATTTGTTTTTGGACTAAAAAAAGACAGGGGTTTTTCAGGTGCTAACCTATGAAATATATACAAGTAAAAATAACAATCCACAATTACATCCATACTAGGATATGAAGAATATGTGAATAAAAACAAAATAAAGGTACTGCAGCTATAGCTGCCAGAACTATTTATTCTTTCAGCTATGTACCCGGAAGTCGTAAACATTATGTAATTTCGTGCTAAACTACATAAAGAACTATGCCCCTTCCGTGATTTACATACTTTTTACTCCGCGAAGATTTGAATATAAATAAAAGAGTATCTTTTGAAAAAGATCCTACAGAAATCTGTATAAGTAGCTGCACATTAACATAATCTAAAGATTAGTTACATACCACCCTCCTCTATTGAAAGGCATAGTGTCGGAGTTTTTGTTACAACAGAACTTTAAGTAATAAGTTAGCTCGCTATTCAAACCTAATCTATTTTCTTATCCAAGTTTTTTAAACTTGAAAAATGGTATTGAGGATGCGCAGTAATATTTTAAAATACTTAAGGAAAATACTAGGTTTCATAGGTTTGAAGATACGGATCTTTATTCAAATTTCGTGGATGCTGGTTTTTTTTTAACGTTTCATTACGTAAATATCGATAAATTAATTTGCTTGAACAAACGATATAGGAAATATAGCACTAAACGTACGCGTTTGTAATTTCTCGTGTTCGGCAATAAAGGAGGGATGCGCTGGGAATACACTATTGGTACCACAAGGCACAAAGTGAATGAATGGCATGCCATTGTCCGACATTCATTATTATGAATGATGCGTTATTTTTTGTCTTGGGAAAATTCTCATGAATACCCTCCGTCTAGAGAGAACGGAGGGTTATATCGGACTCATACTGACTAAAACACCGCGGTACCATGAGTCGGGGGTCCAGGATATACTCGCACATACGCGCAAACCCTTGACTGGTACCACGGCAGCGGACCCCTTCACCAAGTGCCTCCGATTCTACGACCTCACATACTTTGTTAAATATATCCTTGCTCATCTGGCATCGAATAAAGAGCAATATGAAGCATATAAGTCATGCATGATACACATTACGTTTTAGTAGCAAAAACAAGAGTTCCTACGACTTATTTAATACATACATAATACTATGTAGACGACTTCTTACTATTATCGTTAGTAGAACGAATTTCTTGGTAACAACCGAACGAGTATGAATATCTGTAGAGAGGCTAGTTGCTAGTGTCCCACAGGTGACTCGGCGGCGATAAATTGTGGCTGAAACAGGGGCGTAGAGAGCAATAATTTACGCCTCTGAACGCCATTTAAAGATCCTTTCAGAGTTTATCCATCGGTTGAACGAGTGTTAATTCTTTGGCTTCTTACCAGCGGATATAAAAGATTCTACGCTTGAGCTCTGAAACAGTACAGCCGACTACATGCGCACGACGTTTGATACTGTTTTTATTTGACATACTTATCGATATAAAAGTACGAGAAAGAATCCGACGTTTATTTTCTGTTCTTATTGGATTTTGTGCAACATTTTTTCTGATTTTGCTGTTGTTGTTTGGAATAGTGTAAATTGATTGATGAGTCTTGTTTGACGTTGCGTTACGATACACGCCCTATCCGTTTAGGGGTTCATAAATGATGGATGTTAACCAGCTCGTGTACAAAGCTTAGAGGTTGCTCTCGGGATACCTATCTTACTTGGCTGGAAATGTAACTTATCCTTATATTAAATCAACATTTAGCCCGCATCTTAGCATCAGGCTGGTTTCGTAAACTGCTTTTGTTCCTCCAAAGTTCAGACTAGCCGGACATTTTAAAATCCATCTGTTGTGGAACTCTAATGCTAGTTCAAACATGGAACTTATCCTTCGCTAACTACTTGCGAACAGTACTTTCTTAACCAATCCGCTACCGGCAGCTGCTCACACTTTTTACGTCTAACATCACTTTAGCTCTGATATTGAATAAGAAAATTTATTACGAAAAGGTCTTACGAGTTTAAATTTAAAGTTGAACTGGAAATACCGGGAAGAATTAATTGGAATTTTCTTCATTGCTTCTCCGTGTAGAAAGTGGCCAGGTAGGTATGTAGGTAAGTGCCGACGTGCCTTTGTATTGTGGTGAAAGATGTTTAATTCAATTTTCTAGACGTTACAAGTTCTCTACAATGAGATGAAATAGGTTAAAGGTTCACAAAGAAGGCTACATTTTATTTGACTCTAGCAAATCATTATAATAACGGAAGTAGTTTTGGAAATGAGAAAAGGTAAAGCAAAGCCGTGTTATACAAAATGTACGTTGATGAATACGTAAGAAAGCTAAAATTAACTGTAATCATGTATTACCAACCAAGTATCATAAAATATCTTCGAAAGATTTCTTTCTAAACGAGGTCACTTTTAGAATTAACTACGAATATTCTAAGTTAGAAACTTCTTCAATATCGTTGAGGTGAAGTACGACGATTTTTAAGAACGCGCAATAAGGCAGGGCGAGCTCACTGAGCGCCTGTACGCGACGATGCGACACCGACTTGCGATTTAATATGGCCAGCCGCTACATTCCCCGGAGACAAGAGCCCCGCGACAATCCCAACACTATTATACTAAATATTAGGAGTGTATTTAGCTACGTTGGAAGAAAGTTCATTACTCAGCAGAGAGAGGTGTCAGTTTTACCTTATTTCGGCTGATGTTTTGATGTGGGATTGATAGTTCACGGTGTGAGTAAGAATAACAGAAAAATAGGAAAATGTTTCCGTATTCCTCTATTTAGCGTTCCGTAATCAAATGACAAGAATGGCTTAATAGTTCTGGCCTGTCTACCTAGTATATTCTATGTAGCTTTTTAAACAATGATGAAATTAAATTACGATAAAACAATTAGGGATCACACTCCATACATGTAACTGAGCAATGAAAACATAAATTGTGCACATTAGCGTGTGGGATATCGTTCTTCTTTCTTTGTCTTGGCTTGTATCCCCATTTATTAGGGGTCCGCTCGCCTAGTACTCACTTCTGCGGCACACCGTGGGTTGCCTCTTATATCGTGTTGCTCGCTATAATGTCATTTTTTATTGTTTATCGTCAGGTTATTGGTGGTTGTTGTCCACGGCCTCTTTTTCGGTCTTCTTTTGTTTTTCGTATTCATGATTCTTTGAGTCTTATGGCCATCATCTCGCCTGTTAACATGCCCGTACCAGCGCAAACGTTTTTCGTATATCTTAGCAACTTGAAAAGTTGCCTTAGCTACAGGATGTCTTATTTCCACGCCAGTCACAGAACAGCGCACGGTACTTGTATTTCCACATCTGTGATTCCCGTCATGTCCTCCAGTACTTTCACTCGCTCGTCGAGACTCCTCGGTGCGGTTGCACGAATTTTTCGCGCGAAATTGAAATCACTGTCGGCTACGTGACTTCAAACCCCCACTAGTGTTCGGAGGAAATCTCCAAATAATATTTACCTTGCGTTTGCTTTCCGATTGGCTGCTTCCCTCGCCACAGATAGATTCCCTTTGAGGTGAAAATTGGTATTTATTCCCGTGCGCTTTGTTGTATTACTAAGATAGGTTTCGTTGGCAGGCGATGCTGGCTCTTTTCTATTTATATATACCATGAATATATATTAAATACTTTTAAAGAAATGTCTTTCTTCTGACTTAGAAGACACATCCTACATTTACTTTATTGTACCTACACCAACAGAATAAACAAATATCAGAAAAAATAGCAAATACGTAAGTAGTAGATATATAGTCAACTATGAACCCCCGACCCTTAGTTTATCTATCTCTATTGCCCGTGTCCAGATCTAATCAATGTTTTGTTCATTATGTTTTCTGTGTTATGATGATCACAAAACATGTATTTTAGAATAACAATAGACAAACGCCGCACACATTCCCAATCCTATTTTCCAAAAGGCCAAACGTCCATTCGCTTTCATTACACGAATGTCTAAACTCGAATAGAATGAACCGATAACGTATTTATACGTTGGGAATTCATTAAACCGAACGAAATCTGATGTGGCTCGGTGTCGCGCGGAGTGGGCTATTATCCCATCGTTGGACGTGGATGGGTGCTCGGCAAACACTCGGCACTGTCACCCCCACTTGTCTGCGAGTATTAGAACTGGCATAGCACGAGACAGGGTATTACGTGGCGCTCTCTGCTCTCTGATAGCGAGGGGATGGCGTCCCGGCCTAAAATATTAAAATCGTTGCCGTTCATTGTTTTCCATCGAATGGTCGGTAAACATTATGAATCACTGCGTTTCCATCCAATTGATTCGCAATAGCTATGTTGACTCGGTATTTTGTTATTTCATTCAATTTGTCACAAATTTGAGTTAAACATTTTGATATGATGAGTGAATTTACGCCTTGGGTGCTCGAAAGCTATTTAGCTCTTTGAGAAAACTCATTTCAGTGGGTAAATAACCAAGCGGACCGAGGTTTCCACTTTTCTCATTTTCTACTTTAATGTCTGTACTATTTTAATACACCTAAAAGTTGGAACTTGATTTCTATTCAATTAAAGAGTAAAAGCTAAGCAAATCGTTTATTCAGCTTCAGTTTCAAAATAAATTTTACGATTTAATTTCTGGCTTTGCCAATTCTTTTTCATTTGGTAAAATTTTATAGTGTACGTACTTTCTACACTCGTAAAATCTTATAGATAAGTTGAATGTTTGGATAGATTAAATATTTATGTTTCCGGACAAATAATTTTCCGTGTTTTATTCAAAAGAAGCCGCTTCCAACCATAGACAAAAATAACGATCTAGATCGTACGTATATCGTCTTTTGGCAAGCGTTTCGCATTTTCGAGTCGCGTTGAGATTAGGTTAGGTTCATTGGCCTAATCTTCGGCCTAATGTGAAGTATCAGCGCGAGTGTGCTGCTGCCAACATAATAAATTAGAAGTGTTCTCGACTGAGGCTGTTTCAATGCGGTCTATTCTCGTTTCTGCCCCGGGCATTATTGGAATTGACACAGGTTAACTGATTCTATATTTACTTCCGGGTGCCTGTTGTCAACAGAAATAATCTGCATGTAAACCTTTCCTAAAATACCACCATGGGTATCACCCTTTTTGTATCACGGAAAGGTAAAAAATATTTGGAATGCAAACTGCCAAAGTATTACATGTTGCAACACGACAGCGATAAATAAACTTATTTACTTACTTTCATGTACAAAATCTTTGATTACTAGGTAGGATTACCTATCATACATGAACTTAAACACCAGCTCGAGTGGTAGGGTATGTATACCGCAACCACTCGGCTCTGTATCCATAATAGCCATCGGAAATGCCTCCATCGTGGAGACGAGGGTGGCTCAGACAGCACCCGCTTTTCAAATGAACAGTGATTTCATACCTCACCTCACCCGTTACTGTCATTCAAACTTCGCTAACTATCTGTGGGTGCAGGATACCATGAATTTAAATGAGCAAAATGTGTCAGCCGGAACATAGTCGACTATCTTGCACTACTTGTTATCTACAGCCGCCATTTTATTGAACTCTCCTTTGTTCGCTCAAACGGTTCACAAAGAAATTGATCGTGCGAACGTAAAGATCTTTCCTTGACATTCTTTAACGATAACCCTTTGTTTCTATTTGAGTAAAAACAACTACAAGCGTCTACATTTTTCATCGGAGCTTCACTTCCATTAATATTAATGGATTCTCGGATGGATTAATAGTATTGAAACCCGCAGTTCAATCTGAATAATTGCAGATGGCACTACAATTCTCTAGACTACCCTCGCTTTAGAGATATGTTTGTTCCTCTCTGCGAAATATATCCAACCATTTGTTTCAGAAGTGAACTCGATATTCAATGAGTACTTGTTTATAAGTGATTGTTTTTTTTTACAGGTAAAAATGAAAGTGACATTAAGATTTATAAAATAATATTTTATAGAGTTATTTGAGTTATAAAAAAAAATATTTGCCTCTACATCGCATTACAAACTAAACGACCATTATTTAGCACAGCGGAACATGATTTAAACATTAGTCTCACATAAAAATGACGTTCCAATTTTCTTTTCACTTTAGTTTTCCATAACATTTAGCCGACGATTCAGTGTTTTTCTGTTTTATCTCAGATCTATAGTTAAGAATCTACCTACAGTATTAAAAAAAACTTCCTGTATACTGTCGTAAATATAATATAAAAGAGAAATCAACAAACCGACCCGATGTAAAGTTTGGAGGTTTTTGTTTGTATCGTCCTTTTTTCATACGTTTCATATTTATATCTTCTTTGTCGCTAATAAAGTGGTTTACGTAACTTTCTTTATTTAATAAACGAGTGCGGGGTTCATATAAAATATCCTTACATTGGTAGCTCAGTGCGTATGTAGGCAGTAAAGCAAAGTTTTACCCTATTTTGCATTCACACGCGACGGGGTGAAAGTGTTTTTCATTGTCCTACAGAGCTACCCGTCGCGCCTGACAGACGGAGGTTCTTTTTGTAACCACTGTTACACCCTCCCTCGACATACGTATTCACTGAGCACCTATAGATTTGCCCTTTTGAGGGAAAACTATTTCGCTTAATTGTGGAATGTGGTGTAACATTTCTCTTCCGCTGAAGATGGTTCGACTAAATGTAGGGTACAGATATTCTATTAGTAGTATGGCCGACACGAGACAGACTATTGAAGCTATACCAACGTTTAGAGTCAACTGTAACAGATGCTGATAATTTCAGTACGCATAAATCCAAAACGATGTCCAATCGCTTCAAATACATTTTGATGTAATGGCACGCGAAAATATTTTCATAATATTTTGGTGCCGCTACAATAAATATTGAAATAATAAAGTTACAAGTTCAAATGGAATATAAAATAGAATTGGTTTTCGATTCTAAAACAACACAGAGGCCGAAGTAGACCGCAATAGAAGTAACTTCGGCCAAAAATGTGATCGGTTACGGTTCATAAAAAGTTGTTAGGTAGCCGGGGTCCATTTGTATTCCGAGAAGGCGCGCCAAGGAAGGGTTTTCGAATTGCGGATGGACGGCGACGCTATCATTGTCTTTTGAATTTTTTGCCAACCTTAAAAACTTCGCGGCTTATAATTCTACTCACGTGACGAGCGCTAATGAAAGACTTACTTAAGTAACTGCGCGGGAGACGGGAATTAACAAGTTTCAAATACAATTCAGACCTTAAACGAAGTTCATTTTAACGCCGGTAAAGTGGAAAACTTCGACCGTCTTCATTTTTTTTCAAGAAGGAGAAACGTAAAGTTTTACTTCTTTATAACGAGATGCGGTGGTTAAAAGGATTCCGGCGGTCGCTTTAATGTTTTTTAAACAGTTTGAGTCGGTAATAGAAGTTAATTTTAGTTCAGCGTATGGCAAGTGGAGTAAGCCGTTTCGTGGGAAAAGGGTCGCATTTTTCATGTTTTCATTTACTCGAGTCGTTAGATAAATATTAGTAATTTGTGAGCGCGGGCTGTGGCGTAAAGCTTATCTGCGCAGCAATTAAGAAAAAGCTCGGAGGCTTGTTTTTTTCAGCGGCTGCGGAGTGCCGTCGGCTGATTGCTAATTCCGCGACAAAGAACGCTATTACGTGGCCACCGTCGAGCAACAAATGAAAATATTTGCAAGTCACATTGAACTACAAAATGTACCGGAATGGATTTTACTACAAATTGTTTTCTGAACAAACATCTTTTATTGTGGCAGTGGACGCAATAGCTACGCTTTCTGTTTTATACTTTATGCAAAACGCTTGGACTGCGTTGGTATCGTATCACTGAACACTTTGAAAGAGTCAGTCACACACACATGGACACTTAACTTGTGCGTCCGTGTGTCTAACAATAAATCAAAGCAAACCATAAATATAAAAAGCAGCCTTGAAACAGAACAGAAAGTAAGCGGACTCAGGCTAATAACGTATAAAGTTTAAAGACTAATATCTGACCAGACGGGGACAAAAAGACAAAGACAAAAGCCATGCGCTAAATGAGCGTCTCATCCACAACATGGTTCCGTATCTTAAAGTGCCTTAAATAAAGAACAACTTCGACTTAAAAGTTTGCGAATATAATGGCAAGCACAACTAGGGTATCGTAGCCCGTAGCGATGCGCCGTAGCGGTGCTACGAGATACGTAGCGGCGTAGCCTTGCCGCGAGTCAGCCGAACAACTTAAATTGCCTGAAAACACAAGTTCCTCGTCAGCCGCAAAATAAACGCTGCAGAGAAATTTATTTGCTGCATTCACAGAACGAGAATAACAATACGTAGGACTCACAATAATTTCAATTTGATTTCGCTTGCCTTTCCCCAGCAAAGCAAACCTCTTGTAAACATGTTTGTCTGTCGGCGCACAATATATATTTTCATGTTTCCATCCGCTTGGATTTCACAATGTTATTTATGTTACTCTGAAACACAGCTGGATTATCCGAAGTAAATTATGGACGTAGTTTTATTGAATTTTAAACGGTGTACGGATTTAATCGAAATTATCGTTTTGCTCACAGTTGTTGTTGAAAATTATTAAAAACTAGCACTTCGCCTGCGACTTCATCCGCGTAAAATTCGATCTTTTCCCTTCTTTGCCACCCTGTCCACCCCCTTAGGACTGTAGTTTTGAAAATAAAATATACCCTATGTCACTCGCTGATAAAATAACTTTCTATGGGTGAAAGAATCTTTTAAATCGGTTAAGGAGTTTTTGGGTTTATCCCACAAATCTTTCCACTTTTTAGTATTATTATAGTTTGGAAGACTTGTTGTGTTTGATTTCGTTTGTCAACATAACAAGCTCTCAGAAATACATTAAACATTGTTATAAGTAACACGGGAGGCCACCTACACACGGCCGATGTACAGAAATAGATTACAGTTTCCTCTTACATTATAATAACGAGCAAAAGGATCTCTCTTTTATCTCAGTATATTAATATTTCTTCAGAATCAGAATCACATGATGATAATTCGCGTGATATTCTGTAATCACGCACCTTGTTTACAAAAATATTTATACCAATTTAAAAACAATGGATGTGACTGATGCATAGTCAAAATACTTCCATTAAGACTTTTTGCAATAGCTGGTGTTCTGACATACCGAGAAAGTCGCTCCATTTAAAGTACTGTTATTCAGCTGCATCTGGTTAGACTGGAAGCCGACCCAAACATAGTTGGGAAAAAGTTTGGCAGATAGATCCACAAGTTACCATGTTCACTCACACAAGGCGACACTTACGTGCAATGCCTGAATACTGTTACAGTTTCGTATTGCAATATAGTGCGATGTTATTTAGGTATAACATTTAGGAGTTCACAAGGGCCTGTATAGGTAAATATTACTAAACTAAGATTTACTTCGTACCAAGACCCGGGTATTAGTCGGAAACATATAGCGGTTAGGGGCTTAAGTAAATTACACGCCAGCCAATTGTAGAGGGCTGAGGAATAATTAGTATGTGTGGTCTATGTCGCATCTGCATGAGTTGTATCACGTCATATTAACGAGCTCCTATTGGTTTCCAAGTAGCCTTCGACCCATTATAATTAAAGGGACTATTTGGTTGCTTGTTTGTTGACTATTCAGGCTGTAATTATATGTTGTTTGGTTAATTAATGGATAGGTTCATGATACTGAATCTATGGGTGGTTAATTTCATAACATAACATCACGCCTGTAGGGGGCAGGCAGAGGTGTACGTATAATACACTCACATTTTCACATTTAAATCACATGTGATAGCGAGCCTATTGCGATCAATTGGACGCAAATCCAGACTCCAGGCTACTGCTGACTGCTGTAAATCCAAATGGAAAAGCCCAAAAACATTTCCCGGTCCGGGAATTGAACCCGAAGACCTCATGCTCAGTAGTAGCGTTTGTAACTACTAGACCAACTGGGCAGCCATTTATGTATTTTTCATATTCATGACTTGAAAGACCTACTTCTGACATGCATAACAGCTATTAAAGTTTAAAAAATACAAAACGGTTTTAAACATTTTGTTCTACTGTTTAAGAGAATTGAAGAAAAATATTATATCCTTTTTTAATTTATAATTTAAGCTTATTCAAAATGTACGGCGAGTTATAAAATATCGTATCAGCCTTTCGTATTATATTTTCAGCCCGCACGTCCCTAAGAGTTAGTCGTTAGACACAGACAATGAGGGTCCGCTTTACCAATGCATAGGCTATTAGGATTCGTAGAATTGTTCACCGGTGCATATAGGCAACGCCCAAAGTAACGGCTAGTTTAAAATAAAATACACAATGTGATGATTTTTATATTAGGTCTTTACCTATGAAATTGCCGTTCTGCAGTACTGGCCATTTCAAATCAAAATATTTTTTGTTTGGCTAAGAATTCTAATTTCAAATTAATTTTATTTTAAAAACATGGATTTTTTTTTCCAAAAGTAGTCATTTGTTTAATGATTAGTGTTACATTTTCATCGCATTTAAATCTTTTTCGTCATCATGGATACGTTAAAAATTCGAGTAATTATGGAATATGAGTACCGTCGTGGCAGCAACGCGGCACAAGCGGCACGCAACATCAACGACGTTTACGGAGCTAACACTACAAACCAACGCACTACCTGTTATTGGTTTGCTCGCTTCCGTTCTGGAAATTTCGACCTGAAAAATGAACCTCGCGGTCGTCCGAAGACTTTGGTCGACAATGACGAATTAAAGGCGATTGTGGAAGCTGATGATACACAATCTACGGCTGAATTAGCAGCAGCTTTCGACGTTAGCGTCAAAACAATATTGGTCCATTTGCGTCAAATTGGCAAGGTAAAAAAGCTTGACAAATAAAATAAATAATAAAAATAAAATAAAAATTTTATTCAAAATATAAGTAAAACTAAGATTTACATTAATCGTCATAGAGGAAAATTAATTCTAACTATAATGTAGACCTGCCTGAGCTAGGTTTATGAAAACCTGTGTTTCAGGCCATCAATTTAGTTCAAACATTTTAAAAAGAGGACATTAGTAAATTTTGTTAGTAGCTAACTTATAGAGAAGACATATTATTTTCAATGACTTAACAAGTAACTATTTAGGTATATAATATTAAGACTTCTATATTATTAATTATTATGTTACATTATCGAATGTAAGATATATATTATGTTACAATAAATTAACGAATAATGTTAAAGTAGATAGAGTAGATTAGGTAAACAGTGAGACTTTTATTAGAGTGTGTACATACAGACTTTATTTCACAATTTCTAGTAATTTTTCCGTGTCTGCATAATTGTGTTTTGCCAGGTATTCCTGAACTAGTAGATTACACCTATTATAACTTAAACTATAAATCTTTAGTACTCTGTTAAACTGGTTATATAAGTAGGGTCCCAAAAATAAGTAAAAACGATTAGCAAAAGCATGTTTCGTCCGAAGGTTAGCACAAACCAAATCTTTTCTCCTCCTATCTGAGGGTACTGGGTTAAAATAAAGTTCAGTGTGTTGTAATAAGATTACGTTCAAAACAAACAATTGACGTACTGTTAGCACCTTGCATGCTATATAAAGCTGATGTGTAGGAAATCTGAATGGGCGAAAAGTAGCAACCTTTAAAACTGCTCGTTGGGCGCGTTCTAGGGGCAGCAAAATTGATTTAGCGACACCACCCCAGGATGTTATGCAGTAGGTAATAATGGATTGACACAAAGCCAAATAAACCTGTCTAATTAATCGAAAATGGGCAATGTGACGTAAGTTTTTGAAAATGTAGATTAGTTTACGCACTCTGTTGCATAATAAATCGATGTGTTTGCGGAAGTTCAGATTTGAGTCAATCGTAATACCTAGATATTTGATATGTTCTGTTTTCGCTAAAGTGGGACAAGTGCATGCAATGTCAGCATAATGTGAATTACAATTGTTATGCGCTTGAATGCTTAGATTAGTAAGAGTTGGATAAGTGTTTCTCATTGTAAATAATAGGTATTTTGTTTTGTCTATATTTAGTGTTAAGAGATTTTTATGAAGCCCCACGAACTCAATGATCGCCAGCGCGAAGTACGCGTCGAGACGTGCCTTGCACTGCTCAACAGACACACAAATGAAGGAATTTTGAACCGCATTGTTACCTGCGATGAAAAATGGATTCTGTTTGATAACCGCAAGCGCTCAGCAAGTTGGTTGGATCCTGGTTCAGCACCTAAACAATGCCCTAAACGAAAACTTACCCCAAGAAAAGTGATGGTTACTGTTTGGTGGTCTAGCGCCGGTGTGATTCAACACAGCTTCTTACCAAACGGGGTGAGCATTACTGCAGATGTGTACTGTGAAGAATTGAACACAATGATGGAGAAGCTGGCACATCTCCAACCAGCATTGGTCAATCGCTGGTCTCCGCTGCTCCTGCACGACAACGCGCGACCTCATACTGCACAGCAGACGGTCTCCAAGTTGCAAGAACTGGGGTTGGAAGCTCTCCGTCATCCGCCCTACTCACCAGACCTTGCGCCTACAGACTACTACTTTTTCCAGAATTTGGATAACTTCTTGGCGGGAAAAAAATTCAATACCCGAGAGGCAGTACAAAATGCCTTTGAAGAATTTGTTGCCTCCCGTCCAGCTGATTTCTTTAAGAAGGGCATCAATAAACTGCCACTGCGTTGGCAAAGATGCATTGATTGCATGGGTGATTACTTCGATTAATACAAATAAAAAATACATGAAAAAAATTCATTTAAATTTTTTCATACAAAACGGCAATTTCATAGGTAAAGACCTATTATAAAAGCAATTTTAACGTAATTTTCTATCGAACATCCCACCTCTATTTTACCTTATTTTTTACCCAATAAACGAATAGGGAGGCAAAATAATGTCAATTTTACTATAATTTTAAATAGACTTAGTGGGACACGAACTCACCCTCGATTTACATTCAGGAAGGACGTTGGGCGCGAGGGTCTAAATCGAATTCCTATCGTTTCTTACACGGAAGCCGGGTCACAGGACAAGCCCACGATGTTCCACCGACGACTACCGTAACCTTGTTGAAATTCATTTCGGTATTATTGGCTTTTCCTTTTCTTTGTTTGTCTTTCATAGCGTATTAATACAGGAAAATATCTCACCAACCCCCGTGCACATTTCCTCGATTTGAGAGATATAAATATACAAGACTTGTAGTTTCCGCGTAATGTGACGAAAGATGACTTCTACCTTGGGATAAGAAAGTGCTGAAAGCAGAAAATTAGAAGGAATTTCTTAAATTGACCCATCATATCCCTTCGTTATTATATCACATTTTTATCTTATATTCATTAAAATTATTAAGTGAAATCGTAAATGCATTGAAATTATGTTGTTGCTTTATGGGGACTTCAGAAGTATCACGTAGTGAGAATGACACAATTTAAATGTCTTGCCTATTTCGTGTAAGATCTAATTTACGATTGACAATTTTGGTTTATAATACCTCGCCTTAAGTCAATTTACTTTCTTCGTTTAAAGGTGTTTAAATTATAACCTAATTAAGCTTAGTTCCAACCATTGATATAAACAAACTGACATTAGACTGTACAGCTAAACATCTGTAAACTCACCACGCTCGACATTTAATTCCAAGAGTCACAGCAATGTGTTTCTGCTCACTGAGCTACCAACATTACGGTAATGGCATTACTAATCAATGTAATGTATGTTCCAGCTGCCTACAACTACGATGCCAACATTCATAAAATTAATAGCACACAAAAAATACCAATCCAACGTTGACGTTCCCCAACAAACATTTGAATTCACGACGTCTGTTTTCACAACCATGAATTTTAATGTTATTGCCAATATCTGCATAGATTCAAACAATCTGCCAATAGATAGACATTCGATATATATTCCTGCATAATAAATTCACTGATTATTTGAAGCAATTGAGTATTCGAGATCATTTCAATATGAATTCAATATTTTTCCGACGACTTTGAGTACTTTGTTCATTTTTGCCCAGCATTTCGCAGCCATCTGGATTTTATCTACGATATGTATTACAATTTTCTTTTAGTGATATTTACCTAAAAATGTATTTACGAAGTTCTGTTTTCCTTTCGAGAAGTGAATGCTTATTTAGTTAGAGAAACGAGGCGTAACAACATTTACTCAACTCGATTTAGGAACGTTGAACGTCTGAAGAATGTAATGAAAACATTATATTCACTATATGGCAGTTTGTGCGAGTATCGGGTATGAAAATACGCTTTTGCAGAATTCAGTTTTAGGATTTAAGCTATGATCTTTTGTAGGCGGATAATGTTTGAAAGGTTTGTTAATAGAATGGAAAGGCACAACTGAATAATAAGGGCACACACCTACATGATGTGTTCATGTTTAAAACAAAGAAAGGCCAACACAACACAGTGATCTCCAATTTAATTTGAGGATTGCTCTTCAGTGTGAGGCGGCGCGTAACTAGGCACGTGCCGCCTCACATTGACCATGATAAAAATTCTGACGGTCAGTTCAGACTACGCAGTATTATATTGCTCAACAATATCGCCATGCTGTAAAGTATTGAATAATAAAAAAGTCATGTTATTTCTTAAACTTTATAGCGAAATAGTATAGCATGTTCTGAACTGCTCTTGGTACTTGCTACAATGGACACATACATAGATCATTTGTTCAATTTGTACCAAGGATCGATTTTGCCAAGGTACACAATTTAAAAACTACTAAAGAAAATAAAAAAAGAGGGTACACGTACGACGTACTCAATAAAATGGCAGAATGTGTTTAGCCGTGAGAGCGGTGATGGCGACCAGCAGCTGTTAAACATGAACTACCTCACTGCCACGTATGTACGTGTTCACACCGCTCACCGGAATTCACTGTTGACTGCACCATATGTGAGAGTAAAATAAAATAAATTTAAACCGGTAAGCCGAGCCTTTAAGTTTTTATGCAATGGTAGAATATTTTGAAACTCTGTGTGTTGTCACTCCATAATTTCAAAGGATAGGACCAAATAAAACTAATCAGCGAGACATAAAATCTGTTTACGTTATTTAAAAAATAATACGCTTTTTAATACAGTAAAGTTGGCAACATTGATAAGAAGGTTGAGTTTGATTTGATTTGAATGTCAAACACCCTCAATCGACGAACGAAATGGGTCGACGACTTTGCAGCATCTACAATTAAGAAAGTTCTGAGCAGTCAAAAATGACCGGTTCCATTTATATCCCAAGTGAATGATATCGGATAAATTTAGCATACTTTGTCGAGGGCAACGTATCCATGCGGAATGTGTCGGGTCCAGTCACAAAGGGTCGGATAAATCACATTACTGACACGCGTGAATTGTAAATTGGACATTAGTCGTTACACCTCCGTGGGGTGCACAACGTACTTTGTAAATGTTCCCGTGACGGATGGAGCTGAAAAATGGTTGCGTTTCATTTCCATATCATTTGTTCTGTTGTAGATTCAATTATGATGGACTGTGATAATAATGTATACATATTTTTTCCGTATTATTTAATAGTATGTACATATTTTAACACAAACAAAAAAATGTAAGGGTTTTAATAATTTGTGATGCCTGAAATTAATGTGGGGCAGAAACTACGCATTAACCGCCACGGGGTGCAGAGTATAGGTACTTCGTGAATGCTTGACGTAGACCTGTATGAAGCTGAAAAATAATTGCGTCTCATTTCCATATTATTTGTCATTTGTTGCAATTTATTTTTGTTCGGAAATCATCCAATAAATTTCTTTTTTTCACCCCATTCATCTCGTAAAAAAATTATTTGTGCGCGCCAAGTGCATATGTTTTACTAGGTAGGTACTTATTTGTATTATGGACGTATTTTTATTTTTCCCTGTATTACAAGTGCTTCACAGTTCAAGACAGTAAATTGAATGGCCATTGTAGTCTGGTCGTGACTGAACGATGTAAAGCACTTGAAATATCTGCCAAATCATATCTTCAAATCTAACAAAAAGAAAAAAACTTGTACGGATTCACATAAATAATTGTGATGTAGGTACTGAACAGTATTTACGGAAACATATAAAGAAACAAGCCAAAAACTCCACACGCATACAAAGCATCCACGAAGTACCATTATGTTCACTTAACAAACGCGGAGGAAATCGCGAAACTTTTTTTATTTTGCTCCAAAACCCGAAAAGTACACAATTCAAATTTTTATGGGCTACATTGTTTGAAATAACCCCAATATTCCGTGAACAGTCGATGTATACACTCGCACTCAATCTTGTTTCCCGAGCTGTTATTTTCTGTGCAATCAGACCAATACCGATCTGTAATTGGCGCCCAACTGGGACCTAACGAGAGTGATTGTTCGCTGATGTAGCAAATACCGTCACCCTCCTTTCATGTTTATCTTTTTAAGCGGTTATGATGCTGTGAAAATATACTGTGACTGTAATTGCAGTTCCGGTTAGGAATTTAGATGTTTTGTTGGTGAGTTTGTCTGCTAATTAACGAACACGTAATTATGAGGAAAGTTTTGTTTTGGCTACAACGAGTTAATATTGAAATATGTATGTATAATTTATGTATGGTCCAATGATAAACTGTTAAAAATACTGGGTTTTATTAAAGTACTTTGTAAAAGTTGCTTCAGTACCTATCCAGTCCTCCGAAATCTCATTTCACATTCACACATTCCATATAATTCCAAAAGAAGATTTAAATTCGGCTACTTACTTATATTATTCAATGAAGTGTTTTATTCTCTTTTAAGGATAATAGCTTACATCCCGTCACCTTTCGTTAACACACGAGTAACTTACGTTGTATAATACTTGAGCCGAATCAAGGACACGAAATAGAGTGGAAACACAAAAATATATATCAACAATAGACATGCAGAGACTATAAGTGAATAGTAAATAGACAGCGATTTCGTATACGCTGCGTCATCTCCCCGATTTCTGTGTGGAATCTCAATAAACATGTTTTGGTCGTTTTGCGATACATTACGAACCATATCTTGGAATGAGTGCTATTTGTCTCGCTCCCCGGCGTCGCCCGCGCCTATACGTCGCGACCACGTATCGCCCTGCGTGACACTCGTTCGTTCCCAATTTTATTTTGATGACCGCTATTATGATATTGTTGTACGTGCGTGGTTGACGAAATGTACTGTTTAAATATCTCGGTTGATAATGGAGGTTCTGCCTTATTTTTTTAATGATCTAAGAAAAAAATATAAATAAAACAATGTCTTCGAAAAAGTTGTAGGTGGATTTTAATGATCACAAATACGCGAAAACACGTTACATAAAAAAACAAGCTCTAATTGGCTAAAATAATTCCGAGAAAAGAACGAAGGTTATTAATTAGTCACTCATTATCTTTCATATAAGTTCGAAAACATCTATTTCATTCTCTGGCCAATTATAATTCTTTTGCAACAATAAACAATTGAAAAAGCCCCATCTATTCAACAACAAATAGCCATTACTGGTTGGTCTATCAACCTGTATCACCGTTAATAGGGATGTCATTTCCGTGTTCAGTTCACGATGCACAAGGAATATAGTTTCACAGGCGGGCAGGCCGGAGCAATTGAATTATACTCAGCTATTAAATTCAGCTCGTCCCGAAGCATTCGCTTTATGCTTTCAGTAATCGCCGGTTGTTACTACGGTGTACAATAGTTTATGTTGTGCCATTGTTGTGATATTGATTGCTTGATTGCCTGCTCTTACAATTAGTGGTTGCCTGTCCGACTGCTGGGATTTGATTGTAACTGTTATGTGTTGGGTGTGCGACACATTGTAGGTTAATTTGTTGTTATTGTGCATGAATGAAGCTGTTTGAGAGCAAAACATTGAGGTAGTTCATTGTTTTTTAAAACACGTAACTGTAAGTTACGTGAGTGAAAATTATTTAAAGAGGAGAATCGAATAGAATAGAATATGTACTCTTTACTGTACACCATGAAAACTTACAAATATCTACCTATAACTTAGAAGAGCTGATAGAGCTAAAGTCCAATGGTCTAATATAAAATCAATACGATCGTCTTAAAAAAAACGTGTGTAAATGAATCATAAAAAAGCTCATAGACAGACCAAATGACAGAAAGAATTTATTTCAAAACTGTCTAGGTCTATCACGTTCTTTGCTTATCATTTTAAAGCAATTTTTCAAAAAACTATCGCTACCCGTAGAATCATTCGTTTCAGTATCAGTTTAAAACTGTTTACGCGAGTTGAAAGTTTGTATATTAAACGTTAACTTTTTGATGGCATGATAGTATATTGTTTTAAAAAAAGATCCTATTGCATTCATTATATTGCCTTGACTTTCACAGTTTGAATTATGCAAATAAGTTAACTTTAATTTTTCTTCAATTTTGTCTTTATAACTAGATCCTACAAGAGAAAAAAAAGTAACGTTCCATTCGTTGGCATGGAAACTCTTAAAAAAAGTATTCCATCTACCTATCTGTCTATAAAAGTATGAACCCTTTATCAATAACATACCTGACGATGACTGTGAGCGCCATGTACTGGATAACGCTCTAAGCCCGAGGATGTGGTTAGGTTAGGTTACATGAATACCTAAACCGAATAGATACTTTGTTCTGATTACGAGTTACGCTGTATGCGCCAAGACAACCAAAGGATTACTTTACAACTTATTTTCTATATCGATAGTGAAAATGCTACTTTACCATTTTGTTAATGGTGTATAGACAAAATGTCTGACAAAAATCTCTGTTTAAGCCTTAATATTTTCCAGTTTTTATTTGTTGAATTTCTTTGTCAATTGTTAATTTCTTCTGTTTTAGAAGCATAGAACAAAACAGTACGAGTGTGTACGTACTTCGCATACAGTATGCTTCATCAGTTGAAGAACGTAGCATTAATGAGCTCTAATAAAAAAAGAAAAATATATATTTCTTGCGTCTTCTAACGAACGGCCCGTGTAGCTTTCAGCATGAACAGTACAATCGTAAACAAAATCATTTACGGCTTACAAGCCACTCCGCTTTGTGAGAGAATATCTCAATTTTTCGCAGTGTTCCGGGTAATATTTCCCTTTGTTTCATCGATGAACCGCGCTGCCACTTAGCGCCCTTTGTGCATTACGTCGTGTGCCCGAGGCACCGACACCGGAGCCCGGCCCTGCAGGGTAGGCACGGATGTGCGATGAAACATTCCTGCTTTTTTGTACCTCTCCGCTATTTCGCATTTTTCTCGAATGTTATAGAGCTATCATAAATACTATCTCGAAGATAAGTTGATGTCTATTTTATAACCCTGCTTTGCTTTACTGGTTGTATTTTGCACGATTTTCCATAGCCTATTTTGAGTTTGCAAAACAAACATGGATAGTTTGTCTTTTTACGTCGGTGCGTGTGAAAATCAGTATATCAGAATATTCATACGAAGTTTGAAAGCGAATTCAAAGCCAATTCAATTTTACAGTAGGTATTCGTGCCCATATAGGCGAGGTTACAATTATTTTTGTAAAAAGCGTATCATTGTTGTGAAAAATTGTATTTGTTGTTGCAATAAAGGTGGGTTTATATGTGACTCGTTCGTATCGGCACCTGCCGCCACTTGACGCGATTTACGGTCGCGTTCACCTGAAAATTTATTTAAATTTCTTTTAGTTTTTTCATAAAACCGTATATCTAAACATGGAAACGGTATGCAACATTTTATACAATCGTAAAATATTCAAAACTGTAGAGGTTGCATGGATTTTGTTTTCTCCAATCTTAATACCAAAAATAACCATAAGCTAACCTTCCTATTACAAAATTGCCAGTTTCAGCGTGTCAGTACCTATGCCGACCATTATACTGAGGTATACCTAACAGCTGTGTATTTACTAATGTCCTTTCAAAGAGACACAAAGACATTTCTTCGTATCTTACGAAGAAATGTCTTTGTGTCTAAAAGGACATCGCTCTTTTGCCATACATTGGTCATCCTAAGACAACGACAACAACAATTTTTTTTTTTTTTTATAAATTATGAGTGCATTCAACCAAAATTAAAATACAGTAACGGACAACAGATTTGATAAGTATGCAAATTTGATTTTCAGGTTTTATTCTTATACTTACGTCGTACGAGATTTTATATGCGAATGATTTATTACAAGAGTTTCAGTAATCTCAATAGATAATTTAATTAGTCGTCAAACTATAATGTCATATAATTGTAAAATATTCAAAAACACTTCTAATACCTTTAAACGAGCAATTCTTGTATATATGTATGTACATATGTATATAATAAATAATCTGAATCTCGGAAATGGCTCCAGCGGGGTTTCGGGGGCGATAAATCGATCTAGCTAGGTTTCATATTTAGAAAACGTCGTTTTATTCAAGTATCCACAACTCGGTCATCCAGGTACTACAAACTAATACGAGTACAACCGAGTTGACAAGCAATACGTCATCCCTGACCGACATTGTCCATCACTATGGTCACCGACATCAACTGCCAAGCTAATCGTACTAGCAAGTAATACCTACAGTAGCCCGCTTTTTAGCATAATATGAACACGTTTCAACTACTAACTAAATAAAATCTATTCCGTTAATAAAGCGCTGAAAGTTCTGAGTTTAACATTATTTTTGTATTCATCCAATATGGCGCCGGAAAATAAGATCAAGATTTG
The DNA here is from genome assembly GCA_905147745.2 of Phlogophora meticulosa. Classification (NCBI taxonomy): domain Eukaryota; kingdom Metazoa; phylum Arthropoda; class Insecta; order Lepidoptera; family Noctuidae; genus Phlogophora; species Phlogophora meticulosa. The sequence continues at coordinate 7,323,704 of LR990535.1, read as the reverse complement.
TATCGTGATACCAGCCTTTTACAATGTTTGCGAGATTTTAAAGAATCCGATTATAATAATTGAAGCATAAAAAAAATAAGAATGATCGTACAGGTTTCATACTTACTGATTAGGACGTTCTGAGCAATATTCTTATCAAATCATAGACTATTTATTTATCTTATTAATTTATAGGAATGACAAATTAGAAAACAGATGAAAGCTAGAGCTATCCTTCATTTGAAAGTAAACATGTCTTTAGACGCCATATTATAAGATAACTACCAGACCTAGCAAACGTAGTTTTGCCATTTTAAGCAAAAAAAAAACAAAATATATTAAAGATGTTTGGGATGGATCACCCTTATCACTCAGGGGTATGAAAAACAGATGATGGCCGATTCTCAGACCTACCCGATATGCACACAAAATTTCATACAAATCGGTCCAGCCGTTTTGGAGGAGTATGGTAACAAACATTGCGGCACGTGAATTTTATTTATAAGACTAGCTTCCGCCCACCACTTCGCCCGCGTGGTTTGTTGATAAAAAAAGTAGCCTATGTCCTTTCCCGGGGTGCAATCTATCTCTCTGCCAAATTGTATCGAAATCCGATCAGTGGTTTAGGCGTGAAAAGGTAACAATCTTACTTTGACATTTATAATATTATTATATATGTAGTTAGGATATACTTTAGTGAAATACTATAAGTTTACGCTTCGTAATTCAAAGCTCCCTGTGTTAGAATTATATAGCTTATTAAACATACAAACAACTCCGCTGAAGACGCATTAAATAGTTAACTTGAGATCTACTAGTTCACCAGTCCATACATATTGGAATGACTGAAGTTCCCGCATGCATGATGAACGAATATTAGTTGGCAACTCACTCACTTTACATAGCTTTGTGCTGTCATTATAATATCTATGATATGCTGATTTTGTTACGAGGTTACACCCCTGGTGTTTGATTGGGTAATCAAGCTATGAAGATACCAATTTGAAGTTATACCATACTACACCGCGAAATTTTCATGGAGTACACATTTATGCGAGCTATTTATGACTGGCTGCTCCCCGTGGTTTAATCGGCATTGAGATTCCCACACGAACTTAAACAAATGAAATCAAATCGTTTATTGCAATCCATAATGTACTTACAGATGGTAAAAATTAAAATGTATAGAAACAATTATGGACCCTGTCGGGCACAGGAACTCCTATGCCATACGGAAGAAAATGAACTATCCGTGAAAGATTTTTTTGTAATCGGACCAGTATTTGCAGAGAATAACTTTTACACACCAATAACTATACCTTTCTTATCAGTAAAGATTCCTTGTGCTACCCATATAAAAATATTTTGTTTAGAAGCGGTTTTGTAGCTGTGTTTGCAGTAGGCATGATAATGAGGGCGATAAATAACGCTTTAGGCTTCCTCCGAAAACCTAAATGGTTCTTCATAAAAATATCATGAAAGTAAATATCTGATTTACCACAATAACACAGCCTAGCAGACTGAAGAGAAAAGATAGACCATAAAGGCTACAAGTCAAAATATATGGTGATGACAGGGTAGGCTCGACAACTTCGCACAATATACATATAAATAGATCAGTACGCCCTCCTCTATGTGAACCTCGCCAAGTTTTTTACTTAGGTACGTATGAATGCCAAGATCCTCGTGATTTATTAACCCTTGTATTATATCGTGTCATATTTCACAAGATTATCTTGGGTATCTGAAAGGAACATGTGGATTTCTTGTAGCTTTTATTATCTACCAAAATAATCAAATCTTTTTCGGTATACTATACTGTGTCTATCTGCTCTTGGAAGTGTATCAGTACCTCTAGTAGTAAAATTTACTGTCTCTATTGATAAAGCAGTAAACCATGATATCATTATGTACCTACCTCGAAATGTTATAATTACATCGTGGTAGCTACACTTGCTCTGGTATATTATCCTGTACTTAACATACATAACCTTGTTATTCGAGAACTAAGTCAATTTACATATCGAGTGATCATCAATTCAGTACGTGACACAAATAAGATCGCTCTGCTCTACAGGGGAGCATTCCGTGCAAGTCCTCTCGCGTCACCACTAGTTGCAGTCAATTATCTGATAAGCCACATCACCCTACGTCGCGACGTGCCTCCGGCGCTCCGTGTTGTCGCCCCCGTTGCCTAGCAACAAGAAAGCCACCCGATCAACCACAAACGAAATTATTTCTTCCAATTTATTCGCTTTATCGTCCAATTAAAAGTCTCGGTTGTGCAAAATTGATTTGTTGGTCGAATCAACGTTCTGTAACACAATTGTCTGGCCAGCAGACGTCTGGCGAGCTTTAATTTCCTCGTATGTTGGCGGCAAAAGAAGTAGCGGAAATTGTTAACGAACGGGCAACACAGAACATGTTCAAAAGGAGTATTAAACTGTTCCAATCCCTAAAGCTTAACGTTAGTATTTGTAGCATGAATTGTGTGTTGTTAATGAACCGGTTACCCATAAACACTAATACCATTGATGTGTTCACTAATTATGCACAAAGCAATTGCATAATTTATGCATTGGTCATCGATCGCGGAAACTGTACTGTCTGAATAACAGTATCCACTAATTCCTTCTAAATCCCATAATCGATGGAAACTGTTGTTTGCGGATAAAATAAACGGTTAGTCGACAAATAGGTGTCCCGTTTATGCAGAAATCAGATACACCACACAGTACGTAGACATGTGGCCTTATGTGTGCTTGTAAAGATCATTTATGTTAACAAGTTAACCGCATTTGCATCAATTAATCATTCTCTAACCCCGCACGCATCTCGTAACTAAAATCAAATACACTAACACCCAGTGTGAGCACTCATCCAAGCTGAAAATCCAAAAAGCAATAGTGTCCAGAGATCTTTGTTGGCAAATTGGACGCGACCATGGAATTGAGTTAGACTGGTATACGGTATCGTGTGTTCGGACGGCCGGTACGGAGTTGCGGAGCACGCGCGTTACGACCCTTTGTCGTGTCATCAAACTGCAAATTGGCAGTTTCTACCGCTACCGGTGGATAGCTGCGGGCGGCCGCTGCCGAGCAAATATCGGCGTTCGGCAAATAAAACATGCGTTATAAACATTGGCTGTTGTTGTTGTTACAGGCTGCAGATGTCCGGTAAAAAGTTCTCGGAAACTTTTTTAGAAATGTTCCTATATCAATTTACCTCTATTTCAAATGTTCAACTGATTGTATTTGGTTATAAAGCCATTATGTATCCTTAAACAACATTACCTGTATGTTGTGTACATATTTGTGTAACTAGGTATCTTCATGCCACTGTTTAACATGCAATGTAAATTGTTGGAGTAAATGGAGGGAAGCCGGCCGCTTAATGTCACTTGTAGCTAAGTGCTCGACGAGGATTCTGTTACTATTGTATGTGTAGGAGATTGGTGTGCCTTGAAATTGTGCAGATGTACAGGAAAGAAAAATTATAAATGTTTATGAAAAACGATACTGATAAAATACTAGCTGTGACTGCAGCTCCGCTCGCGCAATCTAGTAGGTTCACACTAAAATCTGAGCAGAAATCAATGAATAATAACATAAACACATTAATAAATATTATATGTGGTTTTTAAGTAAGAAGGGCCCAAAAAAGTATAAAGACAGAGTTGATGAGAAATCTTATAATATGCAAGGATGTAAATTTCAAGCCATTCAAAGTGCACTACGTGTACTAACAGCAACTATTTTTATTGTATACATATTTTTTTGCAGAAAAATCTGAGTTTCCAGCAGAAAACTTTACAAAATTAATTAAGTTTGACACAGAAGTTACTGGAGTACCTAGTCCGGACTAGTTCCACTACGTTTATAATGAAACACACATAGAAACGCGAGTCACTAATGAAAGGCAATGAAGTGAGCTGTGGGCGCCATCATCTGCCGTGTTTGAACCAACTGGCAGGTTAATTAGATTTCGACACGGAACCGGCGACCGCGGCCGTATGCACACACAAACTGTCAATATGGATGATTTCCAACTAAATTGTACGTTCAGAGCCAATTTGGCCATACACAGATTAAATCTCTCGTTAACGAAGGTCTCTTCTATGAAAAGGAGCAAAACGTTCAACCTGACATTACAAAACTAACAGTATGGTGCGACTAGTTCTAATCTAAGGCACAATCCCATCAATCTCTAAGCTATTTGACGTAGTCTCACTATGAAAACGGGTCACTGAAATGCATGACATGACATTTAATGTCTAAGTCTAACAAAGTTTAGTTAAATTGGGCCTTACCAGAGACAAGTTTAGCTCTAGCTTGACTTCGGAACTCCCTGTAATACCAGTCATATTTGTTTATTGCCTTGCTCTTTTACTGTCGAGACTTTTTCAACTGTGAGCTGAGTTTAGCTCGAACATAAGTTTGGAAAACTTTAGTTTCCTACCGATATCCAAGATTGCATGTCGATTTTGTTTTAGCTCTAAAATCATAACTTTATTTCTATGTGTTTTGCGAGTTTTACGGAACTATAACTGTTTACACAACCGACATTCGGCAGGACGTTTCGTTTTTGGACGAAGTTTTCATATTGTTTTCGTGTGGAGATCTACGATTCGTGATGAATCACTTTCCGGTTCGTCCATGTGATTGAGCTTTTGGACAACGATCCTTCAACTGAAAATAATTTAACTCCAGATTTCACTCCAAAATTTCATTCAAGAACTATAATTATGTTTATATTTCTTAATAATCGTTTTGGAGGATTGGTTGGCTTATGAAGAGTATTACGTAGTCATGTTGACGTATAAGTTAATGAGGGAACTTCAGAGATAACGCCCCGCCCCTCTCCCCCGCTGTGGTACCCGCATGACTCCACAAGTCCTCACACAAGTTTTCGCGACTTCCTTCCTAAGTTCATACTCTCATCGCACACTGAAAGAAAAAATGTTGAAACTTTTAATTAGATGCATCTCTTCCTACTCGTGTGTATCTATAGCGTAACCAGCAGCATGAATGTCTTCTTTGATGTGATAGGCAGAGTTGTGCAAATGTCGTATCATTGAGGTACAAATTTAATGAAATGGTGAACGAGAAAAACTCGACTATACGCTAATATTAAGTAGCAATCTAGCATCTTAATAAAACATAAGTGAGGAAATATTACTAGAAAAGTAGAAATATATATGTACAAGAATTTTTCTGTGTAGCCGTAAAATCAATAGCGATATTTATAACACTCTCCACGGCGTAGATAATATCGTGTTTCGAGACGTCCACTACATATTGTCATAAATCAATCTCGCGACCTAAACAAACTCGTATAACCGAGCCAACAGATACGCAATATAAAAGAAAGATAATGTCCAAGCAAACTTTCTTCCTTACCAAAACAACGTAGGAACAGTCAAGATTAAAGGGCGCAGTATCTTGGGGTCTGTATACGTACATATTTGTTCGAGTTTCTTGGGTCAAAAAACTTCAATCTATCATTTTTGTGCCCTTAAAATTTGGCTTAGTTTTCAGTTTATTCGTCACATATAGAAAGAGATATCCACTATCAATGTACGACTACTTATTTAAACTCTTAAATTAAAATTTCCTTACAAACTAAATGTATTCTTTTATTATATAAAATGGTAAACTGACTGCGTGATACGTCAACGCACACCCCTAACTGCTGGACCTAGGGACTAGATATTTTTCACATATATACCTTATACAGGTTAAACAGGTTTTTGAAAATTCCACCCCTAAGAAGGTAATATAGGGGGGTAAAATTAAAGTTAGTTAAAAGTAAAGTCCGTCAGTTTCAAAGTTAGGAGTCAGGTAATTTGATATTCCGCCCCCAAAGAGGTGAAAAGAGGGGTAAAGTTGTATGTCGTTCATTTTTCAAGTAAAAATTATTAATTTAAGTTACAGGTGAAAAACTATCGTAACATATATTGGTGTTGTTGAAATCAATCTTTAAGGGGGTGACAAGAGGGGATATAAATTTCGACGAAGGCGAAGTCGCGAGCGAAGTGCTGGTACAAAATACATTCTATCGATAAATTAATTATTACTTTGATTTACCAGCACCTAATTTGGAAAATAGTAAAGTTTTCAGACTACGTTTCAAAGACATGTTTGTCTTTTGCCTCTATGTACTTATTGGAGAAGCTCGCCTTTCAGGCACATACTTATTTACATATCGTTGTAAGTAAATTCTAAGTAAGTTCAACAAACCTCCTTGATTGCACGTATGATCAAATAAAACGTGTCTATTCACTTTACAACTTTCGGTAGCTAGTTGAAAATTGTATCATTAGTATGGCCCTTAAGCCCGTAATCCTCACTTCGTAGTCCAGACTAAATCCAATTATCGCGCGTCGGTGCAACCCACTACAGAACAAGGAATTACATAACTTTGCCATAACATAAACCCGATAGTTATTTCTACACATAGTCATATTATTTTCGGGTTTATCACGGCGAAACAAAAGAGGAAACAAGTAATAACTCCTGTGTAATATGGTGAATTTTTTTGCTATTTGGATAGTACCATGTTGGGACAGTCTATATATAGAAACTGTGGTGGGATTTTTACAGCTTCATAATATGTAGTTGTACATATTAGGTCTTTACCTATGAAATTGCCGTTCTGCAGTACTGGCCATTTCAAATCAAAATATTTTTTGTTTGGCTAAGAATTCTAATTTCAAATTAATTTTATTTTAAAAACATGGATTTTTTTTTCCAAAAGTAGTCATTTGTTTATTGATTAGTGTTACATTTTCATCGCATTTAAATCTTTTTCGTCATCATGGATACGTTAAAAATTCGAGTAATTATGGAATATGAGTACCGTCGTGGCAGCAACGCGGCACAAGCGGCACGCAACATCAACGACGTTTACGGAGCTAACACTACAAACCAACGCACTACCTGTTATTGGTTTGCTCGCTTCCGTTCTGGAAATTTCGACCTGAAAAATGAACCTCGCGGTCGTCCGAAGACTTTGGTCGACAATGACGAATTAAATTCGATTGTGGAAGCTGATGATACACAATCTACGGCTGAATTAGCAGCAGCTTTCGACGTTAGCGTCAAAACAATATTGGTCCATTTGCGTCAAATTGGCAAGGTAAAAAAGCTTGACAAATGGGTGCCCCACGAACTCAATGATCGCCAGCGCGAAGTACGCGTCGAGACGTGCCTTGCACTGCTCAACAGACACACAAATGAAGGAATTTTGAACCGCATTGTTACCTGCGATGAAAAATGGATTCTGTTTGATAACCGCAAGCGCTCAGCAAGTTGGTTGGATCCTGGTTCAGCACCTAAACAATGCCCTAAACGAAAACTTACCCCAAGAAAAGTGATGGTCACTGTTTGGTGGTCTAGCGCCGGTGTGATTCAACACAGCTTCTTACCAAACGGGGTGAGCATTACTGCAGATGTGTACTGTGAAGAATTGAACACAATGATGGAGAAGCTGGCACATCTCCAACCAGCATTGGTCAATCGCTCGTCTCCGCTGCTCCTGCACGACAACGCGCGACCTCATACTGCACAGCAGACGGTCTCCAAGTTGCAAGAACTGGGGTTGGAAGCTCTCCGTCATCCGCCCTACTCACCAGACCTTGCGCCTACAGACTACTACTTTTTCCAGAATTTGGATAACTTCTTGGCGGGAAAAAAATTCAATACCCGAGAGGCAGTACAAAATGCCTTTGAAGAATTTGTTGCCTCCCGTCCAGCTGATTTCTTTAAGAGGGGCATCAATAAACTGCCACTGCGTTGGCAAAGATGCATTGATTGCATGGGTGATTACTTCGATTAATACAAATAAAAAATACATGAAAAAAAATCATTTAAATTTTTTCATACAAAACGGCAATTTCATAGGTAAAGACCTATTATTAGCTTGATAGTAATAAAACCATTGATGAAGTGATAGCCGTGGCATAGTCAGTAATATTCAGCATCCCTACATTTTATTTTGCATCCCGATTATTCCACGGCCTGAATGGGTATTAAGCTTGTATTAAACACAATCTGCCTGCAAAATTAATAATTTACACGCGAATTCGGAATGTTATCAACTTAGGCGTAGCACGTCTGTTTTTGGCAATGTCTATGTCAACTTTCAAATATTTCGATGTTATTAAAATGTAGTTTTGAGTGCAGTCTGCGGTTTGGCAGCTCTTCCAGTAAATTGCTGCTCACGTCGGTGGCGAGGCTCTAAACGCCGGCGCTGGGTCGAGGCGCGAACACTCGAGTCGAGAGCTTGCGCGTGACTATCAAGTCGCGTCGTGCAATCTGCATCGACATTTTAAAATACGAATTACGAGATTTCACTTTGCATGTTTTTGTAGACCAGTGCTGGCTGGAGAATATAGGTATATGCCTGTTCAGTTGTGTTCAGCACGCGTAGCGTGACCACTTCACTTTCTACTCTTCGAAGACAAAGTTAAATTTCTTTTCTTCTTTTTTGCTATCGCACCGTAAAAATCTTTTCCCAGTCTGTTATTTTATGCCATGTTTCTTCCATTTCTACAGTGTTCATGATATGCGTGTTGAATGCTAAAAAAGCCTTATGAGAGAATGATTATACCGAATGCACCTTGCCAATCTATGCTTTCATAAAGGTGCTTTTCCAGCCCCATTAAAAAAATCTATTATTACACCTGTGCATAAGGGTGGCGATAGAGACGACGTCAACAATTATCGACCTATTTCCGTTTTAACTGCAATTTCAAAAATATTAGAAAAATTGATAAATACTCGTCTCTTGCAGTATCTAAATAGATTTGATATTCTGTCACCTTCTCAATTTGGATTTAGGCAAAAAAAGTCAACTGAAGATGCTGTTTTAGCACTAAGTTCTTTAGTAACCGAACAGCTTGACAAAGGAAACAAATGTATGGCAACCTTTCTGGATCTAAGAAAGGCCTTTGACACCGTCTCTACTCCCATTCTTTTACACAAACTTGAAGCTATCGGAGTTCGTGGAATACCTCTGGCACTTTTTAAAGATTATCTTTCTGGTAGAACACAAAAAGTGAAACTGGGACAAATTGTTGGTGAGGACGCGGATGTATCATACGGTGTACCACAGGGAAGTGTTCTAGGACCTACACTATTTTTAATTTACATTAATGACCTTTGCAATATGAGGATTAATAATGCCAAAGTATTCTCATACGCCGATGATACAGCTGTCGTCTTCTCAGGGAAAACATGGGACGAGGTTAAAAATAGTGCAGAAGAAGGGCTAGCTCTTGTTGCAACTTGGCTAAAAAAAAATCTGCTCACCCTGAACACTAGCAAAACCAACTACGTTTGTTTTAATGTTTATAATCGGTTTCAACCAGACAAGGAATTTAATCTAAGAATCCACACGTGCGACATATCTACTATTGGAACTTGCTGCAATTGTCCTACTATCCAACAAGTTACCCAAACAAAGTATCTGGGAGTGATTATTGACCAACGTCTCTCCTGGCATCCTCAACTGGAACTAGTCATGAGTAGGGTACGAAAACTTATTTGGATATTCAAAGAGCTGAGATATGTTGTACCAAGGAGAATAAAAGTAAATAAAAATAATGACAACCAAAAAAATCTATTAAATGAAATTTATGTATCCTTGGTCCAGTCCGTTTTAATATATTGCATAACTGCATGGGGTGGAGCAACGAAATCTAGTTTTCTAGAGTTAGAACGTGCTCAAAGAGCGATACTTAAAGTGATGTACTTCAAAAAAAGAATATTCTCCACTGAAAAGCTTTACAAATTATGCAATCTGCTGTCAGTGAGAAAATTGTACATCCTTCTTATCATCCTCAAAATGCACAAAGAGACTCCATATGATCCTAAAATACTAAAAAAGAGAAAGAAACATTGCATAGTAAACGTTCCCTCAACTAAAACTGAATTTGCCAGTAGACAATATAAAAAACGCTCCGCCTATTTATACAATACAATTAATAAATTAATATATATTTATGATAAAAAAAAATATGAATGCAAAAAAAAGCTAACAACATGGCTACACAATTTAAATTATGATGACACAGAGTTACTTTTGCAACGTGTGACTTAATAATAAATAATATAGACTCATGATATTCGCTTAGCTATTCACAAATATATTATGCGCTCAAAATCTCTCTCTCACACTTTCCCAAACACACATTCACTCACACACACACTCACTCACTCACTCACGCACACTCACAAAGACACACGCAGGTGCGCACACACGCTTATACAATTTATCGTTCCTTGTTTAATTTTGTTTTTCTTTTTTTGTTATTTGCCTATTTATTTTGTATCACTATAATGTAAGGGAAGAGCGGAGCCTTCAACTACAGGCATTTCTAAGCCTAAATGGAGACTCCTTGACATGCAATGTAACCCAAATTGATACGTAATAATAATAATAATAAACTTAATAATAATAAAACTTAATGCTTATTGAATATTTGCACAAACTATTTAAAATACAACATCGGCATTACGGCAATGCACGACTGTAGCTTGCCAATTTTTTCACTGGTTTCAGCAGTTCAGGCTCACTGCCACTAGCGCGAACAATTTCATCGCTTTTTTTTGTACTCAATTCTTATTCCGCAAATATTTGAGGAGAGGGATGAGGAGGCACTCTGCCAATCAATTGAGTGATTGGTAAAAGATAGAACAGTTCTATTACTAATTTATACACACTTACCAATTTACATGATCAAAACTTTATAAGAACAGTGAATTATGTGAAGCTTATCATTTTGTAGTGGGCACTATACCTTAAGGTACAGTTGACTACTACGTTGACCTTGAGCTGATCTAGTTCAGTCTAGAGTCTCAATTAAATGCGAGGCCAGATAATACTGGTTTTGTTAGTATTGCGGTGCGTCCAACTGCACCTACATACCTACGGTAGACTCGCGCGCAGTTCACCAAGTAATTAATAGATCGTTTCGAGATCGCTTCGTAATTGGACGACTCTCGAGTCGCGAATTGATTGCTTCATATAAAAAGGTGTTGATAGATGGCGCCACGAGAGCTTTTGAATATTAATGGGTGTCGTTGAAGAGGTTTTGTCTGGCCGCATGTAAAAAGCTCGGTCTCAATAGAAAATTGCTATGAATGAATAGGAGTTTTATAATGAATTTTACTATGGACATAATAAAATGCAGAAGGTAACTTTAAACGCCTCCGTTAGGATAGAGGAACATAGGCATTCCTACCCAAAGTGTAAGTAAGTTTAGTACATTTTTTAAGTTTTCATAAAAGCTTGTTTTCGTACGTATATCAAGTATTCGTCGCCTATCATCCGACCGTTTTAGCTTTCTGAATTCCATCCCATAAGTCTAAGCTGTAACTATGCTAAATCTCACTCTCCTCCGTACTTAGTAGTAGTAGTACTTAGTACCAGCCTATTACTGTCTCACTGCAGGGCAAAGGCCTCTACTCATACAGAGAAGGCACGAGCATTAATCACCACGCTTGCTCAAGACGGGTTGACGATTTCAGACTTATATTAATTATATAGAATAGAATAGAATTTTATTTTGCAAATATGGGTAGTACATAGTTCTTAGGATTACATTACAGCTCAGCCACATTTTACCGTTCAGCATGCAAATATTTAAAAATTATTATCTGATTATTATACTTAAATTTTTTCTTTAAATTACTAGATAAATTTACACATTATTATTATTCAATTTTTATTACTACATATTTTTACTTACTATATTTAACTTTACTACACTTTACACTTTACTACTATAAATCCAGGTTTCCTCACGATGTTTTTCCTTCACCGATGTCAATGATGTCCAAGATAAACTTAGAAAGTACATATGAATTGAACAAATCACATTGGTACTTGCCCATGTTTGAACCCACAACCTCGTGCACAAGAGGCGAGGCCTACACCACTGGGCCATCATGACTCCTCCGTACACCCAACTCTTATTGAATACGAAGTTTTCCCTTCACGTATTAATATAATAATTAGTATAATCCTTCTAAGTACCTTTAAATTCTGCAAAATAAATCATCCCCCATTCCAAAAGGAGTATTTCGGCTTATTAATATTTTATGCTAAACGAACGTTAATGTTCTTTGATGAATAATTCCTTTTAACGTTGTTAGCTCTGTGCGGACATTCCGCTCGAAAGGTACCAAAATGCTTATGTCAAATGTTTGCCAGAATTATCTATCCAAAACTCGTAATGGCCATCGGCGAGTTGGCACACACCACAGGGAATAGACGTGACTTCCCAAATTCCGACAATCCCGTGGAGCTTTACATTACGACCAGTCAGAGCCACCGACCGACGTACTTTGAACGTTAAACAGTTGTATTCATTTGGCCACAGCTCCATTGACGTACCATAGTGTACCTAGTTGTAGCCCGTAGGTATTATAAGTTTCCCGTGGTCCAAAGTTAATTCATATTTGATAACCTTGTTATTGTAAATTCGCATCTGTGTCCTTAAACACGGATGCGAAATTCCACTAACGTAACAATACACTTACAATTGTATGTATTTGTATTTAGCTGACTAAATCAAATCCCTGCATTTCAAAATCCGTAACAATGAAATGCTTTTAAATCCATTAAACAGTGAAGTACACTGATCAAAGGGCCGGTGGGGTGAGCGGACGTGGACTGTCCCCGTGCTAGACGCCGCCACGCCGCCACCACGCCACCGCCACGCCACCACCACGCCGCCGCCACGTTCCGCGCTCGCCGCTCGGCCGCACCGCGCGGAACTCAATCATTAGTGTGCTCACTCAATGTGAAAGCGATTTTATCCTCGACGACTCCGCCCCTTTGAAACTGGCGCAATATTGTCGAAAGCAGGAAAACATTTCACGAGAAAAAAATATTGTTCGAGACGCGGCGAAGAAAATGAGGACGAAATGCCAGGAGCCAATCGAGCGAACGAGTCTCGGTGGCAATATGCTTCCGCGTTTGCGTTATCGATGACGCTGCCGGCGGAACTGCTGTCGCTGTAAACGTAAACGAGCGCCGAGCGGGTTACACACTCCTACCGCCCGCGGTTGTAAGCTCGGGAGTCTGAAACAACTTCGTTACAAGTTTTGTTTCTGGCCTGCAATATTAGTTTTAGTCAAAAAGCTATTTTTCAACCCGCCGTCGAAAGGCTTGTAAAGTTTTGTAATTTAGTTAATTCGTACTCAACGTTTCGTGAAGCCCTCGTTCGGGGTCTTAGATTGAAGATACTCTCGTATAATATTGGCTAGGGAACAGTACGATGATTGTTAAAACAACATCAATCGAGAATTCGCTCGGTGATTGGGGGCTGGTGGAGTTATTAAATTAATTTATGCGGACTCGGAAAAGTAAATAAACCTGTTCTCATTAGAAAGTTTTCCAGGCTGAATAAATGGGCAAATGTTGAAGTGAAACGCTTGTGTCTGTGTGCAGGTGCTGATGTTCCCCGAGGAGGGGTGGGCCCGCAGCGCGTCGTCCTCCTACTGGACGCTGCAGCCGTGCTGGTGGCGCCGGTCACGTTGCAAGGTCGTCGAGGTCGCCGGAACTAGACGGTGAGAGCTTTTAAATTAAATTACAGTAATTACATATCTATTGCCATTTATGTATTCTTACAAGGTAGATGGGTTTTTGTATTTTGAATCAGATTAAACATTTATCATTGTTGTTTTTACTACATTTATTATTATTTTGACTGACTGACTCGAATCCAAGTAGGTAAATGTTAATATTCAGGAATGGGGAGAAGTAGTAATTTAGTTTCCTAAATTACTACTTCTCCCCATTCCTGAATTTTATCGTCTTGAGCGATTGATAAATTGAATGTCAAAGTAAAACTATTTATTTCAATTAAAACATTAAAAGGCACTTCTGAATGTCAAAAGATTATAAAAATGTTGCTCCTTTCAAAAGATAGTTTCTTTCCAATGGTTCTTACCATTGGAAAGAAACTCAATATTTAGTCTTAAAATCATATGGACAATATTTGTTTACATTTATTAAATAATAATTTGACGACACGGTTGGCGCAGTGGCTGAGCGATCGGCTGCCGCGCCGCGTGTCGTGGGTTCGATTCCCACACGGAACAAATATTTGTATGGCCTACAGGTAGTTGTTCCGGGTCTGGCTGTTTGTGTAAGTGACTTTAAATGTTTGTAAACGCACCCACGACACAGGAGGAATTCCTAGTGTGGGGCAACGTTTTTTTTTAAGAAAAAAAAGAATAATAACTAAAGTACAATACAACTATAATAACAGAATGTGGGGTCAATTTCATGAAATAATATAATTTAATTAGCAACCATTTTGATCTTGTCTCTTTCTCTTTTTTTAAATAAAAACGTTGCCCCACACTAAAAAATCTCCTATCCTCGTGGGTGCGTTTACAAATATTTAAACTCACATTTATAATCAGCCAGTATCATGACTCTAAGATTGGCCGATGGAGCAAGACCATCAGGTTTGCAAGCATTCTTGTCTTGGATATACTTAATCCTAAAGCTAAACTAATTTTAACATGTTTTTTTACGAAAATATTTTAAATATTAATTATTATCAATTATCGCAGTTCTCTATAATAGATGTACATACTTAAGATAATCTGTAAAATGGTTGAGGTGTTTTATCTTTCGAGATTCGATTATCAAATATATGTCACTGTCAAACCCTCGACAAAGTTGTCGCCACCAATCTTGTATATGGTATATGAGTATCTGCTGTTCTTACCTCCAGAAGTCATCTGCCTAGCCCTTTCCAACTATGATGGGTACTGCTTCCAGTCTAACCGAATACAGCTGAACACCAGAATTTACATGGTTGTGACTGCCCTGACTTCCTATAAGAATAGATTGACTGACTTTGGAGCTTACTACCCATAACGGCTGTCAAACAACTGTAAATAACAGCTGGGACCAATGTCTTATCGTGATTTCGCAGGCACGGAGTTGCCCTGATTTTTTATCTACAAACTGACCTTGAGAAGCTTAGGTTCATCTTCGATCGCCCTGTATGGCTGATTTTATTTAGCCACAAGCCACTCTAAAAGCATCCGCTTAGAGTAAACCTACTACTTAGCCGCTAAACAGGAAAATTAAGACAACATAATTTGTGTTACCTGCAAGCGTTGTTAACAAAATCTTAAATAACATTTTCAACAAAACAGGGATTTGGAGTAAAAAATATAATTAACGCTTTCAACGCGGAGAGGAAACATTATATCATGTTTGTTGCACGTTAACGTGCTTTTCGCAATTAACCGGCGTGGTTCAGGTGAGCGCGCTAAGCCGTTGTTTGACAAACGGCGGGAAGTGGTCGGCGCCACTATCGCGCGATCGCTCCGCCAGCGCCATGCGCCGCTGAGAAGTGGCGCGAACGTGCCGTAAATAAAGATGGCGGATGCTGAAGGGCTTAGTGCGAATGAGGTGCTATTTATTATCACACCGCTACAACATAAAGTATTTATTTAACGGCTGCTGAACAGCTTTATTTTCCAAATTAGATGGTTTTACCGGTTCAAAGTTCAGCAGTGTGCCGTTGAATCGATATAAAGGTGTCGGAACTATTGAAAAGTTTTAGCAAAATTATTACTCTCTAACCGCATTATTAGTTGCCATTCCGGTGAGTGCAGGCTTTTACCAAAATTTACTGGAAATCGTATAGCAGGGAATTTTGGAAAACAAATTAGCTTGGAGAAAAACGTCGAAGCTTGGACGCGACAGTTAAACGGGCGCAGTTACTGTTAACGATTATTGCCAGCCGTCCTACTATTTTGCCTAAATGAGTTGTATCTCACGATACTCCACACAGATAGCTTTGTACTTTCGCTTACTTCTAATGTAGATAAAACTCACCACTTCAAAGTTACGTCTACTTAGTTAAAAATCAGAGTTGCTTAAATGCAATTGCGTGACTTAAATAGTCTTTTTATGTATGAAACTTGTCCGTCTTTAGGATTTGTACGGGTGTACGTCCGAAAATATTAGTTTTCTTTTAAGGTTATCTTAGTTTACCATCTATACTAAATATCGACTGGATTACGTGTCAATGGCCGGCGGGAATGTTACGAAACTGGTTTCAGTTTGGTTTAAATAGTGCAAGGGAGTTCCGATTACAATCACATCGGTTCTAAAAGGTGCTCTGCAACCGTAGGCTCTAATTTCGGAAACGTCGATTTAATTTCGTTTACTTCGAAGAAAGAAACGTCGGAACACGCATAAAGGGATTTTAATTTGCTGGTGGGTAGTGAGAGGCGAGAGTGTTCAGGGCTATTACAGGCTGGCAGCCATTACAGGGCCGTTAGAGCCTCAGTAGGCACGTGTTGGATTCGCGCCCTACTAACTGGTATACGTGACCGGCATGCGGACTCCTCGGCCTTCCCGAATGCATCAGGAAAATTCAAGTTTCCAAGTTTACACGTGACTTTTTCTCTTCAAATTACTTTGCGTAACTCGAAGGGACTTTGACAGTTTGTTCGTTTACACTTCACTGATACGTCACCACCGGAGCGGGTTTGAGATAATTTGATTTGTTTTTCCCTAATCTAACTTATACATTCATTCATTCATAGGCATAAGACATTGATTCTCCAAAAAGTTTCCAACAAAAACCCTTAGAAGTAGATAGCAATTTATCACGTGGTACAACGTGTCCAATGTCGTAGAGCAAATAATTCCTAGGGGCAGTAGTTATGAGGCAGTCGAGCGGAGATAAATCACGGCTTGTCTGCGGCGTATTACAAGGTGCTGGCTCCGGGACCCGGGCGCCGGCCCGAGGTGAGCGTCTAGCACTAATTCTCGCCGGTGACAAACGGCCACCGACGTCACACATTATCTGTTGTACACCTAAACACAGGTCTTTACTACCTTGCTTTTATTTTTTATTTCTACACCACTATTAAAAGTTTGTACTCCAACCTTTTCCTCTGCTCGTGTCTTTCATCTAAAGTGCTAGAGAGCTTATTCAGGATAGACCTAGATAGCTCTGTTTCATTTATGGACACCTATTTGTCCATAAATGACCTGTGTTGTTAGGCTCAGTGGGAACTATACCTCTGTATTATTTAGCTCTTTGAAGTTATACTAACATAGTTTAATTGTTTCAGGCACAGCACCCATGCTCGTATGGTGATCAGCGGCGCCAACGCAGTCTACATCGTCGGCACTTTCAAGCACATGGGGACAGACGCCGATTTTAAGGTATTTATTATAAACTCGTAACATATCTGGTATGAATGCTCTACTGTACATTATACGCTCAGGGATGTTGCTGATTTCTCTATGCCATAGAGGAATTAAATCATCATCCTCTTGCCCTTATCCCAATTTCATTTGGGGTCGGCGCAGCATGTCTTCTAGTTCCATACATCTCTATTTCCCGTCATCTCAGAAGAAGTCACCTCCTTCTTAGCCATATCAACTTTCGAATTAAATCCCTGGGGCTAACAACTCCATTTTGAACTGCACTTGCATTAGTCAGTGCAAGTGCAGTTCAAAATGGAGTTGTAAATACCCCCACGGATTATAGCTGACCTACACAGTCGTGTAGGTCGGCTATAATCCGTGGGGGTATTTCCTTAATAGATTATTTCAGACACCAATTTGCATCTTTTTCATGGTCGGTCTTAAAAAGATAATGTCTAAACATTAAAAGTCTGAGTTTTTTCCGGTGTTGCCTCTCAGAGTAGTCGGCTCGGAAACACCGACCTAATCACGTTCTAATTTGTTTATTTTTATTTTGTAACCTGTGTGTGCTTTTTTTTAAACCCTTGTACAATTGATAATTATCATGGAGACAACAAAAGTTAAAAAAAGTTACAACTGCGAGTATGGCATATTTTTAAGAACCTTTACAGGAAAATTCCAATGCGATAAATGCATTTATACTTACTTAGTCCACATCTAATATCTAATAAATTCTTTTTTTATATAAAAACGTTGCCCCACACTATGAGTTTATCCTTTGTCGTGGGTGCATTTACAAACATTTAAATTCACATACACAAACAGCTAGACCCGGATCAACTACCTGTAGGCCATACAAATATGTGTTCCGGCGGGAATCGAACCCACGCCACGCAGCGCAGCATCCGATCTCTATGCGACTGCGCCAACCGTGCCGTCAAAAATTATAAACAATGCATGCCTTGTGAATTCCAATCCCATGTAGTTATATCTCTAATCGTTAATTCGTTGTTGACAGCTGTATTTGACGACGAACGTGACGCAGGCAGACTTCAACATGGGCTACACGATGACAGGCACGCTGGAGCGAGGCTGCCGATCCTCCAACACATTCCAGATGACACACTTCGCAGTCCTGCGCCGCTGTGACCATGATGCGCACCATCTCAAGAACGCATAGATTACGCTTCTTCCATAGGTCGGCACATGGCTGAACATCATCTAGATATCTTCAGCTATACACGACGCCAACAGCCTTTGATATCTTTTTTTATTATTATTATAGAGAATCGGAAGGAACGAAGTTAACATACACTTTTATACTACCAAGATCAGTGTATATTGATTTTATATTATATGTTTTCCTTTACACCATAAATAAATACCAATATTTTTAATTGTGTATTTGTTGAGTAAGTCACTGTAATTTCCATCAGTTTATGAATCAATGGCTGTTGGTCCAATAACTATATATATTTATTTGCGTAATTCTATGCAATTAAATCCGGTGAGCTTATTATTAAAATTAATCAACGATATCTACGTATTTTACATCAAAAATCATTCTAGGTGTTGATCTCAAATAGATTGCTAGTCATTATTATAAGGTTATATTGCCAAGCGATATTGTGATCTCGAATTTTAGATGTTCGATTATAAGTAGTAACATTTTCAATTTCTGTGTGTAGATTCTAATAATCGTTTAGATTTTTCTAATTAGCGTAATGTAATAGGCATGGAATACACTTGGAGATATAAATAATTTACTTGTAACATGTACAGCCGCTTTTAGTAATAGTAGTAGAAACATTAATTATTTTTATATACAATCTAGTCTATATATTCTAGTCATTACGTAGAACTTAATTGTATGTTTTTGTATTGTGTAGTTGATTCCAATGTCAAAGTTTGTAAGGGTAACTTAGTCTAAGTAGGGCGTAAACTTCGTGTTTTGAACGTAAGCTTCTTTGTTTAAATACAATGTAAAATGTAAGACAGGAGTCACATGTACCTGCTTAAAATCATGATTTAATATCTAAAATGTAAGCAAAATCCTTTGCAATATTTTAAGGTCCGCATTTATTCTTAAAAGTTTCCAGTTCATCGAAAATATTTTTCATAAGTCAAACGAAATTCATTTGAAAATGGCTGTGAGCAAGAAATTGTGATGTGCTCGACCACGGTTCGTCGAACAAAATAATAATATATTGCTCAGTCGTACATCGATCCGGAGCGGTCTGCACTACCCGCTGCCCAGCCTGCCCCACATACCGCAAATATGAACACATTTTGTTTACGATGTGCCCCACGTTACTAATCCACGTAAACGTGTGTTCCCCACGTAACACCTTCATACCTTACCTACGTATTGCGAACCTTTATGATCGATAGTCCAAAGTTGAACCGCGTTCAACTTCGGGCCGCTCAACCCAACCGCTAAGTTCCTCTTCACTAGTACTTACTTAAGTTTTAATTAGAATACTGTAACTATAAGTACGTGTTATTAATAAGGTGTTAAGTGTAAAAGGGTGGTATAACACAAACGTCCAGTATCGCACTCCCTCCAGTGTTTACACACATCATTTTTGTACAAAGTTACGAGTGTTTTATGGCTACTTTTCGGCTATATATGTACTAGTGTACGGTAGAGTGCATTTAACAGATTCTACTCGCGTCATCAGCATGAACTTGAAACAACCCTAGCTAGGAAATGTATTTGCCAACCGATACAAGTTTTGTGATGTCTATCTCACCGATATTTACGAACACTTATTGATGTCCACGTATCCCGGGCCCCGGCGGTAAAGTTTCAACTGATATAACTAAGAAGTTAAAATCTTTAATCAATCTTCGGTAGTTTCCATTCGATATAAATGAAATCTTTCGATTTATTATATAGTCACGTATGTATGTAGTAGCGAGTAAAGTCTGTTAATATTCAGCTTTCATCAACCATTTTTTAATAAATACAGTAGTTCTATTGTCATTAGTAAAGATAAAAATACCTAGTTCGTTTCATTCGCTAACTTATTATAAACTCAAACTGAATTGATGTGGTTCTACTATCTTAAATATAGGTACATTAGACTCCCGAATTTTCAGCTGAAAGAATTAGGTGATAAGGTTTTCACGTAGATACATACATTAAGGTCTCAGTGTGATCCCCAGAGTACTCACGCGAGAAAGTAATCGTTCTAATCCCAAATATAGCCACGAACATTATTCATACGCCTTTCGTTGATTTACTAGTCTTCGAGCGTAGCAATTTATTTATTAATATTTGCCACATAGAAAACTAATCTGCAATGATAATATTGTTGGCTCTACATAAATATGCAAATCATACACCCGCTACAAATCCCTCTTGGGAGGATAACCGTTTCCCTTCTCAAGTATTGGCCTCACGACGCAATCCTTATTGCCCTAAGGCTGAGTGTCCACCTGCGGAGATGACAGAGCTCTTAGGAACGTCCAATTCCTCTTTCCGAAGCATTTGGAAATCTGGACAAATGCCCACAAGTTCAAATAAATGGTCACATGGAATAATATTTCACGTTTGATGTTTTATATTGGAAACATTTGTTCGAAAATCCAAAATGCTTGAAATGTATAATTTGGTTGTGAATATTTTGTGTGTGTATATGTTTCCAATATGCGGAAACAAGGTAGTCTAGGTTAAGATTTCGCTGCTTCCTCTCGCTCATTCATCCCTTTTCTTAAACTATTCATAATTATATTTAAATGTATTAAAGTGTTAGTGTAAAGCAAGTGCCAAAGACAATTTAGGGAGCTTTTATGATAAGTTTCAATTATTTATAAGTGATGGTGTAAATAAAAATTCGCTTCAAATTTTAAATGTTGTCTTTCGTATATCGAGATGACTCCAATAAATTGTATGGAAAATCAAACTTGTGTTTCTTTCAATGTATTCCCTAACAATCTATTTCTTATAATGTTGCAATGATTAATTATAGAGTCGAAACTCAATGTAGGAATAATACGCTGCCAAGTATATCTCAAAAGTTTTAACAAATACATATTTAGTACTGACATTCAACAATAATCTAAACACATTTTTTTATTAAGGAAATAGAAACTGAGCTCGTCTTATTAATTCAATGAAACATCGAAACATAAAAACCTGAATTTAGGCATGTGTCACATAAGCAGACGAAATTAAATACGTCGGGAAGTTACTGTTGACATTAGATCCTTGTAGTTTCACTTTGCGGTCACAATGACACGCGGAAGTGTTACACTGCCGGCTCACTCACGTATAATGCATGCTCGCCCATATCGCAACTCAGTAGCCGGCCACACCTTGTACCATGTTCACTGACAAAGTAGTGCTGGTAACTGGAGCCAGCTCCGGGATAGGAGCAGCCTGTGCATTAACATTCGCAAAATCCTCCGCCACACTGACGTTAGTAGGCAGGAATTTGGATAACCTCACCAAAATCGGAAAACAGTGCGAGAAACTAAACCATATCAAACCTCTTCTCATCGTTGCTGATATAACATCGGATAGTGATCTAGAAAAAATAGTCGAAGAAACTGTACGTAAACATGGGAAAATAGACATCCTGATCAACAATGCCGGTATAAACGCCGTGTCAGGAGCGCACACTTCAACGGAGGCTTACGATCGAGTAATGGCTACCAATCTACGCGGAACGTATCTACTCACTACTAAAGTGATCCCTTACTTGCTGAAAACGAAAGGGAACATCGTAAATATATCGAGCGTCCTATCAAACAAACCACTGCCTAACATGACTCCGTACTGCATGTCAAAAGCAGCCATAGACATGTTCACAAAGTGTACTGCACTACAATTGGGCCCAAAAGGAGTTAGAGTAAATGCTGTTAATCCAGGACCTGTGAAGACAGAACTGTTCAGAAGAAGTGGCATGGGCGATACTGATTATGATAGAATGTTCGTTGGCATAGAAATGAATACGCCCTTGAAGAAAATAACAAAAGCGGAGGACGTGGCCGAACTAGTGGTGTTCCTAGCCAGTGATAGAGCAAGCTGTATTAGTGGAAGTTGCTATATCATCGACTGTGGGCTCATGCTAGGCGATGCTGGCATTTAGTAATTGATCACTGCATACATAGGCACATCTTAATATACACATACACCATATCAAAATGTTCACTGTGTTTTCATTTATATTTCGTTGTCAAAACAACTCCAAAGTTTCCGCGCTCACAAACATATTTAATTGTGATAAGTTTGTTGGAAACTTAAATGTCTCGATGATATTCCACAGAACAAAGGCTTAGGCATATTAAAATATGTAACGCGGTATATCGAGCCTAATAATAAACAAAAGGCTTGCGGGACATAGTACTGATAAACCTTGTTAGATGTTCCCTCAAGTTTCATTGCGGCTCGTTTAGATTGCAGCGACAATTACATTACAGTGTTTCCCCTGAAATATCTGTTCTTTTTGGTAATGGAGGGCAATATATTTACTTATCTGGAATACGTAATCCTTCCCCAGGTGGCTCGCTAATACCGTGTTATCTTGCGTTAATTTCCCGCGCATAATCTTCTCGCAAATTGATTGTGCTCCCTGCAGCGGCACTGAAAATTAAATTATAAATAATATCGTCGGCAACGTTAATGCTTTCAAAAATTACCTTGCTTTTTATCTCGGTATTAATCTCGCACAAAAATCTTGCTGCAAGCAAGAACATCTCGCGAGGTATTTACTTTAGTGTTGTAATGATAGTGTAGCTTCATTTTGTACACGGAGTAAAAATGTAAGGAGTGGAATATTTAAACGTTAATATCCACATAGAGGATCTTCTAATTAAAGTTCTCGGATTCCTAGACTGTAACCGTAATAAAGTGTAATTTCCAGCTACAAGTACGTAATCCGCAACAAGAGTAACCTCGTTAGGCGCGGGGGGCGCGGGCGCGGGCTTGGGAGCGGGGGCGCGTTATACGCGATTAATATAATTCCCTAATTTATACGCGGCGAACGTTACTGTACGGGGTTCCATTGTTATTGGGCCAAACCGCGGCTTTCAATTACGCGGCGCACTCACACAGATACTACTTTGCTCTTGTCCTTACGATCCTAACTTTGTCAATGAGTGTTGTAATTGTCTTTCTTTCCGCGTTGATTGTCGCGTTATTATCGATTACTCTTCACGTGTAATGGGGATGAAGCAGGTGCTGTATTAGCGTATAGCAGTGGTAATAAAATAAAAAATACATTTATTTCTCCTCCAGAAATAAATACAAAGAAAAACTTAATACTTAATTAATAATATTAATAATTTATTTATTTGTGGGAGACAAGGCGACAAGAAAGGTTTCAGTAACAAGTGCATAAATGAAGAGTGAAAGAGTGAGTAAACATTATGACAATGTATGTGTTGAATACTTTGTTTGCTACGATAATTTCCAGCGTGTGTTCATTCACCTTTTTTTTTAATCTTTGCCTGCAACTATCTATGAATGGTTCCCCATTTAGAGTACGTGAGCGGGCCAACATGAACTTTTAGTGCCCAATCATTAAACAGTCTCTACAAACGTGTACCTACCAGCAATTTGCTTAGACAATGCACTTAGGAGTCCGTACGGTTCACGTACGACAAATAAACACAGCAGCGATGCTATTAGAATAGGATAAGTAATAATGTGTGCGACGCTGCAAGCCCACGTCGATTGCATTACTCTCAACATTTGGTAGTTTGTATTCCTTTATGACGTACATAATAAACTACGGGTGTAGTTGCTTCGAAGTTCGGTGCATTAGTGCACTTATCGTGTTTGCAGGTAACTTTGTCAACTGTGGTCTGTGGGGGTGGGTCGTCGGCAGATTGTGTCGTTTTGATAGTGTTTTGTTTCGTACCAAACTTATTTGATTTATGAGGTGACGGAATTAGTATGTATTATGACTGAACTGAACTTGTCTGCCCCAGTGATACTCGTAGTTGCAGGTAGCAATTAAAAAAGATAGAGAGACTCCGATTCTCTACAAAATGTTTTACAGTATTTGTAATTAGTGATATGAAGTTTTCATCATACATATCAGATACATCCTCACTAATAAATAAACAACACCTGTAACTTAACAAAAATGTAATGAAAAAAATATACTATCCACACCCACTTCTACTGCCTTTATTTATCTGTCGCTATACTTACCCACAGTTGAGCCGCAGCCATGCAATATCAAAAAGAAATTACCACCC
Organism: Phlogophora meticulosa; assembly: GCA_905147745.2. Taxonomy (NCBI): domain Eukaryota; kingdom Metazoa; phylum Arthropoda; class Insecta; order Lepidoptera; family Noctuidae; genus Phlogophora; species Phlogophora meticulosa. Next base: position 7,299,311 of record LR990535.1, on the reverse strand, counting down.
AAGTATCAGTGTATCCCGAGAGCCGGGAAATGATCGGAGGTTGCACTAGGTCGCATTATCGGACATCTACTTGTCGAGGCACGTCGGCCTGCCTGTCCTATTTGCTGACAGTAATCTTGAAGAGTTGCCAGCCCGACTCCGCACAAATATATTGGAACTCTTACCCCCCAGAGACCGAGCAGTGCGGGTAAGGTGATCATTTCTTGTTTTGACACAAACAACGGACGATTCTGATTCCTATTTGTTAGTGGATAGAGTCGCAATTCGCCTTGTAACAAGCTAATATTTGTTTTGATAGTAAAGGGATGTGCAATCGAGAGACGTCTATTTAAAGGGACAGCAGATCGTTTTACTTGTAATTTGTATTACGCGTGCTAGGAATGTGAAAGTTGCAGTATCTCTTACGGGGAAAATGGTATGCATATGTAAGTATGCATAAAGTTAATTAAGCGAATATACCCTTAGTAATGAATATCGACCAGTTTCTTTGATATTACTGAATGTGTGTCCTAAGTAAACCTAAAAACAACTCTGTGTAGTACCTTTCTTTGTTAAGTTAAGATTGTTGTTGTTCTTTACAGTTGTTTTTCTACTCAGATGCAGCAGGTATTCATGGCTAGAGCGAGTCGGGCTTATCCACGGAGTGTTCCGTACCTTGGATGGAAAATATTTTACGATTTTTAAAGTTAAATTGTTATTGTTTAGGACCGGATATCAAGTTTATTTTGTAAAGAGTTTTGGCTGATTTAGATATAAAAAACCGTACTTGTTAGAGACATCGCTGTACTTTTCCTATAATATTAACATCAATTAGATAACGTGTTTCCGATTGTTCACTTTTCAAACTTTCGAGACTAGTTGGTGGTATACAAAATATATGCCGTGAAAATGAAAATAAAATATATTATGACATTAAACCCTCTCATATGATACCCCATACTTTACCAAATAATCTCCCATTGAAATTTCTACATCTGATCCGCGCCCCTGTTAAACAAATATACTTTTACGTCTGTTTTATGAGTATTTTTTAAATGTCAAGATGTAAAAGCCCGTCAAAGGATTATAATGAGCTAAACAAAAAAAAAGAGCCAACAAACTCGACTCGACCAAACAATGCTACAAAACGAATGAGAGTCGCCTCCACCTTGTCCGTCTGTTTATTTACAAACATGGCCAACCTTGTACCTAGCCCGTAGCTTAAAGGTGAGAAACCCGAGCAATAAAAGGATCTCACGCAATCATATTTTATCGGGTAAGCTATTTCTCGCAGGCGGATCCCGCTCCCCCTTACATTTAAGTGAAACGCCTCAATTCCTCTCCACCTACACGAAACAACTTGTCAACAATAGCAGGAGAACTAACAAACTAAACGGTTAGACTCATACATACACATAAATAAGCCTAGACCCCAGAATCTCCCTAGAAAGAAAGATATTTCTTGCACTGTGATAATATAATTGTTAATTGGGACTAAAACTTAAAAATCCAGCGAGCTTATACCACTGATATCGCCTCTATATTTTCATACCAACGACAGGAGGTCCTTTAAATTTCTGAAGAGTGACAGATTACTTTGTGTTTATGAATATGTAAATACACCACCATCTTTACGAAATATTATATTCTAGGTACCTACTTCGTCTACGCTTAAATGGTAGCGCTTAATACCAACCTTCAGTGTACATTCTAGATAAGTAATAATAACATTTCAAAAGCAAATCTAACACAAACAGACATGTGAGCTTAATACGACGGTTATAAAAATATATTCTTTATTTTTACCTCTTTTTTAACCTAATTCGCAAATAAAAACGCCAACGAGTCGGAACAAAAAACCACTCATTCGTTGTTTTTATTCATAGCACACGAACCGTGAACCCAAATATAAATGAGCGAGTGAAAATTAAAAGACCTATTCAACTGTGGGTCCTCAATAAATACCGAAATTGACAGACTACATAGCTGCCTGTACGAAAACAGATTTATTTAATGACCTTCTGTATAATTCACGTTGTATTATAGTGATCGTCCGGCCAGCTTTTATATTACACTGAAGAAACTGAAAGGAAACCACAGCTGAACGCATCATGGATAGATGTAAAGATGGATCTCTTAGACGTGCTCAGCTCCTGGCACTTATAATTTGATAAAGTCTCATAAAAGTCACAGTAAACTACGAATAAATCTTAATAAACACTAAAATTGTGAAAAAAATACTATATATTGTAGGTATTTCAAGCCATTATAGTCAAGTTTTATTTCATTTCATTAATCCTCAATTACTTAATCAGGCTACTATTTTAAAATGTGATTAATATAGAATTCAGTGCTCGTTTCATCTTAGCCTGGCTCATGAAACTAGTTGGCGCATGCTCACTTGTTAATTATAATTAGTTCAGGACAGACCACGACTATGCATACTAAAATCACGAAATGAAGAAAATGTTAAGGTATAACCTATTTAAGTCAAAAGGTATATAGTATACTAGATATCTAGGTAGTTATAGAACGGCCCGAAGAGCCGAAAAGATTGGAATCCCAATTTATTGTCTGTTCTCTGACGGAACTATTTATTGTCCTGCTGCCAGCTGACCACAGTTCTGTCTCTTTTGTAAAAGATTCATCGAAAGACATCTATCATTATGACCACATTATTCTCTGTACAAGATGGAAAGAATAATATTATGCTTGGAAAAAGTCCCCCGAACCGATCGTAAGTTACGATAAAACTAGTAAAACAACACCTTTATTTTTCCGCTTGACCCTTCAGCACTTTGGGTGACAAATTTATTGACGATACGACATACTTGCTACCTTGCCAAAACACACACACACACACACACACACACTCACACATAGTCGTACCTACCATGGTACAGCTTCAGGTGAAACGTTTGTATCAATCAAATATCGTTTTGAACAGAAATCTATAAGCAATTACACGTGATTTTCCATTCAATCGGTATAAATGAATATTATTAAGGTGGCTGTTGTGGATTTATCGGAAAATGTATTTGTAACTTGATTAATTATACCCCGATATTATACGTATATTTTATTAAATACGAGTAACAAATACACAAAATGTTAGTAACAATCATTCTTAAAAGCTATGTAAGTAACCTAATTCTACACATTAATCTATGAGGACCCCTGCTACAAGCTCAGCACCGAGGTAGAAAGTTTTCAGCAGCAGTTGAACTTTCTCTCAATACACTAACTAATAAATAAAGGTATGTTATTGTTGATTCTTTGTCTTATTAAAAAAAATATTGAACGTGTATGTCGGCGGCATCATGATCGCCGGCGGCGCTTATCGTAGTCAGACATATTGGTGTTTTTGCGCCAATATAATTATCACACAAATACACAGCACTAGGCAGTATCAGAATAATGTTTAAGAAGAGTCTAAAGAAAATAGCTTACTTCAACTCAGGGTGTTTATTCTACGAGCGGCGAACCAAGAAGAAAGGGTTCTCCATTCGCAGTACAGCAGTTTTTATTCACAAAGGTACCGCCAAAGTTTTCTGCCAATTAGAATTTATATATATCAAGCGGATCTGTCAAGAAAAATCTCTCTTAATACCAACATTGAATCAAAATAAACTCAACCGGAAACTCACATTATTTTAAACAAAACAAAAGGAAGTAACTAAATAGAAACTTAATATAAATTAAACTGGATATAATCAACCGGAAAGCACAATAAGTATTTTAAAACAACTTCTAATTCATCATTTCATCATTTTTACATCAAAATAAGGGTTAATAGAGTCTGGCTAACGAAAGTAGGCCTTGGAATTATTTGCGAACTTTTTATATAGTAACTCTGTATGAACGTCAACGTCAATTTGACAATGATGAAATTTTAAATCAATGTGGTCATGAGGTGTTGAGACTTCCACCCTACCATTGTGATTTAAATGCGATCGAGCTTGTGTGGAGTTTGGCAAAACGTAAAGTGGCTAGCAAAAATATTGCAGTTACTACAGCTGCATTAGAAGAAATAATTAAAGATTCATTTGAAAACGTAAGTTCACAGGATTGGAAGAAAATGACTGATCATGTAATACATATTGAAAATAAATATAAAGAACGTGATAAAATAACACAAGAAAATTTACAAAGTTTTATTATAAATGTTGGAGACAGCGATACTAGTGACAGTGATGAATCTTTTGGCATTGAAGTGTTAGAATCTGATTTTGATTACGATGAATAAAACTAAGTTATTATGTATGGAATATTATCGTATTTTATTTGTCTATTTATTTTCGGATTCCGCTCATATTTACCTCATATACTAACACCTATACCAGATCAATAAATCCTTAAAATCCCGTTACAAACCTGGTACATATCAAAAATTAATACATGTGTAGATAAATTCTGTTTCTTTATTTCCCTAACATAATGTTCCTATACTGTCTATATATAGGGTTTTTCATTAAGAGCGCTCGAACTTTGAAATGAAATAAAAAAACCTGTTTAAGTACAATTTTATAACATTTTAAAGAATATTCAATGACATTATGTGTGCAATCGCATTACCGAAATGGCCGCTATGCGCTGCTAAAGTTCGAGCGTCCTTATTGAAAAACTATATATATGATATTTTTAATAATGAATTACCAAGTATCAAAGTAGGTTATTCCAATTTTCATAGTATAATTTTAGTGTTGTCATGCATGTATTTTTTAAATTTGCCGCCAATATTCTGGGGCCAACTTTCGTTAGCCAGACTCTATAGACTTAACCGGAAATACGTAAGAATAAATTAAATTAATAACATGGAAGTCATATTAACAACAGAATAATAATAATAATACGTTTATTTCGGAACTTGCCATATAATAAAATAAATATAATAAAACCAAGCTTAAAATTAAAATCAAATAATGGTTTGGCGCCGATATGTACATCTAAGTAATATGCTGAAGGCCGAATAGGAAGACTTCTTACGTAGGTACGAAGACGTAGTTCTTGGATATGTGTCCCGCTTCATAAAATCAGATGTCGGTAAAAATCTAACTATAACACATTTTTTATCCATAAAAATCCAAAACTAATAAGTAAAATATCAGACACAACTCTGGCAATAAAAATAACATAATATTCATAGTATCGACAGTACGTGACCGAACGGGCCCAGAAATTACAACGCAAGCAATAATTCAATCAGACGCGGCTTAACCGGCCTCTCTCCATGTTTACCAAACACACCACCTACCCTTATCATGTTGCATGACGACCTTAGCCCACCACCTAGGTGTCCCTCCGATATAACGGGTGGAAAAAGACGCTTAACTAAGACATTTATTTTTGTGCTGGACCAAACCTTCTCTGGATCGTTCTGTCTGAAATTTTAAACTTTTTCTAATGTAATAAAATAAGTTTTAAATGTTATAATTTAACTTTAACCCCTGTAGCGTGGTATGCCCCCATAAGCACAATGTTAGCGTGCGTAACATTGCACACCACCGTAAACAGAGAATTTTTGCGCCTTAAAATAAAGGTTTCCCAGAAAATATATCTGTACAAGATAAAATTACTTAGTTTCGTCCAAATAATGCGTATGGGATGGTTTTTTCTACATCCTACATTAGTTATAATAATATAATAATAATAATAAATTTTATTTACCAAAAAAGAACACAAATTTAACATTTTAGGATCATGGCTATTTGGGCCAGAGCATAAGGACCCTGACTTCTAAACTAGGAAAAAACCTGTATCTTAGAAGTCAGTGCACCTTCGAAATTGTACTAACGAAAAAGCCAATACAATTACGATTACCTGGACAGGACCATGGTAACAATAAAAAAAAGCAAAAATAAAAAAGTTACAGATCAAAGTAAGCTAATCCAGGGCAATAATTATTGTTTGCGGAAACATAATAAAGAAAGAGAAAAAATTATAATAACAAAACAAAAATAATAAAAATAAAAAAAGTAATAATGGTTCTGTGTGGTGGGTGTGTGTGAGGGTGTGTGTGTGATAGATGGTGAGAGTGTAGATTAAGTGGGGGTGTGTTTATATATAAGAATGATTGTGAGCGTAATATATAACTGCTAAAATATGGATTATATATATTTATTTTATTTATTTATTTATATATTATTTCTTTTACTTCATTTTTTTATTTTAACCGTCCATAACGAAAATTCAGTCCTTCAGATTGAAATAGCTTCCCATCAAAAGATTCTCCGTCCTGCGATGATCGAGTTTCAAAAGATACTCTCGTAAGGCAGATTTGAACTGATACTTAGTTGAATGAAAACATTTTAATTCTTTATTAAGCTGGTTGTAAATTTTTGAACTGTTGAAATGGTAGCACCTTTTAGCGAAAGATGTTTTACATGGTTGTTGGGGAAAGACTGTATGTTTGACTCTGCCAGAAGGCTCTGATAGTGGGCGCGCAGAGTGTTTGCGGAGCATGGACTGGAAAATATACAACTGTCTTACTGTCAGAACTTTTGATTCAGCATATAGCTGTACTGTTGAATATCTCCGCGGACGATAGAAGAGAATCTTCAATACAGCTCTTTGCGCTCGTTCTAGTCGTAAGAAGACGTTTTCCGTAGCACCACCCCAGGCTGGAATACAGTACGCTAAGATCGATTGGCACAAAGCAAAATACACGACTTTTAGTGTGTCCGTATCAGCAGAATTTCGTAGTTTTTTGAAAACGTAAATCAGCTTACGAGTTCTGCTCACGAGTGTATCGAGGTGTTTATGCCAGTTCAGATATTGATCGATATGTACGCCTAAATATTTAACAGTTTGTGACTTAGCGATGGTAGGGCAGTCACAGAAATTTGTGGACTTGCATGAGTGAGCTTTAAGAGTGTAGGATGCCGGTGGACTAAGATTAGATTTAATAGCGAACGGTATGTAAAATGTTTTACTTACGTTCACCGTTAGTAAATTGTTACGTAGCCATTCCATAACACACATCAGCGCCTTTTCTGCGTTTTGGTAGCATTGGGCCCAGTCTTTTCCGTCAACTAATAGGGAGGTGTCATCTGCGTAAGAAGTTATTTTACAGCTATTGATTTTTATCTGACATAGCTCGTTGATGTATATCAGGAAAAGTGTAGGGCCCAGAATACTACCTTGTGGAACACCGTACGTGATAGGACGCTCGTCGCTTTCATTTTGTTCGACTCTAACGGCTTGTGTTCGTCCTCTCAAGTAGTCTCGAAACATTTCCAACGCTAGACCCCGGATTCCAATGCTCTCCATTTTTTCCAGTAATTTAGGTGCAGAGACGGTGTCGAAGGCCTTAGATAAATCAATAAAGATGCCTAGACATTTTTGTTTGTTATCAAGAGTCCTCACAGCGTGTTCAGTCAATGCTAAAACGGCATCCTCGGTGCTCATTCCTCTACGAAAACCAAATTGGTTAGGAGGTAAAATATTATTGGTGTTGAGGAAGGAGAGAAGACTCTTGTTTAAAACTCGTTCAAGGATCTTTGACATAGCGGAAAGAACCGAGATAGGTCTGTAATTGTTGACATCGTCTCTGCGTCCGGATTTATGAATAGGGTGAACCACTGCTCGTTTAAAGACCGCTGGAAATACACCTGATGAAATGGCCAGATTGCATACATGCGTAATGATGGGGACCAGCACTGTCCTGGTGGCCCTAATTACGTTTAAAGGGATGCCGTCCCAGCCTGTAGCGGAATCAAGCTTCAGGGCTAAAATTATGTCCTCGACATCCATTTCTGTGGTTTCTAGGAGAACCATAGAATTACTTGATTTTGAGGACATAACAGTAGGTGAAGGGGGTGTAGGCTTTATTTTAGATGCAAGATTTTTACCGATACCAGCAAAGTAGTCATTAACTATGTTAAGTGAGAGGCGTGGAGAATCGGAAAGATGTAACAGTTCGACCGGAGGAGTGATATTAGAACTAATATCAGCCACCTTTCTAATTACGTCCCAGGTTGCCTTAATATTATTTTTAGCTTTAGAAAATTCTTCTTTCTCGTACGCGCGTTTAAGTTTCCTTAATAATGAGTTGCAGTGATTGCGGTAGCGGTTATATGTGATTTTCAATATTTCGTTATTACTGCATTTTTTAAATTTTTTTAATTTGGCGTGCATGCGGTCGCGGTTTCGTATACACCTTAATAGACCCGGCGTGATCCAGGGCTTAAGAGTTCTTTGTTTTCTGGGTATTTTATATTCATAAGTGTTGGCCTTAATTATGGTAGAGAGATTACCTACTAACTCTTCGGAGGCACTGTCAGCATCTTTCATATTTAGAATGGGGGACCAGTCAAAGCCTTTTATGGTTTCTATAGCTGCATCACGATTTAATTTGTACTTGGTAAGAGGGAGGTTACGATACTTGTTATTAGCTTGCAAAAATAGTAATAATGGTTCATGGTCTGTGATGGACGATTCAATGACAATTGCTGTGGCAGAAAAGTTAGTTTTTAGAAGGATATGGTCAAGACAGTTTGAAACACGCGTGGGATAGAGGTGTGCCGGAAGTAGACCATGTGCAGCGGCACAGGTGAGATACTCGTCTGAGTTGGTGTCATTGTTGCCGTTCTTGATGTCAATATTGATATCGCCGATCAAGACAACAGATTGGGTGGGGAGTGTGAGAATTTTATCTAAACTATCAATGAAGTTGGTTATGTTTCTATAAGAAGGAGAACGATAAATAGCAATGATTGAAATAGACTCTATGGTACAGATAAGACAGTTGGCATCGGCGATATAAGGTTCTTTTACATCATGTTTTATAGAAGATTTGATATAAATAGCACATCCATCATTTTGGTTAAAAGTGCTATTTGTGTGGTAAGAGGTATAACCGTCCAGAGTAGGTAGTCGAGATATTTTACTTAGCCAACACTCAGATAGGACAATAACGTCACAGTGAAAGCCCAAAAGTTTCATGAAAACCGGAATTTCATCAAAATTTTTTTGAATGCTCCGAATATTTAGATGTAATACCTTTAACCCTCTGATAGGGTGAGTGATATACCGCATACACGCCTCAGGTGGACATTTATATGATTTGGCAACACTGATTGAGTCTAATTCGTCATCTAGGTTATTGGGGATGGCCATTTGTTATAAATGTATAAAGATGCCAAAAAAGGAGGCAATGCGCTATTTGAGGGAGATTGGACAGATAAAAATAATAATAATAAATTAATAAGATTTTTGCTGATTGTATAGTTATGAGACGCTCATGTGTTAGATAAGGGAAAAACTTACGTGAGTAGTTGTGAGTGTGAGATGTTGAACTTATTCTAAAAAATAAACTTAGTATTGTTATGATTATAAAAAGTCATTGATTCGTTTCCATATCACGTAGCATTTGTTCCGATTTTACGAGTATCTGTTTGTCGCCTTCACTTTTTCGTAGAAAAACGTTCTCATTAGTGGTCCAGCAGAAACTAAATTCTTTTAGTTTAGCAAATTGTCTCGCAGCGAAGAATAGCTTTCTGGTACTCGGAGGAAGATACTCGGCAACATATATTGGGCAGCGGTCGCCAGCGATACCAAGGATATGCGTACCTAGACGTTCTTCTTTATTCGATTTCTTATTGTAGTTTCGAACTGATGTGAGGAGTTCGAGTTTAGTCTGTACGCTGGTGAACTCAGTAACTATCGGTCTGGTAGATCCCGATTTTCCAGGGAGCCTGTAAATGTCCCGTATGTGCATGGAATTTATGGGTACGTTTACTGCAGTTCCAATTTTGCTAACGATATTAGTTAATTCTGCCAAAGTTTCTTTCTCCTTTGAGGGGGGAACATTGCGGATCTCAATAGTGGATGAACGCGATGATACCTGAAGATCTTGAATTTTAGCTTCCATTGTTTGAATGCTATCTTTATAAGCGGTTTTTTCTTGTTTTAATATCTCCACTTGTTTCAATATGTCGTCATACTGCTTACTGATAAAACTGACAGTCTTCTCAATCTCCATATTTGATTTCTGAATAGAAGCATTTTGAGATTTTAACTCAGCTAAGTCGGAAGCCAGTTTCGTCATAGAAGAGGCCTGACCATCCAGTATCTTTTTAAAATGGGACTCCTGTTCACTTTTCCATGTCTTTAGCATTTCGAGAACCTCATGTTTGAAACCCTGTAGTTCGTTGAAAGGCGGTGTCTCCGCTTGAGGTGATACTGACTCGTCTCGAGCACGTTTGTATCTGGAAGATGTATTTACATTTCCGTGTGGGCTACTGGATAGTGAATGCGGTATGTCTGAGTCCGAGGATACTTGCGCTAAGTTCTTGTTAGTCGCCGGCGGGGATCGCTGCAAGCGTGACATTATCTACGGTGAGACGTCGAACGTAAACTTTACTCAATAATAGGTGCGAGTGCTATCTCGAGCGAGGCGTCCCAAGGTCACGGACGGTGCAAGCGCAGATAGCCGAGCGAGACGGCAATTATGGCCACTGTCTTAGTCTAGCACGGAGGCGTGGCCGGCCGGGCGAGCGCGACGGTATGGAAGTTAAGATGACAAATATACTTTTTTGTTTATAGGGAAACTAATCTCAATAACTTTGCCCTAACGGTTTATAGTCGCGTGAGCACTTTTAACTTTTTATTAAAATCGGTGACACGTCCACTCTCGGCAACGATCACGGGCGAAGGGGAAGTTATGATACCAATCTCCTTCCAAATCAGTGAAAATAGAGAAAAACGATTTCAAAACAATTGCCGACAGTCACATAGTGCTAATCGCAATGGGCAGTTGTGTCGCCAACAATATGCAGAACTTGGTTTGTTTAGTGATATTTGCGGTTTGGTTACAATCCGGAATGTGCAGAGATGAAGATAAAATTATGAAAGGTAATGTAAACTATGCTCCTTAACTTAATACAAGTAGAAAGTAACCGAGATATATGACATGTCACAGATAGGGAAATATAATATAGGGAAGAAGAGTGAGTCTGGCATAGAAACATTCGAATCAAAATCTGTCACCTCGCTATGAAGTTTGTTATAATATAACGTTTACGTTATAACCAGTCTTACCAAAGAGAGCCGGGTTATCCGGTAACTGGATTGTGGAAGTCAGATCAGTCGCTCCATGTACGAGTACCTACATAAAATACTGGTTCTCAGCTGCATCCGGTTAGACTGGTAGCCGACCCCACTAGGTGGGAAAAGGCTAGGCAGATGAATATAGCGTTAGATGTGTTAGGCCCTAAAGCCACACTAGTAAATAATGAAAGACATAAGAACAATGTAAAAACACATTATTTTCATACATTCTCTAATGTGATCGTGCACTAGATGCCCTTCCCGTAACACCTACAGGTAGTTGTTCCGGGTCTTGCTGTTTGTTGTATGTGAGTTTGAATGTTTGTAAACGCACCCACAATACAGGAGAAATTACAAGTGTGGGGCAACGTTTTGTCTAAAAAAAAAAAAACACGCTGTGTAAAAAGACACGAGTTTCTGTAGATTTTATCAGCTGTAAGTACACTGTCTAAGTTTAGAACTACTAGTGTAAGCCGAAGGATATCAAGTAGCGCCCCTGGGAGCAGTAATGGACCTGTGGAAACGACTGCAAAAGGAAGAGTCTAGTCCGCAACTAGATTTAGTGCCCTTAGATACCCAATAATGTGCCGATGTGAGAAATTGCGCACTGTTTAAAAGGAAAATGTATTTTGAAAATCCCTCAGGGAACTCAGATGTTAGTTGGGGGTCTTTTAAAAGCTTTTAAACTAACTTTATTGGTTTATAAATTGTAAGGTACTTGAAAAAGTGACAATTTTTTTTTCTTTTAGACTATTGTATATATTTTTTTGTTTTTTGAAATGTGTTTGATCTTGACTCTAGTTTTGGTCAGAGGAGACAAAGACAAAGTCGATAATGGAGTAAGCTTGCTTATATATATGTACTTATATCAACGGTGGTGCATTTTTTTTTCGTAATACCTTTTTTAATGAAATAATGTGTGCGGGACTCTAAAGAAAAAGAAAGAAAATACATTAATTCAGCACAGGCTCAGGCACACAACGATAAAATACTAAAGATAGAAAACATAAAAAAACGTGTAACAAGAAATACATTAAACATATATAACATAGGTACATATATTATTAAGTATGTGTCTTACGGCTGCGCTAAAAGGGTTTAGGTCAGCAAAAATGCCAGACAACTAGTGCCTGACGCTGGTTTTCAACTGGACCTGAGATTGTGAGATGTCACGGACGTAAAACAGTTATATAGTATGGTGTGAAGTAAATGTATGTGTATGTGAAGTAATGATGTAATTTATATAGGTACAGCGTGATGTCAGTGAAAACGTGAAGTGTATGTGTGTGATGAGCAGAGAAAAATAATAAATATTTTGGTAAGAGTCTATCAAACCACAAATTCCCTTGATTTCGTAGGAACCCGGTGCCCTCTAAATTACCTCTTTGCCCTGGTGCCTGGCGTCGTCACTAAGTTAAGAACCTTGACCAAATCTTTGTAGATAGCCTTTTAACGATTAAACAAATAATTAAATGTGATGCCTGTTTCCAGCTTGCTATTGGCCGAACGAGGCATACGAGCCATGCTTCGGCGGGTGCGCAGAGGTGTCGTGCGACAACCCGCGCAACCACTTGCGGCCCTGCTACCCGTACTGCGAGCCGGGCTGCGTGTGCGAGGAGCCCTACGTGCGGGACGACCGCACTCACCAGTGCGTGTTGCCTCAGGACTGTTCACCGTGGGTATTTCTTCTATACAAACAAATACATAAAACTGAAGTGTTTGTTCGTAATTTTGATATAACAGCTTTTTACTAAATTTATATGAAAGTATATATATTATAGTTACACAGAAATTTTTTTTTTTGAAATTGTTGGTCTATCTGTCTGTTTGTTTGGGCTAATCTCCGAAATCGCTGAACCTATTTTGACGAGATTTTCACTGGCAGATAGCTAAGAAAGAGAATTAGGGGTATCCGCAAGAAAGTTAAAAGCAATATTTTGTTAAATTTCACGGGAACAAAGTCGCGGGCACTACAGGACAAGCTAGTCACAAATTTATAAAACAGGTAAAACGAAGAAGATAGATGATGATCTGGCGAATTTTAGCATATATTGCACAATCAAAGTCTAAAAAAAAATACCACTTAACCTGTTACCAAAAATCATTTCACTGCCCGTCCTGCCAAACCCATTGCCAAAACGTTTAAAGGCGACAGCGCCAGGGCAGCCCGCAAATTCATGTATTCTTACTTTTTATGCGATCTGCGTTTCAGTACCAGGTTAAATGTTTTATAAAAAGTTATTCGCGACTGTTACAGATATGTATTTAGCAGAGTATAGTAATGAAAATCATTAATACAACCCTCTCAACCCCCTTATGTAAAAACATAATTAGTATTCAAAACACCAGTTATCAGGCAAAACACCAGTTATCAGGCAAAACACCAGTTAGAAACATTGTCCAAATAATAAACTTAGAAATACAACACGTAGATCTTGCTGGAAAACCTTGGAGCGAAAATAATAGTGGCTCTTAATAAATGTATGTTATTAATTTGTACTTTGGAGTTATCCGGAGTTATCGTAAAATTTACTTTCCTACACCTGAATCATTATTCACATTACAGAACGCAAATGGGGATCCCAGTACCAGCGAAGAGAGCACAGGATAAGCCGGGGCCGAAATACCGAAGTGTGCCTCGCGGCTACTTGAAGCCGCGTGCAGAAACCGAAGATTTTGTCGACAACGAAGTGCCCAATGCCCTCGGTAACACCCCACCCATCACTAACGCCAACCCCAAGGAAGAATTCAAGCAACGCGGCAGCGAGGTCTCCCGGATGGGAAACTATTTCAACATCGTCATCGCTCCACCACCCATCAAAGCCTTGCAACCTAGAAAACTGGTACAAAGTGAAAACTATAGAAATGCTGCCAAACGGATGAACTAAATTATAAGAATAATGTATAAATGTCTTGCCTCGAAATAAAGATCTGTATTTTTTTTATTTCTTTGTTTTTGTTTTGTTTACATGGAACCCTTGTTAGACAGCTATAGCCCTAGTATAATTAAAAACGACATCTTGATCGCATACGTCGATATGAGAAAACAAAAAGGATTTTGTGCCTGTAACTACTACGTCACACCGTAATTGCCAGACGTTTCATACAAAGCCTAGTAGGTAATATTAAGAAAGAAATAAATTTAAAAAAGCGACACAAAAGAAGAGCTTTTGTTTACACTTGGTCATGCTGTCCCTTTTTTATTAAGTATCGATAAAGGTATGAAAGCAATCACATCCGTTTGATTTTATTCTTTTTGTGCGGCCGAGCTATGTAAATTTCGTCGATTAGTTACAAATTCGACGTAAAGTGAAACGGAGCGATGCTTTGCAGCCATTTTGAAAACTATACCATGAACTGATACCTGTTCACAAAAAGTTTAACAATATGCGAAAATTACTTTTATTAGCATTGTTATTATGTAAGTGTTTTGAATTAGAAAAATATGGATGAATTTTAAATAATATACAATATTTACAATGAGCACTTTCACATTACAGATAACATCATTGCAATGGCAGCGAGAGCGAGCAGTTATGATTACGAAGATGTTGATGGAAACAAAAGACACTCCCTTATAGACGACAGAAGAAAATGGAGGAAGAAGGCATTGTTGAACCCCTTAGAGGAACACAGCAGGGACTGGGATAGAAGGAGAAGCGATTATGACAGTAGAGACCCGAGGTACATGGAAGACTCCGAACCAAAGATTTTCGGCGGGATAGACAGACAAAGGGACAACAATATGGACATTCCATCTACGTACAGACAACCGCCGAGACATTACGAAGACGATAAAATGAGTTTACAACAAACAATGAAAAGTGCAGAAGTAGCACACGCAGCGTCATACATGTGAGTTCTTACAAGATGCTAATTCCTGCATATTATACATATTTAGTTTTCACAAGCGGTACTGCTGAGTGTAAGGTCCTGGGTTTAATTCCCGGTTCGAGCAAAGTGTTAATGGGAGTGTTATTCCCTCTGGAATTTCTCAACAGCAGCCCGGAGTCTGGGTTTACGTGGGACTCAAGCATAATTCTAGCGACATCTGGCTGTACTATAGGTACACCTCTTCCTCACCCGTCGAGGAATACAAATGTGTGTATTTAGTGTTTGTTAAATATATATATATATGTATGTTTCAATCTTTTCACGTTTATTTGCAGTGAAAAAGAACAAGATAGAGAGAAGAAATCACCCATGGCGATGAACTGTGAGAGGCCACATGAAAGGTACCCAACATTCTGACCCGTATCGCGGATTATTATTATACCACGGGCCTTTATTCTATTTGTTTAATGTTGTGAAACTAGTTTTAAACCCAGAATGTAAATTATACCCTGAATGTTCTGTGTAATTCGTGCAGATATGAGGCGTGCTTCGCGGGTTGTGCGTCAGTGACATGTGACAACCCGCGGGAACGCCTTCGCCCCTGCTACCCGTTCTGCGAGCCGGGTTGCATCTGCGTGCACCCTTATGTGCGCGACGACAGGACTCACAAGTGCGTCTTACCCGAGGAATGCACAAAGTACGAACCTTTTGCTTACAACAACAACATCTAATTTAATCTGACAGTAAAATAGTTATCAGTCCCTCAATAAGTAATCACTCATAGTCACGTCCGATATGACTTTTTCAATTCATACGTACTTTCTAAGTTTATCTGACATGTAACTGACATCGGTGAAAGAAAATGTTCTCTGTATGAAAAGAAGCCTTTGCGATGGGACGGTAACAGGCTGGTATTACACAGCTACTGAAATAGTCCAAACACACAAAATACCGACCAAAGTTCCAAAAGCTAAAACAAAACAGTATGGACTCCAACCTGTAGGCATCCCTTATTATCAGTAAAATTATGCGACAGTAAAATAATCTTTCTTTACAGAGGCCTTAAAGGAATTCCTGATCTTGGCGACGACATATAAGTACATTAACAAATGTGAAGGGTTTAATATTAGAAGCCTAGTATTCTAATGTATTTATATTTATTTTAATAAATTAACTTTGTTGTAATCATTCAATTTTATTTCTCCCCGTTTTTTCCCCATGGTCAAAGAAAGAGTTCATTAGATAATCTATTTCGTAATCTAAAATGTTGTTTTCGATTAAAACAATTGATCGGTTTGGTTCGGTCATGCCTCATTAAAAAAACCACTAATGAAGACTTGAAGTTGATTCGGTATTATTTTACACTCGAGCATACAAACGGAGACTCTCTCGTACCCTTAATTCATTCTATAGTGGTCTCTCCTGTAGAAAAGGGTTGTAAAACGTTCCTGTGTGCGCATTTTCTATTTTATATATTTCTGCAATAAAAAGAAATGGTGTAAAGGTTCAAAACACAATACCTATTGACATGGGGGTATTGAATTGGGTACATAAATAGTAAGATAATCTTCAGGACAATGTCATCGTCATTTACAGATAAAGCAAAACTACGTTTTATTTGAAATAAGCCTTCACTAACTCACTTTATCTTTTCAATACACCATTGTTTAGTTCACACCAATAAGTCACCAAAGTGTGTACCCATTGTTTGATTTAGGATTTTTGTAATTATAACCTAGTTCTGAAATATACGAGCGTGTTGTGCAAACTAAATTCAACTTTTACTCTATTTAAATAAAGACAAAAGTGGCCTACCATGGCATGTATATCTTTTGTACTACTTCGTTAAAAGTGATTAAACCTTGTTTTTAAAAAGAGTAAACAAGTTGTTTAACTATTTTCTAGAACTTTGCAGACAGTTTTAACCAAAATCATATAAAATGTTGTTTGTTTATCAATAACATTTGTAATGTGTACGGTTTTTGTTGCCCCACCCCCACCAATGAGTTTTACTACACTTTTATTGTGTTTTTTGGTGACTGCCAAGACACCAGTCTGCAGTTCACATGTTTCCGGAGAATTACGGTATGGTACGTTATTAATTTATTTTATAGTTTTTAATGCGCATCTTTAAGGTGTAAAACCTCGTAAGCAAACATTCTGCCTGGTGTCAGATTCTCTTTAGGTTTATTTAATTTTAAAAACTTTATTATAACTTACCGAATTACAACAATAACCAGATTATTGTTAAGAGTGAGTCGGAACTAACCAAGAGTTGTGTACCTTATTAGGAAAATAATATATACTTATAATCATAATCATTTGCAAATAGGTTTGGGTACAGAAAAAAAGGTCTTTTAACATACTATTAAATTCTATTTAACAATAAAAGACATTATTTAAAATATCGTATGAAGTTAAATTATATAAGTTTATCCTGTAAATATTCAGTGACAGTAACATATGCTTTTTTTAGGAATACTGTTTTAATGTTGTTTTTTAAATATATTTATATCGCTTATCTCCAGAAATGAATTTAGCAAATGGTTAGATAGATATATGTATAGACGTGGAGCCATCCATAATATACTTTTATTCAATGACGCTGTTTGATAGCTTGGTAAACTTATATTGATTTTTTATCTTTTGCTATTTAACTTATTAAAGTAATCTGTATTTATCCTAAAGAATATAATATATATAATCTCTAATAATACAGGGTAAAGTAAAATTTTCAAATGTTAACCCCCGATTTCGGCTCCCATTGCATTGAAAATAACAAATTCAAAATCATTTCATCAGACATATAACAGTCATCAGACAGACAAACGAAGTCGCACCATAAGGGTACCACCTAAACCATAAGTTTATTAAATTTTGGCAGGGTAGCGGAGCACCATCTTAAGGTACGCCAAGTCCAGTCAGTAGGTAGTTATAAATGATCGTTTCTGGTCACTACAACCCAACATTTATTTGCAGAATGTGGACCACATGGAAAGTTCGAGTATTGTATTGATGAGGTCCCCGGCTGCGTGATCGGCTGCCACTGCCACCCGGGATACTACTTCGATACCGACAGCAAAATATGTGAACCAAAGTAATCTTTTTTTTTTACTGTAGATTATAATAACAAGACATGTATTCTCATCTCGCTCTTCCTAAACAATGCTTAACAGAGCCATTGAGGGACAAAATGAATGTGATAATTGAATAATTGTTAAGAATTTCGTGAAAATTAGGCGTATACACAGGTTGAAAGGGGCATCAACGCACAATCGGATACACTGAGTTCAGTAGACATAAAGAATATAATTATAAAATTTCCTTTCTTAACATGTATTTTACAGTTTAAAGTAAAAAAACGTTAAAATTAGGAAAAGCCGCCAAAAAATTTCAACCCTTGGAGGTCGAGAACAATATACTCGACTCCTGGTCGTGCTTGTACGTCGATATTTCTTCCAGCCTGGACGACACACATGGACGACATACGGACTCAGCGTACGATATCGTATACAGACTTAGCAATCGATCAATTTAGCTACGTACATTCTGTTACAGACCTACGTTACGTTAATTAACACGTAACGCCAACATGAGTTCCTTCAAGTCTGATGGGGTCTCTGTCTCTGTACTGGATTCTGCCATTATATATAGGAGCTTATATCTCCTACAAACTTCTTGGCTCTGAGCTTTACTATGACGTCTTTAAGCAATCATTGTTCCGTTATGAGAAAGGGATAGTGCTATTTGTCCTGTATAGCTCCATCTCACTCTCAGGGATGGCTGACGTGTTAAACACGTTATAATACGGTCCCAGTCTGATACAGAACTAATACCCTCCAATGAAACCTATTTTCAATAAGCTGATTTACATACTTTTTTTTATAATAGTAAGTTATAGTAACTTCTAACAGAATTATCTGGAACTCTACTTCCAAATGTCACAGTCGTGTAGTAATGCAAAAATATCTGACTCGGACTCCACATTATAATAGAGAAATTATTTCTTTTTTCAGTGTAAAATTGACGCAGCACTTCCGACAACATTACCTCGCTGAGCCCACTCCAACAACAACAGCAAATCCGATTCCAACAGCCACAGCTCTCTTTGATGATAAGGCTCATGAAATACCCAAAGACACAGATGAACTCGGTGACTGGCTTTACAATCAATTCTTTAAAACAATAGAGAGTCAAGTTATAAGCAACTCAAATAATACAAAACCCAGTAATGAAAAGCCACCGACACGAAGAAGTGGAGGTGGAAGGGTCATTAAAAAATCTCTGAGGAAATCATCTATAAGAGGTCGCAAGAAAAGGAAACACTCGAAACAGCGGGGCCTAAAGAAGAAGCTACTTCGCATCACAGAGGATGACAGTTTATTTGATTCAAGCTCAGATTCTGATGATAGCGACAGTTCCAGCTATGAGAGCGATACCAGTAGCGGTGAATCAAATGATATTGACACAAGTAAAAAAACGAAATCAACCGAAACAGATGGCTCTAATGAGAAAGATTGTGATCATGGGCATAAAAAAGTTTTAATATTTAATAGAAGACCCAAACCACCTTTGCCATCATTTATTTTCTTGCCGAGTATGGATACCTCATTCTACCCTCCAATAGGTTTGCCGCCACCACCGCTCGTACCAATGTATCCTATGGTACCGGTACCGCCGATGGCTCCTCCAATGTTTCCTCCTTTTCCAGGTATATTTTTGTCCCTGCTTTACTGTTGCAATGTTTATATTTTCTTGCATCGAAACCTTATCGATATTTTTGACATTAATGATGTTATACAATAAAGCCTTAAAATATTTTTTTAAAGATTGTGCCAAAACTACAACCGCAGCTGATTCACATACAACTCCAACTACAGTTGATCCGACTGCAAATACAACAGATACAACCACAGAAACTACAACACATTCAAACACCGATACAACGACAGAGCCCACAGTTGAAACAACAACAAACCCGGCACCAAATAGACGCAACAGACCACAAAAACACCCCAAAGGAAAATCCGGGTAAAAACAATCTTTAAAAACAAGACCATGTCTTAACTAGGCCAGCCTATAGCCTATCGCGAGACTATCGCCTTGTTATCACCATGTCCAGTTTGATCAGAAACGGCTCTATACATCATACATCTTCTGGCATTAACGAACGCTTGCATGAGTAGCATGGCTTTTACGTATGAATAACGTCTATGTAAAAGATAATAGTATAATTTGTATTTTAGGAAACATAAACAACTCAAGATTGGACAACAAAATAAACTGGTAAGTAAAACAAAGTTATTGTAAAGTAGAAAGGTTGTAACAGGTGACACCAGCGCCAGATTAACCACGAAACAAGAGTAGCAATTGCTTCGGGCCCCGCGTTTCCAAACCCGCCCTGAGCGTAATAAGTTTTGAGTAACATTTCTAACGATATACCTAGATCAAAAGATGAATAAGTAGAGATTAGAAATAATGTGAAGTACGTGGTATGGAATCCTAGAAAGCGTGCATTGCTGCTATCGCCTTATACAGAGTGAAATAGATACGAGTATCAACGCACAAACTGCCACCGTTAATTCCGTACATGATACTGTGTTTTTTACTAAAACTGTAAAAAGTCATGAGAAAATCATAATTTCCATCAAACTTGATGAAATTTAAAATTAAGAAGCACGACTCACTTTTTTCATTAAAAATTTTATTGGGTTAGGTAGAAATCGTTTTTTCTTAACCAAAAAATAACACCAATAAATCGCCTGGCTGGTGGGCTTAATTTTAATTAAGCCCCCCACAGGAAATTTCGGTTAAGCAGTAGATATCCCTAAAGGATAAACTGCGAGATGCCCATTCCAAAAAAAAAAAACATCAATAACACGAAAACCCGACGAAAATTAAACGGTCCAGAATCATGTATTGAACTCATTGGTATCATTTTGAGCGTTTATCTACCTTTCCACCCTGTATAGACAGGGGCGAAGCTACCGCGGCATGGTTCGGAACCCGCGAGCTAAATAGCGAGCCGTGTTAATAAGCTAATCTAATTTTCTAGGTCTCTTGGCTCACTTTAACCGTCTCTTCAAAATCACAATGAAAACTTAACTAACCCCACACAAAACAGTCCAGAATTTTTTTTTTCGCTCGATCTAACGTTATATTTATAAAATCGCAATGACAACTTAACCTATCACAGTCAGCCCAGTCCAAAATGCTCCAATTTTCTAGCTCGCTTCGTTTGCTTTTCAATGAAGACTTCATCTATCCCAGTCTAGAAGCTCCAATTTTTGAGCTTGCTTCGCTCGCTCTTGCATTCTCTTAGTAAAATAACAATAACACCCCTTAGCAGATCTAGGGCCCCTCTATAGTGTTTTCTACGGGTCCCCGCTTGATTAATTAAATTAAAAACCTGGTGTCACATGATAGATGTTAAGAAACAGTGATTACTGACAGGTGATAGATAGAGGAAAGCTAGTGTAAAGAGATCGTAAAGTAAGTAAAGGTAAGTTGATCATTATGCTGACAGATTGTATAGATATTTAATAAAAACACTAACATTACTTACTGCAGATGCAAAAATTACGGAAAAAACTGAAAGGAATAAGAAGAAAAAGCTTTTCGCCGACTAATGTTGAATCTCTACAAGAAGAATTACAAGATGAACTCTCACAGAATTCAGATGACGTACCAAATATATCGGAAGATTACAAGCCTCGTAAACGATTACACCAACTGGACGATGAAGAAAATCATATTCCTAAATTAGAGGATGTTGATTTTAAGTACTTGTCTGAACTTATACATAAAGTGAATCAAAGTAAAAGTAGAAAAAGACCCTTCTTACCTCTTGATCTTAACAACGATTTAAAAGAACTACAAAAACTTCAACGATCGCAGCCAACACGCAGAAATTTCGATTCTTACAACCCAATGTCACAAATAAAAATACAAGGTACCGATGACGTCTACTATTCAAACTTAGGAAGACAAATAGCTTCTATGATACGCAACGCAGATTCTAAAATTGATCATCAATATATTAAAGATTCAGAACACGCAAATGGTCAGGTCCCTTTTCATTCTGTGCTTAACGAAAACAGTTCCCCTCATTCATTTTGGGAGCGATCAGTTCGATCTCCAGTCCTTCATGAAGCTATTTCACCATTATTTGATTACCTGGATGAGTCACGTACTCTGAAGCATAGTAATGAAAAAAGTCTTATCAACCTTGAAAATGAAGTTGAAATATTTGCAAGTACTCCCACTCCCTTGAGTTTACAAGACCTTGAGAATATTTTAAACACAATGCAAAAAGTGCAAGACCAAATTAAACTTAGACAACCTATTATTATCACGAAACAGTCTAATGTTAGTCTGAATGTAAACCTATTACCAAAACATGTAACACCAGATAGTACATACAGTAGATTATTTGATGCCCCGGAAAAGGGAGAATACATTACCGAACATTTCCAGACCCAACTACAGCCGAGAGTATACGTAGAAATGCACCCAGCAGTCGTAGCAAATGCAAGCGTTTTTCACGAATCGGAAAGAAAGTATAACGTACCTTACAGTGATTTTTGGATGTATAACCCAAAATCAATTCAATCGAAAGTAATTCCAAGACCAGCGTTAGGCCAAACCAGTAAGCCAATAATGCGTGATAATCCAATGTATAACACCAATGCGGCGAAACAACCCTTTGTAGGTGGTGTGCAGTCTAAACCTACCGAAAGGAAGAAATCAGTTACAGTACAATATTTACAGTTTCTGAAGAGTAGCCCCGTTACGAAACCGACCACTGTGAAGGCTCGAGAAATAAAAGTAGACAAAAAAAAAAGCTTGAAATATTTCTCTGGTCACAAACATTACATGTTTGAACCAGCAGCTTACCCGATTTCTGTACCCTTTAAGAAGCTTTTCACTAAAAAAATCCGCAGTAAGCCCTCATATTTTCATCAATTAAATCAAATCGAATATTTTGATTTATAAATTATTGTTTTTTATTTTTGTTTTAATTTATGTACCTACCTTATGTTAAATATTGAATAAACGAATTAATATTTTATAACTAATTTTCCATTTGGTAATCCTTCGTGTGATTACGATATAGAATCCCAAGCGGGCATGCAGTGTGCCAAACTCTATCTGGCTGCAGTGCAGTGAATTCCTCTGAACCATTAGCTTCCAACAAACTCACATCACAGCGGCCGACCAATACAACATGGTATCCAATGCTCCTCGAGTTTGCATATCTGTTATGGCAAATCGATTCAACGGCGCAGTGGATACGTGGCGAACTGTTCCATACAATGTAGCACTATTTCGGGATAAATGATAATCCCGTTGTATTCTTCACAGACAATTTAATTCCCATTTCATAACGTGGGACGTGTGCTCTGGCAGTGGGTAGCCGGCTGTGGCTCCAAACCTGTTTATGTACCATCAGTGTGCGAGTTGAAGCGCGAGCGCTCGCCGGCCATGCTCGGGAACATCTTTGTTGTTATGAGCTTAGTGCACGTTACCGAAGAAGAACGGCAGTACGATAGGTAGGTACCTACTGGTACTGTACTGTTCTGCTTGGGTAACACGTTGGGTAAGTTAAGGAACATTAAAATTACTGGCAGATGGTTATTACTCGTGGATTACTTAGCCCGGTGTTCTCGGCGCTGGTACCTCACTTTAAGGTTTATTGCGCGAATTTGCCATACGTGCGAAATTCCGAGAAATCCATATCATTGCTTGTGTTTATTTGACCTCGCTTACAATTTTATTCAAACTGTACATCGACTGTGTCCACTTCTACCCAAATATTCTGGTCAACTCCACATCAGGTTCACCTACCCAGATTTTCGTCTCATGTCGAATTTCAAAAATGGACAATAGCGTCATTTTGTGCTGATTCGACATTTGTTCGTAATTATTTATTGATACTATTTACGTAGGTATTTATATTTAAAAAACATGTAACCCACGTCATGTCCACATTTTAACTAAAGGTTAAAAGAAGTGCTAAACAGTGACAAAAAATTAAAATAATACAATAGTCGCTGCCGCCATATTGTTGTGTTACTTAATTTAACTTACGAGTAAATTGCATAAATTGAGGGAAATGGAAATTATGCTTTTTTCTAACTCCTCCGCTGTTCTTTTCTGATTAATTTAGCTGCGGGATCCAAAACAGTTGTATCGTTTCTCCGAGACTCGTTGAGCTTCATTGTCTCGACGCTTTTCTGGTGGTCTCAACTGTTGATTCTGGTTTTCAGTAAACCAGTAACTTATAAGTAAAAATATTACACGTTACTAGGCTACCTACAATTATAAATTCAACTGTTTTGAAATGCGAATATCCTATTCTAATTCTGGATGTAAACCCTACTCCCAATTGTGTCTGCTTTATTTGATTTCTTCAAACAGTGCCAACGACGGACGAGCGTGTGGAGTGTTTGAGAATCCTCTTTACATTCCAAGATTGGAAAATAGTGATGGTCTAGAAGTGACGAGTAGGAATATATAGCTACTGTATAATAACGATAAGACGTTACAATGTAGGGTATAAAACTTTATGTACATACATATATCTACACTGATTATTCTTTACAAATTGAGCATGTGATGCGGAGGAATATTTAAGTAACGGGTTGTGAGGAAAGTTTTGAATTTGATGGGTATAAGAATAGAGGACCAAAGAAACGATGAATGGATTGTGTGAAAAATGATAAAGCTAGAAGTGAGCTGACTAATGCAATGAAGGGAAATATTTAACCGGGGATGTATGGAACCAAAACAAAGTGAGATAAGGGTAGGAGTATGAAGAGGCGGCAAGGACAAATTGTATTGCATTTTTGATTTCATTTGATCAATGGCAAGCCGAACACACTATTCCCAAACCACTGCAACACAACTGAGCAGCGAGGTATTTATACAAAGGATAGGAAGTCTTTGAACTGCCTTTATCTAAATTCACAAAAATATGACTTGCAGAAATAAGCAGGAGATAACAGAGTAACATAATTCGAATAAAAAAATCACGGAACATTTTTTTGATAACACTAGTTCAAGCTTGTTTAAATAAAGACAAATAAACTAAAGGGTAACCAAACAGACCGAGCAAAGCCAACGTGTCCAAAAATGTAGTCCATACGACAATCTGGCCTGAGTTAGCGGGCCGGTGCGGCTCGCCCGCTGAATACTAAATGACACAGTTTGCCGCCTCTAGCCTTTTCCTCATAATACTCCAAATATTTCAGAATCTATGTTATGGCCATAACAAACATTGTAAGGTTAGTTTAGGGCCAATTTCAATAACGTACCTCAATCCCAATATCAAAGATCAATCTTCAATAGCAATTGAACTTTTGATTCGCGCTCTCAAGGTTACAAATTGCAAACTCGGACATTGATTGTTTACAAAAAATGTATTTCTAGATTGGGATTGAGATGCGTTATTGAAATCGGCTGTTAGTCCTTGCGGGCCAAGTGACCAAAACTTAGTGTGTGTACCTATTGCAATAATAGATATTAGGTCGAGTCTTGTGCTTGTTTATGACTAAGACAATAAATGAGTTTTGTGATTTTTTCTTTTCTTTCTCACCATTATTGCCAGCCTATTGCTGGACCAAATTAGCATCAACCTCAACTCGCAGGATATTACTTACTAGAGCTGAACAGGCCCTTTTTGGATGTCACTGCCACTTAAACGGTTTGAATGAAGTAACCAAACCTTATTCTCAGTGTCTATTATGCAGGTACGAGTAGAGTAAAGCATACCGTATAACATTTGAAGTTCCAAATAAAGAAACAGAAAATAGATTCTAATTAGTTACCGGCCGATGCCGATGGGACGAGTTGGGACGAGTAGGGATGCCAGGGAACACATTAAACTCTGATGGGCAAAACATTGAGCCTGTCTGTAATCCCACTCTGACCGAACTGGGTCACACACCACAAGGACAAACCTTTTTATTTTATTAGAAAAATTCTTTCCAACAATGTACTGACTCATTGATTAAATGTGTCGAAATAAGTAGGCAAATCTCAGTGACACATCAACTGGTTAACGAGGGCCTTTCAGATAGATAATACCACAAAGCCATAACTAAACACTAATTGCTATTACGACTACGCAGATCTTATTCTAATACGAGTTGATTTACTCATACGTGGATTACTCACACCCATGAGATTTACTCAAATATTGCTTTTTTATTGTGCCCTCGTCTTAGCTATAGCTTTACCTCTTGATTTTTTATTCCATTCCGCTGGATGTTACCCCGTCATATTAGTTTTTACACTACATAAACCTACACGCCTTGTACTCATTTTCCTTCCTAACAAGATGCGACTGGCTAAAAGGAAAGCGTATTCATAGTTAAGGTTAATGCATCAGCTGCTTCCAGTCCCACGCATTTCGAAATAACTGACTGTGGGAAAAGGTTGTCTATTAGTGTACCGACAATGTTACAGACATATTAAGGCACAGACTAAGGTACTAATCTAATGAACCAACTAAACGTATCCAAGTTACAGAAACTAACGGAATTCGTATCCAAGGTTTAATTTTAATTAATTGAACTATTTTATTCGATTTATTCGATCCCTCTTTTACTGGACGCTACCTACACATCCCTA
The DNA here is from genome assembly GCA_905147745.2 of Phlogophora meticulosa. Classification (NCBI taxonomy): domain Eukaryota; kingdom Metazoa; phylum Arthropoda; class Insecta; order Lepidoptera; family Noctuidae; genus Phlogophora; species Phlogophora meticulosa. The sequence goes on along the minus strand of LR990535.1, from coordinate 7,272,815 downwards.
CTAATAGAGCTTATCCGTAAGTAATGTGGACCCCACACAGGTACTACATTCGATTGATTAATTGAAATTAAAGATTCAAGCCTGTCTACTTAACTGTGTACCGAACTGACGGTAAGTATTGTCCGATCAATACACTCGTTATATCATTATATGGTCGGAAAATGTAGCAGTTAAAAGTACCTACATATTTTCTTCTTTGACAATACTATAACAAAACTATCTACATTCCCTCTAGGTACTTGCAAATCCTTACGTATCCTTCTATCGCAGTCCGTTTTGTCCGGCGTGCTGCGAAGTCGACGTCCTCGGGAATACCAGGTACCTACTTTGCGATATTGAGGTTCGCTTACAAATAGGGTCGAAATTTATTCGGCGCCGTATCGGGCCATGCATGTATTTCCAATTTTCATATTTCCCACGGTGGGCCGGGCCCCGATATCTAGTAAATCTCCTACAGATATTTTTATGAAACCGAATTGATTTACAGCTTTCGGTACAGCGAATATAACAGTTTCATGCAATATTCAAGTATTTCATGTGAAATTATCGGCATAGGGATACGGAGTAAAGTCATCGATACATTTTATGTTAGCGTAACTTGAAATAAAAATAGGCACCATAACATGAACTGATAGACATTGTATTTTAACATTAAGTCAGGTACCTACCATACAATGTGGGGACAACGACAGAGAGACAGCAATAATTTAAACCTCATTATGTAGGTAGGTATATACCTAATGACGTTCCTAGTTTGCATTTAAAAATGAAATAATTCATATCCAATAGTTTAGTTGAGGAGCCGTGACTAAAAAAGAGCCGCACGGGTCGATCGTAGGTTAAGCTGCGCTTGCCAAGGTTACTTTGTGGATGGGTGGCCGTTCATTACATATCGAGACTCCTCCGTGCGAATAGGGTAGGCAGATAATGATCCAGTAGTTTAGTCACTATAGAAAAAAAAAGGTATATATAGATACTATAGTCAAAGAGCGGCTAAATCCATAGTCGGCTCATCACTTCATTTATATATGTGTTTGTTCAGTATTTTTTGAAAAATAAAAACATTTTATTTCTTTTTTTTTTTGTAGTGCTAAAATACTCCATTGCATAAGTAATGTCAGTACTTTGCAGTTACCCAATGTATAAAACCTTATTCAGACTTTCTTCAGAAAGATACCAGCGCAATGGATTCCCTTTCCTTAGATAACACTACAATTCGCCAAATCACTACACGCCCCTAAACGACGTCTGTTGAGATAAAAAGGTTATTTAGAAAGGCCCCTTCCGCCAGCAGGTAGCGATAACACCTTAAACAATTGCGGAAGAAGAAAAAAGTGGAGTTTATGTAAGGTACCTAAAGTACGTCGCTGAGCGTTCGCTTAGTCAGGCCGTGCAGGTAAGTGGTCTCCGGCGGAGCGGCTCGCAGGCGGCGCAGGTACAGCCCTCGCAAGTATTTCCCTGAGGCGTGTTTACGACGCACCGCGCACAGCCCAATCTTCACCTCCAAACATCATTGCCAGCAAAATGTCGAGCGAATTATACACAACAATAACAACAGAAAGAAAACCTCTGCAGGAAAAGTTTTAAGCCCAACGAAAATGGTATGAAGTTGAGACAATAGCCTTCAAGGTACTTTGATGGAGTCATTCAGAGGGCGGTGTTTGTTCTGTAAAAGTGAGCAGGAATTGCCTAAATGTCTTTTTGGAAAACTTGACTGAAAAGTACTTACCATTCATAACCGACTTTTTCCTTAAGATGTTAAGTAGATTTCTTAAATAGGGAAATTTCTGGCTTTTGGTTTGGGACCAATGATTTTATATGATGAAACAGGTAAACTTATTTTAACTGATCTCGCCATTATTGAATGTATGTAATTGTACCTAATCGTTTTAAAAGAAACTCTATACAAGTATTGATAAGTACTACTTTATGAGAAGTAAATCACAAATCTTTTGTTGAACAACAATAAATTAGAGGGACTACAATAATAGAAAATATGTACATAATTTGCATGTGTGGTGAAGTTTGGAGAGGCTCTCCGTCCGCGCCGGACGCCGGACAGACCTCAGACTCTCTCGACCTTAAACGATTTCGCGCTCGGACCAAATCCTCCAACAAATTAGGATTAGATGAGGGTCCCTGTGTTTTTAGGGCAAAACAGTAAATGTAATTCCGATTGAAAACTCAATTTCCCTTCGTATTGCTCAGGTAGAACGAATTTTATTTCAATCTGAATCTGAAGTGGACCCTTTTAGGTCTCATAATTTCATGATTTATTTATTTCATTAATTTGATGATGATTTAATACTACCCTTCTGATGAAATACCTTTATGTATCGGAATATAAAGTGAATACGAAATAGAGACTTTGATAAGTCTAATCCGACTGTAACTTGGTTTCGGGACGTTGATATTGTAAAACTAATCTTCTTCTTAATATATATAATTCTTATGGACGTGTGTTTATCACCTAACTCCTCCTAAACGACTGGACCAATTTGGATCAAATTTGTGTGTATATTTCAATGGACTCCTGGATGGTTTGAAAATACAATTGGATCCGGCGCTGTGGCGCTGCGATCGCCCAGGACAACGTCCGTCGTGTCCGCCAATTTACTAATAAAATATCTAAATTAATAAGCTTTACGCCCAGCTCTTATACATCAGAATGATTACATATAGGTAGATACTTTCATATAAAAGCTGATTTATGCGTATAAATAATTCATGGAAGTACCAAATAAGCAATGTATCGTTCCTCTGAGATATCAACCCCTTCTTACAAGCTAAGAGCCGTACACGTACTTCTAACCCCGTGGTACATGTAACGTGAATTTCGTGGGTAGGTACGTAAGTATACCATCTTAGACGTGGTGCTGACTTCTACGAGTAGCAATTATTCATTTTTTTTTACTTTGAAACAACAAAATGTTAACAACCGACAAAAAGGCCCGTTGGCACTTATTAGTTATTATGCCATTGGCAAGTAAATATAATAACATTAAGAACTGTATTTAATAATCCCATTTTCACGAAAAGATGTCTCCGTCTTGTTGCTACGTCAGAAGTAAAGCTTACCTACGGATTTCCACGAGAAATATTTATCATCGTAGAAATAAAAACAACTCGGAGAAACAAAGAACACGGACGACTCGTCTCTAGAGGATGACAACACAAATAAACAGAAACAGTCAATCAACCAAATCTTTATGTACTACTCCGTAACTGAATCACGCCGAGTTTATTTATACTGGAGTGACTTGTATATTATGAAATACAAATTAACTTGTTAATTTAAGGAAAGCGTAATTTCACCTTTAGCCCTTCCCGCCAAAGTGATCCTCACGGCGGAAGTGTTCTAAAGTCTTTGTTGATTTATGCGCAAACTTGGCTTACGTGCTCATTCGGCACATGTAGTAAGGTATTAAAGAAATGTTATTTACGAAAATGGTGCGCAGTAAACAATGACACCAACCTCTTGATACCTTGGGTAACATTGTTGGAATTTTCGTAGGGATTTCTATTTTTTTTTAAATATCATCATTGGCTCGGAGATCTGGTGGAAAGCATATAAACGCCTGTTGCATTGTGGCAATACAAAACACTTACTAAAATGTGTAAAGATTGCATATTATATACCGTAGCACATTTATCAAAATCTAGTGATTATGGTAATTTATAATAACATTACTTTTGTTTTTCTTTTTCTAAACTAACTTCATAATCTCGAATTTTTGTGACATTTTACGCACTATAAATTTGCCTAAAGTACAGTCTTTATTTAAAGCCTGCTCCAACATTTTGGAACTTATTGCAGTATTTGTTACCGACTCACACCTTCTTTGAGGTCCATTGTACTTACTACAATTCTTACACATAAAATTTCATGTTTTCTTGGAAAGTTTGTCCCGATACGTGTAAAACGTAAGCTAATCCCAGTGCACAAACCGCCTGAGAGCATCGAACTCGATTTTCCCAAAACGAATGTTGGATCGAGAATACGAAGAGACAGATAAAACGTGGAATCGGAAAAACTGCTTATTTTATTACCACGTCGAACTGAAAGGCGGATGGGATAGGCCTCGGGCCGGATTGGACCAACCTCAATTAGGGACAGAACATATCCATCTAGCCACGCATTCTAATCAATAGCTGGCCCCAACTGATACCTAGTTGGTATTGAAGTAATACATTTATTCGAGTATTTTTTTATGAAATTGTGAGGAAACATGTGCGTGTAAGGATTTACTTACTTTTAACAAGATTTACGCAGGTCGTTTGATTTGCAAATATAATTAAGTATTACCTACTCGTACCTTAATAACCTATACTTAAGTTAAGGAGTTATTGAGTTCAACACAGAATAAATGTTAATATTTTAAGCTGTTGCATGACAATATGCCTTAATACTACTCTTTACTGTAAAATTCAGTATTTTTACAATTAGTAGGTATGTTTTGTTTTATTTGTCCTTTGTTTTTATATCGAGTATCAAAGTGTACAAGTTAATTAAATGCACCTCGTCCGATGTTTTTGCTAAGCACCTGTTGTTGTTACGTAATATCTGCAAGTTAATAAGTCACCCGTTGCACCCCGCGTAACTTGCTACCAGAACACCACCACAGAACTTGCAAGAAGTGCTTATAACATTTTAAAATATCTTTCAGTTCATAAAGTACTTAAATATTGCAGATTTCCGACCGAAATTATCGATGCGTTCAGCCATATCTCGATATGGCCACTAGTCGGGCAGATCGACTTTGCTCTCACCGATCGGCCAAGTCATCATCATCATGTGCCTGATCAGATCATGGCGTATCGTGATCTGATCAGGTGGATCTCGATCGGCTCAATTCTACGATCGGCCCAATTCTACGATCGGTCTACGACTTTTATAAGTAGGTAGTTGGTACATTTAGCCAGTTACATACGTTCTAAAATTCCGAAAAAATACCAACAAAAAAATTCACGTTACTGTACACAAGCTATGGAGTAGGCTAGGACCCCAATAGCTGAGAGAGCGTATAATACACTAATCATAAATATTTTTGTTTATGGTCAAAATAAAATACAACCTATTTATCTATGTGAATCTTGAGATCACAACTCTGCACCAGCGCCCATGGTAGTCTACTCGAGTTTGAATAAATTAACCACAAGGCCGATGGGTGACGGGGGACCATTTTCCTTTTTTTTTGTTTTGAACTAGTGATTTTGACTACCTCATTACCGAGTTATGCCACTGCCTAAAAGTTTGTGTATGTCGCATCCAGTATATTAATGAAATCAGTGTTCTTCAGCATGTCTTGAACTAAGTTTGTATTACAAGCTTGAATATGCAGACGGCAGATGTTAGCAACACCGCATATAAATTACTAACACGACCGCAATCCGCGCTTGTTTTACCTCCTCATAGTAATTAATTCACTTAATAAGTAGGTAAGTAGATATACAAGTCGCGTGATTAACACATCGATATATTTTACTTATTTCTGCGATTGTATTTAAAATGAGGAACGATCAATGTGTGAACTTTGAAAACAGCTGGGGCCCCCAAAAAGATAACACAGCAAAAGACGATGATAAACTTCGGCAACGATCGATACCTTGTTAGTTACCGGTATAGCTATCTGGCAACTAATTCAGTGTATATAAATATACTTAGGAGGAAATGGCGACAATAAAGCACAAAGATCTTTAAGCAATAAAACAAAATAAGAAAAACATGAATCAGAGAGGAACAGTGGAGAAGTAAGAACATAGATAAGTCCATAGTTCCCAATTTCCTCCATGTTGACCGGTTAAGCAGTAAACAGCCTTCTAGTGCTGAACTGCGAGTGGTCCTACCTAAAAAAAAAAAAAACTTTCCTCCATGTCAAGCAAGACACAGAATATAGCCAGTCCACAGCCACAAAGGGACTTTTATAAAAAGGCATGAAAACAATCCCTGTGCGTCATAATACCACGGTTGCAACAGCCGCTACATATGGGGGCTTACCAAAGTTACAGCGAACTTTATAAATGAGAACTACAGCACGCGGCTAGAAATTTGAATTTTTTAGCAGTTACCTGCGCCTATAAATCAAGTGTAAAGTCGCCCTAAGCTCTCCGAGATAGCTTTCTGGAACATTTTAAAATGTAAATGACCCTCAACTCCACACCTGTATAAACGTCATAGGTATTATAGGTAATATGTTACTGTTATAGCCAGTCTGGGCATGGGGTGCCTTATATACATGTATTTCAAATCTTGTTGTGCTATCGTTGTTAACCTATAATTAATTGTTGCATCGCAATTGTATTCTATTATAATAATAAGCTGCTAACGTGTTGGTGTTAACAGTTGTTGGTAAACCTGAATAAATAAATCTTCAATCGGTTAAAAAAACAGTTTTTCTGTTAGATATTATTAATTTGAATTATTCATTATTACTAATTAGGTAAGTAAACACGACTTTTACTTTTTACTTAGACGTTGGTAAACACCCAATATTATCTACTACCATCTTCCTGCCCCTATATAAATTTATTTGGGGTCGGGGCAGCATGTCTTCATCTTCCATACATTTCTATTTGCTGTCATCTTAGAAGTCACCACCTTCCTCGCCATATCATCTCCAATATTGTCAGCAATGTTATCTGTGCAACTCAGAAAACATATATTTCACGAGAAATTAATATTTTGGTAATATTCATTAACTATGTACTCGCTTTCTTCATAAATGGCATTTTAATAAAAAAAATAAAAAAATGCTTGACTAGACAAGAAGCAACCACCACTAGTCGTAATAGCGCCCTCTTTTATAATCCTGAAAAACGTGTACACAAACTTCTGAGACTACATTTCAACATGTTGCGGTCCAGAGAGCTACAACGCCATCTCGTAGATGAAGTTCGAATCAGAGCTGCAGCTAGTGGAATGTAAAATCTTAACCATTCCGTCCTTACAACTTGAACGAACAAGCGTAGTACCTAATGTGTTCGTTAGAGGCCGCTTCCCAATACTATGATGCCCCTTTGCCCAGAAAGCAAAGGAACTCCAGTTCAAAACTTACTTAGTTCCTTACCTAACCCTAACTAATCACTCACAGATAATATCTAACAGAAATAGTTTAATATCTAGTACAGGAATATTATAAACAAAATTAGCCTAAATCTATAAACATTTTAGAAAATAATTTGTAATGCTATCAGGGCAGTTATTAATAGAGTTTGCGTAGGTAACCTAGATAATATAGAATACGGTTTCCTTGAGACTCAGTCTCAATGCTTGTGCTGAACAATCTAGGTAGGTAGACTTGCCCACTTTGTTAGTTAACTCTAGGCACTGCATGCATCACACTTGATATAAACTGCAACAAATAAGCCTCAAGGTACAACTACTACGTAGATACGTCTGCAATAATCAAGTAAGGTAGATAATTGGGCCCTAGAAAAGAGTAAATTATAATGAGTTGTTTTTCTTTATAACGGTTGGTTAAAATCTAAATAAAATTTGGCATGGAGATAGATTATGTCCCGAGGAAAGGACTTAGGAGTATCACGAAAACTTACATTTACATGGACGAACTCACGGTCAAAAGCTACTATAGCTATACCAACGCAAAATAAACACCGTTTTTCTGCATCTGTACTGTTGGGCGACAATAGCCAATAACCTATGCAATGAACTAACAACTATTTTATATATAATGAAATATGAAAAGTGTTTAAAAAGCACCGTTTGCAAAATCACGTACTAGGCTTCCATGAGCTCAGTTATGTTACATGTTACATTCAATATGCGTTTTAGATGTTCCAAATCCACGGTAAAATGAAACGAAAACATCATGTGTGACAGATTAATGTACCCCAAATCCTGAGTTACATCACGCCGAATGCTCGTAAATCACCGGACTCTGTAAATAGCCCATGTTTGGTGACGATCCCCAGACTGACATCCCGGCGATCTAAATATCGTTAAAAACCAACAGATGCTATATTTATAGATACTGCCACTTCCTTGTGGCTCGCGAGATCACACACCTGTATTAGGAGATTCGGTGGCTGGCTGTCACACATTATATAAACTAGCACCTGGATGACCGAGCTTTGCTCGATAAAACGACGTTTTCTAAAACTGAAACCTAGCTAGATCGATTTATCGCCCCCGAAACCCCCTGCTTACTAAATTTCATGAAAATCGTTTCTAAGATTCAGATTTTATATTTATATACAAGAATGGCTCGTTTAAAGGTATTAGATTAATATTAGTTAAACTATTTATACTGTGGTGCAGAGGCCAGCACATCAAGCTACCCCAATCTAATAAATTTCTTTGATCATGTCATACTGGGAAAATTTCACAGTTTGTTGTAGCTTAATGTGCTGGCTTCTGTACTTACCTAGTAAATAATTTTATGACGTACCTTAAGAAAAGATCTTAAATTTTTGTTTCAAAGATACAAGTTGGTACCCCAATTACGTTATTACTCCGGCTAACTCACAAATTGAATATCAATTGAATGAGGCGAGAATAAACATGTCTAATTGTAACCACTGCGCACTGGTTGCATCATAAAAACGTTTTAGTTCAATCAAAGCAGCCTACTGCCGCGTCGCAGCATTGTTATTTATTTGAAACTAGCTGTGCCCGGAAAGAATTTTAAACTTGGGTTTTCATTTTTTCTTTTTCTTAAATAAAAGTAGCCTAAGTTACTCCTTACAACATTCACTAGCTGCCAGAAAAGTACGGTCGAAATCTGTCCAACCGTTTCGGAGATTACCTCAAACAATCAGGCAGATAGACGATTATGACAATTATTATACAGACAATTTTTTTATTTTGGTATTACTACCGTATGAAATGTCATAAAGATAGTGTAATTTACTAAAAGCTGTTGTTTTAAGCTTACAAAAAGACACTTCAGTTTTATTTCTTTGTATAGATTTAATATTTTTTGCGCATCCATTTTTTGTTATTAAAAACGCAGTGTAGGTTATAGGTAAAAAGCTTCGCAAAATATGAATTTTATTAGTACACATTAATATTATTTTTTCTATGAAACGCTTGCTTACATTTGCTTCTACGAATACAAATACGCAAGTTTCATATTGGGTACAAATATGAACCTTTTGCGTACCCACTCGCTTACGCTTTGATTGGCTTGTTTTATTTAGAAACAAAATTCAATGAGCGGCCTTTACATGTTGCTGTCAGTACTTTTACGGATACGTACAAAAGCGCATCTTACGTCCAGAAGATCACAGGGTAAGTAACCAAGATAAGTAACAATATAATACCAGCCTGTTACTGTCCCACTGCAGGGCAAAGGCCTCTTCTCATACAGAGAAGGTACGAGCATTAATGACCACGCTTGCTCAAGACGGATTGGCGATTTTTGACATATATTCATTATAAGTCCAATCCCTATGATGTTCTCTTCACCGATGCCAGTGATTAACCAAGATATTTATCACAAAAATAAAATTACCTACTTATTTGAACTGTTGTGATTCGAAGTACGTTGGTTAGCTAGCTCCCACTCCTACTAGCTGTTAGATGTCAGTTTTCTGCTGATAAACTTATTAAATATGTTCGTACCTACGTTTATTTTGGTTACATCAAAGTTAAGAGTAAGGTAACCGGGGTCAACGACGCGCTTTGAGTGTTCCTCTGTGGCAAACAGAGCTCTCCGAAACCTCTCTGAGATTATTACAAGTGCCCAAACAGTTATAACGTTTGGCTCTATTATAATACAATTTGTACGATATTTTTTAGTCTTTTTTTATTTACTTCTCGCCTGAAATACAGGGCAATGATATAATTGATTTAAGTCAGACTGTATCATAAATTGTTGTCTAACAATATGACTTATATAATTTTTTTAGTAACATTTTGGTTATTTACTTGCAGGTTGTTGTTCCGGGACTGGCTGTTTGTCTATGTGAGTTTAAATGTTTGTAAAAGCACCCACGATACAGGAGAAATGCCTAGTGTGGGGCAACGTTTAAAAAAAACATTTATTTTCGGTACATATATAAATTCATAGCTTTATTGTGTACATAGCTTGACGCCTGTAGGCGATGTTGGTCCGTGTTGGCGCAGGATCGAATTGAATTGAAAGGGAGGTCTTTGCCCTGCTCTGGAACATTGCAAGCTAAAGTATATATAAAATTATATTAAGCTATTCATTAAAAACGATTGCTTCTTGTCAGCAACATTGATGCCTAACAATTGCGACGCACAAAATAACTTATACATTTCGATTGAGGAAAGGGATCTAAGGCGTATGGAATCCGATAGTTGAATTTCCTTGGATTACATAATATAACACTTTACATGCATGAATACAGATTTGTCCATACGTGCTTTTAAATGCTTCATCAGTCGCAAATAATTGGCGGAAAAAAGTTTTAGTTCATCCTTGTAAAGATAGCTTAGACCCGAATGCTTGCAGCAATGAGAAAATTTTAACCAGACTGTCAAAGATCTACAAAGGACAGCCGGGACCAACGGCTTAACGTGCCTTCCGAGGCACGGAGGAGTCTCGATATATTACGAGTGGTTATCAATCCACAGACTGACCTTACCAAGCGTAGCCTAACCTTCGATCAACCCATGCGGCTGTTTTTATTTAGCCACGTGCCCCTAGGAATAGGACCCCAAATATGGATCAGTTTAAACCTTATAAAAATCTACCTTAATTTCCATGAGATAACATTAGGAACGTTGGTCAAATATAAAATGTAACTTTAACTACTTACTTGAAATAAGGAGCGTAGCAGGTGGCGTCCTGTTTCCGGCTACCCACCCCCCAGTGAAAACGGCGTGAGTTTATGTATGTATGTTAAAAAAAAAACTAAAATGTGTGTCTCGCGGCTGCTTCGAGTAGATCCAATAATACACAAAAGTGAGTCCTACTATAACTGCTTTCTTTACTCTTCATCCTCCTCCAGGTCCTGGGTTCGAGCTTATTACATAGATCTTAAACATAACTGGCGAAATGTAGGTGTTGCTATATGTGCAGCTCGCGCTAACCCATCGTGGATTACAGGCGTGATATTATGTTAATTCTCTGTTTATCAAATTCATGTCGGAATCACAACATGATAACAACAGGCTAGTTTTTACATCATTATCTTATAATTTAATTTATTCAATTTCATTTGATTCTCATTTTAAATCATCGCAAGTGAGAATCAGCTTCACTTTCCCAGTTATGTAAGAATTATCTGAGAAATGTCGCACATAGAATCGGTACGTAGTGCGCAGTTCGGTTACGTGTCGCGCAGGGACGCAGGGCGGGCGGCACTGGGCCACTGGCGCTTTACCGCCCGCCCTGCTCGCTCGCCCCGCTGTGTCGCACCTATCTCCGAACCGCCGAAGACCTACAAGCTGTTCTAACAGCATCAGCTGCCTTCCACGAAGTTTCATCAGTAACCAAGGTAACAAAAACAATACGTAATACATATTAATATAAGTATTATTTATTTAACGTTTTATTTATTTTTAACTCTTTGTTCCTTTTCGCGGTCCCGTGTCAGTAGGTCGAATCGCGGATAAATACCACTGCGTCTGTTTACATCTACATAATATATTAAAGCTGTTATTTTTTACCGCTTAGCTTTTTGTGGTTTCACATCATAACAGCACACAAAAAGTGACCATTTGAATGATGTGTGTAATAACAAACATTTATTAGTACCAGGTTTTTTTTTAATATTTATATATATAACTGCATAACCAACAACAACTATATCAATGAAGGGGTAGGCAGAGAGGTAGGCAAAAGCTTAGGCCCAAGTAAATTATCATTATGTATCTCCTTATTGAATTGTAGGTACCTACTATAATTTAGGTCATACAAAACAGTTGTGTCATAAATAGTGTTTTCGTTATCGTTTCAAAACACATTCAATTAGGATTATGTAACCTTCGTCGTTAGTGGGGAGCAGGCTCAATTTGAGATTTCCAAGGACCGCAAAAGATTTAGGTCAGCGAACTTTGGTGCTTGGTCGATGAGGTGACGCGCGCTTATTTTATTCATATCGCCTTGACGGGTAGCCCTAATTTGTATTAAGTATTTGTTAACAAGGAATTCCGTTTTAACTGAACCGCCATTGTGTTTCGGGCCGTATAAACTCATAAGTCTATTGATTCAATTCACAGATACCGTGTTTTTAATTTATATGATTTTATTTTAATTTATTTGTCTTCATTCAGCTGACTTGAATGTATTCTCATTTGAATTTACATTATTTTGATTTGATTTAATTTGTAATTTTAATTATTTTGTTACTTGACTGTACGTTGCCCCATCCTAGGAATTTCGAGCGTATCGAGGGTGCGTTTACAAACATTAAAACTCACATACACTAACAGCCAAGCCCGGATTGGCTACCTGTAGGCCATGAAATTATTTTCAATTTTGTCGATTGCATTTAGTTAAATTACAGTGATTAATAAGTATTTTTCAATAGGTCCTACTTATGAGTTATGATAAAGCGTTAGTTTCGTCACGATGACAGTTCATGTAGGTAGTGTGTAGGTTTTACGTAGGTACCTACACCCAGCAGCGGTTCCCACGGCTTACAAACTTTCTAACAGTACACGTTATCAGCATTCAATGCGACATACGCGCCGGTACATGTACGTGCGACATGGTTTATCTGCATGGCTGACGTAACCCGATGCATCGCCTGTGAAATGAACGTTACCGAGTTACGGGGCTACGATCGGCTAACAGTCATTGAAGGTGATTACAGGTCAGAGACAAAAAAACCGTTGCTATTACTGTTTATGCTGTATTAAGCGATTAGTTACGTAGTAGTAGGGCAAGTGGCAACGTTTTAAAAAATATAATATTTGACAGAAGTGAACTGCGCTGAATCACCGTAATCCCTGTGTTCAATAACTAGATTTTAAAAGAAACGATCAAGCAAAACCTAAAAGGTACCTACCTACTAACGTACGACATACAATTTAAAAGCAATGATGAAGCAACCATTTTCGCAATCAGTTATCTTACGTGATATTACGTCATAAGAGTGGGCATGTAGAGTCGATTTGGTATCAGGTAGGTATGCAGAGGAGTGACAACAGTAGCCACAGGCGTGCCCCTGAGTGTATCAACAATGAAGCCAGTCGCAAACTGAGCACAGTTACCGACGACTACAGACGCGCGGACGTAGTAAAAATTCGGTCGCCGTGGCTAGAATTCAGATGTTTAGTTTCTGTGTAGTGTAATAATTACTCATTTATAAAATATAATTGACACCAAATAATTCTCAACACTGAGCGATTTTTGTGACAAAGCCGGTTAATACTACAAGCTTATAACGTAAGTGGTAAACTGTGATGTAAACCTTATAATTACTTAGTAAGAAGGCATAAAACTTAACAGTAAGTAACAGTAGCCTAGAAGAAGTAACTACAGCTTACAGAAATCATGTAAGTAATAATTCCTTAAAACTTGATTGTTTTGCATATTCCTCCCATGAGATATTGCCACCCACAAGTAATACCTACCTAAACTTACTTAAGGAAAAATGATGTCATTAGATATTGTTTCTATCGAACCATAGTAGTGTGTTCAGTGATGAATACTAAGTAAGTGGACCAATAAAAATTAAACTTAAACACCTACCTACATTAAAAAGACAGGCTCCATTGCTAAATTGATAGGTTACGCACCAATATACGGTTGGCGCAGTGGCTGAGAAAACGACTGCTGCGCCGCGTGTCGTGAGTTCGATTCCCGCACAGAACAAATATTTGTATGGCCTACAGATAGTTGTTCCGGGTCTGGCTATTCGTGTATGTGACTTTAAATGTTTGTAAACGCACCCACGACACAGGACAAATTCCTAGTGTGGGGCAACGTTTTTTTTTAAGAAAAGAAAAAAATATTGCATTTTTAATGGTACTTAACTACCTACCGACTGTATTTTCCCTCTGACCATAATATACTTTTCTTGTAGGTACGAAAAGTTGGCAACCCTACGCATAGGTACGTCATGCCATGACTTCATGAGAAGGTACATAAATGCGTCCTGTTTGCCCATTGCGTTATAAAAAGATACGAAATAGTTAAATAGGTCAACGGAGAAATTACACCATCCTCGCTAGGTCGCAAAGAGGTTGTTGACCTATTTCTACCGATGCATAGCAAAAGCATGTAACATGTAAAATTACTGGTTACGGTACCAACTGAAATTTTCAGCGAGATTAAACGTTTGCAAACATCCGACGACATACATAGTTCTGCTTTCAAATTTTGTTTTATTACGTTAAAACCATAACTGCCAAACAACGAGACAATAGAAAATGTATTGTTTGTCGGTCACCTGGCGTTTAATGTGTTAAGGTGATCGTTATGTAAAATACCTACCTAATTTCCTGTAAAGGCACTGAAATAAATATGAAATACTTAATACTAATTAATAAAAAAACTTCGAACCAACATGTAGAAAATGACCTCAATAACCTAGTCCTTCCAAAATGTAGGAAAGTACATTATAGGGTAGAACTATTAATGTTAAAAATAAACAAACTAAAAATATTAAAATTAAAATTATTCTCTATTAGTACTCATCTGAATTTGTGAGGCAAGAAAACAGATGAAAGGCAATAGGTATAACCAATTTTTTTTATTTCTCTAATTTATGTTCGATGTCTAGACTTAGAACAACATTGTAATTGTAAAAGTAAAATTACAGACACAATTTTCAGATGTGTTTCCAATTAGATAAGAAAAATGAAATTATCGCAAAATTATCGCGGAATCCTTGTATGTGCTATATTTAAGAAGTTAGGCGCTATATTCACAATCAGGGATTCCATGTCAGATCGGGCAGGAATAGCTGGGTTTTTATTCCAAATAATTTAATCAAGGGTCTTCGAATGTATCCTGACTCCAATGTCAACCCTAGCCCATCACAATCGGTGACGCGACCTCAAGTGTTTGTTTATCAAAATGATTGCTCTAATCGGGTCACGGTCGACCTGCCTGCGACGCGTGTTACGTTAACCATTGCTAGAACGAGCTTATAAATTGATGTTACTTTATTTTTTAATGCTAAAGGTTACGTTACGTGTAATACCTACTTATGTTTTCTGACATAAGTAGAGGTAGGTCCACAGTGTATACTAAATTTGATGAAGACAAACGGGTCAATAAACATACCTGCGGATTGAGCTTATTGTCACTTACACATTAAGTGATTTCATTTTATTTGAATAAGTACTTGAACCAAATCATGTACGATGAAATGAAACGAAGCATAACAAGTAGGTACGTAGGTACAGACGCCAGTACATCAAGCTATCCCAACCTGTCCAATTTTCCCAATTAAACATGAAACTTATTTAAGTTGAAAAACTGTCAAAGAAATTTGACACATTGGGGTAGCTTGATACGCTGGCCTCTGTACCTATATAAGAGATCCAAAAGAATATAAGTCGCAGTAGGTGGTGTAGTTCGTCATTCGTCCTGTAGTGTCTGTCTATTCCCATAGGAAAAACAGCTGAGTCTATAAATGTATGTATGTATGTAAATTCTAATTTTAAATCACCTTAAATATGTTTTGCGTTTGAGAATTGTTTTTATAACCTGGTCATGCACTGGAAAATAAAAACCCGTAGGATAGCCCTGAAAGACCCCATTGTTTCCGTCACGCTAGCGCCGATGTAACACAAACCCTTCCGCAACAAGCCCGGTTCTGCCTGCTAAGCTTCGGGTTTATGTTATGTGTTGTGTTATGTGGCTTTGCAATAACAGGCAAAGCTACAAGGCAGACTTATCCCCGGCATCTTATAAGTAAGTTTGAAATAATATAATTGAACAATGATCAGAACATTTATGTTTTACAGAATGACGTCGCCAGCTATTACAAAATCACCAGAAAACCAGAAGGCTGAGAAAAAGTCGCCGACGAATTCAGCGCGCACTCCAGAGCGAGCACCTTCTCGCGACGACACCACTGCGGCCACTGCCTCCGGGTCAACAGTCGCTCAGCCACAGTCAGAGACCTTCAGTTGGCTACGAATCTTTAAACTGGCAGATCTGATGATGAAACAAGGCTGCTAAATCCTTGTATCAAGTAGACATTAACACAAATGGTTAGCAATAAATCATTTGTTAGACACATAATGAATAGGAAGATGTGGCACATCAGTATAATATTATTACTTGTTACCAGAACAATAAAATAAATTATTATTATAAGTTGTTAAACATGTTTAATTATGTTTAGTGAAATCAATAAATAGACTTGCTTGCCAGTTGCGATGTGATAGCGACGACAAATAGGTACATCTCATATTTTAATTTATCCCTCCATTCAATTCTAAAACTTAATATATAAGGATAACATTACATGTTAACATTCATCCCATGCCCTACTCTATGAGGCTTATTTTATTATAAAGGTCTCCAAGCTTCGTAGACCATTGATGTTTTCGGGGAAAAGCACATGGTCATCTGCAAATCTTAAATGGGACAGGAAAGCACCATTGATGTTAACTCCGCAATAGTCCCAAGCTTACCTTTTCTCGATGTCTTCTAGGACAGGTATGAAAATAATTGGCGAAATAGTGTCGCCTTGTCTCACTCCCCGCTTGGTCGGTACGGGCTTAGATAGGTTACCTAAGCATGCTGTCCTGCAGAGTGGCCGAAGTTTATAGCTTTCCCAGCACATGCATGTAACGGGAATCAATGTTGCAGCGGCGGAGAGCGTGGAACACCCCCGATGTTCGACACTGTCGAAGGTCTTCTCGTAATCGACGCAAGCTACATTGTGGCCAAGTATATTCGATTCTATATGATATTAACACCGTAACTGCCAGATAACGAGGCACAATAGAAAATGTATTGTTTGTGTATCACTAGGCATTTAACGTGTTAACGTAACGTAACGTAAAATTTGATTTAGGGATTTACTCAAGCGCGGCAGGTTAACATAAAGGGGATTCCTTGCATCCTGTTGAATACCTTCACCATGTTACATAGTCGATCAGAATAGAAAAAAAAAGATAAGCAGAAATATCGGAACGCGTCAGAACATGTATGCATAGTATGGTGGGTAAATGACATGATGAAGAGCGTGCTTTCAAATAATCTATTTGATAGAGACGTAAGCGAGCGAGTGTCAAAAACCTGTGTTGAATGTTAACAAAATACCTTGAGAAGAATGAAAGATTTTATTTTTTACTTTTTTCAAAAGCACACTGTTACAAGCATACAGCAAGTATAGCTGTGATAAGAATGCTTGGAAACATGCCCGTCTTGTGACGTCACTGTTACGTTAAAAGTGTAGCACGGCGTGACGTCACGCGCAATTTCAACGCACTATATCGACGACATTTTTGGTTTACGTGACAAAAGAAAAAATACGTGTCCAGCATTTTTGAGTAATCCAACATTCGAACCAATCAGAATTTTTAAAGAAACTACCCTGTGTCTTTGTTTTTTATGAAATTAACTCTACTGTGATTATTTTTTTAATTAGTCGTTGTTCAATTATTGTTTTTTAATTTTTCATTATTTTATTTTATGTGTAACGGTTACAATACAATAATGTTCCTATCTGCTGCATTGCTTTGTAATAATATGTACCGATTTTGGTTTTTATAACGTAAGTACATCGTCTTCATATATAATTATCTTAACAATCTGTAGAAAAGATTTGTAAATAAACTTTTTTTCTAAATAGTAAGTGTGGAGTTTTTTGACCATTCTTCTCCACACGAAACTACCCTTCGGAAAGGGCAACTAGTTGATAGTAATATTGAAATAAATACTACAATGATTCTAGAATCATTATAGTACTTTATTTCAATTCCAAATTTGACGTTCAAAAGTGGCTTTATAATGAATGTCTAATTAAAATAAATGATTCAACTTTGACTTTTAGGTAACCAACACTAAATTTGTAACAACAGCCGGCGGCTGCTACACTCAAATCTTAAGCTTGACCTACGCGTAAGTGGATAATGGTTTGGGCGCTATTTGTGGACGGCCAAAATTACATTTTTACCACCCTTTCCCTAAATCAAACACGGGCTTGGCACATGGTTGCAATAAATAAAAACAAAAACGTTTATGTAATATTTTTTTAATAGTATTGGTAGGTAGGAGGTACATAACACACAGGATTCTGGGTTGTTTGGATAAGGGAAGTAAAGATACAATACTATTTTCAATATGTACAAAATATACAGTTATCTCTACAAACTAGCTTTAAAACTATAATATAATTATGATCACAATATTTTTTTCTATACGTACGCTCTGTTAGAATCCAAACCAACATCGAGCACACTGGCATCGGGTTGTATCCGCACGCGACTGTTGCTCTACAACAATCTAACTCACGTTCACTTTTGCTGCACACTTGAGATCAAATGTTATTTTTACAAATATTTAAACTATCATCTCGCACACCAACAACAGTCGCTAGCGAAGAAGACCCGAAGATTATAGACGTTCCATCCTCATATAACCACTTCATGCTTGAGAATAGAAATTACATCTTTCTCGGTAAACAGAAAGGGCCCGACGTCGCTGTGTCCTCAAGGAACCAGCTTGAAGTCACTGCGAAGTAGGTCCGCTTTTGGCCTGACTTCAATAATAATTAAACAAAACTATATTATACTTCTCACCTGCAGTTAAGTGTGCAACTGTGTAAAATTTTGTGGAATAAAAACAACATAATATCTACGGAATAAATGAATATTCCGAGACATATTATTATTAATAATTGACATTTTTAGCATACCACTCTCAAGGATGTAATTATTAACTAGGCAGAATCCATGGATTTTTTTAGATTCTGTCACATAAATTATATTAATATAGACGATAATATTACGACTGAACAGATAAGCTAAATAATAAAATTTACGAACAACAAATCACATAAAATGTATTAACAATAGCTTAGGAAATAACTACACCCCAGTTACAAAAAAAAAGTAAATACTTTCACCGCAATAAATTAGTCATTTATAATTCTCATAATGTTTCTTATACCATATTTTTTTCAATAGCGTGTCTAAATACCGTCATATCACTATATTTCGCGAAGACTTATATACATTAACCTCCTTCATAAGGAGTCCAAATAAGATTTTTAAGAGTGTACATCATTGGGCATCTGTTTGCTAGTAAAATTATAGATATTTTAAAATTAATGGACGAAGTGATGAGTTCGTTAGTGTTCCTCCTAGCCAAGTTAAGAACTGTTTGCGACGGAAATATGACAAACAATACAATTATTATATTTATACATTCTAGTTATAAACCTTAAAAAGAATATACGTAATATATTACCTGTGCTATAAATTTATATCGTACTTTATAAAATTACAATACATAAAATATTTTGTACTTTTTTTTCGTACGACAGCACAGTCGCACCATTATCTAACTATAATAATAATGCAAGTTATGTAAGATGCCTCTGCTAATCGAATCAGAAAGTGGCGCCACCACTAAAACTTAAATTATGAGAAGTACAATATTGTTAGTTTGAATTGATTGAAGGTTATCATGTAAAGCTATCAAAGTACAGCTATTTACCATAATGCGTTGTTAATATTTATAAAAAACTGTCCATTGAAAAAAGTGAATGAACAGCGGCAAATGAGGATGGCGAGTACAAGTAGAGAATAACCTGAGCGGCGGCCCGCAATTAAAGCAGCAATGAGATCCGAATACGTCGACACTGTGTGGGCAGGCGCACGCGCACACCACGTACACGACGGTTTCATCCAAACCGAAAGAATGCGCGACCGTCATAGTTTACTCTTATACACTGTTCCAAAACTGTTAGATGAAAATATGAACAAATGGGTCAAGAACATACCTGTGGATGCCAATTTTTTAGTGCTACTTAGAAATGAAGTGCTTTGATTTGATTTATTAGGTATTCAAATCACCAGAATTTCATTTTAAATATAGATGGTTTTTCATTTGAGAATTTAGGCTATTTTTATGACCTCAATTTTCGTCAACGATATAATAATTGTTGTAAAAAGAGGTGACATATAAAATTTAAACCTGTCGAAGGTTTAAATTTTATACAGACAGTCAGATGTGTTACTAATTCCCTTAATGAGGGATTGTGTAAGAATTTATGTTTCATACTTTCATCATAAGCTTTTGGAACAGTTTATATAAAAGTTAAGTACCTTTTTCATGTATTTGGTTCTATTCAACTCAAAATACAACTTAATTTAATGTTGTTTGACTTTATTCGGAATTATGTTACACTTTGACCGTGAAGGTAAGAATTATTTTCTTTTTCATATATTTGGCTCAATTCAACTTTAAATTTTGTTTGACTTTATTCGGAAATATGTTACACTTTGACCGTGAAGGATAGCATTAATTGTAGTCCATGGGAATGTTTAGTGACAAATTTGACGAAAATATGATTAAATTTATATTATTATTATGTTATTATAACCACCACGCATTCGTTTGTTTGAAAACCCCGCCATGTCCCAAGCATCACTCCTCAACACGTAACAGTACAGATTCATGATTATACGATCTCTGTACCGTTACAAAGAGCGAAGCGAAGCAAGCCGATACACAAACAATAATCGCTGGGATAGCCTTTCTTATGGAAAGGCGATATTTGGATTTATATCGCCTATTATATTTTTTTTTATATTTACTAAGCTATGTTTACATTTGCAATTCAATGAAATTTATACCTAAGTAAGTATGCAAAGTCTTTTAGTGAATGTGTTTGTAGAGAACGATGATTTCAATAACGTAGATTGACATTTGGACATAATGTACAGTCATACTGATACACGGTTTCGGTTATGTAAATAAAACATTCTTAACATCTCCGATCTTAGCTTATTGCGTTTATATTTTTTTGGTCAATAATCCAGTCGTCTATCCCTGCCTGAGCACGACAGTGCTGACCAAGAATGCAGCTCAAGTTTAACGCCAAACAATTACGATTCCACATTGTTTCACACGTTATAAGATTGACTTTCAAAACAGTATTGAACATAATTTCCGATATCGCTAAAGGCGAGGCCATACGCGCCACTGGTGTGCTTTTGCTTAGTAGCACACTGCACTCTATGCTCCATAAAATAGGGCTACCTACAGTCTACATTAAAAAGTCAGAATCACAGTTTATTTTCCACATGTATTTTCCCTTACTATCATATATAACTTAATTACTTAATTATTTTTTTACATGTAAACAGTAATCATTCGACCCAGTATTCATGAGTTTTCCATTACCTACCGTAATGACCTAAGCGAAATCGAACTTTAGTACGGATAGATTCGATATTTACAGAATTTAAATTATTTTAGACCTAATTCGCTTAAAACAAAATAACAATTTACACTAACAATAAAAATGCTCGATAGATTGCCACTCATCTAATCTGAACCCAAAATTAAATATATTTTTATCAACTGACTTTGCCATCTATCATTATTTTTAAAAAATTTAAACTCCGAACATCGTCGAACCCAGTCGACCATAACAAAAGTATTTTACAAATAAGCTATGACTTATATCTAGCACTTAAATAAGTGACGGCTGCTTACCTAACTATGTGAGACTTTATACAGGCGCGTGTGGAGACCCCGAGCCGTCGACGACGACGCCGCGATACGCGATAACAATAAATAAACTGACGTTACATTACCAAAACGAGAGTTCACTTTCTCAGAGGTATTACAACTCAATTCCTAAGAACTTTTGACATCGTGAAGATGTCGAAAAATCTATTAGTTTCATTACAATTTACTTCTACCAGGTCGATCTATTGCTACGATAAAAATGAAGATAAAAATTTCACAACCTGGCCGTATTTACAATGCTTTCTTAAAATCGAATCGACTACATCGATGGCGGTTTTGTCCATACAATATTGAAGCTAACTGTTTTAGGAATAAATGCGTCCAGTCCAGGAAGTGTCCATGAATAAGATCAGGACTTTCACACCACCTTCAAATGTGGTTTACAAGAATGTCGTATATAAGACAATTTGTTTGTGAAA
Source organism: Phlogophora meticulosa (assembly GCA_905147745.2). Lineage (NCBI taxonomy): Eukaryota > Metazoa > Arthropoda > Insecta > Lepidoptera > Noctuidae > Phlogophora > Phlogophora meticulosa. The sequence continues at coordinate 7,250,791 of LR990535.1, read as the reverse complement.
TATTGTAAATATAAGAATATACAGCGTGCCTCACACGGTCGCTATAACAATAAGTAAGTGAGCGATGTCTGCAACACGATGCATCAGGTCTGGTGCGATGCGGTTTAAGTTCTCGTTAGCAAATTCGCACGATGGGAAGATGTGAACGGTAAACATAGCCTGGAAAAGAAAAGGAAACCCTGATTTGGTAGCCACTCAAATAGGTAGGCTAAGCAAGTACAGTCAACTTGGACAACAGCAAAAATATGATTCTTTTTTTTTTATTGGGAGCCATCTCTTCATTTTGTTAAATTAATCTATGCTAAATACCGTATGTGCCAAATGCATATTTGAAATACAGTAGAATCCGGATATAACGGCTTCGTTAAACTCAATCACACAAACCGTTTTGTGCGATCTCCGGTTTATACGACTAACTGCCAATTTTAATAACGTATCTCAATACTTATCTTAAACCGCTACTTCACATTCGCCGACTTAAGGTTACAGATTTCAAACTCGGCTATAAATTGGTAACCAACAACGATCGATCTCTTGATTTGGATTGAGATACGTTATTGAAATCGTTAGTCAGAGTCTTAAGGGTCGATTTATCGGGATTCTCCTATTTTTAAAACAAAATAACTATTTCTTTGGGTATCCAGTTTAAAATTCTTGAAATTTTCGAAAAGATGGATCGCAAAGAAAAACTCATTGCTCAAACGGCCATGTTTCAATTAATAATAAAAAAAACCGGTCAAGTACGAGTCGAACTCGTGCGCCGAGGGTTCCGTACCTACCTAGGTACCTACCTACGTACTAAAAAAAATAAAAATTATTATAATATTTTTTTTGACATAATATGTTGTATAGCTTCAAGTTCTTCAAACCTATCAGACAGACGTGTTGCTGGGGAGTTTGTTCCGCCACTTCTTCTTCCCAGCAAAAACACTAGGAAGTGGTGAAGGGTGAGCGTTTTGGGGGACTGTCTTTTGTAAACGTTTTGACGTTCAAAAAGTGCTAATTCTCAGCCTAATTTGAATAAATGAATTTTGTTTTTTTTTATTCTACCCATTATAAATTAAATAATTTCTTTTATTTTCTTTCACACAATAGCACAATTATATTTATTCACCCTATTCAGGTTGGTGCCAATTAAGCTAGTCCGCTAAATTGAAATGAATATGAGCACCCAAAAATGTCAATTTTTTTTAGTAGCATGATCTTACAGCACAAGTAAAGGGAAAATTCCGAAAAATAAAAATAAATTTATTAACTAAGGTAAATTTTGGTAGTTTTCGCGAAAATATAAATTTGCCCATATGTTTTTATCGTGTTGGGCTCAGGCTCAGAACCTATAATTTTTTTATGAAATGTACCCACAATTTTGTATGGAACCTTAGGTGGGCGAGTCCGACTCGCGCTTATTCGGTTTTTTTTACCCTTAACCTAATGTCGCTTTAGCCACCCTCGACGACTTTAACCACGTTTTTTATTTACATTTTTTGTCCGTTGTTCCAGGTTAACAAACTATACAGATAACACATGCAACTGTTCTTCACGTCTAGGGTATTCTCACATAAAAAATGAAAGGAAATTATCCCAAAAGTTACAAGAGTTGACTGCTACTGAACCAAAATGAAAAAGCGGCAAGATTAAGTTTTTATACCGCATAAATAGGGAGCGGCGTTTTCCTTACCCAGCAGTAGGGGCGAAGAGCAATTTTGAACCAAGAAATACATGTTTAGCTGTTGGTCTGTCCAACTCTTTAAAACCTCACTGAAACCGTCCTAACCGGCTAACATACCTGTTGGTGTCCGGGGGGTGCAATGTTAACAATTCCGGCTGCTTGTTTTCGTTGTAAGTAAGTAATAAAGCCGGCAGTCAAGTTGGTCGACTGCTGCAGAACATCCATATGGTCGCGTCCGCACGGCAGCGCTAGAAGCATACAGTGTTCGTTCTCCATCTGCAAAATTATCGAAGAATTGCAATATCATGCAGTCGCCGGGCGGCGAGTAATGAGTCACGAGTAGGCGGGAGGAGAGCTCACCTTCATCTTGCGGTGCACCTGCTCCAGCTGCGGCTGCTCCAGGCGCATGCGCTGGGCGATGCGCAGCAGTGGCGTCGAGCCGTCCGCGTGGCGCGACAGCGTGTCGCCCGCCACACCTGGGTTGCCGCCTACAAAGTGCATCTGTACGGCGGCGGAGTCGTTTTTTAACGCAAGCAACCCTTGCCACATGACTGGGTAGCGCTATAACAAACAGAAACACCGTCAGTCAAAAGTCAGCCAAGCTGCAGCGCGGACACAGAAGAGTGCGGGACTAGCGGTACTTACCCGGAGCAGCATCTGCAGCGAGTCGGCCTCGCGCGGCACCTGCGACGCGTGCGGCGGGCCAGCCACGGGCCCGGGCGCGGCGCCGGGCGGCATGGCGCCGGCCAGGCGGGACGTGCCGTGCGCCGGGGGCGGCGAGCGGCCGCAGCCCACGCCGTACGCCGGCGCCAGCGGGGCTAGCGGGGCCAGCGGGGCCAGCGGGGCCAGCGGCGCCAGCGGCGCGCGGCGCAACACGTCGGGCGTGCGGTAGGCGAGGTCGGCGGCGCGCTCGCCGGCCGGAACACGTGCGCTCGGTGGTCGGCGCAGCTCCAACGGCGGCGTGGGCGCTTCGGAGCCCTCCGTCTCCAGTGACCTGCATCCCGCATGAGAACCGTTTAGACAACTTCTCCATTTTATGTTGTCGCGAATTACATCCAGGTTAATTATTATTTCAAAGATTATTATTAAATTCAAATTTTGTGTTTATCACATGCTGAGTAAAACATTACCGCGTGTATGGTGAAGGAGTAGCTCGACTCTCGTGCTGAGTTGCGCGGAAATGTTGCTGGTACATTTGATAGTGTTGATGTGAGAAGTGAGGATACATTCCATCGCCCTGTAAGCATAAACATGCAATGATTACTCTCATATTAAGATACAATTCAGAATTTTGACCTTTTCGCAAGTCTTAATATTTAATTACGTTATGGTATACCGGAGTAACCGGAGAAGTTTGTTGATGTGCAGGCGGAGGACTTCCAACTAAATCAGCAGACTTCCGGACGGCATGAACAAAATTGAAATATGTACACTTTGTAGACAAACGGCTAAGTAAACAAGAGACAAAATAATTACCATTCCTATCTGGCCTTGAGGACTTATTGACGGCACGTTCGCAATAGTAACCCTCGAGGTGGCACCTAAAATAAATACAAATTTGCATTTAATATACATTTTATCATTTTTAGGGTTTCATACCTCAAGAGGAAAAAACTGAATCCTTATCTATATTATTAAGATCACTTCGTTGTGTCGTAGTCTATGTGTGTCTGTCAAGACCCCTTTTCTTACGAACGCGTGGAAGAAAGTATCGAGTTGAAATTAATATTAAACACGCAGGTTGATGGTTCCTTGAAGCTTTATTAAAATCAAGTTTGTTATGCCTACTCAAAAATAATAATAGGGTATTTATCACATAAAAAAAAAATATCTTGATTTGCAATTGGAGAATCGACCTTTATGCGAGCACAATTTTTATATTTCTCAGAATTTCTGGAATTCTCAGCAGCTACTGGGTGTATGAGAACCATTCCATCAGCAGCACTAGAAAACCTCTTGAACTTGAGATCTCTAGACTAAGACTAAGATCAAATGGTCTATGAAAAACAAACATAATAAGTGGATTGGAAAATTGTACGTGTCAGTTCTGACGCGCGTAACTATTATTGATCGTCATTATTCTATTGTTATTGCCATCATTTATATTTAATCATGTCTGTATAGAACAAAGTTACAGAAGGGAGAGGAATTCAAGTTTATTAGGAGTTATAAATAACGTGCATTTAAAATTCAAAAAAGTTTATAAAAAAAAAAGTATTAACTAGTCGTCGTCACTATCCGTTAATAAAACTACCCCTGGCATCATATTGAAAGTCGCAATCGCAGAACACTATGGTTGTGTTCTGCAAGTGTTCGGTCAATGCTGTATGTTTTAAATTGTTCTTTTTCCAATTTTATTAATTTGTATAACTCTGGTTTGAGCATACTTTCCTCGTATGCTATGCCTTTTCAGGAACTTTATCCTAAATTTAAAAACAATAACAACACTTAAGTTTAACACAACAAAAACAAAGGGTTCAATTTTCGTGCACTGAAATGTAATCGGGAGCGAACGGGACGAAGGCGCGGTGCGGGAGGCAAGGGTCGACTGATGCACCAACCGCTTGACCACCAAAGAGACCTAAAAAATGACTTGTGCGCATCTAACGACTTTTGCCATCTTATTTGCCGGTGATTATACGTGTGAAAGACCTGGATACATGTATGTAGGTTTCGTATAATAGTCGTCAGTTCTGGTAATATACCGTGTTGTGTGTTTGCGTACTGACCGGGGTGGTGGTGCTGCGGGCCCACCACGGCCACCTGCTTCAGGTGGTCGGGCGCCGGGTGCGGCGGGTGGTGCGCGCCGCGCGGCAGGCTGGCCGTGGCTGCGTAGCGGAACGCGCGCGCCTCCGGGTCGTCGAACTGCTCCGCCGGCCGCTCCAGGGGCCGGGCGGTCGCGCGCGACACGGAGCGGATGAGCAGCGGCGTGGCGCGCTCGGCGGGCCCGCGCTGCGCCGGCGTGCTCGGCGCGGAGGGCGGCCGGTGCGGCAACGCGGGCGACTGCACGCGCGCGTCGCTAGCCTCGGTGGCGCCCACGGGCACTAGCGCGCCCGGCACGCCGTCCGCCATGCGCCGGCCGCGTGCCGCGTCTCCGCCACCCGGCGCCAGCGGGGACGTGGGCGCGTCGCCGGATGTAGAGCTGGCGGCGATCACTGCGTCGAAAGCCCCCGCTAGCTTAGCGCTGATCTCAGATATCATCTTTTTAGGCGGTTTAGTGATTGGCGTCGATGTGGAGGGTGGCGGCCCAGGAGACGCGTGTGGCACGTGCGGTGCGTGTGAAGCGTGGAGCACGTGAGGGGCGGGCGGGGCGTGGATCAAGGTCAGCCCGTGGGCTGCCGGTGGCACGTGGATTGCGGGCGGCGCATGGATTACGGGCGGCGCGTGGATAACGGGCGGCGCGTGGATAACGGGCGGTGCGTGGATTACGGGTGGCGCGTGGATAACGGGCGGCGCGTTGATAGAGGGCGATGCGTGAGTTGCGGGCGGCGCATGGGTTGCGGGCGGCGAGTGGGTGGTTATGGGCGGCGCATAGGTTGCAGGTGGCGCGTGGGCTACCGACGGCGCGTGGGCGGCCAGAGACGCGTGTGTTGCGGGCGGCGGGTGAATCGCAGGCGGTACGATGACGGCAGGTGGCGCGGGGACTGCGGGTTGCACGTGTGTTGCGAGTGTCATGAGGGATCCGAGCGGCGCAGCCGACACGGCAGGCGTAGGCTGCAGCGCTAACGCGGCATGCGCTATTTGGACGGCAGGTCCGGTGCTGCGCGAGGGGCTTGCGAGCTCGGGTTCAGGCTCATCGAGTCGTGGAGCCTTCGGGTCGCGTGTGCAGTCTCTGACGTTTCTCTCGTCGCCACTTTCAATGGAAGCGTCCGATAAACTTCGATCCCTTGTTCGTTTGGCACCGCGTGGCGATTTTCGTGTGTCTGATCCCAAAGACTTTTCTTGGGTTGCTTTTACGACAGCTTGCCTCGTGGGCCTCTTTTTGTTAGATTCTTTTCCTGTTCTAATTTGTCCAACAGGGCCTTTAATTACGTCCTCTATTACATCGTCTACTGTGCTCCGCTGAACGTCCTTTTCTTGAAGCCTCCTGGATTTTCGTGTGTTTGTTGACGGTGACATGAATTCTTCGTTTTTTTCCTCCTTACTTTTTTCTATAAACTTCATTTGTTCTTTTTGGGCTATGCTGAGAGTTGAAGTCGTTGTCACAATAGAATGCCCTGAAAGTGGACTCTTAATAGTTAAAATCAACCTGGGACGTGTTTCAGTTTTATTGGGTGATGTGGCAGTTTCATCGCCGGAATCTTCATGGAAATCATAGACGTCCCCTGGCATTGTACTTCCGCTACTATTAACGAAAGTTTTTACTTTCTTGTCAACTTTCGCTCTACCTCTACCACGTTTAGTGGAAGCTCCTCCTCTCGACGGTTTAGAGATTTGACGAGTCTGTACTCTATCTTGAGTTTTATCCATTTTCCTGCCTCTTACACTGCGTCCACCTCGTTTACCGGAAGTAACTGGGATGATTTTATCAGATACAGGCTCTTCTACAATTTTATTTTCAATTACATTTTCGATGGGAGGGTTTACAGTCATTGACATTATATGAGGTGAATGATTTATTATCTTATCTGAAATGTTCGGGCTAACTTTAACCAGATCAACATCTTTAATTACTTCGTCTGTTTTTTGTATAATTTCAATGCTGTCATTACATAGAGAGTCTACCTTTTTTATAACAGATTCTAAGTTTACATCTTTACCACACCAAGAGTCATTTTCATCAGTTTTTATTGGACTACCAATTGTCTGGGACACATCTGGCAACAAGAGGTCAAAATTAGGTTCATCAGACTGAATAACATTTCCTATTTTCAATGATAGTTCATTTCCATTAGATTCACTTTTAATGTCACCACCAAATACATCACTATTTTCTTTGGTTACAGGTTCAGAAGATAATATTGCCTGCACAGAGTTATTTTCTAGTCGAGACAAAACTTTAGCTGTTTCCTTTGGATGACTAGTCGTATTCTCGTCTCTCATTTCATTGGTTTCTTTTTTTTCATTGGTAAGAGATGATACTGGCGGAATTTTAGATTGGTGATTTATCATATTTTCGGTCAGGAGGCAATCCATATTATTTGATACAACTATGTCCGGATTCTCTTTGCGAGTTGTGATCAATGTTACCGTTTTACCAACATTAACTTCTAATTTCTTTTCAGGATCGTTAGTTAATTTTATTTCATTTGTGTTGTCTTTCAACAATTCTTCAAAGTCTGTCTCACCTTTTGCAACATTCTCAATAGGAGATATAATTGGCTTCATTATCAAATCTTTTTTGTCTTTTACAATTTCATCAGCAGGAACAGCGGACTTGATTGCTTCAGGCTTTTCATTCATCATTGGTTCATCATCTCGCGTGTGATTTTGTAAAACCAACGCCTTGAGTGGTTCTTTGTTATCTTTTTCAAATTTGGTATTTAATTTAATGGGCCCTGTTGAGCAAGTGGTTTTTAACAATAACGGCGTCACATTAGTGATACTGGTAGTTGTTGTGGTAGGAGAAGTACACAATCCTAATTTAGTTAGAACTGATGGTGGTCTTATCGTTGCCATTGATAATACAGACGTTGGTCCTTTTTTAGTATCTATTTTTATAACATTGCTGAGAGGTGCTTGTGATAATAACCTTTGCGACCCTAAAGAATGAATTACATTAGAACCTTGGCTTCTGTTGATCGTACTTGCTTCTTGAAAATTATTTGGCGCAGATTTATTACAACCTGGTTTGATTGATGCCATGGCATTATTTACTGCAGCAACATGTATTATAGGAGTTGATACAAACGGGATATGACTTATTTTATCTGATTTCTGTGGTTGGTTTTCTCTTTTATCATTTAGTTGACTGACAGTATTTATAACAACTTTATTGTTAAGATGAACAGTATTCATGTTACTAACATGTATGGCATTATGCATGGAAATCAAACGATTTTGAGCCATGACTGTCGGATTGGTGCTATGTTGAAGATTCGTTGGCGACAAAATTATTTTAGTACTATCATTTGTGTTTTCTGAAATATTTCTTTGGTCACTCTTTCTGCAGTCCCCTGATATTAATTTCTGCTGGTGCATTAAAGGAGATGTGGTTACACTAATTCCTTTATTTTGCTGAATTAAGTTATTGACATTCATTTGTTTTGAAATCGGAGTCAATACTGGAGTAACAGGCAAACGATTGAAATGGATTGGTGTGCCTTGGGTTTGTAATAGAACTGAATTTGGTCTATTTGGTGACAGCACTGTTCTAGCACCATGCGGTATATGCATTGTTTGAATAGGGCTTAATGGAGGCTGCTGCATTCTAACCACAGTCACTTGGCCTGGAGATCTTTGTTGAATCGCATTAGGCGACGCCATTCCTGCTGAGTTTAAATTTTGTGGTGATGTACTTAAAATGGCCATATTCGTTAATCGCGGGGACGTCATACTTTCACCATGCGAACTAGCTTTAGGACTCTGCAATCTGGGATCGTTTGACATTCGAGGTGATATTACAATCCCTTGAGGTTTCTGATATATAATATGCGGCTCTGGAATTTTAATAGTCGGCGGTTGCATGTTCGGGGTCTGACTGCGAATCATTTGGTTGATGACTTGATACGGCGCACTGACTCGTGTCTGAGCTATTATTGGTCTTGATGAATTATTTATTTGAACATTCTGATTTGTGGTGGGGGCTTTAATCTGAACAATATTTGCTATATGGGTGGCTTTAGTTTCGTTTTTTTCTCTACCTGGGATTGAATTAGCTTGAACGTTTAAAACATGAGGTTCCAACAATTTATTATTCGTTAATGTCCACGACGTAATCACAGGAGTTGCTGTTGATGTAATCACTTGGTTATTCTCTCTCTTTGCTAATTGTATTTTAACATCTGGTTCTTTGACTTTAATCATAGAATCGTTTGGAGTAGTAGTTACAATTGGTACAGAGTTTGTTTTCGTATCAGGAACATTTGATACATCCCCACACTTCTTTTGGTCAGAGGCAGCATTCAATGTTTGGTTTGTTGCAATGATATTTACTGGCAATTTTTCGATAGCATCTTGAGCTGTTTCCTCAGTTTCTTCAGTATCAGTATCAATCAACAATAGGTCACTATCAGAAACGGGAGTGTCTGGTTTCATTTCCATCTCACTAGCATTTAAGTTTTGCACTGCTTGACGCATTTCTTCTGCGTCTTCTTCCGGAATATTTTCATTTTCTATTGTGGTAATTTCAATTTCATTAGGATGTGTAGAGATACTTTCGGATTCTTCATAACAGCTAGAAAAAGTATTTATTTTACCTCCGAAACTTTCACCCAGCAATGCAGCAACTGCATCCTCGGTTTCTTCTTGTGAAATTATAGCCCTAGGTTTTTCTTCCGGCTTCTTCTCTGTTTTGCAAGGTGATATTTCAACAACATCGGAAGTTTTTTCAGTCTTGTCAACTTCTGTTTCAGAACTTATTATATTTCGCACTGCATCTTCACAAGAATCGCCGTCACTGCTAAAACTTGATTGGAAACTATCTTCGGTATTATTATTCACTTTGCTAGGTAAAGGATCTTTAGGCAGTGGCACATCACATATATCTGTTACAATTGCTTCAAATGGTGGTGGCATTGGAATTTCTTCAATTTCTATTTCTTTGCTTTCTACATAGTCCATTTTATTGTCATCAATTACAACGCTATTACAGTCTGCACTCTTGGAATCTGTATTTTCATCAGACTGTATAACAATTGGTGGGCTGTCTGTCAGTCGAGGCAAACTTTGGGATCCTTGAGGGGAATGAGGATTTTCAATTTTATCATCCAGACTTACTGTCTGTTCATCGTTTGGCAAAGGTATATCTAATAGCATTGTTTTAGGAGAAACTGCCGCATTATCAATCAAAACTTGGTCTCCTTTCTCGAGCTTATCTTGATGATAGAGATTATGGTGCTCCTTGCGACTTTGTCTATCTTCCCTGCTTTTCTTTTTCTTCCTCTTCTTTTCTTTGCACTCTCTTTTGAATTTTTCATGCTTAGCTAGATCGCTTACTATATTGCCCTCAGCATATTTAATGTCACTGTTTTCAAATTTGTTAAGATTCTCAGAATGAGTGTCTGGTCTAACACGGCTATCATCATCTATCAAGGTGTCAGCAAAAAGACGAGCTTCTATTGCTTTACTAACAGCATCGACATCTAAACTGTTATCATCTTCTTTGAAAAAACGATTTTCTTTACGTTTCTTTTCTTTTTTACGTCTTTCATCTTTTTCTTTCATTTTATAATCAGAGTTGTTCGCACAATAACTAGAATCGACCTCATGTGAGGAAAAGTCTAATTTACGTGTTTCTCTGTCAGATTCATCTGATAATGGCCCAAAGATGTCTTCCATTTTTCCGTCTTTCCTCATGGCATTACAAATTGTTTCGTTTATAATGTCAAAATTGTTGTTTGCTGTTTTCTTTTCTCGTTTCAATTTATTTTTTTCATCACGAGTCTCATCTGTGTCGATACTGTCTCGCAATTTTTCTTTTCTTTTATCTTTCTTAGTACTGTGTCGGCGTTGTTTTTCAATGTTTTTGTGTTTATATCCTTCTAGTAAACTAGTGTCACTGTTTTCTACTTTTTCGTCATCAGAATATGCTGACTTATGTTTTTTCTGTTTTTTCTTATGTTTCCTACGAATTTCCATAGAATTTTTATTACATGCAGATTCACTTTCAGATGAGAAGTCATTACACATTGATTTAATGTAACTAGATTTGTATCCATTGTCATTTTCAAGATTCGGCTTTAATTTACTATCATCGCTGTCGCTCTTTCCAAACAAGTTTAACAAAGAATTCTTTTTTGTAATAATTTCGGTCGACCCTTTGGCATCATCAATTTTTGTTCTTTGTGTAGATTCAGAATCAGAAAGCAGTTCAGTTTTGATACTATCAAGAAAAGAAGGACTTTTGCTAATACTTCTTTTAGAGGCTTCGTCATCAGAGGTGTCAGACATTATACGAGTTCTAGAATTTTTACGAGACAATTTGTTACGCATATCTTCTTCGTTAGTACTCCCATCAAAATATTCATCAGTCTTATCATGGTCATAATCATAGCTATGCGACTTTTCACGTTTTTTTGTGTGAATCACAATATCATCATCTGATGAGTTATCCATGGATTGATATTTCTTCCTGTCCTGATCCGAGTCACTGTCTTCATCCCAACTTGATCTCTTTTTTTCCTCTCGTTTTGCTCTACTTTGTTTTAACTGACAAAACTTAGCCTTAATTTTTTCTTGACGTTTTTCTTCTTCTTGTTTTTGCATATTTTTACAAGAACGTGCCTTAACTTTGTCATACATAGAAATGTATATAGGCTCATCATCAATTATATCAAAAATTGAATGTTTTTTAGGTTCATCTGAATCCGAACTGTCACTGCTGTGCACAGGCTTACGACTTTTCCGTTTGTTATTATCAATTTTTTCATCTCTACTTTTACGATCCGTTGACATTCGTTTTTCACGAGCGATCTCTTTCTTTTTCTCGTCACACTTTTGTTTTTTATCATCTTTATTTTTACCCATAAATTCAGTTGGATGCAGTGCGTCCCTTTGCAATTGTAATTCTTGTATTTGTTGCAGCTGTTGTATACGTTTCTTTTCTTTCATTTCTTTTCGGAGAGCTCTTTGCCGTTCATCTTCTTCACTTGATCGCAATTCTAAAGTAGCAAGAAAATCTAAATCATTCTGAAGTCCCTCGGTTGAAGTTTCCGAATTAAGTTTTTCTTCGTTTTCGTCTCCAGAACTCTTTTTGAAAGATTTATTTCTGTCTACGGGTTTTGTATCTTTAGACTCAATTCCTTTATTTTCAACAAAGGTTTCATCTGGAGGTTTAACCTGATTTTTTTTATCATCTTTTGTTTTACTCTCTATTATCTTCGCAAAATGACCTTTGCTGAATTTAGCAGTTTTATGACGATTTTCAGTTCGAGACTCTTTAGATTCCCTTCTTTCAGAAATCTTTGCGTCACTTCTACCCTTCTTTACATCTTCGTTAAAAATATCGATACTATCTTGAGATGACATTCGTCGCTTATGTCCAATATTCGATGGTAAACTTGAACACGAATTTAATCGTTCCTTACGCTTGGTGTCAACACTGGGTGAGTCAAGAGAATAATGTCTTTGTTTTTCACTCACATCTACTTTAGTTTTTATGTTATGTTCTAGCGTTATTTCATTTTTATTTTTATTATTAATTCCGGTGTCTTTTTCTTCTCTGAAATCAGATTTTAAAAGTGATTCTTTATCACTGTCATGTTTCGAAAATAGTTCTGTGTGTTTTAATTTTGGTTTTGCGTCATCCTTTGCTTCACTGATTTCCAAATCTTTTAACTTGGATGATTCGTGCGAAGCTCTTGACGTTGAGGAGTCGGTAGAATCTTTGCGACAGAGTTCCCTAGAAGTTTCATCTCTAGACGACTTACGATTTTTCACAGATTCTGACTCCTTTTTCCCATCTCGTTTTGTGTCATAATCTTTCTTTGACCTTTCATGTTTGTGTTTATCATCCTTTTTCACTTTCATAGTTATGAAATCAGTATCAACAGATTCCTTTCTCTTTTCTCTGTCACTTCGCTCTTTTTTATGGTGATCGTGTCTATACGATTTTTCGTCGCTGTGTTTTAGTTTATCGAATTCTTTATCATTTTTGTCTTTCTGGTTTTTTTCTCCATCTTTATCGACTTTATTATTATCTTTATGGTTTTTTTCAATGTGTTGGTCTTCCTTCGGTTTTTTATCGTTATTTCTGTCAGATTTACTACCTTTCGACTTATCCTTTTCCAATTCACTTCTTTCTTTGCAGTGCCTTATTTTTTCACGATCTATTCTGAGGCGATCATCGTGACTTTTTTCACTATCCGTAATTTTTTTATCAGGTAATGCCACAATCATACTATTTCTTTCTTTGTCAAATGTTTTATCGAATTGGATATTTTCCTTTTCAAGTTTTGCGTTGTGGTAATTGTGATTATGTCTATCCTTGAGGACCTTTTCAGTATTTTTCATACAATCTTGATTCAATTCCGCATTATTCGATTTTATTGAATTAACTGTATTTAAGTGATTCTGCTGTATTTCAAATTCAATTAATTCCTTGGTAATATGGTTTTCATGTATTTCTCTACTTTTATGGTTTTCAGTTTGACAAAAAGGATCTAATTTGTTTTCGCTATCTAAGTTTAGTCTTTCTTCGTGTTTGTGAAGTTCTGATTTAATAAGACTTTCTTTACTATATTTACATATTTTCTCAAATTGTGATTCATAATTTTGACTCTCATTAAATTTTTCAACTCGCTTCAGCAACATTTCCATGACTTCTCGAGCACTATTATCTTCCAAATGAAAGGTTAGCGAGCTATCCGTGATATCGTCCCGATTGAATAAATCCCCTTTGATAAGGGTGCTATCAACCGCCGTAGGCTGACTATCAGCACAACCACTTGTTTGGCTTTTAATAAGGCTGGTAGAGGCGATGGAAAAAATTCTATTTCGACCGCGGCTAATTACGTCGCTATCCTCGCCGTCCTCTGTACCGCGCGTCGCCATCAAAGATTCCCCTTCCCCGTCTCCCGAAAAATAATCATCGACTTGTCTTTCGGTTGGCTTCACATTGACGTCAAACTGGGCAAAATGATCGTTCTGAGCGGACTGCGGGTCAGGTCCATGGCCAGGCTCAGGTTCAGGCTCGGGTGGCGGGGGCGGGGGTGGAGGCGGCGTACGCGGGCGGCCGCGAACCTCGTAGTACAGGCTGGCCAGCAGGCGCGACACGCCGTGCTCGACCATGTCCCCGTCCGAGTCCGGCGGCGCGGCCGCGGGCGGCGCCGGCGGCTGCGGGTGTGCGGGGAACGGGTAGCGCAGCGCGCGGGGCGTGGGGGCGGATATACGGCCGCGTGGGCTGCTGCCTGGACTGGGTGCGCGCCCGGCGCCCTCGAGTCGCTCGGAGTCCTCGTCGAACACGGAACGCTTTGCTAGTAATGATCGCACGACTTCCGATGGTTTCACTTCGTTGATGTCGACATCAAGCAGCCGGTGACGAAGGCGTGCGCGGTCGGGCGCGTCGGCCAGTGCTCGTGATCCGTTGAGCTTTTCGTCGAGGCTGCGGATGCGTTCTTCCAATGATGGTGAGTGCGGCGCGGAGCCACCGCTAGAAGAAGACGCAGACGGTGGACGCGGCGGTGAGTCGGGCGCAGGTGCGGGAGAGGGGCGCGGCGTCGCTGGCGCGGTGCGCATCAGCTGAGCGGCGAACTTAGGTAATGGCAGACTCATGGGTAGCGGTGGACGCTCGCGAGGCGTGCGGCGCGGCTCGGCTGGCGGCGCCGCGTCGGGCTCGTCGCGCAGCGGAGTGCCGGCGCGCGAGTGCGAACCGGAGCCGTCGCGGCGTCGGCGGTGGCGACGCCGCGCTCCATGTTTCTCGCCGCCACGCGATCCGGAGCGTGAGCGGCGTGTACCGACACTGCGATGCCGCTCCTGCAATAATTTCCGAATTATAAGTTTCAGAAAACCGTATTCGATGTACCTGTTTTAAGGAGTTTCGTGAAATTAGGATAACCAAAATGTTTTTAATCTTATACATAAAATTCTCGTGTCACAATGTTAGTTACCATACTCCTCCGAAACGGCTTGACCAATTGTTATGAAATTTTGTATGCACATCGGGTAGGTCTGAGAATCGGCCAACATCTATTTTTCATACCCCTAAGTGATAAGGGTTCTCCACCCCAAAAAAAAATATCAAGGCTTAAAATGGCAAAACAACGTTTGCCGGGTCAGCTAGTAATGTATAATAATTAAATAAAACACCCTTTTATAGAAAATCCAACTAAAAAATTGAAAATAAAAATTTATTGATTTTGGATTAAGAAAAGTGTAAATAAGGAACAAATGTATATTAATGGAAAAAAGCCTGGGGTGCATAGTGTTAATATTGAAGAACACACGCCGATACATAGCCGATAGCCCACTGTGAATGACAGTAACCATGAAAAAATAGAAAATGTTTCTAACTATTGACACTATGCATGCACCCCACGCTTTTTTCCATTAATATGAATTTGTTTCTTATTTACACTTTTCGTAATTCAAATTCAATAAATTTAATTTTCTATTTTTTAGTTGGATTATAACTATTGATTATTTTTCATTTTTTAGTTGAATTTTCTATAAAAGCGTATATTTTAGTTTTTAAAACTACAATTTTTTAATCGAATTATTGCATTGTCATCGGTCTCTGACAGGTGTGCAAATTTGAATTAAATCTGGCCGGTAACAGTGCGTCAAAATCGCGCCCTAAGGAGTCGGTTAAAAACAAACATACAAGTGAAGCTAATATAAAGCGTGTAAAAAAAGAAGCAATTCGTATTTTTTTCTTTACGGCTCACCTTGGAGAGTTTTCGGTCGTCTGGGCTCGAGTCGCGGCGATGGCGCCGTGCTCGATGCGGCGATACAACGACTGACTGTAGCCTTTCCTCGTAGGGCGTATCTTCAGGTTGTGGGCTTGATCCTACTTCATCGTATACCCTGTAAGACGGTTATGGGTTAAAGATCTTCAACAATACGCGTGCAACATGCATCTGTTGCACATAACTGAAAACAGAGACTCGGTCGTTACCTGTACCGTCGGTCTGCTGCGTAGTCAGTCGGATCGTAAGGTTCTAGAGCAGAGTAGCGAGGGGTTCTAGAGGATCCCCGACCATAGCTAGAAGCTCTCGATCGTGATCCACTCCCGTCAAACCTGACAAAAAATATTTGCATCAGTTATTCATACAATAAAGTTAATAATGCAAGCAATAATTTGTTATCCATACGAACCGAATGGGTTCATGACGAGTAGATGTAGGGTACCGAGATGCAAGATCCCCACTCAGTCTTTCGGAACCCGTCAACGCCGACGAACCGCCGTGCTTTTCCAATTGTTCGTAAAACGCCTCCTAATACATACAATTGAATATTTAATAATGAAAAAAAATTAAGTCGACACGAGACGTAAAAAATACTGACTGACTAAAGTATCTACTAAATACATGCAACAATTTATTTACTAAACTTGTTACAGACCAATACAACGAGGTCAGCAGAAATAAATCCATTAATTCGGCAACATCTTAAAGGCTCATACAAAAAACAATGTTTTCTTATATCTTTGAGAATTCTTGTTTTGAGTTTATGAATATTTACAGTTTTTTCTGTTATTCTTTTGGTGACACAGGAGAAAGACGTTTTATTTTCGAAAGAAAAAAAATAGGCAGGTATCATAATTACACAAGTACATATTGTTGAATTCGTGGTTGAAAATAATTTAATTAATTGAAACATCATGATATTTATGACCTTTACTTCAAAACTTTGAAACCCCTGAAATTGACCCTCAGAATTGAAATTTAGATCGAGTCATTCATGTTTATGTTTATACTAGCACTTCGCGGTTTCGTGCTTTTCCCTTCGAACCTTCTAGTGTTTTGGAAAATCATATCATTGCGATCTTTGTTATTTACCTATTAATTTTGTTAATTAAGTTTATTATACATTTGGTGATTTTTACTATGAAAATGAAGGAATTTCCATTCACAACTTCATCCCATTTTTAAACGTTCGGGTGGAATTATAAAAAACGCGATTTCCAATCGTTAGCCTTAACACAAAATTTGAAGATCCTTACTACTTTGAAACTGAAAGACTATCATACAATCTTTCAACCCCTAAAAGTTGATTGTTTCATTTATATATTTTACCAGCTTAGGGGTGAAATTTCCAAAAAATATTCTTAAGTGGATGTACCGTTTAAGGTATTTGAAAATTTTCAAGTCTCTGGGTCCAGCGGATTTCCTCTGTGCGTTGATGTACCAGCCAGTCAGTTTACCATTTTTTCTATATATTTTTCTCTAGGACTCTAAGAAAGAACTTATAGTCATAGTCAGAGTCAACACTATTGCTGTGCCACACTCAAAATGACCACTGCGAAAAATAGATACCGAGAAAATAGCGCGTAAAAGACGAACGGATCGCAGATTATGCAGCGTTGTAATTCTTTCGTAAGTCAATTTTCAACGCGTAACATTCAGCTTTACGTTCTTCAATTCAAATGATTATCAGGTCACCGTCAAGTTTTGACAAATATTAATCTGATTATTATTATTTTTATTAGATATGTAGCTTTAATGAGTCTTCTAAATTATATAATTAAGAAACAAGCGTGATTAGAAACTACAAAATTTTATTCGACTTTTTTTTTTTTAATCATAAATGTGCAAAAGGCTGGACTTAACACTCAGTTCTTATTTTAGAAACCATCAGTAGTCGTAATTTAACGACAGACTTTATCCAGGTGAAATTAAAAAGCTATTTGACAACGTTATTTTTTTGGGCAAAATATGATTTCAAATAACTTTTTCTGGTTCTAATGATTTTAGTATTATATAGTGGATGCCGCCGAAAGGCGTACTGCCGTAGACTGTGCCTACTTAACCATACGGTAGTTAGTATTATTTTATGGGGGCTATCCTGGCTGTGTGATCTGAGGCCTCTGTATTTTGTTTACTTACTCGATCGCGTTAACGTTTTTGTTCACTTACAACAATTTGTACGGAATAACTGTGGTTCCCAATATAGCTACCAGACAGCGTTAATAAAATACAGTACAAATTGAAGTTTACGTTAAGGACCCACTGGTGCTACGTATGGGCGAGCGCGGCACGCTGCGGCGTGTGCTAGAGAGCGTACTGAGCAGATAAAGAGGTGAATCTACTTTTTAACCCGATTACAGCGAAGCCCACAAGAAGGCTTGTAATTTTTTGTTATCATACTTTAATAACTCTTTGCATAAATTAGTCTCTAAATTATACCTCGGCGAAAAGGAAAATTATAAATAGAAACGTCCAAATACCGGAAGGACTATAATTTTTAAAAGAGTTACGGAAAACATGTTGTTTACGGAAGTAGTATCACCTGGCACTCGCGCGAGGCGTAGTCGACACAGAGGCGCGGGTGGTCGGGCTCGGCGGCCGACACGGCGGCGGCCACGCGGCGCAGTTCACGCACGGCCGCGCCCGCCGCCGCCGCCTGCTCGAAGTGCACCAGCGCTGCGCCCGCCGCGCGGTCCACGCACACCGACGTGGCACCACCGCACCGCGACACCGCGCTCAGCACCTACACACGCACTTACTTCTATATGCTTGCTTTAACGTATTTTCCCGAGCCCGAAACCATCCTACATTCGATCAAGCATGATTGATTTATATGAGATATTGATTTATTCAAGAATGGGATTTACCTCAAGGCTCAAGATATTACGTTTTAAAGGGCGGTGCCAGAATAAAAGAAAAACCGATGTACCTAGATGTTATAAGAATTGCTCAAGTCATTTGGGCAAAGTCCGAATAGGTTATAGAGGACGAATTCAGCATTTACCTCCATACCCCTACGCTGGCTTGGTAAAACTAGATTTTTAAGAGTTTTTAACCTATTCGATTTGGCAAGGACGCTTTCATCTAATAACTGCAACCTGCAGCTATCGCAGTACGCTAGATTCGTGCCACATGCTCAAATTAACGCAGCAGCGCCAATTAAATTACCAAGCTAGCTTTGGGTAAGTCTAGGTAAGTATGGATACCTAAATGAAGAAATCATTTTAATCATTGCTATCATTCGTACTTTACCGAAAGATTTTTGATGATTCTAGGTACTCAGGTAAATCTAGATTTATTCATTGTGCTAGCATTACCCCTAACGTAAAATATCTTATTGCCATTGAGGGGTTAATTCTACAAAACTTGGTCAAGACACGTTTAGGAGGAACCCTTCTGGAGTGCACGATATGGTCCATGGGTTTTTATATTGTTAGTTTAAGAAAAGGTTAAGGCTATATTCCAAAACCTAAACGTTAATACTTAGTATTAGTTAGTAGTATTTGGAAATGCACTACAATGAGCTTAAGCTTTTATGTATAAATCAACAAAGTATGTTTTCCTGTTTCTGTATGAATGGCCAAAGTAAACCGAATCTATCCGAGGTGCGATGCTTAAATTTTTGACCTACAATTTAATTTTCGAGCTTTTCTGCCAGCAAGGTAAAATGTACGCGTTAGTTTTCAAAATGTATATTGAATAAAATTTCCATTTCTTGCAATATACCAGGAACACACGTTGAGGGTCGTATTTCAGGGGTAGAAAACGAATTTCCACAATTTCGTATATGAAATATACGCGAGCAACCAGCAATGGATTTAGAGACCTGCTTTTAGTTGCATAACCAATAGCCGGTCTACGTATATTATTTCATGATCTATCATACTGATTTAGCATTGTTAATAACAAAAAGGTGTGTTGAAGAAAAAAAAATGTGCCTGATGAATGTGCACAACAAAAAAAATAAAGGAAAAATCGAGACACAAATAAACTATAGGTAAACAATATTACAAAGTTAATGCTCTTAAAAAAAACAGTTATTAACCTAATGATTTTAACTATATTATATCTTTTTTTCTGTATTACGTATGTCTTTAATGTATTTATTTGTTCATCCAACCTTTTTATTAGCGTCAAGTAAACTAGTCAATAACTGTTAAAACTAAATAGGTTTTATTAAATCATTTAAATGATATTTACGTCACCGTATATAAAATATTAACAAATTGATCGTTTTAAAATTAATAATTTGCAAGGACATTTCACAAAAGGTGAAATTACTGATACGGGCGAGCTGGATATATATTTTAATTATGTTTTATCTATTTTTATTATTGCAAGTTCCTACCCCGCTCCTCACATGAAACACTCCCAGGGATACTAAACGAACCCCTGAGACTATTTAGCTATGTATATTTGAGTTTTATAACACGGTGTCAAATATTCATAATATGCCTTCTCCAGGCCTATTCAACGTTCACTAGCAATATGTATCGCGGCATGGCAAATGAGCTCTATTGAAACTCCACCTAGTTTCACCTCGAATGTTATAAGTCATTGTTTAGGTACGTACAGATTTCGCGTGATGGCACGGTTTTAGCCCATTATGCGTTTTCCACTTGAAAATTCAAGTTTCAGCACTACTATATTTTGATTACATCTTGTTAAGTGTGAATTTTCGTATCTCAATATAAAGAAATATTTCATAATACAATATATCATTGTTATATAAATTCACGGATTACTACTTACACTTTCCCAATCAATTACAAAAAATATATAGATGGTGATTATGGGGTTACTACATACGAGGGGTGATCAAAAAGTAATGATAAACAGGTATTTCTAATAAAGATAAAAATCCAAAAAAAAAAATCTCTTCTTCATTTCTTCACTACTAACTTCCCAGCTAAAAAAATGTATAAATAGGACGTCATTTGGAAGAGCTACATTCGCCCTGGCTGGAGACCTTAATTTCTAATTAACCCGCCCACAGGAAAGTTCGGTTAAGCAGTAGATATCCCTACAGGATAAACTGCGAGATGCCCATTCTAAAAAAAAAAATAAGGAACTTCGTTCCAAAAAAAAAGGAGCTCCATTCATTTGAATACCAGCAGTCGGAGCGACAACACGAAAATGGAGGAACACTAATTGGGATGCGTCATCAAGTACCTCTGTTTAAAAAAAATGTCTACCAAAGATTTTGACGACACGGTTGGCGCGGTGGTTGAGCCATCGGCTGCTGCGCCGCGTGTTGTGGGTTCGATCCCCACACGGAACAAATATTTGTATGGCCTACAGGTAGTTGTTCCGGGTCTGGCTGTTTGTGTATGTGAGTTTAAATGTTTGTAAACGCACCCACGATACAGGAGAAATTCCTAGTGTGGGGCAAAGTTTTTTAAAAAAAAAAAAAAAAAAAAAAAAGAGATACACGCTGATTTGGTGGAGACACTGGGGGACCCTGCTCCTCCATATTCTACGGTGGCACGGTGGTGCAAAGAGTTTAAGTTGGGTAGAACATCCACAGAAGATGAACATCGCGAGGGACGCCCAACCTCGTCCCTCACTGAGGAAAACGTGAAAAAAATCGAAGATATCGTATTAGCAGACCGAAGAGTAACCATCAGACATTTAGCTGAGGTCACGCGGATCTCATATGGCAGTATCCATATAAATCTTAATAATAAGGCAATAGAAGTCGCAAAGACGCGTGACTTTGTCGCCGCGCGTATGTGTCGTTGAACACAAGTGCACTTGGAGCGTTTGTTGCGGTTACTAGTGTTATTTGAGACGCGGAGAATAAACATGGTGTTATCAAATAAAGGAATAACATTTCATATGCAAGTAAGTACTTAATTTTTGTAATATTGACGATTTTAGTAAATATAGACAAATCAAATATTTTCACCACTACGATTATCACAGAAAACGTTTTTTTTTTGTCAAATCAATAACCATTAATACTTAAACTTGTTCATGTCTACTATTACAACTGATAAAAGCAGCAATGAAATTAGTCATGCGCAATAAACAATAATCGGCGTTTGCGTAAATTCTAGATACAAGCCGCATGAGGCTGCAATTTAGTGACGTGCCACTACTATTCTGTATCGATAATTAATTGCGTTCTAATACTTAGTCTTACCAAATTGGAATGTATTTTGATTTTTTGTTAAATATTTAAATATGAGATTTATTTTCAGTTTTCACTGTTTGTTTTCTTTCTATCTAAATAGTTTAGAAACCGATTTTTTTTAATAATTACCTGTTAATCCGTACTTTTATACTAGTTTCCCATTCAAAAATTAATAGGACGAAGGTTTATTATTGTTAAGTACGTGGGTAAATTCAGATCAGATCAGATCATAACTATATTTCTACGGGTAATTAATATAAAAAATTACGGTGAACATACATACACAAAAAAAACATACATTCAGCCGAACATAGAACCTCCTCCTTTTCAAAGTTAGTTAAAAAGGGCGTCGAGGAATGAAACACTTTCAATAAAATTAGTTGCTAGACTCCTTGGCGATTAAAGCTCATCGGTAAATTATAATTTTCGATAATTTATCGATATGAGCTCGTAATATAGTATGATAGTTTGCACTGCACTTGTCTTAGGAGACAGTGAGCGCGCGATATCATTTTCTACTTTTCGCACACGTTTCTTATTGGCTGCAGGAGTCGCGCCCCCTGAGATTATGCGTTTTATTTTCAATATTGCGTAATGTCATCGCAAAGAGTTTAGTTTTGTAGAAACAATGCAAAGTGCATGTGTAGGCGATATCGTGTATCTATTGTTGTTTATGTGGTGGTAGCTGTGACCCGGCGACACTCGTCCCGGTATAAAATTTAGTACTATAGCATTTCTATTGCCTTATTATTAAGATTTCTGTGGCAGCATCCAAAGCATTTTGACCAGCAAAATGAATATGAAGAAGGTCTCTGCGCGTTGAGTACCGTGTTAACGGACGAACAAAAGAAAAAGCGAGTTGACATTTCAAGAGCCAATCTTGCAAAGTTCCAGGCTGACCAAGAAATTTTTTTGTCTCGATTTGTCACCATGGACGAGACATGGATCCATCATTTTGATCCTGAGACTAAACAACAATCGATGACTTGGAAAAGGCCATCCTCACCGACGCCGAAGAAGTTCAAAGTCTCGAGCTCGGCGGGCAAGGTTATGGCGTCCGTTTTCTGGGATGCTGAGGGAATCATAATGGTTGATTACCTGGAAATGGGAGCTACTATAACGGGCTCCTACTACGCTGATCAAATAAGACGACTGCGAGAAGCCATAAAGGAAAAAAGACGGGGCAAAATCCGAGCGAAAGTCCTGTTTCATCAGGACAACGCTCCTGCACACAATGCCGGAATTGCGATGGCTGCCATTCGAGAAGCAGGCTTCGAACTGGTCGAACACCCGCCCTATTCTCCAGATTTAGCCCCCAGCAACTTTTATTTGTTTCCTCGGCTCAGGGAACACCTCAGGGGCAAGTAATTTGAGAATGATAGCGAGGTGATGGCTGCTGTAGAGGCATTTTGGGATAGCCATGATAAAGATTTTTTTTAAGGATATTTTATGTTTAGAGAAACGTTGCGACTAAATGTATCGACTTGTTAGGAGACTATGTAGAAAAATAAATTAAATTTAAACTAGAATCGTTGTTTTATTATACTCATTATCATTACTTTTTGATCGCCCCTCGTAAGCAATAGTACTAATGAAAACGCATAAGACACATAAACGATATTCTTATCCATGGCGACCAACGCGAGTGAAATAGCGCCCTTAACAACGCCCGGTTTTTATTTTTACTTTTAGGTACTACGAATGTTTAAGCTGAGCAAAAACTGAATAAACCCCATACATAATATGCAATGCTATTATACTTATGCTGTATTAGGACTATAGAGGACTGTATTATAATTACCTGCTTCTCTGTATGCTCGGTTAGACCGTCCACCCATACGCAAGTGGTGGCAACAGGTTTTCCAAAGCCAAGTTTCACTCGCGAGCCGCCTACATTTTCGCCATCCATGGCGCGAATAGCTTCCACGACGCTCGAAATTGATGCGTACTGACAGAATGCATATCCCGCACCTCCACTGCTACCCTTTTTTATATCGATCTCGATGATTCGTCCGAAGAGTTTGAACTTGTCTCGAAGTTGTTGTTGCGTCACATCTTTTTCTAAATTACCGATAAATAGCGTCCTCGTAGCCTGTAAGATAAAATGGTAAATTACTATAGGTCCAACGTGACACATTGTTTTCTATATAGCACATAAGGTTTAAAAAAATCGTTAAAATCTGCTCACAACAAATATCCGAACAAAGACAAGCTACAGCAAATTTTAACTTCGGTTGTACTCCTAGACTCGTTTTTATTTTTGAAAATCGTCTCATTTCAGTAGCATGTCATTTAAGCGCGGTTGTTTTGTGTTATCCAGGGATAGCATAATCGGGTGCATATTTACCTAAACTTCAGGTGTTAGCTTAATAGGGACTGAACTTTCGTGTTGATAAAATTCCGAGATTTTTAGGGATTGACCAAATTAATAAACTGACTGTAAAAAAAAATATTTTGTCGTAAATTCTTGTTCCGACAAATTTACGACGAATACAATCATATAAAGACGGCTAAGTGTGCGCGTATTGGATTACGCACGGGGAAGGGTTCCTAACCCGGGATGAATATTTACGTATGTGCTAGTTTGTTTTTATTTTAAGTACTTAAGTATATATTTCTCAAAGAAACTATGAAAAACAAAGTCATTCTTGCAGTTATAACTTAAATCACGCACCTACCTATATTTAAAAATCTCTCATTTACCTAATCAATAACACCATCATATACGTAAATTTCTAGAAGAAATAGAATTACTAGAAAATTTTCCTAATTAGTCGTTAAATCATAGCCTAGTTAACTGTGATAATTTTCCTTTTAAATTTTATATATATAATTTCACATATCCACCTATCATTGAGCTACCATTGCTGATTTTAGTAAGTGTTAAGTGTCCCTCCACACCTGACTCTCGACTAAAATCAGCACTTTAAAACCCAATACATCGCAAACGGATCCCTAAATTGTAAAATAGTTCTGCTACCCCCACAATCTTTCTCATCGACCTAACCTACGCCTCCCCAAACTGGGATAGACGAGAAAAATAAATTCATTCTCCGTTTAAGTATAGGGGGGCTGCTACCGTATTTAAACATTTTTTTTATGTTACCACTTTGTTGGCGTGGTCAATATGTCATGATCATCTGCTTAGCCTTTTCCCAACTATGTTGGGGTCGGCCTCCAGTCTAACCGGATGCAGCTGAATACCAGTGTTTTACATGGAGCGACTGCCTATCTGACCTCCACAACCCAGTTACTGGGCAACACGATACCCCTTGGTAAGACTGTTATTGAGACTTTCGGGCTTCTGACTACCCGTAACGACCGTCAAAGATCTACAAATGACAACCGGGACCAACGGTTTAACGTGCTTTCCGAGGCACGGAGGAGTCTCGATATGTTACGAACGGTCACCCATCCACAGACTAACCTCAGCAAGCGTAGCGACAGACAGACGGACATGGCGAAACTATAAGGGTTTCTTGTTTACTACGGACCCCCATAAAAACGATTATATTTGATTACATTTATTTGATCTTGTTACCTGTTATTATTAATATTAAGCAAAGAATTTACCAATACGAAATTAACTAAAAAAACGCATTTTCTTTGTTTTGCTATCCCGGAATACCGGATGTTTTTCTTCAAAACTTATTATTTCTAGAATTCGTATCCATACTTTCCTAGCAAAAATTAACTATAGGTAATTATGCATCCGGTTATCCGATCCCTAGTGATGTCTTAATATCTGTTTAGATTATTTTTAAACATTCGTGAAAAGTTTTTTTAATTATTATTTATAAGCATTGTATGATGATTTATATAAAATACGTTTAAAATGTATCTGTTCAAGATCAATGAGCTCTCAAATGATAGCTATGTATCAAGTCCAGTCGCCCTAGTACTCGAATCGTTCTTACAAACACGTGTTTATTTTTAAATATACTCGTTAAAAGTAAATAAGGACGACATCTTTGATTTACTTAAATATTTGTAATTATTATAGGGACTTTCGATAAATCTAGAATGTTAAAGAAACAGAGGATGTCTCCAAGAGACAAAACGTCAAATTAAAATATACCAAATGCGGATGCGACCGAAAAATAAAATACTTTGTTTTAAATCATTGATTACCTACTTATTTAGCCGGGTAGGGTTTTTTTTAAATAGTGTTTAACAAAAAAAAATAGAAATAATCACATTCAAAATCATTAATCACCTAAATAATTAAAATATCACGATTTAGGCTCTTATTTCTAAATTGTTGCACATACTTTTTTTTTAGTACAATTTTTTTTCATCATTTCAGGTTCACTGCCCCTAAACAGACATCATAGTTAAGTGTCATGAATCATAATGTAGTCACGGGACACGAAGTAGGTTACGCAATTTAGAATACCGGTGGTGAGAACAGTTTTTAAATAAACATGGGCTAAAGCAAAATAATTAACAACAACACATAGCATTTGGCACACGCAACAATGATATTAGAAATACAAAAAAAAAACTAATATCGGAATTTTAATTAACCCTCCATGAAAAGTAATATTCCTCAAATCTCAATAAATTACTAATTACATATATTAATTTAAAGGCAGCCCATGACTAGGAATAATTGTATCTGGTAAAAAGCTGACCACTAAAGATAAGAATACACAGGGTGCGGCGATGTAAATAAATACAAATAATACGTTTTGATGTGTTTGTTATACAATTTCAAGGTTACCAGTAGTAGAAGTAAAAAATCCGAACGCTTATTATGTATTTCATTGTTTCCGTCCGAAACTAGATATGGGTATTATATCTCTACTTGATTAGGACACTCCTTCAGGAAGAGTATGAGCATACTACCGAATTATCTAATCAAGTAATTACGGTAGACTTCTTCTTTCGGCGTCGTTGGGTGTCTCCTCTGCGACGCTTGACGATTGGAACAATCCTAGTATATCAACACAATAAAACTTATTGGAAAGAACATAATTCAACAAATGTGCTTCGACAAGATCATTAACTTTGTGACTGTTTTGAGACGTGGATTCGAGCATTTTCCAAAGTTAAATTAATTCAAATAAAGTAACACATTAAAACTAATGGCAAACCAAAAAACAGACGCCTCTGTTACCTAATTGAAACTATTCTTCGTTTAAAAAAAAGCTTTTGTTTAACTGTGACAGTAAACAATTTCAGATACATTCGCAATGCACTGGCCTGGTCTTTTAATTTAATAGATTGGGAAATAAGCAGATTTTATGTGTTATTGGTATAGTTTATTTATTCAAACATTAAGTACTACTTAGTACTCCAATTTAGTACTGTAACGCAGGTAAATGCATCATTTATGTTACATTTTTACAGGGCAAATAGTTACTTTGATGTAGCGTTATTACATTTGAAAAATAATTTCAGACGACTATTTATTTATGATTGCTTATTTAAACGCACTACCATAGAACTGTGCTCGATTTTACCGAGATTTGAGGAATATAAAATGAGAAATGGGTACGACGCGAGAAGGAACAGGATGCTTTCTGTACTGGAGAACGATTTCCACTCAATAAAATCTTGTACTTTTTAAGTCTCTTCTTCTTCTAATCTTTAGCACTTTTAGGTTTCTGCTTTAGACAAATTTATATATCTGACATACTAATGCCCGTTAAATATAAATTTAAAATATTTCGTATATATTCATTCATTTAGGTGTCGACTATGGTTAGTGAAAACGACCATAACATAAGACCCGTACGAGTCTTAGGTGAGCTATAGAAGCTCACCTAAGACTCGTACGGGTCTTATGTACGTTTCAAGTCAAGCATTACTTAAAACTACCAATCGAATGGCTCTAAACGAGTTCTAAGTAATGCTAGAGTTTTGAGTGAACGTCTGTTATACGGTTCTTATATTTACCGATTTTTTTTTAATTAAGGCGGATTTAGCGTGTGAAGCGCGACTATATTTTTATGTACTTAATAATGTGGTCAATGGTGGCTATATTTTTGATAAGAACGATTGCGTGCACTATTGGTTTTGTTTTAATAAAACTTGGTTCACATAGAAAGTAGATCCATCATTGTAAACTTTTACGGGTCATTTCCCTAATACATTTATATTAATTCGTAAGAATCTAAACAATCGATTCGATCTTCATTCGTAAAAAATGTTGACAACAATCGCTACCAATACAGAATGGACAACGGAATACATTTTTGTTTTTGAAACAAAAATGCTAGAATCTGTAAATAAATAAAGTGAGACAGACTTAATCTCCTTTATTCGGAGACACTAGCACTCGGATTTGGCTAAATTAGCTAAGTGTGTCAAGAAATGTTATTAATTCATTTCAACGTGTTTTGGCCCTAACTAAAACCACCAAGCAAGCAGCACCTGCACGATTTTTGAGGATAATTCAATACTGAGCGAAAATTAGGCATAAATAGTTGCCATACCTTGTTGTTTCGTTAATAATGCTGCTGCAAATTTTACGCCTGTCTAAACATCATTCGATTTTTGAAACGAAAAGCACTATATTTAAACATCTTACCTTCGGGTGGTACTCATCGATATCAGTCTCGTAAGGTTTAGCCGAATCTGCATCTTCATCACAGCTTTGATGAGGCGCCACAGTGATCTTACAGCCAAAAAAAAGTTTATCTTGTGATACTTCCAACGCCTTCTCCACATCGGATGGCTTTTTAAAACGCACCACCGCATAGCGATCGGCGTTTTGACCAACTACTTTAACCCATACAACTTTTCCATGTTTCTTGTATTCATGGTAAAGTCCGTCCTTCAAAGAACTATCAGTAGATCGTGTCGGTAGATTTCGCACACAGATAGCCAAAGGTCTACCACTCGCCGTTGACGCCCACTATCAAGACAAAAATATGCAATGTTATTTTTTTAACTATATTTTATAAAATGCAGATTTATGACAAATCTTGTGTGATTATTATTTACAATATTGTGTCAGTAGTTAATGAGCGACTCCCAAGTTTTAAATGACGTTCCAACGCATAAAAAAATAATGCAAGGTCCTTGAAATGATTTTATGAAGCCTGATAGATGAAATTAGCTCATTTAGATTAATCATATAGCTTATTTAGATTTAATAGAATAGAAGTTGAAATCAAGGGCATTAACTTTTATTGTGTTAATGGTACGCTTTTAAACGATTAAAATTAAAACGGTCGATACCGCGAAAGCTTACGACACTTTTTTTTGCATCATTGCAATACGGCTAAAATCATATTAAATCCAACTCAAACCCCCTAAAAAAATCAGATGTTTCTAATCACATCTTACTTGAACACATTTGCAAATAAGTCAATAAATTTTACCGAACTTCATCACTACAATACTTGTTATGTATTTAAAAGATACCTATTTAAGACACCGATAGGTTAATCAGAAATTAGTAGCGTCGCGTAAAGCAAGGAATAAAATAAAATACGGGTAACAGCATTCTATGAGGGCTGGCACGAGGTGGCGCAGGAAAAGAGTAATTGGAAGGACTTGGGGAAGGCCTTTGCCCAGAAGTGAGACACGTAAACTACTAAAAAAAAATGGGCAAAAAAATAAGATATAACAAAGTTGACTAAAATAGATGAAGAATCAATTTCGACACTTGATTAGAGATAGGGAGGACAATACCAAGCATTGGCACAATATTATTGTTATGATTTTTAAAAAGTTTTTATTTTATTGAATACTTTACCAGAAGAAATACCTAAATTCCCATTTTCCCTACACTTCCATCCAGGTGGCATTAGTTTATAAAATACTGTATAAATGTTACCAATTACAGCTGAGGTCATAAGAGCTTTTAAAGTAAATATGAAGTTTATTAAAAGTAACATATTTAATAAAATTGTATTTATGTATTGAGTGCTTAAAGCTGCTAGTTGAGTCGATTTTATTGCTTGCGAGTTTAAAAATAATAGACGTAGTATTTTTTTCTACAGCTGGGCACTTCTTTTTTCATGTCCAACAGTTTTCAGTATGCTTTTGTTAATTCTTTAATTATAAATGATTTATATAACCATCAATTTCGATGTGTCACATCTACCGGACGTCCCGTGACCCCTATACAACTCGGTAAAATTTGTTGACATTTGTAATGCACCCAGGTTTATATGTGAGAAGAACTAATTTCTGAAAAAAAAAATATACTTCATGTAACAAAATAATCAGACGTGTTGTTTTAGTAGTTGGTTCCGGATCAACAAAACTAACATGTAAGGAAGTCTCGCAATGCAAAATATAACAAAACCCGACGCCCAGTTGCCACCATTATGAAAAATAGCTTGACGACACGGCATAGAACACTTTGGAGGAGTGCTCGGTCTGAGGCAGTGCAGCGCCGTGCAAAAAAATGCATCTTTGTGGAAAATGTACTTAGGATAGGATAACATAAAACCCCCGACTGACCGTTTACTTTTCTTCTCTGTATGCCAAACAGTTGGTATAAAAAAACCTACGAATTAAATTATTGTGCACGTGGCACATTAAACAAACAGACGACAGACGGACGGACATGGAGAGACCTAATAAGTTCCTTGTCGTACAACAAAAACCTTATTTTGCTTTTCGGTCATGCTGTGGGATGTCAAAGTTCCCGACAACGAGAAAAATGCGCAACGGCTACTAGCCACACGACATGTCTATCAAACAACCAAGATGTAAATTTTAGACTTGAGAAATGTCAGTTTTGCCCTTTGCATATAACACAAAACTCACGTGTTTTTCCCAAGTAGTAGGCAGAAACTACAAAACGCCACCTGTTACGATCCTTACATACTCCTTTTACTCCAGTTACGTTTACACATCTGTTTACACACGCGCGCATCTGGTATTCCAGTCACAAACAAAACTAATACTACATAAAATGATGCTCTATTAGAATAATACAAGATATTGTACTCAGTGGAGGACTAAGCCCGTCAGAGGCCCGGGGCGGCAAAGCTGAATGAGGCCCGGGGCGGCAAAGCTGAATGAGGTCCGGGGCGGCAAAGCTGAATGAGGCCCCCATTTAAAAAAATGTAGTTTTACAACCTTTTTATTCAATTCACATTTGTATGTAGTGTTTATGTTTATTTCGTTAAAATCTGGAAAGTGAAATTTAATTTCAAACCACCCGTTACAAAGAAGGAATTCCCCCAGCGTATTGGACGCGTTCAGCAACAATATTAGTACCGCGTAATAAGTCTAGATAGACTTATTACGCGGTGCTAATATTCTTTTAGATGAAAACACTACAGCCAACTGGCTGTAGTGTTTTGATCTTGATGAAATTATGTAGGTTAGGTACTAAGCACATTTTTAAAGTCTTGTTTACGGGGAACGCGGAGGCATTTGGGGGCCCCCAAGACCGGAGGCCCGGGGCGGGCCGCCCCTTGCGCCCCCCTATTAGTCCGCCACTGATTGTACTATTGATTCAAAACGCTTTTGAAGGGCCCCAAATATCCAGGGATATTATTACAGTTAGTCGCAAGTGGTATCAATCAATACACAATTCTGATATCACTTGCGAATTACTACAATCGGATTCCTAGATCCATATTATTATTCTTCACAATTATTAATATGCATCTCTTGAAAGTTTTTTATCACAGTGACCTCGCATACTAGGCAGGCCGCGGCCAGAACTACGAAGGACCGTCCGCGATCTTGGTCGCAGAAAATCCAACCAAAAGGGAAGTTTAGCCACAACTAGTCGGACGGCTGGTCAGTAAGGGAATTTACTGCGTGCTTCTTTTTCGATGGCTAGGAACCACCACCCCTACCACTAAGTAGAAGAACCACTACCCATCGTACTTTTCCTATTCCCGCCATTAAACTTCCAACAGAAAAATTTGGTGTGGGTGTCTGCACACCGACATAACAAGGTAAATGAATAATTTCAACTTTATCTTTGAAGTTCTCATATCGGAACACATCAATTAACTTATTTTTCAAATCTATTAATATTATATCTATTGCCAAAATAACTTAATTTAGGTAATCATAGAGCAAATAGAGAGTAGGCCAGATGTATTTAGACATTTTAGAAAAGTCGTAGGAAACAAAATACGATAAGGTAGCTCGAGAAATTTATTGTTATGAGCTAGATCTAAATAATTTAAACTTACTTTAATTGATCAAAATCAATAAAATTACAAACTCTCAAGATACAGGTCACCCTAGTTTGAGAGGGAGAATCTTAATCAATAATGGTTACTGATCATGATATGCCAATAAAAACATTTATTGGCATTTATTTATTTAACCATTAAATACTAGCTTATTTAGCTGTCCCTTAATATATCGCACATAAAATTATAGCGCAATACATTTTAATGCAGGTATGCTTAGTTCACCATTGCACTCAAGGCGGGATTGCAGCCCAAGTGTAATGACAAATACAAATGTGCATCAAAACGATTTCAGCACACTTGTGTGGATATAAATAACAATTGTTTTTTCGTACGCCGTTCCTTCGATTTTTAACGAGTGACCAGTCTCAAAGCCGCAAAACAGCCTAACACAAAAAGTATAAAAGTGAATATCATAATTAATAAAATACGAAGGCAAGTTTAACAAATATTTTTGGTAAGATATTCGTTTATTTGTTTTCTAATTTACTTATCATAGTTTATAATATTTAAATACTACGAAGCCTCTTTGCTGAGAATAAAAAAAATCTCTGATTAGTATACAGAGTGGAAGGGAAATGGGACAAACTGTTACCATGAGTTCAGTACATGATTCTGAACCTCCCCATCGTTGGAAGTTTGTGAAGCCTTTCCTTTTTTTAAACGTTTTTTACTAAAGTGTAAAAACATGTTTTCTATCTAACCCAGTGAGATTTAACATGATAAAAGTGATTGAGTTATTTACTATTTGATTAAAAATCTGATTGGATTAGAACAAATGATAATTTGGTTTTGACTTTTTGCAGTTTAAAAAAAAACACTAGTTAAAAACTTAAAATTGAGAAGAAAACCGACGAAAAATGCATGCGTGATTCTGAATCCCACGTTCAGGTTCAAAATCATGTATTGGACCCCTGGTATCAGTTTGCGCATCGATGTCCCTACCACCCTGCATATAGGATAGTTTGTATCTGTGGCGCACTTTCCAGCTCGAGTGCAGCTACACACGCACGCGTGTGAAATGCACTGCACTGTGAACCTAGAAGCAGTGCAATAAGAACCAGTTTTCGAGTGAGTTTGTTGAAACTATTATTTAAGGCCTATTTAGTAGTTTGCTTGTTTTGGCTGCAACAGCAATAATACTGCTTTGATAATGAGTAATAGTAAAGATTTACTTCAATATTTCAAAGTATGCCTACAGGGTACTAGGATTTGAGGAATACTATATCGCATGGAGAGCGTAGACGTCAGCATGAAAAACAATCTTAACATAATTACTCTCAGATCATAAAGGGTTGAGATGTTTTGGTACATTACAACATTGTATCCCGGTACGTGGAGCTATCACATTTGTTGCTATGGCTTAGCTTAACGATTAGAAAAAGATTATAATTATATCGAAAGATAAGAGTCGTTAAGTTGCGCTTATATTTAATTTCATAGAAATTCATAATACAAAATCATTCATTTAATATTCCGTTAATCCACCCGGTCTATCGCAGTACAACGAAGGTTTGAGCTAAGATCTAAAGGAGTACGTATGCAAGAAAATCTAAGAAAACATACTTGGTGTTGTAAGGACGGCGGCGTACGATGGTTGTTATGGTGGGAAAGCGGGGGTTGTGTAGCTGGCGTCGAGGCACGTGAAGTATCGCTTGGCTCTGGCGAACTCGAGTCAGATCGCGAAGAGCCAGAACCAGAGTTCCGCCGCCGTCGCCCTCCTTCAGTACCACCACCAGGTGTGCTTGGTGTACTTTCACCGCCTGTCGCACCGGCTACTCTTTCGCTACTTGCATACCATCGATGGTGAGGAGTTGTTCTGAAAAAAGATTTAATTTTTATATCATGCCACTTGAATAATATTGAAATGCACGATTACAACCAAATTACCATACGCACCTGAAAAAGAAACTTGCTAGAAAGTAATATGAATAATCTTGAGTTGTAATGACATCATTAAGTGTCAGGTGTACCGTAGTTGTAGTGGTCGAAACCGGTACGCGCGACTTTGGGTTTATTTAATAACTAGCTGAACCCGCGACTTTGACAGCGTGGAATTAAAAATAAAAGAAGCCCAAGTTACTCCGTATCAATTCAACTATTGAAAGTCCCGTATAATCGGTAAACCCCGTTTCGGAGATTACCGATTAAACAAACAAAGAGTCGAACCATTGAATCAAACTGGATAGGTCGCACGCGGCCTGTTCTGTAAAAAGCTAAAAGAATATTCCGTATACTTATACTGTTATGAATCTATGCGGTTCATACATTTAAAAGACAAAGATTGCAATGGTCAGACCTCTGCTACTGCTGTGGTGCGATAAGCCGTCGTGACCGGAATTGCATTATTAAAGAAGCGCTCACAGTTCCGCATCGTACGCATGGCATGGATCGTATCATGCAGAAAGTAGTGGATTTCGCTCAAACATTTTTGATTAGTTCTATATGTGATGGAAATAATTTACTTTTTAATCCGCCATTTTTGACGTATATATCTGTGACACCGGATGGTTCGAAAAAATCGAATAACATTTCACCCGCTATCGAATAGAGTAGTGATTTCGCGTACAGAGGCCAGCACATCAAGCTATCCCAATGTGTCCAATTTCTATGATAGTTTTTCAACTTAATCGCAATATAAATAAGGTTCAATTTGACAATTTGGGATAGTTTGATGTACTGGCGTCTGCACTTTCCTAATTTTGCGTTTCCCGCCCTTTCGCCAGCAACGCGGACGCCCGTTTTCAAGTTTTAACGCCAACAACGACTACGTAAGTCAAATAGTCATAGTTATCAAGATTAACGAGTATGGTATTCTTTAAGAAATGGTCGGTGTTGAGTGATGAGTATGGACAGCATAAAAACCGACAAATAAGATGTATTTGAAACCATTTTGCAAGAAAGAAAAAAAAACAGTAGTAGCTAATTTGCTTTAGAAAAAAAGACTATTTTAAGGGGTTACTTTTTTGTTGGAAGGAGTACCTTTTTTGATGATTTATTGTAGTTTCTACTGACCATAAGCCTGATTTAGCCATAAGAAAAGCATAATTATTACATGCTTTTATAATTTAACACAAGCATTAGATTTTTTTTGACAATTTCTAGTGTTCTAATTGCATACGTTAAAAGATTAACTAACGAGATTTGGATCCCGGTCTAGAGGGACCAACGACATCGAATATGTAAGTCAAATTTACGTCACAGGTGGCGGGTTAAGAAATGACCGGGCTGGTACCGAAGGATGGATGCGGAGATGGTTTTGTTAGCTGTCAAAAACTCATTCAATAGGTCTATGAGTGAAATATACTTTAAGCACACAAATGTACAGAGGCGGACTTAATGCCATAGGCATTTTTTACCAGTCAACCTTTGGGTGATGCAGAGACAAACAGTGATAGATGCAATTTCTTAAAAGAAAAGTGAAAAGAAATATGTATGTATGTATATAATATACATAAATAGTATAATCTATTGTTATATAGAATCTAGAGACAATAAACTGTAAATATAATACCTACATAGAATAAATACACAAATAAATATATATACACGACTATATATAAATAATTAAAACAGTTAATGGGAAAACATTATCGCTATGACGAAACTACTGGCAACTTCTTACGAGCGTGCTCACGAACTTTAACTTGCCATCCTGATTTCCTGGGGGAGCGCATTCCACAGAGAAATAAATGACGAAGAAAGAACTGCGGATGAAATCAGAACGGTGCGTTGGGCATTTAAGAAGACGGTTATGGGAGGAACGTAGAGTTCTGTTGTGGTGCAAATGTACTGAAAATGAGGGGCTAACCTTACGTAATTGACTAAAATAAAAGATTCACAATCATTATTGATACATATTTGAGAATGCTAACAAACAAGTCTCATATTTATGACAGCCACCATTAATAATTTGATGAATCTGTCTAATGAAAAGCACAATTTTACCAACAAAATATTGAGCTCTGTAATTATAATTAAACTCGTCAGTTTAATCAACTTACTAATGTGATGTGTGTAATGGTTAAGTAGTGTAATGTGTGTGTGTGTGATTTCAGATTATTATTATTATTTTAGATTTTTTGTTAACATTAACAATAACAAACTTAACATTAACAAAAAATCTTGTTTTTGAAAAATCTATCGTTGAAAACTAATAGTTTGGACTGTGGCATTTACCAGTCGACTTCTATTGGAGCTACAAATGTAGGCAACGGATTTCAGCTTCTAAACTTGTCGGCTTTATTGTCATCAAATAATCATGAATAGCAGACAAGTATTCTCCTCGAACTCCTTCACTTTCAAATGCAGTAATTTCCTTTTTTATACTTAATCTAAATATTTCCAAATTTCTATCCTCTGATCTGCTTTCTTTGAATGGTGCCGGATCCACTGTATTAAAGGATCCGTTTTCCCGGATTGCAATCCTTAATTGCACTGCGGTTAACAAGAACTACTAAAAATGTTAATCTGTTAATAAAAGGGTAATTTATATTATAAATGCTTGAATGGTGCTACATCGCATTTTACTTATTTGGCGATAACAATGTAGCCTGCGGTACACCTGCAGCAATACTTTATTTTATAGTATTTATCGTATTATTAATTATTTTATGCTTTCATTATATTTAGGTTTATTTTATTTAAGTATTTGTTTAAATCTATCCTTATTTACTAATATGCCTTCCTACTTGATTTCCGTACCTCTAGTACCACCCCCACTGCAAACAGCCCTGTTATTTGGGCCCCTATAAGTACCATTCTCATCACAGTCACTACGTGCAACTGCGGACAATATTTTGCGCTATAAGTACGAGTACCTTCCGTTTTTGTTTTATTTCCACTCATTGAAGCCAAAATAGCTACTAACACTATCATTAGAAATTTGACACACATAGATTTTGTTTACATTTATTATGCACGTATATAAATTTTGTGGCGATTTTTTTTCTAAAAACTGATCCGATTATAAATGACAGGGAGTGGTAAATTTGCTGCTTCAAATAAATACCTTTCAACATTAGAGGGAGGTGTAGAATAAGGTGCGGTTGAGTTGTTGCGCTGGTACCTGCCGTACGCAGCGGGCGTGTTGCCACGGCGACAATATTCGGTAGCACTGTCATTTGTACCACGCCACGTAGCGGGTGCAGCCGCAGTGGCGGCTATTGGACATGTATTGCTTGAGCTATCTTCCCCGCCACTGTAAAGAAATTTTTTCAAGTTAATAAAACAAAACCAAATCTCGAAGTTCCAACTTTGCTAATAACCGAACCATGACTCGGTAATCGAACCGTCACTCTAGTTTTGATTATAAATGATGGTAAGTAGTAACTTTAACATAAGTACATCATAATATGCAGAAATAATGGTTTTAGAGAACAGGGTTCAAAAAATGCTAGCTTAAAGACACGTTGTTCAAAAACCGTGCATACTATGATGTGTTTTTACGGTAACTTCTACCATCATAATTATGCAGAGCGAAAAGTTAATAACTGTGCAAGTGCGGCATGATGAGAGGACACCGAAAATATATTTGGATAATTCCAGATACCAGTGCGGAGTTCAAGGACTCACTATCAAGTTTCTAAAAAAATAAAAGAGATCGCGATCTTCGGGTTTTTCATTAACGTACGATCGATTTCGGCCGGTCGCATAATTACGTAATTTGGTAAATCTGACGATAAACTTTCCCTAACTCTGATTATTTGAAAAACACGTGTAATATGACCTTAAGTACTACTTCTAACTACTTCCCAATATGTAATTAGATTTATGATAGTTTTTGCAACCGAATAATGTGTTGATGAAGTCTTTAAGTAAATATGAAACTAAATCATTGATTCGGAATAGTAATCCAAAGTGGACGTAGTATTTGCATTTATCGCTGAACTTACTTACTGTATGACTTTGAAGCAGACACTTCAGATTCTTTTGATTTGTCGATATTTAGAATAGTGAAAGTAATAAAACAATCAAAAGTAAAATAGCAAAATTAGAACATCATCGGTGTAAACCATAAATGGTCAAAAGTTAAGGGTTGGTTATTTCCTGAACAATATTTTTGAAAAACATACTCGTCCCATTAGCTATTCAACGAGTTATTTATATTAAAAACAACATTCGGAGGTGCCTGTTAATTCTTTGATATAGCTAGTAAAAAATATGGTAAACCTTCCTAAACATTAAGTAAGGAGAATATTTAGCTAACGACTTCTTACGTTTTTCAATATATGGTTTTATTTTTATTGTAACTATGAACCTCTGCGCTCAATATGGATACTGAATTTCCCCTAATTCTTAGTGGTAGTTTATTTTTTAGCAGCAGCCGCTTCTGCTTTTGTGACATGGCAGAGGTTATGGTTTAATGCGATGGTTTGGGTATTTGTTATGGTTTAATGTTTTATAAATTGTACATAGACAATATTAGGTTGGCCGGTGACCCCCTAACTAGGCGTTGCCCTGACTATATCGCGTCGGAACGACATATCAGTCGCGACTCGAAAATTCATGTTTGTACAAAGCCACACCATCAAGTGCGTATCAGACAGGAAGTTCCTTTTACACAGTCATCACGTTCGATATTATAAGTTATTTTAACTTGATACGTTCTTATATTTTTTATTTGAAAATATCACACTGCTTAAGTACTTAATATTACTTATGCGAAAGTTTTCGGTATGTAAGTATGTATGTTTGTTACTCCTTTCACGCTGAAAGTAGCTCATACCCGGTTTATAATCCATATCAGGCTACTTTTTATTCCGAAAAATAAAGTATTTCCGGGGTATGGCATCGGGGTCTGTCAAAAAAAAACAGTAGACGCCATTGCCCATCCCTCGGGAATACTCCATTTTTTAATGTTGTATTATTCATAATTGTATACGTGGGTTACCACAGCGCAGCTACTTGAAAATACTTCACACGCGTTCGGAAAACTAATTACGGAATTGAATCGAAAAAAATTACCAACTTACCTAAATCAAACGACTGAAAGGTGTAAAATAACTTTCATTTCGGAAGTATGTGGCTTTGGTTGTATTGTTCGATTCATTCGGACTTCCGAAATTATGGTTATTTTAGTCTTTTAAATGTTTTATTTAAGACGGTTTATTGTTTGTGAAATTCGTTTTTACTCCTCGCTTTTTAGTAAGTCGGTTTGTAATTGATCTATATATTTTCCCGATGCAGGGACGCTAATTCTGTAGGAGTTCTCCTGGTACTTCACCATCATCTCCACTTCACCAAATGATGCTGTCTGAGAGCAAATGCATGAGTAACGATAAAAATATACCCCAAATGGGCCACAGTTGTTGCTGGCACTAATTTCCATTTTCCAGTTTGCAATTATACCTTTATATACAATACAAAATACAAAATGTTTTATTTTCTGTACCAAAATATTTCCAACATTAGTTTGTGATTGGAGCCTCCTTTTAAGCAACTAATGCCTGTATTAGGAGACTCCGCTCTTCCTTAACTTAAAATTAAAATTATCTTAAAAGTGATACAGAACTTATTTAAATAGTGTATGTGTGACTAACGGAGTGTCGGTGTGTGTGTAAGTGGGGTGCGTGTGGGTGAGTGCGTGTGTGAGGGTGTGTGTGTGAGTGGGGTGCGTGAGGATGAGTGCGTGTGAGGGTGCGTGTGTGTGTGTACGTGATGGTTTATTTTATGTGTTGTAAAAGTGCTTCAGTACCTTCATACGTTAGAGGTTTTACCCAGTCAACTATCATTTTTTTACATTAATGTAGTTGTTTAGTGTATATATATATTTCTTTGTTTACCTTATTGTATATCTGAGCTGAGCGTTTATTATATTGTATATCGGCAAATTTGGATTTAGTTTGTGGAACTTGTGCAATAATATCTTTCCGTCTCTTTGAAAGTTTACGTTGTACGTACCTTTAAGTTGCCGCTTCCGAAAGCGAACCATTTTTTTGGGCTCTTTGACTCGTTGTTTTTACAAGTCGGTAAAAGCAGTCAACATAGTCATGATGCCATTTAGTTATAAGATCTAACCTACTAAAGCTAACGGAACAGAGAACTAAATACATGGAAAAGCACCGTAGACACTGCACAGCATACGAACCATGATAGTTACTTTTCATCATAGTTACCAGATGTGTAATCTGTACTTCAACTCGAAGCCGTAGCTTAGAAAACAAAAAGAACCATGTGGTTATAGAATGACGGTGGAGCCTGCGCCACACAGCTTTGCGATATGTGATTGGTCAACGGGCGGAGCAGATCACTCCAATCGCGTAACACGCTTGATCAGAACGATTTTAAAGGAAATTATGTGAGTAAAATTCGTCTCCTCGACATCGTAAATAACGCAATCATTGTTGCTACTAAATGAGTTGCTTTGGCATTGCAAGTGTGTTACGCAATTTACACCGGAGCATACCCAATGCGTCCGCGGTGACGTGACGTACGCTCGTGCATGAATTCGGTTTGTCAGGTAGGCGTAGCTCTGAGTATGTGTTGCGCGTCACGCACACGCACGCGTACACCAAGCAGCCGGTCTAACATCTTGGTCTAAACATAATCTTTGTATTATAGCCGTACATATTTTACGACATTGATTTTTTTATAAATACAAGGGACCGCAGACCTTAGCATTTATTTGATATTCTTTTAAAATTTATACCTACACCCATTCCAGAAATTCTATGTTCGTCATTCGGGTACGAGTACTTTCGAGTCGATTGCGACAGTTCCCAAAAAATATATGAAATCAGAAACACACTGGCGATCACTGATAGGACACCTATGTCATTTATTTTTATGCCTGAAGACACTTATTTTGAGTACTTTTTAGCATATTTTGCACTGCTGTATACTGTATAATCAGTTCACTTTACAAACCCAAGAGAACATCAGTTTTAAGCTATACCTACAAGACTACAGAGCTAAAATTATATTTAAAAAAAAGGAATTTTAAAACGATATAATAAAAAAAAACTCAGCGACTGATTACAAGATACTGTTTTAATAACTTGAGCGGCATGAATTTGAAGTAAGCGAAAAATTAACTTAACTAACGACGAATATTGATTAATAATAAAATCCAGAACGAGCTTACAAAAAGTGGGTTGTGATTAATCCATTTCAGATATTAAAATTCCAGCCGTGCGACTAGAAATACAGAGGGGGCAACTTCAATATTAAGATACGAGACAACTTAGGACAAGACCGAGCGGAGCGAGCTCGACACTGGGGGCTCCCTGACTCGGAGAGGTTAAGTAAGAAGGGGATCCCCCTTCGTTAGGTTACTTTAAACCTTGTAAACAGAAATAGGGGCCCCTCACGAAGGCTCGCTTCGTCGACATAGCCTTGTTACTCAAATATTATGAAGCTACTCAT
Organism: Phlogophora meticulosa; assembly: GCA_905147745.2. Lineage (NCBI taxonomy): Eukaryota > Metazoa > Arthropoda > Insecta > Lepidoptera > Noctuidae > Phlogophora > Phlogophora meticulosa. The sequence continues at coordinate 7,209,991 of LR990535.1, read as the reverse complement.
TTTGTATTTTAAGTAACTCAAATGAATGTTGTAAGTTGCTGTTGTATTGATTTCTCATCACTCAGTCGCTCACTTAACAATACTATAACGTAAATTAATTATTTAGTCACTTAAAACTTTAATTTACAGTCACGCGTTTAAATACTAATCTTTAAAACGTCATACGGTTCCCGTACCCAAAGGGTTGCCAACTGGACCCTATTACTAAGCCCTTACTGTCCATCCGTCTGTCAGCGAGCTGTATTTTATAAACCGTGATAGGTAGGCAGTAGAAAACTTTCAGTGTTGATTTGATTTTTGTAACATAAAATGGAAAATATAAAATTAAAAAAATAAAGGGAAGAAACGTGATATTTTTTTGGGTGTTTCGGATACAACTTGATACAACTCGCCTGTTGATGCTGATGCTAGGCGATGTTGAAGTCTAGGATCGAGTGCGTTTCCTTAGAAAAAAACAGATTCATTCTCCCCTTGCAGACCGTTAAATTGTAGCTCATGGGGTACATGGATTCCAGTAAGAAGTTCCAGTCTGGCCGACCGCACAATGAAAGTGGAAGCAAAACACCTAGTGCGCGATTTTGGAACGTAAACTCTATACCGGTGGCGCCTGGCCGTCTCCCTGCTCGACAGATGGTAGAAACCGGCTTGGGGAATTTATGTAATTCCAACGCACACTACCCGAAATGTAACCGATACAATACCGAAATACTTACGACTTTACGGCGGTGCTCCAATCTTTGCAGCCTAAGCCTTGCACAGGGAGTCGGTTGTCTATGGGGTGCTTAGCCCTTCTATGCCTCAAGCTGGTATTTGGCTGAACCGTCACAAAGATGCGAACAGTACTCAGGACCAGGACCGAACTTATCAATAGGTTATCCCCAGCTTTACATGGCAGGGACCTGGGGTCACGTAAACTTTAATTCTTTCAGGTGACCCCAACAAACGTTTGCCCATTTGTATCTCCTTAGGATGAACAATTCAAGCTCGACGCACCTAAACTGTATTTTTAATTACAATTTTAAGACACCAATAATTCCTACTATATATATTTACTCTGATCGAGATCCCTAAAAATATTAGCGCCAACCAAAACTTATGCACGATTTCCACCAAACAGACCACGCAGGGGTCGCAGGGCAGCGCGTAGCAGCGGATGTTAATCATTTAAATGTCTACTGTAGTAGAATCAACTTTTATTTAATCAAAATGACATCTTAATCTTACCAACATGACGGGTTTTTGTTGTGTGTGTTCTAAGTTTTATTTATTGTTTTACCAGCAAACAAAGCCATTTTAAAGAAATTGTTGAGTTTGTTTAGAGAAATTTAAAGTTGAGAACAGTCATAAATGAGTTTCCCTATTTTTAAGTATAGTGTACAGACACTTTCTGTCATATTTTCCGAATGGATCATGAACCTTATTCTTTTGTAAAAGTTTTCTTCTTTCTATTTTACTTGGTTGAAATCAAACGAAAGAAATTGGACTGATTGGGGTAGGCTGATGTGCTGGCCTCTACACAAGGACCTGCCCAGGCTCCATACATTTTGGAACATCTCCTTTGATATAAGAATATATTTTTTTTTTATAGTATACGGTTGTCCTTGAAAAAGTACGCACTCCATAGGGCTGCCACGATTATTTAAATCGGAGCATGATGGAGAAACACTGCAGCGTAACTGAGTGTGATAACAGTTTTCTTAAAATGAGATTAACCATGTGACTAAGGAACCTGAAGGGTGTAAAAACTGGGATGACTCTAAAAAGTTTATTTAAGTTCATTAAAATTTGTAATTACTACCAATTTTTTTTTTCCTATTATGAGCATTACACACAAATTTGCGCAACTCATTCACACTCAATCATATCTTAATGATTAATTTATCTGACACATAATGCATCAAATCAAAACACACCGAACGATCAGTCATCTAACGGTTGAAGTAAAGGCATACCTTTACTTCAACCGTTAGATGACTGACATGATTTTTTACAAGAATTCTCTTGTTAATCTATGGATTAACAAGAGAATTCTTGTAAAAAATCATGTAACAGTTGGCAAGTTTAACAGATTACTTAACCCTTTCGCTGCCCAGTTCAAAAATACGATTTAACTTGTATGTCATATTGTTTGGCAAATTACATAATGCCTAGGTATATGGTAGGGGGTGATGGGCATGTTATGTTCACATCTCATCTATAGCTTTTTACATGTACGACTCGGGAAGCGAGTTCTGGGTACATGAACAAACTCTTTTTCGACCCGGGAACCGGGTGCTGGGCACTATTAGTGCTAACGGAATATCGATCACGATGTAGTATTTTATATTCCTGTTCCTTTTTACCTATTTCGATATGATTTAAATAGCATTTCACGATGCTATTTGTTAATAATTATGCTCAAAAATGAACAAAAAGTCAAAAGAAACCACAAAGCTGGCGCGGCGCGGGACTAGACGGCGACGCAACGCTGAGCAGTTGTAATGTACTTACTAGATATTATGGACGACGCCACAAGAGAACTGTCCCGCTCGACGCGACGGTAACCGAATGGTCGATTTTATTGATATTAAAGCCGCTGAGTTGTTGGAAACGCCACGCCTACACACCAGGAATCGTGTTCGAGGTGGTTAAGGTGTGGTACAGCGGTTTCGGTCAAACTAAAATAAAGACTTTAAAAATACAAAGCTAAATTAACTTTGTTCAACTTGATGGCTTCATATAACGTGCGAGAGAACGTTAAGTTTCGTTACACGTCTTTAGATGTTTTTTTAGAAATTAATACGACATTATGTTATGTGGTTATACCTAAACAAAACTGCAAAAGACAAAATAACTAAATAATGTTTTATATCCATGCAAAATAACCAGGTCGCAATATTTTAAACACTCCTAAACATCATCTAATCATCAAAATGTTTTCTTTACTGGGCATATTCCGTATGCCCAGTAAAGAAAACATTTTGCGTTGCAATAGAATGATATCATAGTGAACGAATGATATAATCTGTGGTTGATATTTTAACAATGGTTCAAATGACGGTACTAAGAAGGCCACAGTTTTTTAGTTTTGTAATATGAACAAATTTAGAGCGGTTCGTTGCCACTAGTACCATTAACACTTCCATGATGGAACTACTGATGTTTTTTTTAATCACTAGCTCCATTATAAAGACTGAAAATAATGGAACTTATGTTGATTTTGCTATCACTAGTTCTATATTATTATTTTAGCCACTTGTGAATTTCTTTAAGGGTGTTAAAACACGAGGTATAAACACTTGCGTTTTTGTAATTATCTTATTCATTAAAACAAAAAATGTTTTTTCATGATTCGAATTCATAAATAATAAAATAATTATCTTTGCAAAGAAGAATGGAAAGTAAATCCCCAGGATGCCCAATATATCAGATGCGATTGCGTGTCGACCAGTTCAAATACTTTTTGGGAGGCGAATTGTTTTCCGCCCCCTTTACTCGTATCTTTGAAATCATCCCTATTCGTTATTAAGTAACGTTTTTTATCTAAAAAGAGACTCATAGATATTTTACCTGTTAATAATTGCATTTGAAACGCTAAATCGCCCCAAAGTGAAGCCCAGTTCCGTAGCTTTTCGAAAAAGGTAAGCTAACAGTAGTATAATGATAATAACAACCTTAACATCTATACCAACATTGGTAGTAGTGATTAAAAAAAAAGATTAGTTCCATCATGGAACTGTTAATAATGGTACTAGTGGCAACGAAGCAATCTTTTCACCTAGCTAGGAGCTTTTCGAAATATCCAAAGACACGTTATCGCATGGAGCCGGGCGATGTTGTTTTTCTTAGAGCTTTTAAATAGTAGTATTTACTTAACTATAAAGCGTTTTAAAGCTTTAAATAATATTATCATCAATAAAATTAAGTACCTATTACTGACTTACTTACTATTCAATTGTTTTTAGTTTATAAAAATAAGATGGGTAGGTTAGGTTCTAAACGAAGGACTGTTGCTCACGCCGAGACATTTTAATTATTTTAGCTTTATTAGGGTTCCGTTGTAAACAAGGACCCCTTATAGTTCCGGTATCCGGTATTTTAAGTGGTACTTAAAATAAAAAAGTCGTCCGATTTCAGAATCCCTTTGCGCGTGATCCATCACGCACTTAACTGGATTTTATACCCGTCGTACTTCTAAAGGAAAGGTTCGATTCATATAATTTTAAGAGGAATTTACTTGTTCATAATCAACCTTGTTTATGAAACTATTTAGTCGGATAAGGATTAATATCAGGATACGAATGCCATCACCTTTCGATTCTAAGCTTTTTGTTTTAACTAATTTTAACATAAAGCAGCTATTAAGTCACGGACGTTTTTGAGTCTTATAAACTTTGTGTACATTATAAAATGTATCATTAATAGTTTTCATGCATTCAACGCATGCCAAATTATTACTTTTATTGGCAATTTTTTGTTATATTGGGTTACATTATTGCAATTGTCCGTAGTTCGCTGTTAATGTAGCGTTCTATAGGTGAAAGAAGGTTTTTAATTGTTTGAGTACTTTTTCAGTTTATTCATTACAAACATACATACACACAAACATATATTTCCACTTTATAATATTAGTTTAGACATAAAGGTATGAGTGTAACATGACACTTACTTATTTTAGTAAGTAAATAATCATTACTTAAAACTATTATTTAAGGTACAATTCAATGCAATAGTGATAAACCTAATAACAACTTATTTCAACATGTGGTATGCAGAGTTAAGAATTACATACTAGGTTGGTACCTACATAATAATAAAAAATGGCCGATTCAGAGACATTTTATAGTTTTTAGATATTTAACTTGCAAAGTAAGAACTCATTGAATGGCTTCCATTCTAACTTAATTTCGTACCCTATTGTTTAACTAACCTAATACAAGAACAAGTAAGAAGATTAATGTGAGATTTAAAATTAAGCTTCCTATATAATGAACACGTAGGTGTTAAACATGTTCAAAAGTGGATTTGGCCGAGCTATGGCAAGTAACTTGTGTTGCGTTGTGAGGCTGAACTGATGGAAACAGTAATTAAGTTAGTTTTTACAGTAACGCCACTTAAGAGCTGAGTTTTCGCCAGACTGTTATTTGTACTCGAGTTTCGACCAAATATCGGCAACCAAAGTAATCCCCGTGGCATATACAAATGTAATAATCTGAGCGTTGCAGTGGTTTAGGTTGCAAAGGTCGTTGATAAAAAAGAAGGATTGGAAGAAAAGGCGTAATATACTTCCCCTTGTGGTACTCCGTAAAAGATGGGAAGCTACACTAACAGTTTGGGTTTTTTAGGTAATTGGGCGATTTGTTAGGTCATTTTGTAAAAGGTCTAGTTGTCAACCCCTTACACCTATATTCTAAAGTTACAAGTGCTAGAATAACATTGCTTTCCTGGTCCAGTTCACCTGTTATTTAGCTTAACTTTAAGAGGGCAGAATGTAAACCGTTTATTTGAAGTCAATCATCAATAGACTTATTACAATATTTTCCCGACGCAGGGTCGTTAGTTAGACGAGTATTATTTGCTACGCAACCATATTAAAGTAATTGAATCGCGACCCGTGAAATACTTACTACTGAGTGAGTTGTTCCGGTGTGGTGTTCATCATCATTTCCACTCCACCAAATTGCATGAGACACAACAGTACCCTAGTCGCTATAGGTGTGCTTATAACATTTGAAGTGTTGCCTCCATCCAATTCTCCAGCATCCCAACATTAAATCCTGACTTGGTGACAATGGGATCACCTCGAGAGTATAATTTTCATCGATTCTTAATTGACGGAGAAATCGGTGTAAAAGTATACGTTTACAGCCTATAAATATATACGTGGAGCTATATGGCTGGTATTGTATGCCTCTGGTGTACACAAACTTTTATCGCATTGTGCCAAAATTATCAAACGATTCAACATTATGCCCATTGGCAAATTATCTGAAGAAGCAACAAAAGCCAGAAACACCTTTCAAGCTTTTGCAAATTTAGTCATAGAGCGACCAAGGAAGTCATTTTCAGTGATCTCCTTGCATCATCAGATTCCTACCTGTCCAACATAACTGACCAGTGCTGAGAAAGTCTACAGACCTCTTCTCATATGTGACGATTCACGTACGTAGACAAAGAACCTTGCTTGGTAAATGCTAATACGTCAATGATGGACTTTCATGAAGGCGAAGAAAGTCTTTGTTAGCAGTAGTTTTTAGGTGTACTATACAGGGTTATCGAAAATGTAATAAATAGTTAAATTAAATATTATAGTCATAGCTATAGAAGTAGTCAAAACGTAATCAATAGTCAATAGTAATAAACGAAAGCTTAATTTATCACTATTTTCATTGAGCTGTTTACCTATTTCGCTACTGGTTTTATTATTCATTTTTGTTTTTCAGTTTTATTGTTACTATTAAACATAAAACATAACATCAAGCCTTGGGCAGGAGTGCACCTATAGTAACACACATATTTCACCAGTTATGTTTAAGACCTCACACGCTCAGCAGTCGAGCTAGGGGCCACTATACCAACGAGACAGTGTAAAATTATAAGATTATACTACGCATTTTTTATTTTTATTAAAATGAATGTTTATTGAGCGATCGGAAAAATCACATACGTTTCAGCATATTTTTTATAATATGCATAGTATTCTGTAAATTATCATTTTATTAGTATCTAATTATACGAGTAACTCAACCATAATAACGGTAATTAAGAAATGAGGTACTTAGTTTACGGAATGCAATTTTGTAAAAAAAAAGTATTAAATCAATATCGTTTTCTTATTCTCATCACAAAAGTCATTAGCATGCTGTAACCTAACGACATTATAAGTAAAACGATCGGAAACTTCATGTATCCACGTCAAAGATAATCGTCGTATCATTTTTCGAAAATATAAAATTTCTAAAATTTGCGTAAAACAGTTCTCAATAGTGCATGAATTGCATGTCATCTTGATCGCCGTGTATGGTATAATCACTCGTGTGACCACCAGCTTCCATTCAGTTTTAAAAAAATGTACACGTATGTACTTTAAATGTTTTCTCCCAAACAAAAAAAAACTTTTTTTCCCACGCGTGAAGCTAATAATACCATCCATCTGTATATTTACGTATAGCTAGGTATACCAGAGACATAACAATTTTTTTCCTGAATAGTAAGTCACAACTCATAGTAAGTTTCTATGAGTACCGATATGGGTCGATTTTCAGTCCCGCTAAGTAATTAAAATGATCTATGAAAGTAACAACAACAGCACCTGTGTGAAGTTAGCCCAGCACTTTTTGAAATTCGAATATTGGAAAGTTGTGCTGAATTGTGCTTGACTTGTGCTGACTTGTGCCGTTGACCGGCCGCTCTTAGCTGCAACGGTTTTCGAAAAAATCGCAAAAATAAAAAAATTGATCAGCCCAGCACTTTTGAGATATCGGTATTTAAAAAATTGTGCTGGATTGTGCCAAGTTTGTGCTATCTTGTGCCGTATTCGGTTTTTGAAAATGTCGAAAAAATGTTGAGGGAAAAAAAAAAAAATCCGGCCCAGCACTTTTGAGATATCGGTATTTAAAAAATTGTGCTGGATTGTGCCAAGTTTGTGCTATCTTGTGCCGTATTTAATTTTTTCGAAAATTCATAGAAATTCAACAACAAAAAATAATAAGTAATGAAAAACAAATAAAATCCAGCACAGCACTATGGAGGCAGCGGAATTTAACAAATTGTGCTGGATTGTGATATGGTATGGATTGTGCCAAGTTTGTGCCAATGTGTGCCGTATGCAGTTTTTTCGAAAGGTCTTCGAACAGGTCAAATTAATTTTTGCGAAGAATAAAAACTAATTCCAATCCGTACTTGAATTGGTGGCCTACAACTTTCAGACTCCAAAGATTGATACATCACAACTTGTGCAGTGCAAAGAATTTCGACATGAATGCCTAAGGAAATAGACTGGGAGGTGGGCTGCGGCGCTACCGAAACTGTTTATCACAACACGTCGAAATTGTACTTTGCATGAAGAGAATAGAGAGAGAAGAGACTGATGATACCAGATTCATTTTACGAGTTGACCGAATACATGCATTACATCGAAGCATATAAGCCTAGCATATATTCTAAGACCTTTAGACTTTAAGATGTATATTTTCAACCATTATGCCGAATTGTGTTAATTGGTGGCCATCCTTAACTGTGTCTGATATTTTGTAGAAAATGAAAAAAAAAAATTCCGTCAAGCCCAGCACTTTTCAGGCGTCTAAATCTAGAAAATCGAGCTGGTTGTAATTTTAACAAGTCAGAGAGATTTGGGAAACAAATATAGACCGACTCAAATCCAGTGCAGTATATTTCACGTATAACACACACGCATAATGTAGTCTGACAAAAAGTAAGACTTAATTTGGCTTTTCCTCAACACTAACTCATTGTCAGTATATGTAAAGGCAAAACTCCTTAGTGTACCCGCACTCAGCGTTACCCAGAACCAACGACATGGACGTGGCGGGACATTGGCTCCTTTTTTTTTCTGTTCTTTTTTTTTTTTTTTTTGTTCTTTTTTCTTTTTTTTTTTTTTTTTGTTCTTTTTTCTTTTTTTTTGGTGTGTTTTCGATAAAATTTTTCCAATGTTCTAATTTTTGTTGATTAACTTTCTTTGTTTCATTTTTTTGTGTGTCTGTCTTTCATCCTCAATCATATATACGTACGCAGATACTATATCCGTAAGATCTGCATCACTCGATTTGACTCGACGCTCACGCTGACAACGAAACATATATGATTAGGTATGGGTCAATTGCGAATGAATTGGGTTTGACTTTACTTTGTCTTTTTGTGTCGTCGAATTCTAACCATTTCGATCCTTGATACGAGTACCCGACATAATGACCCGACCTTCTACCAAGTCCTCCATAACGCATTACCACTCCAGCGAGTGCGAAAGAATTTCCCTGTAGTTGGATGTTCTTTGGGAACTCATCAAGTTCGCTCTTACCTCTACTGTTACCCCACTCCATAGGGTCACTCCATTCGATTATAATTTGCGAATCGTATGCCAAAGTGATTTTCATCTGTTGATTGCAGCAGATGGCTGCTAAAGTTGGCATACCATATTCCACAGCATCAGAAAGCCTACTTATACCATGCTCCCCTATTATTCCTACATTTAAAGGTACAATTATAGATCGCCTGGTTCTTTGGTTGGAGCAAACGTGACACATTTTTGTTTCGATGTAGCTCGGATCATTAGCAAGAATATATTGTGCGACATTACCTATACTTGAGTAACAATCGATAGTCAACACTTTTTCCTGAAGTTCCCGAAAGCGAGCTATCCACATTTTCACATGATATTTTACATTAAAAATATAAATTGTCATGAAAGTTATAAAAAATGAAAATTCATAGTTTTATTGCAGCTATGGAATTTTTTTTGTTAACCTCCTGATTCTGAAGAAAGATCACGTTTTTTTTTATCGTTGTCTAGAATCGACAGGTTGAAAAAAAGATTGACCAAACAGCAATACCAACAGAAGTGTTGATTTATCTAACTTATATGGAAATATGTAGATGTTTTTTGAACATTGAAACAATTTCGTTTAGTGGTGGCCGAATTTATTTAGAAAGCTGCCTTAAAATCGGCGACGGCATCGTCCATTCGTTAATGTTTTCGTTATTTATTATTTTTTGTTGTTGAATTTCTATGAATTTTCGAAAAAATTAAATACGGCACAAGATAGCACAAACTTGGCACAATCCAGCAGAATTTTTTAAATACCGATATCTCAAAAGTGCTGGGCCGGATTTTAATTTTTTTTTTTTTTCCCTCTACATTTTTTCGACTTTTTCAAAAACCGAATACGGCACAAGATAGCACAAACTTGGCACAATCCAGCACAATTTTTTAAATACCGATATCTCAAAAGTGCTGGGCTGATCGATTTTTTTATTTTTGCGATTTTTTCGAAAACCGTTGCAGCTAAGAGCAGCCGGTCAACGGCACAAGTCAGCACAAGTCAAGCACAATTCAGCACAACTTTCCAAAATTCGAATTTCAAAAAGTGCTGGGCTAACTTCACACAGGCTAAATTGGGTCCATTGAGATCGGCCTGTGCAAATCACGATACGCCGTCATTTCGTTATTTGGCCTCCGAATGTTGTTTTTTCTAGACTGCATGTTTTGGTTATATAATTATTTATTTAAACCAACTAACTTTTAAGATAATAATAAGTACCGACAACGCTGCTCTACGTGTCCAGATTGCACTACTCTACGAAGGTTGAAGAGATCGTGGAGTACGTGCGCGTCAAGACCAACTGGACTTTGAGGGTCGAGAGGTTGGAGCCGCGTCATAACACGAACTTCAAGTCGTTCGTGGTGCGAGTTCCGACACACCATCTCGAGAAGTTCCTCAAGGAAGAGTTCTGGCCGAAATGTGTTGTGTATCGCCGGTTTCGTGGCCGCCTATATGACACTAGTCAGCGAAACACGACGCCAACACTTCGTGTGCACTAGTTTTAGTAATTATGTAATATATATTTATAGTATTTTTAAGTTTTATTTAATATAGTATTGTATATGTTTATATGGGCCTCGATGCCTGAAATAAATGGATAAATAAAAATGAAAATAAATAAGTCTGGTAAAAATGAAACAAGGAGACAACTTTATTTAAAAATTATGATTTATTTGCCAACGTATTTTCCATCTAACTCAATGCACTTCATCCAGCGTTTCTCAAGCTTTTCGATCCCTTCTGTAAAGCAACCCTTCGAAATAGACATTGGTTTCGAGCATGATCTCCTCATTGGAGCTATTTTTTTTTCCACCGAACTTTCTTTTTAAATTCGGAAACAGAAAATTGTCGCAAGGCGATTATGGTGGGTGAGATAACATCTCATATCGCAACTCATGGAATTTGGCCATGGCAATCGCGCAGGTGTGCACTCATGCGTAGTCTTAGTGGAAGAGGATTTTCTTCTTAGCCAAATGCGGTTGTTTTTCCGGTAAAATTTGGATAAATTGGTCCAACAAATTGGCATAATATTCACCAAAGATCGTTTTCTCCTTCTCTATGTATTCAATATGGATTAGCCCACGTGTATCCCAGAAAACTGTAGCCATCTCCTTATTGGCCGATTAAAGTGCTTTGGCCTTCTTCGGAGCTGATTCGCCCCTGGCAATTCATTGTTTCGATTGTTCGTTGTTGTCTGGTGTAATGGTGGTGGATCCATGTTTCGTCTACCGTTATGCAAACGACGCAAAAAATCAGGTTATTTCCGTTGTAACAACGCCAAACCTGCCTCCGAAGTGGTAACTCGCATGCGTTTTTAATCAATAGTCAGTAAACGCGGCACCCATCGCGCGGAGAGCTATTTCATATGATGATGCCTACTATCACGACTATCTCACTTTTACTCTTCGGTCGTTCAACACTATGTCATGGATTTTAGCGATCATCTATGCATCTCTTGTGCTTGTACGACCACTCCGAAAATCCGTATACCATTTATGAATCATTTAATCGAAGGAGCAGAGTCCCCATAATATTTATCAAGCCTTTGTTTCGTTTCCGTAATAGTTTTTTTGCACAAATAATAATGTTTAGTCAACCCTCGAAATTCACTTTTGTCCATCTTTGCGAAAATGCGTTCAATTGTTTTTATTTAATGGCTGTCAAAAAAAACTAACCGGCAGTACTGGCTGAAAATTAAAAAATTTGGAAAATCCAAAAGTGCACGTCTCAACGCTCATTTTATGACAAAAATGACTTGATTGAATTAGACGGTAATTTTCAATAGGCTATTACTCAGAATGATACTGAAGCGGATGAAAAAAAAAATGACTCAAAAAGTGAAGTTTTTTGGGCGATATCGTGACCACATACATCATCCGAACATACAGACAACCCGACGTCCACTGAAATAGTTTTTCAAAACGGTTTTTTATTTACTATCTAGCAAAAATAGTGTTTTTTAAAAGTATCTACTGTCATAAAAAAGTGTTATTGTTGATATTTGTCAACTCATTTAATACTCAAAGTCCAAAAGGATCGGATAAAAGCAATTTAAGCCGAGATAATTGCTTGACCTTGAGAGAGTGACAGTAAAGCACAACTCAACGCTTCGCGTTGAGACGTGCAATATAGTCCCTCAAAAGAGTTGTGAACAAGCAATTTGCAATAATTTTATTACAAAATAGATTTTTACCAGACTTATCACACCGCCCTCGTATAACATGCATTCAACAGTAAACTTCTACATTAATACAACAACAAAAAATATTCTATTAAGTAGCTTCTATTTCTTTGACTCATCCCGCGATAATTGATCGTCAAAATTTAGTAAGTCATCAAATAGTAAATCAGGACTATTGTACGTAGAAACTGGGTTTGTAATGTGTGGTATAATAACCAGAGGTCGGAATTAGGTAGAGTTATTTATGTACTTACACTGATTTTATACAGCGAAAGAATAAAGTGGATATGCCTCAAATCCCGTGATTTATTTAATTAAAATGATACAATTATTAATATATGAAGAAATAAAATAAAAAAAATAATCATAGGGCATCATAAAATTCATCCATACGCATCGTTGTCAACGGGAAAAGTGCCCAGAAGGCTGGCGAAGAATCAGCATTGCCACGTTGAATGGCAATGCTGATTCTTTGGCCAAAAAAAGGCCAGCCCTCTGGTCACGTGAAGAGTCGACCAAACGCTTCGCGATTTCTAGAAAAACTAAATGGTGATTTATTAAATAAAATAGTTTTTTATTTTACACAATTTATACCATCCGACATCCGATGTCCGAATGTCTTATCCATCTCTGAGGTTTTTATTATTGTTTATTTGTTATATTGTTGGCCACACGGGATTGTATTATAAATCCTGGGAAATCCCGGGAAGATACATTTTAATATCAACATTTTGATGCAAGTACATAAATAACTCTACCTAATTCCGACCTCTGATAATAACAGATAGAAGTAATATAACACTTGAAATAACGTTCATATGATATACTTAATTATTGCTATAAAAACAATCTAATTTCATGCGATCTAATGTTATTTATTTCATTTAACCATCATTTCTCTAATTACATTTAGTTTAGCGTTAATTTCATATAATTTTCAATTCGTTTATCACTCGTTAATATATTGTTGCCTGGACACAGAAAAGACGTAAGACGCAGAAGGGGTCAGGTCATATTTTGTCTATTCCACGTCCTTTAAAGTAAAACAAAATTTTTAGAAGCGTCGCGACGCAAAACAGGAAAGACAGGGCCCGGGCACGACGCTTACTCGTCTGCGCCCTATTGTAAAAACATACAGAAAGGACGAGGCACGGGCGCGAGCGGACTAGGGACGGACGAGAACGGGGATGCGAGCGGGATAACGGGCGGGTGTCGGGACTCTTGGCCAATGGCGGCGCCCAGCGTCACGTCCGTGCCTCGTCTTTTCTATATTATGCTTTAAAAAGATGCGACTGCGCCCTGTCCGTACCCCATCCTCGTCTTACGTCTTTTCTGTGTAGTAGCCTATGCTTTGTTACAGCGTACGGGGGTTGCTCTCCCTCCACGCCTCCGGTTTTTATATACACTCTAGGGGTAGCAGCCAAAAGTCAACTAGTAAGTCGGGGAGCACCGATTCGGTTTTGGAATGAGATTCGGCCTATTAACTACAAGCTGGTGTATAATATGTTGTCGCCATATCGTAGGATTGGCCATTTCATGAAATGTCCACCAAGAGGAAACAATTGCAAAACGAACGCACGAACGATAATTAACGTATACACGTGACTAAATCATCGGTACATGAATCGAATGGCGCTTTCTGTTTGGTGCTATTTTGATGATAAATCATATGATGTATTATTTATCATCAAAATAGTAAGTATATGTATTTTACATGCTTAAGTAATAATAAATGATGATCTACGAGTATTAACACTTGTATTGCAATTGTTTTTGACATTTTATTTTACTTTGTGTGCTCGCTTTAAAATATCCAGACTATTTCTACACGTGAGGACTTGTAATTGGCTTCCTGTCGACTATGTTTACCTTTTAATTTTCTATTAAATAAATAAATAATTTATATTCTATGAGTACCTTGGGTTGAAGCTGTAAAACGTAAAATGGTGAAGAGATACAAATTCCGTGGCTTAAGTTAGTAAATTAGGTGGCAATGTATAATAATTATGTTCTAAGCAAAGGAAAGAAAAAAAAAATACTACGCCCACTATTCTTTAGAAAGCGTCACGTAAAGATCAACAACTATCTTAACTCGTACTTCTTATTCAAGTTTATTAGAGGTTATTTTATCTTCCCGTTGCTTAGTTATAAAATAAGAAGTTTGATCACGTGGCACACTAATTCAAATGTAAGTTATTTTACATATCTAAAATTGATGTTTCTAAATCTGATACAGTATGCTCCAGTTTCCAACACATTTTGGTAGATTGTGTATTTCTTGTTTGTTTAAAGTTAACAACTAAGTCTCCAGCAATAATTGCGGGGTATTCCTCAAAGCGCAACTATTTTTAAGCGCAACTAAATTATTCCTCGAAGCGCAACCATTAGTTGCGCTCACAAATTGAAATAAAAAATATTATATTTTTATTTCTCAGAGCGCACCTAATTATGAAGGTCCAATAGGTTATTAACTAACGGAAAACATCGATAATGAATAACACAAGTCGCTTTAGTAATTATACCTTACGTGATATATTTTAATATATTTAGTTTAGTCAACTGTAATATGTACTGCACACTAATAGTGTTATGATTTTTAATTGTGATTATGAATCAGACTGTGATTATAAGTGATAATTAAATTAAAAAATAGTAAGTGAGAATATCATGTTTTGTTTTAATTATTATTTACTTTCATAAGGTATTGTATGATTTAATGATTTAATACTCTTTTTTTAGCCCCTGTAGTGTGTTATTGCTGATTGATAACTTTGTAACCAGATTGTTCATAGGCCATCCAATAACTGTTAATTTCAATTTCCCATCCTTCAAATCAACTGTCCTTTTTTTAAAGGACAGTTGATTTAAAACTGGTTATCGATATCATGTGAATTCATCATACCCCTCTCTATTTTTAATCATGGTTGCACTTCGAGGAATTATTTAGTTGCGCTTTGAGGAATACCTCATAATTGTGTCCATATGCTAAAAATCTTAATTTACTGAACTTGGAAGCAAAACTGAAGTCGTTAAAATAGCAAGATCAAATTGATTTCTTAAAACGCAGTTCTAACATATCAAGTAAATTCTAATTCCAAAGATTCCAAAATTGATTACAAAAAATATTTTTTAAGCAGTAATGTTCGTATCTGTTATGATGAGGCCATCACTTTATGTTCCTATGTTAATTTACTTCTTGAGGATTATCTACAGTCCTACAAATAAAAATGCGTGTCGCAAAAAATCTAGATACCAACGTATATAGCCGTGCTAACCGAATATATTTTTGTCAGAAGCAATCAAACACAATTTCAAATCAATCGGACCTGTTCAAGTTGGTAAGACCCTTTTGCCGAGTAGGAAATGAGCTGATGATCTTCAAACGCGGGAACAAATTATAGTTTTAAACGATCTCGATCGACGTTAGCTTTAAACAGAAAAACCGCATTAAAATCTGTACGTACCTTTGGTTGCTACGATGCCACAGATACACTTAGAACCCTTAGAACTGAGAGCCCTCTTATTCGTCGGGGGTAAAACAATAATTTTAAAAGTTAAATCAATGCGAAATATTAGTAAAGACAGAGCCTATGCCTGACTGAGGTGCGTACTTATTACTACTGTTACTTGGTAACTATAACTGACTTTTAAAGCCTGCGTAGACGACGGACTTATCTCCGCGGCGGAGAAAAAGTCCGCCGCGGATTTACCACGAACTCAACGCACACGGTGTGCAATCATCGTGATACTCTTTTTTTGATGTATCATATAATGAAGTATTTTTTACGACTCCTATTATTGAAATTTTACAATCGATTTCCTGCGTCATCGTTTATCGTCGTGCATACGTACGTCACTCTCAAGAGCACAACGCGGACTAAAGTCCGCCATGTCAACGTATATGGCGGACTTTAGTCCGCATTATGCGCTCGTATTGTTTGCCTAGTCACACGAGTTTTTTTTTTTCGGGGACTCACCCGTTCTTTTTCCGGTCCGCTCTGTCCTCGGTTATTCGGGGGACTTTTTGTACGCGGTACTTTTAATCCCTCGTTTGTATTACTCGATACAGTTGTATGCGATTTATTTTAGCGGACAAAAATCCGTCGTCTGCGCAGGCTATTAGTAGGCCAAACACAGAAGAACGCTGACACATATTATCATATACGTATGATAATATGTGTCAGCGTTGTTGCCGTATGTGCGGGCACTACTTGAGCCAGGTAATTAATACCGACTGGTTTTAAAACATCAATAACTTAAAAATCAAATGTAACGCATAGTCTTTAAAGGAAAGGAGCGTAGGTATATGTCATTGCAATTAGTGTCACCGTGGCTGCAGTATAGTTTGCAAGTCTGTAAAGAGCGCGTGGATAAATTATACGCGGACACAATGGGCGGTTACATTTAGTACGTATTTTGCGTTATATGTTTTTTATATATGGGTGTTTTGCATATCTTTTTTCACAGTTATTAAACTGTATACGAACATGAACAAAGATGATTTGACCTAGCCTTATTTGAATAAACTTCTACTCGGGAAAAATAAACTGTTCAAGTCAAGACAGTGATACGGAACAAAGCGGAGCGATAATGAGAAGCAAGACGCAATTTCCCCAAATAAGTAACCACAGCTGTTTTACACCGAAAAATAAAAACAGTACCAACGAATTGTTCTTCACAACCACCTGGTACACATGCTAATAAATCAATTGCATAGATATAAATAAGATAGGTAGGTTGCTGAAAATGTATCGGAGCCTCCAGTTTGTACCTACTCCCTTATACTCGCAATAGATACGTAGTCGCACACACACCCGCACGTACCACACAATCAAATATAAACCTTATTTCTTCAACCAAAGCGTGTATTTACCATGCACCGTACAACTTACACAAGCAAAAACATGATTTGCTATGTGCTGTGCAAAAACCATATTGGGTGTGCCCTTCTTGCCGATACTGGCAAAGCATTCCATATCCGTACTGCTCCCACTAAAAACGATTTATCAAAGAAACTATAGCAATGCACAGGCATATATAGCCTCAAGTTTCCGGACGACCTTAAACATCTAATGGGTGTAAATTGTAATGAAGGAACTTCAAACGTTTTTTAAGATAAGCTAGGGTTTCAGGATTGCACAGAAACAGCAAAACAAAAGAAAGTAGAGGCAAAATATGAGAATTCTGGCGAAGACCCGGACATACTTTTATTATTTATTTAGTCGTTTGAATGGCTTAGTTACTGAACTCAAACAAGTGTAATCGGGTTCACCAAGTCAGCCTCATACAACATGACCTAAGTAAATAAAATGAAGGAACGTCCATCTCTGACACACAATAACTATCTGATTCAATAAGTGACTTACGGCCGTTCCCCATATTTAATCTACGGTTGACGATAGACAACCTCGATCAGCGTTCAGCTATCTATCTTTTGAAGTTATATAACAAATAGATTTTTGCTATCTCCAGTTGGCACTAGGTAAACCGGTTACCTGATCCATCTCTTTCGTTCTAAAATGCGTAGTAGTGATGCACTATCAGCGAAGTCACAATCAAGTCAAAATGGAATATTAATTCTGCATAAATTAAAATATATTTGTATGTGTTGAATAAAACAAATCAAGATTATATAGTTCAGTTTTAAAATTAAATTGATATCTTGACTACACTTATCGTATTAACTCCTACAAAAGTACTTTTTGTAAGCATAACCCGGGTTTCTCAGTAATAAAAAAAAACAATCGAGTCGGCGTAAAATCTAAGTAAGTAGTCGTTCGACTCCACGACCGACTGAATAGTTAGTTTTAGGTCTAAGACTAGGCATTTTTGCACAATTAAATAATACACAGAATACAAACAAGTTCTACTTCTAAACATACAATGCAATACCATAATTAATTAATCTCAACTGTCAAAAACATAGACGTATTCAATAGCGCTAGGGCACACAATGCCATTACGTCAGATCAAATATCAGAAATGTGCTGAACGGGATTTAGGGATGTAATCGATATATCAAAATCTTTAGTAAGAAAATCGATTTTATGTCAATTAGCAATACTTAATCGATATGGAGTACTGATTTTTATTGAAGTAACTGTACTGTAATTTAACTAAATTAAAGCAAATCAAAGCAAATACGTGATCCGTGAAATGTTTTTCAATCAAGTTACTTTAGCTTACTAATAATTCAAAAGATACGTTAAGAAATTGAAAAGTAACTCCATTCATCAGAAATTGTTTCTATTGCATTTAGAATCTTTATGACCGGCTGTGAACGACCAATTAACAAAGATAAAAAAAAAACTTTTAAATAACAATCTTTTTTCTAATTAGCCAAGTATAATTTAAGGTCTCTAAACACAGCGGGCGCGGCGCAGCGGGAAAGGACACCGACGCGACGCTGAGCAGTTGTAATGAGCTAGGTATTAAGGACGACGCCACACACGAGCCATCGCGCCACGACGCCGCCGTGCCTAGCGGGACTACAAATCAGAATACTGTTGTGTTAATAATGTTTTACAAAAATGGATGTCGATAAACTAATCGAATGTGCTCGTGGTTACATATGTTTGTACGATTTGGGCCATAGTCAATATAAAAATACTGTTCATAAAAATGAACTTTGGGAATCTACTTAGTCTGGCCATAAATACTGTTACAGTTAAAATAAGAAAGATATTACATTTGAATTTGGAATTTGTCATTTTTATGCGATTGTTCATTGAGGTTTCTAATTTTGGCGCCAATACATTGAACAATATTTTGCGATATTAAAATGGAGTGGGGTGATAAAGAGAACCGAATCGCTGTGATTGCACTCACAAAGTTTGCATGGAGTCAAATGCAATTTTTAAAACTCTCCATTCGCTTGGTATTAGTCAAATGTTTCCGGACTATTAATAGGTACAATGAGATCTCCTCTGCTTGTGACAGAACAATATCTGGCCGTCCACGTAGTGTTCGTACGAAAAAGGTGGTCAAAGCAGTAAGGGAAAGAATTCGAAGAAATCCTGGCCGAAAGCAAAAGATTTTATCTCGGGAGATGAAGATAGCACCCCGGAACTATGTCGCGTATTTTAAAAGATGACTTAGGACTTGCAGCCTATAAGAAACGCACTGGTTACTTTTTAACTGATAATTTAAATAAGAATAGGGTGGTTAAATCGAAACAACTACTGAAGCGGTACGCAAAGGGAGGTCACAGAAAAAAAAACAATACAATTGAGCAACATTTTAACAAACAAAATGACCGTATTTATGCTCAAACCTCTGAGGAAGCTTCCCAATTAGTCGACAGAGTGCAACGTGGGCATTATCCGACTTCAGTGATGGTTTGGTGGGGTGTTAGCTATGAAGGAGTGATTGAGCCATATTTTTGTGAAAAAGGTATCGAAACATCGGCACAAGTGTATCAAGATACCATTCTTGAGAAGGTAGTTAAGCCCCTTAACAACACCATGTTCAATAACCAAGTATGGTCCTTCCAACAAGACTCGGCGCCCGCCGGGTCATAAAGCTCGGTCCACGCAGTCTTGGTTGGAAGTGAACGTTTCGGAGTTCATCAGAGCTGGAGACTGGCTGTCGTCTAGTCGCGATCTTAATCCGCTGGATTATGATTTATGGTCAGTTTTAGAGAGTATAGCTTGCTCTAAACGCCATGATAATTTGGAGTCCCTAAAATAATCCATACGATTGGAAGTGAAGAATTTTCCCATGGAAAGAGTGCGTGCTTCTATTGATAACTGGCCTCAACGTTTAAAGGACTGTATTGCAGCCAATGGAGACCAGTTCGAACAAGCTTTTTATATTTTAATTTTTTATATATTTATGTATTAAACTAACACACTGTAAAAGTAATAAATATTATTTGCAATAAAACAATTTTTTTTTTCTTCGTGACAATATTTATGGCAAGACTAGGTATAGTCGGCATGGCGCGGCGGGACGGGACATAATCGCGCCCGCAATGTGACCGCTGCCGCCGCGCCAGCGCTTCGTCGCCGCCCCACCACGCCACGCCACGGCTTCGTCGCCGCACCACCACGCTACGCCACGCCGGGTGTGTGCAGTGACCTTTTTTACATGTTTTTTGAAAGAAATGATGATGACACATTCATAATTCAAATATTAATCATATCATGTGGAACCACGGGTCATGTAAGGGGAGTAAAACATTATGCACACTTTATAGGGTTACCTATAAAGGAAAAAAGGAACCCTTATAGGATCACTTTGTTGTCCGTCCGTCCGTATGTCACGACTCTTTATCTCGGGAAAGCGTCGAAGTATCGAATTGAAAAAATCATACTTCTAAGTTAATGTAAAAAAAAAGATACCGTTTAAACCGCAAAAAACGTATAAGACACACTCAACAAGGGAATCAAAATGTATAGGGTATTTTCCGTTGACCTAGAACTATAATATTTGGCAAGTAATACACATATTTGTAAATATAGGGAAAAATCTGAAAACTATACATTTATATTAAATCATAATAAACAGGTCAACTTTATGCAAGGAACAAATCTCCTAACTTTAAATAGAAAACAATCTGAAATTATTCTAGAGATAGAAGTTTATGTAAAGATTACAGGAAAAATAAAACGATATCTTTCAATAACACACTTTTTCAGAAATTATCAACAAAAAATACATTAGTTGCATTATCGGTCAAGAGATGGCGCCGACCTAAAACTGCAATATTCTACGTCGCAGTGTTAAAATTCTCTGATGAATATAGGCGTATATTTATTTATATAAGATGGTACGGAACCCTCGGTGCGCGAGTCCGACTCGCTCTTGACCGGTTTTTTACTTTAAGTTAAGTAAATTACCAATTCAAAAATCGAATTTCGTACCACTTTTGGTCATTGTCTTTTAGTATGAGACATTTTTTCATGTTATTAACCGTTTTTGATATAGAGCTCGAAGAACGCCCACTGTTCGGCCATGCATAGAAAATGAAAGGTCAACCCGGTCGATGGTGAATAAAAGTGTTCAAAGTTAGTAAATAAAAAAAAAAACTATATAACTATTCATAACATTGCATAATTTATTAATGAAGTAATACATTGTACGAAGTAATATTTATACATATCTCTTTTGTCATCATCATCATCATCATCCTCCTCCTCTTCCTGCCCTTATTCTAATTTATTTGGGGTCAGCGCAGCCTGTCTCCTTCTTCCATACATCTCTATTTGCCATTAGGTGTAATGGGCGAGCTACTGGCGGCCCACTGGCCACAAGCTAAAGAACATGATAACCCCTATTTCCTATACCCACGGCGTGCACCGCGATTTCTATCAATTGAAAAATATTGAATTTGTATTTGAATTATGTCATTAATCTGGAGCCGTTGGTAATATTCTTGTAATTGGTTCGAAGAAGTCACTTTGCTGCATCCAATTCCATTCCTGCGGTTTGAAATCTTTTCCTAACCAACTTTGAATCTAATAGAATACCCATGATTGTTGATCACATGTTGGAGAAAGATTGGATAACTACATGTTACTTTATTTTGTTAACCTAGTCCTTTACACCTGCGTTAGAACAAGCGTGAGGTTTAACTCTTTTAAAATGTTGCGTCCAAACCGTTTACCTTTTGCGATCGCAACCGGCACCGATCGATCGTGAGGATGTCGCTCGATACGCTAATAAAATTGCGGGGCCGGTGCGGGCGACCAGTGTCCTCTGAGCACTGGTGAGACATATCGGCGTTTTTTGACCCTCGCAATGTCACGGGTAAGTACTTATTACGCGTATTATTTGTTCAGCAACCAAGTATGTTTTGTTAGTGAATTACAAGTTAAATTAACACTAATTGATACGTGACTTATTTAAGATTGATGGATTTCTTTGTTATTTTGACACAATTTATTCGACAAAGTTTGACTGCAACGATCGTGACTTCGGTTGTGCGTGCGAGCAATTAATCTAAATTTACAATTTATTAAAGTTTATTGCTTTTTACCTAAATCTAAATGTTATTTTTTGTTTTTAGGGCGGGATCTAAATGACGATCAAGTTATGCAAATCTTGGGTGTTGGAAACCATTCCGAAATTGATGAAAATGATGATCTTTTTCAACCAAATGTTTTGGAAGAACTCAAATTCGACGAAGCATTCTCCGGCATAGAAACTCCAGAAGCACCCGAGTTGGATCCCGATCCAAACCCTCGCCCTGTTACCCACGCATCTTCCATAATTGTACGCCGAAGACTATCCTTGATTGCCAGTATTTACTGTGAGGACTCCCATGGAATATTTTTCTGACTACATCGGCAAAGATTTAACACGTTGAACGCCAAATGACCGACAAACAATACATTTTCTATTGTGTCTCGTTGTTTGGCAGTTAAGGTGTTACCTGAAGAGATATCGAGATGCACAAACTTGTATTGCTTTTTCAAGAAAAAAAACAATCATCTAAGAAAAACGGGCCGCGAACTAAAAACTACCTACTGCAGTTGATATAGGTTTTATCTATTCACATTTTCATTGGATGCATACATTACCCTCGAGTCCCCATGTACTGGCGAACAGGGTTAAGATTAGATGTTTTTTGTAAGAAAATGGCTCGACACCAACTTGTAAGCAGAGTTGGGCAAATTGTAATCAGATTAATGATTACGATTACATTTTGTAATCATCAATCAAGATTACAGATTACGGAAATTAATCAAGAAAGTAATCATATCGGTGACTAATGATTATTAGTTTGTAATCGTTATTTTGATTACTTTTGTGATTGATGCATACTAACTACATTTCGGAATTCTTAACATATTTTCATTAAATTGGTCCGGTGAAATCGTTCGATCAGTAGGTACATCACTAGTACTACCATCTCTAATATCTGGTTGCAGTTTGTTGGATGTTCTAGTAGACCGTTTATTTATTTTCATAGTTTTCAAGTAACTCTGATACTCGTTGTGTGTTTCTTCCCCGTGTCTTCGTTTGAGATGAGTTACAAAATTTGATGTAGTATTATGAAAACCACTAATTTTAACTAGTTTTGGCCGACATAATGTACAAATTGCCACTTTCTTTTTGCTCGTAGACTCTGATTCTGAATACGTAAAAATTTTTCCATCAAGAATGCATGGTAATGTCTCAAGTTCTTCATGGTCTACGGTTTCAGATTCTGAATTAGTAGATAAAGACGAAAAAGAACTTGACGCCATTTTACAATAAATACTGATTTTACAATAATAATGTTTAAACACCAAAACAGACCAATACGTCACGGTTTAGAGTCGTGAATCAATTTACGTTTATATCCTTGCGCACTATTATACAGACTGACTGCTTGCGCTATGGCAAGAAGCGGGGCGCAGGCGGCGGACGATTGGCTTACCGGCCGTACCCCGTACCCCACCCAACTCCCGCACCCCGCGTGCCGTATCTTCGAAATGCAATTGAGCACGCAGAAATTCTTTTTCGAATTTACTTAAGGATTTAAATAACGAAAGAGTACAAAACGTCCATGACATCCAAATTGGATCAGAAGTTTTTAGAAAAACGCAGACATACAAGATACATAATGATTGAATATAGAACTGCAAAATGCATTTATTAAATATATGCTTAAAAAATTAATCAAATCTACCCACGTAATTAAGATTACTGACTATTGTAATCAAAACTAATGATTACAAATGTAGTCATGATTGAAAGTAATCAAGATTAAAAGTAATCATGATTGATGTATTCATGATTACTTTCAATCAGATTATTAATCCGATTACAAAAGTAGTTGATTACGCCCAACTCTGCTTGTAAGTATCCGCAATGCACTACACGTCGTAGATTCAGACGCAGCTTCGCCAAGTGAAAGAACTAATCCTTTGTGGAAGGTGAAACCCATGATATATAAACTTAAAAGTACTTGTATAAACCTAGAAAGAGTCTCCGTGTTTTATTCTATTGACGAGCAAATGGTATTTAGCAGCCATTAATTGGTAGGTTTAGTCTTCGTCAAGTAGTTAAAGCCACGACACGTGGGTCATAAAAACTTCGTACTTAACACTGAATTTATCAGGGGGCTAAAACCACTTTCGGAGACTCATCACTCGGTTTAGGACCTTCTGTGGTTCTGCATTTGAGCATGAGTGTTCCACCTGGAAGCTGTATCTACCATAATAGATATTTTACAAATATTGCATTGATTGAAGAGATGTACGAGAGAAATCCTCACTGAAATCTGAAATCGCACTGGAACGACAATGATAGAATCCCTGATCGTGCTGCAAATAAAATTTAAAGTGGCGCTGGGATGAGTCGGGGTGAAAGTCATCAATATGTGATCAAACCGACGGTTATTGTCCAGTGAAAAGATAACAAGTCTGTTTTAATGGCGCCTGCACCGGCTCGTAAAACGATGCATCTGTAGTTAAACGATGGTATTAACGCACGAATACGTAATGTTTCTGTTCTTAAAGTGATTGAGCGTCACAATCAACACATTGGTGGAGTGGACGTACTCAACCAGCAGATGGATAGAACTTGTATGAAAACCAAAAATGTATGCTGAAGGCTTTAAAAATCCACTTTCTTCATTTGGCCATTGTAATATCGTAGCGGCTGTATCGTAATGATTGCCTATCCTATCCTATTGATAGTTGACGGATTATCAAGTAAGAACGCCGCATGTCGTGTGAAACTGAAAATGATCCTGCTACGGAAAATGAGCTTCGATCAGAAGCCACTACAGGCCGGCCAATAAGCCCTCTGAGGCAAAAAGATATGATGATTATGATCATTTTCCGGTGTCTGACGAAAAAAACCAAGGATGTGTCGACATGAAAGTTATTTTAGCCGCATGAATTTACGATGCGAAAAATGTGACAGAACGCGTGAAGGTATCGAGATGACATGGGGGGGGGGAGTCTAGATGATGATTACGTCATCGGTAGTTATTTACTTATTTACACGAATGGCAGCCCTTTGACATTGTCTTTGCTTGAAAACGAAAAGCATTTTCGGGGGTTCCCGCAAATCATACATACGAAAGAGAAAATCCATATAAAAATGGACACGCACACTGATACGAAAGTTAGACCTGTAAGAGTCGCTGCTCGTCGTGCTAATGAACTGTTGTGCATCATTCAAAATGTAGAGCACTATTATGTTGAATGGCTCGATGAGAACGACGTAGAAATTCCAAAATCAGATGAAAGTGAGCAGATTCATAACACTGAGCAGCAATCCAATGTCCTCGAAAACTTAGAATCATGGATTCGGGTTTCATGGACTGAAGACTGTTAATTTGAATTTAATATGTGTACCAACAATTCAAAAGAAGTTTTTTTATGTTCGTAAGATTATAATATTTTTGTCCCTTACTGTATGTTGAATACCGTATCAGTAAAATCTAATCTCTATCTATTTTCTTATTTTTATCAATTATAATTACTTATAACATTGTAAATATAATACTAAAACAAGCAATACATTAATTTAAAAATGTTTACGTACGCATGGGGGAAGGGGGTAAGAGCTTTGCTTACTTTTGCTGATGGGGGATGGGGGGGGGTAAATAAAATAAAAAATAAATAAATAATCTGAAAAGTATAAATTTGTAATGAAATCATAAAAAATAGGGTCTTTTTTTTTAACCTGATGCAAGCAACGGCGGTCCAAATTTTGAATTGAGTTAACCGTATCATCTTGGAAATTCGTATGCACGTCATCTTCGTCGGCTCAAGCTTACTTAAATAGTTTTTGAATTATGACGAAGAATGAAAGAAATATTTTTTTTATACTATCATGTAACAAATTTGTACGGAAATTTCGGTGGGCGAGTCCGGCTCGCACTTGTCCGGTTTTATCTTTAAAAGAGTATACATCAGTAACTTAGTTTCTTTGTTTCGTAACGTGTGATAAAGAAAAATTATAAATGTTGTTTTTATTAAGAATTAAATTGTAAATTTATACTGTAGACTGATACTAGAAAGACTGATTAAAGTTCTAAGCTTCTAAACACTTAAAAATCAGTGTCATTACCCATTCAACTATATATCTAATACATAAAATGTTATAATATTTAAAATTCTCGTGTCACGGTGTTTGTTATTAAACTCCTCCGAAACAAACGGCTTGAACGTTTTTCGTGAAATTTTGTGTGCAGATGTTGTCCGATGCATCTATTTTTCATCCCCCTAAATCTATTATTTTTCACAAATATTTTTTTATGACACAGCATACAAAAATACATACAAACTCTTAATTTGCACCCCTCTAAGTACAACTAAATGGCAATACAACACATAATATTCTCGTGATATATAACTTACATGTTATTATATTAAACTCCTCCGAAACGGCTGGACCGAATTTTATGAAATTTTGTGTATACATACATTTTATAAGGCAAAACACCGTTTGCTGGGTCAGCTAGTATATATATTCAACGCTCAATTTAAAGTACCCTCACGATCCTGTGTAGTCAGGTTGTACTTGAAACTCTCTCATGGAAGGTTAATTTCTGTATTAACTGAAAGCCTGACATTATTTTTTTGTATTTTGTCGAGTTCCTTAGGCTCTGTAGAAAGCTATAAAAAACATGACCTAGAGGATTTCGACTACAAAAACCGTCGGGTTTAAAGGGATTAAATTAAGTAAGTATAGAGATGGTCGATTTTGTCTTAAGATTTTGGAGCATTTAGCCCAATAAGATGCGTACTCCCTTTTCATGCAAAAAAAATACAGGACAGTATTTAATGTTATATGCATGGGAAAACAGTTGTAACATATAGGCGTGAACTACGTATACTCCATTTATCTTTAATAATGTTAAATTTGAAGAAATACACAACGCAACCAACATCTTTAAGTTGAGTAAACAAATGAGCTTAAAAAACCTTAATTCGAAATGAAATAATGTTAAATATTAATAAATATAATGTAATTCATTCATTATTAATGCAAATCATTAAAAGTTTAGATATTTTAGTGATTTACTAACTTCGTAAGAGGTATGATTCACCGGTACTGACGGTTGACCTTATATTAATTACTCTATGCTTGGCCGGGCGTTCTCCGCGTTCTATCTCAAAAACTGCAAAAGCTGCATGAAAATCAGTCCCGAGACAAAAAAAATGTCGGGAATTTTATGTTCAACACTTTTATTATAAATGTTGATTAGACATAGAAACCCAGATACTTAAGTTATAGTTTTATTAATTGATACTTTATTATTTTCTTAACAAAATACATTTGTATACAATCTTTTTTGCTCTCGGAAACATATAAGTTCTGGCTAATTAAAAAAAAGAAACTTTTCGATTGTGTTTTGTTTTCATTAAAATAAAAGCTAATTATTTTTTCCCGACTTCATGTGTTTTCGTTGCTTGATAAATTTGGTATTTATCTCACTTTGATACCTAATTATTGAAAAAAAAAAAATGTTGAGCGATTTTTTGTCATGGAAAGACTCCTTTTGACAGTTGATGAAATGCAGAGAGAGCAGCTGAGGAATGCTACAAGCGGAAAGAAATCAGTCCCAGGTATCTCGGCATTTTGGTGTCAACAGGAGCGCGATCTGTCTTTGGCAGCGTTACGTCAATACAGGGGATCTTGCCGAGCAGCAGGACGTGGAAGGAGTACAACTACTCAACAAGACCGATACATACAACTGACTGCAAAGCTGCCGTCAGCTGATGTTACCGCCCGGGAGATAGGTTTAAAGCTACAATTCTCAAGCGGTGTTGTTAGCCGCCAAACCGTGAGTAATAGGATGCATGAATACGGCCTACGAGCACCAATTAGGCGCTAACTTATACGCCATGGGAATCGCGCGAGTCGATACGAATAGTGTAGGGAAACACTTGACACGGACCCAGGAGCAATTGGATAAAATTTTATTCTGCGATTAGGCCCGGTTTGGATTTAGGCCTGATATGAGAGTGTATCGTCGTCCCGGAAATGCTGAACGGCTGAGATGCGTAAAGGAAGTGCACCCGTACAGTGGCTCCACAGTGATGGTTACGTTGAAGATATCCTCGGGCCTTACATTCACCCATTTGCATTTGTGCTCAGTTTTCACGGTTTTATACTACATGTTATGCGTTACACATATTGTTAATTATTGTGATTAAATGAACGATTGAATGAAGGATTGGGTTGCTTTAGTCACTAATGCATCAAAAACTGCTTGCAAAAATCGTTAAAAAATTAAAAACCGTACATGTCGCTTAGACTTTTTTGATGAGTGTAGTTTAGTTATGTAAGTACCGAATCATACAATTTAATTTTAATCACTGTACTGTTAAAGCTTTCGGCTTACATGGGGTATTGTACCACATGAGGCAATTCCGAAATGCTACAACACGCACACCCATGAGCGCCGCTTCACTCACAGCTGAGTGTTGAATTCCGAGAAAAACAGTTACAGATATTTATGTTGATTTAAGTGTGATCTTGAAAAATATACAAAGTAATTGATCATCAGGACAGTCTATTAATATTGATTTGTTTGCCAATTATCTCGACGAAACTGCGCAGATGTATGTGGAACTGTATGGCTGGCATTTCATGCCTTCCAGTGTCCACAATCTTCTGCTGCATGGAGCCGAAATAATAAAAGATTTCAACATTTGTTTTTGTTGAAATGTTATATATAGATAGGAAAGCTATCAGAAGAGGCCCGAAACAAAGATTTTAGAAAACTCAGGGAACATCATACGCGGAAATTTTGAGAGACAAACCAAGACATATTTAATGGTTTCATCGTATCCTCAGACCCATATTTGTCATGCATTCGACCTAACTAGCAACTAACAAATATGAGTAGAAATGATTTAACTGAAGAAATTAAGCCTCTTCTTTTAATTGACCCGGATACCATGGATAAGGAAAACATTGAATTTGTTGATGTGCCAAGTATGATGGATTCTGATTTTGAATTCTTTGATAGAGATGACGAAACTCAGTAGACTAGATTTTAATGTTTGTTGTTTTTGTGTAAATTTTATATATTTCTCAATTATACAATTGCCTATTCTTAGTATTTTTCTGTATTCGTTATAAGTTTTTGTACTATTTTTTTTTCTTTTTATATTTTAATTATGAAGTAAAACTTAGTATCTACTAATAGTCCGGTCATAATAGACATTCAAGGTTACATTAATTCGCACAAAGCTAAAAATTATGCCATAAATGTTGAGAACGCTATCACAAACAATTTGTCAAATGTCCCCATCGATCCGACGTGTGCAAAAAAAGTTATTCAAGGTTAAATGTCGCGAAAATCGGTTTTTTGCATTTTTCAGCTAAACGGCAAGTTTTATGATAAAATGATTTATTATGCAATTATCTATAAAAAATATATCCTCACATTTTTTCCTAAGAATCACCATTTCAGAGATATGGAGATTTAAAAAGTCGAAAATGTTGTGTTCTTTATAATATGTACACATTTCCGCGCCACCCGTGAGGTAGTGCACTTGTCGACCTGGTGGGGGGTAATTAGAATTATCAAATACTAAAGATTGAATGTCTTCTCTTATTATCGCTGCCGCAGCTTTCAGTATTTTATTTGTATTTTTTTTCCCCCAGCTAGCTCGATTTAAAATATAGTGATTATCAAGAAAACATATGAATGTTGATGTTCCTGACTTTTCTGTTATGATAATTTTATCGCCATACTTCAACTTTAATCGTAACTTAATGGTTCTATTATCAACAGAATTTTTGCAAATATCTTTTAATTCGTTTAATGTAAATTGACAATCGTCACTGTTTTCAATATAAGCAAATATTTCTTCCATTGCAAGATTCGTAGTTTCACCTTGAGGACGACCGACATAACCCCCCGTAGTGGGTCTCAAAAAAGAATTATTATAACAGTCTTTATGATATTCAGCTTCGGCAGCTATTAAATCATGTTCAAACTGAATTCGAGTAAGAATAGCTTTTGCTACATTGTCAGAACGAGTCTGTGCTATATTCAAAATTGTTTCTTTAAATGAAAATGTAGTAACATTACAAATTTGACGTCGATAATTCAGTGCTTTTTTATTTTCAAACTCTTCGTTCAAACCATTGCCACAAAATAAGCAACACTGTTTAAAATAAAAGACTGCATCAGTTGTGCGATCTCTAGTACGAGGAGGACTTATTTTTGATGTACCAGCTTCTTCTTCTTGTTTTCTTTTGACTGCAGTAATGGTACTCTCCCGAGTGTAGTTTTTTCGACACTGGACATGAATTGTTATAGAAGTCTGGTCTTTCAGGTACTCCGAAAATTCATCACCTCTTTCAATACTCGCATCGATTAACGTCTTTAGACCACGCTCAACAGTAACACTATCACTTTCAGACAAACGTCTATTACAAATAAAACAAAATTGCGACATTTCTTTTACAAACAAAAAACTGCACATTTTTTTTTAAATGTAATCCATAGCTACGTGTTTTCACCACACATGAACGCTCAAGACTAATACTATTTTATTTAGGCCCTTACAAAACGAGCAAGTACGAACTATTGAATAACAGACAGATGTTGCTCAAGGCCGTATGGTCACATAAAATGAGGGACTGGATTTTTATTCGAGTTCATATTCTTAGAACTGTATAACAGGACTGTAAAGATACTTACTCCAGCAGGTAGTTTTAACATACTATGTAAGAGTGAGAGAGCAAAAAGGGTCTTATTGTCATTGACATATATAATATACATATTATGAAGAACACAACATTTTCGACTTTTTAAATCGCCATATCTCTGAAATGGTGATTCTTAGGAAAAAAAGTGTGGATACATTTTTTATAGATAATTGCATAATAAATATTTTTTGTCTTACCTATTTTTATCATAAAACTTGCCGTTTAGCTGAAAAATGCAATAACCGATTTTCGCGACATTTAACCTTGAATAATTTTTTTTGCACACGTCGGATCGATGGGGACTTTTGACAAATTGTTTGTGATAGTATTCTCAACATTCATGGCAATTTTCAGCTTTGTGCGAATTAATGTAACTTTACCCCTATTTTTGAGGCTAATTTGACCGGACAATCATAATAATATACTAACAACGAATTAAATTATCATAAGAAATATTGCAAAATCTATGTATATTGTAAATGAGTCTCTATTTGAGTGTTTATTTTAGTATTTTTATATTGTATATTCCATTATTTCTCATTATAATTAATAAAATTAGCACAGTTTAGTCTATTTTCAAGATCACACCTAAATCAACGTAAAAATCTCAAAACTAAAAAAAGTAAAAAACTGAATTTCTACAAATTCAACACTGCTGTGAGTGAAACGGCACGCATGGGTGTGCGTGTTATAGCATTTCGGAATCGCCAGATGTGGGACCATGTAAGCCGCAGGCTTTAAATTTTATTAAGTTGTGAGAAAACGACTGTTGTGTTTTTCTTCATACAAAAAAACAAAAAAAAATCGGAGGTGGTGCTGCCTATAGCTGTCATATTACCAAATATTATAAATAATACTGAAATAAGGCCGTTCCGATTTTTATTTCGCATCTGAAGAAATTTTAATTTCAATGTCCACGGGGCGTCGATTTCGAACCACTGTGCGGCGCGGCGGCGTAGAGATTGTGGCATGCAGCGCGGGTGCGCTTTGCGTAAGCAGGGCGGTCTGCCCTTCATTTCTGATACATACAGACGGGCGTGAAGTCACTTGATTTAAAAATGCAACCCCGTTGTTGCTAAGCCTAATTTCCTAGATTGGTAATTTTAATTACTGTTAAAGTTACTACTTAATACAATCGTGAATTAGACAAATGTGCCCCCTGTCTGTAAAAGTGTGCTGGTAAGATGAAAACCTACATGGTGATATCGCTTATAAATTATTGAATATATATAAATATCAAGCTACGTGTGATATAGAATAAAGTGTTCAGTCATTAAAGTAACATGTCACCTATGTTAGTTATGTGAGAAGCGCTAACATTGCTACGAGGTGCATTCAATAAGTACCTAGCCTCATCGCCAGAGGGCGCTGTAGTTTCAAAAGAGTTTTACCACAGTGTAGCAAATTCTTTTTTATTTATTTTTTCAAATTTTCATTCCAATCCCTTCATTTGTTTTAATTTGACAACTTATGGAAGCGAACGTGTCGATCGGTTTTACAAAAATGGAAAAAGAGCAATATCGTTCGGTGATTCGATTCCTAGTCTTGCGAGGGGAAAACGCGCATCGAAATCAAAGAGCGCTTGGATGCTGTGTACGGTGACTCTTCTCCATCGATGGCCATCGTCAAGAATTGGTTCAACGAGTTTGCACGTGGCCGTACGTCGGTTTTTGATGAACCACGTCCAGGTGCACCGAAAACAGCTGCTACGGAGGAAAACATTAAAAAAATCCGTGATCTCGTATTGACAGATCGCCGATTGAAGGTTCGGAAGCTAGCTGAGACTGTTGTAGGCATTTCAGAAGGAACAGTGCATCATATTCTTCACGAGGAACTCGGCATGAG
The DNA here is from genome assembly GCA_905147745.2 of Phlogophora meticulosa. Lineage (NCBI taxonomy): Eukaryota > Metazoa > Arthropoda > Insecta > Lepidoptera > Noctuidae > Phlogophora > Phlogophora meticulosa. The sequence goes on along the minus strand of LR990535.1, from coordinate 7,177,309 downwards.
AAAGCAATCGGCGCGATGGGTGCCGCGTTTACTCACACCGGAAAACAAGCGCAACCGTGAGACCACATCGGAGACGTGTTTGGCGCTGTTTAAGCGGAATCCAGCGGAGTTTTTGCGTCGTTTTGTGACCGTCGATGAAAATTGGATCAACTGGTACACACCATAGACCAAGGAGCAATCAAAACAATGGATCCAGACCGGGGAACGTGCTCCAAATAAGGCGAAAACTGTAAAATCGGCCGGAAAAGTTATGGCCACCGGGATTTCTGGGATTCACAAGGTGTGATCTACATCGATTACCTCGAGAAGGGTAAAACAATTACAGGGCTTTACTATGCCGATTTATTGGCATAAAGAATAAACGACCCCATCTGGCGATGAAAAAAGTGCTGTTTCACCACGACAACGCACCGGTTCACACGTCTGCCGTTGCCATAGCCAAATTGGTCGAATTACGCTACAAATTGCTGCCCAATCCACCGTATTCTCCAGATTTGGCCCCTTGTGACTTCTTTCTGTTTCCTAATCTGAAAAAATCACTCGCCGGGAATAGATATGGATCAAATGAGGAGGTCATCGCCGCCACGGAGGCCTATTTTGCAGAGTTTTACAAAAACTATTTTTCGGACGGCTTAAAAAAGTTGGAACATCGCTGGGCTAAGTGTATCGAACTAAAAGGAGACTATGTTGAAAAATAAATTGCCATTTTTCCACAATTTTCGTTTACTTTTTGTAGGCTAAGTATTTATTGAATGACCCTCGTATGAGTGGGCCGAGTCGAGATTCTGTAGTACACTTTAACGTTGACGATTAGTCAGGATAACTATTTTATAAAAAAAATACATGTTTTGGTTGTATATTCATACCGTCTTTCAAGCTATACTATTTTTAATGTTGCGTACCAAAATTGAAAAATATGGGGATCACCTCATTCACAGTGTTCCGACACGCACTTGCCTGTTGTTTTTTTTTAAATAATCAACTGACAAGGCCTATGAAAGTAAGTGCAAATTTTAACCTCTGTTAGAAAGCTTTCATTCTGCTCGGTTTTTATTCTTGTTCCTAAGGTGTCGTTCACATTGCACGTGAAATAAAAGTGCGATGTTTGCTGGTCTAACACCTAGTCGTGTAGGGCTTGGAAATAATAAGTAAGCCCTTACAACAAGCGTTTCTGCAAATCCACGTTTATGAATAATACAAAATCAATGATAGCTCTTTCCCTGCCATACGCCTTTCTGTTGGTTTTTGTTTTTAGGGTTTCGATCTTAATAGGAAAACGGATCATTTATGAGATCACTTTTTGGCCGTACAAAACACACTTGGTGCCTATACACAAAGCCATTTTGACATTATGTAGTATTGTTGCAATACATTTGTGGCCATAACATAATTTAGATCAGTTATAGATCGTTCGTTCATTTCACCAACTCTCGCATAACAACCAAGGGATTAGAGATTAATTTCATTCAATATTCATTAAATCGATTGCAAAAATACGTTTGTATTTTAAGTACTCCCATTTATCAAACAAACTATAAAAAATATTTAGTTCGCTAACAGATCCCTTAAGAGAAAAATGGTTTTCCCACAATCTTTATTATTTAAACGACCTATCCCACGACGCACCACACTATGGGATAGAAGAGAAAAAAATCATTCTCCCTTTCAAGTTTAGGGCTACCAAACGTGTTTTATTTAAGATTTTATAACCTGTAGTATCTGAGCTTAGCCGGACGGACGGACATAGCGAAACAATATGGATTCCTACGGAACTTTAGTTAAATTAAAGAATGAGTAAGTAGGAAGGGTAAAAAGTAGGAAAGAATGAGTAAGGAAATATCTTATTACAGTTGGCGCTTAATCGTTTAACAACATAAACGACAATTGACCGACGACAAAAAATACATTTTCAATTGTGTCTCGTTGTTTGGCAGTTATTCTTGTTTTATTTGTTTATTACTATTATTATTTTATTATTATTTGTTAAGATAAGGAAAATTTCATCATCTTAGGCTACAATACATATCAAAAACGAATCTCAACTGAATGGGGAGCATTGTGTTATGGTCAAGTTTCGAACGTCATATAGTAACCCCATCATCAGACAGAGGCAAATCTAACGAGCCCAAACACGGTACGTTTATCATGCGTAGTTTAGGTGTTCCTATGAACATTTCTCGACTTCATCACCAGACCCTAGGTGAATGACCCTTCTGATAAGTCAATTTTGACGACTCGGTTGGCGCAGTGGTTGAGCCATCGGCTGCTGCGCTGCGTGTTGTGGGTTCGATCCCCGCAAGGAACAAATATTTGTATGACCTACAGGTAGTTGTTCCGGGTCTGGCTGTTTGTGTATGTGAGTTTAAATGTTTGTAAACGCACCCACGATACAGGAGAAATTCCTAGTGTGGGGCAACGTTTAAAAAAAAAAAAAAAAAATTAAACGAGCCCAAAACCAAACACCATGGGTTTACTATGTGTAGCTTAGGAAGTTGTAAGGCAACCTTCCGCGGTTCGAAATTATCAAATTAAATATGTCTGTTTATAAGTATAATTATCGTGATAATTATCCGATAATTTATTATCTAACATCTCACGAAACTTTACAATCCAATTGTGGATGAAATTTAATATAGTCTCGTAATAACTCTATCCAGCACCCACGGTTTTTTTAATTCGGTTTGCTACTACTCAAAAAGTACCATTTTTAAAGAATTGAATTACTTTTTATTTTTGTTCAGTATTTCAAACCTAAAAGGCACAAAATCTTGCATACAAATTAGTATAAAGATGAGTGGTAAATTATCGTACGGTTCATCTATTATGATACGACAAATTCAATATTTTCGATTATGTTTATCAACTAGCTGTGCCTGCGTGGTATTCATTATTTTTTTACGCGAACCATAATTCTTCTTCGAAAATAAAAGTAGCCAAATCACTTCTCATAACATTAGCTAATTGCCAGCGAAACAACTGCCGTTTCAGGTATTACCCCAAACAAATATTGGCTTTTCTTTATAACCACCGATACTTTCATATGCATTATGTAAGTAAAAAGTTGTTATTTTGACATCACAAGCAGAAAAAATAATTTGATTGATTTGTATGAAAGATAAGTGCTTAAGTAAGTAATAGGGATGATGAGTACACCGTTTTTTTTTTATGAACGATACTGAAGAATACACGCCGATACATGTGACTATCTATTCTTCCATTCTATCTATTCCATATAGTCTATTTTACCATGGTTACTGTGAATGATAGTAATCATGGAAAAAGAGATTTTTTTTCAATTAATATACTTTTGTTTCTTATTTACACTTTTCTTACTCCACACTTTTTAAATTTTTATTTCTATTTTTTTAGTTCGATTTTCTATAAAATGTTTGTGTGTTTTTTAGTTTCTTTAAACTATTTTTAAGTTCCTTTTACAACACAATTGTTTTGTCTCGAATACGTACACTTTATTACTCTTTGCCGGAATTGTGGCACCACACCACACCCGTGATTTTTATATTCTACTAGTACGTATTAGACAGGTTTGTGTGTAACAGATTTTGCGAAACAATCTACTACTCGTAGCAATCAACTACCAAGACAGGTTGGGTGGTATACAATCCGTAGACAACCCAGTGGCTCGTTATTAATTTCATGAATTTTAAAGATTATCTGAGAATATTTAATGTTATATTTCATTCATGGCTCGTTCGATTGCTGGCAAAATATGTATATTTTACGAATATTTTGTGTGTCATAATTATAAAGAAAATTATTCGAGACAAACGGCTTTCTTCGTCACGTACCTCAATGATTTTTGGACAGTCAACATTATTACGATTAAATCATTGGTCCCCAACCCGTGTTCCGAGGACACCATTGTTTCGCAAACGCTTAAATATAGCCGGCAAAAGTTTAAATTACAATCATGGTCGTGATGCATTTGACAGTTGAATTAAACAAATATTATGAAAATACACATTTTGATAAATGTTTATTTTTAGAATGACACAATATTTTATTATTTTTCTTAAAACTTTTGGTCCTCGTGAACAACAAAGAAATCAGAGTGGTTTAAAAGAGGTTGGGAGCCAATGGTTTCAATATTTCTTGTTTTTCAACATTTACTTTATGACTACTTAAATATCTACGAAAAAAATGTCAATTAAGGACCAATTGCAATAGAAATCAAAACCGTATAAGTCAAAGTTGTTCAGATCAATCAGCTTTGTTGAATTAATTTGAAGAAAAATATCGCTTCTTTTTTAGAACAATTATACCAAGCGCGTTGAAAAAACATGGCTCGGCTTGGTGTTATAGTCCACCGCCCTGGGGTCTTATACTAAACTAAACGGGACAAGTGCTAGTCTGACTCCCGCACCGAGGGTTCCGTGCAAACTCATCCGCCGTATTACTAAATTAACCATTTGACCGTCAGACCATAAACGCACGCACGCGCGTGACCTCCACGCCCAGCCTTTTTAATAAAAACATTTAATTTCTTCTTTGTTATCATAAATTTATCAATATCCGTGGAGTATTTTAGTTTGTTGTTAGATAAATAAATAAACACACAATAGTAATGATTTTAATCTTTTTATTTCGTGTTATAGTACTTACGACTGGGCCGCATTTTTTGACACGTATTTGTGACGTTGGCGTACAGGGCATGCGTTCGCTTGTCACGATGACGATGGCGGTCAAAAGGTTAACAATAAAGAAAAGTAGGATTAAAGGGCAAATTTTAACTTTGTAGTTGAAATAATGGTACATGATATTATGCGTCACAGGTAATTCTCTAGCTCCAAATGAAAGTTAGTAATTGCAAAAAAGAAATATGTGAAACACTGCAAAATTAAAGACTTTCGGACTTTTTCATTGTGCTGTCCACCTTGCTTCTTGCCAAATCAATTTGCGAGTATCAAAATAGGTCGTATAAATGTTCTTTCCATGACAAGCGGATGTCAATTTCATCCCAATTATGGAATCTTTAACTGTACTTCATAAATAATCTTATAAATTCTACTTGAAACGTCATTCCCTTGCTTTTGGTTTTCTGTCAATTGTTCAAGAAAAAAATGGTAGATCGACTACATAATTATGAAAAAATAAACAACTGTTTTCTTGACTTCTTTGGTTTGATTTCACATTTGATTCGTAATGAGATAACTTCACCTCACACATTTTTTTATCCGACGGTGTTACGCAGTGTAATGTGTTTATCGGCTAATAATACATGTTTGTTCCTTTGTAGGCCAGAAAGAAACAAACATCTCTACTACCAATACGCGGGGGCCGATTTTGGCGAAATATAATACGTCGTCGATTGATTTGACTACACTTACATTGAGTATAATGTTATAATATAAAAAATTCTCGCGTCACGGTGTTTGTAAATAAACATCTCCGAAATGGCTCGACCGATTTTCTTGAAATTTTGTTTGCATATCGGTTAGGTCTGCATTTCGGATATCTATTTTTCATCCCCCTAAATGTTAAGTGTGGTCCACCCGAATTTTTCATTTCTTAGACAATAAAAAAATTGTTTTTATTTTATTATGATACAGCATACAAAAATACATACAACTTCAAATTATCACCCTTCTATCACCAACCTCTATGTGGCAAAACAACGTTTGCTGGGTCAGCTAGTGTTATTATATAAAAAAATCTGAATGTAGGAGTTGTGGCACCAAACATCTCCAATCATCTTTATTTTTTTTTTTCAAGTAGTTTCTACGAAAGTTCGGTTGGTTTCCCCTTGATTTTGATACCCCACTCGATAGAAAAGTATCAAAGTGAAGGGTTCTAAAAGTTGATCAAAAAATATATGTACAACATATCTAGAATAATAAATAAAATTGTGTTTGGAATGTTAAAATAACAGCTTTTTACTGTTTTCATATGAATAGTATACGAGGTAGTTAAAAGAAAAACATTCTTTTTAATTTTTGCCTGTCTATTTGGGCTAATCTCCGAAAACGCTGAACCGATTATGACGGGACTTGCAGTGGTAGATAGCTTATATTATGAGGAGTAACTTTTGTATAGTCACAGGCACGTAAGTTGGCAAGGTTTTGGCGTAGTGGGGGTAAGTTCGCGCATCGTGCACGTAGTGGAACAAAAAAGTGGTGACTTTTATTGATCGTCATTATTTTGGTTATTGCCATCATTTATATTTAATAATATCTGATTAGAAGAAAGTTGAAGAAGGGAGTGGAATTCGTAAAGTTTATTGGGAGTTATAAATAATATGCATACGAGGAAAGTATGCTCAAAAAGTATGCGAAAAAAGGCATAACTTTTTTTGCCTTAATTTTTTAATTTAAAACAACAACAATAATTGAACTCGTAACAAAAACTAAATTTAAAAACAATAACAATAACTCTTTAACATAAACACAAAAAAAACAAAGGGTACAATTTTCGTGCACGCAAGTGTAATCGGGAGTTCGGGAGGCAACAGTCGACTGTTGCACCAATCGCGCGCTCGGATTGACGCTACCTCATACCCCGCGTCCCGCTTGACTACCAAAGAGACCTAAAAAACGACTTGTGCGCATCTAACGACTCTTGCCAAGTTACATGCCGATAATTATAAGAAAAATAATTAGGATTCCGCAGAAAAAAAATACCCATGTTATGTTATATTCCACGCGTAAATAGTCGCGGGCACCGATAGGTTATAATAAATTACTTCATCATCTTCTGCGTAGCCTTTTCCCAACTATAGAGTCGGCTTCCAGTATTACCGGATGCAGCTGAATACCAATATAATGCGTGGAGAGACTGCCTGTCTGACCTCCACAACCCAGTTACTGGACAACACAATACCTATATTGGTAAGACTGGTTATCAGACTTTGGGGCTTTTGACTATCCCCGTAACGACAGTCTACAAATGACAGCCGGGACCAACGGCTTAACGTGTTTTCCGAGACACAGAGGAGTCTCGATACGAACGGTCACCCATCCACATAAGATACCTTAAGATACCTCGATGAACCTGTGCGGCTATTTTTATTTAGCCACGAGCTTATAATAATAAAATAAATTACTTATTCAACATAAATAGTCCTCATTTTGATTCCATTAGGTTATGGGCATCTAATCCGGGCAAGTCTCAATATGATTTTTTTTAATTCATAATTATGTCTATATTATAAAGAGGAAGAATTTGATTGTTTGCATATTTATTTGTAATGGATTAACTCAGAAAGGACTAAACCGATTTTTAAAACTCGATTTCACTTATAGAGCTACATTATCAGCGAGTAACTTAGGCTATATTTTATTTTTGTGACTACGCTTTAAAGTGGATTTTAAAGTTCGAAGGATAAGTACGAAATCCAGGTAGACAAACTCGCGGGCGAAGTGCTAATTTGTTAAAATTTAATTTGGAATAATTGAAGAAAAAACTATACAATTTAACAATTCTACTTCTTTGTGATGTGGCCATGTGGTTTATTTTTATGGATTATTATAAAATTAAGGGCTCGGAGGAGAGAACTTCCGACTTGTAACTCACTAAAATGTAAGAAATAAAAACAAATTAAAGGAGAAAATAAATTAAGAACTATGTGATTTTTCAAGCAGACTGTTGCAGGTGGTGGCAACAAGTCTGAAATTGAACTAAAATAACTGCCATCAACTGCAACAGACTGCTTGCCAAGTCATCTTGTTTTCAAATTTTCAGCTGTTTCTTGGTCGGGTTTTTTTATATTTAAGTGAGTACTTTGAATTTGTTTGAGGGTGGCTAGACTTCAGCAAACAATTCCACACCCTCCAACCTTTCCCTTGTACAGCTGTACTTTCATACACACTATATATTTCCTTCTTTTCACCTAGATAGGCGTAACTTTTAACTTAAAATGTACGTGGATACGTAATTTTTACTAGTCAAGATTAACAATACTGGACAGTATTGTTTTTTTTGCAGGGTAAAAGCCTCTCCTCATGCAGAGAATATACGAGCGTTAATCGCCACACTTGCTCAAGGCGGACTACCGACTTCATACTAATATCATCTTTGTTGCAGTCAAAACTCTTAACCAGTCCAAAAGTACTTTTACGGCTATCACGACATACTTTCTAATTTATTGTGAGATCGGCAAAACCTACACAAAAATTACGAATTGAAAAAAGTAAATGATTTACAGGTTCAAGTAGACAAATATATTTAAACTTACATTCCTGGGGAACTGTAAAACAAAACTTTAACCAAATGAACAGGCTTCTTAGCTAGAACGTATTCTCTTTAAATAATCCCATCGCAATAGGTTTACTTTGTTCAGAAATTTGCATTTAAGGCTTGAACTAAATTTCAAAAATCATGGCAATAATTATGACACCTCCCTTACCTATACGTTACGAGGAGCTCGTGGCTTAATAAAAATAGCTGCACGGGCCAATCCAAGGCTACGCTTGCCAAGATCAATCTGTGGATGGGTGGCCGTTCATTTCATATCGAGAGTTCTCAGTGCTTCGGAAAGCACGTTATCCTGTTGGTCCCGGCGGTCATTTGTAGATCTTTGACATCCGTCAGGGGTGGTTTGAAGCTCGAAAGTTTGACAGTCAGTTTTACCAAGGGATGCATTGCTCAGTAACTAGGTTGTGGAGGTCAGATAGGCAGTCGCTCCATGTGAACTACTGGTATTTAGCTGCATCCGGTTAAACTGCAAGCCGACTTAAAAGGATAGGCAGATGATGATGATGACTTATGATACCTATCTTAGCGTCAAACTTTGCAAGATTGTTGTTACTCTATTAGTTGTTACTCTGCAAGAAATCAAGTAATGAGGAAAAGTGTCAATCATTAAAAAAAAAACCTCTTTGAAAGACTACCACGAGAGGTGTGCCGCCGAACATAAAAAAACTTGTGTCGAGAACAAGCAATACCGCTACAGACGCGTCGGTGGTCGTCAGTCGCCGTAGCGTTCACCTAAAAGAAATGGCATATTTTCAAAGAGTTGTCTGTAGTGACCCACCGATATTTCGTTTTAGGCCATTTTCAGCCAATAAATAATAAAAATAGCCAATAATGATTCGGCCATAAACTGTCACGCGTCATTTAGCCTACTTACTTCGTAAAGCTCGGTTATGTATTGGTTGATTTTATAATTTATGAAAAATTGTAACTAGTCGAAGTCTGTACATTATAGAAATTGAAGAACAACTTATATGGGGTCTCTATTTTATAATATAATTTGAATCGATATTTTGGATGTATGTTTGTTACTCAATCACGCCAGAGCGGCAGAACGTATCTATATGCAATTTGGCACTTAGATAAATTGTAGTCTGAAATAGGTTACTCCAGACTTAGTACTATTTTGAGTCCTTAAAAATGCACGGTTCCCGTGGGATAGCAACGGCGTCTAATGTTGACTTGTTAATCGCGGAAAACACCGCGGGGCACAGTTAGTTATATTAAATAATCAATCAATACAACAAGAAAATCTCGAAATGATGTATCCTCGAATGGAATTATATCGTTTTATTTCTTTTGAAGCCTATAGTTGGTATTTCTCTTTCTAGGTGTAAAATAAATAAACAGTTCAGTGAACAGCGGAATAGTAAATAATATTAATTGTAATGTCTTAATTATTTTCAGCTGGTAATCCATGATTATAAGTTCACTTCTCGTCAAGAAGAATGGCGGGGTTGAAGAGTGGCGTTAGGCCGCGCGATCAAAATTTCGATTATACTTTACCTGAACATAATGGTAATGAAGAGTAGATTTATTTTAAATTGCCTTAGTGCTCTTGTATTACAAATAAATCATTACACTTGAGTACTTTTAACAGGTAAAATGGTACAGTACTGAGAAATAAATACATCCATACTTGATCTCTCAATACTGTTCTTAATAATTGAATAGAACAACATTAAATAATAATTAAACCAGCAATAATAATATTGTTCCACTGCAGGGCCCAGGCCTCTTCTCGGGCATGATGGTAATGCTCATGAACGCATGAGGAGTTCATGAGCATTATCATCATGCTCAACAAGGCGGATTGGCGATTTAAGAAGTTCGAAGTTCTTTTAGAAGTTTCGATTTCAGAGTTATATCAATTGTTTGTCCAAGGTTTACTCACGATGTTTTCGTTGATCGATGTCAGTGATGTCCTAGATAAACTATGAAAATACATACGAATTGATAATGTCACATTGGTTGTTTACATTACCTCGGATTTGAACCAACCACATTGTTCGAGAACCACTGGCCCATCGTAATAACAACGACAATAACTGGGATAAAGATGATAAATAAATAAATTACCTAAGTAATACTTTTCTTGGTAAGATTAAATGTTGTTACGATTTCGGTATCCCAAAAAGCACCTTTTCTATCTATAAATATCACAATATATCATAGTAGCTAAATATATCTATCAGCTATAGCGTGAGGAGGACTTATATGTACACATTTGACCCAGTTTTTATTTACCTACAAGTGCCTGGGTTTACATTCAATCAATTTGATTCCAAATTAAAGGCATTGGTCAACTAAAATAAGACATTAAAACAAATACACAAATTGGCAGGTTAGGCACATTAAAATCATTCCAAAGATTACTAAAACACACAAAGTTAATTACAAGGTGCAGGTATAAATTAAGGGGCCGCCGCCAGCCACAGTGAACCTTATTTTCTTAAAGTGCCACTAACGTATAGGTTTCACTGCACTTCATCACTTAAACACTCACTGACACAATTATAAACACTGCACATTTCACTTCTCCGGGAAATTCCGCACTGCAATCCAAATGATTCACTGCAATCCTTAATTAACAACGAACGCTGTCACTGTTAACGGCGGCGGCGGCGACACCGTAATCGTGCATGAACATAGGTTTCACATGCCACTTAAAGATTATACCATAAAAAGCACAATAATTAATCTACAATCGCTCCATATAAAACACAAGCGCCTTAACATAAAATGTTTATTGATTTAACTATCATGAAAAATTAAACAACATCCATGTCAAGGCCAAGCATATTTAATTACAGGCCTAAATCCACTATATCATACAAGTTCTACTACAAAAAGTTTATTGTGAAATTGTGCCGACATTTTATAGCGACTTAAAGGAATAGTAAAATTAATATTTAATCGTCGGAAACTCATCTTTGTGAATTAGTGGGTTCAAGCCATGTACAGTTCACGTCACGTAAATAAGCCGCTCCGAAGCCAGGCTTTATGATGCGCATTGAATGGAGAACTGCTGTTTTAGTATGATATTTACTACTGGGCAGTCAATAATAGCCTACTTCTGAGAGCCAAACTTTCATGACGTGAACTGTACAGATACAGTGATAATTTTGAGTACGGGTAGTAAACCCCAAATTATGATCTCTCTGGTCTGAAATTATACTTTAAGGTAGTGAACTTTTACAATATAAATAAATTATACAAAAAATTGATCACTGATTGTAGTAAAAGAATAAAGCCCAGTAAAACTGGTACTCACGACAGGTGGTAGCGTGACACGGAAGCGGGAGCAGGGGTAGAATTCACGGAGGACGAAGAACCTGAGTAGCCAGAACCGGCAGGAGATGAGCCGGCCGAGGGCGCACCCGCTGCCGAGGGTATCGCAGCCGGTTCATAATACTCGGTCGTAAGCGTGCGTTCGTCCAGCACGTGCTCTGCATTGTGTGCCTTTGATGCAGACTTAATATCCATAAAGGCAACTGTGGCACAAACGCCACTGGCACCTCCAGCATTGACACCAGTGGCAATGTTGTCTGTCCGACCCAACAATTTGACATTCTGGACTCGGCCATAGCTGTGAAAAGAAAAATACTTTGACACATCAATAATCTAACTTAGACAACTTCCACCACCCTTTTTGATAAAAGTTTATCCCAAGTCTAACCACATACACGTCCATAGTTGTACAAACTTCTATTACTTTTACTGAACTACGACAACAAACTGAATAAAGGGATAGCAGACATTAAGCAATGACAATAAAATTCATACATATATTAGAAACGATTCTTAAAAATGTGTCATGATAACCTTTTGCCTCCTCACTTCATTTCAATGACATTCCAACTTTTTACATCCGATATAATCCGGTTTATTTATAATATTATGTAAGTTTGGTTTAGTGGTCTCTTGGAAAAGACCAAGGAACACGGACAAAAATATGTATAAGGACACTTGACGAGACTCAACGATGTTTCTGGAAGAATGTTGATTGAAATTATGAGGTGCTATGCATATACATACCATAGATACATAAGATACACACCTACGTTTAGGAATTATATTACAATTTAACAATTTAAACGACAATCTACGAGGAACTAGCTTAACATATTTTTGCCATTGATTACATGAAAACAACGCAAAACAAAACAAAGACAACATAATTAATAAAACTATCTTATTGTAATGGACCGTTGATCCTTAGTATATTTTTTCAATCTACTTCTTTATTACGTACTCAATGTAAATGATTATTATTTTATACTTAGTGTACATTTTAGAAATAAGATAGGTCAACCTTTTTAACACTTTCACAGTATGCGAAGATAACACAAAATAACAATTTTCAAATAAGTAACTAATTATTGATTTTCTTCACTACTTAATAATCATCAATACAAAAAAACTCGTCGGACCAAAACGGGAATCCAAAACTACAGCATGGCCATAATGGAGAAAAATACATGTTTATAAATAAAGTTATTTCATGCCGTACACGTAGCTTGCCATGATGGTGGGTCAAAATGATTGGCGCTTGATATACCTACCCAAAGAGGCCATGGGGGTTGATATTATCGTCAGCAAACACTTTAGTTGAATGTGAGATTCTGCGACGCCGGCCAGAAACATTGTGACCCACGCAACATCAGTGAATATTAGACAAAAACTGTCGTCAGCATAAGTCATTATGAAAATACAGGTGCTTTCTTTTAAAAGGCGATTTTCTTTACCTTTATGGGTTATTTCGACCACTTGCCACAAATGCACTTTGAAACTATAGGCAGGAGCCTATAGTTTCAAAGTGCATTTGTGGACTGGTTAAATTTTAGTCGGTTGAAGATGATCCCAAAAACTATCCGGTGTTAGGTTTTGGAGCGATATGAAATTACTTTTTTTTATAATTTTAAATTATAAATAGGACAATTTGACATTCTATAACACCTACTAGTGCAGCTGGCGCTGAGGTTGTCTATGTAGTAACGGAAAACTATTTTCTAGACACCGTATTCATTATGACATATTTTTATGGTAAATATAGTGCTCCGTCAGCAGCGAGGCAGTAACACTCAAGCTTACGGCGATTAGCGATTCGTGAGCAACCTCCCCACAAAACGTGGAATGTCCAAGACGAGACGATCACCTTCTGCATCTGGGTCTTTACTAGCTATTTAGCAACACTTTCTCTAGGTGTTGGAAACTCTATCAAACCATTTAATAACACGAATAACGGGACAATATTCTTAACTCCATATTCCACATGCTGGTAACCTCATGAACAGGATAGAGCTTCAACTATTTTTCTTTTTCAGCTTGCAACTGCACCGATCGATGTATTATTATTGATATATGAGGCTTATTGCCAGGAATAACTCTGTCAGTGATAATCTTTCTGTTCTAGCGTTTTCTTACTATTATCGAGGACTATTCGGGATGGTATAGATAGGTAATAAATACGGTAATCTATAGGGTAGGCACGTTGTTGATGGATGTTCCTGGCAACAAGGTTGAGTCTAAATCGAAATATTACAAGATTGTTTCGTAAACCGATTTTAGCAGGTCAATACTTCTTTTTAAATATTTCATTGTTGTTCCCAGGGTTGGATTCTTTAAAAAATTGTCGAAAACCGGACATCCTGAATGTCAGTGGTACTTTCTTCCTTCATGTACTTCGTCCATAAATGCAAAAACAAATCGATGTGCAGCCAAGCCACAGGAGCAATCAGGTCAGTCAGACCAGAACCCTAAAACTATTGTTATTATGATTTACAGCCGGTATAACATTCAACTATTTTTATTGCATTTCGCAAACTAATTATGTACCTCACTCACATAACAACCGCCTTTATTTTTAAAACAACAATATTTCCTACGTTATTCATATTAGCCGATATGTTTTTAAGCATTATGAAGCAATGGATTATCTTGTATTGTCAAAACAGATTGCCCTGTTGCAGAATGAGAGAAACTAACTAAAATTAGCTTTCATTTATCCAATCCGTGGTATAACGTTCTTGATCTAATCAAATAAAATATAAATAAATAAAAGTTTGTATGTAAGTACATCTGAGAGTATTTATATGATTTAGGAGCTCCATTGTATATTTTTATTTAAACTAATAATATTCAATACTGGCCAAATTGAAAAGTCAAAGTCAGAGCTATCAAGCAAGCAAGTCAAGTCGCCACACGGCCGTTTTACTCGGGACACTATATCGATGAAATTTTGTTCTATGTACATACATAAACTCAGGCCTTATTCCCATAGGGGTAATGCAAAAACTACAGAACGCCACCTGCCACGATCCTTACTCTTCTCCTTTTGCTTCGTTTACGTTCATACATCGGGTCACAAGCCGGTTGCGAGTACTACGCACCGGACCTTTTAGGAGAATATCACCAATAAGGTCAGTGTATGTCCTTCTAGGGCTTCCCCTCCGTGTTCTATGTAACGCCAAATAATGATGTAGTGTTAGCAAAGAAAAACACAATCAGGGTTGGCACTCCCAATATAAGTTACTGGATGAACAAGAAATCAGTGCGCTTTAGATATAAGCGCCCCGCACCGCCCGCAGCAGGAAGGACCGCCGTGCAGCAAGCTTCACAAGATATGTTACTATATTTACTTTGCTGAGTACGCGTTTATAGAAATATGAACCTTATAATCGTACATTTAATGGTTAATTTGTGTAAGCAAATATGAGCAAGCGTCTCAAGGAAATATGAACATTTACTTCATGGATAATGTTCGAATTCGACTGCGGTGCTTACTTCGTAAAGTGAAGTCAAAGTTGTTTGTGTGAGTCTTGCCCTGACATTGTGACTGACTATATTAGTCAGAATTAAAATATGATTATTTTTAAGGATACTTTGTCCGTCCGTTCGTTTATCTGGCGGTATGTCACAGCTGCTTATTTCAGGAACTTCTTACGCTATCGACATGTCAAGGACTCTGTACACAGCGGGCGCGGCGCGGCGGGACGGCTACTATTACTAGATATTACGGACGACGCCACACAGAGCCGTACCAAGCAGAGACCTAAAGGGATCGAATCCAGTATGAGTTGATACAGCGGACGACATAGCTCACAGAATTAGCAAGCTGAGGTAGATAACATTATATTTCTTTGTACAAGAAATTTTTGAAGAATTGGATTCCATAATTAAAATATTATGTTTCAAAGTTACTTATGAAGTGAAAACTTCTTTAGCATCGTTGTGATTTGCAAGTTTATAAAACGAAAAAGCGACAGTAAAAAGAGACGGACTCATAAATTCATAAGATTTAACGTGGGAGAAAATGAGATAGGAACATTATACAGTGTTTCTTATGTCGTGGAAATTTTATATGGGCAAACGTATACCTGTTGACCCAAACTTAGTAAAGATTTTTAATCCAGACACAAGTATCACGAATTCTTAAAAAATATTACGATAAAATTTCGATGATTATAAGTGGGGATTTTAATGTAAATTTTGCATCGGATACAGCAATTCCATTGATTGACTTTCTGGAAGCCAAATTTAATTTGAAAATGTGCAACAGTCGCACTCTATCAACAACAAGATCAAAAACAGTAATGTAATATATATTACATAGATTTATTCAGACTCATATATACAAATAAAATGTAATATAATTATCAAACTTTGTATCACTATGATCATTACGTGGTTTTAAAAACACTTTCAATGCACATTGTCTTGGAGAAGACACATCGTGGGTATGCGATATTTTCGGTGCAATCGCAGAAATAACTTTAGTTTTTTACAGATTTTATTCGATTTGGGTCAAATAACAATAAACATTTAATACAACACAGGACGCCTTGTACTAAACATGATAATAGGTACAATATTGTTACATATGTGTACAACCAATACAACCAACACCTTGAGTTTATCATAGGAGTTTCTTTTAGAAATACTATGTAATACGAAGAGCTAGTTTTGCATTCGATAAAATTAATATTTATTGTTGTTAGAAGTTTTAACTATTGATTTCGCTGTTTGCAAATGGTCTTTTGTTAATGACTCGGAATTTGTCAATTTATTTCTCAATCAGGCTTGATTCTGTAGAAATGATTTTTTCCATTTCAAATAACTGAGATTTTAGTATTTCGTTACGAAATCAACCATAAATACTTACAGTTTAGTTTCATCGTATACAATTGAGAATGCGTAAATGTTTTTCTTTACTACGGGACTAAGTTTTGTAAAAAGTAGCGTAACAAGTAGAAGAAAACGCACAGTGGATAGAAACTGCTATATAATATGAGGGACATTCGTTTCTTTTTAACAAGCACCTATCGAAAGATCTCATCATCCCGAGGAATAATTTGTAATTTAAGTTTTCTCTGTCCGGAAAAAAATATTTTTGATTGTTTTGTATGAAATCAAACAAACAAACACTAGGCTTTTAAACTACTATATTCTTATTCTTTGACTTGTTGTCTATAATTCTACGCTATCAGCGCGCGACTATAGTTGCCCGTTCAAGAGTTATGAAATTCGGTCAAATGAAAAAAAAGCAAGTCAAAAGTACTTTTTCATTAATAATATCGTAGATAAGAACATTAAAACATTTACAATTAAGTAAGGAATAATATTAATTTCCAAACAATACAAAATTTAAAAATGGGAAAAACAATCAAATTAAAGCAAATGATAAATTTATTAATATTGTAATAAAATTAATATATATAAATATTAGTAATTATATACATTGAGAAATCTGTTTTTGAATACAAATTTTATTTACACAAATTTTGTTAAAATTTTATGATTTATTTTATTTTAATTTTTGTTGTAAGTAATTTTTTTGATAATCATATGTTTTAAAAGATTATCATTATTTTTATTTTTCCGAACCTGGATAACTCTTGAAGCTACGGGCGCGCGCCGTTAGCGTAGAATTATAGCCAAAAAGTCAATACAGCAAACAAAGGTGAACGGAAGAGCTTGGGGTAGACCTTTGCCCAGGAGCGGGACAGTAATGGATTAAATAAAATAAAAAAACAATTTTTTAATGTTTAGCTGGCCAGTTTGAATACTTTATGCGGCTTACCCACATTCCCACAAGTTCTTAATTTGGTATTGTTCGTTGAGTTGAGCAACACGATTACTGACTAATGTGCACTGACTTGAGAGACCATCTGCCACAAATCTGCGCGGTCCTCATATTGTGATCCATGATTATGTCGAGGCTAGAGACCTATTTAATTGAGCTGCTGAACTATAAGTTAGCTTCGGAGTTCCTTTACAGAGTAGTCACATGAAAAACACCGACCTCAACTAGTTAAAAAACCTGTGACCGTGTGGGTCACAGGTTTTTTAACTAGTTACGTTAAAGTATTTTTTAGAAGCGATAAACATAAATAAATATCATTTATCCATCATTATTCATGTAAGTATCTATATGTAGGTATTTATGAACATCATTCAATAAGTAGATAAATTATATTAGTTTTTGGCAAATACGTTAAAAAGGCAGTATAATGAAGAGGCAACTTTATTTAAAAAATAAACAACTAACCGGACGAGCAGCGGTGCGCGTCGGCATGACACGAGAGTGAGCAGGCCAGCAACTATAAAAGGCGCTGTTGCCGTTCTGATCACGGTTCACAATAGGCGTATAAAAGATAAGCGCTGTTGCCATTCCGCCGTTTGCCTCCCCATTCTCTCTATCGTACTATAGTCGCGAAGGCGAACACGATTCATTATGTATAAATAATAATAATATGAAAACAGCTTCACTGTTATATTATTTATCAAGCTGCACCACATTCACACTTAATTAAGTAAGTATGTAAATTTTTACAATTCTAAATAAAATATAACTTCTTCGGTAGGTAGTTAACTCGAAATGTAGCGTTGTTCCTGGTATTTATTAGTAGGTTCAATCAATTTATTACCTACTTACAATTTCAATAAAAGGATAACAAAATACTGAATGCAAACAGCATACTTTTGATAGTATAGTTAGAATATTATATAGTAATTATATAATATTCTAACTATACTTTATAACAGCATACTTTTGATATGTATGTAAGTATTTTGTTATCCTTTTATTGAAATTGTAAGTAGGTAATAAATTGATTTTAAATCATTTCATCTATATGTACTTTGTTGGACTATCTAAAAACTAATAATAATGAAATTAACATGCTTATTTAAGTAAGACTAGTGGACCTGACAGACGGGCTGCCATTAAATATTCCATTCATATCGGTCCAGTAATTTCAGAGTTAATGTGAAACTTACGAACAGCAATTGATTTTTATTATAATAGAAGATTGTACAACATTGATTACTACAAATGTGTAGAAAAAAATCTACTCGAATGTATTATCATCACAGCAAACCTTCATTTGGAAATGAAGTTACTACCTACTATCTTTTGAGAAATTTATTCAAACAAGATTAAATCGGTCGATGTCTGGTGCGACGTTGCCAGTTTTATGGTTCTTACAACATGGCCGCAGTCGATGCCGTAGCCGGTTTCCGTGTGAAACTCGACTCACTGCGCGTGTGTTTGTGATAGCACACGCAGGCAATCGGGCGACGAAGGGAGGCGCGGGGTCCGAGGCGGAGTAGCACTGGCGAGTCAGGCAAGGAAAAATGAGCGTTGCGGCGCGGGGTGGGAGGGGAAGGGAGATACCGGGTCGGTGACGTCATCTACTTTCTGAATAGCTGCTACTTCAATCAATCGTTGTTGTGCCTTTTGTATATTTTTATTTTTTTTCGTTTCTAGAGGCTATTATATATCATCTTCTAACGATCGAAGTAAAATATTTGAAAATTGCATTGTATTTTGTAGGTAAGCATATTCTACTATGTATTCTAAATTTGTGGCAAGCTTTACTAGTGAGTATATTTTTTTCATTTGTTTAATTAACAAGAATAACCGCATTACTAATACTAGGACAGCAAGATGAACACAAGAAATTGAAATAAGTAAATTCTTATAAGTATGTCAAAGTCAAGGCAACAGCCTCACATGATGGGCGGATGAGGAAAAATAGATAATTGAAAATTGGAAGATTAAGGTTGCATACGATGACTTTGATTAAATACGTTTAGTTAAAAAAAAAAACTTTAATAGAACGGCACAGAGTAAACTTATTTTTACAGTGGAAAATGATATACCTCGACAGTTGGCAATATCAATAATATTTCTTAAATAAGAAAACAAAGTAACTACAGCTTCATTTCTAATGTTTTAGTTACTCGTCAAACCATGTTTTTTTTTGTAAGATAGAAATAATAGTGATTTTAATGATCATATTTCGAGAAATGTATGTTTTTTACAATCGCAAATCACATTCTCTTGCCTATCCCAAATTATTTACGATCGGAAATACCTTTTTAAATTTCATATTAAGTACCTAATAATGAGCTGCAAATGGCAGACAAAAAAAAATCGGGGGTTAAAGCTCGTATATTTTATACATATGTTTATATACAAGTGGAAATTTGTAGTTAGCCATCTTCTACATGATGAACCTACTGCATGCTCAAATTTTCTAGTTGCATTCTTAAAATTAATAAAATAAAATTCAAAAACATATTTTTCACATTTTATTGAATAACTAGCTGTCCCCGCGTCTTTGTCCGCATGGAAGTAATTGATTTGAGAAAGGTTTTAAATTTTTGCGTGGACCCCTTATTCTTTTTATATATTAAAAGTACTAAATTACTCATTATTGCATCAGTTATCTGCCAGTGAAAACATTGCCAAAACCCAACCGTTTCGGAGATTACCTGAACAAGCAGGCAGACAGACAAAAAAATGTTTTTCGGGAATAACTACCGTGTATACTTTCATATGCGTTTGGTAAAAATCTGTTATTTTGACATCACAAACACACAGATATTTTGTTTCATTCGAAGGTCAATTTGAGGCCTGCGCGCCGGTTATGTCTTGATTGGCTTAGCTCAGCTCATACAATGATTACACATACACATAACGTGTAGTACGGACACGCTGGGTGCTCCTGTCATACATAATAGTGTAGTTTTAAGTATCGTGGCTTATAAATATTTAAATGGAGGTGTTCATATTTAGGACGACACGATTAACTGCCGTGTACTGCCATTTTTGCTACTAGGCTAGCACGACAGTCGTAATACAATAAAAAAAATCGTCACGACTAAATCGTGGCGGCAAATCATATGTGATAAAATGTCGCGATTCAGCTAGATACGATAGTCACTAAACCAAAAAAATTGACGACAAACAGTCGTTATAACGAGAACAGCTAGCAACGATGTCGTCCGACGATACATTAGCCGTTGAGATAGTGGGAACGCGTCCTAAAGTAGACTTATACTTCGTTCATAGTATACTGTATAAAATGTTACAATTATAACAAACTTTAACGGTATGAGTCGAAATTTATACCTAGTACGTAAAACACACATTTCCCAGAAAAGCATATTATAGGTAAGGGGATGGACGTTGCTGTTAAGAATGTTTGTTCAATACTGGTTATACTCTAGAAGAAACCAAGTGGAGCGCATGAAATATTTCCTTTTTTTAACAGACTCTTTGACGTTTTAAGTCCTAAATTTTATGGACGTTCTGTAATAGAAGAAATTGTACGAACCCCTGACTTCCTAACTAGGTAAGTAAAACATCCGTTCTTTTCGTTTCAATTATTGTATGAGAAACAGCTACATTCTGGGGAAATATTATTCATTTTCAAATCCTTAAGTAATCAAATATTGTTTATGTGAAGAAAACAGTTGTATTAAAAACATGGTCGCTTTTTAGTTTTACAAATTCTGGTCCTGAAATGACTACTAATTTCCACCATGTTACTCTTTGCAGAGTTATTTCGCAAATATACCATTCGGTCATATAATTAATATTTGTGGCGCATAAATTAATTACCATTAGGAATCTGATTATTTATTTGTTACTAACTTTTTTCTGTAGCTTGGGCTACGGTTATGTTGAAACCATTACTTATCATGTTTCATCCTTAGTTTTACTATGTATTCGTCCATAGTATATTTGTCTAGTAATACAATAAACTACGAACTCCAATTCTTTATTTTTATGCATTAAGTAATACGATTATGCGACACCAAAAAGGCGAATTGAATAAAACGAGTAGATCTGCGATAGGAGTGAGGGGATAGAAAAGTACAATTCGGTAGGGTCGGTCGACGAGCCCCTAGCAGTAACGGGCCGGATGCTTGCGCAGGTCGATAGAGCGGGGGGTGTGGGTGGAGCAGCTATACTCGGCGTGGGGTGGTGCCTTCGCCCTCACCCTGTGGAGCCGTCACAAGGCAGCAACTTTAGCATTGCATAATAATGTTACAACAACACCTAGTCCACACCACCACCACCACCATCAGTCCCCCTTGCACACTACCTACTCTAGAAGCACCCGCTGGGTGCTCACCGAGTAAAAATAGAGCGTGGTAAGTACGTTTGTTTATTTAAATAAAACTATCCCTTAATAATAATTACATAACAATCTATTTTACAAGCTTTTTATTATTTTGCTTCGTTCGTATGTTTATAAATAACATATTATTAGTCTCTATTTAAGAACGGTGATTATTTTACTAATTGCTCTCATCGCGCAATATATTACTAGGAAAAGTAATATATGTTAATATGTTTGTCATGATGTAAGAACACCTTTTAGGATTGAGAGAAGTGCCAAGTAATAATTATATGGCTTAAAGGTGCTCGACCCCAACATTGTTAGACTGTACAATAAATAAAAGATACTTCATTTGAAATCTAAAGAATTACAGAAAGCGGAAGTTAAATTTTACAATGTACATAGCCTTTATACCCGTTATGTAGCTATTACAAAATAATATTCTCTTCGTACCAGGTTTAAGTTTAAATCACCGTGCCCGTTTTTGTAAGAATTTAACTGTGATATAAATACAGTTCTTTGTTATATATATAAAACTGACTCCGTAGTCGGGTGCTAATTTGTCGTTTTAAAGTCCCGTGGCAAAATGGTACAAACGAAACCCTTATAATTTCGTTCTCTCCGTCCGCCCAAATGTTTTACAACCCTTTCACTAAGAAGCTATTGGCATCGTATCTATGAAATTTGTAAGAGTGGTGTAGTGATATAACAATAAAGCTCAATGTATTCTGTTCCAGCCTAATCAATATCTATTAACCGTTTATCAAACTTATTAACTTATGGTATACAACGGGGCATAAACGATCTGTATAGGAGAAACCCACATACTTTATTTGTCAAAATTACTTACTCAAAATCATGTGATTTCGTCAAGAACAACCAATTCCTAAATATGCAGTTTTGGTATGTTGCAATACCGTCTAAAAATCATTTAATATATAATATGAATTAGGTGCAAATAACCCGCACCGCGCCCGCTTTCACGTTAGTCGGCGCAATGAAGTTGTGCGCACTACTCCTCACTTCACCTCACCCCCTTTTCATGGCGTTGGACCGGCTGGCTGGCATCGATCGCATCAGACTGCGTCCTGCGACCAAGATTACTTCACGAAACCTCAGCATACCGTCTTTCCGTTTCCGCTTGAAGCCTTAATAATGTGTATAATCGTGTAACTATGTTAACAGTTTCTAAAAATACCTACTAGTATTTCATCAAAATAGCATTTTTTATTAATTATTTTTGTTTATTTATTTTATTTGGTCATTGTGGAAATCCTTGGGGAGGCCTTTGTCCAGCAGTGGACGTCTTTCGGCCGAAATTATGATGATGATGATGATTTATTTTATAATAATTTTTTAAATAATTTATTCATTTTCTACTATTTAATCTGGTGTTGAAAAACCTTTTTCAGTTTGAGATATTTTCGTAGAAATTCTGCCGATATAACCTTAGTACCCCCCCCCCCCCTCGTTAGTACGAGGGGTCGAAATTCAGTTATTTTGGAGTTATCGAGCCCTTTTTGAAAATTACCACCTTTCGATAAAAACCTCTAATAGTGAGAAATATTCTTTGCTCTGGGCGTTAAATTGATTGGTACTTGTCTCCTGGGGTACATTCTGCTATCCCTGATTGTCACTAGCAGGACCTCATGATTCTTCTAGTTCCCAAAATATGTTCGTCGTTAATTTCAGCTGGAGCCAGAAAAAGGCGTTTGTGTCACACTTCATCCTGCTCCAACTACGACAGACAAACCGAAGAATTTTATTTCTTTCACTATCTGAAAGAAACGAAAATTTCTGATAGTGGCAGCACATTGCCGATCAGGTACTGCAGAGGCCTTGGCCTTTTTGCGAGTCACGTCGGAGCAGAGCAATGATTTCACAAAATTGTAAGTTGTTGGTCAAAAGGTGGAAAATTTCCAGAAAATGTTCAGTAACTCCAAAACAAACAAAATGTATACCAAAGTTTGTCGTGGTATTTGTAGCTCAGCTCTTGTAGTACTTACTACCCATTTAAAGGAATGCACCCCGTTATAAGCACTGGCACGGATCTTGAGCGCTGGACGCAACAGTAAGGGTAAGTCCGAGCACAGGCAGGTTTCAAACTAAAATCGACTACTGCGCAACTCAAGATCCGTGCCGGTTACTTTACCAATTGAACTGTATATGTTCTTTTTAATTAAATGCCTTATTTGTGACTATAACATGTCTTTTAGAAAACTTTATTCGGTGAACAATTATTGTATACCTTTAAACGCGACGGCAGCTGCTTCCCCCTCCATTCAAGTTTTTATTAGGACTATGTCGTGCTGGAAATCAAGGATATCATAATTTACCAAGACAGTACCTAATTTTTTCTGTGGTTTTGGTAACGAATAAACATGTAATGACATAATTTACATTACCATACTTATGAAAAAATAACAAGTAAAAATCATTACTATCACAACACAGCCAGCATGGAGGCGAGTTGGATATTTTAGATACCTGCGTAGTTACGTACAAACGTTGTCTGTCCGACGCGCAAGTACAAAACACGAACATGCGACGTTGCCAGATCTCTCGCCGGGCGCCATCGTCACTACCTCTATACATCTACCCAAGGCGAGGCGAGCAGTGCGAACACAGCACATTCGTATCTGGTTGTTTGAGGCGTGCGTGATTCGTTGTTGACTGAATTATTCTAACAATGTAATACAGATGTTTAAATTTTTATGACTCCTAAAAGTTTTCTCTTGGAATTTTGTATGATTGTATCTTTTATTTAATTACTTTATATAAAACACTGTTATACATAAAATGTTAATGAATTGTAAAGTAATTCTTTAAAAAAGAATCATATCAGAATCATACTAAGTGCCTAAAATATGTTCATTTCTGCGTAGATGGTAGACAAAAACATACTAACTTTGTTCCCCCATTTCTTTAAAAGTACGTTTTAGCAAAAATGAAATCTGATGTTTGTATGTCAAAACTAACCAGAGACCATTTCGGTAAGCCGTATAATGTGTTTTAGGTTACTTTGGTTTGGTTTAAAGGAGTAACTTTAGAATAAAACCCTACTAACCAAGGAGCTTTTGCATAAGGGTAAATCGTATCTCATGAACGGAATGGTAAGTCCCTTCAAAAACTCTTTTCCTCGAATGGGATTTTCAAGGTTTCAAGAGAGTTACATAAACAGTTAGCCTTAAACTATGATTTGTAGCATTTCGAAACCAATTGACTCCCCATTCCTTTCCAAAGCGTAGGTAGTAACGTAAGTTAGATCGACATGAAATAAAGATTCAAAATTAAATGATAGCTTTTAATGTTATTCTTGCCCGTGGCGGGTTCGTCGACCTGGCGGTCCCCGCCCGCGCACCTAAGCTGTTTTTGGAGCGCGACATTGCAAAACTGGTGGGGCGATAGACTGCTGTTAATGCAATAGCTCGTTTCTTTCTAGACTCAGACAAAGTCGGGGCATTGTAAAAAATATTTATATTCGTTTTCTAATAGACTTAAAAGGGCGGTTAGGCAATCGCTGAGTTTTATATTCATAGGTTTAATATCGCCGTGATTCCTGGGTCAATTTATTCTGCGTTTGCTTTTGTACTTCCAAAAATATAAAAACAAATGTGTTTTGAAAAATTACTTCTAACACTCCGCACAGATAGTTCAGATTGCACTACAATTTCAGAAGATTTTATTATGACTTTTTTAATAGCGTAACTGAATTTGCATCAAAATGTCGAAATAAAATCAATTGGTAATCTGGATTTCAAATGGAATCGCTGTTATTATTTTCTCTGGTAAGTAGAAGCAAGCGCGCCTTTTCTGAGACGAAAAAGAAAGTGTAATAAAATAATGGTTCCCTCGGAAGTTAACCGAAATGAAAGTTACGAAAGTCACTCAAAATACTAAGATTTTATTTGTCATTTTTTGACTTTGCCAAAAAACTCAGCTGCATCGTTGATAACATGCAATAGAAACACAATATTTATCATTAGTTTACGTTTTACTCGATGTATCCATTGTTGTTTTAAAATGCTTGTAAATATATAAAACTAAATGTTTAGTGTTACGGTAAATACTAAGGTTGATCGACGTCGACTGATTAAATTCAGTGTCAGTCGATGGTGTGGAATTCACAAGAAGTCACCACCAATAGATCAGGACTATCAATAGATATTGAATGTTTTGAGGCAACCAATATCATCTGGTGGAATCTTGTACGCACTGTACTGCGGATTGACGAATAGTGTTAATTGTTACGGATAGTCAGAAGCTCTAAAGTCTGATAAATAGTCTTAGTAAGGGGTATTTTTTTACCCAGTCACTGGACCGTGGACTCGTGGTGTTCAGAAAGGCAGTTGCTCCATGTGAAATACTTGTATTTAGCTGCATCCGGTTAGACCGGAAGCCAAATCATACATAGTTGGAAAGAGAATTGCGGTTTGAAGAACTGCTAAGCTACATACATGAGCAGAGTGCATTAATAATAATTCATTGGTTAAATTGCCACCTCATTCCATTTAAATGTGTTTTTTAAAGGACCCATCTTAACGAAGTAGTTATTGCGGGGCGCAGGTGTTCTTTATTCTACCAATAACCTGTCTCCGAGTATAAAAAAGAGTATCATGATTCCTTTTTACAACCAATTTTCAGGGTTTAAGAGGTACATTAAGCATAAACTACGAAGCCTCTCGACACTGAGTTTGCTCTTCGACGATTTTCACGCAGCACTGAGTGGCCTACGCAGCACCATGTGGCACGTTCTAAATTACGATGATGTTTGCTTAGGTTCCTTTATAGATATAAAGAAACATTTAAAGTCACATACACGACCAGCCAGACCCGGAACAACTATATATGTTTCGAGCGGGACTGGGGGTTTTTTTTTGCAATGCTCTTGATTAAAAAAGAATGCTTTGTTTCTATTAATTTGGTCATGTTCCTATAATTTTCCTGCGACATAAAAATAGGTACCTATAATGGAATATGCATATTTTGCGATAATCATTGCTTGCAATTATCCTGCGCTAAACAGCCCGACAACAACAATAATGATGATTGGACAGTAGCTCACTCACTAGACACTTCACCCGTTGAGGAACTTAACTTCATTCCTATTCACGCGAAAAAAAACAATGCTTGAGTTTAGATGTGTGATACTGTACTTAATAATTACTATATTATTAGGGAGGTATTAAATGGACTTCTGTTATACTCAAATACTAACGAGTAAAAGTTTCATACACTAACGAGATTTTCAAGTGTCTGCATTTATAATAATTATAAAACAGACACTTGAAATAATTCAAAAGTATTTATCAATAATTATTATTAAAAATTAAGTGAAAAAAAATATTTATTATCGTACAGGTTGCAGACGTGTGTATTCATATTATGTCTAGTTGAATGTTCTTTGTAACACGTTGTTTTAAACGCTCACTATAACGCGTTGTAACTAAAGTCAGCTACAATCTAAATGCAGTGACTATCGGTTTAATTTCGTAATGCGAAAGCCAAACGAGATAACATAATTATTAAAATCAAATAAGAATTATAAAAAACGACGGCACGTTGGGACACGCTGTGACGTTATATTATAACGAGAAGTGAGGGCATATAGGATAAAAGCCGTTATCATGAGTGAAGATAGAGAAACTTAAACTCTCTGAACTCTATAATTGTAAGGGTAATCGGAAGTTAATATTGGAAATGACTTTATTTCACATATATTAATAGAGAGGCAAACATTTCGTACATGACACCGGATTATTTCAAACACGCGGAGTAACGTTGCAATCAGTATAACCTTCAGATTAATCATACATTTTTCGTTTAAGTTTGGCGTAGGGGGCGTAAGTTTGTGATAAATCGATGTCATAAACTCTTTATAAATTGTAAACAGAACATTTCAAAATCGATAGTATATAATATATCCGTGTCTTGCCGACACTGTCATTACTTATTAACTGAACAAAGCAAACCAGTATTTTGTTGTTTTTATGTGATTTCGTAATGAAAAATAAGTTAAATTGGTTTTGTCATGAACTCAAAATAAAGGAAGTCCAGTTTTCTCAGGTTCATCGCATGTTCGGATATGATAACTAAGCAATGGGCTCAAATAATAATTACCTAACATTGTTTGCCCTGCAGTGGGGCAATAAGGGGCTACTTTTTTACTTTTGCAAAAATAACCAAATAAGTCAGAATAATCATTCTCCTTACGTTTTCATTAGTTTTTAGTAGATTAGTTACAGTCAAAAAACATAGTACAGCAGTACTTTCGTTATCGGTCATAAACCAGCCGAAGCCAAATTTCGTCATTTTTCGCGAGTCATTCGGCCTAAGTACTGCGTTAAGCTCGGTAGTTACAAATTCACAAAATTTGTATCCTCTAATGGAATTATTGTATTTTAAAGCACATATTTGCTCTTACTCTCCTTAAGTGTAAAAAAAAACAAACATTTCACAGCGGAAATACTAATGTTATTTATAATATCTAAATTAATTTCGTAAGCGGCGAAAATGAGAGTAGCCTTCTTTTTCGTTTTCGGCTGAACATTTTCTGTTTGTGCCTTTGGCTGCAGTTGGATAATAATAGGCTGTTTTTTTTTAATTCAAATATCTAAGAACTTGGTTATTTATTACTATTTTAAATTAAGTACGATGATCCAGTGTTATACATATGATAACAAAGGTATTGAGGGTCATAAAAAACAATTTAAGGCTGATTATTCAATAGCCAGGAATCAATATTAAGGTTTGTGTTTATATTTTGGCTTATGTATGAAGAACTCATCGCGTACCTATTCTTCTAGCTAGAAGATTGAATATTGCACAATGTGGCCTTTACAAGGTCACCATCAAATAAAATGAAAAATGTATAGTTTCAGTTGTTGGGTTTTTGTAAGTATTCAAGGCCAAGTATGCCAAAGGTACTCTTGATCTTCAAGACAAGTTTTCTTTAGCTGTTCTTTTCAATTTGATTAGTCTAGGCAAACAGTAGGTACTACAACAGATGGGTAGGTACTTAAGTGGTTTTTGTTCTTGCGAGAAACCATAGACGTGTTTATTTGAAATAATTTAGCGTGAAGAGATATTTTCAAAGATAAAAATCTATCAAGTAAATTGTTTAATGGCTATAGAAAACTACCAATATGAAGGAATCTGCGACTTTAGATATTAGTGTATTTAGTGCTTAAAACTATACTAGTATCTACCCATAATCCCTATAGAAAAACACTGTAGTGAACGTAAATAATTCAGTCTACAAGGTTATACGTAATACAAATAGCACAAAGCATAAGAGCAAGACCGTCCAGTGGAAGGCTAACGACTCCGCGACGAGTCGTTACTTGGAGACAAATTAATCTTTCGTTGACGGAGTGTAAAATATAGGACAACTCTTATCATTCATTGTCGTTTAACTCACATTTAGATACCTACTATTACAAAATAGTACCGCGTTAGACTTCTTGTATTTTTGCCTAATTGAATAACCACCACTCGACGTAGGAACTACGCACAGGTTAGAAACTTTTGCTGGTCTTTTATTATTGTAAAAGATTATTTGGTGCAGTTAATCCTTTTAAAAACCATACTAAAATACAAAAGAGTAATTCCAAACAAACATACAATACATAATTGGATAGTGTTTATATTCCAACTCCCACACATCTTACAGCTAGACCGTAGAGACCTAATTACTTTATGAAATTTTAAGACTTATCAACTCTACATACTTTAGGACTTGGGATTACCAAATTCATATTATATTTTGACTGGCCAGTGGTCTCGTTAAGTTAATATAGTAAAAGTTATATTACCGTTTGAAGTGCTCCCTTATTCGGTCTTCACGAATGTTATCGGGTAAATTTCCAACCCACAGGTGCCGAGTCTCTCTAACCATCTTGCTTCGAACTCCACATTAGGAATCATTACCCGTTCGCGTCACTACGTGGCATAAATCAATTTTGCACACAATCGTGATTCACACATTTTGATTATTCACTATAAGTGAACCATAAACATTGTACAGCCCACGAGTTGCACTTTTTGATAAAACAACACTATCTTTCACTTCACGACATTCGATAATCTCATCACAAAATCCACTTCACTATAAACACACCACGTAATAGACGCGAGCGTACTCTTCGCGGCTCTCGAATTGACAGTGAAGGCAGCTTCGACGCGAGTTTGCCGATAAGCTCCGCCTTCTGACCGCTGCCGCGCAAAGTGGAGTAGGGTGCCCAGTGAATTTATTAAAATAATGCACTGTTCCGATGTTTTTCAGTACATTTTAATGTACCAGGACAATCGTTTTTTATGTCACGTGATATTTTTTTATTAAATTAAACAATTTACTAAATATCAAAATGCCTTTTATTATTGCAAATTTCAATAGCTTTATAATATTCTTTATTATTTCATCTTAGGTCTATAACTTTATAAAATTTTCGATAACTACATATTTTACAAACGATTTTCAAAACATTACAGTGTTCACTTTGTTAAAATAAAAATAAACAAACTTAGAACAAACGTGTTGATGCAGCGGTCCGCTGGCCAGCTTTCCCCGAGTCTATTGCCTCTCTCTTTCAGTTTTCTGTACATCGCTCTCGTTCTAACTAACGTATCAAAAAGATCTGTGTTGCAACTTAAGGAATAATCCTGGTTTATATGGTGATTTTAATTTTTGTAAGGTTGATAATTTTTTTTTAACATTTCGTTCTGAATTACGTATCTTTACATTTAGTGTTATGCCTTTTGCGATAGCCTAGGAAATGAGCAAGTTTCTTATAGATTTTTGTACGATTAGTGCTACTGTATTTTTATAAGCTTTATTATTGTTGCTCTCTAAATTTTGCTAGACAATATTTTTGTAATGGTTCATCGTTTTAACATTTGAGTTAATTTAGTGCTTTTAATTATTGTTGTAGGTTAGTTAAAGTATCGGATAAGAAACTAAGTTATGGAATCCATTCAATAAGTACTATAAAAAATGTAATTACATATCGAATTCTGGTGAAATTCCAAAAACACGTTTATGAATGACTGAATTTCGAATATTATCTTGCGTGCAGCCTCTCTATCAGCTCCTGCCGGATATACGTTGAATTCCCAGTTACCCTGTATAATGTTAGAATCAATCATCAATATTCAGTTTACTGACAGTGCTGCTGCATTTAGTCGTTAACAATGTTAACGTTCTGTCTCCGTACGGCAGTTCCACCCAAAACTTAAAATCGAGGAAGAGCTATCGTCTTCTCTTTGATTGGGTTTTAAAATTGAAAGATCGTGATAGGTGGCAGCACTGTTAATAGTCCAGTAACTATGGTAGCCGTCATTGGTGTGTACATGTTTACTATTGCTAGCAATCACAAACTAAAAAAAAAACTTAAAATATTGGGCGCAATTAACACATTCAAAAGACGAGGGATGAAGTCTACCACTAGTAAACATATCATCATAGAAGTGCTAGATATAAAGATGTTCATACGAACATCTTTATATCTAGCACTTCGCCCGTGACTTCATACGCATGGATTTCGTTCTTTTCCCTTTGAACTTTAACATCCCCTCCACCCCTTTTCAATGCCAGATATTACTCGCTGATAATGTAGCTTTCTATAGGCGAAGGAATTTTTGCAAATCGGTTTAGTAAGTATCTAGTTTTTGAGTTTATCCATTACGATTGAACATACAAACAATCATCTTTCATTAAATCTTTACTCTTTATTTATAACTAGCTGTTGCCCGCAACCTCATCCGCGTAGAAATTCATGGGTTTTAATTAGTATGCGCGGAACCCTAATTCCTAAGATTTTGTAAGTTACACCTTATACTTAATGCAAAAAATCAGCTATCTGCCTGTGAAATCCCCGTCAGAATCAGTCAAGTCGTTTCAGAGATTAGCCCAAACAAACGAACAGACAAACAAAAAAATAGAACAAAATTTTATTTGACATTACCACCGGGTATACTCTCACATAAAATTAGTAAAAGGCTGTTATTTTGACATTACAAACAAACACTCAATTTTGTTCACTTGTATAAGTAGATATTAGTTTGGATCAGATTTATTGGTTCGTTTGTGTTTGTTTGCTTTAAGAGTTCATTTTTTGTTGAAGACTGGAGGTGTACTACGACATACAAATAACCGGTATAACCTGTGTTGTTTGGTATAGGGAATCAATAAAATGCAATATCGCGAAGACTGGTTAGACACTAGATATTTTTGAATAGTTTCCATTCAACGATAATAAAAAATATATTTAATGTAACGTACTTACACACCACAAGTGCCTGTTCTATCTGTTTTATGAAAAAGACAATATCATTTTTGGTTGCACAATGCACGCAGTCTCGAGTCAAGACTATGTGAATAGTAAGTCTCATCAAAATGAAGAGATATTTATGTGATCTTTGTATATTTTACCAAACCTAATACGAGTACTTACAGATATTTTGCAACCAGTTTTCATGTAAAAACAATGTGGTGTGTGAAGCAGGATCCAGCATTTATTTTTTAATAAACTCTTTGCGTAGCCATTACATTTCTTTTAATTAGTCATTTACAAACAAACTGAAATGTCAGTGTTTTTAAAAGTTGTATGCGTATCAATCGCAAATTCCTTTTTCATGAAGAATCCTCAACAGGGGTGTTTTCAGCTCAACTTTTGGAGGCAACTACAACCCCAAGAGAATTAGCGGGTGCATCAACACTAGCAGCACCTGACCGCGTGTAGTAATGAAGAGGTTTCTACAACTATGTAAGCTCTTTCCTATTTTGTTATATTTCAACCAACTTGTTTATTCTCTGCATAGGATGTAAGTCTCTTGCTTGGCATAACGATTGGCGTTAAGCCTCCAATTAGACAGACGATAACCAAAAATAGGCTATACAATTATTACGAAGAATTAACGTAGCTTGAATTATCGATGGTCTCCATCCGCTAAAAAGGTTGTAATTATTAGATTTATTTGTTGTAGTGTTCACTTATTCGGCTGATCGAGCGATCAGCCTCACATCTCCACGTAGCTTCATTTCTTGCGTTATATGAGGAAGGCTGCCTATTGTAGAATGCGAATAGCCCATGGATGCACTGTAGTTCAGTTCCGAGGTTTGGATGCCAAAATACTTTCTTCCACCTCGTTACTAGTAGGTATGAGAATGACTATATTTATATAATTACTATAAATATAACAAATTAAGAGGGGGAAACCCATGCTAGTGTGTGATTTCACGATTATGACAGAGCATCGTGAAACTCCGCTCGGGTGTCTAAATGTAATCCTGACTGCAGTACCTGGGAACCTTAGCGTAAAGCGTGTTGCAATCAGATCTATGACTGGCGTTTCCCATTTCAAGAATATTATAATAGTTGCTTGCGGTAACAGACAACACTCCAGCAATGAACGATGGCGAGACAGTCAATCGGCCGGAAAGCCGGTTGCGTACCAAAAAAGGTTTATTTTGGAATTCTTGATTGATTCACAAAACGTGAAATGCTGTTTTGATGTCTCATGGGCAGCAATTCAGCACCCCAATTGCGTAAAACGCTGCTTCCATTGCTTCCTATGTTTAATCAGTTCGTCTGCTCCAAAACGTTAATAACGCCGTAAATGTTATTACATTGTCAAAATAAAATCGAAATGAATGATCGTGTGTTAAGCATTACATATTACTGCGCAGTTTTTGCCACTAAACTGTGCTTTCTCCGTAAAACCTACAAAGTTCATCATACTAAAACAAGACACTGAGACAAGGTTCGCAGACAGCGTTTATTTTGGATGTTTGATATTATATTCTCCGTTCCCTTTTTCTAGGAATAGGCAGCGATTTAGCCAAGGGTTCATACAATTCTTAGATAATAATATTCTATTGTATTCAGTCATTTCCAGAAGTTCGTGGCGGTATAGTTAGCATTGGAACCATCTGTGAGTTCTGCTGGTAGGAATTTCTCCTGTATCGTGGTTGCGTTTAAAAACATTCAAACTTACATACACAAACAGCCAGACCCGGAACAACTACCTGTAGGCCATACAAATATTTATTCCGTGCGGAAATCGAACCCACGATACGCGGCGCAGCAGTCCATCACTCAGCCACTGCGCCAACCGATCCGTCCTATTTATATATATTCCTATTTATGTATATACACATATACATATATAGCAAAGCCGACCCGACAAACGTAGTTTTGCCATTTTAAGCCAATGTAAAATTGTTTGGGGTGGACCACCGTTATTTTGGCAGATTCTCAAACCTACCCGATATGCACATAAAATTTCATACAAATCGGTCCAACCGTTTCAGAGGAGTTTGGTAACAAATATTGCGACACGAGAATATGAAATATTAGAAGGTATCCATATATAGCACAGAAAGAATCCAGTCCATATTTCCGATTACGTTTTCAACCGCATAATGTTTCACCTCTACTCCGAAACGGCTTGCTAGATTTCGAACCACCACGTGGTTTTCTATAACAGGATCGTGCTTTCATGTAATTTGCGGATTTTTAATGGTAAAATATTTTTTCTGGATTCACCCATTCTTTTCAGAGTATCTTTTGCGAATGTCAAGATTTTTTTCTGCTGAATTATTTCAGCTCTGTGGTCGCAGACCAACTGAACATTGTTAGAAATTACCATTTTTATTCATTTTTTTACTGTATAAGATCACAGCTTAAAGGCATGATCTTTTTCCAGAATACCATGAAACTCCTTTTCAAGGTGGTATTTTTGTTTAATTAACACATAACTAATTGAATTCAAAGTTTTGTCAGTATTAGCAGCGAGATCGTATCATATTTTATCGTAAGTTGTTGTAATAGCGTACAGTCTACATCAACTGCAGCGATAATTAAAGGAGAAACCTATCGAATCAAAAGACACTCAAAAGGTGTATCCATCCATACACACACAAGTGTTACAGTACAAGCACAAAAAATGTTTAGCAAACGGGTAACCATCTATCTCTTTCTTAAAAAATAAGATAGGGACGAACGTAATTATACGAGAGCTATCAATTTTAATGGAACCAAAGCTGCCATAAAACATAGTTCACATTTCAGACAGCATCGATCAGAGACACGGCGAAGTTCGTCTTTTATCTGTTGCCATTCTTTTCCTGTGTTATCTGTTAGAGAGAGACATCAATTCCCTAATTTTAAAGGGAATCAGCGCCATTGTAGACTTTTGTCGACTGATGAATTGACACATTTCTTCTCTTCAATTTTAACATCATCATGCATTTATATGACAGCAGAAATCTTTCAACAATCCGTCATTTTGTCAATTCTCCCGTCGACTAAACCCATTTGTAAGGTGGTCATGTTACGCGTATTTGTGCAGTTGTACGTGCTCCTGGTTGCTAGAAACCACGTTTGCTTCGAATTATACAAACCTCTATAGCTTTGATTTAACCGACTTCGAAAAAAGGAATCCGGTTCTACATTCGACGCATAAGTTTTTATGTCGCATCTCTTCGGTGTTCCGCTACCGCATCGGTCGATTATTTTGAATGTCTTTGAGAGTATATCATTTCATAGTAGGACATCATCAGGCTCCTGCCTTGAACCCAATTTTATTTGGGGTCGGCGCAGCATGTCTTTTTCTTCCATACATCTCTATTTGCCGTCATGTCAAAAGTCACCTCCATTCTAGCCATATCAACTTTCACACAATCCATCCTTATTTTCTTTGGTCTCCCTCTACTCCTGTAACCCTTCACATTCATACTCAAAACTTTCCTCACAACAAGGTCCTTACTCTTTCGCACCACATGCTCATTCCATGACAATCGATTTCCACACAACTTCTCGGTCACAGGCACCACTTTCAGACTTCCTCTTACATACTCATTTCTTATTCTATCCATACGCGTAACACCATACATCTCCCTCAGCGTTGTTATCTCAGCTGCATGTAACTGCCTTTTATTCATCCCTTTTGTGGCCCAACATTCTGAACCATACAAGACACTGCAGGTCTTACCAGTGTTTTTATAAATCTTCCCCTTAAGTTTGATGGGAATATGGGGGTCACAAGTTGTTCCCGTTACCTGCCGCCATTTAATACACCCTATGTTAATTCGGTGCTTGACAGTCCGATCAATTTTTCCGTCACTTTGCACGTGTGAACCGAGATACCGAAAGTCAGAGCAGACCGGGAGAAGCACGCTATTAAGTGATATCGATTCAAAACTGGAGAGACCGCCAAAATCACAGAACTAATATTCAGTTTTGGTTCTGCTGATTTTCAAGCCCGCACTCTCCAGCCTCTGTTGCCATTTTCCAGTCTGCTCTGGATCTCAGGTCCATCTTCATCTTCATCGACAAGAACAATGTTGTCGGCAAAAACGTCGACATCAGAGCGTCCATTGTCAACAGGAAGAGGTAAGCATGGATTGTTTCAGAGGTTTGGTCTTATATAAATTTAATGAAAGTCTAGTTAAAACCTTCGTGAAAGACAATTGAGCTCCTCAAAATTAATATTAGGGATATATTTTTTATTTTTGTACTAGCTGTGCCTGCGACTTCATCTACGTGGAATTTGACAAAATTTTATGGTTTTTAATATTCAGCCGCTTCGAATATTTTCTCAAACAAACAGTCAGACAGACAACTATTTAAAAAATATTATTTTGGTATTACAGTCAAAACCGTTTATAATGACATTGAAGGGACTGTCGTTGTAAGCGATATGTCGCTGTATCCGATGTTGTTAGTTTACCAGGGATTCGGACGGGACCATACATTCTGGTTGTAATAACCGATCGGTAGTTGTAAACGATGTCGTTATAAACGGTTTTGACTGTACTAGTACTACCGTATAAACTTACGATTGCATTTTGTAAAAAGTTGTTCTTTGGTCGTAACAAACAGATACTTCAATTTTATTTATTTGTACATATAGAAGACGACTTGGTTACCACTAAAGAAAGTTATTGGTTAAGTTCTCTCTCAGAAGTGGTCAACTGATCATGGATTTCAAACATCATTAATTTGTGATTGGATTCTCGTACGTACCTACAACAAAATAAAGTTAGGTACTACACACATGTATCGCAATTGATATTTATTCAGTTTACACACATACAAAGATTTTTTTTACAAAAACTACAAGAGACTCACAAAAAAGAAACCATTTATGTATAAAATAACTTACTTCCGGAAGTCGCTGACTCTGGTTTTTGTTATAGCAGGGAAAGCCGTCATTGACCA
Organism: Phlogophora meticulosa; assembly: GCA_905147745.2. Taxonomy (NCBI): domain Eukaryota; kingdom Metazoa; phylum Arthropoda; class Insecta; order Lepidoptera; family Noctuidae; genus Phlogophora; species Phlogophora meticulosa. The sequence goes on along the minus strand of LR990535.1, from coordinate 7,140,465 downwards.
TTCCATTGGAAAAACAAGTGTCCCTAATTTACAAATTACGCAATGAATGAATTGACACTTGTCACTGTCAGCAGACTATGACAGTGACACTGACAAATTGTCAAACCAACTCAAGGCTTCACAGACTACAATATTACGTTTTCAGTATTTTAAGTTTTTACAGTAATAAAAGATAATAATTAATTTATTCAAAGCTGAAGTAACTCATGGCTGTCAGATTTGATTTAGATCTAGAATCGAATTATTTATTTAGTTTTCTCATTTCTTCCAAACTTCTTCAATATTTTCCCCTCTTCCTTTCATATCAAAAAATGTTCTTGAGTTTTGACTTTAAGAGTAACATTTCTTGATTGACAATGACAACTAATCAGGAGAGAAATTATTGCGATTTATTCGTAGATCGCAAAATCGGTCTTGTCTATTTCTAATAGAAATAGGAAGGTCACAAAAACAATATTATAAAAAAAAAACAAGTATAAATATTGAAAATCAGCGAAATGTTTTTGAAACCGAGACAGGTTTTTAGATTTGGATACCATAATTATTGCCGTCTAGGCAATCACCTTTACGGCACGAAGAAGGCAGTAGTAGCACCTGCTTCAACCGAAGGAATAACAATTAGTGATAATTGTGTTGTAAAATTAAAACAGTTATGTGGCGATGATGACAATTTCCTTAGAGTGTGTGTCGAAAGTGGTGGGTGCTCCGGATTCCAGTATAAATTCGATTTGGATACTAAACTAGCTGATGATGACAAGTGAGTATATCTTCAAACTTACAGTAAAGAATACCCTAACCTAACTATATTCTTAATTAAAGTTGTAGCATTTTCCTAATTAATAGAATAGTGAAGAACAAAAAATCAATGTTTGACACAGTTTTTTGGGCCAATGAACTATTTATAGAGTAACTCTGAGTGTAATATGTACCCCTGTATTAAAATAAATCACTTGCCCATCCTTTTATCTACTATTTTGCTGTTGGCTTCTTGTCTAACATGATGCGGCTGAATACCGCTGTACTTAATGATGTAATAATAAGACCCTTGTGAGCCTTTTATGTAGTTTTGAGAACTGAGACGTATTATCCACATGCTGTCGTGCAGCAAAACAATTTTGAAATTATTGTAAGTACCTAATTAGTATTTAACTTTATTTTTCAGAATATTTGAAAAAGATGGCGTAAAAGTGGTTATTGATGAGACCTCCTTGGATTACATCAAAGGTTCTACTGTGGACTATCAGACTGAGCTAATTAGATCTGCATTTCGGATAATGCAAAATCCTAATGCTGAGTTAGGCTGTTCATGTGGTGCTAGCTTTTCAATTAAAATTGACTAGAGCATATAAGTATGCCCTAGTCAATTTTTCCATGTTTTATATGTAAATAATTGGTAGTAACATGACATCACGCCTGTACTCCCGGAAGGGTAGGGCAGAGGTTGTCCTACAGTAACACCCTCATTTCATCAGTTATGTTTAACACCTTAACTGCCAGACAAGGAGACACAATAGAAAATGTGATGTTTGTTGGTCGCTTGGCATTTAAGGTGTCAAGTGTATTAGAGGGTGAGTAAATGTAAATGGTAGTAGTATACGCAAATATAAAATATTACCATCATATCATCATATCAAGCAATTGCCATCCACAGCTGGACATGGGCCTCTAAATTTGCACACTATCACTTTGTGATCTTAGCATAGATTTATTTGACGACCGATGTGGCGCGGCGGGCGAAGGTCCGCCTGCGACGCAAGAGGTTGCGGGTTCGATTCCCGCCTTGGGACAAATGTTTGTACGATCTACAAATATTTGTTCCGGGTGTTCTGGGTATTTTCTATATATATAATAAAAATATCTATCTATGTAATGTACTGTATTAAGTATATCAGTCATCTAGTACCCATAACACAAGCTCTGCTTAGCTTGGGGCTAGATGATGCTGTGTGGATTGTCCAGCAATATTTATTTATTTATTATTATTTATTTATTTGGAAGAAATGTCATTAGTCCCTTTAAATATCATTGTTACTAGTTAGACTGTACAATCTTGGAAGAAAAACTTTAAGATTTGCCACAATTCGTACGTTCTATATTAACAATTTTAGTTCTAAGTTTTATTTATATGCAGATTCATGAATTACCATATTTGTTACTACACTACGGTTAAGGCTGCCCTAACAGCCTTGTTTCAAAAATACATATAATATAACTTGAGTAAGCTTGTATCTGAAACTTTTGCTAATGTCCTTTGGAATGCATGTCTCTCTTAAAAAAGTAAATTAAATAAATATAATTTTGGTACATGTTTTGAAAGACTCATGCTCGTAAACAGAGATATGGACTGAGCAATACCTTTGAAAACTTGACCACACTGTAGAAAGAGAAAAAAACAACTGTGCAACCAATATGTGTTCTCTTTGATTTAACAACAGTACTCTGGTCGCACATTTGCTTTGTCTCTCTTACACTTTATTGTCTGAATTTATTTCACAGCTGTGTAGGAAATGCTCATTCCATTATTTATGTCTGTCTTGTCACTGTTCAAATTCAACATTAACAACTAAAACAAGATTAACAACTATTCCAAATATTTTAATTTTCCCAGTCCTGACTTGTCATCAATACTTTATCCTACAAATTTCATAACATCATTATAAACACACCAGTAGCCCTTTACCAGCTCTACAATGAGCTGAAAGTAAATTCCATTGCAAAGTTTTTTCAACTGTTAACTACTGTTTGCCAATAAAAAAAAAAAATTGTGCTATCCATGGAATAATCAGTTTCTAGTGGTTTAGCCGAGAGTTGGAAAATCGGCAATTTTATAATGATCGGAATATGAATATAAACTAAAAATGTCAAGATGACTACTGACACTATGATTCTTTAATCAAATGACGACAAATTGGGACTGTGTGGAGTACCATTTTGGTGACCAATCGCAATTGTGAACTGTGACAACGGACTGTGTTATGCAACGTTGAGCCGTAGTATGGCTATGATTTTAACAAAAACTTTTCTAGTCCCAAGTAAACGTAATAATTTGACTTTGTAAGTACAAATCGAGACGGTTGGTAACCTGTCGTTCGATTTGCGCTCATTCAGATCTTCGTTGTGCGGGCTGCTTGTGCGTCGCTGTTGTACCGCACGCCTTTCAGCGCATTTGCAGCCATCTCGCCTCAAGTGCAATGACAAACTTGGCACACTTACATCTAAATGTACTATTAGATATTGTTACTTTAATTTTACTAAAACTCTGGCTACGCAACAGCTCACGTGCTCGCAGCCTACCGTACCTATTAAGATAAATGTTAACTAACTGTGCTTGTAGAATTTTCGTAGTTTTATATTACTTACTTTTTTTTGTCTGTGATAAATAACAAAGTAGAAAGACGAATGTTTTATTTTAAAATAGCAAAATATACCCATAGAAAATGAATGGTACCTAGTCTTTTTTTTCAACCCATTTGTTCCACAACGTGGCAATTCACACAGCCGCCCATTCTTTCCTGGACGTTGCCTTCTCCGGCCAATCTGCCACAAGCTTTTCTTAAATATTTACGACACGTTTCCTATGCCTCGCTCGGCGCGACTCACCGCGTCACTACTGACTGTCTCCGGCACATCCATAGAAATGAAAGAAAAAACAAAAATCTGACTTCGTATAGATAAACAAACCTTTATTTTAACCGACGAAAGATAAAGGAGTCCTTACTTCGTTGTTTGTCTGTCTAGGGTGTCTGGCTGTTAGGTACAAAATTGAAATTAAAATCAAATACGTAGTTCTATGGTCCCTCAGAGTTTAAAAAATCAAGCTTCTAAGTCTACGCAATAAAAAAATTCAGCCATCTATGCGACATATTTTGATACTCGCAAATAAATCAAAATCTAAAGGGTACTTCCAGTTACAGTAGAACCATGAAATTTGGCCAGAAGCAAGGTCTCCAGCCCTCAAGTACCTTAAGAAAAAAGTCCGATAATAGTTCTTAAAATTTTATTTTACGATTAGGTACATACGTTTAAGAATTGTCAGTAAAGTACCTATGTATTTCGATTTGTGGCAGAATATTTTTAAGTACTAAGAGTTTGTCCTGTAACCCTACTCATTTCGTCGAGAGTAATGGTCAGTGCTTTCATAGATAGTGAAAATAATTATTTTGATGAAAGTAACTGTACAATTACCTTAAGTCTGTACGGAACCCTTGGCGCGCGAGTCAACTCGCACTTGTCCGGTTTATGTTTAATGTAACTGAAATAATTGACCCGAACACTGAGGATACAATGAATATATATTCAATTGTTATTGTAAAATAAGGTAGGTAGGTACTTACTAAATCTTATGTAAAAGCACTAGCTACCTACCAACATCTTTTTTATGTGTGACATGAAGGGGTGGGAATTTAAATTATAGTAACAATATTTTATGAAAACCGTGTATTTGAGCTATAGGTAACCAAACAATATAATTGAGTAAGTAAATACTTTAAAATGACAAAAAAATTGTTCAAATGAATTTAAACCATTTTATTAGTGTTTAGAGATGTTTATAGCAGCCCAAACATTATCGAGCTTGGCTGAAGGCAAAGTAATCATGGGTTCGTTCTTGGCGGAGTTGGCAGCCGATCTGAAATGAAAGTTAAAATAATCAATTAAAAACTACTCTACAGTAACGGTAGTTACACGATAGCGTTATAAAATTATGATGTTAATTTTACACTTATCGAAGATTGGCTCGATTTCATGGCCTTGTCCACACTTGTACCATTTTGGTGTATCAAATCTTCATCGCATAGCACCGCTTTTTATATCATTCATCCATAGGACGTAAAATTATTCGCGGTCGATTATACGATAGGTAGGTACCGATCTGGATACGTCAAGAACACAAGATTATACAAGTATGAACAAAGCCTTAGAGATAAAACATTCGATGCGTGCCCATCATCCCCTTGCCCTTTTCCTAGTTTATTTAGTTAAAAGCGATAATGAATGAAAATTGGCTTGCCCTCTTCCTTGCCTACTAGTTGAAAGACCTACAACATAGTTATGCGGGCATGACACAACTCTGCCAACCTCTACGGGGAACAGAGGATAAGTATAGTAGTGTTATGGAACTAGATAAGTTCTTCTAGAATACAGTACCTAATACCGTTGTGCTACATGTAGGTACCTACATACTTACTGCTGCAACTCCGCGGTGGAGGTGTGAGCATCGTTGATCTTCTTTACGTTGTGTGGCGAATATCGGTTGTAGAGGCCCCAGATGCTGTTCATTAACTTGCTGTTGTACTTCAGTGGTGATAGTTCCATGACTGAAAAGTAACACAAAGTCAATATATAATATACTTAAGTAAGGAGGTGTTGTAAAGTATACTTAAGTGTGGTGTAAGGGCCCATCTCTAAAATCAACCCATCCGTTAACGAGTTGTATCTTATGTAAACTACTGTTTGTACAGACGCTACTCGCCAGCACATCAGGCAATCCCAAACTATAATTTTCCCAATTGAACATGAACCTTGGTGTTTTGTAATAAAGTTGAAAAACTATCAAAGAAATTTGACAGATTGGGGTAGCTTGATGTGCTAGCCTCTGTACAGGAGGCCGCATTGGTAAGACTTGCTGCTGGTGCGGAGAAGCACTAGATTGCGAGGCCAGCTCTAGCTTACACTACCTACCTACTTGTTTGGTTGATTGTAAGTAGGTATAGGTATTCAACTTACATGTAGTGTTAAAGTACTTGGTGGACTCGTTCCCTTTGGTCTTGTTCGATATCTTCATATCTCGCTGCGTATCGCGGATACGGCCAGCAGAGAAGGCGGAGGGCGGGATTGATGCCATGCTCTTGATTTGACAGGCTGGAATTAAGTAGGAATATTTGGTTTTACTCATTTATTTTATTGACAAATTAGAGGTTGGTAGTTGGTGCTTTCATACCTTTTCCCGACACATGTTTTATGGACCTAATTACCTATCTTACCCCATATCTCTGGAATTTTCAACCAAATTAAACGATTCTTTATTTATTGGAAATGTGGTAGGTAGTACATCCCACAGGTCCCTCGCGGGTGATCGCATATAAATAATGAGACGGTTCAGTCAAGTTCCTTGAGTTAGCTTCAATAATTCAATAAGTAGGTACCTTATACGTAATTTATCTACATTCTCTTTGTTGATAATGTTATTATACTACCTGCTACTTGCTATGTAAAATAAATTTCTAACAAGAATTTGTATAGGTAGGTAGCAAAATGTTAATAAAAAAACAACTACTTTGGTAGTATGTACTGTTTTTTTGTAAGTCGGTTTTTTAGGGATCAGTATTATTCTTTAGGTTTATTTTCGGTGACCGTATGGGAAGGAAATATCACTATAGGCCGATGAGCGTGACAATAAAAACAAATAAAGTAAGGGTTCCATATTTTTACATTTTGATGTAGGTAGAGAACCCAAGAAAGAGGGTAGAGTTATTTAGGTGAAATAATACTAAAAGATTGTTTAAATATTCTACGAAATGATCCAATTTACCCATGGCTATAATTTCTACTTCGATTCGGGAATAATGAGTAGCTAGTAAGCAGCTAACAGTGGCGGTACTCCCGCCGTGACTCCTGACCCCAGATAACTACTTAGTTTGTGTTCGCTATAGATATTTTATGAACCCAAAATAACACAAAGACGGCAACACACCAGCGTAGAAAGATCACCTACTTAGGTGCCTTACTTGAGTGCAAGAAAGTGAATGTTTCTTACCTTTACACAAGTTGAAGAAAATCGTTGCGAGCGTCAAATTATTGAGAGCTGCAATCTTGAGGCCGCCAAGAACAGGCCCCCTGCACACACCGTACGTGTTCGTTAGTTTTACAGTGCCAAACAGCACCATGTAATCTCGGTATAGTTTTCAAGAGGAGAGGAAGAAGAGAAACTCTGAGCAATGGGATTCGACTGAATCACAAGACGTCAAAGATGAGACTACTCAAAATGGCTGCGACATGACCCCTGAGGAAGTTATCAGTTGCTAGCGAGCCAGCGACTTAATGCATCATTATAGTATGTATCGAATGGCCAAGTCTTTTCAAGATAACGACGCGATTATAAGTAAATATTTTGAGGAATTGTAAGCTTTACAGCAAATAGGTATTACATTTTGAGGTAAATCGGTGTTATAATAAGTAGCTAGATATTTTATTACGATGGTTCCGTAAGTGCTTCTAAAATAATAAAAACGAAACCCTTTTTCTCAAGAATGGGTAGATAAAGGTTTCGAATTCAAATTAATATTAAATAGGTTCCTCATCACACTAATTCTTGGGGTCCCTATTGGATAGATGAAAATTCAGGATTAAGTTTAAGTCGACGCAATGAAGAGAAATGGTCAATTATGTCACATTCTGGTTTACCAAAACTTAGCGTTCTGCCTTGACTTAGCACATTTAAATTTGGCAAGAAGCAAGGTCTCGCAGTGTGAAGAAAAAACATCTAAAATTAATACTTACTTACCTACATTTACTGTTTAAATATGTTAGTAAATTTTAGTTTTTGCGATTACAAATTTACATTTACAGTTGGACCATCAACTGTGGGTAATGTAGATCGATGTACCCACATATCCAATATCTTTTATCAAATCCAAAGTTAACTCTGTCCTTCCTTCCGGAATCAAATCTGTAAGTAACATCATCATCATCATAAATTAATTAATTTCATTCAAATTGATCGGATCTACTTACCTACCTAAATTTAGGTAACTAGGTACTGTTCCTTTCCGGGTTCTATATTTTTAAACATCATTTCCTATCTTTCAATTGTGGATGTTTTCAGGAGCAAGAAAGATTCGATACAAAAGATTTAGAAATAAACGTATACAAAAGTGTACGAGTAAACGGTCTTGAGCCATTGTCCACCATTATGGTTGCAAGCAGGTACCTCCTACTGTGTGTGAACGATTTTTTGGAGTGGGTCGGTCACCAAATAATATTCTGTTGTTTTCTGGATGGAAGGAAGTACCTACATAGCATCGTAGTTGAACCAAACATATATCAGGTACCTACCTATCCTCTATTGTGTGACATAGTGCAATTACTAGAAATTACGTTTTTCTTCAAATTCAACCGTTAAATTTGTACTTGGTTTTAAACCCACACACACATTCACAAATGCGTTTCCTGCCCAGACACTATTAGTACATAGTATGTACTTAGTACTTTTTAGTCTGGAAACATTATTTTCCTTTGAACTGTCAAGTTAATGAATACGATTAATTAAAAGTCCAAGTCTAGTCACTTGTGGGAGTACCTACTACTTTGCCTGTGCTTGTGCGTAGCCAAGGTCACAGCGTTACCGCCTCAGTTACAAAGTAGTTAGTCATTATTATGTATTACATTATATTTTGATGCAAATGTTTTTTTTCAACTGCAAAGTAAAGTTTTTCATTCAATCCAGAATAGGAATGAATAGGCCGTGTTTCTTGAATAACGCCACCGGCAGCCGGGCACACATTTGACATCTCAAATGTGTGCCCGGCTGCCGGTGGCGTCAGGGGGCGAAACGTCAGGGGTCAGTCAGTACCTACTACCTCACACTTGTCCGGTTTTATTAAACTCTCACTCATTGAGCACAATTTTTAGTCACAATACTGGACTATCGCCCTTAATTGAATTGCTGTATTTAAGTCTCTCTTGAGAAATAAGTTTTGACAACAAAGTCTACCAAGTTACACTATTTTCCATTCCATTTAATGTCCATTTTCGTGCGTAAACCCAACTTTACTGGCCAAAGTAATTCCTGCGGTTCGTGAATCTTGCCCCAATACCTACCACAACGTAATATAAAAAATGAACCTTATTGATATGAAAATACTGTTTATGGTCCTATAAAATGCCTACTTGGCAATGTAAAAAGTAGTTAAGATTAGTGCGGTCTGCGATTCGCGCCCTAATGTGGACAACTGCGTAAGTAGACAAGCTAATGTCATACTTCTATTAGTATCATTTTATGAACAATAAGGGAATGTTCAGAAAAAGATTATGGATGGGTAGGTAGATACGTCTGGCTTGCTGATAATATTAGAGTGTACTATCGCCAATTAGCACGGATAGATTACAAAGATCAGAAGTTTTCCATTCATATGTCTCGACGAAGTTGATAAATACACGTTCGAGATTTAGAATGTAGGTTTAAAAATGACCTAAACCAATTATTTCAAAAGTCAATGTTCTATACTCATTAATTAAGTATGAAGTTGTTTGAATCATTCAGAAGCATCGATATGACATAAAAAAATAATAAATAATAACGGCTATAATCCAAAGGAATAGTGATCATCCCGAGGACCAATAATTTATCATGTTTTAAATTAGTAGATATGATTCGAGTCTTCATTTAAGTAAATGACAATTTATTTGCCCTAGCTGTTCAGGGTGACCCAGGCACATTTACATAATAAGCTACCTAACCTAACGTACCTGCAAAGTCTCTAGTGACCTAGTTATTTGGTTTATGAAGCAGTCCTCAATCATATGGTGACAATCATCTGTTGATCATTCTAGACCAATAGACTGGCCATTGAGCATGTACAGTTGAATAACAGAATCATCATCATCAGGCTATATTAGTCCACTGCCGGACAAAGCCCTCTCCTAATGAGCGCCCTGTCTTCAGCTTGCCGCATCCAGCATAACACCCTTGTATTCTCCAAATTGAGTAGATATTTGAGTCAGTCATGTCAGTCTCATTTCGTCACATCATCGTTAATCATTTGTTGCGTAGGTCTTCGGTCCCTTGTAGCACTAAAAAACTGAAGCTTCTAAGTCAACAAAATACAAATTATGGCCATTTCTGCGACATACTTTAATGCAATCAAACAAATTAAAACCTACAGGATCCTTCCGGTTGATCTAGAATAAATGTGAAATTTGGCAAGAGGTTAGGTCAGCACAAGTGTAGGAATAAGTCCGAAACTCGGTCATTAGTAGTTTTGTCAAGTAAAAAAAATTACCGTGAACATTTTTTGAATAGGCGCGTCAAGTGTAATCCTACTTATCTTTTCGTCAGAGTAATTCGGTGCTTTCATAGTAGAAGCATGATTTTTTCGGTGTTCGACATGGTACGAGACCCTTTGTGTGTGAGTTCGACTCGCACTTGGCCGGTATTTTTCTGCAACTAACAATGGAACTGGCCTTTGCGTGTGAGGATTTCTTCCTTGTGGTGCAGTCGAACATATTGTTTGTTTTCTATGCAAATTATTATACTTTACCATTTTGTAAGCTTCCATTCTTGTCCAATTAGTAGAATTACAAAATAAAACATAAATAATGGTGCTGTTTGTTCTATTATCATTTATATTTAATATTTAACATCTTTGTCTTATCATCTACACAGTGTTGTACATTCATAATTGTATTTTAATTTCATTGTAATACTGAACATGAAATATAATTTACCAATGTAACATTATTAATTTATTTAGTTACCTTAAAATGCGTAACAAAGAAATTAACCTTTACAAACACCAAGATAAACTTAACAAGTTCGATACAATTCTCTATATTGTTGTTGAGCTCAAGATTTGTAAATTGTAATAACAGACATTATGATGATTCTATTAACTAAATAAGACCCGAAGAGAAACATACCAAACACTAGCTTCTGCCCGCGACTTCGTCCGTGTTTTTTCTACATAAAACATATTCAATGACACTCGGCAGTAGTGTAGTTCTATCAATTAAATAGTTTTTGTAGTGCGATCAGTACTTTTCGAGATTACCTGTTACAAACATATAAACGAACAATGTTTCGTCTTTATACTATCAGTTTATTTAAAACAAACTGCCAGATTTAGTGATTGTTTCAATAATATGAGGTCTTGTGCAACAGTTACAGACTAAGTGACATGTTAGACATCGAGTGACGCGTCCGGCGTCGCGTCGGTCGGTACTATTGTATCTAATAATAAATTTCTTAAGTACCCTGGGGCTGCTGAAGCCAGTAAAAATAATATAAAATAATAATAAATGCTGATATTTATTATTAACATAATATATAACAATATTTTTGTCCATGATTATAAAGATTAGCTTATTTATGTTACAATATTAACAGGAACATGCCATTTGGCACTATTTTATTTGTACTGTAGAACAACTTTGGAACCATGATTGCATGTTAGTTATATTTATGTTTGTACAATTTAAGAGAGTATTCTTTCTGTTGTTATAGGTTGTTACGCTTAATACCATGCTACGCTAAAAATAAATAATGATATAAATAGTGGCGTCAAATGAACACTAAGTGGGCAGGGCAGAGTCGCACGTTGACAATACTGAAAAGCTCAGTCAGCACCCATGTTGAGAAAAAAAACAGTTATTCCCTGAAAGTAATACGCAGAATTAGCAGTGTACGCTACACTCAACGATATATTTTTACAAAATACTGTGTTTTGATAACAGAAAAAATCATGTTCTACGAATCGATTTTTATTTACGGTTGATTATGAATTTATACTCTCCACCCGCGCCAAACATTAAAATTGTTTAATTTTATTTAAACCGTGAACAAATACTAATAGAGTTAAAAATAGATTGGGGCGCGTGGTGGGTGTTGGTAGCGGTGGTCCTTGTTACAGAAAGACGTGAGGCATGGATACTTACGTAAAGTGAACTAAGGGTATCTAATAGGTCCTGATGACGGGCGGCACGGTCTTGCACTCTTGCGCATTTAGTGTGTCGTCGATCACAGGTCGGTATGTCAGCTCCGTCTCGCCGGTCTCTACGTTGGTCAAAGCCAGGGTGTGCTTTCTCCAATGCTTCTCGAAGGGGAGTTTAGTCTGTGTTTCGGGTACATAAAGATATTAAAAAAAGTTCAGTTATGAATTAGGGTTAATCGGGTATAAAATGTTTGAAATTGTAATGAGATTTTATTTTGTATTTCGAAATTAAGTCTATGATCTTGAGATTCTTTGTTTTGTCGATGACATCGATGATATTGTTGCCCTAACCAATAATATCAATGCGGAAAATAACTCTGGCTGTGTTTCGTGCGTCTACAAAACCGGTTTCGATGAAATTCGGAGACCTTGGCTCAGAAAATTAATAACCAAACCGCGAGCGTCGCCGCGCGATACAGGTTTGTAATAATATATGGTGTCCTAATTAGGTAGCGCTATGTTTCAACAATATATTAAAATAGGCAGTCCGCAATCACGACGGTCGAGCGTGTTTTGTGGCATTATTATCTCATCTCCTGATAACTTAACGTTCAACTAATCGTACAATTACAGACGGTCACCAACCCCGGTGATACGAGTATGTACTGTCAACCGTATATTTACAGATTGACATTGTGCGTTTTCCCTAGCAATAAGGGTTGTTTTCGTAATTTAATTGACACCGATGTGCGGTTAAATGTATTGACGTGTAACGTCATGCCTGTGAAGTTTCACCACTAATTTGAAAATGCCCTGTTACAAGATAGAAAGACTGTTAGGAAAAAACACGCACCTGCCCATCTAAAGGCTTGGCATAGTCGAGTTCATCGCGGCGCGTCTTGAAGTCCTCACGCGCATGCGCACCGCGGGACTCTTCCCGCGCGAGTGCGCCCTCCACGATCTGCACGGCGTTGATGAGTAGGTTCTGCAGCTCCAGGGTCTCGATCAGGTCGCTGTTCCAGATCAGGGAGCGGTCAGAGACCTTCACGTCCTTGATCTGCTTGTAGATTTCGTGGATGAGGCGGTCACCTGTTAATTAACACGGTTTATTGGATGTGTTGCTGCGTGTTGTTGTGATGTCCCGAGTCTTTATGTTGGGTGAATAAAAATGATGGAGATAGTGGTTAGGTTGCGCTTCATATCAATGAATCAGTTTCATTTAAAAGCTTCCTTATATGCGTTAATTTGTATGTCATGTCTTTATAGAAAGTTCTTTAAAAGAGTAAAAAAAAGACTTTGTGAGCTTACATTGTTACCACTCTACAAAATGTTTTGTTTTGTGTTGCACAATATTAAATTACTAAATTCAATAACATACTGTTTTCTCCAAATAAGTATAGAGCTACAAACCTTCCTCGAGCGTGCTCTTCTGCCTGAACACGGCAGCGTTGGTCTGCATGCACTTCTGCATGCGCAGACGCAGGTCAGCCGTGGAGATGGTGCCGTTTGCGTTCCTCACGCTGTCCAAGTTCGCAATGCTCGCCTCGCCGGAAGACTGCGCAAATATTTTGGGATTTATGTATTATGCTTTGTATGTCTTTTGTTCCGTCGACTGGCGTGAGTTGACAAGCGGACATTAACTATTGAGGACCTATTTATTGTTCAATGAATGCTCCCCCGTCTGCTTAGTTAGGAACTAAGACTTCTTTGTAAAAGAAAAATGTATAACTAGTGTATTTACGTCAATAGTCGATCGGTTATACTTAATTGTTATATTGCCTCCAGTCCAAATTATTAGTTCTTTATCAACCCACGTATAACAAAACAACATTAAAGGTGAAGACAGAAAAAAAATAACAACCCAAGACCGGTTTTACTTTAACGCTTCTATTATTACACGTGGATTATATAAAAACAAAAACCGGTGCCGCATGTGGTGGAAAAATTTGCGACGAGACGCCAACCGTCTTGGCAGGAATATTTGTATGTCTACAACGCTTGTTTCAGACAATGAGCAAGTACTTCTACTGTGATATGAATTCCATCATATTAATACTTATTATTGCAAAGGAAAAGTGTGAGTAAATTGCACTTGCGCAATTAATTATCGTCTATGATTGGCATAGTAATAGAGAATATATTACTGCCCATTGTTGTATAATTATATGTGATCTTGGATCCCTACTGTTTAATAAGATTTATATTTTGCACTACATTCAGCCACATGAATTCGCAATTATTATGCACAGTTACAATATATCATATCTGTTTATGATACAGTGATAAATTTATTTTCAATTTCACTGTTTACGTTATTAGTGCTATGAAATCACCGATGGGTGTGTCTGAAAATATTCCGTGACGACAGCAATGACGCGCATACAACGATAGAATTCTACGAGACACCTAAATAATGTGGAGCGCGTTATTGACAACAACTACAACGCTATTTATAATTAAAATAATTGACTAGCTGTGTCCTGCATTTTGGTCAGCTCCTAAGGGTCGAAGCGTGATGTTTTATATCCTGTAACCTTCCTCAAGAATTGGGCTATCAAATGCTAAAAGAATGCAGAATGAGATTTTCAAATAAGACAGCTAGTCACTGTGAATCTATAAAAACTATCAAACTCTTCAGCTTTCGGCGCAGTGGCTGAGCGATTAAATGCTGCGCTGCGTGTCGCGGGCTCGATCCCCGCACGAATAAAATATATGTATGACCTACAGGTAGTTGTTCCGGTACTGGCTGTTTTGTATGTGACTTTAAATGTTTGTTAAAGCACCGGGCAGTTTAAAAATAAAATAGTTCAAATAATTAAGCTGAATTAAAAAGTTCCTTATGCATAGGTACATAATAGTTTAGTTCACGAAGTATTCAATCCGAAATGGTTGATATTCTATTATATAAATCAAATTATCTTTATACGTTTGCCAAGAAACTTAAATTGATGTTGTGACTAGATCAAGATGTTACATGAATATTAAGTTACAATAAATTATGATCGAAGATAGTAATCGACGCATGTTACCAATCTTGTGTCGAGGGTCAATTACGTGATTTATGATTAATACGATTACGTAATTAATACTCGTTTTGAAATTGGATTTTGGAGGTTTTTCTAAGCGTTGAGTGATTGTGTATCAAGAAGGTGCATTGGTTCAGTCATTGCTGAACTTTTCGTGCAACCAAGAAGTACACAAAACTAACGACCGGAAAGGGTTTATAAATTATGCTTATTCTTAAAGACGACTTAACGATCCATTTATCTACTAAGGCCGTTAATGGCAAAGATATTTGTTCCGATGTCATACAAACACATCAATATGTTTGGGCTTAAAAAAGACTGCGATCTCGTGAGTTTTTATCTTGTTGTAGTCAGTTTGGAGACGCCGGCGCCATCTAGTCTCATTCAACAGCAACAAAACATTCTCGCTTGCTAATCAGAAACCTTAAATTCTGTTCAGTTATTACCGTGGTTAACGCAAATTAATATCTATAATAATGAGTACTGACGAGATTCACAATACGGCAAAGGTAAATAAACGTTTATCTGGCTTACGGTCAACCTTACGATGGTGGTAACAGCTGAAATACGAAAACTAACATCCATGAGGAAGCTGTTAATTTCAAATTGTTACCATCGACGTGCGGGACAGACTATGCAACTTATCCTTTCCTTAACATTCTATAAAAGGTAAAGGCGCCATGGTAAAGAATAAATTAATGAAGTATGACTTACATCCTTGAGCGGTGGCTGTGCGTCACCAGGCTTGCTGGTCTCGGCGACGGTGAGAGCGCACGCGCGGCCGAACACGACGATGTCGAGCAGAGAGTTGGCGCCGAGGCGGTTCGCGCCGTGCACCGACGCGCAGGACGCCTCGCCCGCGGCCAGCAGGCCGGGTATCACGCGGTCTACGCCGTTGTAGTGGCTGATTACCTGTGTAATACAACAGTATTCATTATTCACACATCTGCATATTGTTATATTCAACTTTGGAGACAAGGCATAAGGAAAACTGTACTTATAATTAATATAAATCTGAAATCCGTAGTGATTGATCGTGCCTTCTCTGAGAAGGGGCCTTTGCCCTGCAGTCGGCCAGTAACAGTCCGATATTATTATTTATTAAATCTCGAAGTTAGAATATCCCTCAATATCATAAATTCATGAAATAGTCATCAAATCGGGTAATTGAAACTTAAAGAGTGGAATTCATAATTTTAATGATTACACTTCGGTAATTACATATTTGGTACGGTCACAATTTTTAATTACCATACATACAACTCAATACTAAGTTACAAACTGTAAAAATAATTATATTTTCGCGGGTTTACCTGGTACATTCCCTTTATAAATTTTTATTGGCAACATTGCAGCTTCTCATAGTACAAATCCGTTCAAGAGTGTAACTTGTTTCAAACTTTTTTTTTTTAATACTTGCTCATGAGATTACATTGTTTTTATACCCAAACAGTTTCACAAATATACGTCCATCTATCAGGTATTGTTTGTCAGACATTTTTCCTGTTCAATATTTGTGAACACTTAAAATGACATCGTAGGTAGTTTAATACTTATCGCCAATGAGTCCGTCTGCTCGTTATAATGACTGTAATATAATGTACTATATGGAACGCGCCAAAGGGTTGATAGTTCAATTTATTAATCATTATGACACACATGAGCATCATTATATGTTTAATAAACTCAAAGGGTACACTCACAAAGCTGACCCCGGGGTGATACGGAGTCTCTTACATTTTTTATTTGCATAGCATGTGCATATTTACTTATTGTTATACGTCGTTTATCCGTATCCTGATATTGGAGCATAGTCATAAGGAAATATACAGTCACGAGAATAAATACGTTACCTACACTTACTCAAGATAGAGATGTATGGAAGAAGAAAACATGCTGCGCCGACCTCAAATTGATTGGGATAAGGGCAGAGCACAGAAATCTTAGGGCAGAGGCATCATGACTTACACAAAATTGCGAGCGCAATTGTGCGAGTGATTATGCATTTATAAATACGCTAAAGATTATTGTTTTTTTTTTTTAATGTAACTTTTTCCATACATTTCGAGTCAGTTAGCACACCTAGCAACTGTTCCAATACATCACTACAGCTAACCGCTGAGCACAAAGCCTTTAAACACGGACGGTGATCGTCCGTTTTTAAAGGCACGAAACTTATGGGAAAAGTTACATTTTAGAAGACAATGAATGAATTGGAAAGTTTTACCAATTACAGAGCGATTATATTACATAATCGCTTTCTGTTATTATTTGGATTCTGCTAACTGGCTTTTCTTTTGTTATGGCGTGTGCTCATGAAGGTCGTGTCGTCGAGCGGATCCCACAGAAGAAGTTTAACAAGACCAATGAAACTGACCTCTCCACGGAAGTTAGTAGGCGTGCCTCCCATGTTGTAGTGCACGGTGGGCAGCACAGGAATGGGTTCCTTGGTGACGTCGACGCCTGCGAAGATCATCGCGGTCTCCGAGATTCCGGGCAGACGCTGCTTTAGCTGATCCGGGGGCAGGTGGTGAAGCTGCAAGTGCACGTGGTCCTTCTCGGGCCCACAGCCGCGACCTGCCGAGTGGTAAACGTTTTAGACTCCTTTAAACGTCACCGGCCGCATGCAGCAGCTAGACCAGTCATGACAAAGATACGGCCCGCGGGCCGCATCCGGCCCTCAGGCCATAGGAATACGGCCCGCTACTATCTAGAGATATCTTACTACCTAAATCAAGTTTAACAATTCAGTATGTGTCTTTATTTTTTAGTCTGGCCCGCTAACACACCTTAAATGTAATAGATGGCTCTTTAAAAAAAGCAGTTTGGTACCCCTGATCTAGACGGATGTCGGGTTAAGATGCTTGCTACTGATGTCCTCATTTTTTACTCACTGAAGCTTGAAAAATACTCAGAAGTTTTATCTGACGCCTACTGTCATCGAATTAAGTGAAATTGTAAAAACGGTCAGTAACTTGCTTATTTGGGGGAGAAGGTTTTTTAATAATTTGATGATGTAAAAATTCAAAATTAACCTATTATAACGAACCCAATTTAATGTTAACAAATAACCTTAGACAATATTCACAGTACCGATTTAAACGGTACTATAAAAATAGATTTGTTTACATAAAATATTGTTTAATATTCAATAAATTACGTCTTCTGACTGATTTTATGAAGTGAATAATAGTTATAAGCAGGTGGGAAGGAATAACCTTCAACATTAAGTGGTTAAATGAACTATTGTAGTCCGTACATAGCCTTGAGTTATGTAACTGCGGTTGAACCATGTCAAGTTATATAGACACACGGTTAGCGTTAGTCATTAAACTGTTTATGTTTACTCACATTAGAGTGAAGTAGTTGGTAGTATTACTTGCTATGGTTACTCGGGTTTTACCCGCACCACCTTTTACAGCGTAGTTCTGACGCAATTTACCGCAATTCGAAACGTACGACATTTTTATATTTATTAGGTAAACTTAAGACTTGCTTCCGTTACCTCTTCTGACTCAATTATTAAATCAGTTGGCCTTAGTAATTATTTATTAAGTGTTGCAATACAATTTCCAATGATTGAAAGTACCTACTCATGACCGTGTCAAGATTGGTCAAGAGAACTGGAGAAGAAATTATGTTGCAATCCCAGCACCTCAATATTTACAGCATTTTTCAAAAACCTAGAATACGGCAATAATATAATCATAGAATACTCTCTCCATAGATTTTTCTTTTAGCTCTCAGCTTTTACTGTCTAAATTACCTTGTTTGTTTTTCAAGATTCATATCATATCTATTTAAAGCAGTGGTTCCCAATATTGTTAGACCAGGGACCACGTTTATATCTTGGTTGTTGACAAGAAAAATAAAGTGTGTCAATCTGAAAATAAACATTAATCTAAGTGTTTGGCATATTTTTTTTATTTAACCGTAACATGCATTATGAGTAACGGAAAACTAAATTCCGTGTGCATTTATGTGATTTTTGAGTTAAACATTTTGTTTATCCTTTTGCGGACCATACACGTGCTCTTGTGGACCACGGGTTTGGACCAAGGATTTTAAGGATATTCCCTTTTTAATCTGATAGAAAGATACTAAAAACCCTTCTTAAAGATGTATAAACTTAGTTTCTTACCTTCCATGATCTCGACGGTCATAGCCCTGGAGACGACATCGCGACTGGCCAGGTCCTTGGCGACAGGTGCGTATCGCTCCATGAAGCGCTCGCCCTTTGCGTTTACGAGGAAGCCACCCTCACCACGGCAGCCCTCCGTCATTAGACAGCCGGCGCCGTAGATACCTGGTTGGTGAAAGACATGCGTTTTAGAATGTTATTGGAAGGCAAAGGCCCGCCGGTAAGTGTTGGGGTAGTGAAGGAGATTGCAATGGTAAGAATTGTTGAACTTGAATGAATAAAACATTTTTCGTGTTATAATTTTGAGCAGTACTTCATAATGGCTTACTAAGACTTTTTTGGACTCCTGCCAATTTATTTAAATGTTCGTAACTACTTTTGCTATTTATCTATTATAGGCGCTTGGTGCCAAAACTAGAAAGTTCTAGACAATACCCTCAAGGTTAAACGTGAATAATTACAAAGCCTAATTTATTTTTACCCGACTGAGGCGAACCCCGAAAGGAGGGTCATGCTTTTAAAGGATTAATATGTTCAAATGTGGACTGTTCACTACATCGATGTGAAAGTAATCCCTATAGTAACAGAACACATACTTTACGACTGCAGTTTACCTTAACGAACCGTTCACTAAAATAGACGGTTGCGATAAGGTTTAATTAATACATTTTTATATGCGATTAAATGTTCCGTCCATTGAAAATGTTATTTTTTTTGTTCTACGGAAATATGGGCATATATTTTTAGGGCAGAGAGAGAGCTACTCAAAAAATGTTTGTGACAAAATAAGAGTGAAGGAAGATATGTTTTAATGTCCAAACACCCAAGTGTCGAACCCGAGACCTGTTTTGTTTTTTATTTTCTATAGAATTTTTCTCAATAGGCTCGCCCCTATTACATGGGAATTAAGCAACATGACTGGCGACAGGTAGGTGTTTCTATAGGAGCCTCTCTGCCCAACCTTTTGGGGAATATAGGCGTGATGTTATGTTATGTATTACAAATCAAGAGTGAAGGAAGATGTTTTTTTATGTCCAAACACACAAGTGTCGAACCCGAGACCTTTTTTGTTTTGTGTTTTTGAGAACACGATGATAAAATGTCAATGTGTTTATGTACGTTGTATATTTTTGTATAGATATCTAATTGGTACATGGCCAAGTGAACACTTGGCGTATTCGTGCAAAGAAATTGTCACATGACTGTGACGTCAGATTCGTCAAATTCTTTCATCATGGTATTCTCACAGTGGCTTCTCAATTTATTTTTGCCAACATAATATACATTAGGCAAAATATACATATGTACACTAAAAACAGTGACATCCACAATTTTAATACCAGAAATAAGCACAAACTGTACGCTCCTTTCCACCGGCTTCATAAGGTCCAGAGCTCATTTGTGGGGCTCGGTATCCGCTTTTATAACATGCTACCTCATTCTTTCCTGGATTTACCTTTTAACGCGTTTAAAGCTAAAGTTAAATCAAACCTTTGTTCTAAAGCATATTATTCGATCAACGACTATTTAGAAGACAAGAATAGTTGGTCGCTTTGTTGAACGCAGGACAATGTTACTATGTTCTTTTACTGTTTAATAGTTCTTTATTTTTGTGTATGTTTCTTCTACTATCCATATTTTTATGTTATTGACATGATCCTCTCATTACATTGTGTGAATGAGTTGTATTGATATAATTCAGCATTGCACATGTCAGCGGGCACGCCCTTGGACTGCCTTGGAGGCTTTTTATGTATTCAGTTTAGCAGGCTTTGCTTGAGTTAATTGTCGATTTTGGTATATATAACTTTTTATTTATTTATTTTGGCATATTGGTGTGTGCTAGCTAACATGTAGCAAATTATTTAATTGAATGACGTATAAAGATGATTGACATAATTATTATTTTTGACATAATGTGTTGTATAGCTTCAGGTTCTTCAAACCTATCAGACAGACGTGTTGCTGGGGAGTTTGTTCCTCCACTTCTTCTTCCCAGCAAAAACACTAGGAAGTGGTGAAGGGTGGGCGTTTTGGGGGACTGTCTTATGTAAACGTCTTTGACGTTCAAAAAGTGCTGATTCTCAGCCTAATTTGAATAAATGAATTTTGATTTTGATTTTGATTTTGATCAACATGGACTTCACTGTACATATTACTAGGCAAGAAACGGATAGGTCAACAAGTTGTGTATTATCTATTTTTAGACTATATTATCTGTTGTGCAGATCATTAGACATCCGTGTCGTTTGACAGCATGGTCTTTTTTATATTTTCTATAGAAATTTTGTCATTAGCAGCCCGGAATCTGGAATTGTGCCCGGTTAGTGGCAATAGGCTCGCCCCTTATTACATGGGAATTAAACAACATAACTCGCGAAATGTAGGTGTTTCTATAGGTGCCCCTCTGCCCAACCCTTAGGGATAAGTAGGAGTGATGTTATGTCATGTATTTCTTTATTCGTTTCTGTCCAATTATGTAGATTTACAAAGCAATTGATTTCAATCACTGCATGCCTAAAAGTTTTCAAGTCTAAAAGAATACTTCAACACGACGCTTGAGTGAACGTCGTGTTGAACGTTACAACCTACGTTGTAACGTTAACTTGCAACGATTTAATTTTCATCAGAATACTTCATCAGATTACTGGCGTTTTCTGCCGAATAAGCGATACTGCGATCGCAACATAAAGTTGTAAAAATAACTTCGACACCCATTGTTTAAAAATATGATAAATTTATGATGGCATAGTTGCCACTTGTTCACAGGTTTGATAGTTAGGCCCGGCGCCCACCGTCGGCACGGCACGGTAAGGGATTTTAGTAAGCGCAAATGATTTGAGATCTTATTTCAGTATGCTTAGCGTTCACATTTCGGTATGCCAGAACGTGGCGAAAGATGCCAAAGCAGACTGTAACGTATCAATGAAATGTGAGCGTTGTTTTAAATAAGATTCGAAATCATCTGTATTACAAAAATCCTTAACGTGCCGTACCGCCAGTGGGCGCCGAGCCTAAGCGATAATTCGATCGAAATATAACTTAACCTTCTAAAAATATCATCGACGCCCATTGTTTAAAAATTCGATACATTTAAGATGGCTAAGTTTCTACTTGTTCACAGCTTTGATACAGGGATTATACTTAGACGACAAGAATAGTTGGTCGCTTTGTTGAACGCATTACAGTTTTATAATGTTGTTTAACTCTATTAAGTTTATTGACAGGTTAAATAATTGTTTATTTATTTAACTGCTAATCAATTTGTTTCACATTGCTTCTTAATGAGTTGTATTGCAATTTGTGGTTAACCAGCGACCTCGACAATTTATTGATTTTTTACGGACGGATAACAAGGAAGTGGTTCTCAATTCGACGCGTAATAATAAATCATAATTATACTACTATTAAAAATAAGAAAGACTTTTTTGTTTGTTTGCACCAAATAGGCTCCGGATCTACTAGACCGATTTAAACCAATAGAAAGAGAAATTATCAGGAAGTAACATAGGCTACATTCTTTTTTATTGGATAGGGTATCAAATTTGGTCTGAAAACAAAAATCATTTGTGGCAGCCCTATGGAAATAATTAAGCATGGCATGTAAGCCTTTCATACTTGCGAGGATTTTATTTATTCAGTTTTGCAGGCTTTTGCTTGAGTTTAGTTGGTAATTTAAATAGTTTTGGCATATTAGAATGTGCCCAATGATTTATAAAGTCGATTTCTATGTTTATATTACTTATATCGTTTACAATCGAGTTCTTCAAACTTATCAGACAGATGGGTTGCTGTAGAGTTTGTTGAGCCACTTCTTCCCA
This sequence comes from Phlogophora meticulosa, assembly GCA_905147745.2. Lineage (NCBI taxonomy): Eukaryota > Metazoa > Arthropoda > Insecta > Lepidoptera > Noctuidae > Phlogophora > Phlogophora meticulosa. The sequence continues at coordinate 7,117,832 of LR990535.1, read as the reverse complement.
CCAAAAACATTAGCGTTCGGTCGGACAACAATTTGAATAAATGAATTTAGATTTAATTCATAATCTTACTATTGGTAATCCCCTTGGGCGAGATTGCGTTAGGCTATCTACTCACCAGTAGGGTGGAACTGCACGAACTCCATGTCTTCGTTCTGCAGACCAGCACGGGCCGCCATGGCCGTGCCGTCGCCGGTGCAAGTGTGGGCAGACGTGCAGCTGAAGTACGAGCGACCGGTGCCGCCCGTAGCCAGGATTGTGTTCTTGGCTTGGAACCTATGGCCAAAATTAATAAGCTTTATTATTTTCGACTGCACGTTTGGCGCAGTGGCTGAGCGATCGACTGCTGCGCCGCGTGTCGTGGGTTAGATTCCCGCACGGAACAAATATTTGTATGGCCTACAGATAGTTATCCGGGTGTGGCTGTTCGTGTATGTGACTTTAAATGATTGTAAACGCACCCACGACACAGGAGAAATTCCTAGTGTGGGGCAGTTTTTTTTTTAAATTACTAATACATATCAGTAAACTGGGCTTAAAATACTTCTTATAGAAAGTTTTCTCAAGCCGTTTGAAGCTTTCACAAGTGGCGATATTTAAAAGCTGTGTGGGAGTCGCCTTAGTGGGTTTGAACCATGCATGCTTAATTGAAGCACTCTGGATTGCCACCTATATATAGCAGTGACTTGTATCATGTCAGTTTACGCATACAAAGTACATAATATCATGAAACAAAAATCATACTAATTTTGCTAGCATTCAGAAACGAGACTTAGCATAAAAGTATGCTTCGATCTGTCAAAATCAGTGCTAACTCTCATATTTTTTGCACAAGACACAATGTATTTATTTATTAGGCTTTTCAACAATGAGTACACTGTTACTTTAAAATTTATACAATTCAAACTCAAGTTTAAGCGCCTCATCACTTACTAAGCTAAGCCTAAGTATAGAGGTTTATGAGTGATAATATTAGATATAATATGATAATATTATTTGAATTTTGAGTTCTTATTTCTAAAAGTAACAGTTGGAAAAAACCTAAAGAACTGTTATCTGTATATTTGTAAAATGAAACAAAAGCAAGTACGCAGACAGATTAGCACTATCCGATAACAATTTTGGTAACCTTCTTAATAAAATAAAAACAAAAACAAGTCAAACAAGTATATTTAAAAGAGATAAAAATATTACGAGTATGATACTTTTGTTATCAAATATTGTGTTGTAGCTAACAGGACTTGCTTCCGTGATTTTTTGCCGCAGTATGACGTAAAGTGTAGTTTCTATTATACTCAAAATGTAAAAATATACATCGGCCTGTAAATTGTGTTACTAGTAATACTTTTTTTGGCTTGCTATACTCTCCATCACGCGTTCCGCCACCTCCTTCGCTAGCATTACTATTGCGCAGAAGGAGGTGACTGTTTATGCTTCCTTGTGTTGTCCTTGCAAACTAAGTTTATAAATTCAGTGATAGCCACAAGGTTTTTTCGTCCAGAGATATAATGAGTCTTGCTGTTTATTTTATTCAGACATACTGTACGGCAGACAGACTCACGACATTTTCTATGTTTACGGTATTTTAAGTATCATTAATTACTCATTACACTTAAAATTAGAACGATAAGAATGTGGAGCAGTCACGTTTGTTATTGAGATCGATAAAGAGACCCTTATTTATTATTGCTTCGGATCTATAACCAACAGTCAGCAACAAACTTCATTTATTTTATGGCAAAAAGAAGAAAATTCGCCACGACATGGTATGATATAATGCAAAATAATTGATTTATGTACGTTTTAATTACTTCAAATATTTGCGTGTAATCGATTAATAAACAGCGTGGCTTGCTTCGCTCAGCAGCAGTTGCCCACGTCTGTGTGCTTTGTTTAATAAGACATGTTAAAAATAAATGAATTTTTATAGGTGTAGGACGTAGGTGTATGTGTATATACAGAGGTCGGAATTAGGTAGAGTTATTTATGTACTTGCACCGAAATGTTGATATTAATATGGATTTCCCGGGATTTATAATAAAATCCCGTGTGGTCAACAATATTACAAATAAATAATAATAAAAACCTCAGAGATAGATAAGACATTCGGACATCCGATGTCGGATGGTTTAAATTGTGTAAAAGTAAATAACTTTTTTATTCAATAAATCACGGGATTTTCCTGGTCTTCATAATTAATCCCGGGATTTGAGACATATCCACTTTATTCTTTCGTTGTAAGAAATCAGTGTAAGTACATAAATAACTCTACCTAATCCTGACCTCTGGTGATATAGTAACTAAAATAAGTTATATTGAACTATTAACAACTTATTCTGTATCCTAATGGCATTCATATAAAAGTTCTATTTATTTACGATGTCAGTTTTGTAAAATATTCTTTATATCAATAAAAATACTGTGGCCCACTTATTTTGTTAGGTACAATTACCAATTACAGATTAACATGTTTCATTCTAATATCCACTAAAAAGCCTAGTCTTTGAGACAGCAATCGTCTGACCGTACCGTTATCTTCCTTTGTCACATAGCGGCGTGCTACTTACACGCTTTTCATAGTCATTTAATGTATTGCGTTGTAGAGGGAAGCACATATTACACTTCTCTAAATATATCGACCCTACGCCCGGTGCAATTTACCGTTGGTAAACTAACGAGACTTGGACCAACAAACAATGGAATTGTCTAATATCTGGGCCGCCTTATTCTTGAGTGTGTATTTTTTAGCAGGGTCACTGGAGCGAGAGCAATGACCTTAAGTTCATTGACCCACTTAACTAGTAAAGCGACAACGATCTTTGTTTGTGTAAGCCAGGTATGGTATAAATCTTAAGGTAAGTTTTCATTCTGTTAAAAACAGTTTGGCAAACTGCAGATAGGAAATGGTCGCCACTTATGTTGAAATTGAAAGCTGGTGATTGGTTGCAGGCTGCAGCAATCAAGTAACTATGGTAATAGTTGTATATGTGTAACTGTTTGTGTCAATCACTAACTAAACGAAAACTTATCACAGTGTAGCATATTCTACCGTTGGTAAAAGAGCAGCTTTAGTGAAAAGGTATTTAAATTGTGAACATTATTATAATGTATGGGTTTTTTTGTTTTTGTTTTCTTTAAGTTCATTTTTTGTTGAAGACTGGTAGGCAGACAGGTATAACCGGAATAATGTGATGTTTGGTTTGAAAGGTATTAAATACAATGCGACATCGAGAACGCTGGTTAGATACTAGATATTTTCTTTATAAACTGACGAATAATGACGAGAAGCGGAAACTGGGGACATCTACCTATTTAAGAACATTGGCGGACTAAGCCCGTCAGAGGCCCGGGGCGGCAAAGCTGAATGAGGCCCGGGGCGCCAAATCGAATGAGTCCTCAACTTTAAACAAATCTAGTTTTACAAGCTTTTTATTCAGTTCATTTGTATGTAGTGTTTATGTTTATTTCGTTAATATCTGGAAAGTGAAATTAATCGCAAAGTACCCACTACAAAGACGGGAATTCCCCCAGCGTATTGGACGGGTTCAGCAAAGTTAAAAGAATATTAATACAGCGTAAAAAGTCTAAATGGCTGTAGTGTCAGTATCTTGATGAAATTATGTAGGTTAGGTACTTAGCACATTTTTAAAGTCTTGTTTAGGATTTGATCAGGGGAATGCGGACGCATTTGGGGGCCCCCAAGACCGGAGGCCCGGGGCGGGCCACCCCTTCCGCCCCCCTGTTAGTCCGCCACTGCAGATAACTAAAACAGTCTAGTTTTGAATACTGAGCGACCCCTAGTAGTTATAAACACACTTAGCCCGAGATTAATAAACGTTACATAGCACGTGCTTTTGTTAAGCATTATCCCTGTCAGGTAACCGTCAAGTTATAAGTATAAGATTGAGATTTAAGTTAAAGTACATGCTAAATAAAGTTTATTAATGTCTAACTTACAGAAACATACCACATACCAGAATTGCCTATAATGAAAACAGACTTATGCCCGTATTGCACTAATATCCAAATAAAATGTCTTAATATTGTAGCACTGATGTATTTTCAACTTTCGGCACTAAGACGAACGTTGAAACAACAACAGCGTGCGTTTATTGTTATTGTTTAGTAGTGAAAACAAGCATTCGTTTTCAGTTTTATGTAAAGGAAGATCACGTGTATACGACTTTCTCCCGTAAAAGCTTCAGGTTTCAAATCGATGACGAATTATTAGGTATTCAACTTATCCTTCGGAGTGCTTTCTCTTTGTTTTCATTTTTGGGAAATAAGTCTTCGTACTTACGATTATTGTGCGTAAAAGAACTCGATGGTTTACAATAAAGATGCATGGACTTTATACAAGTCACAGTGGCGACACCTGAAGTGAGCATGCGGCTGTTTTTGTCCTCACTCGGAATTCCGAAGGCATGGTGGGTGATGACGGGTTTTATGTTCCTTTTAAATCGGCGGGTAGTCCTTCCCCAGACGATCTCTTCTTCTACTAATGATATAACCTATGTATCAATAATCATACCTGTGTAGTGTTCCATCTTCAAGGTTGATAGCGATGCAGCCTGTGCACACTCCATCCTCCATCAGCAAGTCCAGTGCGAAGTATTCAATGAAGTACTCGCAATCGTATCGTAGAGACTGGCCGTAGAGGGTGTGGAGAAGCGAGTGTCCAGTCCTGGACGAAAAAAAAAACATTATGATAATGTTGTCATGTCACTAGAAGTAACACACAGTAGGTACCTGCAGGAATAACTTTCGGAATAGTAAAGTTATTTTGATAGAAAAACAATAATCTCGACCATTGCTTTTGTTATAGAAATTGTAACAATGCGAAAAGGGAGTGTATTTGACGACAACAGACAATTAATGCTTAAGTAGCTGGGTTATATTACATAAGCTGTCAAACAAATCGTACAGTATGACATGTAAAGCCATTATTATTTCAAGATTTAATTCATTGTTGCGATAATGACGATAATTATTCAAATACAACAACTATATTTAAAACGTTTTGGTGAGCCCACAATAAAAGTATTTTATGGGTATTGCTATTTACTACTTTAATCCTCTTTAATTCTATTGATGCTGCTTGAGACTTTAAATCTTACGGCACGATAAACCCTGCGTTAGTAGTGCTAATCATAAAACATGAGTAGCTATCTTGATTCGATCTAATTTATAGTCGCAATAAATCTTTTATTTAATATAAACCTACATGGTACTTATTTTATACTTCAATTATTTATTTAAGTATACATGCAGAACACTATACATGAAAGACATTGGACAGTACAATTTGGCAAACTAAAACCATCTTAGTATCTGTTAAGATTTCTTAATAGATAAACAGACTTATAAAACGTCAAAAGCTAGGCTCACAATTCGAATTGGTTGTTTCATGAAGAAGAACAGGGAAGAAACTCCATGTTTACTATTTTCAAAATAACTCCACAAAATGTTATAAGCAATTTTTCACAAATACTGTTATCCTGGGAAACAAACCTTTCATAAAATGTACCTTATGTGCTAGATGCTCTGATCAACCCATTAACCTGCAGGCCACTACTACTACTACGAGGATATGAATAATTGAATGTGTATGTACCTATCAGCGACAGCGCAGCACCTATGCGCCTGGCCACCCTTGCCGAACTTGAGGGACTGTCCTCCAAAGGCTCTCTGGTAGATCCTGCCTTCAGGCGTGCGGGAAAAAGGCATGCCGTAGTTGTCCAGCTCGATGACGGCATGAGGTGCCTCCCGAGTCATGTAGTGAATGGCGTCCTATGACAAAAATTTAATTGATGAAACATACTTTTAAATAGTAGCATAAATAATAAAGACTCTCTCTTTAAAATATATAAGATACTTAATATAATAAATCAAAACGACGTGAACCGTCTGTCAGTACATATGTAATCAATCATGTTGCTTATTACTATAAAAATAAAAGTGATAATGCTCGTTAATAGTAAGTCCAAACTACTGCTTTACGCACACATAAGTTTATAGTCCATACTACGTTTCAGAACGTTCGGAAAATGCCGCTCTGCTAGATAAACGCTAAACTAATTATACACACCGTCACAGTTTTTGATAACGCTAATGTTTTTGATAGCAGACTGGCTAACAAACCTGTTATTAAGGAAACCTGTCTCTCATGATACAGGTTTTCTTAATAACAGGTTTGCATACTGTTTCAAAATTTCATGCAATATTGTGTAAGTGCTCTTTTAAGTAAATGTCGAATGTGTAACTTAATAGATATACAGTGGAATTTAATATTCTATTAAATTCGATTTTTCATGGTTGCCCATATTGTTTTAAACCATGTATTACACACGCTCTGCTTAGCTTGGGGCTAGATGATGCTGTGTGTATTGTCCAGCATTATTATTATAATGTATTGCATCACACTATTAGCACATAACTATTTTTATGGTAATCTGCCTATTTCCACCTAACCACTTACACAGGTTTATTGTTATAGTGTATCTTTAAGACTTAGGCTTATTTTATGAGAAACAAAAAATTATGATATGCACAAATAATGTATTTATTGCAAATCTTGTTTTATTTACTGCAAAAAGTTCAGTTTTCACAACTACTTTATTGAATTAACCTTATAAACATAAGTTACAATTTTGGCACAAATTCCCTCACACATTCTTTATTTTAATCCAATGCTATGGTTTTGGACTCCATCATTAAAAAAAGAAAAAGTTGTAAATTAAAAGTTATGGCTGGCTGTCTTTCTGTTATGGTTTCCAAAACCAAATTCTTAATACACCTTAAGTGTGGTTTTTAACTTAATGTAAATGCATTAAGTACTTCAATAATAATAAGTAACAGCATAATGATTCTGATCTGTACATTCACTTAAATCTTTAAGATATGAAACATTTTTTTATCACACAAATATGCTACTTTAGTTGTTGTGCAAATTTACTTAGCCAATATTGACAATTGACTCACATCTCCTTGGTAATTAGAGTGCAAACACAATATTGATAGTTCTTGTCTATCACTTATGTTTAGAGATACAGACATAACAACAGAATTTAATGAAATAATAACAAATCAGAATTAGGGAAACATCTTAAAATAAATGTAAGAAACATTTATTTTCAGATGTTTATCTATTTCATATAGGTTTCTTAAAATATCTTTTAGTTTTTACTTATTGAAAATAAATATTGTTGTACTCTTGTTTATTTACCTGATCACCCAGCCAATCAGAACCCTTGACTGTGTCGTACATGTGCCAGAGCCAGTTGTCTTCCTCCATGTTACCTGAAATATTATGTAATATCAGTCACTACAGTACTAATAAGTTATCAAATCTATTTTTATATTTTTATCATATATCTATCTGATCTGGTTTTATAGACCAGAAAGACTTCAGGCATGTGTTTCTTTAACATTTAGAAATATAGATACAGCAGTTCTTACTACAGTACTATATGGAAAAATTATGATTGTGATTTCATTTTGTCACATAAGAAAATAACTACAGCAACAATGTTTATATAATATGATAATTACCTAACGCAGCATTAATCCCTCCCTGAGCAGCAACAGTGTGGGACCTAGTAGGGAACAGTTTGGTGACTACTGCAGTCTTGAAGCCTTCCTGCACCAGACCGAAGGCAGCACGTAGACCAGCCCCACCCGCTCCAATCACTAAAGCATCATGCTTGTGATCTATCACAGTATAGGCCTTTGAGGTATTTGTGTTTACTGAGGCATCTTTGATTGGAGTGGCACCGCCTACTGATAAATGCAGGTTTCGGTATAAATATGAAGCCTGAAACAATGAAAATACATAGATGTTAAAAATAGAACTGTCTTTGTTTTCAAATAGCATTGATATAATTCATTCACATGTAAAACATGCATTGATGGGTAGATAGATAGATAGATTTATGTATTTGATTAGAATGTAGGTAATTAGTATAATTAAGTGTTACAATATTTTTGATCCTTATATATTCTGCCTCATGGCATGCAATATTTTATTTAACGGGTGTAACATAATTCTTGATGGTATACTAATAATCTTTAGTTTGTTATACAGTACCCATGTGAACAGCATAGAGCAGTGAACTTGAGTAGGTAAGTATTTTATTACTTAGTGTGTAAATATATTTAATACTACAAAGATTTTTGGGTACCTACATGAAGGTAAAAAGTAAAGTAAGAACACTAAACTTTTTTTGCAAGACTAACCTCAGGTAAACCTGACTTCTCCCTCATGCTTTATATTTTCTATTTTATTTTGGAGTGACATAATAAACGTAACTTTCAATAAGTACCATTTTATTTGCATAGGCAGCAACTTTCAAAATTAAACTATCCCATAGCATTGTCTAAAAAGCTTGTTTTGAATTACGTAAATGTTAACATAGCATTCTGCACCTTCCTACATTTTCACGTGAGTATCACTGGGAGTGTTCCAGTGGAATGTTAAAAACATTTTTTTACCGATTACATAACGTTATCACGAATATTGATAAAAACATGGATAAACGAACTCACCAATGAAGCAGGGCTTCGAGAAACGGATACTTTCATTAATGCACTCATGATGGAACTCTCTGTCCGCACCACGAATACAATTTTATTGTTTTTCGTCAAACAGAAATCACATTCACGAACACTACTTTGCTCGGCAAGGCAAGCTGTCACAAAACTTGACGTTAGTGACGCACCATCGATCGAAGCAATCAAAGCGCTCCGGAGTTTGCGTGAATACGAATTTTGAGTGATGTTCCTTGCGTTACGTCAACTTACATCCATTTTGCTGCTACCACCAAACTCCACATTATGCAAAATGCAATGTAAGGTAATCTCACATCACAATATCCTTGATAAAAATGAAGCTAAAAGTTGTTGCTTACCGTTCATTTTGTAATCTTCAAGTTTTATGAGCAGAAATTAATAAAATGTGCATTACATAAAATATCTATGATTGATTATTTTTTTAACACACGAAAATCTACGCATACTGTACTCACTTGTTTTTCCTTATCGTAGTTTTACTATTGGCAAAAGAAAAGACTTCCACTTTCACTTTCCAAACCTCTTAATTTTGTGTGAATGTTGTTTGAGCTATGCACGGTAGGGCAACGAAACCAGTAAGTATAAACTGGCCTCGTAATCTATTGAAACTGGTAACCACCAGTTTACCGGATGTCCAGAGATACTAAATTATATCTTGTGAACCTCAAAGAAATCATTTAGTATCACTGGATAATGGATATAATATGACTAAACGTTCTATGGGTAGCAGCTCCACTCCACTGTTAGTTGTTATAAGTTTAACAAGCAGATTTTATTTACAAAAAAGCTTTGAAAATAGACTTACTACAACCTTGTAAAACGTATACCTACTTACTACTTAATTTTGTTATAAAACCTTTAATATGCTCATTCTTCGACCCGCTTTGGAAGTTTCAAAACAAATTACAGGGGGTATAAATTGATAAACTTACTATCAGTTAACCTCGTTTCATAGATAGACAATTAGGTTTATCCACTATAATCTTTTTATATTGCCTCATTAGTCTAGTAGGCACAAGTGCTACTGGCTACTGCATAGAATGAGGTTCTGGATACGATTCCCAAGTCGGATAAAATGTTTGGGATTTCCATCAGGGTTCTTTCGGAAGCACTCTGGGTTTTGGATTGGTACTTGGTTGGTGGGCGATAAGCGCGCATCCTATTAAATCAGACTTAAACATACCTGGAAAAGTATTTCATCAGATACTAGGCAACGTAGCAATTAGGCCTATATGTACCATTTATAGACTAGATTTATATATTTAAAGATAAAGGAGAATCAAAAACATACCAGACGTAAGAAGGTAAATGAAGGAAAAGGAGGATAGAATATAAAAATCTAAATTGTGCACCATAAAAAACTAATATAAGTTAAACGACATTGAAAAAAGTACAGGATTTTTATTGTTCTCTGTGCATTACGCACTTTGTACGTCTGGTATATATGTTTACGTTTCTGTACGTCAGTAACGGAAAACAACTAATGTAGTTGCTAGTGATGTGTTATAAATATTGGCAGCAAATCATGCTTGCGATTTCTAAATGAAACGCGTGCTGTGTTAATCAGACTGCGAAACTGGGCTAGCCAATACATTTATTTAATGTTCTCATGCAAAAGAACTTCGACCAAAAACAGGAAAATTTGCCGACAGTTTAAGGTGCTAGCATAATTGATACTTTGAACTACGAAATTGAATATTCGAACGGTAAGAGGTCATGGATATGATGTGATACGTCAACTTAACTTGTCTATATTATCGTTGGTCGATCGATCTGATGATCACACTTGGCTGTCAACAATTTTTAGCATGAGAGTGCTAGAACAAGAAAGCAACATAGAAAAATACTAACCAGACAAAGATAGCAATTCTTCTGTGCATAATAATTGAATATTGTTGCAACTGCGATAATTATAATATTTTTATTTATAGGTTCAGGTTGTGAAGTGATGTTTCCTTCTTTCTAAAATGCGTAAATATTTTGTAATTACATTGAATTGAATAGAGCAGCATTGTAGTTATAACTAGTTATAACAGAATGGCTGAAAATCCTAGCAGCGATGGCCTTTCAGAAGCCGAAAGACTAAGAGGTGGGTGTTAGAATAGGTTGGTCTATTTTTTCTCATAAGGCCGGTCTTCTATTATAACTGAAATACTTGTTTACAGAAGACGAATTGGCTCAAGAACTCGAACACAGTGATTCCAATGAAGACGATTCACAAGAGATTTCACTGGAAATCGAAGAAAAGTTGTTGAAAGATGAACCAGAATGTAAGTTTTATACCTTGTATGCTAATCCTATTCAATACTGACTGTCATATTCTTCATCCCTAGCTCTTGTTCTAACTTAGTCGAGGAAATTCGAGGGAAGATAGGATAATGTGTCTAGGAAACTAAGATATAGTGACCTTACATAATATAATATAAACAGACTGATGAAATGGGCACTAATAATCAGAAACACCAGCTATAGGAAATGCCTTCTTCAGCCAGCCCGCTGTAAGGTAGATATTATTTCAGAATAGCCAGGGCCGGTCTTAAGGATGTTAGCACCCATTTTTTATGATTGCGGGCCATCTTGCAGCAGATTACTGCTCAACATATTCTACTCTTATATCATACTTAAATGGCTGGTTTAGAAATATATTATACACTTCAAATGACAAGGTAGTACACAAGCAATGATTTGCTGTGTTTAGCAGCTTGTTAATTGATTCTAGGAAATCTTTTAGATCTAAAATATATGATTATCCATTATATGGGAAAAAATAACTAGGCCCATCCTTAAACCACCTCCTTTATTTTTCAGACACAACTCTTGTTAACTATGGAGAGAGTGCACAAACCATAAACCTAGAAAGTGATGTAATTGAAACTTATTCTGATAGCTCTCAGAATGTGGAGACTATTCACAGAGCTGATGAACTTGGTAACATATACACTGACAACTCCGACACATTTGTTAGTTCACAGCCGGACACTCTTACTGACCAGTATGAACCCTACTTAAATGATTACACATTTGACCACTCGAACTTGGACCAACAACCAGATATTACTGACGATAAATATGACAAATTGGAAGAAGACAATAGGGACAGCACTATTGTTCCTAACATAAATGAGTTCCAGCAGGGTGAGTCGGTGGAATACGAATCTCAAATAACAGAAGAAATGCTCATAAATGAGAGGGAAAGGGAAAAGAAGAGTAAGAAAGAATTGGAGGAAGAGGAGCGTGAAAAGATGCAGTAAGTTGATTTATTGTAAATTTCAAATGGAAAACTTGAAAATTACTTTATAGTTGTATGTTAACAATAAACAATCTTGTTATACAGGGTTCTAGTCTCCAATTTCACAGAAGAGCAGTTGGATAGGTATGAGATGTACCGACGAGCAGCTTTCCCCAAGGCAGCTATAAAAAGGCTGATGCAGACCATCACCGGATGTTCAGTTGGCCAGAATGTTGTGATAGCCATGTCTGGTATTGCCAAAGTATTCGTAGGCGAAGTTGTGGAAGAAGGTAAGCACATCTTTACTAGTAAAGAATAACTGCAAATAAACTGTCCATTTCAATGATCTACAACAGTATTGCTTCATGGAAAATGCTGGTAATCCATGTAAATATTTAGCTGCATCTGGTTAGACTGGAAGCTGCACCCCAACATAGCGAATAATTGCGAAAAGGGTAGACAGATGCAGATGATGATGATGGATCTATTAGGAAATTTACAATAAATTCCACCATATTATCTCCCATCAGTAGACTAAATAGTGAGATCTCACAACATGTGACCACACCTCTCCCACATTGTTATATTTAAGTGGTAGGCTGGAATAACTTCTACATAAGTTGTTTAATTACACTGCTAAAAAAGTGGTTGTCCTTATATATATATTTTTTCTAAAAATTAAATGTTACGCCACACAAGGAATTTCTTCTGTATCGTGGGTGCGTTTACAAATATTTAAGGTCACATACACAAACAGCCAGACCCGGAACAACTACCTGTAGGACATACAAATATTAATTCCGTGCGGGAATCGAACTCACGGGCACGCGGCGTAGCAGTCGAGCGCTCAGCCACTGCGCCAACCGCGTCGTTTGATAATAATTGAAAAGTTCATAGTCCCTGTTTGTATAAGTTTATGAAACTCCATTTTGATCATCATTTGCTGTTTTTTTTTTTTATATTATGGACTGTTATAATTAAAGCTAGTAAAAATCGGGTTCCTTGTCATTTTATGAACAAAAGTAATTTTTCTTTTCAGCTCTTGAAGTATTAGATAAGTCAGGAGAGGCAGGGCCGCTACAACCCAAACACCTTCGAGAGGCCCTTCGCAGGCTGCGGGTAAGAGGTGCAATACCAACGAGAAAAGGACATAAGAGTATGTTCAGACTGTAGACGCCTTATATTATTATTTAAACTCTTAACTTAGACTTAGTTGTTATGTTTTAAAAATTAAGAATAAAACAATATTTTTTTTTTATTTTTTTTACAATTTGATTAAAAGTTGATTTGATGATATTGTAAATAAAACTAGTATATTATATTATGCTTTTTCAGTATACTAAAACTTCCTTTATAAAGTTCTTCTGTTGACTAATTTCGATATTGCTGAAACAAGAAATATTATGTCATGATTTTACATAATCATTAGATAGTAATAATAGTCATGGATCGCGAGGTTAAAGAAGTCTGAGATATGAACTCGGAAATCGTTGTCGTGTCAGCCAATGGTTTAATAGCCAAGAGCCTCGACCAACATCTGGGGAGGCTCTCGTTAGGCAGCTGAATCAAGGGCTTGATTTAGAAATATACTGGACATGGCTCACATAGAGGCGATTTCTCTCTGTGGAGCTGTTTTTTTATATTATTAAAGGTTTTTTTATATGGAAATATTTGAAGATGTTAATAGCAAGTAAGTAAAATTAATAATGGAGAATAATAGTCATGTTCACTTTAAAAGCAATTTTTGTATCTTAGGCGATTGGCACACTGCAACGCATCACACAGCGGGGTGCGTGGCGACGAACGACGAACACTGCGCGTGAATGCGTTTCCTGTGTGTTGGATACGCGTGTTTTCCATACAAACACAGGTACTTGCAAACAACGTAAGAACGCGCACTCCCGCGCTACGCTGCGTGATGCGGTGCAGTGTGCTAATCGCCTTAGTGTTTAAATGAAATAAGATATTTAATGTAGCAGGTTTTATATCACTTTAGGCTAATATACATACTTATGGCATACCTTTTTCTGTAATATAGGGGTTGTGAAACAAACAACAGGTTATCATTATTAAAATGTTAATTTATTACATGATAAAATCGTTATTTTATTAAAAACAATATACAACAGTAACTAAGGATTAATCAAGTTCGAAAACTTTTAAAATAAAATCAGTCTTGTTAAAATGGCCAACTATGTTGTGGATAAGAGATGTTAATGGAAATCCTTGGAAGGGTACCTAATCAAAACTATTATATAAATAAAATGGAATTTGCTAACAATAGCAAATTGTAAATTAATAGTGTATACAAAATTCCATTCAAAACCCAAATTACATTATAAAGAAATTGGCACTAAAAAGTTATTTTTGAATTCATTCAACTTCCATGAGAACAATTTTGATTTATCAAAGTGTATCACAGATATTGCAATTTCCAAGGCTACCCTGGCCAATTTTTATTTGATAAAAGTTAAAGCAACAGAAATTAAAAATTCGCAAACAAAATAACAGAGATTATACCAACAATACAGAAAATTACAATCTAGGTAATTGTGAAGGCACAAATTAGTTTATAAATTACAGCAATTTGGTAACGTTTTGTAAACATATTACGTTATTAGTTTATAGATACTACACATAACTTTAAGAAAACTTTTCAATTTACATCTAAGTAGTGGTCCAAGATTGTTTATTTGTGCAAATACATACCATACTTTTGAGTAAGTATAAAAATATACTTTTCATGTTTGAGGTTAATTTAAGATATAATAAATAATCATCAGATTAAAAAAACAGATTCTCTATTAAATAATGCAATGTGTAATACATAATATATCTTTCATTTCCTTGCAATGCCTACATCAATGCTTATCATGGCGATGCACCATTTGGTCATCAACAATAAACTCATATAAAACGTTTTCAGAACGCAAACAATTACAGAACACATTTTGTTTGGTATCCTAAAGTCTCCCGACATCTGTACAAATTGAACATGTATATTCATAAGTGATACGTATTTCATGATATCAATACTTTTACTGGTATTTCGTCAACATCATATGTTGTGTAAGAAAACATTGCGGTAAAATGCGCTGTTCGAGTCGCTATCGACTTCGAAACGGTCGCACACGCCACAACGTCTGTCGCTGGTGCGCTAAATACTAATCACCAGTATGCCTACATAAATCGGCAATACTTGAAAAGACTAGAAGTCGCTCACTGATATCCCTGGGGTTTTAGACGACGAGTCTTTTGACACCGCACTCGATGCAGAACTTGGCGGTGTCGACGGGAAACTTGTTGCCGCACTCGTGGCAGAAGCGCGACGGGCGCGACGTGCGCGGCGGGGGCGCGGGCGCGGGCGCGGGGGCGCGGCGCCGCGCCAGCGACGCCTCCGAGCCCGACGAGCTCAGCGAGCCGTGCGCGCGCCACGACGACGACGCGCGGGAACTTGCGCGCTTTTCTGTAGGTAGTAAGTCAAACGTATGTATTTTATCTAAATAGTAAAAACTAAACTAAGTCTCTTTTTATGTCTGTCTGTATAGATGCGTTCTTCTCAACTTCTTAATGTATTTTAATGTCGATTTCACCATCTAGGGAATTTATTCTTAAATGTTATTTTTATAAAATATGTTTACATTTAACTCAAACATACTACGGAAATAGATGATTGCGAATACTAGCGCGCGTGCGCCCAGAATTGGCTCTTCTCGAATGTCTGTTCAGGTGGGTGGACTATCAGGACCGAGGACCGAGAGACCTTTTAACAGCACTTACCGTTGATATGATTGTCTTGTTCCTTATAGAGTAGGTCTGGAGGAGGTAGAGTTCCATCAAGCTCGGCTGAGCGCTCCATCGCGAGGAACTCGTCGCTGGAGATCGACCGCGCATCGTCCTTGTTACTGCCGCTCGAGTCCGACCCAGCTGGTATTTGTTCTAGAGACGTCATCCCATTGCTAGGCTCCTTGGAAGTACATAGTGAAAGTTTCGACGGAGATATTCTGTTTAGACTGAAAATTTAAAATCTTATTACTCTCTTTTCATACGATTCAATAACTGTTTTTGCATGTAATGAAAACAATTACCTGACTAACCTGCTATAAGCTGAATCATTACTCTGTTTTCCATTTGGCGTGTGGTTTCCATTAGAAATATTATCAATTTTTTTGATTTTTCGTTCAGTCTTCATTCGTGAATCTCTTTTGGTTGTGCCATTAAAGTTGGTTATCTCTTTACTCGACTGATTTTCGTTCTTCTCATTTTCGTAGAATTTGTCAAAATCTTTAAGAGACTGCATCAGGTCTTGTTCCAGTTGATCGGATTTATGGCGGCTCTTCCCACTGTCCATCTTTGGTGTATGCTTCCTTTGGATGGAATCAAGGAGGGAGGTGGAACGTTTCACAGAGGAAGGGAAAAGGCTCTCACTCACATTGTTACTGCTAAAATTGAGAGACATGGACTTGTTAACAGGGTTCATACCGTTGATAACTTTGGGGGAAGAACTAATACTATTTAATTCTGAAGTCCTGTTGCTGTCCGCAAGCTCGGACTGTTTAACTATTCTAGTGGTCGAGCTACATGTGCGTTTGTTTTCTATTTTTTGTTTATGTATTTCATCATCAAATGACGTCATGAAATCTTCAAGATCAAAGTCCTCGCACAGAGAATCGTCATCTCTTGTTGAGGTCTTAGAAGCTATGCTTTGTTCTAAAGAATACATAAGTTTGTCGTACTGTATGCTCAGATCATCATTTGTTGGCGCAGTGGTTTTGCTAATGTTATTATTCGGCTCGTTTTTGGGGGTTCTATTGTTTAAACCAGTTATATTATTATTAATGTTTTTGTTGTTGTTTTGATTAACAGTGTTAAATGATTCAAATCTCTTTGGTAAGTTTTCAGTAGTGAGCAGAGATTCCATGCTACTAATGATATCAGGGTTATTTAATATTGTATTAACATTAATGGGCAGATTGTCATTTTCATTGATTAGTCTTGGATCTATATAATTACTATCAGTCATTGAAGAATTGTCGTCAGCGAGTATGGCATCGAGATTGACGAAATCTTTCTTTTCATCGTCTCTCTTTATTTTGTCTAATTTGACTGGCTGCTTTATAGTTGTGCGTTGGAAACTATGATACATAGAAGTTGCAATTTTGGGGATTTTATCTTTAGCTTTCGGTGTACTGTAGCTGGAAGCTGTGTAACTAGAAAATGACCTATTCAGATTGCTAGTTCGATTAAAATAATTCTTTTCTACTGTACTAATGTTTTCTTTACTGGACTTTGTAAAGGTTGTATTTAATTTTGGACTAGGTTTTTTGTCATTTCTATTTAATCTAAATGAGCTGCATCGACCACCTAATGTATTACTATTGTTTTCATTGTTTGTGCTGCCGAAAGATTTCATTCTTTGCAGTGTTGGTGTTTTCTGGTAAGTTTTATTAAGTGTGTCTTTTATCATTTTGCTATTATCAGATCGAAGATACGAGGAAGGGCCTTTATCTTTATTGGGTTGGAGGGCAGGAAGGGTTCTACTATGGTCTTTTGTAGTTTGTATTTTTTTAGGAATGTTTGTGTCTGAGGACATGAGTTCTTTCATTTGCCTAGCAGCTGATACAAATGGGTCGTAAGTGTCGTCGAGCCTGAAAAGTATAGTTATAATGAATACAGATAAGACTTTAATCATGATAATGATTTAGCGATCTTGTATTCAGAATCTCAGAAAATTTACATTAATTTCAGACTCATTTTTGTGTGATCTTTTGCAATGAAAAGGTCTTAATCTGCGATTTTCTTTATCTGAGATTTTGATTTCAAGTTTAGCAGAATCAACAGTTTTGGAAATGAGTCATAATATGCTTTGCACATATGCGGCAAGAAGTGAGTGACGCTGCGAAAGTGCAGTTACTCGTAAAAACATAATTTACGCACTTAAAAAGTATTTAGAGATCAAGTGAGGTTCATGAACTTTTATCTTGACAAAGTATTTTATTATTGTTATTGATTAAATAATGATAATTATAATAGGAGAAGAATAAGTATCAGTAAAAACACCTTGCTCCTTACACTTTTGATGTGCGTATAATGGAAATATATCTTTATATATAAAAATATCGCAACACGATGTTGGTCCGGGATAAACTCCGAAACTACGGAACAATTTTTTAATACAATTTGGCTTACCGTGTGTGTTTTGGTCGATTATTGACCTTAATATTTTTTATTGCAAATTAAATGTTTTCCTATAATAAGTCCCATACATTTGTAACAGATGGCAGTGTAACTTAACTTTTGAAGCGGTACGAAGTTCATCGGGTCAGCTGGTTATTTTTTAATAATATAATTATACAGATTAAAAAGTAAGTATACCATGATTATTCGGGAAATGTACAGCGGTGAAGGGAATCGGGTTAAGTGGGCAGTAGGCAAACAAAGTAATCTAACCTTTTATTTTCTATTCGTGGCAGCTTCAACACAGGCTCAGAAGCCTCCGAGTCTTCGTCGCTATTTTCATTTACGATAAACGTTTGATATTCTTTATTAGACCTAGTTTGTTCGCCCAACATTTTGATTTTTCTTTTTGGTTTGTATATGTTTTTCATGCTTTTCTTGTTACATTCTACTTTATCTCCTGGTTTATTTGTTTCTGCTATTGAAGGCAATTTAAAAGGAGGAGGTTCATCCGCTTCATTCGCTTTATCTGCTTCACCTGATTTTTCATAAAATTGTAGTTGATAAACAGTTATGTGTTCCATGTCACAAACATTTCTACCGACGTCAGATATATTGTTAGATGTTGTACCTGTATTTGTTTCTTCTGTTTTCTTTAACACTTCGCTAACTGTATTGCCAGCACCTTCGAGCAATTCTCTTAGATGGCTCTTTAGTTCGTGAAATGTATCAGAGAACTGATGTTGAGGCGATTCATTGATAGCATCATCCGAAATTTGTTGATTTATGGCTTCAATGGAATTTGCTGTTGGTGTGTGCAAACTATCGACGTCTTTGGCAATATTTAAACATTCTCTTTCGGAGAGTTCATTACTTAATAATTTATCAGTAATATTCATAAATTCTTCTAAGTCTGATGGGTCCTCTGTAAATTTTGTGTAAGTCTCGCCGCTTCCATGTCGACACTCGATTTCTTTGGTATCTGTGATATTATCATCGTCATACTTGTTTTCTATAGACTCACAAGATAGTTCCACACTATCGCGTTCATAGTTTTCTTCCAACTGTTCTCCAGTTAGATTGTGAATATCTTCCTGTATTTTTTCACTTGTCGTGTCGTTTGACTCGCTAATATTTTGATTTGATATTTGAATATCTACATCTTCTACGATTTTGATTTCCTCACTATCGAAGTATGTTTCAGCTTCAATTTCATCAGGAATATCGTTTTCGGAATTACTAGGAGTAACTATGGTGCTGTCATAATTTAAATTAATTGAATCCTGTGTAACGTATTGATCTCTGTCGTACATTCGTTCCACAGAATTTAACATAGTTGGATTTTTATAGAGTAATTCTATTTTTGGTTCGGAGATTGTATTATTTTCAAGTTCCTTAGCGCTTTTCGTGTCCTTGTTGTTCTTATTTTTCCTGTTGGTTTTTTTCTTGTCTGTGGTATCATGTATGACACATGGAACACATGAGAGGGTATTAATTCCAAATGATTGACAATTTTGAAGTTGACTACTACCCGCAGAAGTCGCGGTACTATCTTCAAGACTATCTAGACTCATACTTATTTCTTTAACCATCTTGATCTTCTTCTTATCCCTATCGATGATATATTTTTTATTTGTATCAGACGCTTTTTGTGATATTTTGGCAGAATGTACCTTAACATTTTCAGTACTTGTTGATGGGGAATTCATATCTCTAATATCCTCGCTAATTAACTGATCAATATCGGATTCATTTAATGTTTTCTTCGTCTTTTTAACATTTGTCTGATTTCCCATGGGTATTTGACTCTTTTCACATTTAATCTTTGATGTTTTTTTCAAATCATCGGTAGTGTTTTGGCTTTTATCGTTAAACTTGTGGACGATTTCTTCTAATTTCTGCAATTGTTGTTGCTTTCTCACCTTTATTTTTTTAAGTTTAGTTTGTGATACAGTTCTCTTGATATTTGTTTCAGTACTACTTTGTTCTTTTTTTTCGACATTCGGATCAATACTAATCTCCTGTATATTTTTGACGTTTAAATTTATATTACCTTGTTGACTGTTCTTGATACTTGTATCAGTATTACCTTGTTGACTTTTCTTGATACTTGTATCAGTATTACCTTGTTGGCTTTTCTTGGTACTTGTATCAGTATTCCCTTGTTGGCTTTTCTTGATACTTGTATCAGTATTCCCTTGTTGACTTTTCTTGATACTTGTATCAGTATTACCTTGTTGACTTTTCTTGATACTTGTATCAGTATTACCTTGTTGACTGTTCTTGATACTTGCATCAGTATTACCTTGCTGACTTTTCTTGATACCCGACTCCGCATTAACTTGTTGCTTTTTCTTGATACTTGAATCAGTATTACATCGCTGGGTTTTTTTGATACTTGAATCAGTATTACTTCGCTGGGTTTTCTTTATATTAGGATCAATAACGCTCAGTTCAACAGTTTTGATATTAGGGTCATTTTGACTTTGATTTTTCTTGTCATTTGCTTCAATTTTACTTGGTTGGCTTTTCTTGGTATTTGGTTCAATATATTTTTTGTTGCATTTCTTGGTATTTCGTTCAGTATTTTGTTGATTTTTCGTGTTATTAGGATCAGTATTACTTTGTTTGGCAGAGGATAGGTGGGAATCTTGTATTTTTCTATGGAAGGGGAAAGGAAGGGTAAGCTCTTACTTCGTTATCTAGATAGTAACAAACAAGGAGACAGGAACTAAATCCGTTTAAGTAATTAATATTAGAAAACATTGTTAAAATGGAGATCCTTCCTTTCCCCTTATTCATTACGTAGTTTTAATTTATTTTAAAAAACACTGTGCATTCGGTTATGTTTGCAAAATGAATAATGTTGTGTGAATAAGATAATATTCGTACCTGGAGCTGCTTAGGTCCCTGGCGAGTCGTGCTTGCCTTGCCTTGACATTAGCGTCACCTGACGAACTGTTTTGTGAATTCCGAGAGGTTCGTATCACTGGCATGTGAGGGGAAGTCTCTTCGTGACAGTCATTACTCGAGACCGATTCTGTAAAGGTACAAAAAAAAATTTCGTAGATCCCGTACTCTTTCGACATTTTCGGTGATTCATTTCCTTTTTTTGCTCGTCGTGTTTGGATTTTCTTTATAAAAAAGTTTTACCTGAGGCTCTGGTGCGACCAAGCTTGTAATCGCCGTATTCCCGGGGTTGTGGTGGGGACACTCCGCGCGACGATTCCACAGATGCTGATCGGCTGTTCGAGGATTTGTCGCGCGTTTGTGATGATCTGAAAAAGTAGATATACTTTATTTATTATGCGTAAACATTTTGTTATAGCAAAATACTAGCATTTGAAGCGGTAACTCGTACAGCTGTTAAGTTTTGGTGGCATATCCAGTGGTAATCTTTTAAGCATTTTTTTTTTCGATAATTTTTATGATAAATATTTATTGTTGGTAATTGGGTGTTCACCGATAGATAGATGAAATACCACACGGTTGATTGAAAGGATCTTAGAGTCTATCATTCTTGTACTTGGTCTTAGTTTATCATTATTTAAAGGTTTTTTTTCCAAAGTGTCCAAAAATATGAAGTAAACTTGCAAACTGGCCACACTATACCCAATCTAGGAGCAGGCGGGCAGTAGTTACGGGTCTACACTATTAGGCTATCCTAATAGTGTAGGCAAAATTGTAGATTCGGTTCTGACATTTTTTGTTTAAAAATTTACTAGCGCTACGTGTCGGTATTTGGAACTAACAAACCCCGTTGCAGAGGGTGACGGGGTCCGCATGGAGGTCATGCGGACCAATACCTGGCCGAGAGAGCGAATAGAGCAAGTATTTCAGCGCCCCGACCAAATGCAAAACCGTTGCCGTAAGATTAATTTTTTTACAAACTTTTTACTACCTTGCAACGTTTCGTATGTACCATTTACAATTCAGTTTTTGTTGGTATCTGATTGAGCTGATTTTTATAACCTCGTGCTGCCAAATATTATACAACAGCATAGACTACGTTTTCGTCTGGCACACGTCGATTCTATGTCCCAAAAAACTCGTGTTTTCTTAAGGGTCGAGTGACCAACAACCCATAAAATGCGTAGTTAAGTACAACTAACTCTATGTAATAACGTCTTAGTTCACAGCCGACATAATAACAAGTGTTCGTAAAAAAGTAATGACAGGTTATTATAAGTAATGACAATGACCGACGTCCGAGCAAACGGAGCTCTCGACTAAACGGCTACCGCGCACATCAATCAATCTACTTGCTTAGGTAACGTTGTCGTGACTCGTGATCCAATAGTGGAACGGTGGTTCGTAATTTTGAAGTTTTGGAACCTGGAGTGGAGTAATCGAAGACCAAGGCATTTAGTCACCAAAAAATCTGAGAGGGGATCGTTAAAGGATGTGATAATACACAGAGATATGAAACACAGGTCTACCTAGTTCGGGCACAAATTATGAGTGCACTTAACATAGATTTAATAAAACCTGTTTTTAATGTTACACCTTATATTTTTTCTTCCTTTGTTGTTCAATGCTGTTCTTTTTTTATCGTGTATATCATTTGCATGAGTATTTCTAGTATTATATGTTGATCCATGTAGCATAAGGAGTGGTCATTATTTGGCAGGTTTTCATACACACCGGATAGTGTTATCGATCATGTCGACTGCGTTGAGTCACTGTAATCGTATACAGAAAGACTTTGTATCTCTTACTAAACCCTTACTTGCTGCATGCTGTGTAGGCTACCTTTCACTATCAACATGGGCTGTTATCCAACCAAGACGGGACTGATAAGTCTTATTGAGCTAGGAGAATGAATATTTGTTTTTTTTTAAACTTTGCCCCACACTAGGAATTTTACAAACATTTTACTCGCATACAAAAACAGTCTGACCCAAAACAACTACCTGTAGGACATACAAATATTATTTCCGTGCTGGAATATAACCTGCGACACGCAGCGCAGCAACCAATCGCTCAGCCACTGCGTCAACCGTGCCGTCAAATTTAAGAATAGCCATCGTAACAGTTAGATGTTGTCGTTGCAGGTACACCGCTTTCTTCGCTTCCTATTTGATAATTATAACAGTGTTTTTACAACTACAGCTAAGTAATAACAGCCAACTTGGACGATCCTCAAGGTTAAGGAATTCTGGCTGGTGGTAACCGGTGAACGGTCCCCCATCCATTATATAACGAAGTTGGTCGTTGGTCCCGGCTGTTATAGATATTTGACATTATGGCATTTATACATATTTGACAGTTGTTACAGGGAGTCAGAAGCCTGAAAATCTGACAACCAGTTTTAATGTGTTGCCCAGTAACTGGGTTGTGGTCAGATTGGCAGCTGCTCCATGTAGATAGTATTTACCTACATCCGGTAAGACTAGAAGCCGACCCCAATACAATAAAGAAGGCTAAGCAGAGATATAAATTCAGCTACTGACCGTCGTACGCGCACGGGTGGTGCTTTGTACTGTGTGCGCGCATTGAGCCGCTGCTTGGCGTTGGCGATGTGCAGCGGCGGCTGCGCAGGCGCAGCGGGTAAGATCTTCGCTTTATCCGAACACCAATCGACGTGACGCTCGAATGCACGCAGGCCGAACGCACGATGACAGTGTGGACATCTTTGTAGTTCGGCCATTGGCTGGAAGCAAAATTGGTATTCATTGTGATAATAATATGTAAATTGATAAAAATGACAAAGGTAAATAGTCACCCTGAACTTGAACAGCCCAACAATAATTGAAACATTACATATTAAGGTACAAATAAGAGTAAACCCAATCCGTACATAAAACGAAGACTCAAAAAAAAAATTAAAAAAAAAGTTAGTTGTACATAAATCTTTGCTCTTCTTTTGACTATAGTGGCGAATCAACCAAACCAACAATCTAAATAAAAAATAAGAAGATGTTGCTGATGTTTTTCCTACCATTTGTAATAGTTTTTATTGGTACCTGGTGCTTGTGAATTTTCTGTAAATACTATATTAGGTACTTAAGTAACTAAGTACTTTTCATTCCTGCTCTGTTAAACAAAATGGTAACTGAATAGAAGGTTAGTTATGACTTCTAAGTTAAATATTAACATGACAAAGTGGCGTTGTAACAAGGCAACAGCCATTAGCACTAACACGGCCCGTACGCACGGGCGTTTTTTTGACGCAGCGGTAAAAAAAAGCCTAAGGACCTAATAATTACGGCACGGTTGGCGCAGTATCTGAGCGATTGGCTGCTGCGCTGCGTATCGCGAGTTCGATTCCCGCATGGAACAAATATTTGTATGGCCTCAATTTAGTTGTTTCGGGTCTGGCTGTTTGTGTATGTGAGTTTAAATGTTTGTATACGCACCCACGATACAGGAGAAATGTGTGTGGCACCGTTTATATAAAAAAAAAAAACAAAAAAAAAAGAAAGAAAAGAATTTAACAAATTGAATCAGTAGTCGTTGTTGAGCGTTGAATAAATATGGCATACCACATCCACATAGGCTTAACCTTACGGAGTTCGAAACTTATGTAAGAAAGACGGTTAAAAAGCGTCCGCGTTGGGATCAGGAGCGAAAATGGATAAGCTGTCTTTACTGATATGGTGATCTCGATTATTATGTAGGTATTTATAATACACACAATAACATCAAAACTCAAATAATTGTGCAATTGAAAAAATGGTTTGATGTTGTCGTTGGTTTAGTGGTCGCCAGCGCTACTGCTGAGCATGAGATCCAGGGATTGATTCCCGGGACGGGTACCGTGTTATTGCGTTTTTAACAGCCCGAACTCTGGATTAGGGACCTATTGATGGCTAAAGTCGATCGTCATATGAGACGTAAATATAACTTGCGAAATGAGGATGTACTATAAGTACACCCCTGCCTAAGCCTTCGAGGAGTATAGGCTTGATCTTATGGAATATAAGTAGTTAGGTGCACAATACTTAGGTTGTTGTTGTAACAATCTTACAATGAAGAAGGTAAGGTAGCCTTTTTGTGTTTAAATACTTAGTAGAAAATTATAAAATAAAATTGCATACCTATATACCTATATGTTTTGCTGGTTAATTTATTAGGTATATTTGAAAGTTTAAACAACTGCGTGATAATAATGAGATAGGTAGGTAATTGTAAGCTGCTAATAATACCTACTTACTCAAAGATAATACCTATATTTATACTGTTACACAGCACTGGGTAGGTGGGCCACGAACCGAACAAAAAAAAATTAAACGATTTTGTCAATAGTTATTTCTACTGCACGAAGAATCAGTTCGAATCGATCATCTCATTTTATTGACGCTGTTTCGAACACAGTTTTTAAGGCGTCAAAAAAGTGCGGCAGGCCATAATGCCGTCGCGTCAGGAAAACGCCCGTGCGTGCATGGGCTAAGAAATGAAAAGGCTATTGAATAACTAAGGACTTTACCAAATGGGCTTATTTTCTATTCAGGTAAGACGGGACTTTCTTCACGTGACATTTACAAATGAGCGACGCTTTTCTTTCCGCAGTAGTTACCTCTTTTGTAACATAAAACTGTGATTACTCAAAGCTATCCCATTTCATCTCGTTAGAACTTACAAAATGGAAACTGTTTCCCTCAATTATATCTGGCAAGTTGCACGCGATCATTTAAAAGAAATGCATATCCAGTTAAGAATAGATTTACAGCACAGTTTTAAATTGTAATTAATTATCTACGACTACTTGTACATAAAACAGATTAAAAATTACCTTTGTTATAGAGTTTCTGACGGGTTGTGGCTTCGGTTTGGGCGTCGGTTTTGCTGTGGGCGGCGGACTTTTCTCTAGGAACGGACTGTTTTCAGGAAGACCGAAGTTCTTTGGCAAGTATTGCTCCAGGTCCGTGCCTATAATGTGACCAAACAAAGCATACGTATAGGTGTGATTGGGCACATGTCTTTGCCCACTGATCTAAGTAATGTGACGTATAGCATGCGCACAACCTCAATTAATTAGTTATTAAAAGCATGCTCTTGCAGTCTTGTCATACCCAGAGACCTTGTAAGTTTGTTAACTCTAGCCTAGCAGTGGATTAAAAACTCCATTATGCAATGTTACTTTCTACACACACGGTGCACATGTCACAGAGATAAATCTACTAGATAAACATTTAAACACCACTCACTATTACTACTTGAAATAACACACGTCTCAAGTCAGACGCACACAAACAAAACAGTGCACATTAGTCAACGAATATAATTAAAACTAACAAAATTCATAGAACGCACATCAGTAAGTTGTAGAACAAACACTTGTAATGTCACCAGATGTTCAGATACAAGCCGTGGCAGACATCTCATGCATTTCTAAAGACTTCATTAGAAACATGAGCCATGGTGCTTAGTATAATGACGATGACGGTTACTTTACGGGGGCGGAGTTGCTAAACGTATGGCCAACGTATACAAACTAATATGCTAATTTAGACCTCGTTAGACTCTCCGTAGGATGTCATATTGTCATTGCAATACAATCAACATTTACATAAATATTTTTAAGCTTCACTTATGACGGGTTAGGGGGCATGGACGGTCAATAGTTTATCTTACTTTGGTAAGAAATAAATAATTGCTTATTATTTTCTCGGTTGCTTGAACTGTACAAATGGAAAATTGACAGTTGAAATAATAGGCAATTTAAAGAAATAAGTAGCCAACATCCGTTATAAGAGTTAATCTTAAGATGTTATTTCAGAAACGAGTAATTTAGTCTGTAATGTAAGAACGTGACTTTAAGAACTCACGATCTTGAAGTCCAAAACTTTAATGAACCTATGTGAAGGTACTTGGTCTCAGTAATAACGATGCAATGATGTACATGTTGATAATGGACGAGAGATATTTGAATTCCCGACAAAAAATTGGAATCTCTCATAATTACTCATTTTTGCCTGATCTTGGGAAATCTACCAACAGTGTTGGTATTCCGTATGGATACGAAACCGTATGGAAACTATCAGGAGCATTTATAATGCAGTAGGACGTGTGTGGCTGTGTTAGTAAAACGTTCACATACAATGGTAAGGAGTCACAGTTAAATGAATGGCAGAGAATGGAATATGTAAACCGTTCACCCACTCACCGGAATTAGCACCGTTCGCCGCGCTCAGCCCTTATTACCCACAACAACAAAGGAAACGTCAATATACATACTAAATGTAAAGCATGCTAATCATTAGCATGCTTTATATTTAGTAAAACCCTTGTATGTCAGCTAATGTCAACACAATCATTTTAACTACATACTTGCTAATATAAAAAAAGTATTACAATCTACCTAAATTAAAGAAAAATCAAAACTTAATATTCGGACATGCGAGATTTGCAATATTCAGAATTAGATTCAAAATCAAACGCAAGACTATACTATGGTCAAGAAAACAAAAAAAAGGAGTTAGTAAACCCACAACCTAGGTACATTATTAACAAAATGATGAACTACTTTGAAACAACTCCATTCAAACTACCAAAATGAGATCAAAACTTTAAAATCATCATCATCTACCTAGTCTTTTCCCAACTATGTTGGGGTCGGCTTCCAGCCTAACCGGATACAGCTGAATATCAGTGTTTTACATGAAGCGACTGCCTATCTGCCCTCCACAAGGTAAGGGTATCGTGTTGCCCAGTTACTGGGCAACACGATACCCCTTGGTAAGACTGGTGGTCATACTTTCGGGTTTCTTTCTGACTACCCGTAACGACTGTCAAAGATCTACAAATGACAAAACTTTAAAATAGATAACTTTTATATTTTATGTTTAGTCATTGGTCAAGAATTTTCTAGTAATGGCTTAATCAACCTTTGATTATGTATGCCTTTGTTATACCTACTTAAATACAATACAATACCTATACTGTGCGTGCTGTTACATAACTTGTATCTTAGGTTTTCAAGTTTTATCTATTGCCCTAGATAGCACTAAAGACGACCCAATTTCTTGACTACTAGGTCAATCTCATATAAACTACTAAAAGGGAGATACAGGACCTAATTTGGATATTATCCGAGGATTAAATAGAAAAATAAACACACCTTCACGCCTTTGCCTGGAGGAGTCAAAGGTTTTTCTTTTCTTTTCCGTCATCTTTTCACATATCTTCACGTGTTTTGCTAATGACTGCGAGACGAAGGTCCGTCCACAGACAAGGCATGGAAGAAGGGACAGTGGTGCGGCAGGTTCTGGAGGGACGGGGGCCACGGGGTTCATGGGAACTGGCGGCGAGGGCGGCGGCGGCGGCCCCCGGTTTGGCTGCGGAGATCTCTGGAGAGGCCGGTACGAGTCATCATTGGGAACAGGGGACGCCACCCCCCGCGCCTGCTCCGGTGACGGTGAACGGGAATTCTTCGAAGAATGCTCTTGTTGATGTTGCCGTTTGCCTGGAAAGTCGAGGATTACATTTAATCACCGGGTAAGCTGGATTCACTGTTCGATCTCACATCTAGGAAGTTTCGTAATGAGCATAAGAACAATTTCTAAAGATACAGAAATAGGGTAGCTGTTTCAGCAGTAAGAGCTCATAAATCTCCTTGTCGTGCCTTTGATAACTTGTCCTAAAAGACCATTTGTGGCTCAGATTTAGAACATTGAGGTTAATATCTAAGTCGCTAGTGATAATTCGACCTACAAGCTGGCGAGTTTGCGGTCTTACTTTACGATTTCAATAAACCCAGATCGTTTAGTTTTGGTCTTGTGGATGCCTGCATACTATCTGGCACTTGGCAGCCAGTTACTACGACTCAAATAATGTTCAAGAAAATGATGCTCGTCCTTGAATAAATTACTCAGATCTGATAGGATAGGTTAGGGACTAGGGTACTTAGGTTCATATTGGTTGAGTTAGTAATAAAATATATACTGTTAGGTATACGGGTACACATACTCGTACACCGCGTAGGAAGGTCATTGATCTACAGTGATCTCTAAGCACCCTAAGTTACAAGAGGTTTTTGTACTTAGTACTTAAATGACGATTAAGTACTAACGATAATGAAGATCACCCTATAACCCATTAGGGCTTAACAGAACTATAAAGGCTGAGGAGACTGAAAGAATAGGTAGGTAGTTTAGGTGTATGACACCACCTTAATCCGAAATAAACGACGTATACCTATTGTTGGCAAGCGGGTTGATGTGCCACTTACACCACAAATTGGCAGTATTAATACCTACTTACCTAATATGCTTAGGACTTCAGCAAACGTAAAACATTGTTTCCGAGTTTTGTCTGTGGTGAGTTTTCCCAATATTATACTGATATCGAAAGGCTAAAAGGGCATATCAAATTGCTAGTTAATGAGGATAATTCTAACATCATTATATATTTCCAAGCTTTCGCTTATATGACAACTTAGTTGCACTTAAATACCTTTTGAACGACAATGCCATAAAGCAGTTTTTGGTAAGGCCTTGATTAAGGTAACTTTAGTATACTACCTACTTAACTTTGTCTTTACTTAAAGTACCATATTCATTACAAAGCATCGTCATAGGGAAAATTGTCAAAAAAGATAAGTTCGTTATCAGAACTTTCCTGTAACTACGGAACAAACATTCTACAAGGATAAATTACCCGATATTCTTAGTCAGGGAATAATACTATTCTGATTATAGATGTTAACATTTCAATCACATACAGCGCGAATCAATTCCTAGCACGTTTCACCCATAACGAATCTCAATACAAAAAGATTCTCCACCAAACATTCTTATGCTAGGTTCGTGACATAATCGGTGGGATCTTTTTCAAGGCTACACCGAATATTCCTCGAGTGTAGCCTGTGTAGCCGAAAAACTGCGGCTCGTGGAGTGGTTACTTAAAAATTCAATACCAAAATAATGCCTTCATTCAGCGCCAAACTCATGCAAGGTTGAATAGCATGTAAACATGACGCAAGCCAGCGACCACAACCTCTATATTGATTAGTTAAATTACTACCTAGGTCACGCAACCTCCAGCTGAATAAAAATGTTCCCTGAATTCGGCCGAAGTTGTGAACTTGTGGCTTGAGCAGGAGTTGGGTAAAACAAAAGAGCAAATTACTTGACACAAGCAACGGTTCAAAACAGTGTAGGCGGGCGATAATGAAGAGGGGGACACTTGACCTCAAACAACAGAGATAAAGGATAGGATGAAGCGATTTCATTCGACTATTTATCGTCCAATAATATTCCTTTGCAAATTTGTAGATAGATATGAGGATCTCACACTTCTTCCCATCAGACCAAGGCTTAAAGGATCACCTTTTCTGTTCAAGTTCACACAAGCCGTTAAATTATTCCACAAGTTATGTTAAACGGCGGCTTCCTTTCGTAATCATATTTGTGTACGATTAATATTCCGGTTTCATTGATACTTCAACCGGTATTGAAGTTTTATGTAATCCATAGAGGACATATTTGTTACAAACCGGAGAAACCAGACCATTGGCTTTTAAAATTACGGCTTCTCACTCAACTGTCGATTGGTAATTACGCGTTTTATTAAGTCACACACAAAGGTAAATTTAATGCATCAATCATCATCAGCCAATTGACATTTTCACGTAGTAGTACAGCAAATGTCATAATGTATGAGCAATAAATAGTTGAATCACGTGGGAAACAGGTTACAATAGTGTAGTGCTAGTGATACGACTTGATGATTAATTATCAATTATGATGCTACTCCCTGTAATCATATCAAACGGGTTATGATTACTGGTGTACATCTGCTACGTAGGCCCGCAGAAATCTCTTAACTTAAACACGTGATAGCTTTCAAGCAAAGCTTATTGTATTATCTATTCCGTTGGAGTGCTGGATGCACTTACAAATAAAAAATGGAGAGTATGGTATGTAATGTACATTAGTAGTAATAACAAATCAGAAAAGTAGTTTTAAATAAACAACTTTTAATCTAACCATCTTAACACAAACAAAAGGTGCATTTTATGTGCAATAAATCATAAATACCATCGATAAGATGGTGTTTTGTGCGCGATCGGGTAGCTGAACTCGCCAGCGCAGGCGCATCCCGTTCGAGGGCGTTCAAGTAGCACGCATGACTCGACTACTAATTGACTTTAGTCGGTCTCGGTAAAACAGTTCTCTAGTTTAAAATAGGAACATCTTGATGGTTTAAAGAAACCGGATGACTGCGGCCCGATTCAACTGGATGTATCTTTAGTTTGGGACTATTGGAAACATAAGTGAGACCGGTCGAGAGAAGATAGTATAACTTTACGTTTATGAAGACCCAGAATACATGCGAAAGTAAATAATATTGTAATTAAGAACACGTACCTACTGATAAAGAGTGCATATATTGCAAAGAAATTAAAGAAGATAATGCTAATTAACTGCAGCCCGAAGCAATCTTGCAAAAACAATATAGATTGATATATTATCAGTTTCAAAGTTATAGTTACTTATAATCAACATACAGAACCATAACACAGACGAAACGATTATTATGTCCTCAAAAGCTCAATACCAAGGTCAATTGAGTCGCAAATAAACATAAAAAGCCACTTCAAATTCAGAGTCCATCAATGGATTTCGCCAATTTTAACCTTTCCGAGAAGATGTTCGCTGTTCCCAATATTAAAGAGCGTAAATCCTATATACGGTACGATGTACATTGGTCACGCGTGCCATGAACACAAATTGATGCAGGTTTTATTAAACGTTGAAGCTGTTAACAAGCGGACCGCTGTCTGCCGGCATCGTGCACACACGTACTACATCAAAGGATTCAGTGCAAGTAATGAGCGGAAAGCAACTGATGAACTTTGATAATGAATGCGGCAGACAGAACTATTTGCCGCTCTATATAAAATAGTTATAACAACGATGAATGTAACCGCATGGAAAACCAGGAACAAAGATAACTCAGTACACAACAATGCCAGTTATCTACACCACAGCACAATACATAAATTACCTAAAATAGGCCTAGCGTTATGTATAAAATGTCACGCTAATCTACCATATCTTATACGGAAAATATAATTGCAAGCGCGACGCGAGCCGACCTGAATACCTTTCACTATCGCGGCTGAGGAGGAACCAGATCACATAAATATGTTTGATTTTGTATTAAGTTGCTAACGACCCAACATAAAAATCACTGTTTTGTGTAACTAGCTATGGTAATGAGATCATAAATGAAGTTTATGAGTACGACAGTTCCCCATTTGTGTTATTGGGGAAGTATCCTGGATATAAACCATGGATTTTAGATTCACTTTTAATATTAAACACCAATTAGAGCCCCAACACGGGCTATAAGTCTCATTTATTGGAGGGTAGAACATAGGTAGCGAACGTGTTGAGTGAGGGTTAGGGTGACACGTACTTGTCAGTGCCTGGCACAGAATTTGAAGCACGGAATCCGGAGGTTCTTCTATAGGGGGGTCATCGTCTTAGTAAGGAATCTTGAATGTTTTCAAGTTCAGTGTAAAGCTATGTGCGTAAGATATAAGATTTCCAGAAATAGATGAGGATTGCTGTGTGCCTTCTATAAATAGAATGTTGGATAACGACTAATTAACTTTATAGTGCAAGCAGACGAACTAAAGAGATGGAGCAAGTGATTTTTTTTAAATAACACGTAACGTACGAGTACCATATCTGGTTTGGAAATGTTCTTTTGGTCTAAATATTTAATACAATTTAAAGGACAGATATCAAACTTTGCACGTGATCATTTTGGAAGAGGCAAGTACTTAAAAATCGTTAATATTCAGTTGAGCCCACAAACCGGATAACGTTAAACAGAATAAAGTATTTACGAAACACCCATACACAATTAATCTTTTGACACATTACATGACAAACATGAATTAATTTAATAAAGAGGTGTTCAATAAAAAATATGAAATTACAGATATAAGAGACAAAGCATTAGATAATGTAATAATTTTCATCAAAGAAGAAAGCGTGTCTATGCTATGAACTTTAATTATGAGCCACAAATCGCGTGAAGAATGCAATAAAGCACGAAATTACTTCCTATCTGAGCAAACATTGCGGTCGAAGATTACTTACATGGAGGAATAGACTTTTTACCATTACAGCCTCGATCAAAATTATCGTGTCATGGCGTGATCATTTACACCTACTGCTTCGTACTTTGGAAAATGTTGTGGTATGCGAAGATAATCGATGATTAATGGTAAGATATGGTAGTTAAGAGCAACCAATTGTGTACACGAAAATCTCAGCATGAAAGCGACAATAAGCATGTTAGTGAGTTTGCCGATTTTATAGTCATGCTATAAAATTCAGGAGAAATCAAAGCGACTGTCTGTCATAACAATCGTAATGCATGTGCTGCTGAACAAACAAATTAATAAAAGTCTCATAGTGGGACCCTATCCACGCATTGTCCATCAATTTGCAGCGACGGCTCACGAACTTGCTTGACATGGGAACGAAAGTGACCGCAGTGTTACATGAAAGAAATATTACGAGCTCAGCTTTAGAGAATATCAGACACTTTCAAAAGGTTGTATTGTAGCCGTGAGAATGAACGTATGCAAACAACTGGACGTATGTACCTGTGCGAGATAACGTACGTGAGTTTACTCGGTTTGTTCACGCCTCTTACGTAAATAAAGGTCAAACAAGTTCGGCACATGACGTTATGG
This sequence comes from Phlogophora meticulosa, assembly GCA_905147745.2. Lineage (NCBI taxonomy): Eukaryota > Metazoa > Arthropoda > Insecta > Lepidoptera > Noctuidae > Phlogophora > Phlogophora meticulosa. The sequence goes on along the minus strand of LR990535.1, from coordinate 7,084,200 downwards.
CGGCGATCTCCTAAAGTGGAACATTAAGATCGTTAATTTATCTACACTTAAGAGATTTTTCTGAAGTCAAACGTAGTTTCTATTTTATAATATTCATGGACATTTAACTACATATAGGTGCCTACTGTATTATTTCTATTTTAACCACAGATGTGAATTAGACATCCACGTATCAAAATCTTAAATTCACTGGCAGAAGAAAACGCTACTACCGCTGGGTCTACAAAAGCACAGACTTTTGCACAAGATTTATTTATTTAAAAATTCACCCCCTAAAGGGGGGTGAAGGTATGTATATAACTTTGTCGATGGGAAATTCCATCGTACACATAGTGTGAATTATAATAATTCCCCAGAAGTCCTGGTTAGGAACACCACAGCAAAAATAATTATAATGCCTATTTGGCCGTTTGGTCAAGTTGAAGTTACAAATTAAAAACAATCAGTGAAAGTATAAATCTAAAAAATATTTCTACAGTCATTGCATCAATAAACAAATAGAAATCTGTTCTATCTTCACGCTGAGTGGAGCCGTTGCGTTGCTCCGATTCCGTATGAAACGCTGATGAAAACTAATATCGTGAATATCGTGATCTCAAATATCTTGTCGGAATTGTTCCAATGCGGTGGTCGGTGATATCGACGCGTCTCAGCGCAAATATTATATTCTGAATTGAGATTTCACGATTGCGTTTTATTGGACTATGTGAATTCTCGAAGCCGGTTAGTTTGATCATCGTACCGTGTAGTGTAATGAACACATTACACTTTAAGCAATTTAATTTTAATAATTTAATTTTTTTATTTGGCAGCGGATGCTAGAAATATATGCCTGTCAGAATATTCTACCTTCTCAAGAAGTAAAAAAAAACCATGAACAACAATAGGATGACGTAGCTACAACTGACATTTGACCCGTACGCCTCCTGTAGAATTATCTAGACGTTAAAAATCAAGACATCAATAATATTATATTACCCACAAGACGGTCACCGCCCGTCGCGTTATGATTGGCCAGTAGTGTCTATAAAACATAAAAGGCAATCAACGGATTTCATCTTAATAGCTACATTGAAAATTTATCAAAATAATCAAGAAAGTAATCTCGTTTGCAAACACTCACATGTGTGAAACATACATGGAGATTGTATACAATCCTAAAGATATGGGAGCTAGATCATATCAAACAATTTGTCGAGGAAAACGCGCTTACTGAAACTCCCACGGGTGCCATCGAAGATCCAATCAGAAGCCATTGCCACTGTCCCAACTATCCATTGACAGTAGGGACAGTTTATACTAAATAAGTCATCCTACTTTAAGCACGGTAGCTGTCAGAGTCTGAAGTGATTAATGAAGTGGCGACGAAATTAGGTAATCAATACAACAAAAGGCAGCGCACGAAATTGTTCTTTGATTACTATGATTACGTTGAAAAACTATTAAAAAAGCAATATTGTGTAGTTACTGTTGTTGAATCACAAAGTAAATACACGAAATTGACTGCAGATATAACAAATAGTTTGGGTAGACTTACTTTTTTTGCGGCGTATTCTAAAACCGCAAAGCATGATGAATAAAATGTAAAACCCCGTTAAATATTCACACAAACAAGTTACACTGAGAACATTATCTTAAACACTGAACATAAAACACACAGTAAGCAGCAGGTTTCAGTATTCGCAGTACGGCTGGCACCACGTGCTTATCAGTTTTGTATTGTGTTGTGCCTAGACCAACAGTAGGTACCTACAAGTGTTAACTTACTCGTTGTGTTCAAGGTTTTTATGTTATTTTGAACAGATGAGTACGTTTAACATGTTTTTATCATCTCGTCGTATAATATTGTGGTATAAGAAAAATATTCTTAGAACTTGATTGAACAAAATTAATTAACGCGTGTTTTTATTAACGATCAAAGATCAAATTGACGTAAACTATAAATTCACTGTGGGTAGTTACAAGCTAAAATAATAAATAGGTACAGATATTGAATGTACACTCTTTCAGATTATTTGAGCAAGCGTGTCGTCTAATAAAAGCTTTTAAACTACCCAAGTGAACGATCTTAAAAGGGCAAAGTTGAGGCAGTGACCGACCGTTACAAAACCATTTAAATGCACCGCCCATCTCTCACCCTACCGATGCAAGATATTACGAGACTTTTCACAATAAAGCCGGCTCGTTTGTTGTTAAAAAATCAAAGAGCAGCAGCTGTACATCGCAAACAGGGTCACACCGAATGCAATAAAAAAATGTGACAGTTGCTCCAGCTGCGTACTTGCGTTAAGAAATGTCGGCTGACACTATTCCGAGACACTGTTTTAGCGCCAAGATTTAACAAAATGCGAAGATCACTATTGGTGTTGCACGGATAACTTTAACTAATATAAAAATTTATATTTATTTTTTGCATTAAAATTACATGTCATTATGGACTTAGAGAGAACGTAATCAGAAATTCAAAGCAGAATTAGAAAAAAAACAATGAATATAATTGAATTAATGTATGATGTAATTACGGTTGTTGCGTGTTTTTTCGTATTTAGTGCATGAATTGAAGGAGAGAGGTTTTCCCGGGGGATGACATTTGTAAATTTAAATCATCATCACAAGATTCCTGAATATTTTTCTGTCAATTAGGTCAAGGGTTTCTGTAGCGAAAGTTATGTTATATTAAAGAATATCAACTTACCTTTTTTAGAGCCAAATATTGATTTGAGCTTTGATATGGTCCTTTTCTTCATTTTGAGTAAATACTTCTTATAGTATTAGAACAATTTCAACCACAAGTGTTGTAGACATCGGTTTACAACAGACAGAAATACATTCAACACTACGACCTAAAGTTTTTCAGACGATCTCGACTTTTTGCTCCTTTTGCCGCTCTTATTTCCGTGCTACGAAAATAGTCCTAACGCAACACTTGCACCGCTGCGCAGACGCATCACTCATACGTATATTACGTTTAAACACGAAAGTCTTCACTTAATGAGTTTATTACAGTCCAGCTTTAAAGCTTACAGCAGAGCAAAATACACTAGGGCAAAGTCATGCGAGACGGCAAAATTTTACCCAAAACAAACACATCCATTGCCCGTTTTTGGTTATCTCGTAACTATGCTTATCACTTACTATCAATATACAGCCCACGTCAGATGATAACGTGTGAAATATAAATTAAATATAAATTACGCGCACGAGTTTACTGCTGTAGCACTAGTGAAATACTAAAGTTTTATTATGATTCCGCTCGAAGGAGATAATATGTTGCGATAGGCGTATCAAATTCAAAGAACAACACAACAGAGTGAAGCACAACTCGCTGACCGCCCACGAGTACTAAAGATTCAGACACCAAACTAGATAAACCTTTCAGGCAGGAACCATCACTGTGACGCCTATTCTTGGTCGTGCTACGAACGCAACTAAACACGCAGCGGCGCACGCGCAACACACGAGAATAATAGAGAGCTTGACCGGTATACGCTACACTGACACAAAAATTGACAAACTTTGAGTCCCTTTCCGCTTACAGAATCCCATTTCCGTCGGAATTCAATCAGCCGGAGAAATGTATGGTACTCGTTAGTAATATTTGGGTATACCGGCGACGCAGTGGTGACAACACCGGAGGCAACGTATCCGCCGACTGCTTTTTAAAAATGGAACTAAACGAATGGCACTTTCGGGAAGAGCGACGATTCAAATGCGGATAATGGGCTCGGACTACGTATAAATCACCAAGGGGTGCGAAGGGAATAAATATATGAAAGGTTCGAGCAGGGTAAGCAGGACAAAAGTAGCAAAAAAATTAAGGAATTTAAAGCTCACATGGAAAGAATAACGTACTTATGATCTGTGGGAACATTGCAATACTGTTGTAAAATTTCAATTAGAATAGATATGATGAGAATCATATAGATATAAATGAAACTTATATTTGAAACATTGAAGAGTAGTTAATGACAGATTTAAGTAAGTATAATGACACTTTTCGTCTAAGGAGTCCGGTCTATAATTACTACCACTTTAGATGCGGCATCGTTAACGGAAACATAATGCATCCTCTTTGAACCGCCAACTAAATTAGTCCTGTTGAAAATTGCTTCCTTATTTCGGCGTAGAGTAACGAATTTAAGACTGCATTAAAGACAACCAGTAGATAATTATGGAAAATGTTTTACTTGCAAAATAGAACAGACGTTTGTTAATGCTAAGAAGGATATTGACCCTACGCAGAGCACAATATCGTGAGCACATGTCGAAGCTTTTACAATTAGCGACAATCGCGCAGTACATTCACTAAACACGCCTTGTTCGTCCAGACTCCCATTTCGCAAAACAAACATGGTTGTTTACGCCGTGAAATATGCCAAGTCGTAAACGAATCATACATAGTTGTGACACAGTTAGCATTTCAGAGTTTGTTTAGGTTTACTTCATCCGACCGACGAGTTCACACTTTAAAACAATTTGCAAACCACATTCGACATGATACTCAAGTGAATAACAATGAAATTGGTTTTACTGCATAGGGAACGTGAAGAATCTGTTTACTACATATTTCCTTTACATAAGAGCAATATCGTATTTTGGACACAGTTACGAACATTTGTGATTTTCCTTTTCATGTGGCAATATTATAGTTGTAGCTCTAGAAGTTATAAAAAAAAGGTTAAACTATGGACTCTTGAATTAGGAACTTAATGAACTTAAAACTTAACTTTTAACTTAAAAATAAATTGGTTTTCAAACTCTTCCAACTAAACCATAAGTATTATCATCATCTACCTAGCCTTTTCCCAAGTAGTTTTACATCATAAGTATAGATAGTTGTAATTAATATGAACCAAGCTAAGCCAGCTCCAAGAGGAATTATAATAGGTTATTGTTGTAACATGCTTGGTGGACCACGGAATAGGTCAACCACGCTAGGCTTGGCAGGAGAAAAGGAGGGAGAGAGTATAATAAATTCATTGCCGATTTCTGTGAGCATGATGCTCGAACAATCGCACGCAATGGTGCGCGTCCAACCGCTGTCTCACACTTGGTTGCGCATCCTGACACATATCTACATTTTTGGAAGCTTAGGATGGGTCAGCCAACAATTCCCACGAAAGTAAAAGGTAGAATCGTAAACACTCATAAAATTAAAGATTAGAAAGCAAGAAACAAAAATACGAGTTCCTACATACTCCATCAGGCATCAATTAATAGTCTCGTTATCTCGTAACTCCTAAACGAGCATCAAAAGTTTGCGTGATTTACGGGTATAAATTGCTGTCCTTTCCCCATATAAATCAACCAATGAAAAGTTCACTTCCAGATTTGATTATAGACATAAGACCACAGTCTGCAACCATGTGAAACAAACGAAATTGATATACGGTAACATGAGTCGAAATCAGACTGGTCAGATCAAGTTTGAGGACATAACAGTAACATGTCACATTGCATTAATTTAGAATATACCTATGAATCTTTGATCTCACACAATGCAACGCTTTAAAAATAGGACACTACTATATTTGCTGTAAAGATAGGCCATCAAATAAATAGAATAAAATTAAATAATAGAAGTGGAATGATGATTTCATGGCAACGATAAAGAAAATTAAGTACAAATAGATAAAATTATTCATGACGAGCTTGATAAATTAGGTGAATTAGAAAAGTACGGTTTGGAAGTTTTAGTCCGGACCGGCTGGCTGAGCTGAGATTATATGACATCATACGGTAAAACAAAGGCTAGAAGGAACATGTGCCTACAACGGTCCATTCAGTTGATTCACATGCCCGAACGAGAATTCAGCGTAATACGAGCAGGCCTCACTAAACCTGTTTATGAACCATTATTGTCATTTGACACTCAAAACAAGGAACTGACTAACACGCTAGCCAGCTTTAAAGTCCAGTCAAAGACAATAGAAACGTTTCACAATGAGCTCGAAGCCGATCCAACTTTCGTATCGACTGGTTATACAAGAGTTGTTAAAAATACGACGGCCAGATTGACAAGGATCACTGCGAAAGTAGCAACGGGATTAAATATAGCAACCTTATTTTAGTTGACTCCATTCTTAGAAATCGCTAAGTTTATTCATGGCGGAATTGCCGTAGCTCCAATACCGCATGTGACAAGGAAAATAGACGACACGTTTTATTTTTGCATCTTGTTTTAACTATAAGTAGGTGTTAAGTGATTGTATAACTTGTCGGGCACATAAAATATTGTATCTATTGATATGCAGTTTTAGAATGAGAGGCCTGTTTACTCTATGCGTACGATTTGTAAAGGTGGTACCTATAACAACATGCATTAGATATATGCTGAAGACTAACAATAATTATTTACATATCCCAAGGTTGGTGACTGCATCAAATGTGTTAATACTGTATAAGAGGTTCGGACAATCTGTACACGACGTGCCATCGATGAAGGATATAGGTAATAGGTTTATTTGTACATACATTGAATTAAGCAAATTAGGTATGTCAGTCAATACGCCGACATAAGCTGTAGCTAATCTTGAAGGGCATGACAAAGTTAATATGAGTGATGTCGTAACAGAATTAATATACCCACTTAAATGTAGTCAATGCAACAGGTGTCCAAAATCAATCGGAATGTGTGTGGGCAACACTGCCGTTTTATATGAAAAATAAGCAACATTTATTTCGTTAATCAGCCGGGATAAGATAAATTTTAAAGAGGAAAGTTATAGAAACTTTTCAAATAGTCAAATTGACTGACAAATACAAATAGAAACAGTTAAGTATATCATGCTTTCGTGTATAGATGACTCGCAGCCATGCCGATAATGGTATAGACGTGACTTCTATTTGCCAAGTGACAAGCTGCATTGTATCCACTGCAATAAATATTCGATTAGAGATCGAATCATGGCAGCAAGTAAGCGTCGAACGCATTTAATTTCGAAATGCTACATGAATGAAGATATCAACTGTAGGTAGACTGCCAGTCTAAGGATAATGTAAGCAAAACAAAATGTTGACTTTGACGTCTGCTATCGTAGTGACGTAATCCCACCCACTTTTTTATAGGATTTCATGATGCGTTCATTCAAGCAATATATATTATATCGATGTATGTCTTTGAATTTGTATACTGTAAACTTAGTTTGGACAGGACTAGACTCAAGTCCAGATCTTGTGGCGATTCCTGGGGAAGGGCAATGCCCAGCGGAGGAAATCGTTCGGTTGCATGGCGACGATGATGAAACATTAAATACTCTCAATCTAAAGTGATGCCAGACGTATATAAGCCGGGTCTCCAGTAATTCCCATGTCTACGTATACATTACCAGAATCTTTATCACCTTGATAAGGTGATGCAGGAGAATCTAATAAATAAATAATAGATATATTTCTGTTTTGATATTATTACCGAACGAGCACTAAAAGCGAATCCATTAGTTATCTGCCGGCCTGGCTGGCTCAATGATTGCACAAAATTAAACTTTCATCGCAAACTGAATGATTACATAGATAGATAGATAAAGTTTTACATTAGGAAAATATGCAACCTTGATTTCAAGAAGTGCTCATAATAAGAACTCATAATAAAGAATACGAATCGGGTCGGCTCACGGAAGGGAATGTCGGTCAAAAGAAGGGAATGCATGATTGATGATGCTAATTTCCTATTGATCGCCAACAGCATGCTTTTATTTGCGTAAGTAGACCGCAAGCACTTAGCTCAATCATATTTTAGCAACATTTAATAAGAATTAGGTACTTACCTACCTATTTATCTTCACACGGTTATACTTTTATAGGGCGAACAGAACTCTTTAAACTAGGTAGAAGGGAAGATCTTATCAAATTTCTAAAATTTTGTACCTACGTTTCAAAACGAGGGAGAGTTACACTTGCAATATAAGGTTATATTCATGTTTTACCTAATACTGAGAAAGGAAACACTATAATTAACAATACTTGATAAGAGCTATTGCGATGTCATTGTACTGTTTATTAGCGGAATGATGAGAGACTTTTTCAATTGCCAGCACTTACATCGGAGTATGGACTCAATAGCTGTAGTTTAAATGCAAATGATTGATTCTCATCTGCACACAGATGGCGAAATTAGCTCACGAGTCATAACAATAAATATCAATAGAGGAGAGTTAATCTTTAGTAAACACACATGTGCGACGTCAAGTGTCAACAGACAAATCATAAATGAATCGTGTTTTTAAACGCTCTTTCTTTTCATAATGATATGAATGAAGAATTTTTATAGCCACTAAAAACGAGTATCACGACCTTCAATATGGCTTCGATACATTAAGAACGATGACCACAATACAAAAAGCCGGATCGACTCCGCCTTTTGAGTGGGCGAGCGCCATGGAGCCAGAGAACAAAAATATTTTTTGATCGCGCGTGTCATGCAACTGTAGCCTTATATCCGATTAGGCTATTAGTGACAATATGATCTCATACAATGAACCAGACAGTGTGTATGCAGAGATTAACCTTATTATAGCACTTTCAGTTATGATTAATGAAATTCTCTACTTTGTTACACTTGAACGAAACATGACTTGCTTAAATCAGGCTTGAATACGCATTATAATATTTACGTAACTTTACAACCATGCCCTAGCCAGTTAACTAAACACTTTGATAGAGATCTACGCAGTCTTTAATTTGACAGAAGTAGGAAATCGTTATTGGATGTAACCGTGTAAAGCATGAAATAAGAAAGTAAATTGAAAGTTACTTCGACTAGCTAACAAAGACAAAGATAGATGATATTTGTGAGATTATGAAAAATAAACGCGGCAAATGTTTTATTGATCTCCGATGAAATGTATTGATCGAAAAATGTAATGTAATTTGTAGTACCGTTTACTAGCAAGATCAAAATGTTACCATTTAACAGTTGAATTGTTTTCTAAACAGTGTTCAGTAATAGATTTGTTAATTTTAATGGTAACGGCACCTGATCCGGCTTCTACGTATCACATGCCCAGACCATATGAGGAAGATGAGGAATTGTGAAAAGTTTTGAGGATGAATATGGATAACTCATAACAAATCCTATACCGGGGTATAGGATTTGTATAGGATATGTATAAATCTTTTAGGGGGGAAAGATTTATTATTATTTATTATGATTAGAGGCAGATCAAAGAAACAATTGATGGATTATGTGAATGATGATATGGCTATAAAGGAGGAGACTATCGAGATAACCACTAATAGAGATGCATAGAAGCAGAAGCAAAGGTAATGCGCCGACCCCAAATAAATTAGGATAATGGCAGGTGGATGATGATGGTTTACTAATACTAGCAAACCATCATTATTCACCTCAAAGCAATTGAAATGCGTAACAGTGCAGTAGATATATACACGAAGCCAAACATGTTGCCAATTTACACTCATTGTTTAAAAAAGAAACGAGAGGCGACCAACCTCCTTAATTGTGATAAATGGAAGACAAACTAGCCCGATGCACCATATTTAACACAAATTGTGCCCATTATCGCCGGTATCTCAAACGAATGATAGAGCCTGTGTGTCATTATTTCGGCAACTTTGACAATTTTGCACGGAGATGTTGCAATTATAAAACTTTCATTTCACAAAAATAATATTCAAAATTGAAGATTAATAGAAATAATAAGTGCCTATCAGTGCGTTAGATAATCCGTGAAATTATTAGGAATTGAAATGGTGTCAAACTAAAATAAAATAGAATGTATTTCTCCTGAGAACTTTAAAGCGTTATGGAATGATATTATAGAAGATAGGTATTATTAACAGACTGGTTTTACAAAAGGACGATGCCTCTGAAAGATGCAAAGTTCGGCTAATAATAATATAGGAATTCCAATGATAATGATAGTGTCTATGGAGATGTAATTTTAATATGCGGACGCGAATAAATTAGAATTGAAATACTTACCTACAACTTTTGGAACGACTTAAAATTGATCCGCATTCACAACTAAAAAGGATTAATATCTACCTAATCGAATACTTCGACTAGATATATGATGAGGACGGTGATATGAGATACCTATCCACTTAGGATTTTATTACAGGAAGGTATTTGGTTTTTTTTTTCATTTCCTCGTAGGTTTTTCTAGCATTGAATAGTGACTCTAGTGAGATAGCCATCATGTCTATGCCTACTATGGCTAAACTGTTTTAGTATATCAGCAGTTAAGTACTCTATCCCCCAAATAAATTTCAGACTGAATTTGAATTGGAATCTAGCGTTCAATATTCGTAGCTTATGTAAAAGAACGTAACCAACTTACCATGTTCTATTATAAAACATAATTCTTATGGGTAGAAGTAGCACACGCGATCGACAGCCGTGGTTTGCAATTACGACCGACCACCATTAAGAACTATATATATACAATATTACTTCGCTGACTTAATTTCTAACTTGTTCAACATTCTTAACTCCTTTCGTTGTATAATAAATAATGTACCTACTGCATAAAACAAATAATTAATTTCCCGTGATACTAAGATACACAAAGGCCACAATGGCCTTTGTGTATCTTAGTATCATAAGTTATTACGCTTGCGCTTTGCAGACGAGAGAAGAGTTACCAAATTGGACATAAATTTGACGTGGAAAGCGGAATATTGACAATTATTACTTAATTTGGGAGTCCATGTTCGGCAGTGGACCATGGTATGATAAGTTAATTTGATGTTTAGGTATCAGAAAAGATAAGTAGCCATTACAACAGACTTGTAACATTTGTTGCGCAGTCATGTAACTTAATATAGGTATCGGAAATTGGAACGTGTTCCGCTTGACATTTGAGATGCAAAAAGTAACTAAGGAATTGAAAAATGATAAATGTCTCTCTCTAAAGTCGTAGGTAATTAATGTCAGAATGAAATCTTACACTTTTCAATGTAGTACAATAACTGACCGCAAAACAAACACATAGAAGGCTGTTCGTAATGCCAATCAGAAAATATAACCAGCATTTAAGTCCTTTCTGTTTTAACAGATTCTCATCTTGTAAATTAATCATTTGAAAAACTCACAGAGTAAAGTGTTTGTTTAGTTTTAATTAGAGATGTCTAAGCCCGATCGGTATTGTACACATGACGTAATGTGGCCTATTGCGCGCCATTGCATATTAACTGCCCATAGAAACCAAGTGCGATATAAAACACTGACTAGCCATATTTGTGTTGTTCACCTTATTCTGAAAGAGTAAAATGTAGGTTTATTCCACGGCGTTTAGAATAAGTGTTATATCTACACGATTTGACATCGTTTTAGGTGTTATTCTAGTCTGTCCGTTGCTATTCTAAAGTTTACGTAAGTAATTGAATCCAATTGAAACGAGGGAATCTTGTTCATTGCTAAACAAATTAGTTTTGCGTTGTTTGATTGGATGTAGGTAGAACTCGGATGGAGTCGATGATCTAAACAAACATGGTGAATCCGGAAAATCTACCGCATAGAAACTCTAGCAGACTTAAAGCGTTTTATTCGTCCTGAGCTTTACTTTGTAGGTAACTATCGTACCCAGCTAGTGTGAGCGTATTGCCGCTTTCAGTCAGACTGAACCGGAATTCTGCACACTTTCGTTGCATTCTTTGAGTCTATAATTTTTGACTTTACCTGCATGCATGCTTGGAAACGAAAGTTCAATTTAAAGCATAACATTACGATTACACCGTAACATAAAAGCTAGTTGCAGCACTCTGGAAATTTACGAAAATCTACTATTATTAACCTAAAAGATCGATCTGTGCGATTGTTACTACTTAGCCACAAGCCCCTCAACTGATTGTGAGCGTGTGATATAGGACATTCAGTGCGTGCAAACGTACGTAGGTAAAGTATTTTTTTTATTCAAGGTGAACTTGATTTGCTGACTGAGTACTCCAAAAACATACCGCCCGAGGTTTACGCACTTGTCTTGACTTTATGTAGATAACTACCGATTTCCCTCTTCATTGAATAAACACATCTGTACCTACCTATGACGAAGACAATATTAAAAAATATTTCTAGTATAATAAGTTCCCAATAAAGAGAGTCGATACACGTAACTACAAATTTACTCACGTAAGAAGTTCAACATTCACCTGAGCTCGAAGGGTTTGAAACCTTATTGGCAATCCTAAATAATTAACCGCACCTAATTCGACCTGGATCCGAGGGCCTACCTATTATGGCCAAATATTCGTATCGAAGTCCTATTGGGGAATGTGTGTATTTTAAATAATTAACCATACATAATTCAACCAGGAGCCGAAGGCCTGTAGGCGCCTATTACGGACATTCATGAATATTATTTTTTCCGCTAAAGCAATGGGTGGTGTAATAGTATTTTTATGCACCTTACAATTTCGATTTTAACCGTGGTAAGCTTTTATGATGGAATTTATCGTTTCATGAATTAACATAGTTAGAAATTGATTTCTTTTGGTACCTATGTAGGCAGCGTCAAGTGATCATAATAACAGGATTAACAAAAAGGTCCTTCGCTGCGAACCTGTTTTTGTTTTTACATAATTTTAAATTATGGCGCTAACGTTACACTCTCTGGGATATTGGTAAAATCGGATAAAGAAATAATATTCTAAAAAACTTACCGTCATAAATCTCCATGTCGCTTCCGACCAAAAAAATGAAAAGTTTCTAAAATAAATCGTTTCTATGACGACGCATGACAGCAAACTCTATTTGGATTCCTATTGGATGTCAAAATTTCAATGTCAAACACAGACTGATTGTCAAAACTCCTTAATATCTCAAACAAGCATATTAACGTCAAGACCTACCATAGAGAATTTTACTTTAATTGATTGTAATGCTCTATGGTTCCTAGTACAGTCCCTCTTGGTCCTTATTATTAACTATCCTGACTCGATTAAATTATCACTCAAAATAAAGCTCACTGTGAACATGCTGTAGTCACCAAAAATGGTCACGGTAATAATTTTACTAATAAAGCGTGTTTGACATTCAATCTCATGCTCGGCATGACCCCTGGTGGGCGGTCGCGGCGGCACAGCCTACGAAAATGCATACCGTCACACGTGCCGTTCAATACTAGTTAACAAAAATGTTTGAAATGAAAGCACAATAATAAGAACAAAATACCATTTGTATATTTTAAACATAATATATGATGTTTAATTTCATATTTCTAAAGTATAGTTCGTGAAACTAAACGCAAAAATAAGAAGCTCTACAGCTTTAACGTCACGTCACTATTTGGAAATTGGAAGAAAAAAAAATTGGAAACGTTGACGTGCGTATGGTCATCAGTTTTCAGTTCCCTAGAATTTGTGTTTTTCATTTCAAATTTAGGAATTTTGTTCTATAATTAATTGATACTGTTATCTTACACCAAAATACAAGATGGGTTTAACAATTTCGAGTGTTTTTACCAAGCTATTCGGCAAAAAACAAATGCGTATCCTTATGGGTAAGTGACATGACAGCTCATCGGTCGAAGATTGCGTAGAATTTCTACATTTTTACGCCATCGTCATTGTTTTCCTGTAATAATGATTTCTTAATGCTTAACACAAACCTCATTGTTGCAGTTGGGCTGGACGCTGCTGGAAAAACTACTATACTTTATAAGCTTAAGTTGGGTGAGATTGTGACCACAATACCAACCATTGGCTTTAACGTGGAAACCGTAGAGTACAAAAACATCAGTTTTACTGTGTGGGACGTCGGCGGCCAGGACAAGATTAGACCACTGTGGCGTCACTACTACCAGAACACGCAGGGGTTGATCTTCGTCGTAGACTCCAGCGACACCAAGAGAATAGCAGAAGCCGAAAATGAGTTGGCTAATATGGTAAGTATAGGCCATTGTTCTTGTCGCACATATGTAAACTAGATTATCCTGTTTCAGGTTTCAGGTTTCAAGGTTTTCAACTAGTTATCATTTTAATTTTAATAATCAAATACTTACACTAAAATAGCATTATGGTGATAGATAGATTATCTATCATCATAATGCCAACTAGTGTAGATCTGAGTCATCCTGGTAAAAAGATTGGCAGTTTGAACTAGAAAATGTTACTAAGTGTACCTGGTATTGCAATACCCTCCTCCACTGATGAGGATGACTACCAATTTTCACCTAGCTGCTATCTAAGGCCCAAATTACCAGTTTATACTTTTATATTCTTCCTTCTTTTAAAACAACTTTGGTACCTAGTCTAACTCTCATTTATTTATTCCATTTACAACATTGTAGTGTTTATTTAAAACTTATTTACAGAAATAAATATGATTTCATCATGATTTTCATTGCTTGCTCTGTTTCATGTTTTAGACTGGACCTTTAGTATAAATAGCTGTAGAATACCCTTCTTAACACCTTAACTACTTAACAACGAGACACAATAGAAAATGAATTGTTTGTCGGTCATTTGGCGTTCAACATGATATAAACATCTTGATATGCCAACTCTACTGGAAACACTTATGATGAAAACTTGCTGTGACTTCTTGTATTACAACTTACCCCTGATTTCAGCTAAAAGAAGACGAATTGAGGGATGCTGTGATCCTTGTGTTTGCCAACAAACAAGATATGCCCAATGCTATGACTGCGGCTGAACTTACAAATGCCCTCAACCTAAATAATTTGAGGAATCGCCGTGTAAGTAGACATGTCTATTTATAAACTTTTATTATTCTTGCAGTTTACTGTTTATCTAGCAAAAGAAAGTGCTACCATAGTATTTTCATCGTTATCTAGCCAGATTCATGTGTTCCAGAATTAGTCAGCCCATGTAACTGAAGATGTCATATACAAAAGATTATTGAATATTCTTCTTTCCAATATCTGAGCCTGCAGTAAAACTTTTGTTACCCAATATACAAAAATCCTGTTCTTTATGAACAATAATGTTTTTTTGGCAGTGGTACATCCAAGCAACATGTGCAACACAAGGCCAGGGGCTGTACGAGGGTCTCGACTGGCTCTCCAATGAACTAGCAAAGAAGTGAGAATTAATTTGGCTAACGGTCACTGGGAACAGACTACAAACATTCCCGTAATGACTGACAACTTTCTGCTTGTGATCGTTGTTCAATCTACAAAAAAAACTAAAAGACTATGAAAATTTCTATGTAATTATACAAGTAATGTCTTTTTAATACTACTAAGCTGAAGGCTCTTTTCACAATGTTTTGCTGAAGCAGTTATTTATAATTTAGCTAGCCATACATATTTAATGATATTGTGAAAATGGCCCCATATAGTTATATAATATAATGGTCTATATAATCATTCAAAGTATAGTTTGACCAGTTTCTAATTATTGTCCATAAAGTAGATTTCTCATCATTCTTTTGTTTGGTAATATGAAAGTATTAGTGAGAACATGTTGATCATATTCTCATAATTTTGGATTGTAAATGTATGATGCAATAATTGTAGTATTTTAAGAATCCTACTACTGTGTGTCTTAACTTAAATTTAAAAGATTTTTACTAAAAACGTTTTGTTCTGTTTAAATAGATATCTTGAAGCACCAATTCCCAATAGTAGTATTAATATAGTATTGCACAGTTGTTCATGCTAAAGGCAGAACAACTATGCACTCTTGCTGACAATAAAAAAACCATTTACTTTGGATTATCCGGCCAAGCATGTAACGTAAATTATTATTATACTTTACTTTACCTATAATAACTTTAGATATATTTATCATTAACTTTTTAAATTTTCATTTAGTGAATAAGTTTATTATTTACAAGTTTTTTATTTGTGAAATATGTGTGCACTGAATAATAATACAGATATTTACTAGTAACATTTAAATGTGTTCCATCTTGATTTATAAAAGTTAAATATTACAATATGTAAATAATGTAAGATGAATCGGCCAAAAATATTATAATGTCCTGTGTCATGTCATGTTGTATGCTTTAACGTTATAATTTATGCTTCGCGGTTTTGTTAAAGTATATTACGATAGTGGCAAATAAAGGTTAGGTGTAAATAAAAAAATGTTTTTATTTTAACGTGATACTACATATAAATTGGCCACACCTAATAATATTTTTTATGAGTGTATTATAAGTAGGTACATTAACCTTGCCATAAACTTGTAAATGCCTTTAAAATTTTGTATGAAACCTAGACTTCTATCAGTAGGTAACATTGTTATAGATAAAAATACACATTATGTGTAAGTAATTAATGTCGTTCTCGAACATTCGCGATAACAGTTACTCATGACTCCAAATTGCTTTTCGTTTTTCAACAAAACTCTTTATGCCTTCTTGTCCGTCTTTCGCGTTTACGTTCTTGACCATAACATCTTCTCCTAACTTGTAAGCTTCCATTACGCTCAGATCAATTTGTTTGTAGTAAAACTCTTTGCCAAGAGTGATGACGGCCCGACTCTTATGTTTGATTTTCTCTATGATCTTATTAACTTCATTGTCTAGTTCGTTCGCTGGGACTACTTTTGTCACGAGCCCACTTTCGTAAGCCTCTTGAGCAGTTATAGGTTCACCTGAAACATTGATTGCCTTGAAAATTCATGATTATGATGAACTGCAATGAAATTTAGACACATACCTACCTATCCCCTACACACACAGAAAATCGCAAGGAACTTTCGTTTGACATGATATTCAAACTCGGAGCTCATGGCTAAATAAAATATTAGTCGCACGAGTTGATCGAAGGTTTGTTTGCTATCAAATCAATTACTTCGTTTGCCGAGGTCAGTCTGTGGATGGGTGACCGTAACATATCGAGACTCTTCCGTGTCTCGAAAAGCACGGTAAGCCGTTCCTGGTCCCGGTTGTCACTTGTAGATTTTTGATAGTCGTTACGGGTAGTCAAAAGCCCAAAAGTTTGACAACCAGTTAAGTCTGGGTTGTGGACGTCAAATGGGCAGTTGCATCCGGTTAGACTGGAAGTTTACCCCAACATAGTTGGGCAAATGCTAGGCAGATGATGATGATATTCAAATCCAACACGTGTCACTACATCGATGCTCTCTTACCAACAGAGTCATTGATACCAACTAATCAATGACGACCTGCGCCTTATTGAAGAATTTTAAAATAGCATGTGGGAAATCACCATCATCATCGCCCGGGTAGCTAGTCCATTGGTTTGATACGATCACGACCGCCCTTGATAAGTGGTAGTGATAGTGAAACAAAAATATGCCTAGGTACAGAATTTCATTTTCATCGTGGTCGACGTTATGGTTGTGCAAACATTGATCAATAATGGCGTGAAATTAATCTGATAACGCGATAAGGTCTACTTCAATCACTATTATAGTAAAAAGGGGAGGACAACAAACCTGTAAATAGCATATATGTAGCTCTAGATTTTGGAACACATCTTCCAACAGCTATTCCTGGCGTTGAACAAAATATGCCAAAGTTAGCTCTGAAAATATTCAGTTGTTTTCAAAATTGTGTAAAATTAAATTTTTGTAAGACTCAATGCATTGTATGTTCTTCATGACGCTATTTACCCAGGTGTTGAAAATTTACTGGTGTCGGAGCATACTATCATATCGCAAGTAGCGACTAACTGACAGCCAGCTGCAGTTGCGAAGCCATTTACCTACCAAATGTACAGAATAAACATGAATATACCTAGACAGAAAAACCGATTAACCCATATTGCAAGAAAAGGCACCCATGCTTAAAAAGAAGAAAAAATGGAATAAAATGTACAAGTAAGTATTTACACGTTATTTAACTAACCTAGGCACTCGGGAGGGTTATATAAAACAAACAAAGTTATCTCGCTCTATCATCTTTAAAACCAGCGCCGTCGGCGGCGCAAACCTGGCGAAGTGCAGCTTGCAGTTATGTGGGCTTCACGGCAAGTAAATATAAACATTACTCTTCTTATAATAAAGTGGAAAATAAATAACCCACAGACGTGTATTCCTTTGTCGGACTAACAGAAGTTTATTTGACTTAAAACTGCGCTTCGCCAGGTTTTTCAGTCTATAAGTAGAGTACCGATTCTTAGCAGGACAGGACTTATTCTTAGGACAGGAACAACAAGCTTTTACTTTAAAGATGAATACGGGTTAGAACAGATAGATGTAGGACTTATGTTACAAGTATTTATTGGTATTAAGAGTACATAATTGATTCTACAAACATACCTTAGCGATAACCGGCACGGGACTTAGAATGATAGACCTCATTAGTTCGCTTGCTTTACTAAATATCAGTTTGTGCTGATCTACGCCAGTATTGGACTGCTATAAATTATTACCATCCGTTAGTTTTACAGTTATGCTCTCATCTGACCAAACATTATTATGGCCTTCATTTTCTGGAATACTATTCAACATAACATCACGCCTAACGACATACGAGGGCGAGCCTATGTAGGTACTTAATTACTTTTCAGTTAACGTGATGTAATATGATGGGAGCATTATTTAGTTGAATAGTAATAATTGATTAGTCTTCCAGAAATGAGGGAAGTGCTCATTTAAATGAACTTACCAACTCTTTTAAGTTATGACCAGCAGAAAATACATTTCCTTTGGCACTCAAAACTATGGCTCTCAAAGATTTGTCATCCTTGTTTGTATTTATCGCTTCTATTAGGTATTTCATCATATCCAAAGACAGTGAGTTTCTACACAAAAATTGCACAAATATTGAACAACTAATAATCTTATAAAGTAACAATTATTTTTTATCAGGTACAAACTTTGTTTTCTCATGATTGAGAGTAATTTCTCGTGTTCCATTACTCTCATTTGTAACAAGGTACTGGCTGTGTAAAGCCCGGCAAACAGACATAGGTCTTATATTCTTCTGAAAAATTATATAAGATATTTAGTGACGCCCAAAAAAGGAGAAAAAAATATAGGTATGTAGAAAGTTTATATGGATTGGTATTTATGTACCGTAATGAGATTATTAGAACATTAATTTGGAACCTACTGGTTTTTTCAAATCCCAACAATAGAAAGGTATATATTTCACAGTATAGGTTTTAGATAGACAACCTTATTGTTAGGCTTGTAGGTATAAGCGATAAGCCTGTAAAACATTGCAGGCTTAAGCTAAGGCGAAAAGTATGGGGCTAATAATATCTCGCTTATCGGAAAGGTTGGCAGTGGCACTTCAATTTTGGGCATTTAGACCTCAGTGGAACATTATGAAAACATGGACAAATCATGCTGAAAAATCACATGAGCAACTTTTTTTACGACCGGCCAACAAAGGCAAGCCAGATAAATAGTTTTAACCTCATGTAACGGAAAAACTCTAAGCTTCAACCTGTCTAAAATGTTATTTTATTTTACATCTCTAGAATTAAGTCGCTTCTGTCTATGTGACCACGTTGTTATGCTAAACTGCTCAACTGATATTGATGCAGTTTTCACTATAATTTAGAGAACTTATTCCCGAAAGGTTATGCTTTGGTATAATACATTCTTAAAAACTGCGCGGAGCAGGTTCCTACGGTACGTTAGTACATAATATTATTATAAGTAGGACTATTATCAGAGTTTTATTATTCGAAAGTATATAACCCTGTTTTCATTTCGAAACATTTTAACATTATTATCTAAACACAGTCGGTGTGCTAATTGCTAGATACATTATTATCCATTACATAAAAACTTAGATGAGCAGAATATTCAGATCATTTAGGTATAGGTACTTATTCAGTCCAAAATCTATGTAATATAAGTAATTTATACAAGTGTAAATCTCGATCCCAACCCACCTGAAGGGTAACCAACATTTTTCTTCACTAAATTGTATTTTATTAAATACAAGATTAAATCTTTGACTCTCTGGAACAATCAAATAATAAAATAACAAACTAGGTATCAGGTTCCTAAC
The DNA here is from genome assembly GCA_905147745.2 of Phlogophora meticulosa. NCBI lineage: Eukaryota > Metazoa > Arthropoda > Insecta > Lepidoptera > Noctuidae > Phlogophora > Phlogophora meticulosa. The sequence goes on along the minus strand of LR990535.1, from coordinate 7,064,336 downwards.
CAAGTAAATGTTTAACTTTGTTATCAAAATATTGTAACAGTTGTTATCATGTTGGGCTGTCATTATAGGGTTAACATACGTAAAAAAAAAGAAGCAAGGTAAAATACATAAGTAGGTATACAGGGTTACTTTTCTTTATCCTAAACCTATAAACTTTTACTCAAGACCTTGTTTGAACTGTTTTTTTCGTAAAAAACAGGTGTTCAGTACATTTTCTGTTTCTTGGACTGACAAAATGTATGGAGCAGCTGATTTATTTTCGCAATTTCAGGGTTGGTCTGTTATTAAAAGTTGATCGTAATAATGAGTATAATGACCCTAAATGAAAAATTAAGGTGTATGATAAGTTGATAACCTATAAAATAATGATGCCAAATAATAAGTTTTTTTTTATTAATTTAACAAGATCCTTTCAATAGCATGTTGAGCTGTCAACTAAACCAACAAAAAATCCAAAAAAATCAAGGTAAAATAAAATACAAAACAAAAAGATAACAAAAAATATATTTAGCGTCGCCAAGATCTAGATTCAAATTCATTATTATCTGACTCTGAATCGTCGTCTATAAATTCAGAGCGCGCATCTTCTGCAGTTATCAACTCCTTGACGGCACTGAAACAAATGAAACACGCGTTGAGTAATTCAAATTATGTAGTTTCTTTCGGATAATTATCGTATGCATCGAAAATATTTTGCATATGTAATAGGCGTTCCTAATTTACCTCATTAAGTGAGTTTATTTCAAAGTACCTAATTTTATTTTGAAGAGTGTTGCCAAATAAGTTTTAGCTGAATGGAACTCCTGTTCATATTATTACAATTGCGAATTCGCGGCAGTCATATTCGCGAATTTAGGTACGTTTTTTTGGTACTTACTTCAAAATTACGATACTTTATTGAAACTCTTAATCATCACATGGGACACTGTTAGCCTTCTACTAACCTTGACCATGACCTCGCACACTGCCGGCCTCGCAACTAAGGCCACGGTCCACGACTATCAAGGTTGCTTACGTCATCACTGACCTTCTTTATATTCGCACATACCTATCATGTATGTAGTAGTACTTAAGTATATAATTGATACTTACTCCAACACTTGATTTTCAAAAGGGGAGAAATGACTTTCATATTTGCTAGAGTCGCCGATCTTAGACGCCAGAACCTGGTCCAATAGAGATCGCATTTGCCACAGTAGATCCATTGTGGCTTTGTCGCAGCTCACTTTAACGTTTGATATTAGGATACAGTACTTTGTTGGATCTTGTGCTAAGAAAATAAATAATTGGTCAGGTTTGTGACAGAATATCTAGCTCTAAATTTGTTGTGGTACCTGTTTAAAGTGTACAAAAATATAATTATATTTGGAATGTTTCAAACTAAGTTTCATAATGGAATATTCAGTGATCCGATGAAAATTTCTTAATTTAGTGCACTGTAGAGTGACTTTACATTTATTTTTAGTGAGATGATTAATGAATCAAAACAAATTAATTTTTGACATCTATTTGTTATGTTGGTAAGTTTAAGAAAGCACAGCCTTAATACTTACATTCAGACACAACTAATTCCCCAAAGAACAGGAATGGCAGTGTATAGACCAGGGTGACATCAATCAGGAAGAGGTCTGATGACCTCTGTTTAAGCCAGTACACCAACCAGTTGGCGCCTGGCGTTACACACGGTACGGGGGACGGTCTTCCCGGCTTAATTTTGAAAGCCATTACACTACTTGGGTGTATGGATATTGGGCCATCTTCCGGGGTTCTCACTTTGAACTTAGGTTGTGCAAATGAGTTGCGATAGTTGTTCTCTTTCCATCTGAAAAGGGTAAAAGGTATTGTTATTAAATAGTTTATCATAAGGTCACGCTATTATTTTAATTACATGTATTATACTGAACAGTCGCGCTTCGACCAGTAGCATTTTACAAGAGATGCTATTATTATTTGGACGAGCAGTTTGAGAAAGAGAAACTTATAGACTAGAGGTGTCCTTTAGTCCTAACTTACGGTATCAGGAGGAGTAACTTTGGGTTGTTGTCGACAGAAGTCCATAAAAATAATGGATGGTTGATTTTACATGGTATAATTGCCTATCAGATCTTCGCAACCCAATATCTGGCTATCAGAATAATACCTTGTTAAGAGTGGTTCTCAGACTTTCAGACTTCCAAATGCCTGTAACGACTTTCAAAGATCTGCTAATGCCACCTGGGACCGACACTTAACTAAACGGGGTCCAAGGATGGGCCGTTCGATTTTGAAACAAAACCAAAAAGGGAAGATAACTTACTTTGCAGTCGCAACATTAGGATATAGTGACGCAGCGACAATAGCTTTGAAGAGGCTCAAATTATGCTCGTTCCGATTCTCCCAAGCAGAAGTGACGTCACCCTTTTGCAAGAATCCCATCTGCTTCAGATTATTACCGAATTGTTTCTTCATATCTGTCAGGAGTTGTAAAGTGTTGAATGCTAGGAAGTGTTCGTAGGCGAAATCGCGTTTCTGTTGGTATGACCGACAATTTTCAAATTGTATGATGGCTTCCGATATCGCGACGTGATCACTTGGCTCGCCTAAAGCAAGGTTACGTTTCATTTCGTCTACTTCTCTTTCTAGGCCTGAAATAAAATAAATGGACTAATTAAAGTAATTCATCATCATGACAACAAGTTTCATCTATACAGTGTAATGATATATCTAAGAAGGGAATTCTTCCGACTAAAAATACATTATCAACAATTAGGTAGGTACATAAATGAAAATTATTTTATTATGCACGATAATTTAATAACTTTAATGGACGATAGTTTGCATGCCCATAATGTGACGGCAAAACATGATGAACAATTAACAAATTAATATGCAAGAGAGATTTTTTATTTTAGGCTTCATGTTACACACTTCCGTCTCTATTCACGAAATCACGCCCACAGATTGCAGGAAAGCTGTTGCATATTAAAATATAGAATTTATAAATGTGGAAGAAATATTAGTTCTCACACAGATAACTGCCACGGAACTTTCAAGTTTAAGACTACTCACCAATAACAAATTGGAAGGGGTCTTTAAAGCCCCAAACGGCGGCGACACTGGCTGCGCGGTTGAGGCAACCGAACATAGTGCCCAGCAGTAGCAACTTGCCGGCTGCAGGGTGCACGGGCAGGCGCGCCAAGTGCCAGCCAAGGGGGGTCAGCTTCTCATCACAGTCCAGGGCACCCACTCTGTTTACAAAAGAGTTTTATTAAACAGATATCATCACAGTGTCATTTGACGAAGTCAGCTCGCAAAGTATGCTTGTTAGAAAATGCTAGTAGTAATACTAGCTGTGTCCATCTGTTTCACTCGCTCTTAGGATCGCAGCGTAATGTTAAATAGCCTAGAAACGGCCTTAATACGTTCTATGCCGGTAGTACAGATACGGTACGTAAAGAAAACATGTTAGAATTTGAATATTAAATTTAAAAAATATTGTTCATATCCGGTCTGGCATTTCCAGAAATTAGCGCGTTGAAACAAAAATGAACTAACAAATTCTTCAGCTTTACTACCTATATTAGTTTAGATTCAGTAATAGTGTTTATCTTAAAGGTTATCTTAAGGTTAAAGGTTATTCTTGGTAATACAAGGTAATCAAAGTATGGGCGAACGATTCTTACTGAGACAAATGCTTAATAGCCCGTTCCACAGTAGTATCTGCGGGAGGTGACGGCATTCTACTCATAGCTTCAGCGGCCTTCCCTAATCGCAGTCTCTTTATAGCCAGCACAGGCTCCAATAGAGAGTTCCTTTGTATTTCTGGCAAAAGACGCTCCTCAAGCTTACTGGCTCGGTATGACGTCACTAGATGGTAACAAACTCCTGGCTGACAGCGACCAGCACGGCCTCGTCTGTAAATAAAACAGTGCTTTAACGCGCTGAATGTTAAATTATTTCTTATCATCACTTCAGCCAAAAGACGTTCACTGCTAAGTCATAGGCCTCCCCCAAAGTCTCCACAAGGGTCGGTCCTGCGTTGCCCTCATCCATTGGTTTCCTGCGATCTTACCCAGATCGTCAGTCTACCACGTAGGGGGCCTAACCACGCTGCGTCTTCCCGTACGCGCTCGCCACACTATGTAGAACCTTTTCACCCTACCCACTGCCACTTACGTTTGGCAATTTGTCGGGCTATGTCAACCGACATAGCCCGACATATTGCCAAACGTAAAACGTAACGTAACGACAAATAACTAAAACAAACCGCTTTAGTTCTCTTGCACATCCCTTCATTTCTGATTTGATCCCGCAGAGATACTCTAAGCATAGCCCTTTAGATGATCTTGAATCTCCTTATGAGGCTCATTGTGAGTGATCACATCTCAATGCATATACACTGGTTGAAGACTTATTTCTTAATTTAATTGAAGTCATGCTATATGTGCAGTAATATATACTTAATTACTAGTTATAATACTTACCGCTGTCGCAAATTGGCTTGAGAAACCCACTCAGTTTGCAAAGTGGTAATATTTTCTTCTATATTCAATCCATTGTATTTTATTTTACCACAGTCAATGACGTACACAATATCATCTATAGTAATTGATGTTTCTGCAATATTTGTAGCTATTATTATCTTCCTCACATGTTCTGGAGGCCGCTGGAATATTTTGTGCTGCTCCAATGACGGCAGTTTTGAATGTAGAGGATAGATATCATACCGGGAATTTGGGAAGAAACTACTTTCTTTGATTTTTTTCAATAAGTATGTTATGTCACTAATTCCTGGCAAAAATACGAGAACAGCGCCGGCGTCCCCTTTACAAATGTGCACCAAGAGGTCGTAAATTAGATCGATGTTCAAATCTTCAATTTTGGAATCTTTGAGTGCTGAATAGACATCTCGACTTATTTCTTTCTTTATTGATTCAAGCCATGGACCTTAAACAGAAAAAATCGGCATTATTATTAACAGATGATAATAAAAAAACCAACAGATTTCAAGATGTGATCTTAAGCACGTTCTAGGTTAATCTCACCAATTTCGGCTTTATATTGTATGTCCTTCAACATTTCAGCTTCCTTTTTCTTCATTTGGTGGCGTTGCGGTTTCTTGAAATTTCCCGTGCCACGATCTGGAGATGGAGTATAATTGATCGTGCGCAATATTTCTTCTAAGTAAACATCCTTCACTGGGTATGCCAGCCCTTCAATGTGCATCATTGGACAGTCGTCGAAATAAGACGTTAGTTTTTCAGCATCTATTGTAGCACTCATTAGAATTAGTTTGAGGTCTTTACGCTGTTTGAGTACCTACAAAAATACCATGCATGCGTGATTAACAAAATTCAATGGGATTTCCAAATTGGTACCTACTGTTAAATATTAGTGTTTTTTACTTGTTTCAACATCATCATGGATATATCATTATGACAGTCTCTTTCATGCACCTCGTCAAGTATCACATGACTATAGTTAGTCAAACCCTGATTAGTTTCTAGTTCCGCTAGTAAAATACCCGTCGTGCAAAACTTAATGCTACCACGAGGCCTTGGCTCCACACTGAAAAGTATAGAGTACTGTTAGAGTACGTAGGTATGTGTGTGATTTAGAGAAGCATTTGAAATACATTTTTTTTTTAATTATAAGTAGCTAGTTAAATAAAAGTTACAATTGTAATTAAGTATACATATATAGCCTTTTTAATAAACTTAAAATATATTAGGTATATGTAGCTCATACAGGAAAGAACCAAGAATCGAGCCTTGGGGCATCCCTATATTAAACATAGTGTTATTAAAAAATGACACCATTCACACATGTTTTTGAAGTAAATAGAAAAAAAAGTAAGATCCTTTCCTAATCATGTTGACAAAATCAGCCAAGCAGTTTTTTTAATAAGCTTGCTGTGGTCATCAGAGTCAAAGCCTTGGACAGTAGTTACGGTAATATGTTTCAGTTCTCAACAGCATTCTGATTACAGAAAAGGGTTTGAAACAAAAAAAGACGCAAGTTAATGTGGAACCCTAAAACCGTGAGATTAATTAAATCATACCTTTCTAATCTAACAGCATATCCTATGGACGCACCGAGTGGTTCAGATCTTTCTTCAGCCACTCTTATCGCCAAAGAAGACGCTGCGATACGTCGCGGCTGTGTGACTACAATATGTATATTAGCACCTCTTTTATTGACAATCGCGTCATCTAAAATTATCTGTGGTATCTGAAAATAGTTTAATAGACTTATAATTTAGAAGAAAACTATGCAACATCCATTCATTGCTGATAACTATGTTCGTGAAAATTTACGACAGTCATGTGAAAAGTCTTAAAAGGCTAAAGCAAAATAAAATGTTTGTGCACATTTCAGATGGATACAGATTTGTCTAGTTATAGCACAGAGGTTTTTTATTCAATATGACAATGTGTGTTGTTTACTTAAATAAAAAGTTACCTGCGTAGACTTCCCACATCCAGTCTCTCCACTAATAACAATCACTTGGTTTTTGTTTATTACTTCTAATAACTCCTTTGACTTCTTATATGCTGGTAAGATTTCACGAAAAGATTTCATTTTTTTATAACCCTGTGATTGTATCATGGTTTTATAGTTTTCATAAAAAGTGTTATTTAATGTATTGTTCATTTGGTTTTCTACAGATATAATAATTCCATCAGAGAGGCACTTTTCAAGTTTTTCTTCAAAAGTTCCTGTGATAATGTCTTCATATGCATACTTGTAATCTCCAGCTCCCCTGAGAAAATCCTGCTGCCTTTCACCAGAGCTATGACTAGATTGTTCCATATCATCAACTTTTTCAGTAGCAAACTTACATTCCTCTGTTGGTTCCATAGCCTCATCTGCTTGCACATAGTTAGCAGAAGTACTTGGTCTTTCTGATAAACTTGTTTCTTTACTGAACTTCACAGGTTGAAAATACAATTCATCCATGTCATTGATAAATTCAGATTGTTTTTGTATGACCAAACTTATGCTTTTAGGTGGTGGTATTTTTATATGACAAGTCTCAGCTACCTTTTTAATAGATTCAATATTTTTTCGTAAACTTGACAATACTGCTGGTGGCACTGTTAGGTTAATCTAAAAAAATACATTTTATTTTAGAAAACTGTCATTTGTTTGAAGTGTAACTAGCAATAACTCATTTTAAGTATTCTGAGATAAAAGGCAAACATATCATATTTTTTTTCATAGGAAACAATATAATAGAAATACTGTAATATAACAAAAAAAACACATTTCAATCTACATAGAGTAAAAATGGAAACAGGGCTGATACAAGACGTTCAATATTTTCTCATTTTAAATTACGATTGCTTCACTTTAGGAATTTCTCCTGTATTTTAGGTGCTTTACAAACAACAAAACTCATATAAACAAAAAGCTAGACCTGGAACAGCTACATGTAGGATGGCCTGCAAATAGTTGTACAGTGTGGGAATAAACCACCCCAACGGCAGCAGGCAGTGCAGCAGAGCCACTGCACAAACTGTGCAATTTAAATTAATAAACATGTTTGTTTGTATTACCACAACTTGCCCCCTGAGCTATACATGTATATAGCTATAGATGACATGAGATCATGCTAACGACCGGTTAAGCAGTAAACAGCCTTATAGTGCTGAACTGCGAGTGGCCCTACCTATAAAAAAAATGAGATCATGCCCAGCAGCTACCTACCATATACCTACATTTTATGTAAATTTGTCACACAATTTATGGTATACGAGTAAAAATGTATTTTTGAACTGGGTAGCAAAAGTTTTAAACCCCTTGAAACTATAAAATTCTATTTGATTTACTGTACTGCCTCCCTGGTCACGTGGTTGTAAGCGCTACTGCTGAGTACTAGGTCCTAGGTTTAATTCACGTGTTTGGCAGAGTGTTACTGGATTTTCGATCCATGGAGTTTCACTGTATTGCCTGGTTGGCTGTAATAGGCATGCACCCTATAACCTAAACATAATGTGCGAAATGTGGGTGTACTATAGTGGTACAACTCTGCCTAACCCTTCAGGAATAGAGGAGTGATGTTATGTCATGTTGATTTATTTTACAATTTGGTTTCATTTCTGAGACTTCAAGGCGGGTTGAGGTTAAAAAATGTATGTCTAAAATTGTAACAGAAACTGAGAAATGTAATTCCTGAGAAACCAGCTTCTTAAGAAAGATTTTTACATAGATTCTATATGTTAATATTCGCAAAACAACACGCTCTTACCATGTAACTTGATTCCGTGTTTTTGTTTTTCCCTTTTTGGTTTTGCAGATCTCTATAATAGAGGCCAATTTCTTTACCGCGCAAACCGTGAGGAGGTTTACTTTTATTTAACGCTCTATTCCAATTCCCACGTCGAGGTCGAGACATCTTGTTTGACTTTCTGTTAAAACTAATTCTCAGTTAATTAAAAACACGAAACATGTATTGGGTTTTAGTTAAAACAGATTAGATGATGCTGTTATTTTATAAAATCCGGCTTCTCTAAAAACTTATATTGTGTATCTATCTCTTATACCTATCTTCTATTATGTATGTATTCATTACCTATACGAAATAGGACAATTTAAAAACTGGTGCCTTGATTTTTATCTTTTCTGTTTTCGCATACAGGATTGAATGAAGATTTGATTACAAATAAATCGATGCCTAACAGTGTTTTAATAATGACATTTCGGCTCATTTTGCTTGATACTTGATAGCCTGTATTTTATTTTTATCAGTGACGTTTAAAAATAGTGATGTGATGATTCGAATCAGTATCACTCACTATTGATATCGGTATGCACTGTAATATGCGTCCACGATCCGTCACACACACCGTCCCAGCTCCGATAGATTTAAATTTACCAGAGTCAGTGAATTCTTTAAATCGCTTGGTGGTAAACAGAACACGCCAAAAAAGCGGAAAGAGTTCGGAGCGTAAGGCATATTTTTGTGCTAATATTCCAGGTAGAGCATGAAAATACTGTTTTTATTTGTGAATGGGTATATCGCAGTTCAAGCTTGCGGTTGTCTACTCCTCTACCGGAAATTCATGTGGGGGCTTAATAAACTAAGGCCAGTCAGGGTATAAAACTTAGCGACGGGCACTCCCCTGCAAGACAGCAAAGAAATAGACTGGATCTGATCTATATTATTTAAGGACGAATTTAAAATTTCAAGCTCAGCATTGCGGGTGATTGAGAGTCAAGATATATATACTGTGACCACACGTAACCATTATAGGCTAGCTTCATACGAACACAATAGTTTCAAAGTAAAATTAGTAGTACATTCTTGACAATTTAAATTATACATAAGATACCTTACTTTGACTTACGGACACGACCATATGCATTAGCGACACCTCTAGACAGTGGGTTAAATCTTAAAGATTCAGGATTTGTTGCAGGCGGAACCGTATCTACGAGTGGCTCCTCTTTGATTTCTACGTGATTATATTTAGTTTCCTGTTTTATTCCACCAAATATCCATCCGTTATCTTCCTGTTTTATCTGACGGAAGTCATTACTGTTTTTGTGTTCCCATTCAAAATAGTCATCTGGAGGTTCCTGTTTTATTTTAATTTTTTTATTAATCTCTAATTCAGAGGGGTCTCTTCTTTCTTCTTTAATCTCCATTTTTATCCTTTCAATTCAACTCTATTTTTTAACGAGTTACAAAGTTTTTAGTAGCGAGAGCAGGCTGAAAGTAATTTAAAATCATGAATATTGTTTGAATATTTGTTTTTTATTTTAATTGAGGGATCATCATTGAAAAAAAGGGAGTATTAATAATATTAAATGTTATGAATATTAACATGTTTTTTTTAACTTTTATGGGACAATGAAAGAAAAAATCGTGATGGCCCCCGACAACATAAATGGATATGTAGATAGTGTTTAAGGCATGTGTGACGCCATCCAAAAGTTTTATGTTACCATAAGACTGCCATGATTAATATTTCTAGCAAGAGGTAGAGACAGTCTCTTCAGTTCAGCCACCGAATTTGTGCTAAATGGGAAGAAAAGCAAAGACTGAATATCCCACTGTCAGTTTTACTTTTAGCCTCTATTTTTTTGGATTACGTAATACTACTTACTTTTACTTGAAAATAGAATCATAGTAGTTTATAAGTTTACTAATAGTTTGCTGACATTCATAATATCGTAGTTATTACAAATTTTTACATACTTAATGATACGACAGTATATTACTAAAAAAATACATAAACTATATTTATGTGTGAAATGTTTTTATAGTTTAAGAAAAATATGTTTTTGGTATGATGCAGCTATGTCTGAGAATGATGCCTTTCTTACAATTGATAAACAAAAATAAATAAAAAGAGTATGACATCACATTCACCCTGTTTGAATAAAAAACACGAACGCAGCTCATCCATGAAACACATTATTCAAACGGGTAAATAGAATAAAACAACGATTAAATTGACGTTGACGCACTTTACGCCTGACGACAACGGGCTTAGCAAGTGTCACTGTCATTCATTCAGTTCTACGTTCATTTAGGATTCTGCAAGAACTACATTGTATGCTATGTGTATAAGTGTTATAAGTTAATATGGTATTTATGAATTAAAATACGTATTCAAAAGTTGGGATAATAATGCTACTTAGAAATGTAAGCTTTTCAATATTTACAATTACAGGTTCAAGTAATGATTTGGTTAAATTACATATCCGATAAAAGTTACAAGATAACAATTTAAACTTTTAAAAGTTTTAAAGTAACACTTATTTTTTTCAGGATTATTGGTCGTTATTATGCAGAGGACGCAAGAAAAAAATTATGGCGCTTATTATAATATTGATTTTTTTACTTAACGGGTTGTTTTACGTCAGTTTAGAATTATACAATACTGTTAAGAGGAAACATAAAGAACCTTGGTATAGTAGGTGAGTGGACGAATATTGTGAAACTATATTAAAACGATGTTGGTACATTCTATGTGTAAGTAGGTTTGATATGCTGACTTGACTCCAGTCATTCATAGTATCTTGAATTCCTGTTGCTGAACCTGATAGAGTTACCAGGTTGAATGGCTCTGGTTGACAGTTATATGTTTAGATGCTGTTTATGTACTTTTAAATTTCGAATTCTAAAGTGTATTTTCTATGTAACTTGTCTTGTTTTTAATTATTTGAGTAACCAAACATTGAAATGGTAATTAAATCCAATTAGAATGAAGTATACAAACAATGGATTCCATTCGTAAGGCCTGGTAAAGGCACCAAAACATTGTAGTATCTATAAATATGTATGGCTGGATAAAAACCAAAGTAACAAAAATGAGTGTAATTGTAGCTTTTGAGTCAGAGAGATATCCTTGTGATTTGTAACAGCTTAAAAGTAGGTATCTGTTATTTTGAATTAATAAGTAATAATTAATTAGAAAATATTTAAAAATTAATGAGATTACTATTGTTATAGTTGTGTGTTTATAATAAAGGAAATAATAATAATATTTATTTCTGAGTATTTGGTATAATAGAACAGTTTCACATACAGTACTGATGTGTAGAAAAACTTGTGTTTGTTAATGTTTGATCACAAAGATGATTGATTACATTCTACATCACAAGTAAGAGACATGGTCATTGGGATGACTAGTTGGGTTGTTGGTGTTCATTAGGATGATTGCAGTTACAGCCACAGTGATGGTTATTTCTTCATGTGCAATGGGACAGTAAAGACCAGATAATACAGTGAATGTGTAAAGCACAGTTCAGACTGCTATACAATTTTTCTACAGCATATAGCAGCAGTATATTTTTATACATCATTTGTTTATTATTCAATACTTCTTTTTTCTTCTTTTTTTTAAATGTTTCCCCACATTAGGAATATCTCCTGTATCGTGGGTGCGCTCGCTAACATTCAAATTCTCATATACAAATGGCCAGACCCGGAACAACAACCTGTAGGCCATACAAATATTTTTCTATGCGGGAATCAAACGCTCAGCCACCACTCCAACCACGCCGTCATAACATAGTGTTGTGTGCATGTGTACATGTGAAATGTATGCCGAATGTAGAATGTATTGTTGTCCTATATATTTGCTATTTATTATAGCCTAGTCTGAACTGACCTTTAAAGTAGTATTTTCAGTCATTTTGTAGAATGCTTTTGTTAAATAGTATTTTGTTTTGTTTCAGTTTGCATTTTGACAAAAACTCTTATGTCGACGAGAGTGGAATGAGAGTTATAGTTGGACATTATGTTGGTGGAACAAACGGTGGAAATTTATCTGAAGGTATTTTTTTATTATTATTAAAACAGTAGTACACACATACATTTTATACATTAAACATAAACTCATTCAAGTTTTACTGGGCACTTTTCACAAGTTTTACCAATTAAATTATAACTATAAAAAACATTGTGTAAACTTGCCCATTTCACACCGTTTGGAAAGTTACACATCCCAGTCATGTGTAGCTTTTACTTCTCATTTACACAATATTATCTGCCCTAATTCAATATATTTGTTAAATTCATGGAAACCTTCACAAGATGGATGAGGAGTAAATAAGGGGCATCGCTCATACACTAAAGAGAGACAAAGCATGCACTACTGTCGTGCTGAGTTCCTCTCCTCTCGACGCTGACTAGATGTTGGGTTTGCCAGCCAATGACTCTTATAAACTATTCATCAATCAAGCAACCGAGCCTATCGCAGTTCACTCCTGGACCTCTCTCAAGGTGCCGCAACCCCAAGTCCTCCACATCCAGTCTATGCTAGCCAACTTTTTAAGATAAACAGTTTATTTAAATAGAGGCATCAAACGGCATGCTTGCCAGGTCGCACTCTAGAACTTCTTTGCTCTACCGGTCTTCAGTCCTTCGGCTAATATGACCACTGCCTCTTCAGCTTGCTAATAAAGCAAGTTAATGCCAGATAAATTAATTTCGGAACTTATTTTACAATCACACTTTGATTATAAGTCATTCCATTGCGCTGACCGGAATTTGTGGACCTATTGTCACTAACCGCCACTGTATAACTGTGCAATTTACCGAACAGCCGAAGGTGGACTGGTAGAAAATTACTCTGTACATTTCTGTGCTTAAAGTATTAAATAAATAAATAAACAGCATAGTAGCTGGCATTTAACTCTGCGCGGAGTGGTGGGGGTTGGCGTACGCGTCGTATTATCTCAGGAGTAAGGTACAAAATCACTTAGGAGTAATTAAGGATCAGAGCTTAAGATAAATGCTAACCACTAAAAAAAACGGGATAAAGAAAATATCTTCATATTAGATTTATATTAGAGAAATAGAGATGACGGCAAATATAGATGTATGGAAGAAGAAAACATGCTGCGCTTACCCCAAATAAATTGGGATAAGGGTAGGAGGATGATGATGATGATAGTTAGATTTACATAAACATTATATTTCAAAATGTCTCAATGTACCTACATGAAAATCAAATACTAAATTTAACCAGAACCATGTTCATTTCATTTGCATTTGTTTGGGATTACTAAGCCATTTTCACAATTTAATTAAGGCCATGGCAACCGTCATGGCAATTGATTCTTCTTTAATCTGATAAGCTATGCAGTATTACTAATGTTTATTACAAAATGTCTGTTCCTTTTAAATTAAATGATGTTATTAGTTTCAAACCTTGGTAAAAGGCATTAATTTCGGTTATTTAACGTTAGTAATGTTTCCCAATATTAGGTACATTAAATAAAATATCTAAAATAAATATATAAAAGTACTGTTTCTAATAATTAACCGATTTATGTTGAGAAAGTTGTGGTGTTAATTATCCCTTAGCGATAACGTTGCAAAAACATCTCCATTCTCTCTCTGGTCTTAAACAGGAAGAAAAAAAGTGCAGCCATTCAGGCTTAATAACGATTGTATTGTTTTATTAGTACCTCATAAATTCATGATCAATATCTCACTGTCTTTTGATAAGTTTTGGATATTATATTATTATATATTTGTGTCTCATCTGACCTATTCCTATCTTGTACTAGTTGTGATTATTTTTTGTTTATTCCAGATGTAATACACAGTAACAACTACGCGCCAGTGGCGGGCGCTGGCGAGGGCGGCCGTCCAGTGCAGTTGTCTCAAAGAGAGCTTATCACAGCCCGGGAACTGTACTCCCTACACTCATACAACATATTTGTTAGCGACAAGATATCAATCAACAGAAGTCTCCCGGACATGCGCAGTGACAGGTGAATAACATTTAATTGTGATAATGTTACAAAAAAAATACATGTAGGGACTACTTGTATTTTGTATATACTGGGAATAGATGTCAAAACTTGTAAACAATCAATTTGCCTGGTTTGACTGTGTAATTTTGACGTTCCACAACTAAAGAGTCTTACGTAATCGATAATTAGCTGTGCTTACTAATATATCATGCAGAAACAGCCAGAGAACTGAACCCGGGTTCTAAGAGCACTAACGGACTTACATAGATGTTCGTAAATAATAAGTAATGGTGCAATTACAATCTGTACAATCGTGTATATATGCTCTAAATCTACGTGTTTAAAGTGCATAATGCCAGCCTGTTACTGTCCCACTGCAGGGCAAAGGCCTCTACTCATACAAAGCATTAATCACCACGCTTGCTCATGGCGGAATGGCGATTTCAGACTTATGCTCATTTTAAGTACCCTCACGATGTTTTCCTCCATCAATGTCATAATTGAAAAAGCACATAGGTTCTAGTCCGGAGACGTTAGAAATGTAGGAAACGTTTAACTGCAATTTACTATTATACCTAAAATACATGCCCACGCTCATACAAGAAGTTCAATAAAAAACTTAGTGTATTACTGATAATACGAATTGGTACTGGAGAGTGAGTCTCTGTTCATTGAAATGTTCTTAGGTTTTCTCAATATTACGACATAGCTGCACGATTACTGATAAAGGCGTGCATTGACCAGACAGGTCCTCTCATATCTGACGACAGAAAAGACCATCTCAGACATTAATCTGTTTTGTCTTCACGTGGTCTGACCAAGATAATGTCGTGGTCTTTAAAAGAGACTGTTTTGACCTATGCGTTTGTTTCGGTCATTCGGTGTTGCTTCTCAGAGTTATCGAGGGGCTTCTCAGAGTTATAAATTATGTGTGGGAACACATAATTTAATAAAATCTGTTTTTTTCATCTGTAAAAGTTATGTAAAAGAAACCTATTTACAGAAATAAATAACTTGTATCACTTAACATTAGGTACTTACCGGGACTTGTATGTGCTTCGCTGCAAACTTTTTATTACAATATGCAATAAAGTAGGTAAATAGAAAAAACTAAAAAATTACGTTGGTGAATATTATAAAACTAGCCTTGCTTTTGGAAGGAAAGTTAGTAGAATGAGGACATTACTATAATACTGGTATTTGTCAGATTTGCAAAATAACTGTCAACTGTAAAATTATATAGGTATCCTACCTACTCATTTAACTTTCGTAACAGCCGTGACAGGAGGATTAAATTCGTCGTATTTCCTATGTACCCTGCAAAAAAAGTTTTTTTTTAATGTTGCCCCACATTAGAAATTTCTCCAGTGTGTGCGTTTAAAAACATTTAAAATCACATATATTAACAGCCAGACCCGGAACTACTACCTGTAGGGCTGTAGGCCATACAAATATTTGCTCCGCGCGGGAATCAAAACCACGACACGCATCGCAGCAGTGGATCGCACAGCCACTGCGCCAACCTTTTTTTTTTTTTTTGGAATGGGCATCTCGCAGTTTATCCTTCAGGGATATTTACTGCTCAACCGAACTTTCCTGTGGGGGGCTTAGTTAAAATTAAAGCCTCCAGCCAGGCATAAAAACTTATAAGCTAAGCGACTATCGCTAAGGGCACCCCCTGCGGGGTACGAGCCTCGGCTTAGGACGTCGCTGAAGAGGACAGCAAGGGACAGGCTGGATCTGATTGTTCCATTATTTAGGGACATTTTAATCATTCATCGGCTCAGCTTCGCGGGCTGGCTCTAGCAAAGGGTCGGGAGGGGGGTAACGCGCGCGCCAACCGTGACGTCAATTGAAGTTAAATACAAATGTAATCTTGCTAAGATTATTTTGTAAAAAGTCAATTTAAGTGGAAGGACTTGGGGAGGCCTTTGCCCAGCAGTGGGACAGTATAGGCTAATAAAGAAACAGTATTTCTTACTAGATTGACACCACGGTTTCTGGAAAGAAACCTCGACTTGCCTGCCCCTTTGGTCTAGTGTTCGCATGCGCTGCTGCTGAGCAAGAGCTCCTGGGTTAGATTCCCGGGTCGCGCAAAGTGTAATTTGATTTTTCTAAATGGAGTTTTTCAGTAATTGACCGGAATTTCGGTTTGTGCCCGGTTGATGGTAATAGGCTCGCCACTTATTACATGGAATTTAAACATAATTGGTGAAATGGCGTCCCGATGTCACGTGAACGGGATAACAGGACCGACATGTGCAGGGCAGCGCCCGCGCCGTGTGCTTATTTACAGCAATGTAGGCAGAAAACTGTAGATACTCTTAATATATTTGTTCTACATTTTCAGGAAAAGTCGGTATCCTGGTTTTGTAATTTAGCTTCCAAGAATTTAAACTAATAAGTGTTTGTAGAAAAATAACTTTAATATCCACACATAAAGTTAAATTTGCGCTACATCGACTTCATTATGTTGACATCTGTAAAAGCTCATGTGACATCAATTGGAAATATTGATTTGAATATGGAGTAGGTAGGAATAGATTTGTATAAAGCCATCGTCACTGCGAGTTTTCAATAAATTGATTTGCTCGTTTCACGCCAATCACCTTCTGTTATCGTTCATAAATAAAGTGGATTTGAGTGACATTGTCGATTTATTTCTACAAAGCGTCGAATCATGTTTAATAATGTATGGTTTTAACAGAAATTTTACAATTTTTTTTTCTTATTTGCACTATTCTTAATTCTAATTGATTAAAATTGAATTTAAATTTTTTTAGTTGGATTTTGTATAAAAGCATTTTTAGTTTTTTTTTTACTAATTATTCAATATTCATGACAATATTAATGGTCATACACGCATGCTATCTTACGTCACTAGTCTTATACATATAGTTTAGTGAATAAGAATTAGGAGAATACTAGGATATCTAAAAATCTACATGTTATGAAAGCTTTGTCCAAAAACGCCGGTCACAGACCACATTAAGAATTATGTTGTCTCAATCACTTTTCACATGAAAGGGATGTGATTTCTATTAGAGAGAAGAAGAATTTTGATAATGTATGGAAAAATAAGCTCGCCCCCCATCATGGGACTTAGCATAACTGGCGAATTGTGGTTGTATTATAGGTACAACTCTGCCTAACCCTTCAGGGAATACAGGCGTGATGTTATGTCATGAATGAATATGTAAAAGAGTTCAAAACCATAACTCAAGAAGTAAACAGAGTTAACGTTCAACTATCCCAAAGGTTTATTGACAGTCCAAAGCGCCCACCTATCTCCACGTCCTAGTGTTTGAGCTGTGGAGAAGAAGTGGAGCAACAAACTCCCCAGCAATACGTCTCTGTCTGTTGAGCTTTAATATCTTTACAACATCAACCTAGGATAAATTAGGTATTAAAATAAGACTCACCTAGTCACACCAACGAACACACACACATAGGTACTCACATGACACGTAACATTAAAAACTTGATTACACTAATCTGGGCCGTAAACCATCTACATTTAACTTAATAAATAATACTCGCTCTCTTACGAACTCCCACCGGGACATAGGCTCGTGGTATTAACCAAGTCTCCTTACTTTGCACAATTAGACTACTATGTCCGTACTCTATAGACCGACTGCTCTGGGCCCTGCTACGCTCAGTCCCTGTTCCCACACTTTTGCCCAAAAGGATTATTGCCTTTTTTGTGTAATGTCTCAATGGTTCTAAGGGTCCTTTCAGGTACTAGCTGGGCTCCACTTGTGGGCACCAGCCGTTGCACTTGTGTTGTATTTTGGCTTGTTAGATTTCCCTCGATTCTTAGAATTTGAAAAGATATTGCATTTCGGCCGGTACATGTGCGCATTTGTTTCCCGTAAAATATAAATGGAATGGATTTTTAAGAGACTCAGTATTGTTTTACAACTTTAAACTGAATAGGATGTTTTGTTATTTATTTGGGTAACACGTCAGGCTGTCAAACCATAAAATTGGGATTTAATGTAGTTCTAAGTGGCCCGATATCGGGAGACGATGTTTAAAATTGTACAATATGACATTTGGTGGTTGTGTATTCGCTTTATAGTCTGTTGTTATAAGCATACGGTCGATATCGATAATAAACAGTAAGTAACACTATTATTCATCTTTTTCAGATGTAAAGAAGTCATGTTCGACATAGACAACCTGCCGACTGCGACGGTGATCATAGTGTTCCATAATGAAGCGTGGTCCACTCTAATGCGGACTGTCATGTCCGTGCTGATGAGGTCACCCCCTAAACTATTGCAGCAGGTAATTTACGATTTTATGGGACTCGATCTGTGAAGTTTCACCATTTATTATGTTTAACCTTGTGTGTTACCCTTTTTAGGGTATTAACTGATTCCATAAAAAATAAAATGGAAATTTGTCTCACAGTAAAAATAAAAACAATGATTTTTACTTAATCAAGGCAACGATTTATTTTTGTTTGTACGGCGTCGAAAAAATCGACAAATAGCTACAGGGATACGAATTTGATTAGCATTCAATATAACCATATCGTCCACCATGAAAAATCCGAACACTATAATATCAATTGACAGAGTAAGTGATTGGGAATCAAAGTGAAAGGTTTAAAATACACAAACATATTATTAGTTATGTTGCTGTAGTATGCAGCCTTGAAATCATAATATTATTCTTTGCCATTTAGATCCAGTAAATTCACAAAATAAATTATTTAATTTTACTTTTATTAATTCAAATTTTACCACTTAAACACCATTGCAGAAGAAATGCTGGCTGTCTTAAAAATGCCAACATCAGTAAAACTCCCAAAAATAAATTTGCTGGAAATCGGCATACTTTCACGAAATAGTCTAATTTCCATAACTTCGTGTGACCTTGCACCTGCATTCAAACTACCCTGCAAACTGGTTATGGTACGGACCAAGAGATTCGCTAAAAAATATTGGTCAGTAGCAGGCCCGATGTTAAATGCTTCATCATAATATGCTGAACAGATTAATATTTTAATCGTATATTTGCAGATAATTCTAGTCGACGATGCGAGTGAAAGGAGGTATCTTCATGCAGAGCTCGACGAAGCTGTGGCGAAGCTGGACTATGTAGAAATACTGCGGAACCCTGTCAGGACAGGGCTGGTGGGTGCGCGGCTCATGGGCGCCAGGAAGGCTACTGGCGATGTGCTGGTCTTCCTCGATGCTCATTGTGAGGTAAGTCTATTGATCTCGTGTTAAAGTTCTGTGGAACCCTGTCAGAACGGGGCTGGTAGGCGCACGGCTCATGGGGGCCAGGAAGGCCACTGGCGACGTGCTGGTCTTCCTTGATGCTCATTGTGACGTGACTTTACTAGCCCCATACATAAATACTGCGGAACTCTGTCAAAGATTACCTGTCGTGTAGTAGGGCATCACTTAACAACGATGTTCTATTAAAAAAACTGTAATTGTAAACTTGTGATACACAAACAATTATAATTTACATTATTAGATATAAAACCTACATTTTTTATGCTAATTTAATTATTGTCATAAGTATTATAAACAAACAACTTATTCCAGGTAACGAAAGGATGGCTCGAACCGTTGCTAGATCGCGCAGGAAATGACGATGTCTTTATATGTCCACACATAGACCTGTTATCTTCGGACACTTTAGCGTACACAAAGAGTATCGACGCTCACTGGGGCGCATTCAGCTGGAGACTACACTTCCGGTGGCTTATACCCAGTAGTGAAGTCCTCAAGAAGAAGTCAGAAAATCCATCTAAACCTTACCCTACTCCTGCAATGGCTGGAGGCCTTTTTGCTGTCCGGAAAAGCCTTTTCTGGCGTCTAGGAGGCTATGACGAAGGTATGACCATTTGGGGAGCTGAAAACTTAGAACTTTCCTGGCGAGCTTGGCAATGCGGTGCAAGAGTCGAAATAACATCATGCTCGCGAGTGGGACATATATTTAGGAGTCACAGCCCTTATAAATATCCTGGTGGAGTAACAAAGGTTCTCCATGCGAACCTAGCGCGAGCAGCCACAGTATGGATGGATGAATGGGCCGACTTCTTCTTCAAATTCAACCCAGAAGTTGCCTTGATCCGCGATCAGCAGTCAGTCGGTGATAGGGTCGAGTTGAGGAAGAATTTAAAGTGCAAAAGCTTCGGATGGTACCTAAGTACCGTGTGGCCGCAACACTTTTTCCCAACCGACCAGAGGTGGTTCGGAAGAATAAAAAATGATAAAGGAGGTTGTATAGGAGTTAGCGTTGGAACAGTGGGATTGGGAAGCCCAGCAGTCGCAGTTGACTGTGACGGAACACTTGGCCTAGAAAGTTTATTAGTTTTCACTCCAGAGGGGAAAATAATGGCCGACGAAGGCCTATGTTTGCAGCAGGGGAACGGACGCGCCCTTTGGAAGAGTTGCAGTGACAGCAGCAAACAGATATGGGTACAAAAAGGGCCTAGATTAAAAACTCAGGATGGCCAGTGTCTTACGTTAGTGGTTACTAAGGACTCCCGCGGCATTGGAGATCCTTTAACATCTAAGAGGTGCATAACAGATAATAAACAAATCTGGCATTTTAATCGCGTGCCTTGGCGTTAATATTGTGATATAAGTAGGTAGTAAAAATTATAAAAAAATACTAGCAATAATTTGACAGAAAAATGACACTTGGCCTGGATTCTAAATTTAAGTTTTATTTTTAAATGCAAAATGAGATTTTATGTACCTAAGTACTTACTTGATATTATTTGAGTCTGATTGGGAATCTTACATTTTGTAAGTTAAAATGTTGTACAATATAATAAGGAATGCATTTAGTAATATTTAGCACCTGTGATTTGTAATGATATTATTTTTGAAATGAAATTACTAGTTTGTAAGAGCAAGACCATATGTTGTGATTTTTTAACATTATTAACATCATAAGTATTTTTAAGATTCCGTACCAAAATGGTAAAAAAGATACTCTTATACTGCATTTGTCTGTCTGTCTGATTCAGAAACAACAAATACTATCGCCTTAAATGCTTGTCCCACTTACATAGCTAATATAGGGATTGCTTTTTTTCCATTAGGAGCCGTAATGGGGGGTTTACACTTTAAATTGGGGTAACTGGATAATCATATTTTATTTAATAAAAGCCTGTTACTGTCCCACTGCAAGGCAAAGGTCTCTTCTCATATAGAGAAGGCACTTAAAGGCAGAAGAAGAATAGAAGGCATTTTATTAATTTATTTAAAAACTCCTTAAAACTAACATTACAGGTGGGTACCTAATGCGATAGCAAGGCCCTAACGTTATCTTATTTACAAATGAAAGAGATTACCACACTAAAATGTAAAGCGCACTATGTTTTTATTTTTGTGTCGTATTGTTATTGAATTATGATGAAAAATGTCTGTAACAATACTACCACCCCTTATTTCAGAGGTTTTTGAATCAAAAATCTGAAAAAAAAACCAGTTTAAACCTCCATAGTTTACGACTTACGTATTTAAATACCCAGAACGTATATAACGATATTTCTAACTGGCACAAATTTAAACCCTTTCAAAATAAACTAACCTGCGACTTATTCTTTATCTGTGACCAGTCGTAGAAAAAAAAAATGCTTTGAAAATCGTAAGTATTTTGCCTACCAAGGTAAGGAAACCATGGTAACCAAGCCAACTCATTTTTTTCTTAATCATTTACAATATTTAAGTTACTATTATATTAGAAATATTTGATGTACAAAATGGCGGATAGTTTTACCGCTAGAATAACATTCCATTGTTGTAAATGTAACCTTCACTTCTGTTTATAATATTATGTTTAAGTTTTATAGACTGTTCTCTATGTAGTATATTTTTTCTGTTATTAGCCTTTTGATAGACATGTATTGTAATGTTTGTTAGTTAGTAAAATTGATCTTATTGTGAATGGTCTTATTAAAAACGGACTCACAAAGCTATGGAAGTGTAAAATGTCACTTGATTTTAGTTTAAAATGAACTGTTTTAAGAATCTCTTAACTGAAAGCAAGATGACAATCAAAATGGCCTGACATTATGTGAATGTATTAAAGTTGTATGTACAGAGGCCAGCACATTAAGCTACCCCAATTGTCAAATTTCTTTGATAGTTAACTTTATTTCTAAAGACTAAGGTTCATTTTTAATTGGCAAAATTTGTCAGTTTGTGGTAGCTTGATGTGCTGACGTCTGCACAAGTTGTCTCCTCAGAATCTCTACGTATTACTTTTCTGCACATAGTTACTTTACTATTTTAAAATATTTAATTCAAGACAAGTTTGTGGCAGCGCTATTATGATTATAACTAATTAGTGTTTATTTTCTATCGAACTTTTAAGTCACTTGCAGCATTTGTACTTCTTCTAGTCTCAAATCTGACTTCTTTTAATCTAAGTCTTAGGTAGTTAATTTGTTATGTTTAATATAACAGTATTTCAGCGATACGTTCCAGTTACCACTTCGCGACATTCATAACTGCCACAACATTAGAAAATAAATAATAGTACCTAATTATTTTACAACAATGAAATATTCATTAATGTTTTTTAGATAAATACATGGATTGAATTAGAAATGCTTGTATTGAAATATGTAGGCAATGTACGCATAAATTTTGCATTCTATGTTTATATTATTTTTGGGAAAAAATCAATAAGTTTGTAACAACAATTTCCAGCAGTGCATAGCAAATCTTGTTGGCAGCTATCCTTATCATGGTGCTTTTAGAAAAAACTTTAGTCCACAAAAGTCACAGTAAACTGTCACGCAAAATATAAAATGCTTTTAATTTTTTTTAACGTTTTATTTTTGACAAAATGTTGTCGATTTACAAAAAAATATAAAATGTACAATTAATGTATTAAATTTAATTATATGAGAATCTATGTCATTAAATTAAGTGTTTATTATACCTTCATTTCATTTAAATCCCCTTTTTATTTCACTTAAGTATGAAATAAAGTAGTAAAGGTGCTATCGTTGCATATAGCGAGAGCGTTGTTTGTGTTGCTGAGTTGCAGTTGTTCCCGTTGCAAATGAAGCATCGCGCGTCACTGTGGCCGCGGGCTCTCTCGACGGCCACCAGACCGAGACAGACCGAATCTATCTGCGATCGCGGAATGCAGCCTCTGATAGTGTCCACTGTATTGCCAACTGGAAATAACAAAAATGCATTTGGTGACACTTTCGAACACTTGTGCCCTCTAATTAATCTTGCAAAATAAGCTGGATTGTGTAAAGAGCTTTTTGGTAATGAGTTGATGGTAACGTAATTGCTTAAAGTATGTCGTGTGTAATATGACATCAATTTATGACATAATTTTTCCCGCTGACATGTGCAATGCTGAATTATATCAATACAACTCATTCATACAATGTAATGAGAGAATCATGTCAATAACATAGAGGCATAGGCAAGATTAAAGTTTAAAAAAATAATAGACCTGTCAATGATTGCGTTTGCATAATTTGAACGTACGCACTACACGTCGCATTCACATAGCGTTTAGGGGCAGAATTTTTATAGTACCTAATAGTAATTACACCCTGGCGTGTAATTAGAATGAAGAAATATAACAATATAGTACACAACTTACAAGTCTTATCATCCGGTGTAGCTACCATCTTCAAGCAGCGGTACTCGATAGGGATTCTGGAGTCGGTATTCGGCGGAGGGTGTCCATAGTTGTGTACCCACTTCGCTGACACCCAGGAGGCAGGCGTGCACTCTACCGGTACACCATGTGCTATCATCTGCTCTGGGTGGCAGCCCAGACATCGCTGGTAGAAACACTGTTCTGGGATAGCTGTAATGTTAAGCAAAGATTGGATCAATCCATCTATTTACTACTTATGTGATCGGCCAGTGGTCGATAGTCCACCGTTTTAGCTTTCTGCAGTCCTTTTCCATATCCGTAGATGCCCAATCTCACATCCACCGTGCGCGTAATAAGGAAAGGGGTACAAAGATTTCTCTACAAATAAATAAAATTGAACTGTTTGTAGTATATGTTGTAATAAGCAAATGCATAAATGAATGTACTTATGCACATACTCATGCCTCCTACCATAACTTTTGTACGTCTGCCTGTCTGTTGATTTTGGCTAATCTCTGAAACCGCTGCACTCATTTAGACAAAACTTTCACTGGTATAATCACCGGCAAATAAGATGGCAAAAGTCGTTAGATGCGCACAAGTCGTTTTTTAGGTCTCTTTGGTGGTCAAGCGGGACGCGGGGTATGAGGTAGCGTCGATCCGAGCGCGCGATTGGTGCATCAGTCGACCCTTGCCTCCCGCACCGCGCCTTCGTCCCGTTCGCTCCCGATTACATTTCAGTGCACGAAAATTGAACCCTTTGTTTTTGTTGTGTTAAACTTAAGTGTTGTTATTGTTTTTAAATTTAGGATAGAGTTCCTGAAAAGGCATAGCATACGAGGAAAGTATGCTCAAACCAGAGTTATACAAATTAATAAAATTGGAAAAAGAACAATTTAAAACATACAGCATTGACCAAACACTTGCAGAACACAACCATAGTGTTCTGCGATTGCGACTTTCAATATGATGCCAAGGGTAGTTTTATTAACGGATAGTGACGACGACTAGTTAATTTTTTTTTTTTTAATATAAACTGTTTTGAATTTTAAATGCACGTTATTTATAACTCCTAATAAACTTGAATTCCTCTCCCTTCTTTAACTTTGTTCTATACAGACATGATTAAATATAAATGATGGCAATAACAATAGAATAATGACGATCAATAAAAGTTACCACTTTTTTGTGCCACTAAGTGTACGATGCGCGAACTTACCCCCACTACGCCAAAATCTTGCCATCTAATTTGCCGGTGACTATAGTATAGGGATTAAAAAAAAAAAAAAGTACCTACATACCGCGTAAAAAAAATAAAAAACATTTTGTTCAATTCCACGCAAACGAAGTTGCGGGCACAGCTAGTTATTTCATAAAAAGATGCCTAGTTAATGGTGGATCACCTTTTGAAGGCTTAAAGCCAGGTATCCCGCTCGTGTTTTCGTTTTTCGAAACATCACACAAAACAATCAAAACTATTCCTGGTTTGCCACAAAGACTGATTTGTAACAAAACTTGCAAATATAATTATGTTGATTACACAAATTTAAACTATTTTATTTCATAATTGCTTATCCTGACAAAATTCTCTATGATTTATTCAAATCTTAAAAAAAAAACCATTTTATCAGCTGGAATCGAAGGAACCCGTTCCCCCGGTTTTAACTGCTTACTAGACCCAGTTCTGAAAAAACCTGGAACCGCATCTGGGCCTAAATATCCCAGTTCCGATCCGATCGTGATCGACTTCAACGACTCCAACAAAAAAATGTGTTTCATAGTATTTCTCAAATAAAGTAAATGTGAAAATAACTTTTGGATTAAGTAAGAAAAACAAAGATCATCCTGCTGCCCTTATCCCAATTTATTTAAAGTCAGCGCAGTATATCTTCTTTCATACCTACATCTTTATTTTTGTCGTCATCTCAAAAGTCGCTTCATTTAGCGATATTTCACGAAATCCATCGATCTTTTATTTGGTCTCCAGAGAAGAATAGGTAGAGCCTATTCTTGTACCCCGCACATTAATACTCAAAAAGAAAAAAACCTGGAAAAAACCAAAGATATCCAATAACATCTGTGAAATAAAAAAAGAGCATTTAATTTTAGAGTTACTTTTACTTTTTTTAAGAGCATCACATTTTTTTGGATTATGGGATTTAATAAATTAACTGATCTTGGTAGATTCGCTCACTCACACGAGATGTTGTTGTTTAGTAGTTTTACTCAAATTCCCGGATCCGGCAAAAATCTAAAAAAAACGCCTTCGTCG
Source organism: Phlogophora meticulosa (assembly GCA_905147745.2). NCBI lineage: Eukaryota > Metazoa > Arthropoda > Insecta > Lepidoptera > Noctuidae > Phlogophora > Phlogophora meticulosa. Next base: position 7,038,253 of record LR990535.1, on the reverse strand, counting down.
TCCTGAAGAAGTGTTAAACAATTATGTACCTACTATGCTAAATAAGTGTCGGCACGAAATTATTGCCTATGTAAATTAGTTGAGTACACTTATAATTAGACACCAACTAATGTATTTTGTAAAGAACACGTGAACGTGTTACGGTCGAAGTCTCTCAGTGGCTTGCGAATTCAGTCCAGTGGCTCAGTTTATAGGATTCTTCATTCTCAACAAAGTTGGACGTCCCCTGTAATAATCCAGCCATTGTAGCGTCAATTTAAGTTTATTTTCGAAATACATATGATGATTGCAATGCGGATTTTATTAGCTGTAGACATTTATTATAATTGAAATCGTTACTGAATATCTATGGTATTGTTTACCGCAACATTAACCTTAACTGTTCACTCCGTTTGTTGTTTATTAGTTACCAAGTAACCGGTATCGATTTATTTGATTGATGGGACAAAAAAAAACACTTTTAATCACTTGGAATCTGGTCTTTATGGATTTTTATGCAAACTAAGTGCAATATGATCAATATTCATAAACCTTTATTGTTTTGAATTGTTTTACTTATGTGGGGCAATTACGCAAAATGGTTTTTATCAAGTCGACCGTTTCTTGTATGGTAAATAAACGTAACGTAAATTGGAAGGATTATTTAATTGAAAATACAAGTAGGGAGGGGGTATCTTGTAGCTTTTTGGTTTAAACTAATGATGCAAACACAACAAGTATCACTCATAAATAATACTCTACTCTTTACTAAAAACCAGTGGAATGTATTAATTCTAATAATAATATGATTAAGTACCTAATAGTATTAAATATGTATATAGAAATAAATATGGATAAAAATAAATAAACAATCAATGTCAAACGAGTCTAATAGCATTTTGATTTAAACTCATAAATACTACCTATTTTCTATTTCAAAATGTTCATGTTCCTTACATTTTCATCAAACGTTCGTTGGTAAGGACTTGCGAACTTATTTGTTACGTTAAAGTTGTACCTACTTATCGTATGTCCGCGTCAGTGCTCATTTTTCAGTTTACACAGGCCATGCATGGGGACAGATATTCTAAAGTTTCTATCCAAGCATACAAAGATTGCTTTTTACAATTCTAATTTTAATCATTTTCTATTCTAGGTTTTCTATTGCAAATGCGATGGTCACTGGCTGTCGCTATCGGATATTTTGAAGTGCCATTAGACTTCATCATAAGACTTTTGACGCGGATGGATAAGCGCCGACTAACAGATCTTAGTTTTATTTAGATCATGAGAGGTTAGTGTAAACACGCGAAATTAATGATTGACGGTTGCCCCAGCACATTCGTATTTTCGCGCACAATGCATGTCCATGTCCAATCTGATTGCTGTGCAGCGGCCTTTACTCAGCACAGTCGATCGAACCCGCCATGTAATGCCACTCCTCAGTGCAGTTTACGTTTGTTTTAACCGCCGCAATCATATGTCATTTTCTCGCGTTTCGCGCCATTTTGCCGGCCATCAGCCGTCGTTCGATCCGTTCGGCGCGTACCTACGCTCCGTAATTATTTAAACTTTGAAAGCAGAGAATCCACTCTCGACGTCAAGATATGCACGAACGCTTATTTAAACCGGCTGTTTAGTTTCGCTCTTTAAATTATAATAGCTGATATGATATTGAAGATAGTGTAACCTATTACCTACTGTAATTAATTAGTTTGGTTACTGATTAATGCGGTAAACATACAAACAAGTATTTCCCTATTAGGTTATCACAGTATAATTTGTAGCGAAAACATATTTGCATTTTAACGCAGCCAAAAAAACCCAGAGACGGTGCTGTACTATAGGGGATTCCCTGTTGAACAAGTCATCTAGTAATGCTGAGCGTGCCCATCTGCTGGCCCTGGGGGAACGCGAGTCGGGCCCATGGCTTCCCGTCAGCTACCATAATAACTTCTTATAAAACCTTAATCATTAACACAACAATGATTTCTGACAAGAACAATGACATAATTATTAAAATGTAATGTTCTTTATCAGATCTACTCGATTATTTCAAAACATACCAACTCCATGTTCTAATGAATGGTCGCATGTTTTAATCGATAGTCGCTTACTGCCTTCTATTGTTCGTTGAACCTGAACGCGACGTTCTCGCGTCGACAGAGGGTGCCGACTGCCTCAGATTTTCCCAGTGCCGGATTAGGCAAGTGCTGGGCCCGTAACAAATTCTATCGACGGGCCCTTGATCTGTTATGGGTTCTTAAGTATAAAGAGGTAGACAAAACAATACTCAATACGTTTATTTCCCATACGCACAGTTGATTACTATAGGCCCTGTTGGGCTCTCTGACCAGTACAAAGAGCCAGAGATGAGTCTGACCTGGCAATTTACAATAATTTTGAAAAACTAATACAATTTATAACTGACGATCAGTGGCATCCCACGTAACCTAAACGGGTCCTGTATAAAGATCCATCTCCTCTAAATATAGACCGGGTATATATATCGACTAGTTTAAATGTGCATTTTTTTTATACTAATCATATCAAATTGCTTCGTATTTTTTATGCACTCCAAAAAGAAAATCCTCGAGCCGTTTCTCACAAATATTTACTTCATTATATATATTGTCATTGCGCTCTCGGCTCCATTACGCCCTATGCCCCGTTTCGAATACAATGACAATCTTTGAGTATTGCATAAAAATGTACCTATTACACTGTACTATACTAATGAGATATAAAATTGACTTATTCAAAACGAAACGGATCGTAACTTCGCAACCCGATGGTGCGTAAGATCGCGCCGGTGATCGCCACATCTTGTCTATGCTCGGCGCCCGAGAAAGTGCTTGATAGGCGTCTGACATAATTGTGCACAGCTAGCTGCCTGCCGTGTCTCTATTGTACCTAATCTTATATAGACCAGTTTTTACACCTCAGTCGGTAGAATATCAGTTCCTTATTCGTCTGAGTCCATATGAATGAAAAAAATACCAGGTCAATCTATCAAAAGATATGAAATTACTTACCTGTGTCAACAGAAACAGGAACGTTGAACTCGAGAAGTAAGACTATTTCGTTTCTCTATGAATATAATTTTAAAATAACTATAAATCGTCGCGTGTAGGACTAGTAGAACTTTGTATTGTTACATCATGTGTGACTCCCCGTGAACAACTACCCTCGAATAACGTCATCTCCACTCGCAATGTTGCCCCCAAATGAAGACTTCTTATTATTCAGAAAATCCGGATTCGATTTTGGAAGTTGAGTAAAAATGTGCGGATATCCTAATTTTTCGGATTACGGATATCCGGATTGCATTCCCTATATTGTGTTAACGATTACTCGCGGGGTTTGTGCGTATTAATATATTATTTAAAATGTGAAAAGTGAATGTTTTTATTTACATAACACATTGTAGGCAAAGATTTATAATTCGATAAAACATAACGTTTATTTATCATAGCTAATAAAGAGTGTGAATAGTTACAGTCATGAAGCCGCCACGAAATTCAAACTTAATATTTTATAGGTCTAGAATCGTTAATGCCAAAAAATCACAATAGCAATTCAATATTATAGAGTGCACTAGACCAACCTATATTCGCGTTATCTCCACTTATCTAAGCCACAACACAGCACTGACCTAAATTCATAACTAGTGATCATCAACATAAAATCCCCTGCCCACGCGCACTGTGGCGACATTACTAGACGCATTGACAATGTAAATACTATTGTCAACAGAATAAATAAATATTTATCCAGAGGCAAGATGAGTCGGTATTCGGTGAGCCATTGTGTGGCTCAGGCGCGGGCGGCCGGTTCACAAAATGAATTTAAAAGCGCATGATGTAACTTGTAGCGCTTTGTTTTATTTATATTCAATTGGATGTCAATTTGTAGACACAGTAGATTAACAAATCATTACAATATATAAATACTATATAGTTTGTTTACATGTGTTTTTATTGCTTACCATAAGGAATGAGTCCAGCTACGCTAAGAATAAACACTACTGCTGAGCACTGGAACATAATTCTAATTATAAACTGTATTCCGTTACAACGTCCACTACCGCCACAGTTTTTATCACACTAATCTCACAAGGAATCGGCTTTATCTTTGAACGTGTGCCGTTATCATTACGTTGTAAATTATTGTGTCGCTCCCAGTGGAAAACAAGGATTTATCAAAGTTAAAATAGAGACTTTTCTGCAAACTGTTTGAATGAAACACACACGTCGTATCAGTGACGAAAAATACGAAAATACATCGGAGTCCGCTCCGATTATGCTCGTCATGTCGTGTTTGATTGGAGATGTTTCCGACTGAACGCGCCGTGAACCGTTAGGTAAACGTTGATGAGTGGATATAGTTGTATTTTGTTGAAGTATATGGTGAATCAATTCTAAACCACAATGCGTATACTCATAATCAGCCTATAACATCCCCACTGGTGGAAGACTGATCTTCTCTCTGTGAGAGGGAGTGGGCCATAATCAATCACGGGGGCCTATGAGGATGTCACATGACTTGGAAATTTTTGGTTCTAAGACATGTTGGTGTCCTCACGTTGTTTTCCGTCACCGATTTCAGAGGAGTGATGATGAAATTAATTATACAAAATAACGTAGTGGCAACTTTATGAAATTGATTATATAACAATATTGCTCTATATTTTCTGAGATATAAATTAAGATTACACAATACACTTAGATTGTAGTCCTAAAGAAATCCAAATGAATCTTGTCTCAGCTAAAACGTTTCGCTGTCAATCGCTTTAAAAATGCTGCTACGCACACCGTATAAAAATAGAGAAATTAATAGACTTGTCAAAAAAATAGAAATTAACAAAACATAAAATTAAGTTAGCAGTTCATTTGACTGCTTCCATACAAAAGCGGAAATTCGATTAATGATCACGTGTCAGAAAAGATGAGTAGGCGATGAAATACCGACCAATTAAGTGACACTCCTGCGCAAACTATACTAATCCGGATTATAACGGCTGTTTGATGATTTAAATTACGTATTTATGCAATATTTCAATTAAACATTTTCATTTTATTAATGTGCAGGTTAATTGAAACAGATTTTATTATTATACAAGCTTAAGAGGGAACTGTCGAGACTCGAGAGCGAGATTAATACGATTATACTAATTGCATATTTATATTTTGTCCGTGTCTAGCGTCTGGTCGTACCTATATAAAAATAGCGAACGAATTCAATTGCTTGTTTATGAAATTAACATGATTGAAGTATGAAGCTTTGTTGGTCTAGAAGTCACAAGCGTTACAGCTGAGCATGACTACCTAGGTACGATTCCCGTGTCAGGTAAATTGTTATTCAGTTTTTCCATCTGGAATTTCCAAGTAGCAGCCCGGAGTTTGGAATTGTGCCCAGTTGGTGATAGGCTCACCGTCTATTAAATAGGACTTAAACATAACTGGCGAATTTCGAGGAATGCAGGTATGATGTTCAGTTCCGAAATTTGTTATACTTTGTAGTATGTGGTAAAATTGTACCAACAATCTGTTGATAACAATATTCAAATACAAGAACAGAGACAGCGGCACGCGATCGATAGAGGTGTCATGTCACTTCACTTCCTAACCGAGATCCACAACCAAATAGGGCTGACCGTAAACTTGATACCAACTTAATACTATCGTAAACACAAACAATATTAACCTTAGTTTTGATAAAGATAAGGCTGAAGGTAACGGTGAGTGAGATTTTGGTAGTGTGTGCGAAATAGTGGCCTAGATCACGGCTGCGTCGGTTTGAAACAGCGACGCGCCATCTCGCATCGTGTCGGCATGTGCGAGTCACACGGATGCCTCCGACAGATAAACAGCGAGTATCCTGAGGGCCTATAGTGCTATTACAAAGGAGATGTTTCAGCTTTTTGATAAGCTTTAAAGGCATTCACTAATCTTATGTAAAAGCGGTTACGTTGTCTTGAAGAAGTGTTATTTTCTTAGGAGTTTTCTTCTTCATCATTTAGTAGCAATTCTCCGGTGATTTCTAAGTTCTGAATTGGATTGTCAACTGCCCTCATTCGTCCTTTCGCAAGATTATCACTATCAAAAAGATCATCAAGTTCTGATGCTCTTTCACTAACATAAAGATGCGTTACAGCATCTCTGTTACATTTACGAGATACTCTCATATTCGGCAATTATTTTAGTATTCATCATTGCACTGAAATCTAGTTTCGTAAGACGTGAGGATATTATTTAAGTCATCACGTGGGTAGGCTTTAAAACCACGATAAGCATTTATTTTGTCCCCTTGTATTTACCTGTGTCAAAAATATATTTCTGATACTTATCGTATGTCATAAAACTAACACAAACGAGGATATCTATTTCAATTTGTGCGTTAGGCAGGTCAGGGTCTATTATAATGCGCATGATCTGATAACTCTTATGAAAAAATGATTTGATTACATGCTTGCCTATATTCTTCGATTAATCTATGCAATACCGTTAAACGGGGTCAAAAGAAACGCAGGGGTAAATAGAAACAACAACTTTCAGGGCATTTTCACGTTAATTACACATTGTTTATTACCTACAACAATTCTATATTTATCAATGAATTGTAATGAACAATTTCTATAATTACTCAGTAACTAATAATAATAATTAATTAACGTGAAAATTGCATTTAAAGTTTTGTTTCGATTCACCCATGCGTTTCTATTCACCCTGCTTTACCGGTATACAAAAAATAAATGGAGGTTTCCATTTGTAATGTCAAAATAACAGCTTTTTTCAAATGCAGAATTTTAACGTCTACGGTAGTTTTACCAAAAAAAAAAATTCTTTAAAATATCTGTTTGTCTGTGAAACGGCTTTAGCAATTTTGACGGTACTTCCGCAGGAAGATGCTGATACTATAAGGAGTACTTACCTGTTTTACTTTAGAAAAAGAATTAGTGTTCCGTGCAAAAACGCAAAGTCCCCTGGCAACAAAATCCGATTCAAATAGGGAATATTCCTTTTTCAGAAAAAATCACCAGATCAGGTCGGAAGTTCCTCCCGTTCATTTTTTCTAAGCCACACATTGTTATTTTCCGATCTTCACGCGAATGAAATCGTGGGCACAGCTATTAGTAATATAATTAGCAACATACAGTCTAATGACATCCACTGCTGGACGCAGACGTCATTCGAGATACATAGTTTGCTTGCTCAACATATAAGCATTATTAAATTTTCATATTTTAAAGAAATCATTTAAAATTCTTCCTATCATCCATGTCAATAAGCTTGAATGTAAGAGATTTCGTATGGTAACCACAAAAGCAGACACCTGTACATCTAATCGAAGTTAGTGATCCATATCAATACAATCCCATGTAACAAGGTACCTTATCAATTTATGATCTACAGTCTCCAAAGTGTTTTTGATCGTTATAATTTAAAAGCGGCGCACCTTTCACTCAGGGGGACCAATTAATTCTTGGTCGATACATAAAGCGTTCAGTAAATTCTCGAAAAACGCCGCGACCACCGATAACAGGAACGAGTTCGGGACCTCTTCTTTAGATTAAAAAGGTTTTATTTATCTTGGACAATTTGTTAATGCCAGTCTTCATGCCTTCCGGTAGCCGTGTAATTGAATCTTCTGGTTTTCGAAGATTTATTACTGCCATTTGATTGAGCTACCGTCCTTTGATTAGCGGCTCTATTTGAATCTTCGCCGACTTCATTTGTGTTTCCTTTTTTAAATGTTATTGCACAAATTTTTCAAATGTGTTTTAAGCTGTGTTTTCTCTTGTGTATCATTAATGTAAGCGGAGCTGTAGAGGTGTTATTTTTTGAGAAATTTACGTAAACTCATTAAAATTTTGCTAAGCGTTTTCTCTTGACGTTAACTTACTGCAATATAGTTTTTCTTACGTATAATTATTTAAACGCTTCATTGGTCGCAGATAATAGCTTGTGTTATACGCACTGTAGTCATAAAAACCGTGTTATTGAATATTTTATTTTGGTTTCTGCACGCATATCAATATCTAAAGAACTTTTTGGTATAGCCGCTTCAAATACTTATGTAAACAATTTTCTATACCTAGTAGGTGCCTTTTATGGCTGTTACAGTGAAGTCGTAGAAATATGAAAGGTTATATCTCGAGAATAATGTAGCGGCATCTCTTTGTGCGAACAGAAATGCCGGGGGTTGATAGAAAGTATGTGCTATCTACATATTGGACGAAATTATTAAGATTAGACGAGGTGACGATGGAATGCAAAATGTCCGTCGGCGACACAGTGACCCGCAGTGTGCAGAGTGTGCTGCGTCCGATAGCATCGGCAGAAGGACGAGGCGGCGGCGACGATGGCGTGAGATACTCCGCGCACGTCCGCGCTGCCCTCACGATCCTGCGCCGTTATTTTAATTTATCTTTTCTTTTCCCTTGTTCTCTTTCGAAATGTCCGTTCCTTTTTCTAATTTTAAAAACAAACTGTAAGTTGTTTGTGCCAGCTTACCTCTATCTCTATCACGTCTTAGGTGTGTGGTTGCTTTATTATCTATACTACTAAAATAAAACTAAAGAGGTTGGTTTTTTATTAGGTTGCACGCCCTATCCTCTGAAGCTACTAGTCTAAATCAACAACTAGTATTACCTACATACATACTTTGCAGTTATGTAAATTGGAGCTTGTTAGTTGTAAGAAATACTGTATAAGTGTTAGAAGTAAGAAAATATTCCTTCACTGATGTCTAGTATCTGCGCCGGAGTCGTCGTCGCCGCTCGGTAGAAATAAAATGTAAAATAGTGGCGGCGCTGTAGAGGAAGGTATAAATAACGAAATTGATAGCTATCTCATTGTTCACACCAAAAGGCCTTTGCTTCACGCCTTCCACTGCCAAAATCACGCCATGAATTCTCGGTACACTATAATGAACTAAATCAACCAGTGAAATAATGGCGGCCGCTTTCCGCAGCTCATAAAGCATACTGATCGGCTGTGCGCCTGCGATTACAATATTTTCTCTCGACAAGCCTTAACGATACTTTAAACGGTGCTTCGTCCAATTTTCGCGCCTCCATTTCTTATTTGCGCGCTCCCCGAATTCAATTTAAGGCTCATCGATTTTTGTGTGGTATATTTTTAAAATTTAAATTATGATAATGACGAGCACACCATAGGCGGTCGGCGATAATTTCTTCAAAATTACACAAACATCGGGAAATGATCGGTTCTGTATGATCGTATAATTGACGTAGTAAATTTTTTGAGTGGTTATGACGATGCCATGCCCGCTACTGAGGCACCGCCATAGAAAGTTTAAAAAGCAATATAAAAAATATGTTTACTTAAAGACCTAAAATCAAAAGTTAATATATTGTTTTAAAATTAAGGACATTGTTATCGATTTGTAGCATTTTTTTCTAAGATTAGTAACAAAATGGTTAGACAGAGGTGATCCCAATCTAAGACCACATTTCACTATGTTTAAGTCCCATGTAACTAGACTTCGGGCCGACCGACCGACCCGGGAATTGAACTCATCATGCTTCGCAGTTGCGGATGTCACCACTAGGCCAAAGAAGCAGTCAAAATAACAAGAAACATTAAACTTATTAAGCACACATGACTATGTACAGCGGCCAGCACATCAAGCGTCCCCAATCCGTCAAATGTCCTTGATAGTTCATCTTTATTTCAAAAGAATAAGGTTCATGTTCAATTCGGAAAATTTTACAATTTGGGATGGCTTGATGTATGTACATTCAACTTAGTCCATCAGAGATCTGTGTGATAAAAACCTTATACTCTCTCGACTTCCACGGCCAAAAAAACCAAAGACCTATTTCTCTCTGACAGTCGGTCATCGGTTTGCGTAACTGCGTGTCCGCAATTTCATTGACCGAGCCTTTCAGTGTTCTCAGTCACGCAAAACCATCGATTGCCGATGTCGACTCAATAAAACATTCGGTAATGTTTTTATTTCACGCCAATTGTATTCAATTAGTTTCAGACACGAAAAAGTGAAGCACGAAGAGTCCTGTTGCAATACTGAAATTGTTTTTTTTTTTGTGAATTTTGGTTGCAGGCAGGCTGTATTGCTTTTGAGTGGGTGCTGCTATTATACCACTGGAGCATCAACGGTAATCATTACTAGAAGTGATAATGATGGTATTTGTGAGTTCTCATATGTAGCTATGAAGGAGTTGAGAGTACGGAAGAAAAATACATGTTAGGATATGTTTCTTTTTGAGTTATACTTTTAACTTGTGTTTTTGCTTCACTAACGCTTGAAGAGGTCGGTGGGTGGGTGGATGGGTGACCATCCAATACCTACCAAGACCTCGTCGTGCCACGGAAAGCACGTTAAGTTATTGGTTGCAGCCGTCATTTGTACATATTTGGCAGTTATTATGTGTCAGATGGCCATAAGTCTAACAACCGGTTTTAGCAAGGGGTATCGTTGTTACCCAGTAAAGCTGCATGTAAAATATGGTATTCAGCTGCATCTAATTAGACTAGAAGCCGACCCTAATGTAGTTGGGAAAAGGCTAGGCAGATGATGATGATGGCTTCTGTCCTTTTAACAGACTCAAGGGGAAGCTCCAACATAATACAAGGCTGAAGGGAAATCAACACACGATACTGGGTTCAGTACATGATTCTGGACCCCAGAACATTGAATTTTTTTTGTCGGCCTTTTCCTTACTTTTCGTTTTTCTCTGTTTTTTTCTTCACTTAACCCAATCAGATTTTAAATACAAGAAGCGAACTATGTAGTTACTTTTTATTTCCCTTACACCCTGTGTTTAAAGTACCTGTGTATGTTGAGCCAGTACCAGCCTATTACTGTCCCACTGCAGGGCAAAGGCTTCTTCTCATACACAGAAGGCACGAGCATTAATCACCACGCTTGCTCACGGGTTGGCGATTTCAGACTTATATTAATTATATAAGTCCTGGTTTCCTCAAAATGTTTTTCTCCACCGATGTCAGTGATGTTCAAGATAAACTTATAAAGTACATATGTATTGAAAAACTCACATTGTTACTTGCCCAGGTTTGAACCCACAACCTCGTGCACAAGAGGCGATGCCTAAACCACTGGACCATCATGACATTTTATCATGTCAATTGTATGTCGAGCGTATCTCCGTAATGTTCCGTTACATCTATTAAGTCTTAGCTGTATGCTGGATGTCAGCTTTTGACAATTCATTAGTCGATATCAAGTTGCCGTTCATGTACAGTAACTGATTTATTTATGGCCCCGAGTTGACATGAGAAAAATACGTGATCTGCAATGGTTTATTGTAAATAACCTGTATTTTGTATGTGAAAAACAAGCTTATTAACGTAAAGGTGGTGACATATCAGGCCGTGTGTGAGAACAAGATGAATTTGTTAATGTCAACGCGATAATAACAGCACTAATAAAAGATACTAGTACTTGTATGAGAAAAGAATTACTAAGAATAAATACATTTAGCCCTGCTATCCCATCTTAATATATATAAATTAGGTGTCACGTTGTTTGTCCGCTATGAACTCCTAAACTACTTAACCGATTTTAATAAAATTTTGCACACAGTGTGTATTTTGGTCAAACTTATAAGTTAGGTTTTTATTTCGATGATTGACCTCAATATTTTTTTTTGCAAATCAAATGTTTTCCTATAGTAAGTTCCATAGATTTCTAACAGATGGCAGTGTAACTTATCTTTTGAGGCGGTATGAAGTTCGCCGGGTCAGCTACTAAACATATAAAACAAGGATATTTGGTATAGCCTCCTTGTGTCTACGCTAATTATCCATTTACGATCGTTATGCTTAAGGATTTGCTTATTGATACTATGACGTGTCAAAGCCATTATAGTTCTGTTTTGAAAAAGGGATAGTGCTATTTGTTGTGTATAGCTCCATCTCTCTCACACTAGAGAAGTGGTAACTCTATCACGCCACTCACAGCGGCCAATGTCAACTCTAGTATGATGGTTTAAACGATACAAAAAGCTCCTTAAAGTTGTCCAAGCTCTTTAAATAGCAGTCATCTGCCTAGCCTTTTCCCAACTGTGTTGGGGTTGGCTTCCAGTCTAACTAGATGCAGCTAAACACCATTCTTTTACATATAGCGACTGCCTATCTGACCTCTACAACCCAGTTATTGGGCACCACAATACCCGTTGGTAAGACTGTTTGTCAGACTTTCGGGCTTCTGACTGCCCGTAACGACTGTGAAAGATCTACAAATGACAGCCGGGACCAACGGTTTAACGTGCTTTCCGAGAGGAAGAGGAGAGGAGAGGAATAGTCGATATGTTACGAACGGTCACCCATCCACAGACTGACCTCGGCAAGCGTAGCTTAACCTTCGATCAACCCGTGCGGCTGTCAAGCTCTTTAAATAGGAGTATCCTTCATCATTATAAAGATAATTCTCTTATAGTCTCTTGAAATAGAAGACGAATTCTAAGAGAGAGATACAGAGTACAGCAATTTCAACAACTCAACCAATAAAATCATTGAGTACATCATACGGTAAAAAGCAACTGGTCGATATACTTTTCCGTCCATTTTATTACGTCGTGCCCAGATACTAGCGATAGGCCCTAGGAACTACTATTTTAATGCTTATTTATAGTTTAATTATGGAAAAGTCGCTCGATGGGGCTTTAAACGTGCACAGTAGCCACCCTGAAAATATCTGGAGTAATTCGAGTGAGTTTTATAGTTGGTTGGCTGTTTACGTCCAGAAGTTCAAAGGGGTTTATTGCATTTATAGCTATTTCTGCTTCTTTTAATTGCATTGCTATTTGCAGCGTTAGGTTACAAAATAACGGGGTAATCTTCGTCAAGTAAAGTCTCAGAATAGTTCAGCTATCACTTACATAAGTACGACTAGGAAATGTCAAATTTATTTATGACTGAATACCTCCCATAAGAATGAGGTTTGGCTCCTTAGTACTCATTTCAGATTTATCCATTACATACTGATCCATCCCAACGCAGCATGCTGTATATAATATTTTGTCCTACTATAACGACGTAATTGTTTCTTGATTATTCTTCACACTTAATATTCACCAAAGAGTTAGGCAGACGTGGCCTATAGTAGGTACACCCGCCATTCGCCAGTTTTTTTTTTTTTTTTTAATTCCACACGAAAAAACCCAACAACACTTTTACTGACCCGGGAATAGAACCCAGGACCTAAACAACGAGGCAGTCTAAGTAAAATTAAAAAGACGGCCGGGGAAACCAGCGCCACATAACACAAAAGTAAGTATCAGTCATGGACATGTTCAATACCGAGGGTTGTAAATATGTGTCAATAATGGAAACGACCTGAAACCTTGCATCAACGAAATTGTACGAAATGGAAAGGTCACGGTAAGTGGGTCGGTGTGGGACGGCAGTCAGATCACGTACATGTTCATTGTAAAATACTAATACAAATAATAGAGGAATGATTGCACCTGTCCGAAATAGCCCCAATCATCGGCGCGGACGTGCCCGCTGCCCAAAGCGAGCGAAGTGTCAAGGATACGTGAAATTGGGTGGTTACGGTAACACAGCCATGTCTAATGTTTCACTGGAGTAGCAGGCAATGTTTAATAAGGAGTATTGATCCGGTGATTGGTTTTGTAATTGAGTTTTCTATCTTAGAATGTTGCAAAATAATAGTAATCGTAATATCAGTCTGTTATGTTTTAACGTAAACGAAGCAAAAGGAATATGTAAGGATCGTAGCAGGTGGCGTTCTGTATTTTCTGCCTACCCTAAAGCGAATAAATTTAAGTATCAGCCTATTATTGTCCCACTACAGGGTAAAGGCCGTTTCTTATACAGAGAAGACTAGCACTGATCTACGACTATTAAATCACTACCTATTCAATTATGCAACAGTGAATGACTAATGTGCATTCAAATTAACAACAAAAATATAAAAGGATTAGTTTTTTACATAAACTGTTTGTCAAAATTAGTTTTTGTCATGTCCAAAATAGGTGAGTTACGTGACATAATCCGTTATTAAAATTTGGAGCGACAGTTATCCCTGGTCTGAGATTGTAAGCGGAACTGCCTTCAAGGATGGTTTGATTAATAAAAAAAAATGCAGCTAATTTAAAATTGAATTTCGCTTGTGCATTTAATCAGTTATGCTGCAGGAATGGGTTAGGGCGGCCGCCTGTCACACTGTGCCTGTATTTGCGTGTAGTAGGTATATGTATGTATTTTATAGGAACTATTCCGTTTTACAAGTGTTATTAATGTACAGAGGCCAGCACATCAAGCCATCGCATTCATTTCATGTTTTTTCAACTTTATTACAATGGAATAAGGTTTATTTCAATTGAGAAAATTTGACAGTTTGGGCAAGCACGATGTGCTGTACCAACAAGTTGTATTTATTATACTTTTTAAAAACGATCTTGATTTAAGTTCTTTTGAAAGTCGATCGCAAGTAGAAGGTGAACCAACTTGATTCCTAAATGCCTTCAATCATTCACTGCATACTGAATAAAGGAACAGTAGAAGTATCAAAATACTTCTTTGTTGTGTACAAAATGTTGATTGTTTATCAAACAAAGCTTTATTACCGTTTATTGTTACATAACGGTGTGAAGACAGGCTGCCTTCATTCCACCTTGAAAAGTAAAATGTTATAGTTCAGAATTGCAAGTTGTCATGAGTTCGCAAAACAATTGATCGAATAATTCGCCATTTGATGTATTGGCAATTAAAATGCATTCAAGATGGCCGTTATTAATTTTTAATTTATATTTGTTTGTGACGTTTATGATCGATTTTTTTATTTTATTGTTTTTTTTATAGTGGAGTGCTAAGTGTAATTGCATTTCCAGTTGTTGCGAAATGAGATCACAAGTTTTATAACCATCTTCCTTTACAGTTTATTTCAATTAATAGTGAAGGTTAATATTGCTCGTTGTAACTTAACCAAGTTATTGGTTTAGCATACTTTTACAATTTGCTCCTGTAACATTATGAATACGAGCAAAATATAAATACGAGACCTGAACTTATGTAATGAGATCAAGATAGGGATCGGCCTGTCTCGGCAAAAACAGACGTTTTAAATTGCACCGCGATGACTCTGCGTTTATAGTTAAATTTCTTATCGCAATAAAGACCTCAATTTATGAAGGGTTCATTAAAAAAATGTACATCTAGTGTCAAGAAGTGCTTCCAATTTGTATTCTTGATAGTTTATTTTGTAACCTTTTAATGAAACAATACTAAACATTACTGTTGATTATATAAATAATAGGATTGGACTGGCCCCGTATACCGCATGCCCAATGAGCTGTGTGTGGGCCAAAATAGCTCTGACACAGCTAAAACGCGTCGTGGCAGACCTCGTAGAAGATGGCGGGATGAGCTGGACACAGCCAACGACCAATGGCGCACAGTAGCCCTGGACCGAAACCACTGGAAGTCATGAGGAGAGGCGTATTCCCAGCAGTGGGATAAAGCAGACTAACAGTATCAGTAGTCTATTGATAATGTAGCTCTTGAATTTTAATATGTTTATTAAGAACTAGATGGCCTGACAGACGTCGTTCTTTCAAACGTGCGAACTGTCAACGTGCCAAGTTAAAATAGTCGTTAAGTTTACTGAAATATTCCAATTTTCTGCGTAATTTGCTTAATTTTTCTTGCCGTAAGAATCTTCTTTTTACAATAACAGACACAACAAAACAAAATTGCGGAATTGGTCCAGCCTTTCATGCGTGATGCCGTGACCAAAGGACATAGGGATTCATTTTAATATAAATAGATAGATTACTTTTAGCTGGCTAGTATTTAGTACTTGCTACAACGTTGAAAAATATTTCAACACAACATTAAAGTTTATTGTATTGTAGATATACATTTGTATTATTCCACGACGCCGTTTGACCTAAATCGGTATTTCGGTCATTGTTATCGTTGATATTGATAAATTAAAAGATAACCGATTAGTGAAGACGTATTGTGAACAGTAAATAAAACTGTTGCATATTAAATAAAACCATTTCATTAGGACGCCGTAAAAGTGCCGCTTCTCGCCTGAAGCCTTTTCGAAATTTAACAAAATAATTTATATCTTTAAGTATTTAGTAGGTATACACAGAATATGTATAAAACGTCAATAATAAATATTCTTTTATCTTTTTAGGGTTCCGTACCGAAACAGTAAATGAGGAAACCTTATGGTGCGTCCGTCTGTCTGTCACAGCTGATTATTTTATAAACTACTGTCACTACCGACTTGAAATTTGACAATGCAAATAAATTGCCAGTAAATTGTAAATATAGTTTGATTTAGATATGCAAATAGCCCCAAATGGGATGTGAAAGGGGATTAACCGATTTATAATATGTTTTTCTTTCCTTTCTTTGTCGTAGATATAGTTTTTGAATTATGATGTTTGCAACCACTGCAATGTTTTCGGAAGTACCCAAAACCTAGTTGAGCAGTAGCAAGCTTTGAAAACACAAAAACATTTTAGAATTCCTTCCAAGGTATGGGATGTGTGAGTCCGACTCGCTCTTTCCCGGTTTTTACTATTATAAACACTAGTACCATTACAATTATTGTTATTATTGCACTGGTATTCAAAGCTGTTTTCATTTATCCGAGCAATTTCACGGTAATTGGCCCAAATGACAGGACCATTCAATAACTTTCTGATATTATATCCGTTTTTTGTTCTTAAAAACATTTACACCGAAATAAAGTATGCCATCATGGTGATACATGTCGTATAGTTTATTAATATTTCTGTTGACATTCGCGTCCCGTATTGCGGTTCACAGCATGGAGTCTGAATATGTGATGATGAGGAACTCGATACAGCTTTATTTTTTTACAAGGAAGGTGGCCCCCAGCGCAAACGATAAAAGAGTCTCGTTTGAATCCGCTAATTGAAGATGACTGCGGGTTACACTTTTTGTTGTATTACTAAAATAAATTGACCTGGCCTGGAAATGGAAACGTGTATTGTGCCTTTTGCCTTTATGAAGTTAAAAGTTGAAGAGATAGAGGTCAATTGTTGAATCCAAGTCGGCTGGGCAGCATTCGGTAAGCTAGGAAAAGTCTTCGCTTGTGAAATACCGGGGTCTGAAGACGGAAGTCTTCGAGCAGTGTGTGCCAGTGATGACATATGCATCAGAGACTTGTTCGCTCAAAATGGGCCTCCTAAGAAGGCTCAAGAAGCTCGAAGAGCAAAACATAGGTGATTAAGTATTTTTTAGTGTAACACATCGACAGTGTTAAAATACTGATAATATTTCTAATAAAATATACATTTTATGAAAATTAATTTCATTATTTTATAATAATTAAATTTTAAAAAAACATACACAGTGGCAATGCCGTCAGTCTTCTGGGTACTTTTTGACACCTTATTTTTATTTAACGTTTATTGAGTTATGATACTATGTAATTGTTTTTTTTTTAATTTAATTTATTTAATGTGTACATATTAACTATAAACACATTAAATAAATGAAAATATTATTTAAATTAAAACAATGAATTAAAATAAAATAATTATAATTCCTTTAATTGAAATAAAATAATTAAGTTCAATAAAGAAAATGAGTATGTTACCGAACGGTGTAACAAGAGGTCAGGTTGCTGTAGCGGGTTGTCAAATTACCCTTTTATCGCGTTAATCGTCACAAGCTTTTAGCCATATTTATCATTGTATAAGGCTCATCCTACCGCAAGCCATCGATCAAGTATTGAGGATAATTGCTACGAATGTTTTTATCTGTACAATAATCGTTAACATTAATTTCAGCATTATTCTTCCAAATCTGGCTCTTATTGCACCGCTTTTAGGTTCACAAAGCAGTTTTTCTTTACTTTGCATACACGCACTAGTGCGGGAAAGTGCACCACAGATAAGTAAACAGGTAAATGTCAGAGATTTGTAAATATATAAGCTATATAAATAAAACAAACATGATGAGAATAAAGTAAAGAAAAAAAGTACCAGCCTATTACTGTCCCACTGCAGGGCAAAGGCCTCTTCTAATACAGAGAAGGCATGAGCATTAATCACCACGCTTGCTCAAGACGGGTTGGCGATTTCAGACTTATATTAATTGTACAAGTTCAGGTTTCCTCACGATGTTTTCCTTCACCGATGTCAGTGATGTCCAAGATAAACTTGGAAAGTACATATGAATTGAAAAACTCACATTGGTACTTGCCCAGGTTTGAACCCACAACCTCGTGCACAAGAGGCGAGGCCTAAACCACTGGGTAAACTGGGGTATTAAACTAGGTATTTTGTGCAAAATATGTACATATAGTACCTATGGCTAAATACATAGACTAACAAAATAACAACACAACTAAGTGAAAGTGAATTGGTCTAGGTCAAAATCTAGAGCGAGTTCCTGACCCTTGACTTTAAGTTATTTACTTGGCTTAACGACGCGTTTGTCCGACCCTCGAGACAGTGTAATTGTGGCTTTTGATTGGTGAGAAAATAAAACTTGTTTTAGTACCATTTTGGTTGGGGTAAAGACAACAAAGTTTAAGTTGCTTCCATTTTAACTGGCAGTTGTCGCATACGCCAAATAGTCCTTCCATCTTCTAAATTTAAATCATTTGTAAACTGGGCTGTATACCCTTTTGAACGGTCAGTGTGCCAAGCTCTAATGCTTGTCAATTCAAACGATTTTAAAATTGAAAATAGAACTTCTTGTAGCATTTGGGTTAAAATATATGAGCCAAGTACAAATAGCACCCATAGATTTCTATAGAGTCTTAGAATTGAATTAATATTATATTCTGAGCGAGTATTTCAATTTTTTACATCGTTCAAATGGACGTTACGTGTCCCTTAAGCGTTCATGCTAGGTACACAGGTTTAAAGTAAAGTCCTAAACCTCTTATTGATGCCAACTAAATAAAATTAATTCAACCTATTTTTAACAAAACCCAGCCACGAATTCTTGCAGCCAAACGTTATTATTATGACCATTAGCCAATATTTGAATTATTCAAAACTTAACAACAGTCGGGCGTACGAAAGGGCACGAATATGGCGGTGCTCGATATAGCAAAGAGAATAAAGGAGTTGTCGGTTATCTACGGAATTCGCGGCGCGGGCGCTGTGACTCACAGCGCGGCTGAACTGGCCACACCTGACGATGCCAGAGCCTGTCGAATTCCAAGTTTCATTTACCAAATACCCTTTAATTGACAGTTTACTGCCTATGCCTTTGTTCGTTTGGCGCTTCCATGCATCCCTGAAATTGTTGTATCATAAATGGATTTCTCCGTGAGCTCGTTTCTCTTTGAGATGTTATGTCAGACAGCGGACCGTTCTGATGATAATGATTCAATATTGAGTAGGTGTTCTCATTCAGAGATATCCTTACTTTTTCGGTTAACATTATAACAACACTTATTTAGATTTTATTTGTGTTTTAAAACTTTTTGAGGACTTATAAGATCTTCATTACTGTGAAATGTATTGATCCACATTGATTGATAGGTAAACTACCGCAGAATGATAACAGACACTTCAATTAGTAACAGGTAATTATGTTGGAGTTGGAAATACTTATCAATAAGGTACTATATCTTTCAATTACAAGCTATTTGCATAAAAACGTGTAATAAAACTAACTGATACCTGTTAGGGTAAAATACACAGACACGTCTTTAACTTCACTAAAATAAGTAAAGTAATCGATGCAGACGAATATGAACATTATTTGTAAAATGTTTGTGTTCATATTAATTAAATATGCTTGCCCTGCTTTCGGTTACTCGAATATGAATATTATTCGCGGTTAAATACTATTAATTGTTGCATGACACGCCTACTTTACTTAGTAAAGTAAAGTTAAAGTGTATGTGAATCTTAACCTTCGACACTGCATTAAAATAATAAAATTAGATAAAAGTGTAATGGTCCACATCCTACACTAAAAGAAACTGCTAGAATATGTGTAAAAAGAGCTATTCATGAAATTCAGCATATACAGCAAGCCATAAGCATTGAATACGTATCTGTAATTAACGTTTAAATACAGGGCGCTTAAGTTATTGTTATATACTACATTTTATTATCACCATCCAAACTCTATGTAGATATTGTAGGTGGTTATCAAAGGTACCAATAAAATTGATAGGTACAATTTTAACAACGACAGTGTTTGGGGAAGGGTATAGTGGGAGAGCGGTAGGTAGCGGGGGAGTTTTCTTTGATAGCTTTGTGTTGCTATATCTTAATATTTTGGTTCTGAGTGATACAAAAGTAAAACGCAATTATTTTTATTTTTTTAGGTAAAAATGGTATTTAAATTAAGCTGGTTATTAAAAATGCAGGTTGCATAACTAGCGAGATGCCTTTGGAACAAGAAAACCATACTGGTTACCGAGACCAAACAAGAACATCTATCGACAAACGTTACTAAACTAAAGCCGTTATAAGTTATGCCGATTACGATACAGATTTCATATCGAATCTTACCGCTAATGAAAACTAAAACTTTCCAACATTAGGCTGCTTACAAACCTTATTGTATACGTGATAGAAAGAAAGATAACTTCAGGCTGCATCAATCAAAATTTCACTCCTCCCGAGCACACCACGAAATGAGTTTTGTGGTCAAACAATTGATTCCATCGAACTCCGTACGGTGGTCGCTGATTCTTAATTTCACACTGAATTTATATATCACGATGGTTTTTATAATCTTTTGTGTAAAATGGACTAAATCGAGTTGTGTCTACTTGCCTGTGTAGCATGACCACGCGTCTAATGTGTTATGTTAGAAATCGCGTTCAATGAGTAATCGAGTCAATTCGGAATGTAACCGATAGGTTCACGAGTAAAACTAGATTATGTAATCTGTTGCTTGCGTGTAAATATGTAATTATATTAGAATTGTGAAACCGCATAGAATACGGGAGAGATTTCTGTGGAATAGTAGGTTTTCATTAAGTTGTAATCGTAAATATGAAATTGCTTTCAAGGTTACCTTTCTGTTTGTCAAGCAAGTTACCGTGAATCCCTCAAGTGCGGTAATAAATTCAGCGAAATAATAAACAATATGATTTCTCAGTAAACGGCAAATTGGCATAATAACGACGTTAATGCATTAAATGAAGACATTCTGCGAATTTATTTCGGACTTCGTTCTTCGTACGTTGAATGAAGAAATCTGAATCGGGTAGATAATATATATAAATAAAACGGCAATGTGGGTAAAGATTGTATCACGTAGGGGCACGGAGTTTGCGGGCTTTATGTACCTACCAACTGACCACAGAGTTGGGAAATATAGATCTTATTTTGTTTCTTTTTCGATTGCGTTTTGACCAACTTATGAACTAGGGGGTAATACTTTTTGTGTTGAAATTAAGTTACTACCTAGAATAATAGGAAGTAGTTGTAATATAAGGTGTAATATAAGTTAGTGGCTTGTTCTTATATATTTCAGTTAAAAATAATGAATTATAGGTCATTTTTAGGATTTTTTACGTAACGAGTTATCACTATGCTGTAAAGGAATGATGTAGTAGTGTAATTTCGTTTACACAACGTTCCCTTTTTAACGGAAAAAGGAAATTATTTTTAAAACCACTCTTGTCATATCCACCCGTTTCTTCAGACATGCACGTGTAACATCAGATAAACAAGATATCGATCAATCCATCAGGCGATTTTATTAACGCCATAAATTTTCGAAATTATTTCTCTCAGGTGAAAACCGAGGGCCATCGCAATTGGCCTGTAATGTTGCAACTAAAGTAAATTATAGTTGGTTGGAACGCTAAGTATAGAGGATCAAATTGCCGCATCTCTGCTTATGCCCGAAAATGCGAGCTGTATAATTTGGGTCACATTTTAGGCCGCGCCAAGGATGGTGTGCTCTGTAACCGCAATGAGCCTTAAATAATTAAGTAACTGTACATTGACTTAAAGTTATTTGTTTTTGTGCTTCTTGCATACGATTTTCGGTGTACTGAATTGATAAATTATGCCCAATTGTAAGTACAATAAAGCAGGTAATTGTATGGCCGTGCAATCTTTTGTTGGAGATCCTGCATTTTCGTGATTATTATGAAAGTCGAAAACGGATTGTATGAGCGATTCAAACCTCCAGTCAATTTGTAATCCATCAATCAAAAAAGTCTGTCAAAATCTAGACTTGCGGGATTGCAACACTGGTAGCGATTGTTCGGCAAAATTCATATTCTCCATTTTGTCCGTTTTGGGCTTACGTAAGGAAGTTGGTTGTCGTTGATTATGGGCCGTTCGTGCGCGCGCGACGCTTGCAGCGATCCCGCTGCGTGCGACATGCCCCTTACTGAATCTCATTGGAATCTAAGGAGTCACTATAAAGTACCAATCTAGTAGTATCAATTTTCAATACATTGCGGGGTCACAGTCTTCGACGAAAACTCGTCGAGGAGAACCGTAAATGTATTGTGAGCTTTTGAAATTCCATTTTTTGATGGTGCTTGTCCGATTCTGGCGGTCTTGTTTTCTAATTTTAGATGCAATTGACTCTCGATTTCTGCGGTTGCTTCAGTTTATGTCGTCCTAGTTCTAAGTGGGTTAGTTTTTGTGCTTTTGATGATCGGTCGTCGATAAGTTTTTATGGGAACGTTTTACCCACTATCATAAAAACGTGTACACTGAAAAAAAGTAATGTGGATTGGGACGTTTGCAAACTCAGATTTGCCATTCTTACTAATGGAATACCTAGTTAAAGACAGACCGGACTCTCCGTACCACAGTATGTGCCCAAACCCACAGGAATCAAATCGTACTCAAACTATGTTGAAACAGCAAAAACCAAAGCACTAAATATTACAACACTGTCAATTTCCATAGATAACCAAACATAGGCAAATACAGAACACCTGAACTACTAAAACACTATCACTAAGTCACACAGCGGAGTATATCTATACATCTGCACCAGTTGTAAAGTTGAGCTTTTAGTAGCCAAGCCGACAAACCTGGCCAGATGACCTATGATATATTTAACGCGGGTAGGGGCAGGGCGTGGCGACGCGTGCGCAACTAGGCTCTGTGAGGGGGGAGAAGGGTGCGCGGGGCGGGTACTGAAGGGACAGTACGATTAGGCGGTGGTGTGAGGTATAAGCGGATGTGTTAGACTTGATATGTAGAAAGTTAGAACGTGCGGTCTCAAAATTCAGCAAAAAACTGTGAAGGATCTTCTAACTTGATGGATTGACGATATGACAGTGTTCCTTTAGTTTGTTTGTTGTTTGGTAAACTTAGATATAATGCAGCAGGTTATGTTATATAATGTACAGGTATCTCCATTAGATGGATTTCAAGCAATGTTTTTGATAGCATTGTTTTCCAGTGTGGACATATAAGAACCTTAAGTATGCAGTGAGCTCTTATTCCACTGGTAGGGTCCTCTGTTTATCTAAAGACTGGTGATCTCACAGCATTTTCGATTAGTGTAGTCATTTCTCGCTGAGAAGGAGAACATCGTCTAGAAAATGGTGTTTATAATAAATGATTTTTTCTAACCATGGTTTTTTTTTTACTCGATTGATATTCATATATGAATTGATAAATGATTTAACACATAACACACAGTTTTTGCGTGATATAGCAAGTATGTAAATATTTATGTTTGGTGTTTTTTTTACATATATTTTATGCATATACGAGTATTATGTCTTCAAATAGCTATGAACGACTATGAAAATACGTACATGTTATATAACAACACGGACTGCCTACATATCTTTTCTCCTAATCTGTCACGTCCATCCAAATATTGCCATGAAGAGATCAATTTTGGCGATAAAAACGCCCACTATTAAGGTATTCTTTGTAAGTTTTTATTTTGTGTTTTTTTTACTATATGCCAAAGAAATATGCCCCAGTTAACTAAGGTATTTCCAATATCCTTGACCGCTTCCTCCCCTACCTTGTTCTCTGTGACAGGAAGAGTGGTGTCGGCTCGGCCCGTCGTGCAGGCATCGCGGCGGCTATTGATAAATCATCGACAGCCACGCGCGCCCCCGGCGAGCTGCGCAACCGTAATACACGCCGCACTCCTCAACGACACGATGCCAACCTGGTTAGAAAGATGACCAGGAGAATGGCAAGTATTTTTCTCTACAAAGCACGAAGACTTCGGGTAAAGACTTTAAACCATCGTGGTATTGTCGAGAGCTTGCAGATTTTGGTAAAGCGTGCCAAGCCTTATTTAGGGCCGAAACTCTAAGCAACATTTGCTTAGAGATTCGGCCCTAAATAGGTCTAGTCTGAGATAAGGTAAGTCCTGAACCGACCCTCCACACTCCTCTAACACAATGCGAGAATGATTGTCGAATGTTAAAAATATTTGTGATTGACCAACTGACATCTCGGTAGGGCATATCATGTTGGACCATCGACAATCGTTTTCGTTGACAGAATGTTACTTCATCTAAGCCCATTGGTTAAAAGATGGTCAATCTTTAAAGAACATGTAATATTTGGCCCTAGGTGACAAAGGTCTGCATCACCCAAAGGTTGACTGGTAGAAAATGCCTATAGCATTAAGTCTGCCTCTGTACATTTATGCGCTTAAAGTTAAATAAAGAATAAATCCTCAGAATCCGCAACTGAGTTGTGTAACTGTTGCAAGTTTTAGCGATGCGATGTCTCGTTATGGTTTTGAGTTTCAACCCTAGATAATCCGACGTGTATACCTAAGCTAAAACTTTTCTTTGAAGAATGTCTTGGAGAACAGAAATTCAAAGAATTTATGCAAGAAGGAAAGGATTGGTTAAAATTACTGTTCTGCTTTTGAAAACGTGACTCACAAAATATGGGGCGGTTAAGAAAAACTTTTAGTAGATTGGTAACACGCACAGTTGATTTTGATGGCATTTTGCATGATTGGGTTAATTACAGTACAATAATATTAAAATGAATAATGAAGAAATACATTAAAAATAGCTCAATTTGAGGCAACGAAGAAAAGTCTCGTTATTAACAAATCTTGCTACTAATAAAACTTTTGCTAGGCCTACTTTGTATAGCATTGGCAGTCGTACAACAGTACTTCATCAGAAAACAAAGGTTATGAAAATAAGTTATAAAACAAATCACAAGTTAATGTTCCTAATTAGTGTAAACGCAAAATCTCGGAGCAATATCGAGCAATTTAGAAATGCCAACGGGTGAATCTTGCCTGGTATCTATGGGGAATGTTAGGAGGCTGCGTAGGCGAATGACAGCCACGTGTCTTAATTAACGCGTTGTATGTACATCTTATTAGCTATGTTTTGCTTAATTGCAAACTTAATCGAACCAGATAAAGGTCAAAGGTATTTACTATTTGGTCTATATTCCATTTTGAGTTAACTAAGAGTCGTGTTCGCTGGTCTGATTAAATATGTAATGTACGTATTTGAGTGTTTAGATGTATTGTAATTATATTATTGTCTGATTTAAGTAAGCTTTAGTGTTTTATGACTTATGATTAAAATCATTAGCATGACGGTAGTAAACCGATTTGCATTAATTTGCAGAAAACTAGAGCCGCGATTTTATCCTCAAACACATACCTGTTTAAAAGTGGTATGCACTGTTTGCTGGGGAGTTTGTTCCTCCACTTCTTCTTCCCAGCAAAAACACTAGGAAGTGGTGAAGGGTGGGCGTTTTGGGGGTCTGTCTTATGTAAACGTTTTGACGTTCAAAAAGTTCTGATTCTCAGCCTAATTTGAATAAATGAATTTTGATTTTGATTTAAGGAGTCAAATAAAAACATACATGTTATTCCAATCATTTAATAAAAAAGGTAGGTAAGTACTATAGAATCCTAACGTTAAAAAGAATGCATTATTAAAATAATACATGCACGCAAGATCTTATAAAAGAGCGGCTCACGACATGTCTGCTATTTCTCATGGCGTGCAAATATCTTAGATACGATTAATTATTATTAAAAACAATGATTTTTGAATTTTACACTTATACATTAAATATCAATCACAGTTAAACAAATTTCTTATATTCAATCATTTACATTATCCAATTATTTATTATTAATATCTTTCCACTTCCATACTATTTTATTATCATAAATGGGAAAGTGTGTGTGTCTGTTTGTCCGTCTTTCACGGCAAAACGGAGTGACAAATTGATGTGATTTTGTAAGTGGAGATAGTTGAAGAGATGGAGAGTGACATAGGCTACTTTTTGTCTCTTTCTAACCCCCCACTTCCTAACGCGCGCGAAGCTAGCTAAAGCTAGTACAAAATAAGACTAATACGTACTTGACCGTGAAATCCTGCTTCAAATTCCGAACTCTTAATAATAGGCCTTAAACCGGTCCAGCTTCAAGAAGACCACCAGTACAAGCCAATAAAGCCTTCTTCCTTCAGATTGTCTAACTCTTTCTACGACTGTGGAATGGTCATAAAAAGAAGCATATCGACGAGCGATACCATCGCTTAGTGACTTACCGGCTGGCACCACCATTATTTGCAAAGGATCGCATTGTAGATGTACGGACACTGGATGTGGTTAGTTCAGATGATTGTACTCAACAGTGCGTCCTGTGGAAAATAAGTTTGAAGAGTAAGGACTCTTCAAACTTATTTCAATTCCGGTTTAAAGCCAATACGATTTCAATATTATTTTTGTAAAATCAAGAGTAAGGGCGCTTGTTTTAATTCCGACCGATCGACATTGGAATTTAGACGATTCGTAGGTACTTTTGAGATCGAGTTTATTTTGATAGCTATGTATTTCGCCAAGTAAAATAATCACGTACAGCAAAATTAACATTGGAATCGTATTGGCTTTAGATCGGAACTCAAATTATTTGAATGTGTAAGGCCCCAGGACGTACTTTGAGTTCACAATTTTGTGAGAAGTTTTAGAATTTAGAATTTTGTTTTTTTCTTTTTCTATTTTTATATACAATTTATAATTCTTCTGTACTTTTGTATGTCATTGATCAAATTGTGTGCGTGTGTGTGTGTTTGAGTGGGTCCCTGGATAGTTTAGATTCACAATTGGACCCGGTAGATGGCACTGCTATCGGGTTCTAGGAAATTGATATTTTTATATTCTGCTGGGAGAGCTAGCTGTTTTTAATTATTTGCCAACCCAGTACTAACAAAGCCTTTGACCTATATGCGATATTATTTTGAATACTACCTTATTGGCAGGATAAAGGTGTATGGTCACAAAGAGATGGAAAGAGCATCATCACACTTGCTCACTGTTGTGTCAGACGCATAACCCAGATTGTGTTTATTAAATAAATGCATGGTCAGATTGCAAAGCAGAAATCGCTGACCCTAATGATAAAACAGGAAGTTAAAAGCTAACAACACCTGAACACGAATGAATTGAAATACCCACAAAGACCTCCCATTCAGGGTAACGATGAATCATATTGTCTTATACAATCCCGTTTTAAAACATTTCCAAAGGAGGCCCAAACACCTTAAAGGCACAATACCCGTGCCATATCTAGGTAGATAGGTAGTACATCTCTCTGGGCCATTATTCTGTAGCTTCGGAGACTAATGGGCCATCATGGCAATAACTCAGGCCAGGCTCATTGTCCACGCTCGCACTCTCGCGCTATCTATAACGTAGGACAAATTTATTAATGTTCGACATTGTAACGGTTCTTATTAATCTAATACTATATCTAATTTGATGTACTCGCAGCCGGACTTTAGTATCAGTGGTGGATCTAAGTTTATGGATTGGTTATGGGGATGTAAGTGTGGTTAAAGTGAAGTCATCTGCGCTTCTTAGATGGTTGAAGAGTGTTTTTTTGAAATTGGAATGTTCTGTTTCTGTTTATTGTAAGTTACTTCACCTATTAACTAAGCTTCGTCGTCTTAAGCAGGCGCGCCTTGGGAGTTAAACCAACTTGTATGCTGTGATGGTAAACGGCGTGACGCTCTCTTATGACGTCACGCTCTCTCCCTGCCGCCTATCGTGATCGCGATTTCGATGCTTCACATCGGCCAGGCGTGCCGTGATGGGCACATTTTTTTGACGGCTTGATATCATGGTTGGCGCGGTTGCTAAGCGATGAGCTGCTGCACCGCGTGTCGTGGGTTCGATTCGCGCACGGAACAAATATTTGTATCACCTACAGGTATTTGTTTCAGGTCTGGCTGTTTGTATCTTTAAATATATGTAAACGCACCCACGATACAGGAGAAATACCTAGTGTGGGCCAACGTCCTAAAAAAAAATATTCCGTCAAGATACTTAAATAGTCTAGCGTTAAGAAATAACTATTCTATTCTATTCGAGATAGATTTTTTACAGGGTATGTATTATCATACTTTTGTGCCAATGTCTATGCGTGGGTTGTATAAGGTGGGTTCACTCTTTTCAGTGATTTATGCAGTCCAAATGCTCTCCAAAATAAATTGGAATTAAATTTAGAAACCGTGTTGGCAAGTTTTTGTTAGATGTATACTTATGTAGCTAGTGTAGAATCGTCTAGGAAATGTAATTCTACATATAGTTATACTTACTGTAGTGATTTATTCATAACATAAGCTCATATTATGCAGAATACCGACCGCTTTCGTTTGGTAACTTGGCCAAGCTAACTCGTTGTGAAAACCTGGTTCTTTACAGGTGTCAGCTTGCCTTTTTAGTTTAATCTGGATGTGTTAATTACCAGACAGTTTCATTACTCCTTCATTACCATGTAGGAGTCCAGTCATTTTAGCCGTAATGTAAGTAATACTGCTAATAAATCGTCAAAACAATTGATAGTCGGGAGACATTTTTAAGGTAATGAAAAGTTTTTGAAAATAAAATTATTATTATGATGTTACTGGATGATGTTGCAGATTATCTTATTTAATAATAATCATACCAGCCTATTGCTGTCCAATTGCAGGGCAAAGGCCTCTTCTCATACAGAGAAGGCACGAGCATTAATCACCAAGCGTGCTCAAGACGGGTTGGCGATTTCAGACTTATATTAATTATTAGTCCAGATTTCCTCACGATGTTTTCCTTCACCGATGTCAGTGATGTCCAAGATAAACTTAGAAAATACATATGAATTGGAAAAGTCACATTGGTACTTGCTTAGATTTGAACTCACAACTTCGTGCACTAGAGGTGAGGACTAAACCACTGGGCCATCTTATTTATTTATTTAAAATTCATTATAAAAGGTAAACTTTATGCCTTAGGCATTCTCTATCAATCTACCAATGGTGCTGAAGAGAAATGTGCATTGAATTGTGCGTGGAAAACAAAAAACACTTTTGTTTGTAATATTTGATGACACCACAGAGCACGGAGATGCCTTGGCAGCCGCAGCTAGAGTCGGCATTGTCACTTTCAACATAAATCAATCGTGTCAGTGAGAGGCAAAGATTACCTGTACAAACCGACCACCCGTGGCAGCTGAAACTTGTGCTTAGCGCAACTCTCATCTCTATTTGTTGTCAGCCTGGCGATTCCGTACTCTGTGGATGACGCGTACAAAAGGAGTTGGTTGTTAATTCTGCAGCATTTTTGCAATTTGGTACAGGGCGGTCAGAGGAAAAAAGCGAATATATTTTTTAAAGAGTATTGCTGTCATCATTTATTTTACTTTCTTCTATGTTACGGTTTTAGCGGTCCAAAGTCAAACTAAAAGTAAAATAATTTGTTTCAATTAGTCCATTAAAAAGCGATTGAACGTTAACTTTACAAAAAATAAAATACTGAATTATTATACTTGCCAATTTTTTTCTTCTCTTTTTTTGTGTAGAGAAGAATGGGCAAAAACGTCCACACTTAAAGTTAGCTGTAAGTCACCCAAATAAGATAAAATAAAATAAACTACATAGATATTATTCAATGACATTCTTAACACTATGACTTCATAAAGCCACCAATGGCCAGTGTTACAGATCTATTTTTAATTGTAATTAATCATTTTAAAGCCGTTGTTCCGCTACCTATAAGTTGTTACAAATTGACTTGTACATCTGATTTCATTTAATTGATTAATTACAATTTAATTTACAATATGTCAACTGAATCGTAATCAATCATTGTGTATGGTTGTGTACATTTAGATATATTATATTTAACATCGAAGTACTTTGTTTTGAATGCTTCCGTATGAACTTGATTACTATTTAAGTCTCTAGGTAT
Source organism: Phlogophora meticulosa (assembly GCA_905147745.2). Classification (NCBI taxonomy): domain Eukaryota; kingdom Metazoa; phylum Arthropoda; class Insecta; order Lepidoptera; family Noctuidae; genus Phlogophora; species Phlogophora meticulosa. The sequence continues at coordinate 7,008,105 of LR990535.1, read as the reverse complement.
TATAGGTTTTTGGCGGTATTTAAAAAATGAATAAAATAAGTGTATTGGATGTTTAATGTGTCTCCCAGTGGGACCCACGGGAATTCAGGCCCGCTACAAACTCTGCTTGGACTGGTTATTATTTTCACCTCAACTTTTGGTTTTGCTTGTGTTGGTTGGTACGAGAAATAATTATAATGGTTAGAAAAGAAAGAAAGAAATGAAAGGCAGAAATATCATTTGTTTAGCTTGCTAAGTTTTGCGTGAACACGAAAAACATATCAAAAACGACCAACAGCAAGGGGCAATGGGAGCCAGTGGTGTGTGATTAAATGATGGTCAAGTAAATTGGGATTTAGTTTCTAATAAAACGTTCCTAAAGTATTCATCAATTTGCCTTTTATTGAATTTTTTTTCATAGTAGGCTCCAATTCCCCCCTGCTCCCCTACTACAAAAAAAATATATTTATATTAATTAAATGGCTTACGGCTGCGCTTAATAGGTCCATTTCAGCGTAAATGGTTACTACTAGTAATTACCATTTACTGAAAGCAGCAGCAGTCAAAGACCACCAAACCTAAGTGATACATCACAACACCTTTATCATTTTCGACACTCACTTTCTGTCTAACATTTTAAAAACCTTAAAACGGGGTCAAAATAAACGTAGGGGTGAATCGAAACAAATGGTTGAATGGGATTTGGGGATTTTGTTCAAAGCTTGTATAAAGTTTTCTTTGTTTCAGACATCGGGAGAGGTCTCTCTATAAATCGTCTAAACATTAAGGCGAAATCGCCAGGATAGCCCGCGAAGTTAAAATTGTCTTAATTTAACTGTTACAAAAGTCATGTTTTCATGTATACTTATATTTTTGGCCATTTTGAAGTAAGAAGGTTGTATGATGATTTTAATGATTATATTCAGATATTACGGTCGTGTATAAACATACGAAAAAATGAATTTTACGGTCTACCCTATAGCATTCCCTTTAATGACTTCCACCGATTGGTACGCGATGAGCCAATAAACTTACTTTCCTCTTACAAATCTAAAATCAAATGCAATACAAAAATAATAAAAGACACACATTGTCAATTACAAGGCAGGTTGTTCGTTAGATAATTGAATGGCAGCAGATAGTTTGATACCAATTGATGTAACAGTATTTGCATGCTACAAACGAGACTGAAACGTATTAAAATTGGCTCTTATCGGCACTTTCTATTTTATACACGTCATAGGCATCTGTTATACAACACTGTACATAGTTTAATTGTCTCTGATTCGGTGTACAGGTGGTCTGGCCCGAGGTAAAGCCATTTGATCGTTGATTGGTTGAATTTTTTGTAACTTTGTCTGGTATTTTATAAAGTTTGACGTGTAAGGCCGGTGTGGAGGATATTCACCTTTATATAGCTGTCAAATAAACAGTTTGGATGTGTTTTGGATTGAAGGGCTCACCGCCCAAATACCCAATAACAATATCCCATTACTGCCGCCTGTGATACGTTAGAATACGTCTTCAATTTTGAAATTGCCTCAGTGTTGCCCTTACTTTGAAAGGGCCTTTGACGTCATCAATTTAGACAAATAATTAGTATTATTCAAATATACGACTATCTTGATGCTAATTTGGTATTTTCGCTAGAAAGCCAACTAACTGGACCAACCAAACAAAGAGTGCGATTTCGTTAAAAAAGTGAGGTTTTTAAACTTTTTTTTGGGAAACCGCAGCAATTTGGATCGTGTGGCTGTCAAAAGAGCCATCGTCCTTGACGAGGAAGCCCTAAAATTGCCTACAAGGTGGTCCGCGTCGCCGGTATGTACTTAATTACTTTCGATGGCCTTGAGTTACTCAACAAGTTGTCTCCACGATAACTAATGTTAATGTTGCAAGGCGGGTGTTTGTCTGTTAGCGTGCTTATAATTTGTGGGCCCAGTTTTAAGTTAGGGTTACGTTTTAGTATTGTTTAGATAACTTACAACGACGTTTACTAAACTAAATAATATTTAACACAAAATATAACTTGAATTGTACGGTTATTTTATTGCACAAAAGTACGATTAAGTAGCGAACGAAACCGCGAGCTTTGCTAGTTACATTTCACTGTAAGAGTATGATTATCGAGTCCATTTCGAACTTTGTTACATATTAAATTCAGTTGGAGCATAAACAAATAAATTTTACACGAAATTGGGGAAACACAAAGGACATCAAGTTCTTGCTATCCAAAGATATCAAAGTCGTTTCTTGGAACCGAAACCGGAATGCTTCAGGCTGTTGGTAACACACAAAGAGAGCCGCTTCAATCAGATCGATGCGTAACCCGAGCAAAATCGAAAGTGCAAGGTGAGGGCCGGTGATCGACAAAAACGTCGATGAGTAAGCCGGCCACAATGAGCCCGGACAATTAGCCCAACTAGGAAATAGCCATTTGTCATCTTACTATGATAAAAAGTGCTCACGGAGTTTATGTTGCGTGAAATTGGGTACGCTCTTTTTTCACGATACGAGTACACAGTGGTCGTGAGCCGCCTGGTACGCTGTGACACTGCGCGGCGCCGATTGAATGTAGGTAGCGTCGACGCTCTTGTTTGAATGTTTGCCAATCTGTCCCAGTTTGTGATACATCCTGTATCCGATTGTGATTTAGTTTTTGTCAAATTGTCTATTCCATTGTAGTCGCATCTGGAACAATTTAGTAACAAAGGCTTTTTTCTTAATTTCACGTAAGTATAAAATGTAGTGTAACTTTTAAGCTTTTGTCGGTTTGACGGTCTACTTGTATATCGGTCTGTGACATCATAGCTACTAGACGGTCACTTTTACGTAGCTTTTACTTTCAGGGCTCTGATTGATATTTAGGATATGACACACACTTTTACGAGCAGTAAAAAAACACACATATCTAAAATACATATAACAATAGCTGACCCAGCAAAAGTTGTTTTGCCATATAAATGTTGGGGTGGACCACCCTTAACATTTAGGGGAATGAAAAATAGATGTTGTCCGATTCGCAGACCTAACCGATATGCACACAAAATTTCACGAAAATCGGTCGAGCCGTTTCGGAGGAGTTTGGTAATAAACATTGCGAGAATTTTATATATAAGATGTTCCACACATTGCTTTAAGAATAGAGACAAACAAAAATAGTTGATAATTTGTTAAGTACCCATTATACAAGTCTGAGATACCTAAAACGTTTGATCTTGTATGTAAAACACTAAACACGATTATGCCCAGTAGCTAAATATTTAAATATTTAGTGTTAGATTCAGTCTTCCGCGTTTCCAAGGCCTCAGGAGACGGACTGATGGACAAAAAATGTCGCCATTTAATTATATAGGTGGAGCTATTAGCTAGGGGCACTAAGATAGGGTTGTCGGTAGAGTTTGAAAGTGTCGACATATATTGTTTAGATATTTTTAAAAACTATTGATATCGCATTCAATTTATTCAAAACAAAATATCGACATGTCGATTTCCGATCAGTTTTAGCCAGCTTTTAGAGGTATGACGATTTTTTTTTACGATAGGTGTATAATAGTACTCTCAAAGAGTTCTGATACACGTTACTTTGATACATCGAAATATTCAATTTTGTCAAAAGGTATCGATATTTGTGTTCGACTAAAATATTCAAGAAACAAGACTTTAATGTAAAGAACAATACGAGCATCAAACGTATCGTGAGTATTTAAAACTGCAGCATCTCAAAATAATTAGAAAGATTTTGACATTGAATACTTACTTCAGCCGTAAAACTAGACTGCCAGTCTTGAAAAGCTCACAGGGTTTCAAGAGTGACTGTGTAGCTAGTTTTAGTAGCACTCGTTAGCAAATGTTAGGACCTTTAATAATTTGACACAAGACACGATCTACAAACGCCCAGTTTCTGGAACGAAAATTACCGCAAAATGAATGTGACTAATGTCAAACGCACGCGATGTGTTCGGTTCAATAAATATTCAACAGTTAATCGCGTCACTTGACTTACGTTTAATTTGTGACGCGTCGATCATTTCTTTCCAGGAACAGTCAATGTCATGTTGACATTCCTACATTCATTACGTTATTTACTTTGTCGATAAATCAAATTCATCAAACATATAAAGCAATGGATTAGGATTTTTTTTTAAAATTCTTCTGGGTGTGATAAAAAAATGTATTGTACGATTGAAGTTCCCGCCCATCACCTAGATATAGTAGAGATATTATGATTTATACAGGAAATGTGATGGCGTAATTGCTTCCATAGACAAAGGATTATATTATAAATTTTATTTTATTAGTAACCATAGTCTTACTAAAAATGACAAAGGAAATATTTTTCTTTACATTTCATTAATGGCATGCAATTATGTGCCACAGTTACAAACAAGGACACGTGTCTCAAACATTTAGACTCAAAGTAAAACACATAATGGCTTGCATCTATTTCCTACCATTTAATTTTAGTTGAACGACAAAGCCGTCCGTTTGGCATGCAATTATCGTATCTATTAAGTGCAGTTAAACTTCCTTGGAGGGTCAACAAAAGGTCTTATTAGGACACAGTATTGAAGAATTCGCAGTTATTTACAAAGCGCGAGAGTGACGGGTGACAAGACGAAACAAGGTCAAACACTGTCCAAAAATATTCTGTAATGACACTTTTTTTTAATCAATTCGTCACAAAGTTTGTAAACCAAGCAAAAAGTGTTCGATGTACGTTTTATTTGTGGATCCTGAAAGTCATAGTAATTGGTCACAGTCTAGGCTAGAAGTAGGGGAGGGTGGGGACTGGTCTGCCGCTTACTCACGTCACAAGGTTGTTTTATTACTAGAGACTTCCCCGGAAAATCGAAATACGTTGACATCAAAACACACTTTTCAGACTATTTGTAAAGATGCAAAATAAAATCTTCAATATTTAAAGATTTTTATAGTTCATAACATTGAAAGTTGAAGTTTAATATCGAAAATGAAAGGGATATTCTCGATACCATACAAGCTTGCACTCGATTGTTTTATTACATTATATCACACTTGAAATCGATAAAAAAACTCGTCTACACCCACAAGACGGCCTTGTAAACAATGCATATTTTTTGTAACACTGAATGTATGAAACAGTACGTTTGATTTAATTCGCGGTATTATGTGTAGTTAGGATTATTTATTTGCATATTCATTGGGCTGATTGACCATTTTAGGACATCTGTCAGATATGCTCAGTCGGATTATCTATATTTAGACAAACGCCTTGACTTAGACGAAATTGTACTTTTGCTACAGATTTTTTAAGATGTGGTGTTGCGCCACGCATGTCATATCAAGATACATATGTACATCCGTGCCTCAGAAGCACGTTGTTGGTCCAGGCTTGTAATACGAAGATCTTTGACGGTCGTTACGGGAACCACTAAATTCTGACAACTAGTCTAACCATAGGGTATTATGTTACCGAGTAGGTAACTGGGTTGAGAAGATCAAATGGAACCCCAATTTGATCTTCATCCATCCCCATTTCTTCTTCCCCATTTGAGCTCAATGTAGAATACTGGTATACAGCGAGTCCCAACATACTTGGGAAAAGTCTAGGTAGATGCAGCGCCAAACAAAGTTGTCTTTATTACTCAAAGTCGAAGTGTAAATCTTTTGTTTCAATTAGGCCATTTAAAAAGCACTTTTGAACGTCAAAATTTCGTTTCATTTTGGGCTGGCTCATTTTATTGGCTTTGCCCGAAGAATTAGTATTGCTCTCCAACGTGGCAATGGTGCCAGTCATCTGGGCATGTTTCAAAATGACAGCGATGTGGAGGAGTACTTTGACACCTGAGTGGTCTTGGTCGGGTTTTCATTTAGTATTCCTTCCTTTGTTATTTTTTTGTTTTTCTATTTATATCATAACATCACGACTGTATTCCCCGAAGGGTTGGGCATAGGTGAACCTATAGCAACACCCACATTTTGGCCAATTGTGTTAATAAATGTTTAATACCTTTAAACGAGGAATTCAAAATAAAAATAATCTGAATTTCGGAAACGGGTTCAACGATTTTCATGAAATTTAGTAGGCAGGGGGTTTCGGGGGCGATAAATCAATCTATCTAGATTTCAAAGATCGGTCATCCAGGTACTGTTATGTTATGTTAGTCGGTTATTCAGAGTAAGTAATTCTGTAAACATTTTATCGAAATAATAAAAATTCAAATAAAATACTAAAATAATTCTAGTTACTGTGTCATGATTTGTAATGATGTTAAAATATCGTTATAATATCGAAATAGATACGGTAACAATCTTAAGACTTTATAGGAACATAATCTTAGGAAAATACTTGGAATCGATATTTTGAAAGACGATCCCGAATTTAACTATCTTGCTAGTGAAGAAGCCGGAACAGGCTAGTAAATTTTGTTGATAGTAAAACTTGCCTATACCAATTTCAAGAGAAAATGTTAGTTAACTTGGAAGAAGTCGCTTATGAATGTACATACATACGTAAACTCACGCCGTTTTATCTCGTAAGTAGGCAGAAATACAGAACTCCATCAGTTACGATCCTTACAGACTCCTTTTAAGTATGGATACGCCTGATTTGTAAATTAGTGTTAATTTACATCCGTGGTGCCAGGCATCTGGGCTTATCCCAATTGTATTCATCTTTTTGTGCCTACTGGCCAAGCTCTGTTCTGTCTCCTGCTTGATATGGGGAAAAGGGATTTGTTTTATATTTCTAACTCCTCCGCTTTTCTTTTTTGATTAATTTCCTTGCCCGACATACAGTTGAATCGTTTCTCCGGGACTGTGAACGGTTTCTAGTGGTCGCAACTGTTGATTCTAGCTATCAAGATTTGCAATAGTTGGGAATTGAGTAGCAGCTTCTCAAAAAAAAAAAAAAAGTTCCAGATTTTTACTCCTACCCCAAACCAGCTCACACCTAGCAGAGTTCCAATTACATCAGATAGGTAAGTATAGATACTATTTGATTATTATCTATTCTCAAATTAAATAACCTACCTACCTATTAAATTGTCTATTACCCCATGATATTTGCACAACATCGCGATCGCATTCACAAGAAACAACTGAGTAATTACATACAGACGGACATTAACATCTGCGCCAATAAATTCTAACAACCTTTATATTTTGATGTCCGGCTAATTGCCCGCTAATTATAATGGGTGAGTGTATTGATAGGAATCCTAAAGTTCTACATGCATATTAACGTTATTTATTATTAGATTAATATGTCTAAGATCTTATCGAGCGTTTAAACTAAGGTAGTTTGGTACCATCGCGAGCGGCGCGTGCGCATAGATTTACAGACGCGATATATTATTAAAGTTAACATTTATCTTCCTTACTTAATTTGCGATTAAATAGCACTTAATTGCTTTATTAAGTAACTATCTATGTAGGTTAAGAGTGTACTAAATATTTATTCGGCGCATTTATTTGCTGTTACTTTGGTATTTTGTGTCTATTGCTTTTAGATTTCTGAATTCTTCAATTGATTTGTATTTTAATTTAATATTGTCAACTTACTTAGAACTTTGATTAACGGAAAATCTTTCACATGTCAAGCAAAACATTTTCAAAAGATAATTTCGTAAAATGATCTTGCATATAATGTCATAATATCACGCCCGCATTCTCCGAAGCGTTAGGCAGGGTTCTACCTATAATAAACCCACATTTAGACAGTTATGTTTAATTGTCTTATGTACTATGTATTCAGCCACCGGGCTGCTACCGAGAAATTCTTTCTTTTCTTTTTTTTTAAAAACGATGCCCCACACTAGGAATTTCTCCTGTATCGTGGGTGCGTTTACAAACATTTAAAGTCACATACACAAACAGCCGGACCCGGAACAACTACCTGTAGGTCATACAAATATTTGTTCCGTGCGGGGATCGAACCCACAACACGCGGCGCAGCAGCCGATGGCTCAACCACTGCGCCAAACGTGTCGTCAAATGTAATTCAAGATGAAAAACCCCAATAAAACTTTGTCCGACATCAGGATCAAACTCAGAACCTCAGAAGCAGCGCTTGCGATCAAGGCATTTAATAACTCCGTAATGCCAATAAGTGAGATAAACAGGCTGACTGCAAATCATTGCAATGCTTCTTTCAAAGGTGTAACATCCGAATAAAATTTAATAAAATTCCTAATCCAATGAAAAACTTGCCATTGATGAAATTTAAAAAATGTTTTACAGAATTACTTGTAGATAAATGTTATTATTCTGTACAGGATTTCCTAGATGATATATTCCAGTAACCTATTTGCCCTATAGCTAACTTTATATAATAATTATTGTATTTGCATGCCAGCAAAACAGAATGTACACGGATCTTATTATGTTATTAACCATCCTATTTTGTATGTACCTGCATTCTAAGCAAATAAAGATATATTCTATTCTATTAAATTCTAGAATGTTCCTGATTTGTGCGTGAATAATTGAATCTATTGTAAATCACGTAGCTTCTTCATTTCTGTGATTCAGTCTCAGACTCAAAGCACTGATGGTCTGTTTGTACAAATGTTCCATCAAACAGTTTTGCAGTCTCATTTTATTTACCTTACAAAAGTAATCTCATTTATTACGGTATTGAAGAACGCTTTATTGAGTGCTCCAACTGATTTGCGATCAAAGGTTTGATTTAATTTTAATTTTAGCTCAACGAGCACGTACTGCCATGCACGACTGCGCAGGACCTTGGCGATTGGTCCTGTGCCATGATGTGACTTGCACAACTCTGCTCCGCTATTTTCGATACCGGTTACTTGTCTTTACGATGACTTTACAGCTTTTTTATTATATTTATGAATGTCATAATAAGAACCTTCAACAGACCCTCTTTGTAGATCGAGGCAAATTGTGTCGTGTTGATATTTCACTAGCTTTTGCCTGCGGCTACATTCCTCTTTATGTTGTTTTTGTCAATCCCTCGAGAACAGTACTTTTCTTCTAGATGGGTGGCGGAAGGTGTCCTACGTTTTTTTCTGTGCCCACCCCTGACTTGTATGCAAAACATGATGATCAGTAGAGTAGTTAAAAAAACGAACATTCTCATTTATAATATTAATTCTTTATGGTTAGGAGTTAGGATTAGGATTCAATCAGTTATCAACGATACAGAGACGTAATTTTCTTCGGTTTTAATAACAATTACGTCTGACATCGATGCGTTTGATTGCGTCACTGTTCCACATCTCGTTTTGCGATAAAACAATTTAAAACCGCAACACAAATGAAATCTTGTTTTGTTTTTGCTACTTTGTAAGACAAAGGTCGTGTCTATGTGCACAATGCGGCTGAAACACAATATGGTAGCGGTAGGGATCAATGACATCATTTGACGTCAAAATAATGTTATCTCCAGCTATCGCTATTGATAAATCATGGAGTTTTATTACGACAGTAGCCAATAAACCTATTTGTTCGCAAACAGATTCATATAATCGGTTGCTAGTTGACAGATATGGAGCCCTAAATCATAAGATTATTTTCTTTGTAAGTGTCCTACGGGGGAATGCGAACCTTAAGTGATTTGCAAAAAGTTCAAACTCCTTTATTGGTCAGTTGAATGTGTGTCCCTTGGGCGGTTATTTGGTCATAGCAGCAGTTTTACGAGAGGGTCGATCGGGCTAGTGAATAGATTGTAAATAACGTGACCACATATAACATTTTAGATGTTTGTTATAGGATACGTAAATTATGAGCATTGTAAAATGATCGCTTGTAGTGTTACCATTAACTCTGTTGTATGAGATACTAAAATGCTGATCGAAATTGAGCATAAAATAGAAAACCAGTCTATGCATCGGTGTGGTTTAAACATACATAAACGCCTTTTTTCCAAGGGCGTGGGCAGAAACTAGAGAATAGCACTTGCTAAGGATCCTTACATATTCTCTTTAACGTTCATTCGTCTGGTCATAAACACCTCATCTTTCTGTAGAACATCACCAATAAGGTGTATGTACTTCTAGGGCGTACCCTTCCAGCATTTCTATGTTGTTTATTTGCAGAAGTTATTTGTATTCCAACTAAATCTTATAGTAATTACTTCCAACTTCAGAAACTAGCCATTGGCCAGGGTTGCGGAGGTCAAATGGCAGTTGCTTCGTGTGAAATACTGATTTCATCTGGTTGTACTGGACGCCGGCATAAACTGAGTTGTGAGAAATAACTACGTCATTGACTTATTTCTTCTATTTGTTTATATTTTAAAGATCTTAACTTTTTCTTAAGACTTTCGTGCTCAATTACTGAGTTTCTTTTGTTTAATTCATGTCATATTTTATAATTAAATCAAAGGCAACGTAGGTATCTATTAGAACCTTAATTTAACTTAAACTGAACTTAATTACTTTAGTTTACTTACTTTAGAGGAACTTAAGCAATTACGTTTAGTTTACTTTTCAATCTTTTAATCTCTAAGCTTCAGGGCAAAATAGGTATCAAAAATCGCTTCTAAATCTGCAATTGCCGGTTGTCTGTACAAATCTGCGCGCGGGCGCATATGTGTCGTGGAGTCACGACGCTCGCTCCTCCGTGACCCGGCAGACAAATCGAGATGAATTGCCAGACTATTCCACCTATGCTACTTATTCTGACTCTTTGCTGGCAAACTTGTTAATGTCCTAAGTACGGAGCTTTCAAAACGTGAAGAAACCCACGTATGGTTTGGGTTAACTTAACATTTCACTGTCGTGGATGGCTTTTGTTTTAAGATTTTCTATTTTTAAATAACAGCTAAAAAATGTGTTTTGTTATGTATTTTATATTATTATTATTTCGTCTTAGTATACTCAAAATATATCATACCTACATATACATGGCTATTTTTGTACATTGACTGCCTAAATTGTCTCTTCTTTCTTGAATTCCATCAAAAGCCGCCCATTGCATACTAGTTTAAACTCATTTCATCCTCGCCGCCGAGGCCCCGTCAATGTCCTCCCCCGACGCTTTGCCGAGCCAGCCCGCGTCGCTGAACCAGTACTTGCATAAAAGAGTCCCTAAATAGTTTATCTATTAGATGCAGCCCGTCTCTTGCTGCTCTCTCCCAGCGCCGTCATAAGCCGAAGTTCAGGGGGTGACCTTAGCGATTGGTCGCTTAGATTTTAAGTTATTAACGCCTTGGCTAGAGGCCTTAATTTCTAATTAAGTCCCCACAGGAAAGTTCGGTGAAGGATTAACTGCGAGATGCCCATTCCAAAAAAAAAAAACTTGTCATGTAGGTATGTTAGTTCCTTGTGTTTTTTAAGGTGTACATTTAAAATTATAGGATTTTAAATGTACACCTACACCAACATATTACAAAAATGATAAGAAGGTATTTATTGGATATAATATATAATTATATTATTAGATATAATTGGCATAAAATACCTATTAATAAATATTAATATTTTTTTTGCATATAACGGCTCCAATAAAATTAAGGCCTTTGATTAATTTAAAAACTATTCAAATCATAAATCAATCATTTCGTCGCGATTGTTGATTCTATATCTAATTATTTTCTAAAAAATAAAAAACTAGACTGAATTCGTTCCGATCATTAGTCTCGGAAATCTAATTTATTAGTGTAACTAAATATTTTTGAAAATTACTATTACAAAACTGGTATTTTTTATCAATTTTACCGTTTGGTACTACATTAATGAAATCTTAACTTATTGAATATCATATTTGCCTATACCTATACAAAATTCTTACTTCTATGGATTAATTATGATCTACTACTCCGGCTGTCGCTGAAAACCAGCGATATAGTTTTGTCTCGTGTCTTGTGGCGGGTGCGATGAATATTTTACCCATTTGCATTTGAATTTTTATGTGTCATACTGAGTCGAAATAAACTTTTTTCTTTCTTTCTGTATTTCCAACAATTAAAAATACTTCGGGTACCTATTACAGTCAAAACTATTGACTGACAATACTCTGTGATTCTTATTATGAACACCACTCAGTATTTATTCACCTGTTTTAACGGTACTACTTTATAATGTACCGACAGTACCAGAATACTTATATTTTATTGGCACAACACTTCATATTCAAGGTACGTTGTCATAGCACTTTATACATATGATAATGATTATGTTTTATTACACACATGAGCTTTGCTCTTAATGATAAATATTTCCCGGCCAGATGTCCTTAGAGCCTTAATAAACATTGTCAATAGTTTATTAAATTATTGCATTATAGATATGCAATAGAAAAACCATGGCAAAAGCATAATAACATGACGCCTGTGTTCAGTAAGGGTTTAGGCAGATGTGCAACTATATTATCTATTTATTTATTATTTATTTAAGCTCACAAATGGCATTTTCCATTAGTCAACCTTTGAGTGATGCAGAGATAAACAGTGCGCTCACATTTCCCCAGTTATGTTTAAGTTCCTTGTAATAGTTCTTTTGTTCCTTTTGCCATCAACCGTGAACAATCATTAATATCAGTGTTAATTTTAAACCGTGGTGCAAGGCAACTGGGCCTAACCCAGTTGTAAACGTCCCTGGCCTAGCTCTGTTCCGTTTTCTGCTTGATATGGAGGGAAGTGGAAATGATGTATATTTCTAACTCCTCCGCTGTTCTTTTCTGATTAATTTCGTTCCGGGATCCAAGACAGTTCGATCATTTCTCCGGGACTCGTCAGGCTTCATTCTTTTCATCTTTTCTGGAAGTCGCCACCGTTGATTCTGGTTTTCATGAATTGCAGTGGTCTGGGAATAGTGGGGCGCGCTTGCCCCATTAAAAAACTGTAAACAAATCCATACTCTGGCTGCTCAGATCAAATCCTACTACAAAGAAATCCCAAATGGTAGAACCCAAAAACACATTGCCTGTCTGGTGCTCAGCAGTAGCGTTTGCAGCCACTAGGCCAACGAGTGAGGTATACCAGATAGAGAGAGAGAGAGAGAGAGAGAGGAACTGACTGTCAGTTTTAATCACCAATTACGGTCAATAAAAGCATTCACATCAGCCATCAGGTTTCATTTATTCCCGCAACCAGGCAACAAAGCTTGTTAACAGTAACTCCTGGTTATCGTAACAACAAATCATATTTTGGGAACGGTCAGTGGTTGTCGTGTTTAATCCTCTCGTCCGTCGCATATGTGCAGTGACTGAGATAGCTTCTACTCCTGAGTGATTATAGGCGATTAAAGGCTACGCCACACACTGGCTGGATTTTTATCAGATTTACTTATAAAAAAAAACAGAGATTTTTGTTTTAATTTGCACACAGAAACGTGCCGTCTATAAAGAAGAAAAACTCTGTTGATACTAGAATTGTCGAATGGCAGTCTTAGTAGATATTTGGCTTAAGCAATTTTAGACAACATTTTGTAGGGTCGACAAAAAATAGTTTTTGTATTGAGTTTACTTACGTAATTTTACACAGCAATACATAACATACATACCTTTGGGCATAGCAGACCTGATGTTAAGTTTTAGTTCCAAATGATACCTCACATCTTGAACAAAACTGATTTATCCATCCATTATATTAATTTCTAAAGCCACCTGCAACGATCGACAGTGTACCTTCCCATCAACGATGTGTCCAAGCCCTTAAGTGCGCGAGAAAATCCGAGAGTGGTCCAGCGGCCGCAGTTTCACCGCAATATCAATCAAAATCAAATCCGATCTTTTAATCCAGTTGACGGCCTGACGTTCTACCTTAATTAAGGATGTCGGCACTTGATACCTGTTCGTTTGAAGGTAAACTTAATACGCACATTAACTGAGTATCCATTGACCTCAGCTTTTACGAATAAATGTTGAGTTTCACTGGGCTTTTTCATGACACCTGAGACGTGTTTGAGAGAGGTTGATTACTAGAATTTAGTTAAAAAATAAATAAAAGAAAAAATGATAGTAAATAAAATAAATAAAAATAAATAAATAATGCTGGACAATCCACACAGGGGTACTAGATCACTCATCTAGTACCACACCATATACTTAACACAATACATTACATAGATAGAATTTTTTTATTATATACATAGCAAACACCCAGAACACCTGGAACAAATCGTTGTAGATCGAATACAAACATTTGTCCCAAGGCGGGAATCGAACCCGCAAGCTCCTGCGTCGCAGGCGGACCTTCGCCCACTGCGCCACATCGGTCGTCAAAATAGTGTAATGTAAATGAATAAATATAAGAAATTTGTTTAACTGTGACTGATATTTAGTGTATAAGTCATCATCATCCTCCTGCCCTTATCCCAATTTTATTTGGGGTCGGCGCAGCATGTTTTCTTCTTCCATACATCTCTATTTGCCGTCATCTCATGGGTCACCTCTTTTCTTGCCATATCCTCTTTCACACAATCCATCCATCTTTTCTTTGGTCTTCCTCTACTCATGTAACCCTGCACATTCATACTCAAAACTTTCCTCACAACATGGTCCTCATTCCTTCGCATCACATGCCCATACCATGACAACCGATTTCCACACAACTTCTCGGTCACAGGCGCAACTTTAAGACTTCCTCTTACATACTCATTTCTTATTCTATCCATTCGCGTAACACCACACATCCCCCTCAGCATTCTCATCTCAGCTGCATGTAACTGCCTTTCATTCATGCCTTTTGCGGCCCAACATTCTGATCCATACAAGACAGCAGGTCTGACCATTGTTTTGTAAATCTTCCCCTTAAGTTTAAGGGGAATATGGGGGTCACAGGTTGTTCCCGTTACCTGCCGCCATTTCATCCACCCTATGTTAATTCGGTGCTTGACAGCCCGATCTATTTCTCCGTCACTTTGCACGAGTGAACCGAGATACCGAAAGTCGGAACAGACCGGGAGAAGCACGCTGTTAAGCGACATTGCTTCAGGACTGGAGAGACCGCCGAAATCGCAGAACATATATTCAGTTTTGGTTCTGCTGATTTTCAAGCCCACACTCTCCAGCCTCTGTTGCCATTTCTCCAGTCTGCTCTGGATCTCAGGTCCATCTTCACCGACAAGAACAATGTCGTCGGCAAATAACATGCACCAGGGTGCCTCTTCCTGTATGTCCGACGTCAGAGCGTCCATTATCAACAAGAAGAGGTAAGGGCTTAATGCCGACCCTTGGTGCAGTCCTACAGCCACACTGAACTTGTCGGTGTTGCCAGCAGCCGATCGGACATACGTCCTAGACCGGCTGTACATTGCACGAATTAACTCCACATACTTCCCAGGCACACCTTTCTCTTTCACGGCCCACCACAACACCTCCCGGGGCACCCTATCATACGCTTTCTCCAGATCAATGAACACCATGTGCAAGTTCTTATGTGCACGTCTGTATTTCTCACACAGCTGGCGGAGTGCAAAGGTGGCGTCCATTGTTCCTCGACCTGGCATAAACCCAAATTGACTTGGGGTAATTTCACTCTCCTCTCGCAATCTTTTCTCTATCACCTTCTCCCATACTTTCATACTATGTGACAGGAGCTTTATCCCTCGATAGTTGTTGCAGTCCTGTACGTCCCCTTTATTTTTGAAGATGGGCACTAGTGAACTATTGCACCACTCTTGTGGGATCACTTCCTCATGCAACAACTTATTGAAGAATAAAGTCAGCCACATACATCCATCTTCTTTTAATACCTTCCATACTTCTGCTGGTATATCATCTGGGCCCATAGCTTTTCCATTTTTCATACTTCTAACTGCATTCCTAACTTCATCCATGCTAATTTCTCTCACCAAACCCATATTTACCTGTGTCTCTTGAAGCATACCATTCCATTCATTCTCCTCGTTCATTAACCTATCAAAGTAGACCTTCCATCGCAGTTTTATTTCATCATCTTCACACAGAACCTTACCAGCATCATCTTTAATACATTTAATATGCGTTATATCTTTTGCCCTTTTTTCCCTTGCTTTCGTAATCCGATAGAGTTCCTTCTGGCCCCTAGGGCTATCCAGTGAGTTATACAACTTCTTCTGTGCCTTAGCCCTAGCGACTGCTACCACCTGTTTTGCTTTCCTCTTCCATTCTTTGTATATCATATTCTTTTCTTCTTTCAAACTATCGTTCCCGTTTTCTACACCCTGCCATTCTCTAAACGCAACTTTTTTCTGATTAAGTACTTTTTGCACTTCTTCATTCCACCACCATGTATCCTTATCTATTACACCTTTCCCTTTCGATTCTCCGAATACGTCTTTTGCTACTCTTCTTATACAATCTGCCATCTCATTCCAACAATCATTCACAGATTTTCCCTCCATATCCTTCATATCAATCATTTTATCCACAACTTGATTTTTAAACAAATCCGAACACTCCTCATTTTCTAACATACACCATCTAGTTTTTGGTGGGGGCCGTTCTTTGTTATTTCTGGCGGACACACTTACTTTAACCTGCATAACTACCAACCTGTGTTGTGAGACTAATGCTTCGCCTGGCAGCACTTTACAGTTTTTGACACAAATCAGACTACTCCTTTTTACCAGGAAGTAGTCGATTTGTGTCGCGTGGTGGCCACTTTTATATGTGATCAGGTGCTCGTCTTTCTTCTCAAACCACGTGTTTGTTATTGCCAGGTCGAATGCAGTAGCAGCTTGCAGTAGTGCCTCGCCGTCATTGTTACGGTTTCCGTACCCCCAACCACCATGCACTCTCTCATACCCAACGTTCAGCTTTCCAACATGCCCGTTAAAATCACCCCCTACATACACTTCTTCACTCTCTTGCACATCTCTCATCACACAATCAAAGTCCTCCCAAAATTTATCTTTTATACTATCCTCACATCCTGATTGGGGTGCATACACGCTCACTATCTTTAGTACCAGACCCTTCACAATCACTTTGACAGCAATTACTCTATCACTCATTCTATTTACATCTACCACACATTCTTTTAGCTCGCTATCCAGAACTATACCCACACCATTTCGCTTGCCATCGCTTCCACAGTAGTAAAACTTATATCCTTCTCCTATCTCTCTAGCTTTCGCCCCCTTCCACTTTGTTTCTTGCAGACACGCTATATTAATCCGTCGCCTTTTAAGAACATCTGCTAACTCTCTTCCTCTTCCAGTCATCGTACCTATATTCCAACTTGCATACCTCAGCCTTACTTCTCTTTCTCTCCGAGCTTGCATCTTACGTCGCACCCGCCCGTTTTGGTGCGACAACCCTTGTCCATTTCCCGCAGGGGCCGGGTGCTGCTCCTGCGCGTCGCCTGTGGGGTACGCCCTAGCCCTATCGTGCAACATATCTTTCGTACTATTCATGCTGCTGTTGTTTTGGCATAGTTTTTATAGTCGGCCGCCTGCCTGACACCAACCCTCCTTGGGAATGCTATCGTTGGTGGTATACCCGCCACCGTGCGGGTGACCTAGAGTGCTTAATATTTTGCACCAGGTCTGAAAAACTCCCTTAGTCGCCTCATACGACACCCACGGGATGAAATGGGGTGGTCATATTCTTAGTCCGTGACCACACAGAACTATATATAAGTGTATAAGTGTAAATAAAAAAATCATTGAATCAGTAATCATAACTTTACCTACTTATAATATTTGCAACCCATGAGAAATGGCAGACATGACGTGAGCCACTCTTATTTAAGATCTTGCATGCACGTATTATCTTTATTCTCTATGTATACACATGTCTGAGAAAATAAAATTTCTTATTCTTATTCTACGCATCTTAAGACAAAAGAAAATAGTGTTAATGTGTAAAATGGAAAAGTTATTTGGAATAGTTTTATTTTTCAAATAACTGTTGCTATAAATAAAAGTTTAAAAGTTAAAATTACAGCTATTGTTCTGAAATTATTTCGCAAATGGTGTCCTGTCAAGACGTACGAGAGCTTAAATGACTGCGCTGTTTGCGGCATCGTGTAAAGAGCAACCTGTCGATAGTGACGTGACAGCCCTGCGCACGTCAGCTTTTCATAATTTATGTGAGACAGCCCCACGGGTCCTGACACCAACATGTAAAGAAACATTGAAATATGGAACAACTTTTTTATTTACACTCGAAATTACTAATACAACTCGTTGTCTTAACCTTAATGATCTTTCGCAAAACTTTTAAATGTTCCAAGCGAGAGATATTCTTGTAATTCTTACTAACGCTCAATTTAAAAGGAAAAACTTGAATTCTCCATTACATCGGTGGACTAACATCTTTCCCAGGATTCGAGGCATGTTAATAGCAGTGCGTAACGGCGAGAATGGGCCGATACCACCCAAACTTCGCATAGTTTCACATGCCGCGCATCACTCGCATCACAGCCTGCGCCCGCGCCGCGTGGGAATGTCCACATCGAACACATTTTATTTGCCCGAATTATTACTTGGGGGGCCTCAATTAATTATCGCACGCCACTAACATTAACTGCAGCAGATTTTTTCACTTTTACGCAAAATAACGAAACTCTACCAAGAATAAAAGCCGAGGTAATTTGCTCGCTCGTCTGATAAATTGGAGTAGGGCAATATTTCGGACCTTCGGGTGGCGACGGTTTCCGACCGAGAGAGTTATTGTGCTTATATAACGTAGCTCCAGTTTGGTACCGAAGTAATTATTAGAGCCGCAACCTGCACTTGTCTCGTTTTCGTGACTTGATCGGAATAAGCGACGTAAAAAATGTATGAAATTTCGACTGTTTACGCAACGGATGACGATCAGCGTTGTACGGTCCAGCCACATGAACTTTCGTGGATATTAAAAGATTTATTCATGCATCACGGAAGATAATTTATTCATCAACATGATTATTAATAAGTGATGTTTAGATGCGATAAGACGATATTTGTGGGTGTAAGTTATGTCGTAAGGTGTCACTTTATTAAGTTGATATTTTCAAGGGCGATGTGCTGTCAAACTAGTTTGGTCATGTAGTACACGCCTTGCGATTGTGAGGCTTCAGCTACATCAAGTGATGAAAATTTATACAGACATATTTTCGACATCGATGAATTGTTAAGCATTAACTTAATAATAATCATGTTGTTAACTTAACATAGTAAGGCAGTAACAAGTTGGTATTAAGTACTATGATCATTTATTGTAAGTATAAACATATGAACTAAAATTTTAAATGACAAAACATTAAAGAATAGTAGACTATCAGTATAGGGAACACAGGGCCCCATAGAGAGGAATCGCCTTATGATACGAGCCGTGTCCAGAAGTATTTCTCTATGAATCGAGCTCTTGATCCAGTACGTATTATTATTATTAGTAATAATTATTTATTTGGGAAATACAGCCATTAAAGTGCTATGGCCAATTCAGAAACAATTAACAATTCACCTACAAAACTTACACATAACCTAACTCATGTAAACTATTATGGATATCACTTGTGTATAAATTTCGACACAGATCCTCACTCCCTGTACCCGGAAATATAATTTTCATCGCAACTCATTAAGCACAAAAACAAAAAAAAAGTGGTTCTTAATTAAGAACTCATAAGCAATTTAAAAATATCATAAGTTAATTACTGGTACATAATACTCGTCCCCCGTGTTGTATCAAAAATGTATTTATAATGAAATAAATCATCTCGCAGTTGAAAAAGTTGTGTAATTAAGGATCTTTAGCATCATGCGCAGCGTGCTTCGAGATCATTATGTCAAGTTTGGGACATGAGCGCTTTTGTCACTGGGAACCATGTGAGTCAACGAAGTATACTGGACAATACTTTATTATTTTTTGCTCTGATGTAGAAGAATACTTTTTAGGGTCATGTCTGGGAGAAACTTTGTATTTTGAGGGGAAAATTAAGTATTGGAAGTAGAGTATAATTATAATATCAGACTGTTACTACCACTGCATAGTGAAGAGAGAAGGCATGAGCTTTAATCACCACGCCTGCTCAAGGCGGGTTGGTGACGTAAGAGATAAGAGTCCAGGTTTCTTCACAATTTTTTTCCGGCACCGATGTCAGCGATGTCTAAAATAAACTTTGAAAGTACATTTGTGAAATAAAAAAAGTCACATTGGGGCTTTGCCAGATTCGAACCCACAACCTCATGCATGGGAGGCGAGGACTTAACCATCACGACTACGAAGATAGACGCTTTTTCTTATCGTAAGATGTTTTTTTTTGTTCGTATAATAGTTGCATATGACATTAAATTCCTTTTTTTCTTATTTCAAAATCAGTTATTGTATGCTTAAACTAAAATAGTACTAAGCCACGATACATTATTTTAAAAGCTAATTGAGGTACATTATGTTCACATATGGAGTACAAATGATTAAAACGGCTGCGCGCAGTCCATGATAAAAAAAAGAATATCCTGACACCGGTAGCTGACACCTTCGTTACTTACGAGTACACCTTCACCAGTCCGACACACTGCACTTAGTATTCAAGTTTTGTCAAGATTTACTGTTAACATTATGCTAAAATATTAATGTAAAGACCAACCTCAAAATGTTCGTAGCTACAGGCAATTTCCCTTAAACATTCAACTTTAATTTCTTCTCATTACCGCTACAGCGCGTATCACAGCGATGTTTGTCGATGCGCTACCGATTCCTACCTCCAAGATATCTCTCGAACCATCCAATAAATAACCAAAAATACCACCGCAGATTAAGTGATTATTAAGCACAAAAAGCGTGTAAAAATTACCACAAAAATTGATAAGAATTTCTTTTGTTACTTCAGTGGCCAATAAATTGGTGTGCTGTATTACCGCTTAAAAAAGCGCTTCAAAAGAAGGGCGACGTTGCAAAACCTTGGAGAAAGGTAGCCTCTTTTAATAAAGGCGATCGGCGAACGGACTTATTTAAAGTCGCAATAAAAGGAATGCCTTAATGATGCTGACGCCGATATTAATATTGGACGAAGTCGTCTGGCTGGGCTGGCTCTTCGCTTAAATGTAGTTATAAATTACGTTTTTGGAGTTGTGCGCTTGCGCGAGGCGGCCGTGGGCCCTCGCCTGCCCTTTCCACTTGTTGATCGCTGTTACTGTCAGCTCTACACGATGCATTGCTTTTGTTATTAATTGATGTGTTTTATATTCACATAATTGTATTAATTAAACATCGAGATGTTGTGGCTTTGCGCTACTAAATGTGATGTTAATATGGGCGTTATTCACATTTCCGAAATTCCGTATTGCATATTTAAATTTTCGATTTGTATTTGCTATAAAAACCTCACAGGCCTATTTTTAAGGTTAAACAACGGCTGATTAGGTCGGTCTGAGGATGGGTGACAGTACATTACTTGCCGAGATCCATCCTTGCTTCGAAAAGCACGGTAAACCGTTGGCTGTCATTTGTGGATTTTAGAAAATTGTTATGGGTTAGTGGTTAAAGTTTTACCAATGGGTATCAGGGAATCGCTATATGTAGAATACTAATACACAGCTGCATCTCATTAGGCTGTAAGCCGACCTAAACGTGGTTGGGAAAATACTAAGCAAATGATGGTATATTTATTTAAAATTTTGTGATTGCAGCCAGTCTGTAATACACCTAAGGTAGAATAATTACGCAGGAACTAAAAGAAATAAAACCTTGGCCAGATAAAGATGGCATCGTGCTTTATTCTCTCCCACAATGAAACAATAAAAATGCAGATGCAATTGTAATGGTTACAATAAATAAGTTTATTTCATCGTAAATTACGAACGACCCTTGAAAGCTCCGGACATGGTGTAGGATTTATAAATGAAACAATAATTCAGTAGCTTTTATTTATTTAAAATAGGAGCTAGTTATTTATTATTCTACTTTAAATTATATGACAAGTTTCCATTACAATAAACTATGGTATAAAAATAATAGCAGGTTGATGCATATAAACTCATGAATATTATATTTGTATTATATTTTATTCGTATTTCGTGATGGCCCAGCGGTTAAGACCTCTGAGTTCAAATCCATGTAGTAAGTATCATTGTGACTTTTTCATTTCATATGTACTTACAGACGCCAAAACATCAAGGTATCCTAAACTGTAAAATTTTCTCAATTGAGCATGAACCTTATTCTTTTGTAATATAGTTGATAAATTATTTTTTTAAGATTGGGGTAGCTTGATGTGCTGATTGTATTTTATAGGTTTATCTTAGACATTACTGACATAAGTGAAGAAAAAAATCCTGAGGAAAGCTAGACTAACAATTATATCTGAAATCGCCGACCAGCATTGAGGAAGCGTGATGATTAATGCTCGTGCCTTCTCTGCATGAGAAGCGACCTTTGCGCAGGGCAAAGCTTTATAGTAGGATAGTAACAGACTAGTGTTATTGTATGGTCAATCCAAATAAAGTACGCACCAATTTTTATTGAGCGACCATGTCGTGCGATCGATAATTTACGCATATTAGCATGTACTTAAAATTCTTCGATATTTTTAATGGTTTATTGCTTCATAAGTACCCAAAAATGAAGCAATGATCTTCGATTTTCGAAAGTACTAAAGTACTGGAGCGAGTTACCGCTCGGTACTTATTACGTGTTATAGGCACTGAAAAGTATCTTCCTACATCGCTCGTAATATAAACAGTTTCTCAGAAAATCATATCGAACATCAATTTTATTGGTGGATGATTACGTTCGAGATTGTGAGTGCTCGAGAATAATTTAATGTAATTTTTACGAAAATGTCGAATTTAAAGTTATCGAGATTAAAACATAATCAGAAGGCTGGCGGTTATTACGTGTCCGTCTCGGGACCACGTCCAGTTACGAACTGCACTTGACTTGCACTTGCACAGTTGTAAGCTTTGGACTTTAGACATCATTCGACGACTTATAGTTATGAAAAGAAATAATGAAAAATAAATAGGTGATGCATAATACAATCAATTTAAAAAAGGAACATGCGTGTCTGACCACGGACAGTGATGAAAACGGATCTGTTGTGAGGATATTTTTTTGCATGCATAATCGTTTGTCTATGCTATGGTATAGACTCTTATCTTTTGATGTCGAAAATGTCAAAAAGTATAGATTAATAGGTATTACATCGATATTTTGTTAAAGATATAGATAACGGTATTGATTAAGTAGATGCTACCAGCGGTGTTACCTGCGGTTAAAAATCAATATGTGACGATTCCGAATTTCCAGAGAAATACTTCGTATTTTTGGGAGAAAAATTAGCCTATATGTTAATCCAGGGTACGAGCTACCCTCATAACAAATTTGATACAAATTCGTTCAGCCTTTTCTGTGTGAAGAAGTAACAGACATACACACTCAAACACACGTCCAGACAAACTTTCGCATTTTTAATAGTAGTGTGATTGAAGCATTTATGTTCTTTGGATAAGCTTTGGATAAGTAAGATGCGGGCGCAGACAGTAGGTACCATAAAATCGGCTGTCAGTACTAATTGTCAAAAAATAAAAACTAAATATGTAGGTAGGTATGTCGTTGCGACAAATCAAAGAAATAATGTCTAATTACTTCAGTTAGATTAAAGAAGAGTGCGAGTGTATTTTAATCATATGTATCGTTGTTGTGTATGACAAGTTGATTTGTGTAAATAACAAGCTATAGTTGCAAGTGTTACTCAACACGATACAAAACAAAGTGATAGAAATAAATTGTCTTGCTTGGAACTTCCAATACCAACTGGGGCTGCATGCAGACCCAGGGTATGATTATGAAGTGATTTCCTTATGGATACGTAGCAGGTGTTTTTTTTTTAATTTAGAACTAAAAGTGCCAACTGTGTGCAGCACGAAAAATAGGTGGTAAGTTATACCAGCAGCGGGTGACGACGTATTTGAATAAGGAACGGAAGGTAGGAAGATTTTTTTGTTTTAAACTTTATTTAAGTATATCTCGCGGTTAAGTTAAATTCTTATAGACATAATTTGATTTAAGATAATTTTAATTTGTAAGTATGATGCCAAGGCTTTCAGGTAGGTAGTAGATAACATGGAGTTTTGTCAGATCGGCAATGACCATTGAAAAATAAATCTATCAAAAATGTAGGTAGCATCCCATATCTAAGAAAATAAAAATAAAAATCTGTCACGTGTGAGGACTGTTGCAAATCAAAAGAAGTAATAAATGTAAAAACTTGTAAGGTTGTAAATAAATATTAACGTAGAAAAAAAATGTAGTTAGATAAATAGTATCTGAATTTATTTACTGATTTTTGCGTGAGTGCTCTAAACGCATACCTCAGTGAGCCAACAGAAACCTACTAATGCGATTTAAACGAAATTAAGTCTAGAATCAGCTACCTAAAAGTTTCAGGTCATAAATACATTTCTGCATTAAACATGGAATAGTTTCCGTTCTAGAAAATTACAAAATCTTCACTTCCCTACAAGATTTTTTATCTTCTTTTATCAATACTTATCCAGTCTAAGTAAGCATTAAATAAAACAAATGAATAACACACTGTAACGCCAGTCATTAAGGATTATCTCACACTATCATTGGAAACACATAAGTGACACGCGATAAGAATCTATAGGTACTTATAAACATAAGAGGCGATCGCAGAGAGGAAGTGTGGAGTTGACCTTATGTTGGCATTACTATACCATTTCAATTTTACGTGAACTATAGCGTTTCCTGTCATTATGACGTCACTGATTGATCGGAGCTGCGGATGTCTTCGATTTGATGGGACTTGCAATCATGGGGCTGATGAGCGATTGGAATGTTCGGTATGTTGGAATATAGTCTATGCCTGTTTTTACATTATATTGGTCGGTTTGGCAAGTCAAAACATTTATTTCAATAAGACCATTAAGAAGGCACTTTGAGCGGCCAATTTGCAATTAAAATAAAATACTGGAAAGATTCTAGTTTTCCCCCTTTCAAAAGTTAATTTCATATGGCGAAAAATGGTCGAGAAAATCCACACTTTCTACATATTTTAATATATATATGTTTTACAATATTTTGTACAGAATAATAAGATTTGAGATTTAATATTATGTGTAACCCTAATTGATACATGTGTTACACTTAAAGATGTATAGCTCTGTATGTACAGCAGTTAAGGTAATGTGTGAAACATTGTAGGTTTACCAAAATAAATAAGCCGAAGTAACAACCTAGGATAAAAACCAATTTACCAAAAAGGGTAAACATTATTACAATTAATTTAAAATATTTACCCACTGCCGACACCAACATAGTCAGAAAAAGACTGGGCCTATGATGATGGGCTTTGGCTATTCTGTTAGAATGCCAATTCTGAAAAACCATCGACCAATTATTAGCACCTGTTTTTACTAATTGGCACTGGAGGTTTTTACCTCCAAAATGAAATGATTGAGAAAAACCTTGCTTATCTTAGAAAACGTAAGAATCAATATATAAAAAAAAAAAAAAAAAAACAATTACGGAAAGTAACCGGTCCAAATTCAAGTGACAAAGCTTTATTTCAGGTAACTTTGTATGTAACGGTCCAATGGCTGCTATTTTTATAGTCATATATGTATTTAATTAAAATACAAGACAAAAAAATCTTCATAAAAGCTATCAAACTACGCAATACTGACTCACTAACACCATTAGCACCACGTCTAGCCTATACTGCGCACGCGCAACTTTACCTACAGTATATCCTACAAGCCGCTTGCATAGCCCCAGCTTCCTTATGTTTATTGTCCTCGTCAATTACATCACAAACCCGTGTTAATGCGCGCTTTATTTAAACTAAACTATACTGAATTAATTGAACCGCCTTATCTACACAATTTTATCAAGACATGTGACAAGTACAAGAGTTCTAATTGTTACTTAACTTACTGACTTTTACAACTTAACAGTTAACACTGGTTAATGTCTTCTGTATAAGTTTATACTTTGATATTTCCATTGAAATAATCTTTCCACGGTTATTGTTACATGCTGGACACCCAAGGTGACACACATACGCACAAATCGCCTTGGAAACACTTTTATTGTGCGTACAGCTAAGGTCTGGAATTCCCTGCCAGCGACTGTGATTCCCGATAGGTAGCTATAACCTTGGGATCTCACTTCTAGGTAAGCTTGTTCTGTCGACCACATCGTCTCTTATTATCAAATGACATAGTGGTCAAACGAATGCCTTACAATACTCCCTAGTACTGTAAGGCTTTCGTTTGCAAACTGTGCATCTATAGCTTACCTTTTTTTGGAGATATATTCTTACGAATTTACGAGAGTATTTACATCAACAGACACTAAAAATTGTATTTTTCACTCACGCGCACAGTTGTCAACTCACATAATTTGCAAAAGGCGTAAGGCGGAGGGGTGGAGCAGGGCCACGATTTGGTGTTCAAATTGTGAAAAATTTACCCATTCAATGGAAAATTTAGAAGTGGTACGATTAAAATGGCAGTACGATATAAACAAACCCCCCCTAATTACAAAAAAAACGTTAAAAAAAAATAAACCATACTTTTATAAATACATCAAAATTCGAATTAGTATATTTCAAATGCGCATTGTAACCCTATTAAAAACATGTAACTTTGTCATTGATAAAATTTATCATTACAAAACCAGCGTAATACGTCGTAATTATAATTAAACTTTCATAACAACAATTAATTGGAGTTGTGTACGAGATTAATTAGAAATTGTTGTGTAGAGATCTCGGAGATAAAATTGTTTATTGTTTCTGTTGGTAGGTATCGGTAGCGTGAACCGCACCTAGGTCATTATAAAACACCATTGAACGTTTTAAATGTGTTCTGTGTAACAATAGATGGAGTGTAATAGCCGAAGGGGACTACTCTAGAATAGGCTTCATTTTGCAATATTGAGTGGCGGCGGTAATTAGACCCGCGTCCGGACAGTTACAGCATCCTGATTCTAACGCGTGCGCCGCCTATAACTGTAAACGACGCATATCTTATTGATCCAAACACGATTCCCATCTGTATGACTAAGAGAATACAGTGTAAATTTGGTCGAATATGCTAAAGCACATTCCGGAGTGACTTCATCTATAGTCCAGCGGCTACCTGGGAGTTGAAAGGGTTAAACCTAATTTAGCGTACGTAGTATTTTGAACTTTATAATTTAGCGCGCAGTGTAAAGTTTGGTCTGAAATAAGATCATGTTATACGTCTTTTTGGCTTGTAAACGTGGGTATGGTCCCTTAGAAGCCCGGCGAGTTTCGCAAGGGACCGCCACGCTATCGCATCGAATTCATATCATCTAATTATAAGGTACGAGCCGTTGGTAGTAGTGCGACGCGCCCCACAATCAATTTACCCGTTACGTCCATTCAAGCCTTTTTAATACGCGTAGGTTGGAAACGAAAGCAAAAGTAATGCGAATTTGAACGTAGGTATAAGATGATATAGCTCTGAAAGTTTTACGTTCTCACTGGTCAAGTCTGTTTGCGCCGATTACATCAATAAGTATTTTGACAGTAATGTTATGCAATAAATACTGTCACCTTATTGTTCCTTCAGTCAGTAATGAGTACGATACACTATACTTCAAGCAAAATTACTTCCTACTCGATAGTCTCTTTGTCATAGTTCGATTAACTCCTCAACAATAATGTTAACATGCTATTGACTATTCTAGCTATTTGATGTTTCGCCGACCCAATAAATTACGCAAACGAGAGGAAATAAATCAACATTCTAAAATAGGTATTTAATACTTGATTAGCATTACAGGATGTCAAGTTCCAATCCTGAGCATTAAATGCACCGAACATTTATGGAGACAAATTATTCATAAAAGATTTTCGAATTATAGAGATAAGATCTAACGAGGTCGTTCGATCTGTAATCTGGGAGTCCGGCCTTAGCTATCGACAGATTCATTAATCCCTGGTACAACAAGCCGAGGTGTTATTACGGTGGATGTCGACGATCATGTCATATCTCTGTTACCCTAACACGTTTTCAATGTTCGCTCTGTAAATACGGACAAATTATTTGCCGTGGAGGTTGGCCGCGAGGTCACCGGAACGGTCATATCCTCACCACGAAAAATACCTTCTTTAATACGATTGCAGCATGCAGCGAGAGGACGCCGTGAATTATGAACACGGCTTCCTTTATCGAGCTTTTATTATGCATAACGTCATCATTTTTATAATGCCAAAAGTACTTGAGAGATCTGACCAGCGCGCAACATCACGTCGAGTTTGCATGTACAATTTCGTCGTAAAACGAGCAAACACCGATGCTGGTCGTATATTTATTTTTTAACGAGTGAATATATTTTATTCTGTGGCCGTTTTACATAATGGTGGTGCCCTTAGGTGATCTTAATGCGTCCGTCTGGTAGGCAGTGAGACGTCACCGGGAAGGAGGCGACAGTAACGAACTGCGCGGGCCGTTTAAGGAGAACACATTATGTTGCCTTTTGACATCATTAAGGCGATTCTCGAGCCAGTCGCAGCCAACCCTCTGAGGATATGTAACGAGTTTGCTTATTGTTTTGGTAAAATAAAACTTCCTTGTAGGCACCATGTTGGCATAATGTGACGTGTGCCTAAGAGGCTCTATTTATCTGTACATGTGAAGTGAAATGTAATTCAGATGGAGAATGTATGGACATTTAGTTCTTGTGAGAGCAAGGAAATGTATCCCACTCTGAATACAAAGTTGCAGAAACATATAGCTTCTGTTGAGCACCTTAGATTGATGAATTGAATTTTGATTTCTTACCACCACATTCAAAATAAAATGTTAAAGAATATATCTAAAGTCTCGTGTCTTTGCCTAGCCTTTTCCCAATATTGTTAAGGTCAGCTTCCACTGTAACAACATACAACTGAATACCACTATTTTACATGGAGTGACTGCCTATATGACCTCAACGACCGAGTTTCCTATCCTTACCTATGGCAACTGTCTGTGATCTGCAAATGGCAGCCGGAACCAAAGGCTTAGATAGGAGGTCTGGATAAGTAATGGATGATCACCCATCCACAGTGCCGCCTAGGCAGTTGTGGCTCTTGTGGATATCGACCCCGATTCACGTGCGTTGCTAAATATTGTGTAATTTATTTCATGACTAGTATTCTCAAAACGGTGAAGGAAAATTTTATGAAGAAACCACACAATCCAAGCTAAAATAGAAAAACTTGACGACATGTGCCAGCCACAAATACGCACTGCTGCGGTGCAGCTGTTACTATTTAGCTTTTAACCTCTAAATCTGTGGCCTCATGTGATTATCATCATTACCACCCTACAATCAGATCCAGATAAAAACCCTGAAGGTACAAATGAAACTATTCCCAAACACTTTATTTATTTATTATTAATATATATTTTTTTAACTGGGTGCCTTTACAAACATTCAAACTCACATACACAAACATCCAGTCCCGGAAAAACTATCTGTAGGCCACAGAGATATTAGTTCCGTGTGGGAATCGAACCCACGACACACAGCGCAGCAGTCAATGGCTCAGCCACTGCGCCAACTGTGCCATCTTTATTCAAAGTGCACAGATGACTCAGTCCATTTGCCTACTAATCAAGTTCCGCAAGATACTTGAGCCATCCTCACCAATTACAATATAATTAAGTAGACACGCTCCGTTTTTCCTCCGAGGAATGCCGTCCACACGGAATCTAAAGCGTCGATGGAAACGGAGTGAAGATTATCTTCAAGTCTTCAAGTTATCTAGGTTTAAAATGCTTGGAAACTACACATCAATTCCCTATTAGCGACATGACAAGAAAATTAACTCAACCTGCATCATAGAATGTTTTTTATATAATTTGTTATTAGGTATGTGCGCATGTCTAGTTACAGTGTCGCAAAACGGTGATGCGTTTGAAGCATTTGGAGCGAGTAACTGGTATTTAATAACATGCTTACTTTTCCTTCTTAGCTAAGAGCAGTTTTTTGTTGTATATGATTATGAGCCAAGGTTTTAAGTTGAGCTGAAAATTCTTGGGTACATTCAATGTTGATGAGAAATGGTTCGTGGTTCTGCGAATTGTACATAGTTTTACCTTTTTGCTATGATTGCATATGATTTTCTAAGTCTCACATAACTTTTATATCAGGCTTTAATTGAAGTAGAAGAAGTTAAATAGTTAATTAAGTATAGGTGCCATGGTGGCTCTGTGGTGGCGTTCGAATCCGGCCAGGAGCCAATGTGACTTTTTCAATTCATATAATAAGTTTATCTTGGAGATCACTGACATCGGTGAAGGAAAATAACGTGAGGGATCCTGGACTTATAGTTTATATAAGTCTGAAATCGCCGATTTGCCTTGTGATTAATGCTCGTGCCTTCTCTGTATGAGAAAAGACCTTAAACAACCTACATATATGTACATACATAACACACTCACACCTCTCTTTAGTGTAAAACTGTTATTATACTTTGTAATGTTTAGAAATAACTAAAAACTCAAACGAACTGTACCTAGATAACTAACTGCCTACATCCAATGGTATGAGCCCTGGCACCCAAAACACAACTTAATTCTTACCTTGACGCCAGTGTTCATTTAAATTAGTATTTGTAAAATAAGGACAAGCATTTGATTAAAGTTCGTATGATTTTTGATGAAATAAAATTATCTTCTATTCTATAAAAAAACTGGCTGGTCAAGTATAGTTTTGAGAATGCTTTTCACAGTTTTTCACAGCAGAAGTAAAAAAACATCAATAACACACATGAAAAAATCAGTAAAAGCGCTAAGTACCTCAAAACGTGTAAGTTTGAATGAATTTAAAATACCAACAGCTCTCCTCAATCCTGATATTAGATTTATGGTCCATTATGATCTGCTTCGGGATCAACTGAGAGCGTTTACTTGTACCATTTAAATATAAGATTGATGATATGAAATTGCCGAGTGACAGGAGTAAGGTAATGATGTCTTTGATAGTCAACTTGATGACCCATCCATTATAAATTTACATAGTAATCATGTTTAAATAACGTCAATAAGTGGTTTTGTAAAAAACTGTGCCTCGTTTAGAACGGAGCGCGTCGCCTGAGAAAGTCGAGTGCTAGTTAGATTTATTGTTGTAATTTAGTTCTAGATTTTTTGAGCACGGTTATTGCTGATCGGCGTTTTATATATTTATTGATTATGTATTGTGTGCCCTGTTCGATGATTGAATATCAGTTTTTTACAGGATGCGAAGAATATCATGCTCTGATTCTTATATCGTCGCGTGTTTTCTTCTTCTTCGTGTATCAATTACCAAAAGTTGAAATATGTTCTGCCCCTTAGTTGGTCTAGTGCTCGCAGGTGCTACTGTCAAGAATGAGGTTTAAGGTTCGATTTCCGAGTCAGTCAAAGTGTTATTGAATTTTTCCATCTGGTATTTCTCGGAAACAGCCCGGAGTCTGGATTTGTGGTTAGTAGCAGTAGACTCGTTCCTCATGTGGATGTGTATAGTACACCCACACTGTAATATGACAATAATATGTAATAAACTGACGTATATATGACTGATATGACTTGGGACAAATGTTTGTATGATCTACAAATATTTGTTCCGAATGTTCTGGGTATTTGCTATGTATAATAAAAAATATCTATCTATGTAATGAATTGTTTTAAGTATACCAGTCATCTAGTACCCATAACACAAGCTCTGCTTATCTTGGGGCTAGATGATGCTGTGTGGATTGTCCAGCATTATTTATTTATTTGTACGAGTATGTAGGTGGCCTTACCCTTCGGGGAAAATTCACCTATGCAAACTCATAGATATTAACATCACTTGCAGATCTTAACTTTATTGTCAAGCTGGTTTGTTGCCCACAAACCAAGCCTCCCTGGGCAGCAAAGAACGCAGACTTGAACATAAGTTAAGTAGTTTTTCCTAACACTAAAATACGACTTTCTGACCTCAACGTACGACACTTAAGCTTTAAGGGAGCAATTGTCGCAACTTAATGAGTACATTCCGAAGCTGTCAATCTGTCTGATACTACTACAAATATATAAACAAATCGGCGCACTAAATACAATTACACAAAATTATATGCACATTCCTTGAGAACGGAGGAAATCATAAAATTTGTCCAGCCTTAAAACTCCAATTAACTTAACGTTAGTTTACAATAATCGAATACAAAACCGAGCCAAAATAAATCAGTGATAGTCGTTAATTTGTTGAGAAGTTTATGTGGATTGATATAATTACTGAAAACGATGAAATTCAGTCGGTGCTGTAGATTGTAAGTGATTTGACAGATGGAGATGCGAGGCCGCAGTCAGAATTTTGCACAGAGTTGTGCTGGATTTGGCACAGTTAAAGTTTATGTGGAAAAGCAGTATACTAAATTGGTCGAATTTGACTCCTGCGCGACCACTATTTCTGATAAAAAATTTACCGTGAAAACATTTGTAATAAAACCAACACTACACACAATTATACTTATTTTATAAAAATATTGTTATATTATTGATTTTCCACACATCGTGCAAAGTCATTTTGCCATGTGTCATGCAAAATTTGTCCCTGCGCGTATTCTTCTGTAGGGCTTGTGGTGAATTTTTATTTTGTAGAATATTACGTTGTCAAAATTACGTCGTCATATCCTTCATGCCTTTACTAGTATTTGAACATGG
Source organism: Phlogophora meticulosa (assembly GCA_905147745.2). NCBI lineage: Eukaryota > Metazoa > Arthropoda > Insecta > Lepidoptera > Noctuidae > Phlogophora > Phlogophora meticulosa. Next base: position 6,975,595 of record LR990535.1, on the reverse strand, counting down.
ACCGACCCTGTAACTGGGTAAGGATGGTTGTCAGATTTTCGGGCTTCTGACCTACTCTAACGGCTGTCAGGTATCTATGAATGCAGGTGGGACCAACCACTTAACTTGTTTTCTTGCTTTCCGACGCAGCTCCAGCTCCAGCTAGCGCCTTTGCTTCCTCACGCCACCGATACAGTGACGCTAGTACTTTCGCCTCTTGGTCCCAGGGCGGGGATTCGGCCAGTGCCAGAGCTGCCTCGCAGGAGATCATGCTATAGCACGATGACCCTGATGGCCGTCAGAGACATCAGGGGATAGATCCCCTGATGTCTTTGACGGCCATCGGCATTCTCGGACCGACCTCGCCCAGCGTAGCCTAACCTCCAATCGACTCGTGTAGCTGTTATTATTAGGCCTCGTTGTCATGCTACCAATATCCAATCTAAAAGCTACTTATTCACTAAATCTCAAACAAAATCAATAATGCTCACTGCTTCTAACGTATAGCTGCAGGCTCCTCTGATGAGATGATTACAGCTAATTGATTGTCTTTTGTGTGAAAGTTAATTACTGTCATGTACGAGTACCATTGCACCTTACGCTCAAACCGTTTGGGGCTTTTGTTTGTAATTTATTGTTTCATTACGATTATTGACAGTGGAGTTATGAAAGTTTTTGACAGGAGCTGCTGTGCTGCGCGAAGTTATAAATGCGTTTGATGTATTTTGTCTTTTTTAGTATTTGATGTTAATTGTTGTTGTGTCTTTTGATTACTGAAATCGGTTGATTTTTTTTGTAAAAAGTTTTTTATTTCTAGCATTTTAGTGGGTTGCTTTGTAATTTATCTAAGATAAAAGTCACAAGAAAGCTAAAAAAAATATAATAAGAAATTTCGTTTACTTGGAGGACATATTTTACCAGCTATTTTTATTTAGATAGCTTTTCACAACTGAAATTGAAGTCCTTTTTTGGAAATTAATTTGATATACAGAACGGCTTCGTAGTGGGTCTTTTTATGCCTTGTATAATAGATTCGAAAATCATAGTAAACTATTCGATATTTGGGACTAAGAATAATATCATCATGGGCCTCCCATTGATTACTTTAACGAAAAATTACGGGGAATTATATAATATCTAGGCTAGTGAAAAACACTCAAGAGGTTTTTCTTTACCGATGTCCAGTCGACATTGGTAAAGAAAAACCTCTTGAGTAAACCTGGACTTAGTTAATATAGGAAACCAATGCGCATTGCATTCTTTGTATGAGAAGAGGTCTTTGTCCAGTTATAACCAAACTGGAGAAAAATGCAGACACACATTACTAACATAAGAGGTAGCCTTAGTACCTAGCTAGTAGCTAGTACCTGATAAATATAACATAACCTCACGCTTGTGTTCCCCAAAGAGATGGCAAACATGTACCTGCCGTGCACATTTCACTAGTAACGTTGTAAAGTTCCATGTAATAGGGGGTGAGAATGTTGCCATCATCCCGCTTGCTTTCCTCTCCCAGCGACGTTCTAAGCCGAAGTTCGTACCCCGCAGGGAATGCCCTTAGCGATTGGTCGCTTAGCTTTTAAGTTTACGCCCTGGCTGGAGGCCAGTAGATATCCCTGAAAGATAAACTGCGAGATGCCTATACCAAAAAAAAGCACACTTCCAGACTGCGGGCTGCTACTGACAATTTCCGAATGAAAAATCCCAATAAAACAAAGCTCGACCAGTGAATCGAACTCAGGACTTCATGCTTAGCAGTCACGTTTACGACCCCAATACCAACGAGCCCTAAGAGGTAGACTAGTATCTAATAAAAAATATAAAAAGCAAGAGTAGAAAGTCCTACTGCTACAGATTGTAATGCTGTCATAAACAGTCCTCTACTAAAACGCCACACAACCTTCAAATCTTAACCAACTCTCTACCATACAACTGGGCTTAATCACTCCAAACCAGCTGGTACATATTTGCTTAACGCAATAATTAGCATACCACGCAAGTATTAATCAAATAGAAAATAAACAAAACACAATCGAAAGAATTCCATCCTTTTTGCTCTCACTAATGGCTCTACGGTATCATTGCACTACGCCATTCAATCTTTGTAACTCACCTGCTTATGAAACGACACTTATCCCTGAACAACAACCACTGATAAATATACTATATTGTTCAAAGATACAGTTGATTTTCCAGTGACAAAACATGGAGATGTTACATTATGGTGCGCGAGCGCAACGCGTGCCTAGCTCGTGCCAATTTGTGAATAGCGCCGGACGCTCCGGGCAGCTTTCTTTCCTTCATTGCTAAACTTGTTAGTTGAATATCACTGCTATGTTAAATAGGGCTCATTTGATTACTATAACTATCGATGTCGATAAACTGAAACTACACACGAATATGTTAATAAACAGGTATGGTGTTGGCGAAAATATATTCATAACAATGTTTATTGCAGTTGAATGAGGTATTATTCGCCGTAAAACTGTAATTTACGTGTATCAACGGCCATAATACAGTGAATTGAATACGTCTGTTATTTGACATACGCATATCTCAATAATTCATGCTATTTATTAGTTCTAGGACTAAATGTTTATATGCTGTATGTATTACGTGTTATTACCGCAGATGTAGTCAGTTTCTTCAATTGCGAGTGGACTCTTTACAGAGGTTATGCAGAGGACTGCTCTGAAGTCAGGTCTAGACCACTCTACTTTGGGTTTGTAGTAACCAACCGCCAGACATTCTTCAACACATAGCCAGCTGACACATGGATATCAAGTTAGAGCTCATTCAATGCACACTTAAATTCTTCAGCCTCAGCATCGTTATCCATCAATAGCTACTTCTAGTAACGGTAAAACGGGGTGAATCGAAAAGCCTGGGTGAATCGAAACAAAACTTTAAATGAGATTTAATCGTTGATTCAACATTATTAATTACTGACAAGGTGTTGAAATTAATCATTTCAATTCTTAAAAAAAAATAAGAATTCTTTTAGTAACAAACAATGTTAAACTAACGCGAATATGCCCTTCAAAGTTTTGTTTCTACTCACCCCTGCGTTTCTATTCACCCCGTTTTACGGTACTGTCACTTAACCAAAGGCCATCATCAACCGCTTTTTTCTTCAGATAAGCGGGCTTTCTTTTACACCTTTCATTCCTGTTTTGTGCACATCTATTTATTTATTTATTTATTTATTTATTAGGGACAAAAAACAGTTACATGTTAAAAAATACAGAAAATTACTTAAGCTAGGGATTGACAAACATGCAACCCACACCATTGTCCACGAATGAACTAAAAATCAAAAATCTAGTATCATCTAGTACATATATCCCTGGCTAATATAAAATGGACAGCTTAACTCCAATCGATAGAACACGGGCGCATCACTACGGTGATCACGTGACGGCCCGGGCCCGCGGCTCCTACACCGTCCATGCCTACTGGTCGGCTCATTAGAATGATTGATGCCGTGTTTGAATGCATAAATATGTGCCTACGGAGCGTACAGCATTACCAGTCACGAGACACGCGTGTACTATGCTCTCTAGTCTCGCGGGTGGTACTAACACTTAGCACTTGCACAGATTTTCCAGGAATACTGTGTTCTCTGCGTTGTTGTTTGCAATTGGGAAATGCTTTCGTAATGGAATTGTTGAGTTGTGTTTTGTTTTGGCTTTTGTGCGGCCCTCCTGCGTTCTCTTTCTACCCTATCCATGTTTATAACTACGATATCAAGGGATAAATAGAAACGCAAGGGTGAATAGAAACAAACTATGATGGGGATTTTCTCTTTAGTTTAACATTGTTTTTTACATGGAAATACTCATTTTGTCAATGATCAGAAATTAATAGTTTCGACACCTTGTCATTAAAAATAATGAATTAACGTTAAAATTCCTTCTCAAAGTATTGTTTCGATTCACTTCTTCGTCAATTCATCCCATTTTACCGGTACCCAATCCAATCTCAAATTTGCCCTTATTTAGGTTGATTACCAGGGTGCGCTGGACGACAATTTCAGTAAGTTTCTCTAATTTCGAAGACTCATCCTTATATGTATTTAAAAGATCGAAAGATAAGCACTAAAACGAGCGCCTTATCTTTCTCTCATGGTTTCGTGCAGTTCCGATTAGAGATTCTTGATTCCCGGATCTTGCAATGTAAACACTCATTACGAATACTATTCCTGATAATAATCCTAAATGAATGTGACCATAATCCCTTAGAAGATGGGTAGGCCTTTGGTGTGGGATGCAATATGTGTACAATAATACACCCTTGCATCATCCCATTTTCGCGTGCGGCTGCTGCAGGTGCAGAAAACTCAAACGGCGAAAGTATAATTATCTTATTGGGAGTTGGAGCCGTTGGGGGTTGGAACACAAGGGCCATGGGGTCCGTATGCCCATCTAGTTTCGGGACATTCTCAAACGGTTTGTCGTCGCCATGTGACCAAAGGGCTGGCCTTTCTTTTGGCAAAAGAAACAGCATTGCCATTCAACGTGATAATATGCTCGCTATTGTATTATGGCTGAATGTGTCCTGCACTAAAACGTCTGTAGCATCTTTTGTATTTTACCACATTTTATGCTAATGAAGATACTAGGAATAGTGAGTAAATATCACGCAGTCTAACGATCCGGAAAAAGATTCCGTATCAATGATCTAGTTAAATTATTGCTCAATTCTAATCACAAACTATAAAACTATCTATAAATGGAAATAAAAGGAAGATATTGTTACTTACTTTATTGCCATGTAACTCATAAACGTTTATCAATCTCCAGATCGCTGTTTCTACACATATTTCATTCATCCTTGTTTGGTATATGGAAAAATATCTTTAGTAATTAAACGTGGCCTGTATTGTAAAGAGACATTGGTAATTAATTATAACTGATTAATGATTTTATTATAATCCACCCGCATGTTGGATGATGACAATCTTTTACATCATATGTATGTTTTTGTGCTCCATTGGTCTAGTGGTCGTAAGCACCAGCAGTTACTAGGTTACATTTCCAGGTCGGGTAGAGTGCTTTTCTTTCCTTTTTCCTTAAAAAAAAACGGGTAACTGGGATCTCACCATGAGTTTTTCAGTAGCAGCCCAAAGTCTGTAATTGTGCCCTGTTGATGGAAAATATCTTACATTACAGAGAGTACACCTGGTCTACATTTCACCAGTTTTGTATAAAAAAACTAGTGAAATGTAGGTAAACTCTCCCTAGACCTCTGCCTAACCGTTCGCGAACACAGACATGATGTGATGTTAGGTACTTGTTTCTTTGTTGCACCTCTTTTGTTTATCCCGTTTATCGGACAAGTAATTGTATGTGTGCCCCATAAATAAAATAAATAAATAATGCTGGACTAATCCACACAGCGTCATCTAGCCCCAAGCTATGCTGAACTTGTGTTATTGGTACAAAATTACTGATATACTTAATACAATACATTACATAGATAGATATTATTAGACAACATAGCAAATACCCAGAACACCCGGAACAAATCTTTGTAGATCGTACAAACATTTGTCCCAAGGCGGGAATCGGGCCCGCAACCTCCTGCGTGGCAGGCGGACCTTCGCCCGCCTCGCGACATCGGTCGTCATACGGTGTTCAACGTACAATCAGTTATACCGATCCTTGCGAGTAATTAACAATTAAATTAATTAATCAACTTACCTCCCATTCCTCTGCCGGTCATAGGAGAACTCTCCCAAGTTGCATCACAAGCCACAATACCCGGTTCTGTTGGATAGTGACATCTGTACAAATAATTATAAGCGATAGTCGTGTATGATAACATATTAAATTAAGAGATGTGTGCCGCTCGTGACCCGTCGCCTTTCTTCTTGGGCGCAACTCCTGCGCAGTCATTTGTTTATGGGCACTGACTGACGCTTATGGAGAGATTACCTAACAGTTGGCGTGTATGGTGTGTGGTTCCAATCTGTCTGGAGTGAACGACGTTTGATGGGAATGTTGGGATTTGCAAATTTTGTTACGTGTTCACAGGGAAGCCCTTGAAAAGATCTTTATTTTGGCTATCCGTGGTTTCAAAAGATCTAGCAATGTCATTAAAAATTGGTAAGACAGAGGGTGGTTATAGGGCAGATAAGGTACGCCCTAGAAGGACATACACTAACCTTAATGGTATTTTTCTTTAGAAAGGTCAGGTGCGTAAGACTCGCAACCGGCGTGCGTGTTTAATCAAATGTATGACCGTAAGCGAAACAAAAGGAGTATGTAAGGATCGTAGCATAGCGTAGCCTTCTGTAGTTTCTGCCTACCCCATGAGAAAAAGGCGTGAATTTATGTATGTTTATATATTATGTAGCTCAGAGGGATAACTACCTTTCTGGAAATATTCTTCTAAAACGAACCAACTACCATCGGCCGTATTCTTCAAACTAATTTTAATTCCGATCCAAACCCAATACGATTCCAATGATAATTTTGCAGTCACGTGATTATATTATTTGGTGAAATACACAGCTGTCAAAATAAACTCAAAATCACGAGTATTCACGTTTACAAAAATTTAAACTCACATACACAAACACCCAGACACGGAATAACTAGCTGTAGGCCATACGCATATTTGTGGAATCGAACCCGCGAAACGCAGCGTAGCAGCCAATCGCTCAGCAACTGCGCCAACCGAACTTTAACAGATTAAGAGATTTTTTAATTTAAATGTTAAACAAATTTCTTATTCAATATTTCATATAAAAAGTACTTAAGAATGAAAAAGTTCGCAAAAAGAAAACATCATGAGACCTCATCTTGAAATGTAAAAGGGACATTACTGAAAACCGAATTAATTGTAAAGGCTTTCAAACCTTAATTTTCTTTCCGTCCCACGCCAAACAATTGTCCCATCAACAAGACGAACTATCTCATCAATCAGGTACCAAACCTCATCCTCTTCATATCAAAGAACCGACCGTGTAATATCAATGAATCTATCATTTTTTTCTGAACCAAATTACGACTTTAAGACTCCAACGGTCCATATAAAATTGATTCCATATATTTATGATACATTTATTACTACGAGATAAATCTTGGAGCAAAAACGGTTGAGCTCGCCTTGCGACATCAAAATCGCAAGTCGTCATATGAATAAAACATAGATATGATGTATTATCATGTTGGCTGTGTTGCCAGTGTATTGGTAATGCATTGGGTTCGGTTACAGGTCGCCTAAAGGCTTCGAATTCATTCGTGTGCATTACGCAGTGATTGCTGATATAATTCGAGATTGATGGTAATTTTGAGGTGAGGTGTGATATATGTTTTAGCAATTAATATTATATGTGGGAGTGTTTTATCAATAAGCTTGGCATAGTGAGCAGAATCTACCTGTAACGATTCCACTGCGGGGACACTAGCCTGCTCTTTGTAACCCAGCTCAGTGCGGTATTGTAGACATCATCATCCCTTAGCATATCATCAGCCCTCTTCCCAATTTATTCGGCGTTGGCGATGCATTTCATTTCCATCGATACATCTCTATTTGCTGTCATCTCAATATTCAACTTCTCTATAGTCATATCGTCTTTCACACAATCCATCGTTTTATGTTCTTCTTCTGCTTTTGTTACCCACCACACTGACCTTCCTTATTTCTCTGCATACCCAAGATGACTACCGATTTCCACACAACTTCTCGGTCACCAGCAACACTTTCAGAATTGTGAAACAATTCTGATCAGCTGCATGCAACGGCTTGTCATTAATCCCTTTTGTTGCCCAAATTCTGGTCCAGAGAGTAGCTCTTACCACGAGGAGCTCGTGGCTAAAGAAAAACAGCCGCACGGGTTGATCGAAGGTTTAGCTACGCTTGCCGAGGTCTGTCTGTGGATGGGTGACCGTTCGTGTCATTTGTAGATCTTTGGCAATCATTACTGGTAGTCAGAAGCCCGAAGTCTGACAACCAGTGTTGCCAAGGGATATCGCGTTGCCCAGTAACTAGGTTGTGGAGGTCAGACAGGCAGTCGCTCCATGTGGAATATAATATTCAGATGCATCCGGTTAGACTGGAAGCCGACCCCAATATAGTTGGGAAAAGGCTATGTAGATGATGATGATGAGAGTAGGTCTTACCATTGTTTTATAAATCTTAACTTATGTTTAAGGGTTGGCGGACATATGTATGTCTTTCAATTTTCTTTTAGGGCCAGCTTCTTTACACTATTTTCTTTTACCTTTTCAGAGCAAAGTTATATTTAACTTCACACAATAACAAACACATTAATTGTTTGTTACAAAACGTACCGATACATTCCATTGGGTTTTGTAACTAGTTTATTTGTGGCAAATTACTTTCCCATCAGTGCGGGGCTCACAATGGCGAATAGAAACCAATCGGTGTGGTTGCACAGATCGCTTCTTTTGTAACCGCAAGTCCGTATGAAATCACACTTAGATACTGTGTACTATTGAATACACAGGTAGGTCAGCGGTAGATGTTGGAATTTACGTTAAATCAATATGAGAAGCTAAATTGTTTTCTTGAAAAGTGGTTATTGCATTTTTACTCATGCGTCCTGGTTAACTTATTTGCTAGATAAGCGCATTCAAATTGTCTTCCATCTTTTTAAATTTATGGACAGTATCACTACCATGCAGTAAGACAGGTCCTTAAAAAAACTTGAATGTTGCGACGAAAGCAAAATCCATAAAATATATTTGACGACCGATGTGGCGCGGCGGGCGAAGGTCCGCCTGCGACGCAAGAGGTTGCGGGTTCGATTCCCGCCTTGGGACAAATGTTTGTACGATCTACAAATATTTGTTCCGGGTGTTTTGGGTATTTCCTATGTATAATAAAAATATCTATATATGTAATGTATTGTATTAAGTATATCAATCATCTAGTACCCATAACACAAGCTCTGCTTACCTTGGGGCTAGATGATGCTGTGTGGATTGTCCAGCATTATTTATTTATTTATTTATATTACGAAACATATTTGATGTCATGTAAAGATCTCAGCCAGCAGTAACTCTGAAGTAGACTTGGTACGAAATGCCATTACCAATTCATAGATCCGTCTCTATAATATTTTAAGAATTACGTATGCCATTGCGTCGGATAGCGCACGACAAATTATCTGTATCTACGGTTGACACCTAACACGACCAGTAAATACATTATCCTCTCATAATTCTACTCCACGACACTTTGAGGGTGCTCTACTTATAGGGTCATTGATTTTAATCTGCATTCGACATTGTTGCCAGACAGTTACATCTACGAGTACACCTATTGTGAATAGTATAATTGTAACCGGTATAATTGGCCAGAACCATGGCTTAGAACGTATCGGACAAATTATTGTCATGGTTAAGTATTGTTGAACATGATTTTTTTTGTAGTTAAATATACATTTTCATTCGATATTGAACGTCATGCTAGACAACGAATTCGACTTGATGATGTCTATGCTTAATGAGAGGTTCTGAATCGGGCGTTATCATGTCCAAACGCCTTTTTCTCATGGCTAGGTAGGCAGAAACTACTGAACGCCACCTGTCACGACCTTTACAAACTCCTTTTTCGGTTACGTTCATACATGTCAATAATTTGTCAAATTATGCACATTTGAATTTAGGCCCCTGTTCCACCACCTGTCAAAATACTAGGCATTGGTATTCCGACAAGGCATTTCCATTGGAATTCGATACCTGGATCGTCATTTATTTTCTGCAAATTCTCACGCAGCGGGGAGTTTGGATATTCGAATATCGAAACATGCTTTGTAATTGTTTATTTATAAGCTTGTATCGAGAATGTATCGATATTATAGATCCAGATTAAGCACATTCTAGAGTATGGGAAGATTTTTTTTAACCACGCTGTTTTACGAGCTAAGGTATGATTGTTATGTGTAATATTTTAATTGTGTTCTTCGAGTCGAATGTAACATTGCAACAAATATGCAGGCGTATTGACAGTTTTTATTGGTATTTATAATTGATAACTACCTTGAATTAAAATATAGATCTGAACATGGTTGCAGCTGTAATTATAAAATATTTCTTATTAAACTTATCGGAAGCAGTACGATTGCGTTTTGGATGACACAGGTGGTAGGATTTTCTATGCTTATTGAAAACAACTTCGAATAACGGGTTTTTCTTAGCAAGTTTTGGTATATCTACTTAAACTTTACTTACCACCTTCTTCATACATCACGACAGAAGTGATTAGACCATTCCAATAAGCCGTTTCTTCAGACTCATGTCCCCAAAAATTTAATTCAATACCCGGAAAAAACGTTCAATCAGTCCGCGTTGGGTGCGTATTCGTATGCGCTATGCACACCGCGCTCTCATTTTATTTGCGACGCTAACAAGTTTTTTGCGCAAAGAAAAACGTTGGTACTCATCTCGGGAGCGAGAAAGTCAACTCACTCGTGCACGACGTGAATGTAGAATAAGATCAGCGATAGTTTTTGGTAAATCACATTTGAGATCACCGTATTATTATTACTTGACTAGACTATCCCCTTGCAGGACACTACTCTTTTCTATTTCTCTCTATCCAGGGCTATTAGAGACTTTTTTTGAATTGTTCCATACTGGGAATTTCTTCCATGTTGCAAACGTACTAAGCGTTTACAAAAATTGAACTCAGCCAGACCAGATACGACCCCTGATGTATTTTTTGTCCAAAAAAGCCTTATCGGCATTCTTCCTGTTGACGGTAAAACGAAAAAAAAAATTGATGTTCTATGATTTATTTCCCCCGTTTTATACGTGTGTGTTATTTTCAGCCTGTTGGCTTAAAATTGTGTATAGATACATATATCCAAAACAAATAAACTTATTTACTAGTACCGCAGTAATAGTTAATTGTATGAGTAAAGACTTTGTTAGGTCAGTTCTCGACTAAATCGTATAAAACCAACACAGACCATTACACTATTGAAACTTGATTTCTATGAATTTTCATAACGTTTTTTGGCAATAGCTACATGGAAAATTTGAAAAAAATATGTTATTGTTCGACATGAAAGAATAAAAAACAAAAAAAATACTTCGCTAAAAAAGTTTCAGTGTGTATTGTACGCAAACATTTCTCATTAAAAACCGTTCCTAAAGCTTATGAATAAAAAGTCAACAAGAAATATATTGACTTTACCTTACTTTTTACCGTCTCTTAACTCAGTGGCGACTTGACAACAGTCAGTGAAACCAGTCGCGTAGCACAACGAATGAAAAACTGTATCACCGTAGAAAATAACCTAGCGGGATGGCATAGAGAGTGAAAACAGTCCGTGGACAGATAACCAATATACGTAGACACCAATCATGTGATTAAGTTCCTTTTGCGTCCATATGTGTGTGTTGACATCGGGGGGTGCGGTAGACCTTGTTGGCTGGTCGTTATTTCTGTTTATCATCAGGTCGGCTTTCAATATGTCTATTATTGAGTCGCGAGCCTAGCCTCGGGCGATGCAAGGGTGTTATTCCATTGGTGTTGTCATAATTTTGTTTACATTGGAATGTTGTATGAATTATTCATTATTTGCATAGACATTTGTGAAATCATTGTGCGTATCTTGTGAAAAATATGATTGTAACATGTGTTATGAATTGAGTATTTGAATAGATTGCTGTTGGTTTTTTTAAGATTTCCGAGAAGCCTATGATTGGGTGGAAAAATAAACTATTTTCATTAATATTTTAGTAGAGCTTATAAGTGAAGATTCGAAAACGAATGGGATACTTATCTGATTTTCGAATATGACACTGACATAAGGTAAATCAACGATTTTCTGTAGATTAGTCAGGCTTATGTTATTATTAATTAAATACAATCTTTCATTTCAGTACATATCGTAACGTTGGTCTGTCTCACTGATGAAGAAATGAACGTCGACACACTAATTAAAATAGACATACATTGAGTGAAAAACTGAGTGGCGCAGACCTCCCAATTTGGTATAAATCACACGTGCAATTAACCGTACCTCGTGTCTGCGCCCGCGCATACGCCACTCCGACTTAGGGTTGCCACAGAGGCGTATAAACATTCAGGATGTTACCGTTATGTAACTTAACTTTCGTGTTGCGTAATCACAATGACGCCTAAAAAGGGAAATATGTACTCACAACATCATAATTTAGGAACGGCAAAAATTCTGCACTACAACATCAGACTGATATTCTCACGAGCTCGAGAACTTCGTGAACTCAAGGTATTATGTTCGGTTAAAATCTGAGTAAATGAAGGTTTCATGAATAAATATTGGCGCCGTACTATGACGTATTAAATTAGAGAGAGATGGAGCTATAAATGATGAATGACTGTGACGCATCACTGCACGACTGCTGGTGCCTGAAGTTCTGAACGTGAAAGTACATTATTCTTTTTGGAATTTTGTGTCTTTGAATGATATGAGCATTTTTTTTTTGTTAAAATAACGTTGCCCTACACTAGGAATCTCTCCTGTATCGTGGGTGCGTTTACAAACATTTAAACTCACATACACAAACAGCCAGACCCGGAACAACTACCTGTAGGTCATACAAATATTTGTTCCGTGTGGGGATCGAACCCACAACACGCGGCGCAGCAGCCGATGGCTCAACCACCGCGCCAACCGTGTCGTCAATTTCAATCGCATTGAGCATCATTAAATAAAATGACGTAAAGGCAGTATACGTGTCGATACATACGGACGTTCTCAGAATCTAAAGTGTTTTCCAAAGCACTGAGTGGTCTCAGTATATCAGCCATCCACAGACCAACCTATACAACCATTGCCTAAGCTACAAGATCCCCTTAACGAATCATCGAACGAACGAACGCGAAATTTGAAAAAATGACAGACAAATTTCCCGGAATATTGGCAGCCCTGCCCGAAGTACCCGCGTCTTCCGCGCACCTCATTATTTCGGCATCTGCTCTTGTTTTGCAAGTCGCAACGGCTTTTTTTTCTTGTTCAGCCCGAACGCATACTTTAACTCACTGTGAACGCTCTTAAATTTATTTTTTATGTAACTGTGTAATGCTAAATTTAAGTAGGCTCAAGAAATTGTTCCAGCTTAGATTCTCAACCTATTTCCAAATAAATGATAGTACCAACTAACATAAGTAGTTCTTTTAGTAAAGAGCCTTTGAAAAATTAGAGTTTAGATTCTCGGTTCCTTTTGTAGAGATTTGTAACAGTTATTATTTATTTTATAACTCATTAAAACTGTCATTAGAGGTGGGTACCTAATGCGATAGCAAGGCCTTAACGTAATCTCATTTACAGTTTGGAGTAGTAGTAGTGTGTGTTGTGTTTTCTTTTGAGTTAATATTACTTTTTGTGAATGAGTCAACCCAAAGCGTCGTTAACGTCAAGATTTCCAAGCTAGGCAAATCTTATTCATTTGAGCCGGCAATAATTTGCGTATAAATCGAGTTGGTTGCGAAAAACTCGTCCACAATTTACACACTGACTCGCTAGATGCAAAGCAGGGTTGGTTCCACTGGGCACTTCTAGTAGGTAGATTATGTTACGGGTTTAGTCCAAAAACTATAGGTTTAGTTTAATTATAGTCAAGTTTAGTTAATTCCTGGAGTAGCCCGCTGAAGACCTTATGGCGTCTTACATAATACATCATCGTATTCATCATATAAATCATTTAGGGACCTAATATTATTAACTTACTTTTTACTTTACTTTGTACTGGTTTTTCAGAAGTACATTGTTTGATCACCACATCTTCTCCTTCTAGATCTACAATTGCTTAGCATCTTTGACATCGCGGTACATTTTAATTTCCTTCAATCAGCTCAGTGAGGAAATTGCGCTTGTATGAATTAAATATAATGGAGCTAAACGGAAAATCTTGTTGCGCTCGCGCCGCATTTATAATATGACGGTGACGACTCGCCCTGTCGCATGAGGCATCTAGATCTCGACCCCAGGGGCCCGTATATATAATGTGTTCTAATTATTGTTACCCTAAATTAGCGTAGTCTAATGTTATTAGCAACAATATCACGATTTACTCGAAAATAAACTTTCATTTGAGATATTCCTCTTTTCATCGTCACTTTATCGTCGAGTATGCATGCATGTTCTTACCTCGTTCATAACAACAGCGACAACAGCGTCGGTTGTTAAAAAAGCCACTCGTTTCTACCTTCAAGGTTAAGCAACGCTTGCCGAGCTCGGTCTGTGGATGGGTTACCGTCCATTACATAACGAGCCCCTCCATGCCTCGGAAAGCACGTTAAGCCGTTGGTTCCAGTTGTCATTCGTAGATCTTTGACGTTCGTTACTGGTAGTCAGAAACTTGATAGTCTGACTATCCAAAAAGAAAGGTAGAGTACCACGATGCTCTGTTACCCAGTCAAGAGGCTGTGGAGGTCAGATAGGTAGTCGCTGCATGTAAAATAGCATTCAGTTGCATCCCGTTAGACAGGAAGCTGATCTCAACATAGTTGGGAAAAGATTAGGAAGATGATGATGACGCTATTTAATCTTGCTACCTCCAAACCAGTTACATATTTATATAAAAGCATATCTGACCAGGTGGGATGACGATCTGCGAAAGACTGCAGGCAGATGTTGGATGCGACAAGCTGAAGACAGGGCGCTATGGCGCTCATTAGGAGAGGGCTATGTCCAGCAGTGGACTAGTATAGCCTGATGATGATGATGATGATATTTGAACTGTTCAGGGTCCATTTACGTATCCATTAAAATCTTTTAGTTATACTGACATGCTTATAGGAATAATAGTTTTAGTTTAATGAACGTAGATGTGAATATATTCCGTTTTGTGCACATTTCAGAGTGACCCCACCTGACTGACGGGACCGGTTGACGGCAGTAAGTACCACGCGTATGCAACGTATAATTTAGTAATACTGAACGACATTATGCACAATAGTGTCGACCCTTATCGTCACCGCTACCGTGCAATTATCGATGCTCGCTGCACTTATTATCGATACACAGCACCATTAAGACGAGCTATAAGTTTCTCGATTTGTGATAACTGCATAAAAATGATGGATAACATCGTCCATCGCCGAAATGATCCCATAATGGAATTTGTTTAAATTTATTTCGGTAATTACAGAGCTCGGCGCCCCAGGCGAGCGTACTTAATTTGTTTATTACGATTTATGAATATAAAATCATTTAATTCGTTGTTGTTATCACGTAATTTGAAAGTGTTGCCAGTAACGTTTAAATGTGTGAATGATACATGAGTACTTACTGTAAGTGATGGCGTATACTCATTAAGCTTATTCACTAGAGAAATTAATTGATACCAATTAGAAAATAATCCGTTTCAAGCTGTTAAATATAACAGGAATATCAGCAAACAGTTTGTGATAACACAAATACCTATTTGGCGCAGCGGTAATGCACATCATTATTAGTACTGGGTCGCTAAGTGGTCGAAACTCAACCTTTTAAGCTTTCTGTACTCCTTCTCCAGATAAAATTTAACTCTACCAAATCTAACACTCTTCCCTGTGTGCAATATTCTTAAAAAGCAATCTAGAATCAATTTTTTAACATATTTTTTTAATATGCCTGTGTTGTGTAGTGGCTGTGTTTGTGCGAAATGATCCCATAATGGAATTATACAATACACATCGCTACGCCCTATGTATGCATATTGTTTAAAAACTCCTTGCTTTCTTACTAAACCTTATCCGTATAAGCAACGTGTGCCTAAATCGGCGACGTCATTAAGTCGCGACGTAACTGGACCGGTCATTACCGAGTCTATATCTAGACCACGATATCGATAAGCAAGTTTGCCAGTTTATAAGTGTACGGCCATACGACTCTATAATTAATTTATCTCGTCCTCATCAAAATATCTCCGCCAGGCATGAGGTCCTGAGTTCTGACCAAAGCGGGAGACCTTGCCTTAACTGGTCGCAGGTAGCAACACTACGATATGGATAAAGGGAGGAGGAAAGGTATCGATATACTCGTACATGAGGTACATCATTATGAATTTGGTAAAGGTGACTAGGGAAAGGGTGTGCATGTGTTTATTTATGTAGGATTCCTTGGTTGACGCAATGGACTTCTACGTCAAGTAGAATAGGAATGAAACATATAAAAACAATATACAAATAGGTCTTTGGCCTGGATCGATGGTGGGATTTAGCTAAATATGCTTTTTCGGCCGAATAATCATCACTGCCATGCAATGTAGCAATGCTGGGCCTTTGGGCACATTATACGATGATTCTTTCTTTTTCACATGTATATAATACTCATTTTTATTAAAATAATTGTTCCATAACTGAATTAATAAAGCTTAGTAGGCGGAAACGTTTATTTTGCTGAAAATTTCCGATAAGAACAAAATTCTGATAGTGGTTTGGTTTCGATTTCTGCGCACACACCATAGAGCAGTAGATAGCTGTTGCCGTAAATTTGAGAGGCATTTGTTTATGTAAGAAAGCTTCCACAATGAATATGACGACACGGTTGGCGCAGTGGCTGAGCGATTGGCTGCTGCGCCGCGTGTCGCGAGTTCGATCCCCGCACGGAACAAATATTTGTATGCCCTGCAGGTAGTTGTTCCAGGTCTGGCTGTTTGTGTATGTGAGTTTAAATGTTTGTAAACGCACGATACAGGAGAAATTCCTAGTGTGGGGCAACGTTTAAAAAAAACAAAAAAATATAGGAAAAACGTTTTTTTCAAGATAAAATTGTGTACAGTTAATTGGATCACGAAGCAAATTTTCTTGGGCTGAGTTACACAGAGTGTTCCGATCGCATGTCTCGGAGGTGTAAATGTTAAGTACAGGGCATTTTGTTGCCGACAGACGTTTTAATGGATAGCCGTACGGTTTTTGGAGCAAAATTTAAGTCGAGTCGACTCCGATATCGTTGTGGGATACACATAAATAAGTGGTGTTCCTGTTTCTCAAAGGATTTGGAGCTTGATTCGTGAATATGTCGTAATTTAAATTCTGGGCATCGGAATACGGTTATTATTTTTTAATCAATGATAGGCTCGCGTTTGGCCGTCAAGTTACCTGTTCTGTGTTACGATACGTATGCAAATTTTTTACATTTTTACTAGAAATTAAGTATCAATTAAAGAGTTGATGCCACCAAAGCTATCATTAAAATAAAACATCTGATTTCTTAACACCTCCGGTACTTAGCCGTCACCTAATTAAGTTCACTCACATTAACATATTAACAAACCTTGCTCAGATTTGCGACAAGTTATAAAGCGGGGTATCCACTGTCTTCGTACACCAAGTGTGCTCCGCAAATCTAGTGCAAGTTTGAATACTTACGTAGTTACGTACGTCAGTAACGTTCACTACGTCAATTTGTTCGTAAAAACTGTGTTTCTTACACTGAACTGACTTTTTAATTTTTTTAATTTTTTATTTCAAAACTTTACCCCACTCTAGGAATTTCTGCTGTGACGTGGGTGCGTTTACTAACATTAAAACTCACAGACACCAACAGCCAGACCCGGAACAACTACCTGCAGGCCATACAAATATTTGTTCCGTGCGGGAATCAAACCCACGACACGCGGCGCATCAGCCAATCGCTCAGCCACTGCGCCAACCGTGCTGTCTGACTTATTCAGTTTCAGTACAAACTGAAGTCAAATAGGTGTACAAACTCGCACTTAGCACGAAAATGGCTCCCACTATACAGCTGATGCGCGGAGTACACGGGCGGCGCACAAAACAGTGGACACTCAGCTTAAGAATCTTGCTAACGAGATGACAATTCGTAGCGGACTCGCAAGAGAAACGTCTCTTGCGCAATGTAATTTTTGTGACAAACTAGAGTGGGTGCTTAGGCCTGTTTCATCAGCTGACCTTGCTTTCCGTTAATTAGGCACGTCCACGTCTCGGTGAGTCGGTGATGGATCGGTCACCTGCACTTACAGCGACTTGCAGCAACTAGATACGGCTGTTGTGTAACCGGCATTGAGCGCTGAGCTCATAATCAGTGCGGATTTTTTTATCACTGGTCTCTATTATTTTTTATTGTTTAACATAACATCTTTAGCCTGTGTTCCTTGAAGGGTTAGGCAGAGTTGTTCTAATAATACACCTACATGTTGTCAGTTTTGTTGAAGGCCCATGTAACAGGTGCTCGCCTCTATTGCGATCAACCGGGGACGAATCCAGACTCCGGACTGCTACTGAGAAATTCCAGGTGGAAAAACCCGATAACAATTTTCCCGATCTGTAAATCGAATCCAGGACATCATACTCAGCATCATCACTCCACCTGATCGACCAACGATGACAGGTACAATTTTAAATTTCGAATTTCATTCTTATTTTTTCTTTTCCTTTTTAATTATGTCTCAACATAGTAATTGTAACCCATGGGAAGTTGCGAGGTAACCCCATCGCAAGTATTGTTAAAACTTACCGAGGCTACCTTAATTTTGCGTGCGTTGGAACAATTACATAAAAAACAATAAAAACTTTTTTTTTTTATTGAGTGAAATATACTCTATGCGAAAAGGAAGAGAGTGAGAGGGAAGAAAAGGAGAGTCATGTCAAGTAGTTGAACATGAATAACTCGTAAATGTACAATAAAATTACAATGGTCAATGGACTTGATATGGTTCAAGTTTAAAAATTGAAAGCCTATACTATAAAACCAATCCATATTTCATTAAGATTACCTCCATTTTGGGAGACAATAATACAAGATTTTATATTATCAACTTGAGTGTTTTAATTGCATATCGATAAGCCGTATCCATATTTCTACATCGCAGTTGCCATGTCAGTTAAGCGCACGCTCTCAAAAATCACGCAACTGACCGCAAGCAGGTTGATTTCAATGGTCACATCTTGTCTGGCCTGCTGGGGAAGGGGGGGGGGGGGGACTGCACTTTTTTGAGAACACCTAGATGACCTTAACTGATCTTTTTGTAATTCTAAACTACTGATAAATCTTTTTAATTTATCAGCAGTTTAGAAATAGCAGTTGTGTTACTTATAAAGAAAAATTAAAACATGTCGTTGCACTGGTCGGGTTGCTGTTGGTCCCGGCTAACATTAGTAGATCTCTGACAGTCGTTACGAGGTGTCAGGAGCCTGAAAATCTGACAGCCAGTTTACCAAGGGGTATCTTGTCGCTCAGTAACCGTGTTGTGGAGGTCAGATGCGCATCCGGTTATACTGGAATCCGACCCCAATATAGTTGGGAAAAGGCTAGGCAGGATTATTTAGTCATGCTACGCAACAAATGCGGTTCCATCCTTTTAACAGACAATAAGCTTTAGGAAATAATATGTCGTAGTAATGTTTCGTCAGGCGTTGAGTTTGTCGGACTTTTGGGCTACACAAAGAATATACGCTATAACCGTCATATTTCCACAAAAGCGTCGTACTTAGAGAAAATATAGTTTCTAGGGCTATTTTGATATATTTTTAATAACTGTTCATAGCTAGGCATTGATAGTCTAGCGGTATCTGTGTCGATAGTAGGTGATAAGCTCTACTGCTAAGCATGGAGTCCTGGGTTCGAGCAGTGTTACTGGTTCTTTTTATGGAATTGGCAATACCAGCCCTCTGGACTTGGTGTACGGTAATAGGACCTAAGACGTAGGATTTAGACATAAAAGCCGAACGGTGGGTGTACTGTGTACTGTATAATAAATGTACCGAGCAAGCCTAAAACTTTATGAACTACTAGCTTTTCTACGTACGCGTTGAATTTAGAATCAAGTGTCTAAAATTTTAAAAACTGTTGTTTTGGTTCTGTTGCTCTAATAAAGACCCCCATATTAGTTATTCTTCAATATTTGTAATGTATGTACCTACAGATGTCGGTCTATTACAATTTTGTTATATGTGTAGACTAGCTTCCACCCGCGGTCTCGCCCGCGTAATATTTTGATAAAAAGAAGTAGCCTACGTCCTGCCCCGGGGTGCAATCTATCCAGAGAGATAGTTTGCACCCCAGGAAAGGACGTAGGCTAAAATTTGGCCTCTGCCAAAATTTTATTGAAATCCGTTCAGTAGTTTAGGCGTGAAAGACGGACAAACAGACACACACACTACAAGTATGGATTACTGCTGTAGGTTCCTTTCTACTGTAACTAAACACCGTAAAACAGTCTAAGCTCAACAAAACTAATTATAACAACACTACTTAGTATTATCTCAATAGAAACAATAATAAGTGTATTATAACACTGTTGAATTGTCACATGGCTTCCAATAAGAATTAATAAATGTTCTGTTTATCGGCCATTTATTTGTGGTACCAAACTATTGAGAATATTTTATCGAATTCAAGTAAAGTATGTAATGAACCGCCTCGATATTATGTGTAAGGATCGTAAATATTAGTTAAATAATAACATTAAGATTTAAATGGTAGCACGGTTTAGACTCTAGTTTGTTTAAAACAAAAACTTAGTTAGAAACGCGTGTATGACTGTGGTCATGCCAGTCGAACATAATTATCGACTCCTCATTATCTTCCTATCCTTCTTTCTAAGTCGGCATCCAGTCCCACTGAGGGCATCTGAATACCAGCATTTTACATGGAGTGGTTTGAACTCCACAACCCAGTTACTGAGCAATGCGATACCCCTTGGTAAGACTGGGGGTTAGAATTCTGGGCGTTTGATTACCCAGAACAACTGACAAAGATCAATGAATAACAGTTGGGACCCACGGATAACGGCTTAACGTGCCTTTAACGAGTCCAGGTAAGCAACATATCACCCATCTACGGACCGACCTCGGCAAGCGTAGTTTAACCTTCGATTGACCCGTGGGTCTGTTATTATTTAACTAAGATAAGTATATTGTGCTCTTTTCAAAAAAAAAGAGAAGAGAGTGATTGTTGCCAACACGTCAGTCAAGCCAATGCCTGAAGGCTTCACATAAATTGCATGTAATTGATCGAAATTTAATAAACCATAAAGAAAACGTGTACCACTCAACACATTTCCTAACAACAACAATAATTGCTTTCCCAATTTGCATCACAGCGAATAGCAGCAAACAAAAATAATTAACAAAAAGCGAACGAAAGCGACCACAAAAGTGGGTAGGTAAAGCTATCGGTAGTTTTTCAATAAGCAATAAATAATGCAACGCAACGGTGGCAGGCGCACGGGCGCACGCGCCGCTAACAAGGCGCCCGCGTGCGGCTGCGCCGTGCCATCGTTGTGCAACCTGCCCCACCCTGCTCAGGCGCGCGGGCGCACGGCCGCTCGGCGCGAGCCATGACGGAATAGCGGACTATGTAATGGAAACAGGATGTAGTGACTATTACTGAATTGTGATACTGTTTGAATGGGCATATTAATACAGATGTCTTTTGAATCTACTTAATGGGTGAGTGGTTCTTTTAAATGCCATTTTACTGTAATAAAAAGTGATTGATGAAGATGATTTAGTCATTGATTTAAATAACAGTATGACTATGGTTCGAATTTGGATACGGAGATGGTATCAATCGGTTTCTATCAAGCAATATGGTGGCTGAAGTATTGTGAAGAAGAAACTACAATAAACAAAATTCCTTTCACAGGCCTTTAACTTAATCAACAATCTGAAAGCTTTTCTGAATTGGGCCAGCTCCTTAGTGATACCGTTCTTGTCCGACTCCCGTGCCCACAATATACTATAGCATATCTACCTCGGCCACTTTCTGTATCTATTAGATCACCGCGTCACATACCTTATAAAAACTTAGCACAACTTTTGCTATCGGTCGATAGATTAAAAAACTATGGATTACGGACTTATGTCCTCCAAATGCGACATACCTTTCTAATGCTGCCGTATTTCGATATCGACGGACGAAAACAAGATTCTACAATCTACATACAGATAACGCCTTGTTCATTAAGCTGGTAATTATTTTGGCGAAGGTGGTTGTAGCCAATCGTCCTGTATTAGGCAAGTTTAGAAGAGTGTGAATTAATTATATTTTCGTTTGGCGAAAAATCCTTCTAGCTACCTACTCTATTGTCTTCTTTTCCTCTATTTTTTATTCTTGTGTTTTATTTAGATGGTATGTACCTGAACCTTTTTTTAGCCTGACTGTCATGCAGTGGTTTGTGGTTCAAAAGTGTATGTGATAAATCGATAGCGCATGTCAATCCTATACAATTTGGATATAATGTCACTTTGTCTAGCCCCTAAGGTCTGCGTTCTTGTACGTGGCATTCAGTTGTGCTGATTAGATCAATAAATTTAATAGTTTGCCAACATGGCGGTCTAGATGGTGTTGGGCGGTTTCGTTTGTCGCAAATTAATGGCAATAAAGCATAATCATATCGTAAACGGCGTTCGTGAGGCTGCGCCGGCGCAGCTAGCCTCCGGGCGCCCTTCGATTCCAAGATGGCGCTCGACTTTAAACGTATTTGGTGCTTTTTGTACAGTTTTTTTGTTGGGTCATGCCTAATATCTTTTTTGTGAACAGTTTTTGTTGTGGTGGACCCAGAAGCGTAAAGATCATTTTGGTAAGCCGTTTACTTCATAGATCTAGAGTTCCTTTCTCATGTCAGTGTGAACGACTAGCGATTTTTTCGATCAGCCTTCGAAGTCATCGAGTAAATAGAGCCTAATATGATGGTAACAACCATGATACATATTTATTATGAAAAAATTATGGAACATTAGCGTTAACGAAGCAAAAAGAAGTACTTAGGGATCTCAGCAGGTGCAGTTACTGCCTATCATCTACCTAACCTAACTATGTTAGGATCGGCTGTCAGTCTAACCCAATGCAGCTGAATACCAGTATTTTACACGAAGCAACTGAATATCTGACCTCCACAATCCAGATACTCTTTGGTGAGAGAAACTATGCATATATATATAAATATAAAATAAATAAATATAAATAAATAAATAATGCTGGACAATCCACACACCATCATCTAGCCCCAAGCTAAGCAGAGCTTGTGTTATGGGTACTAGATGACTGATATAGTTAATACAATACATTACATATATAGATATTTTTATTATACATAGCAAATACCCAGAACACCCGGAACAAATATTTGTAGGTTGTACAAACATTTATCCCAATGCGGGAATCGAACCCGCAACCTCCTGCGTCGCAGGCGGACCTTCGCCCGCCGCGACACATCGGTCGTCAAAATATATATTATACTAGCTGTGCCCGCGAACTTTGTACCGCCTAAAGTTTTTTTTTTTGGTATGAAAAATAGATGTTGGCCGATTCTCAGACCTAATCAATATGCTCACGAAATTTCATGAGAATCGGTCAAGCCGTTTCGGAGGAGTACGGGAACAAACATTGTGACACGAGAATTTTATATATAAGATATTAATATATATTATCTTTACGAATTTTAGTTCTTTTAAATTAATGTTACCATTCCGTTTCCATACTTATACTGCTTGGAACAATAACTGGTACAGTTTAAAAGACCACGTTGCTAATGACAGGTTACCGGTCAATTGCGTACCACGATTGTAATCCATTTACATAGGTATCTCTTACAAACCTGTTTCTTTTTACTATGATAAGCCAGGAATGCGGTTGCAGACAATGAATAGGATCTGTCTTCTTTTGTAGGGTGACTAGATGGTATTGTAGATGGATTTATGAGTTTTTTTGATGAATGAGTTATTTTCAACTTGGTAGTACGTGACACTGGACAAATTGAAGCTGGCCGCTGATTTTTTATTTGATTTTACTATTTCGTTTACCTAATTTAGGCACCAGAACATACCTACTTCATACAAAGTATCGTACGTGGCGCATACGTTTTTATATTTTAATTTCGGAATCGTGGAACCTATTTCAGGATCTTGGTCTAGACTAGACCCCTTCAAGTGGTAAATCTGCGTCCATCGAGTCTGGTCTAAAGTTGCCATCACCACCTGCTGAAGTTGGTTTGAGGACATATGTAGCTTCATACTTGCCTTCGGTATTACCAACAAACAATATTTCAGACTTAGGACGTAGGAAATATTTCAGAATTAGGAAATTTAATCAGAAATCTGTGCATGTGTGCAGACTAACTGTTCCATAGTAGGGATACGGATGTTTAAAAAAGATTATGTAAAATCTTCGATAATATGTGTAAAAATCAGTAATTTTGATAATATTCAAATTTTCCGCTTGCGTTGATGTGTGCGTTGCAGTGAAGGCTTGACTTTAGGACATCACAGTATCGAAATTGTGGTAGGTTAAGGTACCTTGGTTGTTAAAACAATGAAATAAAAATACAAGAATAAAATATTTATTGTTATTTATTCATTTTGACAAGGTAATCGGTGACCTTTGAACGACTAATAGGTATCAAAAGTACAAAACGATAAGGTAATAATCTCTATTCATCATACATCCTAGCGATAAGTTAAATAGCATCTCTTATGTGAATCAAACAGGATTTGGTACGAGTTTACTACAAAACATTCATACAGTAGGTAACATTGACTTAGGGAGAGGAGTATAGGAATAGCCTATCGCCGTAGATGAGTTATTGATTGCGATGCGATGCGAGAATTTGTACCAGGAATTGATTAAAATCAACCGAAGCAACATTCTTTGTTAAAATTCACGACATACACAGGTGTGATACATATCTATGATATTTTCCATATTTGCAAGGTGCTAGGAATAACTAACTTTACTTTATGGAACTGTAGTAGGTAGTCATGAAAATCATCAAGTTTTACTATGGGACCAACTCTTAAATCGTGTATATGAAAACAGCAACAACCCTACATTTTATTAAGTATTACGAACATAAAGACCAGGAGCAGGTACCTTTAGCTATTCTTTTTCACGATTTTTTGTTTTCCCCCATAGTAAAAGTTCTTTTTTAATGACTACACCCATAGTCATAAGTATGTCCATCGTTTTGCGTTACACACTGTATATTTTAACATAGCATCGCTTCGCATCTATACTTAAGTAGGACGATGGGTATAGCAAAAGTCTTGGAAATGATGGAGGAGCTTGAAGTAGGGTGGAGGGACATGGATGAAGTCGATGGATAAAATCGACCAATATTACATAAAGGAAAGAAAGTGTAACATCTATATTTTGGATAGGAAATAAACAATTAATAGGAATTAATTTTCCGTGGCAAGACATTCATAGCTTGTAACATGTTTTTTTATACTTACATAAAAGTTCATTTTGTTTGTAGATGTGCGTACTAAGGCCAGCACATCAAGCTACCGCAATCGAAAAAAAATCTACGATAGATTTTCAACTTTATTACAAAAGGATAAGGTTCAAGTTCAACTGGGAAAATTTGACAGTTTGGAATAGCTTGATGTGATGGTGTCTGTACTTTGATATGGGGGAAATTATAGTTATGTCTATTATATAAAATATATATCAACTTTACATTCTCAACAATCATAGAGATCTATCTTTACTTACAGGAACGTTTAGATTAGTTCTTTGAGAGATTTCTTTAACTGATAAAAATATTTCTTCATTTATTATTGCTGTCCAGTAATAAATTAAATCACAGATTTGTAATTATATTAATTTAGTAATAATTTTGGAATACGTACGATGTTTTAACAAAGTTTTGAAATAATCTCTAATATCTGTATAAGTTCTAATTTAAAATCTCAATACAATGAAAATAAACATATATCTAATTTGCGTAATATCTTGAAACTTAACAATTAGGGCAGATCGAACACAGAAACATATCCTCCCGTGGTGGTGCCCAAAACGACAATAATTTACGCAACATTCAGTATACATTATATACATATATAATTTCGACAGTAAGATAATTTTTAAAACAACTTTTCTAACATTTCGTAAAAAATATTTAATAATATCTTCAATAAGCAACAAGTTATATTTTTATTGGTAACCGGCGTTTCCTCTCAGACTAATAATACTAATTATTTTACATCGAATAAAGCGAAATTTACAAAAAAAGTAAAAATAAACTACTTACATCCATACAATATATCGTTACAGCGTAATCTATAATAGCGAACACTCTTGGAACACTTAACATTAATTGTCTATGTATGTCTTTCGACAAGGAAAACATACGTACTATATATATTTTTCGTATAACTATCGGTAGAGAAAATTCGGTACGCGTCCTAGCTACATACACTACAATAGCTTAATATTTACATTAAGTACACGAGATTCAATATCACTTTATTTATAATACATATCCTAATAGCCGACTTGGTGGCAAGTACATTACTTTCACTCGTTTGCGCCGATTCAATGTGCTAACGCGGTAACAATAATGGGTATTTACAAAATTGATGATGCGTGATCATTATGATTACATTGTACGGTGTTTCCTTAGGTTTACAATTACCGCTCGTGGCTAGACGTCTTGAAACATTTTCAATGTTATTATTGCCTTGCAATTTCATATTGTCATCGTTTATTAAACTGATGCAGAACTATAGTTTGCGCTTATTCATTAACAGTTTGATCAAAGTATTCACACTCAGTAAAGGTTCTACAAGTACACAAGAGTCATTTGGATGCATCGACCAGATTATTGTAAGTGTGAAAGTGGTCAGCATGTGTCACTATCAGGTGTGGTCGGCGGGGCTGGCGGCGGCGGCGGCGCGCCGGCCCGGCGCCACGCGCCCCATGAACGATCTGATCTCCTCGAAGTACGTCTCGTCCGGAGACCGCCGACGACTGTCGTCCCCGTTCTCCGCCTCATGCTTCTTGAGATGCCTATCGAGATTCGTCTGTTGGCCGAAGCAGCGGTCGCAGTGACGACACCGGAACGGTCTCTCTTTGTTATGAATGTTCCTCACATGCCGCTGCAAGTTGGACGATATCGAGAAGGAACGCTCGCAGTATTTACAGCGGTAAGGTTGCTCTCCAGTATGCGTTCTTAAATGTCGAGTTAGGTTGGCGCTGCGAGGAAACGCTTTCCCACAGTAGGAGCATGTATATCGGTCTCGTGCCCGGGGGGCTCCAGGATTTTGAGGCACAGGTGGTGCTCGCGGGGCTCCAGGGGCGAGCAGGGTGGCTGCTGCCGCGGGGAGGAAAGGATAACGACCGAAGGATGCCGGGAGAGCAAGCGGTAGTCGTCGGCAGAATTGCAGAAGCGCTGGGTGCGCTGGGTGAGCTGGATGCGTGGGGTGAGTGGGGTGCGGTGGTGGTGACTGTGTGATGAGGTTGCAGTTCTCGTCCTCGAGGCGTGGTGGGCGCTTGTGCGTCACGCGCAGGTCTAGGGGCTCATCGGCACGCGGGCTGCTGAGCGGGCTGGGCAGGCGGCCAGGGGGGGAGGCAGGCGGGGACGCCAGGCGGCGCGGCGCCGCGTGCTTCTCGCGCATGGCGGCCGACGCGCACGCGCTCATCGGGCTCGTGCGCCACCGACCTGGAACAACAGAAAAAAATACATGTTAGCCTTCATCTATATAAAACTGTACTAAACTGTGCTCTCTGTACTAAACCTGCCTATTAATAGACCTGTCCCGGATCTGTGTCTACGCCACAATAACGTCATGATGAGGCAATCTGCACACAACAACTGATCACATTTTATCGATCAACTTTGCCCCTATCAGCAATATCCTCCGAGCACCAGTATGCTAAAACTTGTATAAACATTGCGAAACGACGCGCGCGGTGCGGCGGGGGTGGCCGGCTGATCGATGTCGGCTCCTACGCTCGCCTTCGACTCACGCCCACTTACTTGCGACATCGGTAACTAGAGCACTTGCTACCGAAACCACCAAGTTTTTTGTTAATTATTAATACGCCTTTATAAAGCCAATATATTGCGTTCGAACCAGTTGCTTATGGAAGAGTTGCGAATGCGATAGACTGGAATCAGAATTGACATCCACGTAACAAGCGGCTCGACATATCCAAAAGTTTTGAGTACGTACTCGTAGCAAGTCAGTGATGAGTGAAATACTTTAATGCTTATTACCGAACCTTGCTCTAGATATGTCCGTATAGTTTTTGTCCAATCTTGTGTATCCTCAACAATGGCTCTCACTTCTTGTAAAAGTGAAATCTGAAGCACGAAATGACATGAAAGATACGAGTTAACGTTATTAAAGTGCTTTCCTTTCGCTATTTCATGCCCACGTAGTGTTATAACAAGATAGTCTTATAACAAAAATATTATGCGCCGATAATCGTGCAACAATAAATTGGACAACTTCATTGAAGATAGATCGGCGCGCGCCATCACCCACGTACGTCACGCGCATTGTTGGCGTGCGCCGGCGTCGATACATTTACATGTTAAACCACATTATGTTGTCATTACTCTGTACCGTGATCTGTAATCGTTTTTGTCTCAATGCCGCTTGGTTTTCGGTACTCTTTGCTTTTATATGGCGATGTGCGTTGTAGTTTTCGTTTGGTCAACCATGAAGGCGAGTAGATCATATTGACACTGATAGAGCGTACACAGAGTTGCTCAGCTATCTGGTTAACTTACTGCCTGCTATTATAGATCGTGTCGGCATAACAATGTTAACTTATCTACTATGCTAAAGACGGAGTATGGTTCCGGCTTGAACTAGGCATTCCTTAGCAGTAGGGTTAACCCAATACAATTTTATCTGGCCATTAACATAAAAAGTAAAAGCAAAACGTCCTGCTACAAATTTGTTCGCTCACGCCTATAGCCGACACGGGCTAATTTGCACCAAAAGGAGCCGACATAAATCCTTTGAACAAGGGTCGGGCATAGACGTCAGGGAGGCCATATACGGCGCGGTCGTGAGCCCTCGGTTCCATACTTATGATTTGTGGCGCAGGCGCAGACGTGCCCCTTTTATGCAAGGATTAGGTGAATAATTGTGTTATGTTGACGGTCAATACTTATTAGTCGGTTGGGTGAGAACTGCCAGTGTGGAACAAAAGTGAAAACAGTTCTAGTGAAGATTTTGAGGCTTTCGGTATGGGGAGTGGAAATGATGGCGTACATTAAATTAATGAATCATAAGTGTAGGAGAAGGTGTTAAGACAGACTCTCTTTGATATTTTAAAAGTTAGGAACATACTTCAACATGGGTTCCAAGCTTCAGCAGTGAAAGCTCCTGAAAAGAGTTCCAAATTCAAAGCGAAATCGTTTGCGAAAGCTTTTAGTTCCTGAACACGCAGTTCGGAAGCGGTAACTCGTGTTGTCGATGTTAGTGGTCCGTTTAAGCACAGTTGCACGTTTCGTAAGTAGCGTTTATAGCACTTTAGCGCGCGCATCTCCGCTCAGTCACGACCCACTAATTACCAGTAATTAACGATGTTCGGCCGCGGCGTGACGCGCGCGCCGGTGGGCGGGGCCAACGTCGTTATGTATGTTAATGTAAATAGCGTGGCCAATGAGAAACATCATGCCGCGCCGACGCTGTGATATATTAGCATTTGAATCGCTTATTCGTTCCGTCGACTCGGGCGCACACCGGCTGACCACTTTTGTGACTTTGTGTTATTTCATGCGTTTCGTAGTTCGTCCCACCTCGTTTCTTATGCAAAACTATAATAAATTACCGCGATTCGTTTTACTATGTTCTGTGTATTTGGAATTCCGAACGTCTACGATAAACTCTAGTAGCGATAAATTACTTTATACAGTCCATGTAATGTAAGTATCATGTTAGAGGCGAGGTGTGAATGGGGTATGAGATGTTGAATTCGTGTTCTATTTCTCTTATCTATTTAAGTTCCTAACTTTTAAGTAAATAACTTTACCAAACTCTAAGCACTTAAATATTGAATAATTTATAATTTAAACCAACTTATTAGATAAACATATTAATGTATAATATTTTATCGATAAATTATTATAATTTATTGCGCATAATGAGGCGTGATACGAGTCGCGCAGTTCAATCAATCACGTCGATTAATTTAGTATGTATGGGTGTACATAGTGTTGTGTACATAGGTACGTACAATAGTGTTTACTCAGTAGCAGCCAATGGCAGTAGTCTCGCATGGCCGCCTGCCCGTAACATACGATGCTGCGCTCATTCGTGACGCGTCGTTAACTTTACCACACGTACAATATGATCGCACGACTGATGTATTTGAAAGTGTGCTTTACGTAACAATTCAATAAAGGCGTAATTGCTATTAAAAGCTCGTTTTATTATAAAACGCTTGGCTGGAGCACGAGTGTGTCTCAAAGTAATGACATGTTTTTTTTCATATTTTGTCCATTATTTTTCTATTTTGATTGACGAGGCAATACGCGAACAAAATACCTTAATTTCATAACAACAATCTAAAGAATATTTCAAGAGAATACTGCCGAAAAAAGCGTGAGCCGTACAACAATAGGTCTAGAGCGGAGATTGCACCACCACTATTGCTACCGCGTATCGATAGAATGATTAATAAAAAAGTTGACGGCTTTCATAGGTCGCAACACTGCGTAGTCACGAAGCCGGTCCTTCGCAATGCTGCGATGAAATAAGTAATAAATCGCAGACTATCGTCTTGCAAAAAAGAGGGAAAAATATTCGTGTGACTGCAATAGATGAAGTAAGCAATTTGTTAATAAATATCAGTAAACCTGCACTTGTATGTCTCGCTGCACAAACATGAGCATAAAGTCAAGATTTTTTAACTCAACTTGAGCTACGAGTAACTAAATAAAGATAAGGACTTGTTCATTACTGATACTACAGATAAAAATATTGTTAATGGTAGCATTGGCAACATATTTACTAAAATTAGTAGCAGAAATCACATAAGTCATGTAGTCAATGGTCGACATTCCGTATGATATTCTCATACGATCGCGGTCGCAGCAGATTCACACGCACCGCCCGCTTTTTTAGACGGATCGTATCGACAACCACGATCTTTGATTTATTTCACATCACTATTTTAGGAAACGCGTCGCGCCGATCGCCTTATGGCGAGATATGAAATTGATCAGCGATGTATGAACTTAGAATCAGTACTAAACGCCCGCTCAGATGGATCGATTATGTCCGCGGACGTATCATGCCTCGTATTATGCGGCTGATCGTTGCAAAACCAAAGCTGCTGGTACTAAATCCTCCTGTTAAGCGCACATTACTTACACTATATTAGGTCATGCTATTTAAAGCTTCTTCATTGAATATTATCTTTTAGATGACAACTAGTTTGTTGCCTGTGCGAATTTACTTAGCATTCATGTCTCTTAACTAGACGCGGCCGTCGATATGCCATTTATTAAGATCGTGATGGAACGCAGTCGTAAATATAGGTGTCTTTCTTAAGCTTATTCAATGATAGCTGTAGTTTATTGACAAAGGCCATATCTTGACCTGTGCGTGACATGGTAATGTGTTCGTGGGCACACTGACGCAGACCTCGTACACTGTATCGCATTGTTGTAATCGCAAGCCAGTAAACTACGTAAATGGACTCACAATTCGAAAATTAAGTATTCAACGCACCCGCCGATGTTCGAGTTGCTACGCGAAATAATTATCTAATCTATTATCGAATTGCGTTTATGGACCAATCACAACGGAATGTGGCGTATTTTAGAGTGGGCATTTAATACACCTTGTGGCCGATTCTGGCCAATGGCGGATTGATTAGCCACGCATGCGCACTTATGACGATAATGTTGTTTATAAAAGTTGCGATTGCATGTGGGAACCGGGGCGGCAGTGCGACGCGCGCCGTGGGAACCGCCGGAAATCGGGACTTTTTTTTCTGTCAGCCTGCTCCTTATTACATACAACTTATTTAGCGGTGATTAGTTATGTGAGCGGCGTCCGCAATTAAATATATTGACGCCGATTCTGCGAAGTATCAGTAGATAACGACGGAGGACCTTTTTCGTGACATCCTGATGACTGGTCCGTTTAAGGTGCGCTCCAAATTTCAATATCATTTCTAGTTAATTTAATGAGTATTTTATCAGAGTAATTATTCAGGAATTGAGTCATATATTTCGTGTTGACATGAGCTCCTTGGTATACATTTTAAGGGCTTAATTATCGAAATAATTTGAGATCAACTTACTAAAAATGTATGTTTCGCGTAGGTACTTAAGTAAAGTTTCTGACATCAAGTAAGCGTCTAGACTCTTCTTAAATATTTACATGCGTCACTTAAACACGATTTTGCACAGTTAATTAATATAAGTTGCACAATATTTTGGTCGCTGAAACAACTTGGGACATATCCTCAGAGTAATAAAAAAGATTTACAACTATGCAATTAAGTGAATCATGCTCGTTCGTGTGTGATAATTAAAATAATGATAAGTATACGATGTCTAGCTCTTTTCCTGCTTTGCTAAAATAATTATTAAAACCTGCCCGGTCTGATTCGAGCAGTAATATTATTATGGTGACAATGGGATAAGTCCTGCTTACTTACCTCGTTGTAAGCGTTAATGTTGAGTATGAGGATCTGGATTCAACTCACGGGTTGGGCATAGTGTTATTGGATGTCCCATCTGGAGTTTTTCAGTACAAATCGTGTTTGTACTTATTAAAATCTTACGTCCGTTGTGGTCCTATAATTATCGTTAAAATGTATGAGGAAATTCGTCCAAAAATATTATAAGAAAGTACACGTAAACCTCTATTTTACATTTCAAGCTACGTGGTTGTTCATCCTGCGCTCAGGGCCCATAAAGGTTACTTCGTATGTTCTTCTGAATAAGCTCGAAGAGTATAAATGGAGCTTAATAATGGATGAAAATAAGGCATCCATCAAGGTGTGCAGGCCCAGGGCCCAGAGCGCAGATAGATGATCTCTTCTAATCAAAATCTTTTACATTAACAATTTAAAATGGCGAACCGTGAATGTGTAAACTAAAACTCACTGCGTAACAACTCAGAACTTACTTCGACGTACGAAGTTAAACCATGTCTATTCCGCTCAATCCGCGAGAGTCGTATTAATATTTTATGGTTAAAATTATTAAAGTGCGTGGTGTAATTGGTATGCATCGGTAGCCGAAGCCTGGTAATTAAACACGTCTCGTTAAATGTATGCGCACGCGCCGAATTGCAACATTTAGTTTCACGCCGAGAAAACTTGTTGCGTTTCACAATGATGCTCGATGTTGTCGGTGATTGAATAAGAAGTTATGAAGCGAATTGGATGTGGTTCAATATTCTTGTTATAAAGTAATTAAAAGGCCTTTTAGGTAGTGATTTCAATTTAATTGTATAGTGCATGTTTTTTTTTAGTAACGTTGATTTTCACTACATTGGGAAATAAAAAAAAATCTTCATTACTCTTCATTCTTTTTAATAATTATTTACTTTCAGGAAACTCATGTTTTATGATATGACCAACACGTGTTACAAAATACAATGTCAATTTGTACCGTATGTGTAGCAATTATATGATTTAAGCCTTATCATGTTTCAATTAAAAGAAAATTTATTGTGTCAAAAAACTCGTAAGAAATTGTTGTGGTTTTATAATTCCCTAAAATAATAATATTCTAAAGACTTACCATAAGTTTCTAAAGATGTACTGAAAACCTCTGATGAAGGTAGTAATGATGGATTGATCAGACCTTTGAAGAAGAGTGGGAGCTCATGAATTACCTACTTCAGGATGTTTTTTCAGTAAAATCCTAGACAAATAGTAGAATAACAGAAGGGACGTATTATCAAGCTTAGTTCCTCAGCACAAAATTTTGCAAACCACCTAGAATAATGTATTTACATTACGTATTCAGCGTATAATCTCGACGAAATTCTATAGAGGGACGCGCGCCGATAACAAAACTCGCCTGTCTTATAATTTATCGGCCGCCATTACATCGTACTTTGTATCCAGCCTGCATTTCATTTGCATTCGAATTTCGAATTTGCGGTGACATGTCCAGTATTAAAATGATGTATCGTGGTTTGATTGCACTCTGCAGGACCATATTGAAGCGCACCTCTAGTATAAACTATTATCTGTGCCCAAAGAACTCTAACTCTGCTTTGACATTAACGACAGATATTTACGTTTATAACAAGGATAAAATGATTATTTCGTGTCACTTTTATATTGTGCTAATGCAGTTCCTTGTAAATTATAATAAGAGTCGTTGAAACAAAATATATTACGTAGATATTTAATATGTGCCACAGTAAATTCGTCTGCAATTAAAACAGGTACATAATCAATATAAAATTAAGAATCTTGCTTGATCCTAATG
Organism: Phlogophora meticulosa; assembly: GCA_905147745.2. Classification (NCBI taxonomy): domain Eukaryota; kingdom Metazoa; phylum Arthropoda; class Insecta; order Lepidoptera; family Noctuidae; genus Phlogophora; species Phlogophora meticulosa. Next base: position 6,941,498 of record LR990535.1, on the reverse strand, counting down.
TTCAATTGAATGTAATTGAATTCGGTAGCAAATGAACCGAACCCGTTAGTGCACTAATCAACTTTTTTATGGTCATTAAATTCAATCTAAGTAAATAAAACTGAAATAGAATACATTGAATATTCATTTTATTGCTTCATTATTATTTTTAAAACACACTAACGAAGCTGAATTACTATTTAAAGTTATTTATTATAAGCTACTGTGACAAAATAATTAGAACTAATAACTTAATTTATCAGATAGATAAATAGAGCCAAACCTGAAATATACCAGTACTCTTATAAAGAAGGAATTAAAACATGAATAAAACCTTATTCAAAAGAGCACAAAAGAGTTGTTGGCACTAAATGCTCGAACATAATAAAAGCCAAACCATTAAAATATATATTTTTTTTTAATTAGCGTCTTTTTTTTAAACATAAACTGCCAGCTACAATACTTTAACAACTTTTTGCGCCGAAATGTTTCTAAGCGTGCGTAATGTCAAAAGTAGATAATTCGCAGAACCTATTTCTGAAGTCGATGTTCGACTTAATCGAAAGCCGACCGATCCTAATTTACTAACGACAAGTTGTACGAAAACCGATACCCTGGGTACAACGCATACCAGTGCCATAATAATGTTGACTGGTGAAATCCTTCACGAGATTTACATGAAACGACTAACTACGACGGATCGACTGAGTAAGAAATATCAAATTTCGCGTTCGTGTCGCATCAATTTTAAGTAGTTTCTCAACTGATTTTCTATTTATTTTTAGTGCCAGATATTTAATACTTTACGACTGAGTTATCTCTTTTCTCGCAATATCAATAATGTGTGTGTGGTAGTTTTTACGGCTAATTACGATCTATATAAAAATATACTTATCTAACTTTTTTATAGACACACTTTCTTGTGCCGTAATAAAATAAATGTAGGAAATAAATTCGATTGTCACATTACAGCATAACAACTGCTAATTAAAACTGCGTTGTAAGTATGAAAGAAGAAAGAAAGAAAAATATTTATTTAGAGCAAAATATTAAACAAAGAAAAAATAAACAAATAACTTTTATGATGTTAAAAAAAAACAATAAGCAAACAGTTATTGAATGATTATAATACACACTTTTTAAACATATGTTGTGAGTTTGTCGTATTTATGTCAAACGACAAACTATAATTATTGTTTACAAAACGTCGTTCAGCTAAATCGTTCCCTGTAAACGTCATTGCGCCAACGCATTCCTAGTTCGTAGGTGGTCACGCCTTTATCACAGTTACAATACCACTAGAGGGGCCCGTTGCACTTTATTAGACTTCCCCTTAGTAAATATCGGCCGAGACCGGCTGATATTTCCATAGCAAGTAACTACGGTACAAGAATTTGTTGTAAGTGAAATATATGGGTGAGTTATGTTTTGTTTTAGAAGATTAGTGTAATTAGAAGCATCTTATTTTTTTAAAGTTCCCATATTATTTACACACAGTAGATACCAAATTAAAAGTAAAACATTTTTAAATTAAAAAAAAAATAACAACAACAATAGACTTGTATTAGCCACGGACTAGGTAGAGGTGAGCATATAGTTCGTACAACTACAGTTTGTAACCGTAATTGGGAGCGATATATATATATTGCCACCAACGGGACACAAATCTAGACTCCAGGCAACTGCTGAGAAATTCCAACAAAAACTAATAACACTGATAGACCAGTGAATCGTACCCAGGACCTCCGCCACACAAAACCTATTAATTCGATCTTTTTATCATAATTTAATAACGCAACAGTTTTGCAAATGGCCGACTCAAAACCAACACAATTTACACATGGTAAATTTTATAACAGATATAATTACAGAACATCAAATACCGGACGGCGGACGGCAAACATAGGAGCATGCCAATGTATGTAAATTAAAATAATGACAGCGTTACTCAAGCACCTGAACGCTATGTCCACATAAAAATGAATGCACATTATTCAGTTAGGAATTACTAATTGTTACGTAATCTATTCGCAGGTGATCAGATATCTTAGAAACTCGTTAGATGTTTTTTTAATGTATAACATCTTTCCTCTCGCTTTCCTGCAATCTGTGGGAGAGTTTCGTGAAAAGGAACGGAAGTGTGTAACAGGAGGATACATACTTCCGTCCCTTTTCAAATCCAAACCATATTTTACCACTTAGAAAATGATTTTAGGTAAGCGCGCGCGGTTACCTAAAATCATTTTAAATAATACCTGAGTGTTTTTTTTTTAGGATATAGTGTTAATGTTGCTTTTATTATCAAGGCAAGATGTCAGATGTGACACATCATATACGATTACGTTATTTATCGCTATGTGCAAAACGAATGAGGTCCCCTTTTAAATAACACAAAATAATAATGAACAGTCTACTTCTGCACTTTGAATATGATTCATATTCTTCGCTTAGTTTTTTGAAATTTCTCTGTAGCAGTTTGTGCCCTTTTAATGGCAATAGGCTCGCCCCCTATTACATAGAACTTAAACAAAACACACTAACAAAATATGAGTTTATTTAAGGCACACTTCAGCGTTATTTTTCAAATAGTATCACGCCTGTATTCCTCATACAGCCTCATACAATATTCTGTTTTGTAGTTTTCTATGTTATACACAAAAACCAACCTGTATAATAGATGATCTTTCAGGCATTAGATCGTAACTTTGTCAAGCACCTAGTTACGATTTAAGACAAGTGCACAGATTATAAAACTCATTCGTAATAAACGTTCGAGTTATTAGTGAAGCGAGAAATTTAACGCCTACAATAATTACACATCTGATCGGTGAAAGCGAAGCACCGATGTCGCCTTCGATCAGGGCTTTCAAGAACAACACATTGACTATCCATATTGGTAAAAATTGGTGAAAAAAAAACTCGATACAACTATAACAAAATCCCGTGAATATTGCATTCACTATAGTGTGGAAATATGTATTTTATGGAAATTATAAACTATGTCAATGGAGTGGCAGCCCTATTACAGATACAGTATGATGTTTTGTCATTTTATTTTATAAAACTTAAGTTTAGATTGATATTTCAAAAAGAATGACAGCCTGCTTGACAGCTACTACTTTTTAATGACATGACGTAGACTAAATACAAGTACAGTCGTTGATGAACTGTTTTTATTTAATTTACTTTTACTTTCTTAAGATTCTCATCAGCTGCTTTTGTTTCTACTTAGTGATGGTGACAAGGATGAAATTTGCTCTTCAGATGAGGAGTGTTAATTATTTCCGTAAATAATATAAACTGAAGTAGTATTTTGGCCAGGGGCTTATGACGTGTTAGCCACTATTGTTCCGTTGTGGAAAAGAGATAGTGCTACTCGTTCTGTATAGCTTTGTCTCTGTCTCACACGGGAACAGTGCCCCCAGAGCATCGTATTTCAATCATAGAAGGGCAAGTACTTGTAGGTAAATTACAATAGTAAATCTGAACATGATACGAGTAATTAAAGCCAGAGATGAACTGTTCTGCTTAATTGGAATAGAACGCAGCCATAAATCTTTAAATTAATGAACAGAGAAAGATATCAAGTGGCCCATTTGAAATATTGTTTTATTCACCAATAAAACTTGAAATAAAATAATTTTCTAATTTTATTTAACCGCTATATTATATTATGGCAAGAGGATATACGCAATTAACGGCCGCCACTATAAATATTGGTGTTATCTGTATCATATTAGCTTATTAGATTTCACTTTGACAGCTCGTAAACCTACAGTTTTACAACTCAATTAATATTACTTAGTATGTAAGTGTAGAATGTTGCTGTTGAGATGATAGTGTCACTCGTAAAGGTAGGACTGGACCATTAGATTTTAATTATATTTCTCTCGCTGCGAACCCATTTGTCAGACTAGAAAGTTAAGCATTTTGTCGGGTGTAAGGGTAAGTACGAATTCGAAAGTTGGAAGCTGTTTGGTCAGCTCTGCGCTCTACAAGAAAACGTTTTTAATATCATGTATTTTTGTTTGTTTGCTTACTTGCGTGAATTCCTGCTTATTATCTCCATTGACTAAAGCGGACCGACTATGATAGGTTTGGTAGGTATATTTTTTAAACTGCTTTCATATACGCATACTTTCGCACGCATGCTTGTTTGCAAGCATGTATGCTTGCTTGCTATCACCAATCAATCTTCCAAGGCGGTTTAATTAATAATTAAAAATCGTCTTAATTAATTCACGATCATATTTTGAAACAAAGAGTTCCGTACGCGACTGTCGGTACTAGGCTCTATTTATTTCGTTTGCGCAGCACAACTTTTTATCGAATCAACGCAACCACATCCATTTAGGGTGCGTACTGATGTCCACTTAAAAATTATATCATATTAAATCAACTAACGATCGGCGATCGCCACATTCTTTCTCATATTACCTCAACTATTAATAGTTATATATACTGGTAAATGTGTATATAGTGGCCTTCCATATGTTCCACTTATAACATCTATGTTATGTTAATAAAGTAGTTAGCATTGTTGTTGAGGATTCAGTGCTGTATTGACCCCGCTTTATATTACTGGCACACCATATACATGTGAGTATGGGTGACGTAATGTTAGATTTATCATATCGCTTTTGTGTTGTCAAGATATCTAAGAATATCTACCTAAATAATATCTACCCGTAGCCTAGTACCCGTAACGTAGTAACCAAAGAAGCTTCAGAAAAATTCAATCAAATTTTATATAAATTAAAAAGTTAATAAATGGAGAATATATTCGGCCGTAGCACAAAACAAAAGTTGTGATTCTTTCCCCTAAATACCATCTCAGATACTAATCTGCATGGTCCTCATATGATTGATCTTACTAAGGCAATGTCTGGACTTTAAAAGAGTCCGTAACGTCTGAGTTTATTTCGGTATTTCTTTGGCTATATATAATACACCGACCTCATCTAGCTTACGAATAAAAGATTGACGTGTAAAATAAATATAATCTATCACCTGAAAAAAGACAAATACTTTTTAATTTCAACCATATAGAGCATTACACACCCTACTTAGTCCCTATTTCAGCATGTAGACGATGGTGCTATAAAATCTCACTAGTGACGTAAAACCGACTCTTCGCAGCTGCCCAAGCTGTATTTAATTACTTACTTATAACTACGAAATTAAACTGTGACTTAACTATGTCCTGCTTTTTATAATGACCAAATAATTTTAATCCGACAGGATGTCAATGCAGATTGGATCAAGTGTCAAAATACAAGCGATTTTTGATGTTATTCCGATAAAGGTAGCGATCATAATCGAGTGAATTAATTAAACCGGTGTAACTAAGTTGTTTTGGTATATAATTTTATAAATCAGGTGAAGTAAGTAGATGTCACTGGGCTCATGCAAATTATCTAGATTGCTCAAACACCTATTAAATTACAGATTTAGATTTTATCATAATTTGCTACAGTTTCATAATTTTGGAGTATATGCGTAGAAATTACTTAAAATGTTGGAACAGGAACTTTTATTGAAATGATCAACTTTACGGATTTTTACTATACATATTAAAATGTATGTTACCTATTTAAAATCAAGTTTATAAGGTATTTGAACTCATTAAAACAGTTAATATATTTTTTAATAAAAATAATAACTAAAGTTATGAATATGATTATCAAGATTTTGAAGAGATTAAAATAACCTTTACTTTGTGAGTTAGTAAACAAGAAATGAAGAAGATCTAATTTAAATAAATATGTACTTAATTTTTACTACCGTTTACCTAATTAACATCAGGTTTTTGAAACCAAATTATCAACAAGTCACAAATTAAACGCAAGTCAAATGATGCCATGGTCTCAATCACAGCAATTAACGCGAACTTGACTTTTTGTCACATTATTTTGCAATAAATAACGTACCAGAAGTTGGGTGTTAGTTGTGGAGCAACTTGACTTGCCAAGTTTTAATTAAGTTATAGTGTTGAGTTGACTTTAATTGATCTTACTTGGAGACAGATTATGTAGTCTTGATCTAAGTATAAGTAAAATATCGAATGGCAAATAAGAATATGTGTAGATCTTCAAACAGGTCAAGTTGATGATACTTAATGGCAATACTAAAGCTACCTATATCATTTGCGTAACATCGTAAATGATAAGTTAATTATTAATTATATTTATTATTTTATCACTGGCAACATTTTATATCGATATTTTTGTACAGAACACTGCTTCCAACTAGTATAGTTTGATTGTTCCAGGACCCATAAGCTCCCCCTTTCCACTACAAAATACTTTATATTTTAGCCAAATGCGAGCTATCCATAAAATTGAATGAAAATGAAAGATTTTATTCCATCGAGAAATTTTATAATTTTCAATCTGTTTGTTATACTACTACAAACTGGTACGGGACCTTCTTTACATTTCATTTATCAACGCATTGTCTGAGACGAGATTATGATATTACTTTGACATACGTATAAATATAAAGTAAAGTCATTTATAAAATTTGGTCACTTCACGAAGATTAACCCTGCTGTACAGTCGCGAACATGTTAATATCACATCATATCACCTCGATAGCAAAGTGATATCATCATAACCTATAACTAGTGATGTATATCGGCTGGAAGTCGGGCAAGGCTGTCTCCTCCCTAGCAAGTTCACTCATTATGTGCGTGTGTGTTTATCTATTGATATTAAACCAGTTTCAGCCTACGGATTCACTTGTCAATTTACTATTAGAATATTGTATGTTTTAATGCTTGTCAAACAGATGGAACTTGCGCTGGGAAGAGATATATTTTTTCAATAATTTTCGTTCGATGCCAAATTTAAGATTAAATCTGTCTGATTAGATATACCTAGAACAAAAGGCCACACGTCGGCAGTAAGAAAACCAGTTTAAGCTGAGCTCGTATTCTATTAAAAGTCCTTGGTACGCCAGGCCAGCTCTTGGTCATAGTGTAGCCACGACAAAGTGCGGTTGACTGTGTACAGCGTGTTCCTTTTGGTATCCCATAACTGTAGGGTGTAAATGAGACCATGGCATATGAATTACTAAAAAAAATCGTTTAAAATAACAAAATACTAACACCGTACTCTCGATGTGTGATCAAAATTTCACTGAGAAGTCCAAGTTCAAACCAACCGTTCATATATTAAGCTAAGTTATATATCACGGAAGGATGTTTTACATAAATATGTCGAATAATTTAGTGTGAAATATGAAAACGAAAAACAAAATTAATTGAAATATAATTCATAAATCTGCTAGTTGATGTACTTGTGAGCATGGGATATCCAAATGAACACATTGTATAATTCTTATTTAAAACCGTATTCTGCGACAGCTTTTTGTTTTTTTTTTAAATTGGTTTCTCTAGATTTTGTGTACGTCACAAAATATTTGCTCACTTGTATGTAATGATTTGTTGCTACATTTCGTTTTATCAATATGGACCTGTAATACAAATACGTAAGATACCGGTTCTCCAAATTAGTCAACCGTAAACCCACTCATTGATTAAAACTAATAAAAAAATAACAGTTCGTAGTAATTCTTCTACTTTATATAATAAACAAACTTCAGTTCCTTGTCCAATTATTACACGTAATTTCAATCAAAATGTACACTGAGGAGCAAAAAAGTTACCCAGGCATTTAAAATAGTAGTCTGAAATTATTTTTTAAGTCATTCAGTTCCTTACAGCATTGTTATCCAATTCTGTCCAGAACTACTGGCCGGATTTGTTATGCGCTGAAATGCATTCGTCACGTCCAATGTAAGCGTAAAAATGGCATTGTGGTGTGGAACCAAAATAAAAATCTAGACTGGACTGGATATAGACAAACTAAAAAAGTTTAGCTGGCTCATTCTTCCAACAAGGTTAGTAAACATAGACATTATTACAATTAATGATAAAAAAAGTTTACGTTGGTGTTAATCATAGACAATTTAACGAGTCAAAAGAGTCTATATATGTAGTACAAGTTGGCATGAACGATATCAAGTCTACATTTTTAATTTCATACAAAAACACAGACAAACTTTGTACAGCACACATTGACAGTACACCCATAGAAATAGCCTATGCATGTGTGCGACGTAATGACACTGGTATAGTTATGAAATGGTTAAAATTGTGTGCATGCGACTATGATTACAGTAATTTGTTGCGTTTGAGTCGATATCGCGGCGTTCAAGATCTGGCCAAGGTAAGATTTATGTATTGCACAGATGATCATAGTACTCACACGTGATAAATCGAAGCTCTCAAGTCAAAATTGAGATATTACTCGGTTTTACCGAACATCTGGTCAAAAATTAATGACTAGTTTTTGCTGGTTGTCTCTTTAACATCGTGTTTAAGGTTGAAATATGGAGACTTTCATTTATCATAATTGTACTTACTTGCACTGGTTTTTTTTGGTAGGAGTTCTTGAGTATGCTTATGCGTAATACCTTCGAAGAATGTTGTATATCCATTAATGGTCTTATTTAATTAGTCTTTTTTTCATCGATACTTGATTTTGTCTATAAAATAAAATTCAAGAGAGACATCGTTCTTAATAATCATAATCAGCCCATAATGTTCACATTGCTTGGAGACAGGCCTCTCTTCGAGAATAAATGGGCCTTTATCCACCACATACAGCCAGCTGGTTGCCAGCGAAAGATAATAATTGAAACATTGTCACACCACAGCGATTCCCGCACAAAACAAATATTTCTCTGGCTGTTTGTGTATCTGAATTTAAATGTTTGTAAACGCATCTGCGATACAGGAGATGTTCTTAGTGTGGGGTAAAGTTTTGAAATGAAAAAATAACACAAAGAAAATGTGATTTTATACTGGCTCATCAGGCCACGCCGAACAATCCAGAATATTATTCAGACCCAACAGTTTATTTTGAAGCAGCTCTCGATATCGACAGTGAAAACTCGTCAATAGATTCAAAAGATACCGTCTAACAGGGAAACCAGTCTTCATAAAGTCATGTAACAAGTACGTATATGTATCGGTACTTTACATACGGATTAGATTGCTCTGAATATGGAGCGCGTATGTAAATGGCTCAATAATAGTGATGCCATCGGATTTAATACTTCATGCTCGAGTAAATTCCAGCCGTGATTTCTGTTAGTTGAGTGGTCACGGTGGAGTATGTGACGAAAAATGTTATAGGAAAAAGATACTTACCAACACTTGAGAAGCACTACAATAGAGTAACTGTTAATGATGGAAGACCAACTAAGATGTTTTGGATAATACAGAAATATATGTAAACATTTTGATAGTAAACTGGCTGGAAGGGGACATCGACACACAATTTGATACCATGAAATTGCAATTTAAAGAAAAAGAAAAGTCAGAAAGAAAAACCTACAATGGAGTAACTGTTACTGAATGAAAGACAAAATAAGATTTTTGGTATATTACAGAAATAAATGTAAACATTTTGATAGTGAACAGACTGGAAGGGGATATCGACACACAATTTGATACCATGAAATTACAATTTAAAGTAAAAGAAATGTCAGAAAAATGGTATTCAAAAGCCGACGAAAAATTTCAACACTAGTGAATCTAAAAGTATGTACCTACTGAAGTCATGGCATCAGGTCGTGTGTCGATATTCCTTCCATAATTAGTATAACATTTGAGCTGCAGAAGTATCTGTTTTGTTCGCAAAGACAACTCGTAACCGACTAGGAACGTCCCTACAATGTGATCCATTTCTGAACAATCATTCAAATCATGTCACTACACAAGCTTATCAGCTCTGACCCTCATAATTGCATCCCATTAGAGCATCGGAGACCAACGAGGCCAGTGTGTTGTGTGTGCGCTTTATGTCATACCTATGTATTATGGTGTACATAGCATTATATGCCATTTATATGCCGCGTGCGCACCGTTAAGTATTGCAGGGTTTATGTAACGAAATTGCTACATGTCAGATGTAGTTTTAGATGACATCTTTAGTGCTTTCGTGTTGGCGGTACTTAAATTTAGAGCATTTCATTTGTCGAATCGTTAAAATAAATGATTTGGAAATGTAATGTAGTGAGTTCTATAAAATTGATAGATTTTCAAAATTAGCTTAGTTCCCTAGTCGTTTCGAATTAACCATTTTTGTTTCTCGAAAATTAATATAGATAACTAAACTTCGCTCCAATGCTACTTATGGGCGTAATACCTATATAGCGACGCTCTTATCTATGCAGTGTTCTTTGCGTTAAGATTCTACCATCCAAGAAAATCAACCTGAACACTTCACAATGGTCAAGCCATCAGACTCGCATTACGTAACAGCAGCACCTGCTAATCAGGCACATTACAGGCAATCGACCTTCTGCGAGATAACACACAGATGTAGACCAGCCTCGGGCAGTCATTACGGGCATAGAAGCCGCTACGATGAAGGCGGGCCTTAAGTACCTGCGCGGGATAATCGTCAGTTTGCGGGACATAATACTGTGGGTCAAGATCTTCATGCCTCATGCTGCCCTAGTACTTACGCAACCTACGCTTTTAATACAGGATCGTTTTGAGGCGATTATTCTACAGTTACTGGGTCTAAAGGACTGTTCAAGTATCTAATCATTGAGTTGGATGTGGTTAGCAGCTATTTTGTTAGTACCTTAGACTGAGAGACAGGACTTCGAGCAGTTGAATAGAAGAGTTACATTATTAGTGTTAGGTCTTAATTGACTACTATACTCTTCATAGAAAACTATAGCTATATTAGATTAGATTCACGTAGTCAACAAGACATATATGTTTTATCTATTAAAATAATCCTTGAAGGTTTCGAACGCATTATAATTGAAGCAGAACGACAAAATATATTAAGAATTGCAATAATTATTTTTGATAATAAAGGAAATGAACTTTAAATCAATGAGTGTGACAAATTATCAAGATTTTTCAATGAAAGGTTAACCTGTTAGAGATAATCAATTTTATTGACATTACAAATATCATAACGGTTATTTTTCATCCGTTGTCTCATGAAGACAACTAAGTCAGGCAAAAAAAAACGTTGAAAGGCGGAAGGTTGGTTAAACATGACTAATTTCGCACCACAAAAACGTTAAGGTCCTAAAACGGGTTTACCTACGGTGCCAAATGCCTTTTCATATTCATATCTCAACATTTATAATAATGACACAATAATAGAAGTGGCCCAATATTGCAAATACAAATTAACAATGACAGACGGTTACAATGGGCAGCCCACGTGCTGGGGCCTTGGCATTCACTTCAAATGTCTGGCAGATTCTTCGGGATGATATGCCAGACGATTGTTAAGTGTTAATGCTTTATATACGCGACATTTTATATTGATGAGCATGTGTTACACAAGGGCAGTTTGTTAAACAAACAATGAAACGGTTTCAACATTCGATTTGTCTTCACCATGGGCTATTTTTATTTCATCTTTATCAAAATAAAACTTGTCACATATAGTATGAACAGTATCTGTATCAGATTACTATTTTACATAATTTATTTTTCCTTGTCTTCTTATTTATGAAGATGATTGCAAATTTTAATTGTCGTATTATTTATTTGCCCTATGGTGGCACGTGTAACCTAGTCAGTTGAAGATTTTCCTGTTTTTGCTTTATTTTTTTTCTTCTATGCTTTATTTGCACTGAATTTATTGTTGATGTATGAATAATAAACGATATCTTACATTTTATTGCTCAGATTATTGAAGGTTCCAACTTTTTTATTTATGTGTGCATTGTATTGAGCAAGAACATTTGGTATTACGGTCTCAGGATCCTACCCACGTGTGTATCAAGTTATTGGTGTTGACGCGACGATTTATTTCATTGCTCTAAGCCCATTATAATCCAGTGCCAAAGAGAATTACGGGTACGGCTTAGAATATTGGGAATTAATTCGGTTCAGTCCTACTGTATTTTGCAACAATAATCGTGAAATATTGACATCGATTTCAATGCATTGAACTCATTCGGAGAGAGTTATATCTCATTGAACCAACTGTTTATTAGAAAGAGCTGAAGCATTGATTATGCTTTAACATTACTGAAATTAGCCTTACTCTAGTACGCAAATTACTTATAGAAAGTTTCGATATAAATAAAGTCTAAACAAAAGTGACGTGTTACATGGATGCGATCAAACACTGAATGGACTATCAACTAATCAAGTGGACAAGTTGGATCCAAATTGGTGTACTGACGAAGAAATTTCCCATATGCAATTACATTAAGATCAATGCAAATTCTGGAGCGTACGACAGAACCGTTTATGGGCTTCATTAAGGGAACATAAAAAACAGTATTGAGTTCGCCTTGGCGTTTAAATAGCAACGTATTTAATTAATAAACTTGAGGACTTTTGTTACCGGCCTCTTTGCTCGGATCTGTGACGGATGCTTTCGAAATTCTCTGTAATCCTGTTAAGATTGCCTTCGATTTATTGTGCAACGTACAACTCTGACTTAATTGAATGAGCATTGCTTAATTTTTCGGAACTTTTATGTGCCTTAAATTGGAGTAAAGTACAATTCTCATAATGAGCGGTTGGCGACATTTTGTATTTTCGCTAATTTTTTTTACGTTGATTTAAAACATATAAAATCAGTGCATTTGAGTGGCTTACTGTGTGACAAATTGTCAACTGCGCGTAAACTGTTGTGATTTGTCGAATCTCTTGACTTACGTGTTGACGCGCCGATAATTTCGTTCCAGAAACCGGGTGATAGCGTAGTATCTACCAATAGTTTTATTTATGGCATAAACGAAGAACAACTTTTACCAGCGACAGCGGGAAATTCAATATTGTTATTCTTAACTGAATTGGTATCTATTAGAAATCATCAGCGCGGTAATAAAGGGTTCCTAACTGAACATTACGCGGCGGACGGTCGTAAAGAACCTCGCGCGGCCGATAGATGGCGGTAGGCGCGCACAATGGTGCGGGGGCGGGTTGCGCCGCTTCCGATGCGCAAGCGCGACCCGCCGTTATTGATTTGCTGCTAACTGTAGAAGCTCAAATAAATTCATGTTTGTAAGACGGCGGACGTCATGTAGGTACTTTATCTACAACCTATCAAGAACCAGCTTCTTATTCACATTTAGTGTTTATAGATTTTAGATTTTCAGGTTTACGATGTTCTACCGCGCTTAGGTTATTTACTGCATCACCCGATATTTGATGATAATATTCAAATATATTTAATGGAATTGTGTTTATAGCTTCTTCCTAATTTATTACTATTGGATGGTGAAATTTAATGAGCTGTAGTTATTCGATTACACGAATAATTGTAGTAATTGAAACGAAAGCAAGTACCTAGATAATTTAAGTGTGACTCTGTGTTACCGCTGTAAAATAATTATATTAATAAGATCGATACTAATGTTTAAGGAAGCCGTCCATCATTCGATACCCTAATTGACAAAACCCCGTGTGGTCATAGTATCAATTTAATTGCCATTTCCTTTAATTTCAACTTTAATTTCTAAAGAGTACTTAATACTTACGACTGGTATTAACATTATCAAAGCAACCGCAATGAGCTCCGATTTCGATAATGTATTTAATTAATAAACGAAGAGAGAACCGGCTGCCTTCCTGTTCTACTGAGAAAGAACTAGTAGCAATAAGATGTGTTACGAAATAATCATCTGTGTTTAATGTCTAACGCGTCATGCGTAACGGAAACAAAGTGGCATCGGTAGGTGATTAAGTTTATTGTAACACATTATTTATAGATGGTAGCTTTAGGTTTTATTCGTTTTTTAAATTTGAGATTAATCTTTATTTCCCAATTATGTAGATATAGCTCACATACATGAGAAATATTAAACAGAAACCAAACGTTCGGTCGACGCTTAGTAACAGTTTTGACAAACAAATAGGGGTCCGTGTGCCCATTTAGATTTTCGGGATATCACGAAGCATTTGGTCGACTCTTCGCGTGACCAGAAGGCGGGCCTTTTTTTGGCTAAAGAATCAGCATTGCTATTCAACGTGGCAATGCTGCCAGCTTTCTGGGTACTTTTCCCGTTGACAGTGATGCGGATGAATATTTCGATGCCATGTGTTTTTTTTTTCTTTTCATGTATTAATAGTTTTATTGTTTTATTGAATAAGTGTTTAAATTAGTAAGCAAGTGTTAGTAATTTGACCTAACCAATATGTAAACTTACGAAGAGAAGTGGCATAAACAAAGGTGTGTTTGCGTTATTATAACAATGGTATTTTAGGTGTATTTTTAAATATTGACATGGCTAATAAAGTTTCTAGGTTATTTGTCATATTTTTATCTGTTTTTGTTGGTGCGTGGTGTGTACGGTTTTATCATTTGCATTTCATATCATTTTTTATTATTGTTGGTCAGCTCTATATATTTTGTCCGTCCCTTGACTCACAATATCGTCGACTGATGTTATCGTCATTAAAAAGCAACTTTTTAATCAATAAAATGAATCATAATAAACAAAACTACAAAATCGAAAACGAATTGCGTTCTATCATTATTAATAATTAAAACAATTATATCACCAGCACCAGAATGGTTAAATTGTATCACCAATGAACAGAGGCGTCGAAAGACTTTCTCTTAAGCGGAGGAAGTCTCCTGGAAAGCCTTCGAGCCATTAAGCCTTACACGGCACAACCTCGCACCTGCTTTACATACTGATCTCGTCCGTCCGGCGAGCGTGCACTAATTCCGAGTGATGTGACACCACTAGCACCGATAAACTATCGATACTACGCTCGAACCTCTAGAAATGCTTCGTTAGTGTTAATTTGATGTTGATTTAACACGGTTTTTAATAAATCTATTTTCATCAGTGAGGTGAAATGTGTTTGTTTCTAAAGTAAATCTAGCCGTGCCCTTGAATTTGTACTTTATATGTTCTATGCTAATTCTAAGTAGAAACTTGCAGACATAAGTGAAATCAACAGTTTCAGAATATATTAAGGGAAATTAATGTTAGAATTGATCTTATCGACTATCGATAAATCGTGTCCCCGTCATAAAACTAGTATTGACATTAGGTATAGCCGATGTACCGAAGATGTCAGTAGCCATTAACGGTGAAACCGCTCTTTATTTAGTCACAATCTCGAACACTTGTAGTGTTTAACGATAGACCTAGACTGCTCTGATAAATACATGTAGACGTCACATTCCGTCGCACTGCGCTCGGAGATTTTTTGTAGAAAATAACAACCATTTCATCGACATCGATATCTTAACGTAATTATATAATCAACATACCTAATTTGAATTCCACTTTAATTGGCACATCATTTGCTGTATTTTTTGCTTAGTTAATTGAGATTGCTGATTGAAATTAGATCATTAGTATGTAAATTTGCTGTTACAGACCGTACTGTAATTGTATTCGTAAAATGGAATTCGAAATTTACGCGGAAGACCACACGCGAGAAGATCATTACCTGGCGGCCAGGATATGGTGACCTGTAGCGGTGCATCATCTTTGTGCATTTTCAGTAATAACTTGAAAGAAGGCGTGGCAGGTCAAGTTAAGCTGGTCGCGATCGTGTTTCAGAGGGTGGGCGCAGTACTCCAATTTGTGCAAAAAAAAGAACTCTGAACTCTCAATAATAAGGAGTGAAACTTTCCCTTCTTTTATTATGATGTACTCGAGACCTACCACACGTAAGTCGCGTGATTTCGTTTTTTTTGTTTTGCTTCACCATCGCCCAAGAGGAAATTATATAAAGTGATTGGAACACGTTTCGATTATTGTCCGATAACAATCGATAATGGAACGTTTATCGAATTGATTAGATTTTTCGCGTTACCATTTGATTCCATTTTATTAGCAGCCATTTATAGAGTAACTATTTTGCAGTATGTTTATCCTACACCGTCTAATAACTCATACTTTCCATCGTCAAAAGGATAAGTAAATGCAATAAATTGTGTCTACGTTATAAGGCACACGTTTGACCGATGATTCCGAATCGATTTGTCGACATAATTCGATTTCACGGGGTAGAATCGTTAATTACTATTACCGAGGATCGATGCATCAGCAACAAGAACTTGTGGACTGGTTCTTGTGGTGAAACTGGACAGGGGTTAACAACTATTGAGAGCATTTATAAAGTTAGTTACCATTCCGTTTTTCTCCATTACTGTTGAACGTTGATTTATAACGTTCTAGTTTTAATGCCGGTAGTTAATTACCTGTAACAAAAAAAGAGATATTGTTAATTAATGTGATAGCTACTTATCTATTTGTAACAAATTACTTATGTTCCAATTTTCTCAATTAAGTAAGCTAAGACTATTTTTTTGTCTAAGGCGAAAGCTCATTTTAAAGCTTATAATCTATCACCGTTTTTGTGATATTTAAATTTATCTAGCTTCTTTAACTTAACCTAAGTAACTATCTCTCATCGCTCATAATTTAATTAATATTTTAACAAAAAAATGTGAAACGGTTGGCAACTCCGCAATGATTTCACCGCTGCGCGGGCGCACGTCGCCGCGTCGGTCGTGCGGAATTTAGATACCGCTCGGACACTCGCTCTTGTTAGAGGGACATCTGCGTCGCATGCCGTTTTCACTTCACTTATATAACAAGTATTATATTAACACTTCATTTATTCTAGCATTAAACTAGACCTGATTTTAAAATATACAGTGTATATTACATCTGAGAGTATAATGTCAATATTTGATGGAGCTGCGGGTTATTTGGCATGGCTGCTTAGGTACACGGTATTACTTTGTTACGATCAACATTCCGATTGCTGCTAGTTAACATAGACGAAGCAACAACTAAGATTAGAGTAACGGAAATGAAAATGTGCGTAATAACTATATCAAGTTTCCAGTTGCTACAATTTTTATTAGAATTATCCTGTTCGTAATTTGTATCGGTTTATTATGAGGAAAATCATCAAGTAATCGTTACGTTGTAGTTGTAGGCTGAGATGACAAAACGTGGAGTCTAGATAACAACGTAATTGACGCGTCGGTGCTGCGCGGGCGCACGTACTTACCGCCCGTTAATGCACCGCGGATCACCGTGTTTAACATATCGGTTTATGATGGCCACGGCAACCATTAAATCATCATTAGATATTATTCTGTTTTACGGTTATTGATTTAATATTAAATTTTATGAACTCCCAATGTTAGGTCGTTACGCCAAATTATACGGTACATATCTCGTTATGTAAACATTGAATCATTCTCAGATAATAATGTTACATAAAATATGTAATAAACGCTTATGATTCACTTTTAGAGCGATTGATATGCATTGCGAAAAACGAGAGTTGCATTTTGTGAAAGAACACCTTTCGTTTCGGACCTCAAGAATGACAGAACACGTATAAAATTACCAAAAAAATATTGAAGGCTACAGCGAGAGTAATCAGACTCAATAAAATTTTATTCACCGGTTTATTTTTAATACTTATTGGTTTACGTAACGGCAATAATTTTGTAGCACGTGCGCATGGGCACCTCGCAGCCCGGCCGGCAGCCCAGCGCTGGAACAAATCAATTAACTGGCAGTTACCACCCATTGTCTTTGATTCAGATGTCTCGTTAAGGCGACGCGCTTACAGTAAACAGGTTTCTGTCAAATTTATGCTTATCATTAAATACTTGTCGCGGATGTGAAAATACAAAGTACGGAATTTTAACGAAACTTTAATTTGAGCTAAATTCGATCATGGTCAACGAAGAACGCTTAAAAGAAACACGCAGTGTAGAACATACCTTATTGATCACCTCATTATCGAAGTTGTTTTTGACTCTAATTTAATTGGGTGTATAAATTTTATTGCACTTTCTTGCCTCTGCGGGTCTCCGTTTAAAGGAGGGATGCTCTCAATTTAAAGGGTGCAATTTATTCGGTGCAATTAAATCAAGTTGAATGCGCAAAGTGAAATTGGCATAGCGCAATAATCGCGAGCGGACTGGTCCCATCAATATAGTTAGACACGCATCCGGCGACAACCGAACGGACAGGCGGACAAGCGGACGCGATTGAAAACTAATAATATTTCATGTGGCCAATAAACCGTGGTACACATTTGCGCAAGCCTCGTCTGCTCGGACAGCCGAGTCGGGGCGAGCTTACGCCCGGCCGGCCTAATGGATGCGACGTGGTGACCACTTGACGCTTATGTGTTTACTGAGTTATAGTTTGCGAGAAGGGAATTATTTTTATTGGTGTCGTCGTATTCAGGAATGAAGATTTCTATGTCTATTTAAGGCTGGGAGCATAAAACACCGTTGTGAGCAATTCAGGATGCACATATTTGACCGGACTGCGTGAGTGTATATTACCGATAATTTATGGTCAGTCTATAAATTATTGAGTCATTTCTTGATGTTAGCTGCTATGGTGTGATGCGAATTTGAAGGATGGAAAATATTTCAATACCTAACATAAACTACCAGTTTGAGCTCCACGAGTGTGTACTACTCCTACTAATAAAATAACTACCAATTATCTACTCGTCTTTACGATCTAGTTTGATGAATGATATCAAATTAGAGTGCTCATAAACCTACTAAAGTAGTTATTTTGATTGTAAAAATATTGATGCGTCATAAAAAGATATCACAAATATGATACATTTGAGCTCATCATGTTTTAGAGTACTGTAATAAAATTAATTTGGAACATTCCAAGTTTATTACGCGTTACTTGATTAACCGCCCATACTATTAAGTGTTAAGTTCTTTATTTATGCAAATCATTTGATTAGAATTCTAAGTCGCTTTATTAAATGGTATGTTTGGTGATAAGGTGTCCATGTTATATTCTGTGAAGAAAATCATCATTCTAATTTCTTTTATCCCATTTTATTTCGGCGTCTTTCATAAATCTGCATTTGCCGTCATCTCAATAGTCACCTACTTCCTAGTAATATCATCTTTCACACAATCCATACAACGTTTCAGATAGCCATCCGTAAGAAATAGTGTTTACAGGTTAACTTTGGAAAGACGTCGACTGAACGTATTGCAGTCTATTGTTAGATATAGGCCTCTCCTAAGTTGAGCCTTCGTCATCGAGTGTCCAGCCCGCCTAGTGTAGTTGCACTCCCATGTGCTACGCGACTTCTATATTCGACTCCATGTAGTGCTATTGGCTATTCATAACTGGGCCAGCTTCTTGGAATTACAGTAATGATTGTTTTACTTTGATAAACAGAAGAATCAAAATAGTAGTAATGTAATCTTCTCTCCAGCCACATCCTGCAATGCTAAAGCTTTTTCTCGTAGCTTTGGAAAGTTACACCTTGATAAAGTGTAACGTCTTTGCTAAATCCGCCATCTTTAAACATAATTTTGAACAGTTCCACGAATGCAGCCTTAATTTCTCGTATGTCGACTACCTATTTAAAATAATCGAATTAAAATTTTCAGCGTTTAATATTACCATGCGTGCATGTGTAATATTTGTCAGAGTTCGTATCGTAACGGCAAATAATTCAATTTAAAATCGGCGGCAATCGGCTGTCGGCATCGGCTGATAAAAGTGCCGAAATCTCTTTCGGCAATTAAAACATTGTGAAATTCAACACCGAGACATTTCGGCGGCTGGTTGCATATGCGTGATTGTTTTTACCGGAGAAATTATAACAGATAAATATTTTGTTAATTAATGTTCAATTGAGTGATGATTAATTTCGGTTTCGTTTAACGATTCGTGTCGGTTAAATATTAAATTACTCGTAATTATTACCTGCGAATGTTCTGATGAAAGTACCAATGTGACTTTTTCATTTCATATGTACTTTCTAAGTTAATCTTACGCATCTCCGACTTTGGTGGAAGAAAACACCGAGAGGGAACACGCTTTTGGGCTAGCTAGCTACCTTTGTATTGCATTCATCAAGGCTCAGGCATCACGCTGCTATTATATTATTAACTGTTACTTTAATTAAATTGCTGATTCTAATGACTTGATCTGCTTTTATGTTGCCAACTAAAAATGTCAGTTAATTTACACCATTTAATGAACTGGACCTTGAACTCGACATAAATCTTTGGTCTATTATCCATTCAACATTCATACAATCCATTATATATATATATATACAATTATCTATAAAAATAAGCAGATGCCAAAACCTGAAAAATCAAAGCGCAACAGTAAACTAATTCTTTTTTTTATGTTCTAACCTTTTCAAAATCAATTAAACTACTGTATAATCTAACGTAATCTAAATTAATTACAAATTAAAACGATCAGAACTTAAGCTATTAACCAAAGGACATAGTTAATACGATTAACGACGCAATTTAATTGATATATTAGGATTTTTTATCTGTAATAAATGAAGTATTGGAGTATATGACATTTTATTACCCTACCGTACTTTGATTGAGCACGTCAATGGCGGCGGCTACTTGGAACTTGACGACACTTGATCAACATTGATAGTCAATAATCATAAAACACAAAAAGTGTTGTTTTATGTCGTTGTGGTGTTACTACGGACTTGCTACTCAGACGGAATACCCGAGTTCATTCAATCGAGTTCGTTCATTTGTTCATTCAATTCTTTGCGCCGTTCAGGATAGGTACAGTATCGGTGAAATTTTGGCTATTAGTTGGCCTGGTAGTGCGGAGGTTCAATATAATGCGGGGCCAGCTTTTACTCGATTTTTTAATACTGACGTGCAGTCTTCTTCAATAAGCAATTAGCACATGCTAATATATAACTTAAGAACGATGACAAGACTAATATTTTCATTTTTGCTGTACAGTTTAATAAAACTGAGATGTGTCAGGCAAATGAAGGCTCATCAATCGAATTTAAAACTAGGGCCATATCGAGACAAAGTCACTTGTCGAAGTGATACAAGAATGAGAATGTGTAGTAGTGTCTTGAGAGGTTAGCACGCCGGATACAGTGACTAGTTTCTAAACCCAAACTAATAAATATAAATAAATCAATGAACAAAGTCGTAAATGCGTATGATTGGCATATTATAAATATTTGATAAAAGTGCTCCAGTTTTCGAGCTTGATTTGGTAATTTACGATTTTGTGAATCTATTTGAAGTTGTTAAATAAATTGGCAATAAGTTATAAGTAGATGTGCTCTATAAAAATATAGTTCAGTTTTTAATTAATATTTATTTCATAGTGGAACGACTTTTTGTGGCCATCAATCCTGTTGCTTAGAGTTATTTTACTACTGATTGGTTGGTCAGGAATGTTGTGTGTGAGGTCATTCATAGTTTAGACGTCCACGAATGGATTGAAAAGATGCTCGTTAGTAGTTACGAAGAGACAAATGATTCTTGGACAGATGTAATGGGTATAATTAGGTATGGTTTTTGTGCGTTTCCTTTTCAACTAAATAAGAGCTTAATTAGGAAGTTGTTAGTATTATTAGTTACTTTGAGTTTAACACTTAATCATTGCTTCTTTTAAAAGCTTATGAATAAAAGTGGATCTCATTTTACATTTGTTTTTATCACCCAAATAAATATCAACTATTATCATCTGCCTAACCTCTTCCCAATTATTTTGATTTCCATTATGTTAGTTAACAGGATGTAGCTGAATACCAGCTCTTTACATGGAGCTTCTGCCTATCTACAACACACAGATAAATATAAAAGATACTAGGTAACACGATATCCTTTGGTAAGTTGTCTTGACAGACTTTAGGCTTCTGACTGACTACTTATAATGTATAACTGCCGCGTACCGTGCTTTCCGACGCAGATAGGGATCTCGGTATATAATGAATGGTCACCCATCCCTGAACCGACCTCCACTAGCGTAGCTTCGATCGACCCGTGCAACTGTTATTATACATACAGTTTTGTAAAGACAAAACTCAATATTCAAGCATAATCAATAACTCTACCTTTTAGCTGCCCCTTAACAGTAAATTCACCAAATTACCCAAATAAAGTAATGTGTTGCTGCACCTTAATTACTTATTCACTTAATTCAGTGCAGATGAGTTATTCACATACAGCCAGTGTATCGTATGAAGATCTCAGCATTGAGTGATCGGCGTCATTAACCCGCTTGCAATGTGGGGCAAGGCAGGGGGTTTTGTTCACGTTATCTCTCATAATTATTATGTCAAGATTTTTATGGCAGATCCAGTTCATAAGAATTAGTGGGACTTTAAATGATAAATGTACACTTAACATTATAAAGAGGTTTTGATTGTAAGTTTTTATGTTGGATGTAATCTCCGGAAATAATGATCTAATTATACATTTTATTCTCTGTTAGAAAGCTACATGACTTTTTCATTATTTTGACGGCACGGTTGGCGCAATGGCTGAGTGTTCAGCTGCTGCGCTGCGTGTCGTGGGTTCGATTCCCGCACGGAACAAATATTTGTTTGGCCTGCAAGTAGTTGTTACGGGTCTGGATGTTTGTGTATGTGAGTGTAAATGTTTGTAAACGCACCCACGATACAGGAGAAATCCTAGTAGAGTATTCCTACGTTTTTATAAAATATATATATATTGCTGAGTGCTATGGGCTATTATTATTTATAAAACTACGATTTAAAGGAGGTGGAGGGTATGTTAAAAGATTTAAGGGAAAAGTACGTAATCCATGCAGACCAAGTCGCGGGCGAAGTGTTAGAGATCCAAAATTCTGCAAATAGGTTTTTACAAACACGTCAACAAATACAATATATTTTTTTAAAACTAGGTCGGTGTTTCCCTATCTAACTACTCTGAAAAGAAAATCAGATGTAAAAGTCTCTTTTCAAGTCAAAAATTATCTTCAGGTCAGATCGCGTGAGGATCATGCAGATTAGTTTCTGAGACGGTATTTTGAGGAAAGAGCCACACGGATATGAGTGGACCTGTCCAGTCAGTGAAACTGTAAGCATTTGTCAGAAGCATTTGCTTGTTTAGTTATTAAACTATTAAAATAATAAAAGTTTTTTTTTTTATTTTAAAGAATTTAAAAATGAAGAGTCTCTTTGACTCTTTTGCTGAAACTGTTCCTTGTATTAAGACTAGAACAATTTATTTTCAATGTTTAGACGGGCGTTCATATCTGCGACACTGATTTTAAGTTTTGTATAGTTATCATCGTTTTGATTGTAACTATGTCATTTGTTTTATGTTCCAATTTTTTTCATGTTCAAACCTTTAATATTAAAAAAAATGAAAGCGATTGATTAGTGAAGGATATTTCATGAGGTCTATGATTGCTCACCGGAAAATACTAAGTAACGAGATGATCGTTACGGAGAACAGCTTAGTCACGCGACTCTGTGGTTAATTTGTCTCTCTGTGACAGATTGCAAGCCTGCTAATTGGTATGACGTCACCATCCACAGATGGATGCTGCCCATCCTTTCGACACTTAGTCATCCCTTCACGAAAAGAGGAGGAAAAAGATTGCGTGTCGCAACAGTTCATCTTATCTTTCGCACATAAGTTAACACATTTGCTGCACATTAAAAGGTAATAAAGAAAGTAAAATGTTAATGCGTGTCACTGAAAAGGTTATAGGGAGATAAGAAAGCAACTTATAATAAAATAAATCTGTTTGTTTTAAGGAAAATCGTTTAAAAAACTGTTCATGTTCAGTTGTTGACATGATTTTGTTTCGTCGATTGATTGGTTTGGTACTTATTTCTAGAAACGTGATCGGTGGCAGATCTGCTATAAAATCAAAAATAGAACCACTTACTTGTCAAAAAAAAAAGACTATTGCCGTCTCTGTGAAACAGTAAGCCTTAGAAAAGGACAGTGACTGACGTTGAGCGATTTAAAAAAATAAATATTTTATGCCTTGTCTTTTTCGCCATGTTTTTGGTCGATGCGCGTGGAATGTCAATGCTAATATGATGATGAAAATGATGAGATAAAGAGCTTGTGATCAAAGGACTCGGCAGTAATGTTTGTACTTCGGCCAATGCAATCATAGCCGAGTACGTCTCTCAAGATACAGATTACAATAGTATAAGAGACAGGGTTCATAATCAATGGTGACTTTAATTTCTAATTAAGCCCCCACACATTGATATACAAAAAATATTATTCAATGCCCCCACAGGAAAGTTCGGGCCCTGGCTGGAGGCCTTAATTTCTAATTAAGCCCCCCACAGGAAAGTTCGGTTAAGCAGTAGATATCCCTAAAGGATAAACTGCGAGATGCCGATTCCAAAAAAAAAAAAACAATGTTGACAGATGTTTTGGAATTGGGAAACCACGAAACCCCGTGTTGTTCATCAAAATATAATTTTTAGCGAGGGGTATCTCGCAGATCAACGTATGAGCTTGTCAGCTGCTTACAAGGACTATCCTGTGGTGCCTTAAGGCCTCTAGCCAGGGTAGAAAACTTACACAATACGTACGGACATCGACATAAGGCTCACCTATATTTTTACATGAAATACGACAGTAGGTTAAATTTAACTTACAGGAAACTTTTAAAGGAAAGGTACTGGATGTTTCAGGGTATAGACAAAGCAGTAAGTTCATATAATGTACAGTTAAAATGTCATCTTTTAATGAAGGCCGACAGTAATAATGCCGACTTGAACTTTTGACGCTGCACCTCTGACCAGTCTTTTTGTTAAATGCCGCCATTTATTTCGCTGTTAAGGATATTTAAGTGGTTGATTAAGAAATACAGCATCTCTAATTTTATTTTTGTTATGCAGTTTTGAGACGTCTTTTTTTGTCAAGTCATCATCATAGGAATCCAGTCTATGAGGTCAGACTCTGTGGATATGTACGATTGGAATAAAAAAAAAGTAACTGACATCACATTCAGTAACTTTACATACAGTTGAAGCGATACCTGTGTTTGCCAAAAAATAAAAGGTAAACAAAAGAATGGGCCAAATCGAATTAAACCTTACAATGGATTTTTATGTAAGTTTTAATGGGTATGGTTTTTTTTATTTTTTGTCACAGTTAAATATTTTCACTATTCATTTTTTTTTGCGAATTCGTGGACTCCGGCAACATTATTCAATTACAGTAGTTTTTATGTGGTAATATGTTTTTCAACTTCCAAGAGTATATATGTATAATTGACAGCACGGTTGGCGCAGTGGCTGAGCGATTGGCTGCTGCGCTGCGTGTCGCAGGTTCGATTTCCGCACTGAACAATATGTTGTATGGCCTACAGGTAGTTGTTCCGGGTCTGGCTATTTACATTTGTGAGTTGATATTTTTGTAAAAGCAACCTTTTTCTTTAACACAAAAAATTAAAAAAAAAAAAGTACGATTCACAAACAAATCAGTGCATGTGGCGGCGTCACCGCAGAAGCCGACAACATTTTAATCACATCGTAAACTTTCAACAGCCGACCGTTCGAAGGAAAGTGAGTTTAAAACTTAAAAAAAAACCCGCATACGCGTAAATTGGACTGTTTACACACCAACGCACGAATTATTTTGGTACTTTAGTGACATGTTGAAACGGCAGCCATCTTGCGTAACATGAGGCTGCTATGGCTGACAGATTACATCTCAACGCTTTTAAAACATTCACTTGTTGAAAGAATATCTTTTGGTCTTATCCATGCGCTTGGTGTGAATCGGGTAAATGAAATTATTACATTGAAGGTGTAATCAAAAGGAGATTGTATCAGTCTAAGACTTACAAGTTCAATATAACAAGTTATCGAGCTATTCATTTAAAAAAATCAGAGCTCAATTCTTGTTCTTTGAAAGAACTGATGACAATTGTCTTGATACTCGTAACATTCTAAGAATGAAAAAGAAGTAGACTTTCTATCTTGCCAACTACAGTTGTAAATCAATGCATTACTGGAACCCTGTACTGGCAACTAGACTAGCTAGTTCCCAACTCTGATAAACGGAGGTCAAAACAAAACACTGTTCTAATAACCATCGTTTACTTGCCGAGTATGTAGAGGTAACTAGCCCACAACTAGGTATACCAAGTACCTACAATAAAACAGGTAAAATAAAGACAGCCTGTAGGCATTTGTTGTGTTGCTTCCTACGAGTGCCGCTCTGTATAAGTAATGTGAAACAAGCTCTTGCGTCGACGGAAAATGCTTTGATGATCCGTTTACATCGAGCTAGTTAGTTGCGCGAGTAGATGGAATTGTTGCGTGTTTGAATTTAATATAGGTACATTTTATTGGACGCAAAATAAAAAAAAAACTCTATTCTGGTTTTGTTAAAAGCTAACGAAAGTTGAGCCAACAAATTCCATTATCAGAGTATATAAGACACAGTCCATACAAAAGATTGAGCTTCTGCAATCTAACTTGGTTGAATGTGTACTACCATTTCTCCTATTAAGACATCAAAGAAAACTCAATCACAAGATTTAATACCTACCATTACGTAACAAATATACTTCCTAATCCAGTCCATTATCATCGGAAACGAAAGCTCTTCGCCAGTAACTCGTGCACTGGTGCAGTCCAAACGCTTGTTATCGATGTATCGGGAAGCGAGTGGTGAAAGTATGCAAGGGGGGCACCGGGCATACAACGGTGCATGCGACACTGCCCTCTGTCCACTGCACTTAGGTACTATCGATAACTTGGTGCTTAGAGAAAACTTCCTTGTTACAAACTATTGTTCGGAATGATTACGTTGTGGGTTACTCGGTGCCTGTGGAGTCGGTATGGTAATGTTTGGGGGACAATGTCTGTTAGGGAAACGGAAATAAAGGCCTAAGTAGATAGTAGACAGGTTGTGGTATAATTAATAGCTACAAGAATTTAAATTCCATTAACAATCTTAATATATTTTATCAACAAAAAATACGTTGTGAACGAAGCTTTTCGAAGCTCTATAAAAATAACACGCGCATACTATACACCACGTTGCTTCTTTGTATGAGCTGCTTACTATATACCCCCGCTCCACCGATTAACCGAACTTCTGACTGACTACTACTATTAGCAACAACTTATAATTTTACTCCATATTTATTTCTTGGTTTTCTTTAATTTTCAATAAGTACATTTTATTTCAACCAAAATAATGAATGAACCACTAAAATCACAGACCAATTAAATAAATAGACGATACACGAAGTCCTTAATTAAAAAGAAATGGCTGAAAATAAAACAATTTCTAACTTAACCTACATTCAACTTTGCTCCTAATACAGACACAGTCAATATGCAATAAACATCACCCAAGTTAACATTTCTCTTGCCTACGTTGCATTAGTTGAAATTCGATAGTCTTTGATTCTAGTCGTTCAATGTTTACAATCAAGTGTGGTTAAATAAACGATCTAGCGTGCTAATGAAGCGAATTCTACTTAGTCTTTCTATGATGCCATAAACTGAGCTTAGGCTTCAATGTAGGTGCACTAAATATATTTATGTTAGTAAATATAATTAATTGGCAGCGGTTAAGTTGAATGGGTGAATTATTTTGTGCTTGTTTGTTGAAGAATATTAGTTAGACTCTAACGGTATTTGATAGCAGTCTGATATTTTGAGGATGCTTGATAAATATCTATTTCAACTATACCAATATTTTATTCTTATATCAAATTGACCAATTTAATATTACATTAATTAATTAATTGACAGTTAAGTTTTTTCTACATTTTAGGATAGTTTAGCATAGTTGGTCTCTTAGTGAAAGTTGTTCACACTCATGAGTGCTCTCACCCCCTATAAAATTTCAAAAAGTCATCCTGTATACGATAATTAAGTTCTTCCTTATAAAAAGATTACATAGAGTAAGTAATTATATGCTTAGAAAACTAGGACCCATATCTGTTTCTGTTCTTGTAACTATATGTCAATCTGTGACACGACTAGTACGCAGACAAAAATCAAATATTTACAATATTGTATATTTTAAATGAACATTTTTATTTAAAAAAGGTCCTGTCTTATTGTCCGCAAGATGCCTCGTCATAATTTACGTACGAGGATCACACAAAGGACCGTATTACGAACAACGTACAATAAATTTGATTTATTACTTCATCGCGAACCAATGTATTTCGGGTCATCAGAGATACTCCCACTCACGACCTGCCTGAAGCTACCAATGAAGACATCGCATTGAATGCCTTCATAAATCAACGATTGGGGAAGAAAAATTCTGTCTAGTTGAAATATCGACGGGTCGTAAAATACCTCGGAGAAATTCGGCTCCTCTTACTTGAGAATACTGATGCGATGTGCAGGGCTGACAACAGTAGAAGATTGAATAAAATTAGTAGGTTAATATTAGGAGTAGCTTGTAAGAGTACTAAGGAGTACTGAGAGAAGAGTACAGTACAATAAGAGTACCTATAGTAGTTACTAAGAGTAGACAGATCTTAAAACTAAGTTAGTACTAAGATTTGTTTTGGGTCTTGGACACTAAAGTGAAATAAATATACGGGGCTATCAATTTTATTGACTTATTTTAAAGAATAAATTCGGTAACTATCGCATGGGATTCGTTTTCCAGTGTAATTAAAAATAAATAAATATTGCTGGACAATCCACACAGCATCATCTAGCCCCAAGCTAAGCAGAGCTTGTGTTATGGGTACTAGATGACTGATATACTTAATACAATACATTACATAGATAGATATTTTTATTATACATAGCAAATACCCAGAACACCCGGAACAAATATTTGTAGATCGTACAAACATTTGTCCCAAGGCGGGAATCGAACCCGCAACCTCTTGCGTCGCAGGCGGACCATCGCCCGCCGCGCCACATCGGTCGTCAAAATTCAATTTATGCAAGATTAGCAGGTCTTTTCTGCAAAAAATCTCATCGTATAAAGCTAAAGTGAAGTGAGCTCTCAGCTCTACACTGACATCTCACGTCACCGCTCTTTTCACACAAGTTCTCACTAGGAGATTTTTACAGAATCGAACGGTAGTTTAGAAAGTTTTAGAAGTGTCGAAATGTTTAGTACTTACATAGCATTAGGTATTTTATAAGAGAATACTGTAAATTGTTAACTCAATGATCTCAAATTAACACAAGAGCCTTCATCTTTACAGTATTGTTACAGTGATTGATGAAATTTAGGGTTGTAACAATAAGCTTTGAAAATTCTGTAAGTTCATTCACATCTTGTATTTATTAGTTTAAATTAAACATTTTAGGCACTGAGTAGGTATTTAACTGCATTCAACCACTTCTTATTAATCATAATAAAGTTTCATGGCGTCATTTTTCATTTATTTTTACATAACGTGGCATCCCTGTGTGTAAACGAAACAAATTGAGCTGTTGTTCATCATCGAGGCACTGTATCGGCGCCTACGCATGTCCGACACCGTCGAATATTAACCATAATGTTGTCGCTACCACGATTACTTATGCACATTTCTGATGGAAATGAAGCATGTGAAATAAAAGATCGATTAAGGTGTGTATTATTATGGAGGTATCACGGACTCCTTGATAATGGCAGCATATTAGCAGTTAATACTTGAGGCTTTCGTAAAAAGACCCTGGGAAGAGTTGCAGGGTAGGCTTTTTTCAGTCATAAGCTGCTTCCATTTATTACCATCCTTATGAAGGCGGCCATCTTTCGACAAAAATGTTTCCCGAAACGGGCACAAAATGATTTTTACCTGAGGACTACGATGTGATTCACGAAGAAGAAGAAAACACAGGTGTTAATTCTAGCTAGATGGTTGTACGAAATCTGAATTCTGACTGAAGAGCCAATGCCCATTATCATCTGCCTAGCCTTTTCCCAACCGACAACCGACATCTTAGCTCAATAGCCGTTACTGGATATCTGGATGAGTATCCTTTGTGAGACTGGTTGTCAGACTTTTGGGCTTTTGACTACCCGTAACGTCACAATAAACGACACCAATGGATTAACTGCAATGAAGGGCCACCCATCTACAGCACAATCTCAATAAGCTTAACTTTGAAGAACAACCCGTGTGGCTGTTAATACGTAGCCTCAATCACCTCAAGAGCCAATGATTAAAAGTATAATAATTCATATTCTTCAGTAATGCGGAAACGCCGTCGAGATGACCATTATTCGACATTTTTTCACAATCGAATCATTTGTACTTACACCCATGTGCAAAAACGTCTAGATGCGTAATGATTTTGTTTTTATACACTCATTCGATTCAGAGAATAATATTATATCTGTATTGCTTCGGCCATTACCGTTTTTACCATCACTTTGGTGGGAGTTAACTGCACTTTACAGTGGCTGCCCTAAAAATAAACTTTTTAAATGTCAAGGTTAGGGATATGCAAGGAAATGTGAGTCAGAGACGAGTCACGGCAGGTAATTCTACCATCCACTTTACTCTCAGTTTCCTTGAAACTTCCTTAATGATTTTTATTTCGAAATAAGCACATCTTTATGCCGTCAGCGGGGGTTTTACTTAGTAAAGTAAGTAAAGTACCAGCCCATTACTGTCCCACTGCAGGGCAAAGGCCTCTTCTTATATAGAGAAGGCACGAGCATTAATCACCACGCTTGCTCAAGACGGGTTGGCGATTTCAGACTTATATTAATTATATAAGTCTAGGTTTCCTCACTATGTTTTCCTTAACCGATGTCAGTGATGTCCAAGATAAACTTAGAAAGTACATATGAATTGAAAAACTCACATTGGTACTTGCCCACGTTTGAACCCACAACCTCGTGCACAAGAGGCGAGGCCTAAACCACTGGGCCATCATGACATTTTGGGTTTTGATTGCTGTTAGGAAATTACCGTGGAAAACTTTAGATGTAGGAAACACTTTAAGTAAGACTGGAATTTGAAAAGTGATTTTATTCTCACACTCCTGTATTCCCCGTCGGATTAAGCAGAGTTGTACCTACTTAAAGTACAACCACGCTTCGCGTGTTATGTTTAAGTCCCAGTAAGGGTGCAATCTATCTCTCTGCCAAATTTTATCGAAATCCGTTCAGTGGTTTATCCGTGAAAGACGGAAAAACAGACACACACACTTTCCCAATTATAATATTAAGTATGGATATTAGTTGATTGTCTCTTGTTTTTTCTTACTGCTCAGTACTAAATAGTGACTGATTGTTATGAAGATTACAAAGCTAAATCGAACGGTTAACACAACTTCTCATCATCTTACTAAAACATCTGATACGAACAATATTGCTCATCCAAGATTCGATGTTCAAGACAATCAAATGGACATCGAGAATCTATTTCAAATCGATACCGATGCGTCCAGTGATTTCAATAAGTGTCAAGTTACAATGTATAGACGCCAGCACACCATGCTACCCCAAACTCTCAAATTTTCCCAATTGAATATAAACCTTATGCTTTTGCAATAAAGTTGAAAAACTATCAAATACATTTGACAGATCTTTCTGTACAGACACAAACCGGTGCCAATGACACTTTATGAGCCAAGAATGAGGATCTATGAGATCTACCTTACCATATCGTAAAATAATATATGTTACGGCTTTACCGATGTTGAATTAAATGATATCGATGCACGAATCGATGTATTTAACGATTATAATTTAATGGTTTCTAATTAGAATCGACTTAGAATTTCAACTGCCGTTGATATAAATCTGGTAACTAATTACTTTAGTTAAATCTTTGAGTGTTAGTATTGTATTATTGTGGTTTAATTTTCTTGTAATTCAGAGTTTTAGGTAAATTTCTTAGAAATACTCAATTTTGTATTTAATCTTTACGATGTCTGTGATAAGAAGGAAAATGCTACCTACTTGCGCAGAGAACCATGCTTGATAGAAAACAAAATGGTTCATTACTCTCATGCCATAATCACGTAAATAATTGCATCTTCCTTGTTGTGATATTCTTATGACATATGTCTCATTGCCCCGCATAAGATTGAAAAGGAAAAATATATTTTTTTCCTGCATCCTTGTGCTCATTTGACTGAACTATAGTTTATGGAACTTCCAGTCTACAAAGTTTGTAGT
The DNA here is from genome assembly GCA_905147745.2 of Phlogophora meticulosa. Taxonomy (NCBI): domain Eukaryota; kingdom Metazoa; phylum Arthropoda; class Insecta; order Lepidoptera; family Noctuidae; genus Phlogophora; species Phlogophora meticulosa. Next base: position 6,909,612 of record LR990535.1, on the reverse strand, counting down.
TTGGAAGTTTCATAAATTCCAAACAAATGATGATTAGAAGATGTTATCATGCATTGTTTATTAGCTAACGATCTATTGTCTCTGCGCAACCCTATTCTTAATTTCTTCCATAACTCTTACAAAACTAATATTTTATCTTTTCTTTATAATTACTAGTAACAAAACAAATAGCAAAGATATTCAATTGTTCTTATTAAGCCTACGCGCTATTAAGGCGCGTACAGACGAGCCAACAAATGTTGAACATAAATATTTCCCACTAATGCACTAACATAACTGAAGAAGCCGGATAATTGAGAACTTCGCCTCGAGCTTTAGATTACAACACGGATGTTATTTATGTTGTTATTATTTATTTTATATTTTTCATTATTGTAACGGTGTCGGGAAGCTATTTGTAGTTTGAGAACTATTGTTCTGTGTGTGTGCATTAATATTAGCTGTCTAGACATTTAGAGCAGTCTTTATTGAAACTTTGAAAGTTTGAATGATTATTCATCGTACTTAATCTATTTTGCATATGGCATTTTTGAGGTTAGGTCATGTTCTGCAAGCTTTGAGACGCACATCGTATATCATTGGCTCATTAAATATTTCACATTTGCTTTAAAACTTAACGAAGTGTACATAATTTTTAAACAGATACACACAATATTATGCAACCGAGCCACTTGTAACATCAAACAAAACGTACAAATAGAACTGAAGCAATAAATCTTAACAAATCAAATGACATGCTGATTAATATTATTAAGCGATTTATATACAATTCGTTAGATACGTATTGTGTATAAATATCCGTTTAATGTATTAAAATCGATCGAGATAAATCGTATTCGATATTCGTCGGTTGCATCGTTTACGCACGAAATGTCTAAACTGAATGGAATGAATACGGTTTAAATAAAAATGAATTGAAGACGGATCGTCTCGAAAGGTCATTAGAGACGAGGTGGTCGATTCTGCAATCTTTTATTACAATGAGATATTATTATATTTATTAAGCAACCATTTTGATTAATATTTTTTATATTGGAACAGTAAGTACTTTGTGGAATGTTAATAATGTAATTTTCTAGATTTATTTAATTTACAAAAAGAATGTGTATCAATTTGTTGACCACCCTGAAGGTAATCCAGTTTAGAAAACATGTAGTCATCAGAGATAAACATTAATTACTTCATTTTAATTTAATACTTGAAACATGTCTAAACTATAAGATAGCTGGCACAAAATGATTGCATTTATTAAATTAATTTTAATATATCCAATCAGAACTTCACTCGGTGCGCCAATTCCAATAATTATTCTATCAAACTGTCTATTTCTAAACTCTGTTGCCTTTACAATAGAGTTCACAATACCTTGAATTTAATTTTGTAATTATTGGAATAGTAGTAAAATAGGTAGTGGTAGCAGAATCGCGCGGATCATTAGTGGCGCGTGCGCAACGCGTGCGATGCGCTATTAAATTTGAAACAGTATACATTACACGTAAATACGTTTACTGTTTAATATTCCATCAGATACAGTCACGCTCAGCTTAGCGAACACTAAAATAAGGATTTGGTTTGAGTCTTCCATTCTATTAATGAACAGTTATAATTACTTATCTACTTAATGTACTTGTTATGTATTTAATGTACATTCCGTTTAGATTAAATAGCTGTTCGTAAACACATACAATCACGCATGTATCCTCCGAAGGGCCGAACTTTTTAAGTCCCATGTAATTGGGGGCGAGCCTATTGCCATCAATCCCGGGTCAGGCTTCTTATTCGCCCAACCTGGGATTCGGACTCAGAACCCCATGCTCAGCAGCCGAATACAACTTAGTTTTATAAACTGTTTTGTTTATCTGAAGTGACGAAATAAAATGTCAGTTTTAATGGATTCTTGAACGAGTGGTTGATTACCTAGATTTAACAACGTTGTAATAATGATAGCTTAATAAGCAACACAGAATTTGTGCCCATATCCATCATCAGATTTGAAATAATGCTATTGTTGTACCTATAGGGTTGCCTCAATATAACAATATCTGTTATTTTTTTTTGTTATTTTTTTAAAAAAACGTTGCCCCACACTAGGAATTTCTCCTGTATCGTGGGTGCGTTTACACACATTTAAACTCACATACACAAACAGCCAGACCCGGAACAACTACCTGTAGGTCATACAAATATTTGTTCCGTGCGGGGATCGAACCCACAACACGCGGCGCAGCAGCCGATGGCTCAACCACTGCGCCAACCGTGTCGTCAAATCTACTTTAAAAAAAAAATATTCCTACCTCAGAGTTTTTTTCGGTCATTCTTCCTAGAAGGATTGGAAGCCGACCTCAACGATTACTTAAAGTTTATGTTTAACGTGTAAACCATTTTTTTAAAACTAACTTACTGAAGCTAACTATAACGTACCTATAATAAAATAATAAAAGAGAGTGACAAATATCCATACCTACCACAAATTTATTCATATTGGCCTGATTAAAACATGCCATAAACATATAACTACGCATTAAATATCACCCATTTAACCTTTTCGACAAAACTCATCAAATAAATCAAAATTATTAAAGCACAGCCCTATTCTATAGCGTGTAATTTGGCGCGCATTTTCAGCGTGCGTCTCCCGCCCACGTGTCGGCCATCAATCATGCGCGCGCGCATTGGTTATGTCTATGTGACGTTCTAATGCCGAATGTTTCGCAAACAGCTGACCGGGGCATTGTTGGGCTAGTCTTTGTTTTAAGAGGGCATTGGGTTTAGCAGTTGTTTTTAATCTTGAAAAATAGCATGACGTTTCGCGAAACCACTGCATCAATTTCTTTATTGTGCAGTTTCACCAGGTTTTATAACAAGAAAGATTACTCAATGATTACTTCAAAAAAGTTTGAATAAGGAATGCGGAATACGAATATAAGGGTATTCGGTTAGGTATTCTAGAGAGGTCCTTAGACGCATTGATAATTTAATATGCATGGAAGTACTACGTTGTATTTATATGGCCTGAAATGTGAAGTTTCGCACATGCCAACAAGTGCTATAATATTATCATAGCTAATACAAGTTGGCTTATACAAAACGGACGGGTTCCTTAAGTTTCTAAAAGGCTTCAGTGCCCGCATTCGCAGACAAACATTGAGTAAAGAATCATGTTTAAAATTTGCATTGAAATGTTGACGATGTCTTAACTTATTCAGTGTTTGAGCAAATATGCAGTAAGCACAAATATTTTTAATATTATTTGCATTGTAAATTATGTTTACAACATTGTAGTAATTCGCTGGAGTCGATAAGTAGGCGTCAATTGCCATGTTTATTGTGGAGCCATTGGACCAGTGTGGTGGTCGTTAGATAAATAATGCTTGTAACAATGCTATGAAGTATTGGAGGTTCAAGCGTCGTCGTAGGATCGTATCTATATGCAAATTGTGGCGAATTTTCGTAACATGGCGGCGCCGGCGACCGATTCATCATAGAAATGTGGACGGATCTGCCCACGCGCTGTGTTTAATACACCACGGCACTAGACGGCGGATGTAGACGGCTTGATACGTTACGAAAACTCATTTGTATGTACATAATCCTAATTTGCGACACGCTGCATATCCATAGTGGTTACATTACATTTTTGTATAACTTTGAACTGCTCAAACAAAGCACAATAATTATTGATAATGACACAGAAAGGGCATTAATTAATTAATAAACATTCTAGGTTAAATTTACATATTCTCAATGATTATCCAATATCTCCATAGCACATAATACCAAAATTTTCTACCAAGTATCAAAACCTTCCTTGGGCATGTCGCACTACTCAAGTTATTTTGTGGCTTTAGTCCGTCGAAACCCTAATCTTTTGAGGTCATCTATTTTAAGGACATGGGTGAGACTGCGAGTCTAATATCACAAACTCACAGAGATCATGCTTGAATAATCAAAGCTCTATTCACTATGTGCATCAAAACGTCGCTCTAGACATATCTGAGAGTGAATCAGTAAATTCTAGATGTAGGCTCTAAACTTTACAAACATTTTAGGATGAAATAAGCTACGGTTGTCCGATATTGTGATTCCAGTGATATATCGCGATTGTTCAAGTGTTTGGATTTATCTGACATATCATCAGATTGTATCCCTTACATTTCATCTTACAATGTTCAATTTCATCATCATCATCGTCATCTGCCTAGCCTTTTCCCAAGTATATTGGGGTTATCTTCTAGTCTAACCGGATGCAGCTGAATACCAGTGTTTTGCATGAAGTAGCCTCTCCGATCTCCACAACTCAACTACTGGGTAACACGTTAGCCCTTGGTAAGACTGGTGGTCCGACTTTCGGGCTTCTGACTACCCGTAACGATTGTCAAAGATCTACAATTCACTTGTACAATGTACTTAGTTGTAATTATAAAGGATTTAAAGAAAGGTTTAATGATATCAAAAATGTAACCTTTGACATTAATTAGACTGTCCAGGTACTGTCTGAAGACATTGAGACAAGAACACTTTACAGGTAGAAAATGCAAATCTAATACAATTTAATCTTGTTCAAGAAAACTCTGTACAGTTTGAAGACTCGGCTGTCGGCGATGGCAGAAATGGAATGAGCTTCCATAAATTACTACGTCTGAACTGTAAAATTATCAAGCACACCCACAGCAAAACCATAGTCAATAAATAACTGATCCACCCAATAACACGCGTATGATGCAACGAAGCGCGGGTATTTAGTGTCGGCCACATTCAATACTGCAACCATTCAAGCCGCATGACTCCATTTAATAGTCATTGCGATTGATGCGCACGCGCTGATCTTGATAAATGTGACTGTTTGTTCGACAATCATTGAGAGACGAAAATTGTTTCATGTTAAGATGTTGAAAAATTTCAAACTGACGATATGATTAAGGATAAATCTATAAATGACTGATTCAATAAAAGTGGCGTCTTTGCCCTTGTAAAAGTACAAAGATCACTAATAGGTTTATCATTCCTCCAGATCCAGCCTGTCCCTTTGATATACTCTCCCAGCGACGCCCTAAGCCGAGGCCAGAACCTCGTAGGGGATGCCCTTTGTGTGTAGTCGCTTAGTTTGCGAGTTTTGTATGCCCTGGCTGAAGGCCTTCATTTATTAAGTACCTACAGGAATGTCCTGTTCAGCAGTAAACAACCGTAAGGATAAACTGCGACTCACCCATTAGAATAAATAATCTCCATCATCATAATTTCAACCAAAATACGTCTTATTCTGGACATGTGCCTCTCCAAACCTTCGGCGTCGCAAGTGCTTCTCACATTTAATATGTGGTAATAATGGTACCTTATCATATTGTTATTTCTTTGAGTTTCTTAATTCCTGTTCAACAGATCATCCATATCCTACGGTGGCCTTTTCCCAGCCGATATGAGAGAGTTACAACCTTACATATGGCAGATCTATTCCAAGTTACGACTCCTTGCCATAATTTTATTACTCCTGTCGACTAGCTAAGACTGGCTACATCTCAATGTCTATGGTCCTATTCAATGAGGAGCCCATCAGATGAGTCAGGAATTCATCAATGGGAATTTGTCCATCATTGCCCATTATTTGTGATGGGGCCTTTAAAGTTAAGCTATCAAAATGTCTTGTACTTAATTGTAACGTACTCAAGTGCTGTAGAGGTTTGACTTTGTATTTTGTTAGGTAGGTTGTAAAATTAAATGCTTATTGAATTCTATTCAAATTGCTTAGCCAGAGGTTTACTTTGATAGAAGTTATTAAATATTCTATAACGTCCTTTTGAAATTACATGAAATACTAAGCCACTTGGAAGGAGTATTCTATGTTTAAACTCTGAAATGGAATCTGTTATTTCAATTTGCTCAGAATTTTGAAAATATGTTCCTATAGTTCCAAGAATGGTTTTGACTAAAAAGGCGCCGCTAACACAAAATATATCTGAACAAGTGTTTGCTGACATAATTGAATACCCGATTTCAAGTCGAGATTGTCTCTAAGCCCCGATAGTATCGTAGATCTCGATCGGAAACTATTTGGAAGCAATTTGGTATCGGTATTCGGAATGTCTTAGTTTATAGAGTGGCACAGTCATGGTGAACACTGCCATAGTGTTGCAAAATATGTATTCAAATATTTGTAAATGGGTAAGCTATAAACATGTTGAGATAAGACGGAATGCTTTAGATATTTTGTTGTCATTCAATGTTTTAACGCTTGTCTGTAGAAGACTTAGCACTTTTAGAGTATGCTATGTGTGTTATGTGTAACTGAATATGTGTCATTGATTAACATAATATAACCTCACGCCAGAGATGTACATATAGTACACCCCTATTTCGCGAGTAATGTTTAAGTTCTATGGAATTGAGGGCCAGTCTATTGACATCAAATCTTGGCACAAATTCCCCTGGACAGTTACGGAAAAAATCTACGCTGAAAACCCAACAATACTTTGCCCGACCTAGGAATCGAACCTAGAACTTCGTACTCAGTAGTAGAGCATGCAGCTACTAAACCAAGGGGGTATTCTTGTGATCAATGTAAGTATATTATTGTCCATTTTATCTAAACAGAGTGAGCGGCTTTCTCAGGCCCTTATTTCCAAATTATGATGTTTTATTAAAGGCCAGTATGAAATTATACCATTAAAAACATGTGGGATTTGAAGTTCTTTTGCAAATAAAAAAAAACATTTTTTCAGTTACCCACTGTAGTGATTCTCTAGATTTCACTTTTTATTTTATACTAATATTGACTTAAGTCGATGAAAATCGTTCACGGTTTATTCTATAAATTAGATTGCAAACAGCTGGGAGTCTGATCTTGCAAATTGGCATAAAGTTTTACACATATAAAGCGCGGAATTGACCATAAAAGCAACTTAGTTAACATTTAATTTTTATTTTAAGCACGTTTCGTAGAAAATATAGCGAAACTGATATGGTCTGATGTTTATAACTTCTTCAGACTATGTTTGGTATTAATATCCGTGGTCAAAGTTTACGAATATTTCAGGGTTGTCGAGAAACTAATGTTGAATCTTGGAATGACATTCGATGGCCCGAGGCGTATATGCGGTGTTGCTTTGTTCAAATACTAAATCTGACTTTGTGCCTCGCGGCTCTGCGTAGACCAAGTTTAGGACTAAGGTTGTTAACGTTGGATAAACGTTATTTTGTAGGTATTTTAATTAGATACCTTTATCGATATCTATATGGCACAAGATATGTTCATTTCCGCCTAACTCAGCTTCTTGCATACGCATACTGATACGTAGGCTACTCTTAAAATGCTTCGTTACTCTTTTAAGACGCAATTTCTAATACGTAATCAATAATTTCTAAGTTTTTTTTCTTTCCTTCTTTAGCATACGAGTGCTCTAAATCTGTCTATCAACTACATAGTTGTCCATTACATAATACATTTCGAACCAAAAGAATCTTTTCGTAGTCTTTAAAAGGACTAATTAAAAAAACACCGTTTGTCGGAAGCTGCACCCCTGCGCGCGATTTGCGCGTGCGCAGCTAGGTGCGGCGTCACTTCCTCAGTTGATCGGCGCCCGTGGCCGGCGGCGGTCGTGTCCGCGCGTAATGGCCTCACCAGTCCCGTTCCATAGCGCTGTCATTACATCGGGAAATCTAATAAAGCCTATTGAACGGGGCATATATTTTGAATATTTGATGTATTTTCAGGTGTAACCTACCTTTATGGAATGTAAAATTTTCAGTATAGACAAAACAATGATTTATTCAGTAACATATTTATGAATAAAAAAATGAGCAGAAAGTATACTCAAGTAGAATTTATCTTTCTGTGAAAAAGAGGTTTCAGTTTATGAGTTACAGAAACTATAGCTAATTGTAGTTTCTAATATTTATTCGATTATGCATCTGCTCGCAGTTAACCTAAGAATTCAATTAATCTTGAAAGTGCCTCTTGAAATAAATATTTAGTCTAGTCAGTTTTCGTGACTAGACTAAAATGTACCTGCTCTTTTTTCACTTGTTTCGAAATGAAACCCATATCTTATAATTGAATAAGGCCAGCTATACAATATTACTTGCTCAACCTGCTAACTTTTTGTACAGATTAGGGACAATGGAACGATTATGAAAGATTGCGATCTTTTAATCGATTTTCGATAGTCAATAGTTAAGGAGACAAGCTCACGACAGGACGCAGCAGGGAACTGTTACCGAATACCGCATACCGATCATTATCTATTATTAATTAATTGATACAGCTGTTCACCACGCCAGCCAGTGAGAATAGTCACACATTATTGTGCAACCTGCAATTAAAAATGTTATATTAAGACATTTGTGCCACCCTATTAGGCATTATGTTTTATAGCCAACTTTTTATTACAATAATTCTTCATTTTTAATTTATCAACTCCTACATGTATAACTGTGGGACCAAACTTTTACTTTTTCTCGCAATAATTTTCTCGTTCAGAAATGGAGATCTCTCTTTCAACGTGATTTACAAATTTTTTTTGAGTATGAAACGAAAGTGTTATGATTATGGGTAAAAATGGTGGCGTGCGTCACAGCGGTCGAGTTGGAGGCAAGAGCTCGATGGCGCGTAACGGGCGTCCAGTGAAAACTTACAAATAACCACCCATTAGTAGCCTCGAGCGGCGGCGGCGCAGGCGCAACCAACAATTTCACCCTGATTTATATCATCTGTACGTCGATGTACACCGAGAAAATGTGGGAAAATTTTCACTATCCGACAAGACCCGTAATTTGATAAGGGGAATCATCGCTCCGGTTCTGCGATTGAAAACGACAGTTTCCTCTAAGTGATGTGACCGGTCCCCGCGAGAAAACTCGATCGAAGGAAAAGTAGTTTGTAGCGAGACTACCCCTTATAGATGACGTCTCGTAAATAACGCCTTCGTATCGCTGTATAAGCAGGGCGCATGCTATAAATATGAAGTTAATATTTATAGGATCACTAATCGGTTTCATTTGAGATATGCTTGTTTCATTACTTTAAATGAATCTTCGTAGATTCAATTAAAGTAATTTAATTTAAATGTTTTGCATTTAGCAAATATTACTCGTGTAATATTTTCTAAATGCAAAACATTTAGCTGCTCTGTCAAAATTAGAAAATATAAAACATAAATGACGAGGTGTAAACTGGTTAGATTTTTTAAATAAGAATTGCATTTTTAACGAGCTCTAATTTTGTTACATGGATGAGGAACAGCCAACTAACGCTTTCAACTTTATAGCCACACTCAGTCTAGAGCAGAATAAAGATGAGTCACGGTAATAAACGTCCGTATGTCAACGAAATGTCAACATAAAATTATACAGTTTTTAATGGTGTGAATGTGCTATGGTCACATCACAGACGACATACAGGCTGCTTACGATGTACCGAGTTACGTGAATTGTAGCGTTAATTACAACAAGAGTTCAACACATCGAATATTGTGTCAAAGGTGCTGCAAGTAGAGCAACCTTTCTCACGTACTCGAGTTTTTGAGACATTACGCTCCAACAGTAGCATCAAAAAAAGCCAACTTACTCAACCAACTATGAATCTTACAGCATTTGCTAAAAGGTGTTTATTTGCGTGAGCCTTTTTATGGTTTGAGAACATCGTGGCGAAATAAACGCAACACAGAAGCAGTCAGCGTCAATTGGCCGCGCGTTTTCACATAATAAAAAACAGTATATTACGCGTGTCTAAATTTCGTCCGTTACATTCTGAAAATACGTCTTTTTAGCTCTCTGATGACTTGCAGAGGGTAGTTACACTTTAGGATAAATGTACAGGTATCGTTAGCTGTAGACAGATCGGTCCGAAGATAAGAAAACGAGTTTTTTTCATTCACACAGACATATATAGAAAATATTATGATAAAAATAAATGTAAGACAACTTTCAAAGACGGTTATGGACAAAGACCAGTCGGGTAACTGATTCGATCGATTAAAAGACGAGTAGTTTGTATTTGTGGATTCCGATATCGGATGTCAACGAACTGTTTCGGGTATCATCGGAAGCGGTCGTCGGTTCCTTTGAGCTGTGGTTTAATTTCTTAATCCTAATTGAATTTGTTTGTTCCGAATGGCGAGCGAGATAACGCAACGCACTCGCACTGATCGATTGTTCGCCGGTTGCGACGCTGTGAGCGGTGACCATTATAATCGATAATCGAGTACAGGATTAACAGACTTTTTGTATTATCAATGACTGGATTACGATTAACAGAAGCTGTAAGTATAGGGGAAATCACTTTTGAAAATCGAAGGCAAATGAAATGAAAATAAGAAAGACATGGCCTACCCATTGGTTGTATAGGAAAGTTTGTAGGTACTTTATTGTAATCGTGACGAAAGGAAGGTTCGCAAAAATATAACTGCATCTACGACAGATAAACGTTTAAAAAAGTACTATCATAAGAAACTCAAGATGTGACTCTACAATCGTCAGCAAATGTCCCACAAAATTCAAACTTCATGGCAACACTAAAACTAAAAGCAACTAATAACTATCGAAGGTTAGATAGATGGGTTCTATTATTGATTAAGCTTTTGTGTATTGTCCTTTAAAGGTGAAGTTTAAGACACAATTGAAGTCCGCAGTCTGTCTTGACAAATGGACACCGTTTCAGTTACATCATCGAATGCGGAATACCGATGTTTAGGATCGATGGCGAATAAATACGTTATATATTTAGAATTTATTAGATATAAGTAGTTGTTTTCTGTGTTGGGTAACGAAAACAGCTACCTATTTATTATTTGTTTGTTAAATACTTCAAGCACACAAATGCCTCTATTTCTCGATGTTTATGATAATATTCTTTATTGCAAAAGTGGGATAATGCAATGTTTGTTGGAGCAAATTCGGTATTCCAGATTTTTGTTATCCCCTACCCATTTTCTTTGTTTTCTGATAGATACCTTACCTTAGTACGTAAGTGCCTTACATATGTCGAAAATGTTCTGCGGCAAGTAGGTACCTACTCGTACATAATGGGATTTCTGTCTTACAAATCCTGTGTACTTTTATATCACTTACAGTCTACCATTATATATGAAGACGGACTACACACGAAGATGCCTTAGGTCCATTTCACACGAAGTTAAAATACAGCCTCTTTCCTTTTATCGACCTTAATTATTGCCAAAAAGCCGACATTTAAGACTGTTTGACGTTTCTTAATCACCTCGATAAGGACCAACGACACTATTGACGTATATATCCGACAAATTGGAATAATAAAATTAAAGTTTCTTTTTCGCGAATCGACCGACAATTTGGCAACATTCTTTAATGTTTCCTTTTGATTATGAAATAAAAAAAGGTTTTATTTGAGCCTATTAAATATTGTAATAAATGTGATTTCACTGAGATACTAAGAGATTTTAAGGTGTTTTTTTCATACTTTCGTTGAGCGCTGGTAATAGGAGTTAAAACTTACATTAACAAAGAATAATAATTATACCTTGACATAAGTGGGTTAGGTCATAACAAGCGAAGTTGATTCCGTCAACAGTAATAATTAATGGTGTTATTATTTAACGCAATTTGTTGTATAAATCTGTCCACTTCAAAATGTCAAATGCTTGTCCGGACATGGCATTTTCTTGAGATCTATTAGATAAGTCCTATTTAGGAGATTAAGATATACATGGAACATTATGTTTTAAGCTAAGTAAAATGAATAGTCCGTTCCAAAACAAAGAATTAGGCTGATTTCACAGTGTCTGGGTTGACCGCAAGGGCCGTACATGTCGTCACCGGCTGCGACACCGGCGGCGGGAAGCGAAAGCGAATCAATCCGGCTTTTATCAACGCTGTGCGTGACCGAGGCCATTGTTAGGAAAGGGAAAATGGGACGGAGACGCCGCGAAAAATAGAAGAATGAGGCGGCAGCGCGCTTCACTGGACGTTTTTGTACGACGCAAGCATAACCGTCCGTCCGGCGTGACGCGGGGCGCGTGCCCGTTCGCGTCGCCCGCGGTCACGACCGACATTCATACACTCGACTACTTATAAATCAGGGATCATCAATATTTTGTACGCGAACAGAACAGTTATTTCCACGAAATACATCTAAATCTAAACTAGATTGGCAGACCTTGTCTAAAGTTCAAACGGCACGTGCGGCGCGGAAAGCGTATCTGTCAGCCGCTAACATTAAACTTCTATGTGGAATACATCTGACATAAAGATAAGGAGTTTGAACCGGAGACCTTTTCGATCTAGCATTTTACAATTGCGCCACTGTGAAATTGTGGTCGGTGGCGTGTGCTGGCCGGCTTTTATTTATATTGGTTGTAGTGCAGGAGCGCTCACGACCCGGTAATTGATGCTCTCGGAGGCGCGCGTGCCTGCCCGCACTCCGCGAGCCGTTATAAGTGCTCTAACACACTGAGCGAGCACGCGCTAAACTTATACCGCCTATAAACTGTTCCATCTTTAAAAATATTAGACGCTTCGTCGCGAACCTTCGTCGAGTTACCTTGTTAGAGTCGGTTATTAGCATGTGTTATGTCTAAGCTAGCGGTTTTTTGCGGCTTTTTTGAAATCAGAACATAAGAGGCCATGAAACAATTCTATAGGTTGGTAATTAGGAGTTCGAGTTTAAGTGAAGCTCGCTAATTTGGCTCTTTATCAAAACATTAGTTGTTAAAATCGTTATTCACTTCTCTTATCTCTATCTAAGAATCGCCACGTTGCGTCGATCATCGATTTTATCATCTTCCTATTCGTGAATAAGTTTTAAGTAGAGACCTTAGACTGTACAATGTACATGACTAAATTCTATCTATATCAATGGAATGGATATAAAATCATGGGCAAAGATATATTTCGAATAGCTTGTCTATCGGAAACTATTTTGCGGTCTATCGTTGTCGCCGTAGCTAAAAATCTACAATCCAACAAAACAACACATGTAACTATACTTCTTACACCCAACATCTCAGTACCCCGTTACGTCCATTCGACAGGGAATTCTCGCGGCAATAAGCACTTAATAAACTTTATGATCTCTCTCCAGCCCAGTGCGAAAAACCTTAAACACATAAATTTTAAAAGCCCTTAATTACCTAATTGTTTTGACAAAAATAGTTGAAAATTAACGAACACGGGTGCGCAAGCGCCGCCAATCATTTTAAAAGGCCCGCAAAGCGTCGTATCTGAAAACGATCGACGTTTATTTCGGCTTTCGCGCAAATGGAGGTAAAAGTCCCCTGTGATTTCGGTAAATTGTATTAAAGCAAATCGATAAAAACGAAAATTGATAATGTTTTTTTTTTCCACTCACTTTACGCGTGAGTGGTTCGTGATTTAAGGCATCGGTTTCTGTGACTCGCTGTACTTCGTGAGTGGTCCAATTGTCCGATTTATACTCGAATAGTTCCGATCACGTAACGATTATTTTCTATTGTTTGCTACCACGTGGTGAAACTGGTAGGTTTTTCTAATGTCGCATTACGGTTTTCTTTAGAATGTCTGCCCTAAAAGGTTCTTTATATTGCATTTAAATTGTGTAAAAGTGTTTTTTTACGACACGTACTTGGTTGTGTTCAATAATCAATTGGTCGTTCCACAAGAAGCTGTTACGAGCTGTTTCAAGTAAATTGGCATCACATATTTGTTGGAAAATTGTTCGACTTCCTGTCTGTAATTGTGGGCGCATCCGTTCTTAATAATTTTTCTCAAGAAAACTGTGATGAACACATTCGACGGAGATTGGTATTTATTGTAATGGCCACATAATGAAGCTTCCGCCTTATTTGTAGTGTGATCTATGCACATAAAAGCAGTGTGAGCGTAAACTGGTTCCAATGCATAATAGGTGGTGTAGCTTTTTCTATTTGCTTTTTTAAAGAGTTGATACATGATACTAATTAAGTGTGTGTTTAATTAAAAGTCTAATTATATCACTTACGTAATTTAATACTTTGCAGAAAACTTAAACCGCCTACTTTTTAGGGTTCCGTACCCAAAGTAAAACGGGACCCTATTACTAAGACTCCGCTGTCCGTCCGTCTGTCTGTCCATCTGTCACCAGGCTGTATCTCATGAACCGTGATAGTTGGACAGTTGAAATTTTCACAGATGATGTATTCCAATTGCCGCTATAACAACAAAAACTAAAAGACAGAAGAAAATATTTTTTTTAAGGGGGCTCCAAACAACAAACGTGATATTTTCGCCATTTTATAGCCACGGACCCCATTCCAGAACTGTGTAAGTGTGTACTTATGTTTCAGACAAAAATCTACGAATAAAAGCTGTCTAAACTACCAAAACATAACGTCAGACTCCTAATCTACTTAAAACAGATTCAATACAACATCTTCGCATAAACACATGAAGTGTGAACGATACTAAACTTAAGTGAAACCGCGCAACACTAAAAGTCGACGGGCATCTCTATAGAGCCGTCGAAACCACTTCATTTAATCGAGCCACTATCTAGAATATCGATTTTTACTGATGCGATAGCATAATTGGAGCGGCGTAAGTGTACTCATTGGAAACAAGATATCTCTACTAATCCGAGCTAGTCAATAAAATCTATTATGTATGCATCTTGTCGTATCCATTCGCGGTTTTGCGATTTCAAAATGCTATTTTCTTGCGCTCTGTTTTAGTGATGTGCGAGGTTTAATCGATAATGTGATTAAGGATGTAATTGATTAGATATAAAAACATGTTCTGTTTACTAAAATTATTTAAAAAATAGTAAATGTGACTTAAAGAGTGGGTGATAAAAATGGTGTTGACATTTTAAGTTGCTTTTATTATAAAATAAATTAAACGTTAATAGCAAGACATTTAGTAAACATTTAAGTAAAGTTTAGACATGATGAATAACTATTTATTTATATCGTGTACCTGCTGGTTAATTTTAAAATTATTTAAAGCCATAATTCAACTTATATATAGGTCGTGTTTATATATGTGGAAGTAGTCATATTAGATTACAATTTACTGAAAAATTAAAAAGAGAATCATAATTAACAAAAAAGTACTCGTATGTGATTTCATCTAACATGACGTAATCTTGTCTAAGAATATATCACCCGTAATCATGTCGAGTACATCATAAGATATATTATACTATATATTTAATACCAACATAAATGACGTAGAATCTGGACATGATGACGTAATAGCCACTAATTGTAAAAAGGAGAGTGGATTTCAAAGATGCAAATGCCTTCAACATTTCGTAAAGAACTTTCACTATCCACAAGCCAGAATGTTGAAGGATATTAATTACTAAGAAATAAGCCTTTAGGGTTACAATTCTATAGAAGCAAATCGAAATCGGATAACTATTTCCTAACAAGAAAATCCAATTTCTAAGCAGGCGTACAAATAAATCACATGTATTCGTTAACGTCGGCACAATTAGATGAGATTATATTAAAGGAAATTAGCAATTATTGGTAGTGAAACGTCTGACTGTGGCTACCGGGCTGTTATAACTAGTTCTATAATAAATACATGATGCGTGTGCGCAGTACCTTGATCGTTAACTTAACTATGTTATAACCTTCTTTTATCTATCAACATTTGCATATTAACATACTTTAATGTTACTGGTCGCATTTGACGCTCTCGATCGCTTTATCTAGAATCTAAATTGTTCTATTAAAATATTTAATGTTAAGAAATTGGTAGTAACATCAGCGCGGGCGCCGTTTGGTGGACGTTTATGATTTTGTATTTATAAATTGTTTTAGGTTATATTTTTTGTTTATATGTGAATGTGTGTTATTATGATAATAGACCCGTGTGTGGCTGCGTTATTATTAAATAATAATGAGTGTTGAATAATAATGTAGGAGTTAAATTATACGTTTGTATTATTTCATCGTTTAGTTATTGCATAGCGTTGAGTTTTCAATGTACGAACTGACAACGGGAGACATTGTTTTAAAAAAGGACCAGATATTCTAATGTATCTATCAGATTTAATAAAACGATTCTATGTTACTATATTGTTATTTAAAGTGAAGATACAAGTATTATCATGGAAATATTACATGAACAAAAGAAAGCCTGTAGGAACCTTTTAAAGCAACAACGGGTATCCAGCGGCTATGCGCGCAAATTATGCGTTTTGATGTGATCTTAATACGCGGTCTGTCTCAGATCAAGGGTGATAGCGATACAGTACTATAAAAACTCGAAACGTATTTTTTTTACTACATGTGTTAAATAAACTACAATAGCTTTTTTGAGATTTTGAATAGGCTTTTATTTGTTCAGTGAAATTTAGAGACATAATATTTTTGTTCATTAAGGCATCCGAAGACTCAGACGGAGTATATTATGCCATTGAAAGCAAACATTTCATGAACACCATTGAGAAACGAAGCGAATTAAAATTTCACTTTTCTATAATTGCGCCTACCCAAATGACTAGTCCAAATTCTGATTTAATGCGACCAGATGTTTTTTCCCTCCAATTACCACATAACGATACAAACTACATATCGATGCAAACTACAATTACGATACATCGATATAAAAGCAATCGAGTTGAAATCGAGCTGGTTACCGAGTAGTGGCGCAAACCCGCGTAATATCAATTGTAGGCGACCGCAAATACTTGGGTCCGTTGCTTTCGCGATGTATCGAAGGAAAGTGGGGCTCTGATTCACTACGTTGTTTGATAAGAAAATGTACTTTTGTAGCTAGATAGCGCATCAGAGAGACATTTTATTGGAGAAGAATGAGGGCTGTGCAGTAGCAGTAGTTCTTAAGAGATACGCCTGCCACACTTCCCCACCACTGCAACTCCCAAAAACCAAAATCAACAGCAGTTACCACCGGAAAAGTGTCGGGGCAATGAAGCTAGACGACAACCGGTGTAACAATCCTACAACGATATACAACAGAAGAGTTAGAAAATACATGATTTTTTCAAAATTACATGATGAGTTAGCGAGAGAGTGAGAGAGAGAGAGAGAGAGAGAGAAAGAGAGAGAGAGAGAGGGAGTTATGCATATTGGAGCATTATACCTTTTTTACAACAGAACAATGATGGGTTTACGTCACAGTACGGCTCCTGGTCTTTACTTTTCCAGTAGAACCATCGCTGTCCTTACGTTATATGAAATACCCATTTGAAAAGTTGAAGTTTAGTGAAATAAACCAATATTAAGTTACACTGTGGCACAGTTAAAAGTGAAAAGCGTATTAATAAGATTATTTTAAGCCAATTTGTAAATAAATTCTACAGTTTATTATCAATAGCACCTTCTGTAGGCTCATAAACAAATTATAAAACCAGATTTTAAATACAAAGTCCTATTCACAATGTCGATTTATTCAACAGTTTATACCTTGCCAATTTAGGATCTGATTCAAAAGCCTAATAGACGTTAAATATATTTAAATCTTGTTCTATTTCAAAACATTATATTCTTATCAAATAAAGTGTCTGTCGCTACTTTATTTTGTGAAGAAATCTATACAAATAGATCAAATTGAACCGTCTGTTTGTAAAAAAACAAGTTAAAATAACAGTTTTTACCAAATGCATAATTATGATTGTTTATACGGTAGTTATACCAAAAAAAAAAAAAACTCTGTCTGTTTGTTTGAGGTAATCTCCGAAACGGCTGGACCGATTTTGACGGGTATTTCATTGGTAGATGCCTAATGTAGACCTTTATTTCGGTGAAACTAGAGTTCCGCGCAAATATAATAAAATCCATGAAGTCGCGGGCACAGCTAGTTAATAATATTTCTTATAGTTTGCATTTAACGGTTGAATCGGAATTCAGTGGGCTGGGTATCAGGAACCCGTGGTTATGTTAGACCCTTCTAACAAATACTAGGGTGTGAGCACTGTGAGCTCACCATAATTTATTTTCTAGTGGTTATAGAGTTATTTTTATATAAATTTTGTTTGAGTGACTGCTCGTTGGTGATACTGGTAACACTTTGACGTTTAGTTGACTGACCTAGCGCGATATGGAGATTCAATAGAATAAGAGGCTAGTTTACACTGGTTTTGTGAATACTAACATGTGGCCTGCTTTACCTACCTACATAGTTATAGGAGATAGTTTTAAGATACTATAAAAAAAAGTTCAATCTAAATAATTAATACAAATAAAACTATTAATACTTCTCAGTCTACCTTTTAGACACTTGACCTGTCACTCACAGATGAATAAACGTAGTAAATAAATAAGCCTTTTACCATTGAGGTTATTCATATTCCTGTACCGTTCTATATACGCAAGGTAGACTGCTAGACTGCACAATCACGTTGCTGATTCGACTCCAACAACTCAGGTTAATCCGACGTGACCACGGTAAGTTACAGTCCGTTAAATCGGCTTCACAATCAGCTTCCATAGTGTGTCATCTGCCTAACGCGTACAGCTGTATGGAACTAGCCTTGTAACAGCTGATATATTGCCCTGATAGTCATAACCTTGCCACTTCTTATCCAGATCATCTTTTTAGGAAAACTTATCTTGAAATAACCTAACATTTATCATACTAATAAATCACTACAAAATGACTAAACAGCGTAAATTTATTTCTGTTGGCAGCTAATTTATAAATGACAGAACTGAATTCCTGTTAAAATATACGTTTACAAAACTCTACCAATGCAATATTTTTCGCTAGCCTTGACGTGCCAATTTTCAAAGACCACCCGTTATGTTAAACTGAGTTTTATGAAAACCTTATGATCGATTATGATTGGTTATTTAAATTGACAATTACGCAGCGTTTAACGAAAATTACTTTTCAATTAGCCAACATCCTGTTTCTTGAGGTATTTATATTAGTGTATCAATATTAATATTGACTTGTCATGTCACGAACAGTAACGTTTAGTCAAATAAACATTTCGTTTAATTTATTTTGAGATTCAATCTTTAGTTATTAGTGTTGGTTTTAATTGTTATTACTGTGCGTAATCTCGTGGACTGGTAGTGGTGTTGCGCAAATTGTCGTCGATTCCAATGATATTTGAGACCAACGTCCGATGGAAGTATATTGTTATTTTAGTTTGGTCGTTTATAGTCGTGTTGTCGGTGGTCAAGAGGTTAGCCCGTATTATACTGTGGGTGGTAGAAGAGGCAATTATGTAAAGAGAGTGGGCAGTACCATTTACAGGGATACTGATAATATCGTACTTCAAAATGATAGTGTATGTACGCAGAGGGCAGGACACACTATTGGCACTATTTGACGGCACGTTTGGCGCAGTGGCTGAGCGATTGATTGTTGCGCTGCGTGTCGTGGCCTACAGGTAGTTGTTCCAGGTTTGGCTGTTTGTGTATGTGAGTTTGAATGTTTGTAAACGCACCCACGATGCAGGAGAAATTCCTAGTGTGAGGCAACATTTTTGTTTTTAAACAAAAACTATTGACACATCAAAGGAATGTCACGAAAGACTAACTCATACTAAAGAATGAAAGAGTAAAGAAAGAATTAAGAAAAAACTCAAAAACTATACAGGCGTTGGTCAGAGCTAATCTTAGGTCCGTATTAAAGAAGCTGATTCAGGAATTAAACCATTACTTAAAAATAGTTTCGACCAATCAAATAGCTTTGTTCGAGTTTTAAGTGATACTTGAGTTTTGAGTGAGATTCTGTGATACGGGCCTTTAACACTACTGCCTGTGGTGAGAAACCAGCGCAAAGATACCTACAGACGTCTATGTCACTCCTAGACTGTGGCGAAAATGAAAATTAGTGTGATGATCAACGTTCGTTTTTCTCTGTTTTAGAAGAGACAATTCCAGGCCGATATAATGAATACATAGGCCGACGTAGAAGTCAAAGTGGACCACATATCTAAAACTTAATTACTTAAATACCCTTGTATTGAAGACAGCTACAATAAATTGAACGGCATTATTCATAGGCACATTATCTATGTGTACACAGATATATAATATACTGTAGAAACACCAGAAGTACTCCATTAATTGCTGTAAACACATTATGGTACTGACAGCCGTTTAACCATCAAACTTAACATGTAATTATAACTCACGCACCTGACTTCGCTTACATTAAAATATGGTAATTAAAATAGAATAAGATCAGAAGCTACACGGAGTAATTACTTCTGCGTTTGCGCATAATTTTAAACGATTTTGTTTTAACTGTTGCATTCGTTCGTGTAATGGTCGTGGCTTCCTGTGTTCGATTCTTAAGTTCGTTTCCTGTCTTGCCACGCGTCTTTTAATTGAAAATGTTATATCTATATAATATATACTTTTGTAGTCAGTAATTACTGGTACGATCATATATAATTAGTAAAATATCAGACACACCGTTATCTTCTCACCGTCCAGTAAGTAACACAGCGATCTTGGCTCTGCTTAATAGAATTGACAATGCGACACGTTTTCTCCCAAAAAAATATATAATCGTCGTATTTTCGCGACAAAATTAAAAAAATTACAACTTTGTTGGATTGTTGCCTGTGACCAGTCGTTTATATTTGGTTTATGTAGAACTAAATAAAATTAGTAAGTAACTTAAACATTTAAAAAAAAATTAGGACGTTTCATAATGATTCCTTTATCATTTGTGCTAAGTAATAGGTGGGAACTGTACTTTTAGTATAAGTAGGTAGTTATTCTAAACCATTGGCTAATATGAAGCAGTGATTCTACAAGTTCACATGATGCCAATATGCCAGTATTTCACACTGAGAGCAGGGAGTTGAATAGTAAGGAGTATAATAAGTCTATGTCTGATATGCCAGCAGCCAGGTGGCTCGTGAAGCAACTCCGAATAGGGATCAAAGGCTACGATGGTGTATAAGTGTTACATTGTTAGACAATCGGGCTGTGTAAGTTCCTCCTCTTTTATGGTATAGTGCACTTGTACATTATAGACGAATCATTGGAGTTTTCTCTGGAAACTGGATCCTGGTTGACAGACTACAGTTTCATGGGCATACAGAGACTAATACAAGGGAGAGAAAGAGAGAGTGTGACTGTACAAAATATAAGAAGGATCTTTTGAAGAAAGATCTATTGGAGCTTTAAGTGGTCCTGTCCCGAAAAACGGCATGAATGCATGAGTCCTCGTGTAGCTTTAGCTAATTTTAGATTTTAACGCTGAGATCCCATATCCATTTAGACCAGCGTTAATTCCAATATTCCGATCTAAACCTACACCTCCTATTATAAAGAAGCATCTACTCTAAAACACATCTAACAACCTTAAATAAAACGAAACGGTCGCCTAATGCAAATTACTCTAATTTATACAGATTTAAGATGGAAAGCGCTCCTAGGAAAATTTCTCCGTGGCGGTTGTTTTGCCGCGATTATATCGGGGCATGTAATGCGTGTGCAGTTGCTAGCAGTCGCCGGCGATGTATCGTCACACTGGTCATGTGTACTAGATGCGATATGGTGAAATGGAGGAGGCATCATTTCTTAGATGGAACACAAAGAAACAAATGTTTTTTTTCCAAGTATTGGTTTCTTTTGTAATATACAATGTGTACTTATAATAAGCACAGTGATACATTTGTAAAACGAGGAAGAGCGAGGTTTATCCTAACACAAGTATTTTCGGATTACTTTCTGGGAAGCCCCAGCAACTTAATTGTATAAATTTACGTTAATAAACACATTTTTTATTTTTTTAATAATGTTATATGGTCACAGAAAACATAGATGCACATGCAAAAACAAACATAGAACTAGGAATTCCTAGTGATAGTGTTAGTGAGTTCAAGAATTAGTTGAAGAAACAATGAATGGATTGTGTAAATAATGCCTATGGCTAGAAAGGAGGTGACTTGTGATGTTTGTAAGAAGCATGTAGATGCAGCAGCGCCGAGCCCAAATAAATTGGGATAGAGCGAGAGTACATGAATGAATTAGATGAAGAATAGATTCATAGATCGATATTTGTATAGGATGGGTAAAGATGAATTGAGATTACCTCAGTATATAGTTTTTCCCAGATCGCAACCCAGTAAGGCTTTAAAAAAACGTTGAATGAACCAAAGTAATGGTAACTCTTACTCCTTTCTATTTAAATAAACAAAAATTGATTCCAGTAATGCGTGCGATGGTAGTGGTCAGCGACATATTTATATTTAACCTCTTAAATGCTTTGCCAACCTGAGATCGAAAGTCACTTGCACGTCATAAAACGAATAGGTCTTTATGACACTTACATATTTAGTGATGTTTCCGTTTACTGGAAGTGCTATCAAACGTAAGATGCAGCGTGTGGCCACCCACAAGATGGAACGACAATCTGCTGAAGATTGCAGAAAGGCGATGGATAAAGGCGAAATAGAACTGATCGTAGTGGAAATCTTTGGTGGAGATCATATGCAACAGTGGCCGTGTTTTGGCTCAAATTTATCAATGGAAATTGGTGTCAAAGCAATTATAAGAACTATATGAGCGTTAAATTTTACTTGGAGATACCTTTCAACTGTTTATCTTGATAAACTGTTCACTGATACAGATCATGTTTTTCCTAAAATATATCAACAGCAGTCATAATAAGTTGTATGCTTCCAAAACCACGTTGTACGTCTTTCGTCTTCACGTTTTTCCTTAACAAAACTTGTGATGACTTAACTTAGAGTGCGCGATTCTTTTGTAGAAAAAAATAATTCCTTATTGATCTTAGAAATTGCCCAATAAATTGTGCCAATCAACTTTACTGTAGTTACTCCAAATTGTAAAGATAGTTTACGTAACTCCATTATTCGTGGCTAACCTTAAGAGTTTGGAAATAATGTCAAATAGTACAGTAGTTAAGTAGTAGTGCACTTAAGTAGGTACAGGCTATGTTCTACTGAAAGCTTGTAGAGAAAGTCCAACGAACACTTGGATTTGAAATAGTCTAAAACTGACGTCAATTTATAGATCATTATGTTATTGCTATGTCATACTATTTACTCAAAGTATATCGTATGATACCAGTTTATATATCGTTAATGATATATGTAGGAAAATTCTTCCATTTTGACAAAATACTGTTAAAAAAAATGGTTTTTAATGGAACGTTTTAAACAGCAAAAATAAATCTGTTCTATTTTTTTTTTCCATACCCACTATTAATTCTATATAAATGGCAATTTTCATGATTTATTTTCATCTTAAAACGTTAACCATAAAACGCAAACCCTCCAACCTAAGCCTTCATGGCATATTCAGTAATTCTTTACGCCAGCGCAGGCGCAGCATGTTACGAGGTATTACGAGGAGGTGCTCCACTAGTAGCCGACTAATCGCAGGCCCGAGGTCAAACCGTGTAGGAGCCCTGGGGCCCGCCACGTTTATTATAATAAGCTTCGCTACCATTATGAAGTTTACCCATCGCCCTTTATGTTAGCTTACGGAAATACGGACTAGCGTTACAGAAATTATTTTCACATTAATTTGGTTTAGCTTGGTTTAGATGACAAGATGTCGGATTAAGATTTGCTTTCATTGGTCGTTCTTGTAATTGGAACGCGAGATGTATTGTGTTCTCTATTAGTAATGTTTATTGAATGCTGCTTACACTTTACATTTTGATTCTAGATTCTATAATAATTTAGTAAGTAATGACATTGGATACCTTTTTCTCTGAGGATTTGTCTTGTCTTTGGTATATTTTAGTAGTTATGTAAGATTAGTATCTAAAGTAAGCATTCTATACACAACATCACGCCTGTAATCCTCGAAGGGTAAGGCATTGGTGTACCCATAGTACACCCAAGTTTGGCACGTATGTTTAAGTCCCGTATAATAAGGGGCGAGCCTATTACCGTCAACCGGACACGAAACTGATACTGGTCTCCAGGCTGATACTGAGAAATCCAATATACTTACACTTAACATTTTGATCTTAGTAGGTAAAAGATACCGAAATCATACAGACATTGTCCTGGTATTTATATGAAATTGAAAGTCTTCATATTTGTAAAAGCGATGATAAAAACGGACTTACCTATTAGCGCTTCGACGTGGTAACTGGGTATGATCTCATTTGCGGTAGTCAGTTTGGCGGCGGTAATGGTACACTGAAACAAAACACAACCAACATATAACATCAATCAAACAAAATTATACGACCATCGATCGTTCCAAGAAACAATTTAATAAGCAAACATACCCAAATAACATGTTGCGTTACGAATAAAGAAGACGCCAACGGAATCAGGCTAATAATTATCAATAAAAAATGTATAGGTTTTGATGACAAATAAAGCGGCTAGTCCAACAATAATGACTGTGATTGACTCAACAAATAATAACGGTTGTTAACAAATAATAAGGCTTAGTCGCAATAAGTTAATTTCATCGACATCTGCTCGGTTGCGCAAGATTCAGTCGTCCCCAAATAAAGTTTCGACAAAAAGCCGCAATTATTTCATTGTACTAGTATTACAAAATCGACTTCAAATTAGTCGCATCGTGACAACCCTACCGGTCGATATAGAAGTCTATTGAGTTTTAATCGCGTGATCTTTGAACCGTTGCCAAATGTTCGCGGGCCCTGCATTGTCGCTACATTACAGAATGATTCACGATCCCTGGTTTTATAGCTGAAATAAAGTGTTGTTCCTCACTTTACACAAATAATATAAATTATCGATGCTTGAACAAGATTACGTGATATTATACTTTTAAACTGGAACGTCGAAATTTTTAAGTTAACGATCTTGTTTATGACATCGTAAACTAAGTATATTGCGATATTTGTAACGAGCCTTTGTTGTAACTTGTAAGTTTCGTTCATCCTGCTTGTAAATGATACTATTTATTTTAGAAATGTGATTTAATAAGTGATTTTGTCGATATATTACAAAGTACAGGGTATTTACAGTTTCTTTATCGATTGATTGAAATGAGGTCCAACTTTATGATTTCCTCCAACATTGACTATCTCCATATCAGACGCATATATACATCAAACATACCTTACTTACAAGACGTTATCAAGATTTTCTAAAAGGGAACTTCCACAAGTCCAGCCATCGTTGCTCATAACCAAATGAGTGGGAAACCCAAGAAATAACTAAATATTCATAAAACTACTTTACACAGATGAAATTATATAGTACAGAGACGTATTTTATTCGCATAAGCGGAAAATAATTTCTTTATAGGCATTGACTCGATTAGCAACGGGCTTTACGATGCGCCTAGGCTGCTCCGGGTGCCAGCTTTATTGCAGACCTATACTTAAGTACTAGGTACACATAGTTGTATCCAACTAGTTAATAATGATTTAAACCTTCCGTTAATGAAAAATTAGACTTGTAACGCAGAAGCTAGTAAATGTTAATGGATGCTAAAATTTTATGCAAATTTTAGGTTTGTGTCTAAGAGTTAAGGTAACTGGGGGATAATTATAGGGTACGTGTTGTGGGAGGCAACATTTTAAGGCGAACAATACTAAAATTTAATGGAGTACTTACGTTCAAACCAAGAGCATATTAATAAATAAATAGGTAATACCAGTCCGTTACCTACTGTCCAAAGGCAGAGCAAAAACCCTCTTCTCGTACAGAGAAGGCACGTCATTAACGCTTGATCAAGATGGGTTTTCTCAGATTGTCTTGAACATAAGAATTGGAACCCGAATTTGAACCTACAACCTTAACCCTTGCATGAGAGACTATGCAATAGAACAGGAACAATTGGTGGGGCAACGTATTTTTTTTAAAAAAGATTGCGAAAATAATGCCATGACCACTAAGCCCAGTAGTTATGGCATTATTTTCTTTTTCTCATCACAATACATGCTATTTGTATCCTCCCTTGATCTTAACATTTCATTCATTGTATTAGTCAACAAGCATTGCAATGCATCTTCAAATTAATTGCTTCCATGTATCTAAAGTCGAAACACTGCGATCAAATCACACACAACGACCACTATTTCCCAACAAATGATGATATGGTTGCTTAACTAGATATTTTCATGCCAGCTGATTTGTTCATCAATGAGTTTATGTATCATACCGAAACAAAGGTACAAACAATTTGAAAGTATCATTACGTGGTTAGCTATTGAAAAACTAGGTGCCGCGCCTACTTCTGACACAGTGCTGTTTAGTTTGGTGGACCTGACACGTGCCGATATTACCTATTTACACATGGAAACTGCGTACATATTTAAATTCTTTCCTTCACTATAGTTCACGAAATTATGTTTGTTGCACAACGTTATATTTATACAAAATAATCATATTTTCAGCAAATGTACTATATTGATGTGTCACATGCATTGTGATCTACATACAACATAAAAAATAAATTTTGCTACAATGACAGATCCCTTTTAGCCCGGGCTTCCTGGCATTTGTTATTAAATTATAAGAATCTAAGAAGAAGAAGCGATAATTTCGCTATCTTAAACTTATGGCTATAGTAGAGTATTAATCAGTTCCTCTGTTAAACTATTGTTTAACAGAGGAACTGATTAAAACTCTACGGAGAGGCAGACTGGCAATCGTTAGTTATTACTAACGATTGCCAGTCTGCCTCTCCGTATGTCTCAACACATCATATCAGATGCAAAAGCCGATGATTCTGATACACAAAGCATTCGAAGCCTCCGTTAATAATCCTCGCTTAAGATTGATGCGACAGACCTACTCTGCCTATCTCACATCTTATTAAGCAACTGACTCTAACACGACAATAGGAACTAATGCTAGCGTTAATTTCGCATTTACAAGCAACCGTTTTATAGACGTTAAATGAAGTAAAATAGAATGAAATCATATGTAATGAAATCATATGAAATCAAATTAAATGTAATGATATGTAATGAAATCATATGAAATGAAATTAAATGAAATGAAATCATATGAAATGAAATGAAACGACATGAAATGATTTGAAATGAAATTTACATCTCTAAGTAGATAGTTTCAGACACTTAGGTACACGCCAAAATATTTTAAAAAATAAGTCGGTTCCGTGGGTACACTGTATTGACAAAATAACGGAACGTTTTCTAGGCAATAGTACCAGCTTCTTAAAAGTTACCAACCATGGTATCATTACATATAATCATAACTACTCTGCAGCGTAAGTACTGTGTAATGTAACTTTACACTGGGTCTCATGCAGTAGGTAGTAATAAATGACTGAGATAAATGTGTTTTTGACACGCTTTTTATGAAGCTTGTGGGTGAGTTGGATTGGAGAGTAAGATCGTAATATAAGGGTGTACTGTTTCAGGCTTTCGTAATGCCCTACGACACAGCACTTTCGACGGACTTTCGACGGGACTTGCCAATGTTTAGTTTGACAAAAATACTGATAGACTGAAGAGAAAGTGTGTATTTCAAATTCCACTTTGTATAATATTGTTTTCAATATTTGTGTGTGTGCCGAGTCGAATTCACAATTGTTACGATTCACTTAACATAGCACGATAACAAAACAGCTCACCGGATTGTGCGCAGTCTTAGAAATCAATCTACAAATCCCTATAAAAATTCAAAAACAATTTATAACGTGTTTACAGCATCAATTCATGCATACCCGCCATTACTCCAGTTTCTTTAAACACACAAACTTACGCAACTTCCCTTGATGATGTTGATGATAATATTAGGTAATATAATGGTAGCAAGGCCGGTGAAAAATATAGGCACCTACGTAGAAGCTCGTTTAAACAAAATATTGCTTTGGATTGATGATACGAGTGGCCATTACGGCTTGCGAACAGTGGTTAAGATGTAATAACAATAATTAAGACGTTGGATGCCGTTCCGAGTTGATCCGGATCGCCATTATGCGCGTACGACGTTGTTACACGTGAATTGTGTGGGTAATTTCGGATTGATCATGGTCTGTATAAAATTGTATGTAGGCAAGTGTCGTAAAAGGCCATCCCTGTTGGATTTTAGTTCGTTGTTTGTTTTTTTTTATATTTACTTGGACTGTATTGCATTTGCGAAGATTTCAAAACGATTGCTGTTTAACCAATTAACGTTATAAGGTACTAGGTAGCTAATTATCGTCAGTCTATCCTTTTCTCAAGTATGTTAGGGTCGGCTTATAGTCCTACCGAATACTCGTATTTTACATGGAACGACCGCTTATCTGATGTCTCCAACACCTTAACGTGCTTTCCAAGGGTCTCGATGTGTAATGTTTGGTCCCCCATACACAGACCGACCTCCAAAATCTTTAATTGGCATTTATCATAATCTTTGAGAGTGCTGATTGAGAGCTAGGTAGTTCATGTCCTAGTTAGCTTTAATCAAAATAATATGTAGATCACAGATCATCATGGAGCATAATAACATAGTTGGGTAGAGGAGGTCAGATGGCAGTCATTATTAAACCTTATTACTAATGTCAAGAACTCAAGATGCACCTGGTAAGACTGGAAACTTAGATACTTAGTCGATGTCTTGGGTAACATCTGATGATAAACAAAAGCGAAAAAACAAAATGTCATCATGAGTTACGTAAATTTTGAAATCACTTTTATTTACCCACTGACTATAATAATGATATACAGGACAGTAAAACGTGAGTATCATAAAAATGTGATTCATACGCACTCATGTGGGACACAGATATGTTGGCAAGGATCACAGTTTTGGGGTTATTACTTTAGGAACATTTACGACTGCAAATGTAATTTAACCAGTTGTCTCAGCAATCATATATGCTGTGTAAATGAGTAGGTGGAAGACGTGGGGAAAATCTAGATCCATGACATACACGGTTCTGAAGATGTTGAAATCCCAACACTGTTCAGTATATTACTAAGACTTTTCTTCCCTTCTTTATTCTTCAATACTATCTATCTCTGAGGAGCACTTCAAACGTAGAAAAATAGCCAACGACAAAATTTTACCAAAATTGGTTGGCTTTAGCCAGTTCATTAAGTGGCTAAGTGGAGGATTTGTCAAGTTTATAACTGTAGATACATAATTTGTAATGACGAAGGGACAATTGGGAAATAAATTAAAGTTTTTGTTACCACTAAAAAGGATTCTATTGCCCTACAATTTGACAACGTTCGATACATTATTTAGTTCGCTATTTCACAACTTGTCAAGATACTCGACTTTAAAGAGAAGGGTCCTTTATTGATTTCATCGCTTTTGGGATTTTTTTATTACTTTTGAAAGTGATTGCAGTTCGAATTGCGTAATGGATCGCTTTTATAAGGAAGACGTTAATGACGATATTTTAAGGACTGTTGGGTAATATTTCGTTGAATGTAAAGCGTTTTCTTTTAATCGTATATAGAGATAAAATTGTTCATCAATTTCAAAGAACTTAAGTGGTTTCGACCCTTAATAAATCATCTCCTTCTGTGTAACGGTGTTTTATTCATTTCAGTTAGTCATTAGTTTTCTTTTAACGTTTACTGAACCAAAATCTTTTTAATTAGGTTCCACTTATAATATCCCGTCACAACGTTTTTTTGAAAATTCATATCAAAGAATAGGAAGGAAATACTGACACAAAATCCGGTACATTCTCATTTAATAACAGACACAGTCCATAAACATTTCAGTATGCGTTTGCGCCGTATTTTCATGGAAACCTTGTTAGTCATTGTAGTCACATTTTTTACATATTTTTTCCGTATTATAAGGAAGTGGCGTCGAGTCGTAGATCACGGATGCGCGCGCGCTGCTCCGGGAATCATCAGAATTTTATTGCTAGCGTTAACCTACCTTAAGTATGGTATGCAAAAAACTAAATGTGCGAATTGTTTGAGTAATTATTTATAATTTACGGTGCTAGATAGGTACTTGCTTGTTAACTTGATTCAAATCTCAAATCTAAATATACTATCGGGTTACTATTTTTTATTATTTAGTTTTGTTACCTTACTATTCCATTGCAAACTGTACTTTATTTGTTAATGTTAAAGTAATTTTTCCAAAAATCATATTTGTCAACGGTTTTAAGAGCTAAATTGCAAGCGCAAGATACTCGCAGTTCTTCTATTCTCTTGAATTTTGTGATTTGGTGTTATGTTAGTGTCGAATAAATATTTTCTATTTATTTTATAAATTACATAGTAATTTGTTACATAATTATACAAAAATTAACGAAACTAATTTGTACGACTTCTTTCGCTGTAAATAAAAATAATTAAAGGAAACCACCATTTATTATAGTCATGTAGATAGATAGTAAAAAGAAACTACATTGCTTTATTTTCTGTCCTTACATACTTCGAAATTTTTAAATGTACCATATTATGGTCATATGCCATATGATACAAATGGTCTCAGTTATTGCCCGGTAGCAAATCATTGCTCGGTAAAACAGGTGTCGTCAAATGTATGCCATTTTGTTAAAAATACGAATTCAGACACTGGCAAAATATAACTGGGCTATCTGGGTATTTTGAGTAACATCTTAATTTCATTTTACTTTTTGATTAGTTTTGCTACAAAAAATGTTTTTTTATTTTATTAATTTCGCTAATATTTTTGATGAGTTGCAAAGTATTCCAGTTTGTAGTAGATTAAAAATGTGGTGGCAGTTTCTCTTCATAACGCGGAATACTAAAAATACGCCCGTCATCTCACAACGTTATACAAAAGTAAAAGAAAAAAACCAAGACGTTATTCATAGTTATTATTTCCGTAAATAATGCAGGAACAAAATAAATATAACTATATGTAGCTACTAACTACTGAGCAATAACAGTTTACATTTTATTCTACTAGCTGCAAGAATTTAGCGCAGAATGTTATATTTTAATAGCGAATTAGTGTTTTTACACTTTAAATTATACTGAATAAAATAAACGACAGGATTAATGGAATAACTATTTAAATCAGCAGCCTAGAGAAGGCCGTTGGTGAAGTGAATAAACAAAGAATAACTTTGACATAACTTTACTTGGTATACACTTATGCAAAGAGATTTTTTATAGTCTGTGGATTTTTTTTTTTTTAATGATTTCGATTTTACTTGATCCGTATTATGAAGCTCAGAGTCTAGATTTGTGTCCGGTTCCTCTATTTACGTTTTTCTTTGACAATTTATTTAACACCCTTTCAGGTTTAGTACATTGAATATTTACATATATTATATTATTTAACATTATAAATTGGGACTTAAACAAGTGAAATTTACCCACATTATAAGTACCTAGTATAAGTAGACCACTACCCGAAGCCTTTGTGAAATACAAGCGTGATGTTGCATGTAACGTTATGTAATTTTATCAAAACTTGTGAATACATTTCCGAGACCATACTAGAACATATGAAAAAAAAATAACTTCCACTTGTTCTAGTACAAAACAAAATCGATACCACAGAGTAACGATATGACGTACCTGTATAAAATCAGATAGCCAAAGTAAGGTACCCTGCACGACCCCTGTTTATTATGCGCATGAATAATTTGTTCCTATTACTGATTTATATATGATAAAGCACCCAACGGAACCCACGATATCGGCCGTGTATGATTTAATATCTGTATGATTTTTCTTGCCCTGTGGCCTAAATTTTCTAGTCATGGTATTGATTTAAAGTGTTTTGGAGGCACTCGAGCGAATCCTTTAGACTGAATCGACAATTTACTTTAGTTAAATACCAAATAGAATTCAAATACTTTAGGTTAATAAATTACTACATGTGCCCTGTAGCTTCACCTGCTTCTAAAATTTGAAGCGTGATGTTAAATAGCTTATAACCTTTCTAAAGAATTGGTCTATCAAATGATAAGATTTTGATTAATTCGACTAAACAAAAGAATAGACAATCTCTTCAGATTTATTAGTACATATAGACATTAGTACATATGACATAGACACATGTACCTAAAATGTACCTTTTGTTTCAGTTAGCTTTGCAATCTCCGGGAGAAGTTTTTGAATCCCCTAATTTTTATTATTATTATTCATTTATTTGTCAGATAACATGATCCAAAATGGTTAGTAACAATCGAGCTTAAACACTATGTTAGTAGGCAACGAATTTTAGTACAAATAATCAAATCAAATCATAGTGAGAACATTCACACATAATCAAAAACAATTCAATCATAGTCAGAAACATTATAAATAGAATTACAATAGTTTAAAAAACATGAAAAGACATTAACACACACAAGGATTAGTAACGCCTGCTAAACGGTTTTGCCCGAACATGCCTGCTGCAGCAATGCAGCATGTTTGCTTGCTAATGCTATCAAGTTGGGTTTAAAAATTTCTCACGTTACTTCTTCGAATGAATCGCGGCCTGTCTAAAAAAGACTATTAAAAATGTACATAGGAAGTATCGAAGACGCATCAACGGAAGAACACCGCTTTATCTTTCTTTTTTATATTTGACGACCGATGTGGCGCGGCGGGCGAAGGTCCGCCTGCGACGCAAGAGGTTGCGGGTTCGATTCCCGCATTGGGA
Organism: Phlogophora meticulosa; assembly: GCA_905147745.2. Taxonomy (NCBI): domain Eukaryota; kingdom Metazoa; phylum Arthropoda; class Insecta; order Lepidoptera; family Noctuidae; genus Phlogophora; species Phlogophora meticulosa. Next base: position 6,877,226 of record LR990535.1, on the reverse strand, counting down.
CAAATATTTGTACGATCTACAAATATTTGTTCCGGGTGTTCTGGGTATTTTCTATATATATAATAAAAATATCTATGTAATGTACTGTATTAAGTATATCAGTCATCTAGTACCCATAACACAAGCTCTGCTTAGCTTGGGGCTAGATGATGCTGTGTGAATTGTCCAGCAATATTTATTTATTATTTATTTTATCTCCGAAGAGATTAAAAATAGACTGAATCTTCAACAATTACCTTGTACAAAGCTTCACGTAGGTAAAAGTTAATGAAACAACTTTCACTTAATTTCAATATTGCATCGGCACGTTCATATAAAGGCCTGGTGAAATTATAATTATTTATTTCAGAGTACATTCATTTGATTTTCATACTAACAAGCTGGCTAAGAAGTCCCATACAATAGACATCAACGAAGACATCATTATTGTGCGATCTAACTTTATAATAATATATTATTTCTGAAAATTATGTGGTTAATAAAATCAAACTTATAATAAATCTTAATTATATAATCTAATAAAAATAAGTATGCCAATTTTCTAAACCCATTACGAAAGAAGATCCGAACATGATCACATAAATTCCATCGCAAGACCTTACCTTAAGTGCGGGCCACACGTTACAATCATTCCATCGAATTCGGACCATCGTTTCGTACATTTTAATGTGGCCACATTAAGTCTCATCTCCGTTATTAGTCAGAAACTGGTCTGACTTCCTACGTCTACAGGATGTTGCTCCATATACGCCATTCATTAACTTAATGGCTTTGGGCCGCGATGATTTTTATTGCGAAACATCGATCTGAATGCGCAGACGCATCGGTTCGTGTGAATGGGTTTTTAATGAAACTGTGGCTTTTGTCATTTTAGTTTTTTTTAAAGAATATTTATGCTATTTTGCAATTACAATAACACTGGGAGATGACGATTTGTTTTATGCGCAGTGTTATACCATTACAATAGTCCTAGTATATCATAGACCTAATACTGACCTATCTTAACATTTACATGAACTATGATTGCAAGTCGCTTACCTAGGAATATTAAAATAAATCAGCTCCCCTATTTTTGCGTAATTTTAACAAAATGGTTTTTATTTGAGTCAAAGTTTCTGTTGTGTTAAAAATAATTTAATAATGCTAGATAAATCTCACAAATTACATGAAATAGTCACAAATAACACATACATTTTACGCTCTATCACGCTCTCACGAACATAAGTACCTGCCTTGAAATATTCAATGCGATCTCTTCAATCAATAAAGAGAACATTTTTTTTTCTTATTCAGTACTTTAATGCCAAGACTTTAACTATTTAACATACTAATCTATGATTGTTAACATGAGATGGTTCAAACGACCCGCCATATAATCCAAAATAAACTTTATCTCTAATACGTTTAAGTGTATTTTCAAATGGGTAGGTTCAGAATAAATCGTGCTTACGGTAGCCGAAATCAAGGGTCAAGAAGATCAAACGTGATCTAAAACTGATATTAAAGATTGTAAAGAGACTGACGCATGCGTGAATGAGATATTAGTGAGGCAAGCAGTGATGAAACTGGTATGCACTGTAGGACACGATTAACTGACCAGCTTATATTACATGGTGAAATATTGTTCAGAGATTTAACAGTCAGGGAGTAAGAAACAGCAGTATTACTGATAGTATATTATCGTCGTGTGTGTCTAAAAAACTTAAAAGAAGAATCTTTTCAGAAATCTTTTTGAGAAAGAGAAACAACCAATCATATTGACAATATAGAGATAATTTAAAAAATTACCTGCCTCTTAGTCATTATTCATTTTAAAAGTAATAAGTTCAGCCTTAAAAGCCTCAGAAGTCTGTTGTTTTATCCAAATGTTCAAATTAAAATGTGTACATATACTTTTGTCCTCAAGTGTAATGCTCTTATAACAATACCCACAACGGACATCAGACACTACTGGATAAGTGATAGACACCGGCCCCCGCGCATTCGCGGTATCTTTTTATACTCGCAATATTTCTTTTATCATTATGTACTTCTTAATGTTAGTAGTCTTTTATCTTTTTTTAGCCTCGTTGTCAGTGTTTCAAGAAAGAGAGGAGGAAAATTATTATTTTAATAGTTATTGTTTATTTTGATTCCTTTTATTAGCCTTATTTAGCCTTGAGTTTGTCGTACCTATACCTTGTCTTTAATAAATTAAGAAAAAACCGGATTTAAAGTCCGTAATTAGCTTAATTTTTTACGTGAAATCAATAAGTTTATACCAATTTTATTCAGCTCATTACTTAAATATGACCTTTAAGAAAAAATCGACAAAAGTGCTAACCGAATAAAGGTGAAAGCTTGTTAAAATGCCGACGTACAACTGAATCCTTACACTTGACGCGACGTCAAACGCACCATTAAAATTATCTTCCGAGCCACGTCAACTCTAATCTTGTTTGCTGGCACAATAAATAAAGTTGCTTTTGATGTAGCCGCTTCGCTTAAATTCGCTTAAATTAAGGCACTCCGCTCATTTGGGCAGCCAATTAACAGCGAAAAGTATCGCGTTCGCCAAAAACTCCGCCAGCGTACTCATCAAAATTGTTCACTTTCATTGTTTCGTCTTTTTACGGGCACCATGATAGGGGTTATTTTTTAATTTTAATAATGACCAACCTTTAGTGTTAATAATTGTGTAAAAATTGTCGTTTGTGGTGATGTTGCGAGAATATGACGGTGTTTTGGCGTTTCACGCCTTCGAGTGTGCTGATAAATTAAATACCAAAATGCCAGAACTTCTTGCGGGGTAGTCAACTTATTTATCTACAAGGCTTGTCTCCTTACATATCAACTACTATGTCTTGCTTTTTATTTAATCCTGTAAGTTACTGGCACTTCAACGGCTCTCAATCCTGCATCACGAAGCCCCAACTACAATAATTACACATCAACTCCTTTAGCAAGTAAAATATTGATTGTTAAGCTCCCTTCGTAGGCTGCCAACATTCAATTAGCATAATGCTTTAAACACCCACACAAAAAAACTCATCTGTACCTTACAAATTTCATTAATTTGACTATAACATCTTAAATAAGGCACAAAATTACTGTTTCGATGCGACGCTGTAATCTTGAGCGCATTAAAACCTTCGTGGGTGGGTAAAGAACTCAGTTTTACGTCCATATATGTAAATTATTATTGGTACAGCCTTGACAGCCTGCAACTGAAATGTGAAGCGTTTTGTAGGTCTCGTACGTTTGATGTTATATTTTTGTTGATCCGGATCTACACGGGTTTACAAAAGGTTTATTGTTCAGTGCAGAAAACCTAAAAGATTATGAAGCAAGTACGCAACGTTATGGGTTGCTTATACAGAAACGAAAAGGGATCACGCAATACAATTACTGTTCTGTTGAGATTGATTTAAAAATTATCTTAAAGTAAACATAGACATTTTAGATACTATATTATCATTTTCTTTATGAAGAAATATTGTAAATGGCTCCTGTTATCTAACCTAGCTAGGTTTAATACATACTACCTGTTTATTACTACTAGGTATATTAAACTTATCAATGGCATACATCTGTTTGCATCATTCAAACCCAACCACCAATTTCTTACCCAACATTACTACCTTCCTTGACACCTCAAATATTTGCGCATTTTACATGGGCAGGTAATACTTACGTCTCCCGCACCGAATCAGGTAGTAACATTGATTATTTATAGGTATTAACATCTCTCTATAGATTCCGAGATAATAAGAAGAGTCAGTGACATTCATTCGGACATTCAAAGCCGCGTGTGAAATGACAGCTGATTCCTTAAAGATCTGACTGTACAATTTTAAACCCTGCTGTAGATTTACGAGAATGAGATTTAGTGGGTTGTGTTAAGGTTGAAAATTGTGTTGAGCAAAAGTAAAGTTATGTTGGTTAACAATGTGTCTCATCTCCAACGGATCAAGGCTTAATGCTTCGCCGTGAGAATTAATTTCGTGGTGTAATGACCTTCAGGTAACACTAATACTGTGACATCTTGTGGGAAAAGCTTCTGAATGTATGTTAATCTATTTTATAGGCAAGTTCATGGCAATGAATTATTAATTATTGCATAACTATGCGTTTTATCGGAGATTCGATATTTTGATAAAATTGAATTCTCATGAATAAATATTTAAAATATTGGGTAATAATGAGAATGAAAATATTTTTATAATTTACCAACAAATTGTGCATCTTTATTGGAAAAAATAGATATCACGCAACATAAACTTTGATTTTAATCTTCTGAGAGATTTTACAGTTATCTAACGTAGAACTCATTCAAAAATTTCAAAAGTTATAGTTAAGCAGATTTTAATGGATACCTCAAATACTTTACGAGGGCGTAAAAGTACAAAATTATTGTTACCATTTAATCTGTCTATTAAGTAACGCTCATAAAATACTAATTAATTACAGGTATAGTTAACATGTTAAGGAGTAATTAACTCGAGAATTATAAATCAAATAATTAATAGTTACGGTATTATTATGATTAAATGCGTCCGCTTTATCCCTTAATAAATATAAAACTATGTGTAGTAAAAAAGCAATTTATCAAGCAGTAGGCGGTCACTACTGAACGAGGGCCTTCTTTATAGATTGTGAGAGCGAACGATTTGGGCCTAAATTGCCAATGTTATAATCACCATTAATTAAGAAATTATAACGTATCTTGCGGATAAAAATCATCAGTAGGTCGGTAGGTGCAATATTTTAAAACGTTTGGGCTATGTTGGTAACACTTAACACATAACTTCACGCCTGTAATCCCCTGAGGGTTGGGCAGAGACGTAGGTACCTATAGTACACCCACATTTCGCCAGTTATGTTTAAGTTCCATGTAATAGGGGCAGAGCCTATTGCCAGCAACCGGGCACACATCCAGACTCAGGGCTGCTACTGAGAAATTTCAGATGACCCTACATTTTTTTTATTTCATTTTTTAATAAAACGTTGCCCCACACTAGGAATTTCTACTGTGTCGTGGGTGCGTTTACAAATATTTAAAGTCACTTACACGCACAGCCAGACCCGGAACAACTACATACAGGCCGTATAAATATTAGGTACGTGCGGGGATCAAACCCAGGGCCTCGTGCTCAGCAGTAGCGCTTCCGACCACTAAACCAACAAGGCAGCCGGTAAATAAAGTAAAAATAACCGGCCAGAGTATTCCCACACTTCCAAGTTGTCGTCATAAAAAAATAACAAGAAAGAAAAAACACCTCAAAAAGATGTACGTCTTCGTTACTAGGAAGTGCAACTCGATACACTAGAGGCCGAGAGAAACTGGTCGCGGGTGGTCTCCACTTTATTTTTTGACTGGTTCCTGTAATTAATGAGTTCAATGGTCATGTACGTAACGCGTAATATGAATAGACGTTGTAAAAGTTATGGTGAATGAATATTAAACACGTATTCAGTTAAGTATATTCGGAGATGAATATTTTATTCGATTGAATACACTTTTCAGAATTGATCTCGTATCTTGCGCAAATAAAATGAATGTAAAATTTTGTTTCGAAAATATTTAATTTAATAATTGATTAAAAGCTGTAATTTAATATTCATATTTCATTATTTTATGTACAAAACTTGCAAGCATGTAATTGCAAGTTTATGCCGTCAAAATCGCATGACGAAACCGTAGAAGATCAAGATAGCAAAAGATAATTTACGTTCAGTTAAAAAATATTTTAATTAAACCTCTATTTACTTATGCCATATCTCTCATATCGGTACGATGTGGAACAGTCAAAAGTCGAGCGTCGAGATACCGATCTAGATGAATATTAATTGAGAATTTGTTGGTTACAAATGATGTGGCCGCCACTGTACGGAATAAGTAGTTACGAAATGAGTATTTTGTATGGAAACTTAGAACTAAGTAACGGTACTTAAAACTTAGGTCTAAACCATAGATATCATGACCAATCCCCTCGACAGTCTCGTTGGTCTAGGAGTTGTAAGCTCTACTTCTGAGAATGAGGTCCTGGGATCGATTTCCTCGTCGAGTTAAGAATTATTTAGTTGTCCATGTGGATTTGCTTAGTAGTAGCCTGGGGTTTGAATTTGTGCCCGGTTGATGGCAATAGGCTTACCCCTTACATGTGGCTTGGAAGATAACTAGAAAAATGTGGGTGTACTATAGGTTAACCTCCGCCTAAGCCTTTGGGAAAACAGGCGGGAAGTTATGTTATCATAAGTATAAGGTAACGTTCTTGTGATTAAATTAGTTCCTGACAAAGTCTTAAGGTAAAGTGTGTGAGCTTTCATTGTGAGAAAGAACGGTGTAAAGGAGATTGTTCTAGACCGCCCTATAACCAACAAACATTTGACGTGTACGTTAATTTTAATTATATTTTAATATGCTTTGTAAAAATAATAAATTCAAGCGGACACTGTTTAATTCTTAATAGATTTTTAAAAGTGAGCTCATTGATTTTATTACCAACTAAACCCGCCATCTTTCAAGGAATTGTCAATGTGAATGTCACAAAAGATTTGATAGTGTCGCTCTCGCTCATATTACATAAATATCGATATCGACGACGATGTCCATACTATCTAGTGATAAATAATGGGTGTTCGATATTTATCACTTCCAAAACATTGAAAATGTGCAACATAAAAGTTTTTCATGCATATTTTTTTCATGGAATTAGTTCCGTGAACATTTTAATGGAACTTATGATGAATATGACCTAGCACGATTATGATGAAAATATAATTAACAAAACAAACTCACAAAAAAAATAACCTCAAAATCAGTTTCTTTTTTTTAAATAAATCTGTTCTCTAAAGTGTCCGTCAAGAAACTTTGTTCTTATGGGCTACTAAGGGCAATTTACAAATAGAAAATGATTTTTTCTATGCTGTTGGCTCCAGGGCGAACAATATATGGGCGTAGAACAATCTCCTTTCCCCGGCGTCTCGCTAATAAACTTTTAATAAGCCGTCAGCAACCGCCTGCAAGTTTTTGTTTAGATTTTCAATTATAAATGCTGTCCAAATATAGTTGGCCAACAAAATCCATCAAACCACTATCTCAAATCGTCCGTCGACTTGAAAGTCGATCGTCGTCATCCAGTTAAGGCGTCCGTATATGATATTGTTACAAAAACGCGTATCACAGTCGACTTTTCACTGACACGCCTTATAAAGTTCTGTAATCCAATAGCAATGCCACTTTGACGGGAAATCTTTGATACACGCAGCATTTTTGTTGAATTCTATGAAATTGAAGGGAGAGATTTTAACAAAAAGTACCGATTGATACGGACATATGTCTTCTGTTCATATGGCTGTCATATAATCTTGACGTCGACTGTACGTGCTTATGTAGACATCATAATTTAGCTAGCACTTCGGTATGTGACTGCCGTTTGTAGTCGGTTCAGTAGGACTATTTCACTAGTGAAGTTAAGAACATCACAGATGTGATAAACTTGCTAATTTATAAAGTAGTAAACTACCGTTACGGTTAGTTTCAGCCACCTATCTTTCGGTTTACGCCGCTTAAATACATTCTATGGTAGTAAACGCCATTTTCATCGTCCTCATCAAAAACGACTTATCTTTATCTTTACCACGATACACAAGACAACCTTACGGTCTAACGCAAACCTATCTTAAATATGGAACCAATTTCTTGAGAGAAATAGAAAATCAAATGAAGTAAAAAATCCTCCTATTGAAATTAAACTGATGATGTTACTTCATTCATTCTTACTTTTTTTTTTTTTTTTTTAAAAACGTTGCCCCACACTAGGAATTTCTCCTGTATCGTGGGTGCGTTTACAAACATTTAAACTCACATACACAAACAGCCAGACCCGAAACAACTACCTGTAGGCCATACAAATATTTGTTCCGTGTGGGGATCGAACCCACAACACGCGGCGCAGCAGCCGATGGCTCAACCACCGCGCCAACCGTGTCGTCATTGTTTCTTTAATTATACATACATACATAAACTCATGCCTTTTTCCCACGGAAATAGGCAGGAACTACAGAATGCCACCTACTACGATTCCTACATACTCCTTCTGGTCGTTGCGAGTATTACGCACGTGACCTTTCTGAAGAACATCATGGTGATGGTGATTAAATCAAACAAGATATTCCCCCAAAACCCCAAAGCCTTTTACCACCTCCTAATGCCTTGCTGGGACTAGTAAGTGGGGCAACAAACTCACAATCAAACCATCTGTTTGAAAACATAAGCTTAAAAAAAACGAGATTTAAAATCAACACATAATATAACAACATATTCGCTTGTCTAAAAGTTAAAGATAAATCAATAACAATAAATAACAAATAAACGTTTACAAGTGGGCCTATTGTTTTGAACTGCACCTTGTTATACGTCTATGATAAATGAATTCTTTGTATTGTTCTCAGGTACAAACTTTAAACATTCTCAAATCATTCAATTTTATCGATACGTGCTCCTCTTATCAAACGTATTTTAAAATAACAAGCTAGCTTTTATGTAGGCATATGTACGTAGAAAGTTTTACCTACGCGTAACTTGTTGGATCAACGACAAGTAAATTATTTGATGGGCTTACGAATTCTGTTAATAGATGCTAGATTCAATCTTTATTCATTTGTTACTGTTTATCTTCAAATACCTAATTTTTGGTAGGGAAACACCGACATAATCTTATTCTTAATTTATGTAATTATATGCCAGTAAAAGTGTTCCTTTAAAACCTATTTACAGAAATGAATATAATTTCATAAACATTTCATTTCTTGTCCAATAAAAAGAAATATAGATTATTATTTTCTAGACCACTATAATGATGTAGAACAGTATAAAGTGAGTGTGTGTGAATAGTAGAATACAAAGCCTAAAACAAATATTTCATTTCAATTTGACCATCAAAAACGCACTTTTTAATGTCTCGTCTCTTTATCCCATAGTCCGCATTCAAGATGCCAACCCACACTCTCTTGCAAGTAGCTCCAAAAACCAATCTCATCAAAATCATAATTACATAGTAGCATGACCCCTTCAATTTTCTCAATCACCAGTACCAAAGCCTTGAGCAAACTAAGACAAGCCAAAAGTAAAAGTACCAGACTTGATACAAAGATAACAGCACAATATCTTTATCAGGTGTCCAGAAATTACAAATGTTGGAAGACAAGGCCGCTTGAAGAATTTTAGACCGATGCGTGCAGAGATCTATATTACGAAACGGCTGTGATCAGATAAAGCGCTAGCGTTCGTCGAAAGCGAACTCGAATGCTCCCGACAGACGTCATAGAAACGCCCGCGTGCCACAACAATGTACTTGGTGTAGGGTTGCCACAGTTGAGCATAAGAAGAAAAGACAAATGTATTGAACTTACAACGTAACTATGATGCTGGCTGATTTTATTTATCGAATGAAAAAAGAAGCTTGTTATGAGATTTCATATAAAAGAAATATAAAGAAACTGGTATCTTGTGTATTTACAGACGATTCCAGCCTGGACTACTCATATATCCTGAGTGCTCTGATGCCTGATGCAGGATTTGATTAAGTTTTGGGTTGAGTTATTAATTATTACTATCGACATGCTAAGAAGAAGAGTGTCACATGTAAGAACGATATCATAGTAAACAAGAGCCTTTAAAAAGTCGTAACAGTTATTTTAACACCAACCAACCATCTTCACAGCGGATCACGATACCTTTTTCATCAATTAACAACAAGTTCCTATCAACCCAGCTAAGCGCGCTTATTCCTGATTTTAATTCCGATCGATCAACATTGGAATTTAGACGCACGCGCGAAACGCTACTCCCGAGTTTATTTTCACAGCTGAGTTTTTCACCAAATAAATATCACGTGACTGCAAAATGAACATTGGAATGGTATTGGCTTCAGATCGGAATTTAAATTAGTTTGGAGAGTAAGGCCCTAGCTTTGCCAACCCTAACATTAGGCAACGTTATAAAGTTATAATTAGTGTGTAATGTTGCAAGTCTTGTCGTTAGGATCAATATCAACGAACAATAATGCTGATCGACTTATGACTCATCAAGGTTTGAGGTGAAGGTCCTAGAGACCACTATCCCTTGACCGAACCCTAACCTTGCTTTCGACAAGATCATGATAACGATGACTCGCCATTGAGAGTGATTGAAGTTATGATGGCAATGTACTCGGGTTTCTTTTGATCGGTTTCAGTTAAAAGGTGAAGTTGGATATGCGAATAAAATACGTATTTGGTGGACAATGGGTATCGTAAAATGGGGGAAGTGAAGGTGTGAATGTTAAAAGTTAAGTATTTTTTTTTTAATAATGTCTTTGCTCCCGACATTGAACGTGAGGACTTTACTTTCCGGAATACAACTGTTATTTTGGTCTGCATCAGCTATGAGAAAAATTTTACCCGACTATTTCACCGTCTTAATAGATAATAGATAGATATTATTAAAAAAAATCAGTTCTTCTTTAAGCATGAACCCTCTTGTAAGGGTTTTATTTTCAGAATTATTTGCCATACTTATCTACATATACATCCTATAACAATATCAGTCCATTTTATCAATTACCGCTTTAAAATATAGCTCTTCAATTATTAATACTTGCCTATTACTGTCTCTCTTCTTATAAAGAGAAGGCACCAGCATTAAGCATATTTATTATAACAAGTCCAGGTTCCCTAATGATATTGTCCTTCACCGATGTCATTGATGTCCAAGATAAACTTAGGAAGTAGATATAAATCTAAAAACTTGCCCAGATTTGAATCCATTACCTCGTGTAGGAGAAGCAAGGTCTTAACCAATGGGCTCTTCAAATGATCGCAGTAAATTGCTAAACTAAAGCAACTTATCAAATATTAAAACAAACTCCTTGTTTTAATATTTGATAAGTTGCTTCTCCTACACGAGGTAATGGATTCAAATCTGGGCAAGTTACATCCTATAACAATATCAGTCCATTTTATCAATTACCGCTTTAAAATATAGCTCTTCAATTATTAATACTTGCCTATTACTGTCTCTCTTCTTATAAAGAGAAGGCATCAGCATTAAGCATATTTATTATAACAAGTCCAGGTTCCCTAATGATATTGTCCTTCACCGATGTCATTGATGTCCAAGATAAACTTAGGAAGTAGATATAAATCTAAAAACTTGCCCAGATTTGAATCCATTACCTCGTGTAGGAGAAGCAAGGTCTTAACCAATGGGCTCTTCAAATGATCGCAGTAAATTGCTAAACTAAAGCAACTTATCAAATATTAAAACAAGGAGTGTCTAAATAGCTAGAAGCGTCGGCCATAATGTGCTCAATTTAGGAACAGATCACGATGGCATGAGTGAAGACAGATTTCTAGACGACCGCCTACGTGCTTAGTATTAACATATTTTGCTTGAGATGACTTCCTACGACTGTGACTCTGTACTACATTATGATGAATTTGTAACGTAGTATTTTTTTTTTATATTCGTGCTTTACGCCAAAATTATTTGAAAGATTTTGATGGAATTTGGCACAGGGCTTTAATATAACACAGGAAACCGCCACCCAATCTCCATCTAAGCGTAAATTTAGACAGAAGTGTCCCTATAGTAAGCACACATTTAACTCCCATGTAGTAGGGGGTGAGCCTTTTACCATCAACCTGGCTCATATCTCGGACTCTGCTGCTAAGATATTTCAGATCAAAAAACCTAAGAACACTCTGCCCGACCCAAGAATCGAACCCAGGAACTCATTCAGCAGTAGTGCTTACAAAACCACTAGTTCAACGAGGCAGTCAAAGCTAAAATGTACACCAGCAAAGGATTTAAGATACTTTCTATCCTGGTACACTAAGATATTCTCCCAGAATGTGAGGAAAACTACGGATAATGATGACTGCAAACAATAAAAGGTCCAAAGATCAGCCTGTATGATGATGTGGTTTTGGGAGTACTTTGACATTTAAATCTTACATGCAGAATCGAGCTTACAACCTTGCCTCTTTTGTCCAACTGTCAAAGTTGAAGTATCGATTAACGTATCGATACCTTTGAGTCGGTAAGAAAGCTATGAATGATATAATCACATGTGGTTTCAAGGTCGATTAAGTCCTATAGGGATTGAGGTTAATGGCTGTCCTCAAAAGAAACGTATCAACCATTAGGATCTTATTCTTGTACCACACAATCCTATTGATTCATCTCAAAAAGTCTTTGTACTTAAAAAAAGAAGATATGAAACTGGTTGTTAATCTCGATCGCACAGATGTTCAGTTACGTGTGTTTAAAAAATAACACATGGCAGAGCAGCGCACGCGCATCCGATGGTATCGCGACCGCTCGGGGGGGCGTTACGAAAACCACTTACTTATCAGATGCCATCGTCGAAACATTCATTTTGGCTACTCCGCATTTAAATTATATTTCTAATACAATTTGCTAATACATCAATTGATTGAATATTCTGAAAGTTTAAAGAATGCTGGACTAATCTGTCCCGCGTAGATCGGTTCGTGACGTATTTAGATAGACGGCATTTTAAGACACGAGTATTTCATTCTCTGAATATATAACTTTTATGATTGAATACGCATTTCAAAACTATTGTTGTGTGTCTCTGAGCTAGGCTAGCTAAGCATTTAATTTATTTATGAAAGTAATGCCCGTTTTTACTAACAGTAGGCGAAATCTAAAATAATTCCTAAATAATATTACACTGTTGGATTTTTATCTTTTAGAGCTGGGTCAAGCGTTGAAAATCGTACAGTGCGATTTTGTTTAGGCATTCAATTAGGTGTCACATAGACTTAGTGAAAACGGGCGTAAAAGTTATAATGATATTAGTATTATGTGATTTTTCTGTGTGAGAAGAGACCTCTGCCCTGTAGTGGGTCTATAATGGGATAGTAAATATTATTATTTCCGTTAAATTTTGAAATATTTGAAGATCGAACAAGAAATAAGAAAAGGTATCTAACGTTGCCGGGAGTACGGTCCAAGTTGCTTTTGTTTTGGGATCCAGAGACCGGAGCCTCCTTACAAAGCGAGCCGTATCGAGGAGGACTGCCTTCTGAATCAGGACCTTTGCAATCAGAATTGGTCGCTCCGATTACTAAAACAAAATCAAGAAACCGCTCTACCAACTTCAGGTGAGTTTCCCGTTACCTGGAAAATGTCTTCATCATTGTGTTGAAGCAACAATACATTAGTAAATTACGTCTTCAAAATGGTAAATGTAAACTCATAAGTGTCAGAACCTATAATCACGTTATTTAGTGTCCAGTTATGGAGCTATTATACTATTGATTGATATAGAATGGCTGATATAAGCTGTGTGCTCTCTGCCATAAATTATTTCGAATAAATAAGGTTTTGTTAGATGTCCATTGTGTTTTAAATGATATTTGTGTAACAATTGATGGGGCAGTTTTAGTGGTAATAAAGGGGCAATATGCTTGTAATAGTTATTAGTAAGACATTATCTTACTACGAATGATTTCCAGTTCTTAGGTGCTGGAGATTTCGTCTAGTAGTTTTATTTCATCCGAACGTTCTGATCGTTGGCGTGATTTCAGACTGATTCGATTTCTTGTAAGGTTAGGAGATAACTGGCTCTTTGCCGCTTTTGGGCAAAATATTCTATTGTAATTTTCGTATTTATATTTATAGTTATGAATTATTGAATTGTATATATTACTAGTGCACCACGAACTTCCAACATATCTTCCATCCAGTGGCTGTCTGTGAAATATTTGTTTTAGCCATAAGGTCCCACTATGTAGCTCTTCAGCTCTCACTTTTTGTACGTTTCATGTGTATTCCATTCTATTTTAGCTCACAGGAACCGTACCTTAATAACAAGTAGACTATAGCACTCAACGCTAGTGTAGAAAAATAATTAGCGTCAATCAGTACTTCCAGAGATTACAAACAAACATGTCTTTTTTATAGTTTAGATTATCACTGGTACGTAGGATTTTACCTCTTAAAAGCAGATACATACAAACTTTATTTGTTCGGAAAATATACACCATTATCTATAGGCTCCAGTGGCGTAATCCTACCAGAAATAAGGTCTAGAATAGCTTGCGGTCTCTGACAATTGCTTACGGTAATCTAATCCTCTGTATCTGAATACGTTACAATGTTTTTTTAATCATCATACGTTCATCAGCTTTCTATAATCGTTTTTATATCCTGCTTATAGCCAACACTCAAATAACAATCTTCATACTTGAATAACAGTGTTTAACCAAACAGATATCGTTACAAATACTAGTTTTGTGTAACCGTCACCAGTCAAGCATGGTTGTTCATCAATTTAAGATGCGTATACTATGACAAATCAGTGTTTAAAAGATTTCGTTGGAGGACAAATAATTGTGCAACGCACTAATTAATACAAAGGCAATATTTTCGGATTTTCGCATGGCCCGATTATCTACATCACCATCTGAGCAGCTTCATGCAACAATAGAACCATTATTGTTATGTCGAGCACCAATTGTTTGATGTTTTCTTTATTTCGACTTTCAAGGTGATGTTTTGACAGCGTAATTGGTTCGAGACTACTCGTCGTTAATCTTGTGCCACAAGAATGTAATTAATTTCAGTTTGGTTTTATTTTTCGAATGGCGCGCGCCTCTTAAAATTTGTCAGCGTAATTGCCGTTTAAGCGTACATGAGTTCTATTGCTACGGCCTTGTACACTTTCTATTGGGGCTTAGTTTAAATGGTGGATAGTTTATTTAGTCAGGGCAATTCTCTTTTACACCCATTCTTAGATATGACATTAATTATTGGTAATATTCTTCAATTATGCCCAATAGCCGAGCTGGTATACATCTTATACCGTTCTATTGCATCTAACTGCACCCATAATTATTATTACTGCGTTATTTGGTGCAGAGGACACACCCAGACTCGTTAGCAACTAACCTTATGCTTCGTTTAGACCGCTCAACATTTTATATTAAGCTTATTTTCTTGGATTAAGAATGCGATAGTAAGGACACGTGATTTGACGAGATTGCTTTTGTTTTTTTTTCGCATATTCGTATCGTGAGTATTATTTTAATTTTTTAATGGACGTTTGACAGTAGGAATTTAGAGGACAAGTTTTTTTGACCATAATGTGTAACATGATTGGAAGCAGAAGGCCTCTTCGGCATACCGATCTATATATTATCTTAGCAATCATAAACTCAAACTCATTCTAGGTATTAGGTGAAGTCAAGTTAGATTCAAACAGTGAGCAACAAATTTACTAAATCCAACACTATCTGTCACAACTAAAGCTATGTCACCGCAACAATTCCTCACAATAATTCTGACACACTCGCCCGGAACTAGCGCAAGTCCCTAACAGCGTCTGAACACGCCTGTCTCCAACCAACGCTGTCCTAAGCCAAGTCTCGTTGCGACAGCGTACAGAACTCATTGTATGTTAAATGGGCACTTCATCTTTCACGCGGGGCCAACGCCGATTTATTGGCCGACGCGCCCCTCTTGTGACACGGCTAGATACAACCTATCTCTGAAACTCATGTCTGATTGAATTAAAGCCTCTCTTGGCATGTCACAGATAACAGAGTGTCCCGGGTTAGAGGGAGATTAGATATGGTTTTAACGGTTGTCTACCTTGATGAATTAAAGGGGTAAGCTGAAGGGTTTGTGGTTTCCGCGTGCGTGTCACATAGATAACATTCCCAACTTTAATTTAATCTAAGAAACTTTATCTCGAATGTAAAACATTGAAGGTTTAATACCTCACATGTTTTCTAAATGTGATGCACTTTGTATAATGTTCTCTATTCATCTAACATACGTGACTCGATAGCGATTTTCATTTTCTATCGCCTCGTACCACATCATAATTCCGAGAGCGTTTTAACAATGGATGCGCACGCGCTGCGCTCGCTCCCCGAGGCGCGACCTCTGACCGGCGCCTCGCCACGTGCTGCCGCTCTCATTGGCTGCGGTACACCCAACACTCATCGTTTTGTAACACCTCTAGTCACCCGCGCTCACTTGCCACTCTATTCACTCCGTTATGAGGCTACTTGCAAACAAAATACTGTCCCATTGTTAGCTGCCCTCTATATTGTATTCAATCTTTTCATAGCCACTTGGATCTTTGACCTTTCCCGCCATGATATAAAACGTTGGCATTATTCTGTTTTTTGCTCATTATTAACTGTCCTATAACTCATCTATCTTTTGTCGCACAGTGAGGACATGAAAATAGATATTTAATTTTGTCTCATACGTTTTACAAATTCGATTCTCACAGTAGGTCATCGATTATTCTACAGAATTGCAGATTGTTTCATGTATTAGTAATTGAATTCTCCGAATAGACAAATAATTCGATGTCATGGAATTGTTCAGCGTGTTGCCAAAACGTTTTGGTATCGAGACATTTATTGAATGTATTATATTTGCGTGACCGTTTTCGGGTTTATTATCTGTGGAAATGTGATCACGTGCGGCCTTCGCGAGGCTTGCTGCGACAACGGATCGACTGGGACAAGCATTGTTCTATGACATTTCAGGCTTGCTAATGACAAACAATTTCGATTTTGAAACAGAACACATTTGATTTATATTGTCTTTTAATTTGCCCCAAATTGCTCGTACATCGGACCAAAATGTGAACTGGAACGACGTGAATTACTTTAAGTTTAAACTATATCAAATATTATGAGAATCAAATATATCAAAGCAATTTACTATATTGAATAGTTCAGTAATAAATTGTTTCTATAATTTATGGGTTTAAATATAAACTTAATGTTGAAATTGCTCTGGTAAATGGTGCAGTCACGCCCGCGGCTGGATTTTTTCGCGAGAAAATCTAGATCTGCTCTAGATGTTTTCGATAAGGATAATAACCGCACAGAAGTTACATAATATTTAGTGTAAAATGTGTAAATAACATCACCGGTCGGAGTACCTAGAAATATGAATCAATGGCTTTATTAAAACCAAATAACAAGCGTACATCTGGGCCTTATCTATAGATCACGAGTGGGATGTTTGACGGGATGTCATCCGCTGTCATCTATCGGATGACAATGACATCTCGGTCCAGCTGTCACAGCATACCCCCGGTCGGATGACGCATTGACGCCTCTTTCACAAGTGCTCTGCGGTATTTAGAGTGAACCGCAACTGATATCATGTTTCGTGATGTTGTAATGTCTGTCTGTACGTGTCTTTGTTCCTTGTACGATAAGCTGACTCGTGGCCACTTTGTAGATTGATTAAGTTAAAGTTTGCTTAGTTAAAAATGTATAAGTAGGTATAGGTCATATCTTGGCAATGTGGGTCTGAGGTTGAGAAAACCTTAAAATAATGCTCGAGCTTCACTGCATTTTGTTTGTAACTCTCAATTTTATAGCTCATTATGTTTTAATTGACATTTTATACCTAGTTTTTATTTCACAAATAGTTTTTAGAAATTGCTTAATATTCCGATGTGTCATAGATTTTGTTAAACGAATTTAAGTCCCAAGGCGGGAATGGAACCCGCAACCTCCTGCGTCGCAGGCGGACCTTCGCCCACCGCACCGCATTGGTCGTCAATATTACAATATTACGCTAAGGTGGTGAATGCAATACAATTCAGACCAAGTATGTCCATATATTGTTACTTATAAATGTCTTAAAACTATGTTAGTATTGCATCATTCATAATCATTTCAAAATTCAAATAAATAAACATTAATGTCAGCATCATCATATCATCTCGTCACATGAAGCCGTATCAGTCTCTCTGGAGGACTCCGGCCTCTCAGAAAACATCTTTAAGATTCCGTTGATGCTCTCCCGAATTCGGCGCCTTAGAGAAGCTGGGTTTATATAAATGATCGTGCCTTTCCTGTATAAGAAGAGGCCTTTGACCTGACAGCAACAGGCTGGTAACAATTAATTAAACTAGAATACCACCTCCATTTCACTATAAAACCCATCTTCTTAGAAAAATAAAATGCACAAAACAATAAGTTCGCGAACTCGTATTGAAGTAGCTCATCAAAGCTATACAACGATTCAATGATTGAATCGTGTTGCCTCTTCACTCATCCTATCTGCAGTTAAACATCTCGTATTTAAAGTTTTAAAACACAATTAAACTCCTTTTATACTAGCCTCAATAAAGATGACTTACTTAGATAGGTAAATTCAATTAGATGTGTACTGTCAGGAGCAAAAATAAGTAGCACTTTACAGATAAACAAAAGTGTTTTTCTTCTAAAGTATCTAAGTATCATCTAGAGTTGAAATTACAGTATTTTTGAGAAATCCAACTTTCGGACCAATCAGAATTTTTAAGGACACTACCCTATTCTCTAAAACCAAATTAATATGATCTAGTGTTTGCCCACATATCAAATTTTAACTAGGCATTTTACTGTTTCTTAAACACGAATGTTCACAGCCTTTGCTTCACTTATTAACATGTTTATTAGGTTTTATTTCTCCGGTTTTCTCGAGGAAATCGTTGTACAACTTCGCTTCGTGTCTACTTACCGAATATTTCTGCGTATGACTGTACCTATTTAGGGGCCAAATATCCCTGTTAATACACTTTCTATTTGGAAGGAAGCAATCACTTAGTTTATATTAAAGTTAGTATCTACTTTCTAAAAAGTTTAAGTAAAATAAATTAAATTATTTTGACAGCGGATGGCAGCATGGTAATACTAGTATTTTTGCGTGAATGAAATCGGTGGATGTTTATGTAAGACATCCTAGGGATGTTGGAGCAATCAGCTTCCCTTGCTTGATTTATTCAGTTTCCTGATGATAATCATCTAACACTTAAATAGTATTCCACCATATTTGGTTCTAGAAAAGATCACTAGCACGTCTATGAACAAATAGGTACATACGTATTGTACTCGTAAAACTATACAAAGAAAAGCAGCATTTAAAATCAGCTTGTTTCATTAATTAAACAGGTTGAGAATGTTAATATTTAAGATTTACATAAAAATAAACATGATTACTTGACCATCACTTCCACTGTACCAATCTAGTTACACTTATTAAAGAGTAATGTAACATGAAATAGGTATGTACGCTATAAGCGAAAAATAAATCAGCTGTTCTATACAAAGTGAAAAACCTACGCTACACGTGACGTACCGCGACATACACATACATTGTTCCGTTCGGGAATCGAACCCACGACACGCTGCGCAGCAGTCGATCACTCAGCCACTGCGCCAACCGTGCCATCAATTATAACTGAACATCCTCTTTATTAGTAGTTGACATGTCAAGTATTACGGGCACCCAGTCCCGATTTATTACCTTCTTCGATAAACATTACCAAGTCATTCATGGCCACTATAAATCTTTTATGAGCCCCATAGAGCCTACAGATGAGTAAATACTAAGCGTTAGTAGGTACGGTCAACGGCAAAATCTATAAATAACAGCTAAAAGTATTTGAGAACTGTTTCTTAGTTCTAAATAGTAGTTTTCAAAGCAACAGTAATAGTGTAAAACTAAGTTTTAGTTTGACGACACGGTTGGCGCAGTGGTTGAGCCATCGGCTGCTGCGCCGCGTGTTGTGGGTTCGATCCCCGCACGGAACAAATATTTGTATGACCTACAGGTAATTGTTCCGGGTCTGGCTGTTTGTGTATGTCAGTTTGAATGTTTGTAAACGCACCCACGATACAGGAGAAATTCCTAGTGTGGGGCAACGTTTTTTTTTAAAAAAAAAAAAAAGTCTTTTGTCTGTGTATCGTTTACTTCTTTTTTATTAACTATTTATTAGATTTTAATGTGATTGGCCACTATTTTTATTGTTAGACGGGCCAATTTCCGCAACTCGTCGCTAGTTTTAACAATCCAATAGTTAATATAAAAAATATTTAAAACATTAATAATAATTTAAATAACTAACAACAAAACTATTTCGGATAGTATTGACTCTCCGATTATTAAAAGTTTTGTGAGAAGGACAATCACAGAAAATTAATCTGGGGATGCCCTTTTCACAATACTATTAGTTACTCTGCCTTTTTATAATGTATCTCAGCTACTAACACTAGAAATAAGTTATTTTGTATTGCTTACTAACACAATGGATTATTGTTGTCCGATAAATAAAGTATTATTATTATTATTATTAAATATATAATATTTTTAAAATTATGTGACATATATCATTAAAATTATGTGACATATATCATAGGTATGAGTGTATTATAGGTATATTATAATATAATAGTTTTAATTTCAAAATAATTTACTAACTAATTCTGTTAGGTACTTTTGTTGTTGATCGTACATTACGATTAAGGCTCGTATGATGTTTTATTAACCATTTTCATTGCCTTCAAGATTTTCGTGACGGAACTGAGAATTTCCTTATTGTGTTTTGCCGTATATTTGGAGGATGTGGGTTGTAACTTCTGCAAATAAATCATCGGCTATCAATTAATTGTCATTATTTGGAAGCGATTAATTTGTGATGCCCTTGTATTAGAAGTTTGTTTTGTAGGAAATCAACGTAACCTTAGCAATGACGATGTGTGGACAAGTATAACAGACTTTTTTATCACATGATATAGGAGTATGTAAGGATTGTAGTTTCTGCTTACCCCCATGGGAAAAGGGCGTGAGTTTATGTATGTATGACAGTAGGTCACGTGATAGGATGTTTTGTTAAAAAAGTAATATTTTATTGATGATTTTTTTAATCCAACAAAGACGTTGGTAACAAAGTGATATTTTTGTAGATTAAAAGTAATCTAATAACAGATTTTATATCATCACACAACTAGCTTGAATCAAGTAATCAAAGAAAACCCGTTACCCGTTCCCCGTTACATAACCTTACTAATTAACCCTTACTTTACCCGCGTCTCAATCAAACCGATCAGATATAGGAAGTGGCTAATAGTCGCCCAGTAGCAGCACGGAGGTGTTAAGAAATAATTACGGTCGGTCACGCCTCCCCTGATTGGTTTTCGTAAGAGATCATAAATCTATACAAAACCCTGATGTGTTTTTTATTAGAATTATTATAATAATACTAGTAAGTAGCTGGGCTTCGTTTGTGATGTAATTGGTGAATAAAATTGGCTGTTTGGAAGCTTATATGTGTTCAAGCAAACATATGAAATAGTACACAATAATATATACAGAGGCCAGCACATCAAGCTTACCCAATCCGTCAATATTATTTGATAGATTTAGAACTTTATTACAGAAGTATAAGGTTCCATGTTCAATTGGGAAATTTTGACAGTTTGGGATGCCTTAATGTGCTGGCGTCTGTACCTGCTCGTTTACCAGATATTTATTTTTACTCTGTGACCAAGAATATAGAGGGCCATAGTAACAACTGAATTTTGTACCCAAAACTGTGCCTCAAACCTTTGAAGTCATTGAAACAGCGCCCGACACCTAGAAACTCAATATTTTTAAATGCCTATTTCAACGAGGTGTGATTAACGATATAATCTTGTCTAACATGCTCATACAAGTTCTATTACAAGAAATTAATAATCTACACCCCACAAATTACCATATTAATAATCTACTCAAAAACTGCAAATCAATGATTTTTATCAACCAATTAGACCATACCGAAACATTTTAATTAAGATTTCTTATCTCAAAATTGGCAGCTAATACTTAGCATATATACCTAATATTTTTATTAAAATAAATTATAAAATAGAATCATGCGCATATTAAAGTTTATTATATAAAATATTCATGCATAAATAACGAATTAATGATACAAATGTACTCCCGAGGATATGGTAGTGTATTGTTACTGAGATGATGTTCAATTTAATGTTGCCGTAATTAGGGGTTAGGTACATTTTATTGGATAACTATTGCTTATTTGCGCCGCCAATGGTCAATAAATCGGCATTCTCTTACAAAGTAGTCTAAATGGCACTTGCCTTTGTAAAGGTGTTAGTACACTGAAAGATTTACAAGCCAACGCTTAGCTTAACAGCGACCCGTTTTGTGCTGGAACGAAATAGGTGCCATTAGTATTTGGATCCTAGAATTTATTACAACCAGTCCTACCTACTTACAGGATGATATTGAAAAGTATCAGATATTACTACTCTGCTCTACGTCTTCTCTTGTGGATAGATGCAAATGTAGGCTTTATGTTAAGTATTTTTTGGAGATAACGCGAGCATAAAGGAAATTGGAAATAATCATATTATTTTAGGCTCCATCCAACAAAAAATTCAAGGTGAATTTAGAAAAACATCAGACGTAATAAAATCAGTCTTTACACTTTATCTTAACCTTTTTATTTTCTGCAACCCAATTCACCGAAAGAATAGCTCAAATCTCTTAGCTTGCACTGTGTAAACGCCTCAGTGTCAGATTATAGGATGCGTCGTAATTTAGGCAGATACTTATAAGTTTTCGTTGGTCGATTGCTCAATAAGCTGACGGGAACCAACGAGGACAAATTCATACTAACTTATGTTACTTACATATAATGTAGACTTCGGACGGAAACTGAGTCATACGCGACTAATTTTATGATGTCCGTGTGAATCAGTTCGATATGATTTGTGTTTTGAAGACTTAGTTGTGTTTTTGATACCAGGTATAACAACATTTTTCTTTTATTGATAGGTTATACAAAAGAACTCAATATTATCATCATTGTTACTTGTATTATCATCTAAAATGGATGCCTGATTCCTGTATAACAACACACCTAAATGTTTAAGTTTGAAAGCGATTTTGTCCTAAAGTAGTACGGAATAATACGGTGTTACGGAAATAGTATTTTACAGTTGAACACGTTATTTCACGTAATTTTTTTTATTTCAAGTAAATTTTGCGTAAATGTAAGATATTTAAAAAGCTTAGGACTAGTTGTCTGGTGGTCGCCACTGTTGATTCTAGTTTTCAGGAGTTGCAGTGGTTTGGGAATAGTGTGGCGGGCTTGTCCCATTTCAAGCTCATGACATTTTTTTCAAGATCCACTTTTCTTATCAAATTTAATAACAACTTAGTCTTTCATAAACAAAAAACGCTTCACTTCCCGCTCTGTGAAAGCATAAAAAGGTAGATGCATATCATCGGATGCACTAATCGCTCGTTATCTTAAACCGGTGTTTAGCCGGCTGGCTGAGCACTATACTCCTAGCATTATCAGCTATCTTTACGTGGGAACTGTTCGCACGGACCGCTCCGATTGTTTGACGAACAAAATGGAATGTCAAGATGAATGTTGTGTAAGACAGTGTGTATGAGGGTTTGGTTTGACATTCGGACTGCTTGGAATACTGTTTGAAGTTTTCATACATACAGGGGCCAGCACACGAAGCTGACCCAATCTGTCAAAAATCTTTGATTGTTTTTTAACTTTATCACAAAAGAACAAGGTTTATTTTCAATTGGATCAAATTTGACAGTTTGGGATAGCTTGATTTGCGTCTATATGATTTTCAGAAACGGATGGCCGCTCTATTTCTATTGTGTTTTATGCTTTGTTCTTTGTTCTGTGTATGTTGCCCTAATTTAGTATTTCGGTTGCTTGCATCTTTAGTGCGTTAGGCGTCACTAAATAATTATTCATAAAAGCTCCTCTTTTTTGTTTCTTACTGATATCTAGGCCACTATTGAGTAACCATTTCATTCTAAATTGCGATTAATTAATGCGCAGACACCATTCAAGCACAAAGAAGTGATTACTCCATAGGCCATGCATTCATCTTTAAATTGCTATCAGAAAAAGATTTAGGCCGCAGCTAGTAGGCTGTAACTAGCCTACTTAACGTCTTAATAATACTATCTAATTAACGTACCAAGAATGCCATCGCCAAGGTTCTAGCCGTACGAAGATATCCTTCAATATGGACTGGTCTGCTAATGCACTAAAAATTACCACAGTCCACAGATGCAAATCACATAGGCAATTACAGTCACTCAATTCCACGTAGAAATGAACGACACAATACACCGAACCCTGATGATATTCATTATGTTAATATCCATCGCATAATTTGACGTCTCACGCACACACGGCACGCGTCCACAAATTTTGTTAGCAACAAAATCTGTTTTAGATTACACTAATTTGTCAGTTGTATAGCCGTCAAGTTTGGTCCATTCATGCCTCAGATCGTGTGGGAAACGTTATGAAATTGAAAATGATCATATTTCTTTTAAAAGACACTAGGCGATTGCACAAAGATTCACCTAGTTTTCGTCGTTAACTATTCATTATTATGTGCCGTGGGAGATTTTTTGTGTTCGCCATTGTTAGTTTGATTGGCGTATTCCAAAGGACGTGGACTGTCTGTGTGTTACTCGGTCTGAGGCACGTAAGGGAACTGTAGCGAATCTTTTGTACTGTAATTGGGTTGTTTTGTCTTGTCTTGTAATAAGCTTATTATTTGATGATGAGTGTAATAAATTACACAATTATGTTGATAATTATTATGAAATGACAGCGTAACGTAGTTTTTTACAAGCGAAAACTTTTATACGCATTCTTTTATAATGTTTAAGTAGCGTGTCAACTTGATTTGGTTTATTTTTAATTTTAGCGTGACCGTGTCATCGTGCAGTAAATACGACTATTAATTTCATTTTCTTTTCCAAATTTGATGAAGCGGAACTGTTTTCCATAGTTTGATACAGATAGGCATATCTGCATTAATGTTACAAAGGTGCACACAATTTTGACGTTTTGTTATGTCAATCCACACAACCCGACGTTGTAAATACAGCTGTACTGACATTAAGCGGCTTTTAAAACAGATTTCAAGCAGCTTAACATAACAACACAACTTTTTGCCCAACATCTCAATCTAACTAACAACTAATACCGTGTAACCAGGGTGTTCAACTACTAGTAAGACACTGTTCCAGATTGTGAAGGCTCTATGTAAATTTCGGCGTTCATCTGCGTAGTAGGTACTCGTACACGTGCAAGTCGTACTATTAAAACATAGTGTAATCAACGGCACTATGCATAAATGAATCACAAAGTCCCATGAGTTATGGCCGGTGGACGTTGAATATTAAAACTGTATCTAGGCTAAGTGGTAGATAACCTATTTTACTTGGCCAGTGAACGTTTTAGCGGATTTTTCTTTTGTTTTATATGTGGATATTTTGTAGTAAGTTAATACGTGACTACGTCTGTTTAGTGAGTAAATAGATGAGGTGATAACGTGAGGTGTTTATATTTTTTATTTGGATCCCCTCACATCATCCCCATTGATGTATAATTAATCAATCACCAAATCATCACCATCATCCTGTATAATTAACTACATACCATAGATTTGGAGTAGAACAACTAAAAACTGAAAATCGTTTAAACAAAAAAATGCAACCCATGTCCAGAAAAACACACTAGATACTAGTACAAAATAGGTTTAGTTTCGGAAGTCGGTTTTTGATAATTGATTTCTTTTTTGTTACCGACTTTCATTGCACCTTTTGGAAGTCACAGTTTTTTTCATAGTTATTCGTATATTTTGTCAAAACAAAATAACGTAAACGTATAGTGGTTTGCTGTGTTTGACATTGGTATTTCTACATTTCATCTTATTGCTTAAAGAACAAAAACCTCTCAGTTTATGGTTCAGGAGCTAGTGTATAATATTTTTTGAATACCATGGTGAACTACAATTTTCTGAATTATAACACCACATCTGTAAGCTGACTTAATTATAATCTTACACAATACAACCGTTTATATTACAACATATCATCAAATAAAAATAATAAGATATCCGCGCCGATACGTAATTAATTACAATTTATCGTTCTCTGATTGCGTCGCCGCTGAAAATGTATTAAAATCAATATGGCGTCTTTAGTAATCTGAATGGAATCGCCACTTCGCGACCAATTAAGCGTTGCGAAACAAACAATATCTGATTTATATTGTGTCCAGTTCCATAGTGTTTTATTACAATTAGCAACGAGACGAGTTTTCGTAATTGTGAATTAATGTAAATGTTCGTATAAGTTGTCAGTTAGCGGATAAGCCCTTATTTGTAAACTTAATATCGTGAACTACAAGTTAAATCTAAATACTCTGTAAACTGCATTATCGTTACAGATCTACCGTCACTTATAATGTAATAAAACTGAGTTTGTTTGTTTTTTCTTGTAAAGTAGTAATCTCTGGAACTATTAGGATTTTTTTTTTTTTTTTTTTTTTATAAAAAAACGTTGTCGATACGACGTCCACGATACAGGAGAAATTCCTAGTGTGGGGCACTAGGAATTTCTCCTGTATCGTGGGTGCGTTTACAAACATTTAAACTCACATACACAAACAGCCAGACCCGGAACAACTACCTGTAGGCCATACAAATATTTGTTCCGTGCGGGGATCGAACCCACAACACGCGGCGCAGCAGCCGATGGCTCAACCACCGCGCCAACCGTGTTGTCATTTGAAACTAACTTCGACTAAACATCACGCTACGAAGCTAAGGAACGTGTGAAACCACGGCTCACAGCGGCAAAGATGTCTAAGGAACGAAATAAATAGGTAGCGAAAATAGACAGCTTACATAGACTATGAGTAATCGCTATCTCGTATTAATTATCACTAGAAATAGACACCACAAAGTCTTAATAATATAGATCAAAATATACAAGAGCAAACAACAAAAAGTCCCCTTGCTCCCAAACTATAACTGTCAATTTCTACACTCAAGCCTACGTATAATATGTTATAAACTTCAAAACGACTTCTTTTCAAGAAACTTCAAAACGAAATCGATAGTTATTAGACTCGTGCGTATCCGATTTAAATATGATGCAGTTTATTACCAAATCGAGTGGAAACTATTGGGTTTGTAATAATCGGTAACGGCAATTAGCTTTGAGGTGTGACGCATGCAATGGCAATTTTTCGCGATTAATTGCACCAATGAGAGTTTCTGACTTATTGTTTAAGATCACGATACTGACGGCTTAGAAATAATCTGTGTACCGTCGGTAAGTAACTCAAGAAATTTAAATTACGGGATTATTATGTATAAGGAATTTCACATCTTTTGATTAAATTAGCCTTGCTATAAAAAAACTATGTTTTAAAGCGGTTATAATTTACTTCTTAAAAACTTACCACCGTTTTGAAAGTAAATTGTAATAGCTGCGGGATACTTTTGCGGTTGACTGTACAAACGAAATTGCAAGTGATGTTCTAATCAAGGCCTTTTTGTTCTCTATCAATTTTACTTTTTTCTAAATCGAATGAACAGTTGCCAGTATGAATTTTGCCGTCGAGGAAACTCAATTGGAAATAAAAGAAGATCATCCGGTTTGGTTCTTGTTTTCTAAATTTAAATAAAGGTCTTATTTTGACTGTGTGCACTAGAGATACCTATTTATAGGTAATTTTATAATTACGGTTTCTGTATTAGGTAGATTTGATCGGCAACCGTTTTAACTTAATTTGTTATGATTCGACGAGTTTAGTGAGATTAGATTTTGGAATTTAAGGCATCTTGTATTTCATTGAAGATATTAAATCTTTAAAAGCAGAATTTCAAGTTATTGTCAAACACTAGTTTTAAAAACGCATGGCAAGTTGAGTCGACCTGCTTTTGAAGTAAAAATTCTCACAGTTACAGTTTATGCTGAGTGATTCTAAAAATGTACGGTATCACTCAGTTTAATGTATCTCTTAGACTAACTTGGCGTATTCTAGTAGCAATTTACCGGTGACTAATAAAGACACTCGTAAAATAGCGAGATTCTTTAGTGACATCTAAACAGTATGCCCGTTTTCACTTATACTTGACGACACCTAAATGATTGCCCAAATTAAAGCGCAATGATGGATTTTATACCCTCGGCTCAGAGTGTTGAGAGTTAAAAATGTATTTCCTCTTAGTGTTAGTATAAACGGATACTAGACTTTTATAAAAACACTAGCCTCTGCCCACAATTTGGTCCTCGTGGAAGTCTACTATGCCCTTAAAGATATTTCGGGAGATAGTATGGCTACCCATTACTGAAAGAATTTTGGAAATCGAATGTGTGTGTTCGGATATTACCATCAACAACCCCACCAACATAACATCACGCCTGTATTCCCGAAGGGTTGGGCAGAGATGTAAATACAGTACACCCAAACACCAGTTATGTTTTTGTAAGTCCCATGGAATAGGGGATGAGTCTCTTGCCATCAACCGGGCACCAATCCGGACTACGGGCTACTTTTGAGAACTGCTCGATCCGGGAATCGAACCCTGATCCTCGTGCTTAGCACGCGTTTCACGCAGTCAATAGAAGCCCAACGGAACCTGAACAGTAGCCACTAGCCACATTACCTCGGATCATAACAACAGAGCCTAACTCTGGCATTCGTGTGTGCGAACATTTTACAGACAATGGCGTTCCCATGCACGGATTGCCATCAGTAGTAAACTTGCAATTGTTACGCAATCCGAAGACGTATGCCGTAGATAACGAAAGCACTTTTGTGTGTTTTAGACACGTGTGAGCGAGCTATGTGTATTGAGGTCTTTGGGTAAGGTTTACTTAGTACTATTAATACTTTGTTGTAAGTTACGAAAGATGATACTGCTAAGTGAGACGAGTTGCTGGAAAAATCTGACCGAGTCAGTAACTGGTGAGTTGGTTTGTTTTTAGGCTAAATTGACAGATAGGATAATGACAGAATGATAAGAATAAAAAGTAGAATAAAACATACAGGGCGTTAAAACAATAGAATGAACATTCATTAAGTACACAACAATAAACAAAGAAAAAACAAACAAAAACTATTTTTTTTAATGTGCCCCGCAGCTGCACCAAATGCCTAGTATTTAATATATAGTTTAGTATTAGAAGTAATTTGTAATATAAAAAAAAGAAACTGTAGTGCGACCAAGTTGTAATGCGAGGAAAAATCAGCAGGATCAGGGATCGAGACCAGTGATTTTATTGCTTTTTTAAATACTAAGTAGGAACTAAGTAAAAATAATATTAAAAAGTATGGGTGATGAGTAATAGCACCTTGTCAGACCAATGTTACCTATGATCTACAAGTAATTGTTAGTAATTAAAAAAGTTCTATTATTACTCATAGATTTATAATACCTTGTAATTGGAATCGGTATTCAGACAAATTAATTATAACACGGACATTAACAAAGAATTCTGTCAAGAAAATATATAAAGACCGCAAATATTTTTCACAATAATAATTAATTATTTATTGGATACGACTATTATTTTACCACATTTTATAATATTGAACCAAATTTAATTTTTCTTCAACTATATTGTAACCACAATTATTTTATTGTTTGACATTGTTCAAGTGAATGATAAAAGGGTATGAATTATATTATTTATTATATGTATGTAATGGAACTGCATTTTTTCATAATTATTATTTGATTATTATTTTAATCATTATGTATTAACAAATGGGCGAAATACATACTATAATAATTAATACTTAATAATTCAATTTTTTATTCAAGTTACATAACTCATAGTATTTGTAAAAAAAATACTTAAAAACCTATGTTAGTAAACTAAAACATAATATTAATTAATTAATTTTCTAATTATAACCTACATATGTACATATTAATGATGTATATAATATACATATACATGTTAATAATTTTGTTAGGAATACGAAGAACATTTTAATTAAGTATGCTTCGTTGGAAGACCAAAACCAAGATGGTTGCAAGATATATTGGATTTTCCGGGTCAGTTAAAAGTCAAATTAGGTTTTTCTGAGGTTGGTAAGACTCTAAAGATAACCTAGCGGTAAAAACCCATCATCCAAACGTAGCTCATTTTAATTTCGAAACATCCTTCAAGTAACAATTATCTTAAAAATAATACTCTAGAAAATATAGACGCATGAAGTATAAAACCCTACAGAATCTAAAGTACGTAAAATCTTCGCAGTTAATATCATCACTTATAAATAAACCCCACCTAAGAATAACAAGTGAAGGAACAAAACAAGTTTATATCATCACAAAAAATATCGACCACAACAAGATGAGAGAAAATTAATAGACCCACATTGTTACTACTTTATGTACACTCGGATGAGCTTAAATGACGTTATTAGACACAAAAACTAAACACAAGGCATGTACTAACGATGATTGAATTAATGTGGTATTCTGCAATATAAAACATAACATAGGTATTGCATACCTTCAGTTTTTAGAGCTTTTAAGAAACTCCATGCATGACGGTACTCAGGTATGTGTACTGTAGTAACGACCGATGTGCCGCGGCCGGCGAAGGTCCGCCTGCGACGCAGGAGGTTGCGGGTTCGATTCCCGCCTTGGGACAAATGTTTGTGCGATTTACAAAGATTTGTTCTGGGAGTTCTGGGTATTTGCTTTGTATAATAAAAAAATATCTACCTATGTAATGTATGGTATTAATTATATCAGTCATCTAGTACCCATAACACAAGCTCTGCTTAGCTTGGGGCTAGATGACGCTGTGTGGATTGTCCAGCATTATTTATTTATTTATTCAATTCAAAATTTATTAAAATATAATTGAGAAATACAATACAAATAAAGATATTTTATTTAGAAGTTGTAATATTCCCTCGGTCCTAATACATGTTACCCGTAAGGTACAAATTTTCAATTTACAAAATGTTCCTACTCATACATATACCTACATTATCAGCAAAAAAACGATTGCTTTCTGTTTTCCATAGGACAAGAATATGACGAGCTTAAAACCTAGGTTTTCAAGTACAAGTCAAGAGATGAATCAACTCAACCTATCCCCACAGTCAGTACTTAGACTGGTCTTACGGCTCTCAACTTTAAAGGACATGTATATATGGTTCTGCTTAATCTTTATTAGTATTATAATACTATTCATTGCTTTATGATTACTCTGTCCCTACATATCAGTATATACCATAACTGGTATAGATTGCTCGGGTCTGTTTTCTCCTTACTGTATCTGCTGTTATCATAAGTGTAGTGAAATAGTGATTACCATTAAATATGATTATTTAAATGCTAGGTAATAATATGGGAATTTATCAATTTAATGTTGCAAATATCTTGGCATAATATAATATAGTTGGTTAGTTGCTAGGTCCCGGTCGTCATTTGTAGATCTTTGACAGTCGTTACGGGTAGTCAGAAGCCCGAAAGTCTGACAACAAGTCTTACCAAGGGGTATCGTGTTACCCAATAACTGGGTTGTGGAGGTTAGATAGGCAGTCGCTCCATGTAAAGCACTGGTCTGGTTAGACTGGAAGCCGACCCCAACATAGTTGGAAAAGGCTAGGCAGATGATGAGTTGCTAGGTTTTATAGTGTACAATAATTTTAAGATTATTACTATTCTACTCTTTTCTATTCTAACCAGATTCATTTTGATGTCGGCAAAAATGTACTGCCATCATTTATGAATTGTGAAGAGTTCTAAGTTTGATTTTCATCAAAACATCGTCGATCCATTCATTAAAAATAATAAAAAGCGCCATCTAATTGGCTCTATCACTTTCTAAGTGACAAAAACAGTCGAAATGAGATCATCCTTTTACGGCATCTGCACAATCACAATCGGCGCAAAAGCAAACGAAAATTACCTAATCAATTCCTTCGATATTTCAATTCGTATCTCATAAACATTAATATCGGAAACAAATGGTTTTCCATTTAAATGAGCTCATTTTGTTCGGTATAATTGTTTCTGTCATATAAGATATTAATGTAAATATTTAATATAGCGTAAAGTTTCGTTGGCAATTAAGGCTATATATCAATGTTGGCTCGTTAGTCGGCCGTGTTTATGGTACGACTTCTCCTTAATAGAGAATTAATCTTCGCCGGCTTTAGGCGATGACATCCTTATTTACGTCTATGTAAAACGGACGTCCGGTCGGTGAAAGGTTTAATTGTTTTATTGGCAAACACTAACATTTAATTGAAGACAATATAATTGGGGCGATTTTCTTTTATTTCCCTGATTTTATTGAGCTTTCTGTTGTTGCTTGCGAACTAACTTATATTGCAGTAACTGTAAAATGGTTTATAATTTCAACTTTCCTATTGTACTTTGTTTATAGCAAGTTTTATTATTTAACCTTAATAGCTTGCGTTTGGTAACTGTTACTTATTTAATACCAAAGAGACAAAGTTATATTTTGGTCTGAAACGTCCAATACAATCTAGACGTTCTTAGTTTAAGAATGACCTCAACTTCGACTGCACATTATGAAAATGAATCTGAAAATTATACGCCACCGTCTACACTCTGTCTGCATTTTTCACAATTTGAATTTCATCTGAAGTGATGTACTTGAATGCAGAATATGTCGAATTTCCTTGAATTTTGATCAGCCAACTATGTCTACGTCTCTGACCAGCATGTGAAACTGCAAGCGAATATCGTCAACTTTTCTATGATCTTTGCAGTTTTTAGAACCAAGTTAGCTTGGTGTGTTAGGTGTGTTCACCCCTAAAATAGAATGTATTTATCGTCTGCATCGTGATTCATGTGTCTGCTGCAGTAGACGAATACAATTGTACTTTTGGTTGAGACAGACATTTTTTGAAGTTGAATGCTCATTTTTCATGTCAGTGCAACCGTTCTGTTTTTGAACTGTATTATTACAATGGATAATATAAACAGAATAGGTTAAATTTAAACAGTATATATCCGATATCTGCATTTTGGTAAAAATATATTTCTTCAATAGTGAATCATATTTTTTTTGTGCAAGGAGACTAAAATATTCAGAACGGTTTTATACCTACTAGTATCCAGGTAAAATGAATAAAAAACACATTTGCCGAATAATAAGACAATGAGATTCTATCGACCTTCTACTTGTTATAATAAATCTGCATTTAGTATTGATACATTTTTATTGCAAGATTTAATATTACGGTTTTAGCACACCGCAACTGGAATAAGTATATGTATGCCTTATGCCTTGATGTGCAGGATTTGGACTCAATGCCTAAGGAAAACTTAAAAAAAACTCTATTCAGAAACTTCATTTTCAATCAACCGAGCCTTAGTGACAGCAAATTATGGCAACAATGCGCCACATCATCACCCATTCACTATACTAGGAAGAGTATAATCGTCCGAGATGCCATTCTACGGCGATAATTAGAAATGAACCGCAATTATATGCAAATGCGACGCGCGACAAAGTTGCCTCGTTTTGAAACCAACCATTTCGACGCCCCGCCCACCGGTACTTGTAATGACGCTCAATGCTTCGAAACTACTTGACATACAAACTGCGTGCTTAATATCCTTTGCAGCAAGGATTTTAGGGTTCTTCATTTGAATTAGCGGCCATGTTTGATTTAGAATTTAGTAAGGAATTCAATTGGTCGAATTAGTTTTGAACAAACAAAATAACTTTTTTTCTTGTTTTATGCCTTTCTCTATGGCGGACCCTAAATTTATTTTATGAATCATTGCTAAGCTGAATTTCCACAAATGGTTTAGCGTGCTGAGTATACAGAGGGATTTATTTACAAGCAATAAAAGTTATCAGTGCCATAAAATTAAAGAAAAGATAATCATTATTGATACCAATTTGAATTAACGATGTTTATTAAAAGACGAGTGCTTAATTAAATTTTAACGTCATATTTATCTTAGTCATATAATATTTAGTATCGCTACTATCTAAGTAACTTAATAAAGTAATCATAATTAGGCAGATACGCTGTACTTAAGTAAATTCTGTCGAATTTATTGAAATATTAATAGTTTTATTCGTTGAGAAATTTACAATGTTACTTTTAATTAGTAACAGCCGCACCGGTTGATCAAGATATGTACACACTTTTCGAGGTCGGCTCATGGATGGATTGCCATACATCACATACCAGAAGAAGTTCGTGTAGTTAGGAGTAGTCAGTTGCCCGAAAGTCTTGTCTTTCCCAGGGTATTACCCAGTTCTTGGGTTGTGGAGGTCAGATCAGCAGCCGTTCGGAAGCAGTAAAACTGCGTGTTTTATTATTTATATTATAGCTTTTTAAGCTTAAGTCTTGAGGTAATTTTTTTTTGTTACTACGCCTGATTACTACAAAACGCAATATTATTTTGCCACGAGATTTTAGTAAACATGTTTTTTACGGTTTTTGTAATTTTCCGTGAGTCAAAAGATACTAGCGACACCCGTGGCAAAAGTTGATAGTTATTCTCTATTTTTTATGACATGCTAATTATATTACTGAAAATGTTTCTATCGCTGATTCTGAAAAAGCTACTTTCAGGTTTGTAGAACCTTTACTAATTGTAATCAAATAGTTTAACATTACGAAAACTACTGAAACCGATTCTGAACCTATTTTCAGGTTTGTTGTAAATAAAAAGTAACGTTGTATACCTGTGTACGCAGATACCAGTATCAAAGACATAAAAACCGGCTGTATGTCGTTTAACTGATCGATATAAAATAAGACAGGTCCGTCAGTTACCTAACTCTACGCACGTATTCTCAGCAGTGAAAGCGAACTTTTTAATTACTTTTTTTTTACTACAACAGATGACACAGCGTTTCTTTTTAGATCTATTTTTAGGGTTCAATTTGCAATCGAAACTTTGCTGTGATATTGCGGTGTCTGAAGAATATAAATCAAGCTATTTTTTTAATTTAAAATTTGTAGTTAAAAAGGTTATCCTTATTGATTAATCTACAATAAGCAAGTCCCTTATGTATGCTTTATTAATTACATTTTAAGAGTCGTTTCATTCATTTTGTTCAACATTTTGAGTTTAAATGAACCGTAGCCGATATACCTATTCTTAACTGTAACGGCTACGGAACCAAAACTGCCGTAACAATGCGGTCATATTCTTTTTAAAGACAACAGAACACAATCTCCGCGGTAGATGTGAAATGGATATTAAATAATAATAAAAACGTACATAATTGGATATGGTACAAACAAAGCATAACTGAACATATTGAATCTTTGATTAAATATACGTGAGAAACTAAAAATATACCCATCTAGGTTCTTGTTTACAACATTTAAATTAACAACGAAAGCGGCAATAAGATTGATCGTATTTTGTTCTTTTATAACCGTCCGGTATTTGTAAGTAATTTAAATGTAAAATAAACAATTTCCATTCATTTAAATTAGCTCTAGATGCCGTAATAAAGTTTTACAAAAATATTGTAAAAATGTTGATCAGTTCGCGTAGGTATCTTGTATTTGTTTTTTTTAAGTAAAAGTCATTAATTTTATCTAGTGTTCTAGTTAGTTAAGTAAATATTGAAAAAAACATTTGATATTTTTGTTTTATTAAAACCACTTAGCGTAAAGCATTATTTATATAAAGCTGAAAAGACGAGAAGTTATATTTAGCAAGGAGACCTTTTTCAAATTATTGCCGTAATTGATTAAAATAAAACTTCTAACCACTTTAAACTCTATTGCCTGATAAGCCGCTGTTTCTCCAAACAGGTCCACAAATCCATTTGTGGACCTGTTTGGAGACATAACTTGTTCGAATAATTGTTATAATCAAAATAATAAACTTCGAATAAAGTAAGGAGGCTGAATTGCCACGCGATCGCTTTTATATTATATTTATTTTATTACAAATTAAACATTTTATGTTTTTATTTTATTAAATGGGAAGTTTAAAAATATTTTTCGTTTTAAACACTTAAAGTTTTAACAGAAGCTGAAACGCTTTGATAATAAACACACGTTTTTATTCAAACCTTCGGCCAAGTGATATAAGGTACGATAAGAGTAATTTCGCGAACCCGGTTGCAACAGTTTTTTTTTGGTAGCCGCTCTGAGTAGTGAATGTCTTTTAAGGAGCTGATACATGTGAGAAATACATTTTATGGCCTGTTACACATTTAAAATCGACAGCGATCCAGTTTTCGTCACGTATTCGCGGTACTCTTTTTATATCTGCCCACTGATGTATAGTGGGTTGCTGAATTGCGTCGGTTTGGCGTGCAAGGATTTTGATTTTATCTGTAGTAAAATACTTGGTAATAAGTTACGGAGATTTATCTGTTTTAGCAGTTAATAAGGAACTAAATAAATGGTTCGCAACACCAATGTAATATTGTAAGTCGATGAATGAAGATATAACGATGCCTGCATTTTCGATCGACTTTTTGAACTTTTTACGATTGCGATGGTTCAATCGGTTCAATATAATTAGGCGATTTGTTAAACCGAGTATTCCTCAACAAAAAAGGATCGCACGAACAGGTTACATAAAAACTGTCAAAAGTATTTTATAACATTAATCCGCAAAGAGCAATTCATCTTAAAAACGTCAATCGTTTTTAAATTTAAATTGCGGCGTGAAAGCATGAAGTGTGGTAGACGTTTCAAAACAGGATTTTAAGATGCATGCGTCTGCGCATATTATGTGGGTATAGTATAGATGGACAGGGGTAAAGATGGGCACGAGGTAAAACACGCGATGATTAATTAATATAGATCAGAGTACGGTTATGATGAAAACTTAACTTTAAACAAGGATTCTTAGGTTTACAAGAAAATCCTTAATAACCATGAGTGAATAAGTGGATCATATGAAAATATTGCATTTCAAGAGGAGAGTAAGAGCTCATTGATTTTTTAATGAATAAGGTCAAAATTTTCCGAACTTTTATTCTTAATGCTTGGTATTCTGTGTGCACTCATAGACTAGTCTTATAGATGGTGACGTCTCGTTCCAAAATGTGTATACATTTTAAGCATAGAGAAGTTAAAAGTCATGTTTTAAATGTTATAGTTTTTTTTTAATAATAATATAACACCGCTTTAAGTACATCACATATAAATTAAATGTTTGAACTTTTATAATCATTCCTAGAAAGATGTACAGTTCTTTGACCCTTCTTGATAGAGTCTTTGAAAAATTCAAAACCATTTTCTATTCACCTTTCCCGAGTTCAGTACAAAAACCAAGAAGCATTTTTAACAATGCACATGCAAGAACTTGTCAATATCGAGCACCACTGGAGCATAATGAGTAAAAATCGAGCAAAAAATAGCGTTCGCCGACGGCGGGCGGCGCGCCGGCGGCCGCGGCGGGCGGAATAACTGTTCTGTTTTACTAGGTCGAATTATCTCATTTATTCCTTTTTTTACCTTATTTTTTATCACTGAAATTGCTAGTGTAACTGCCCTTCACTTTTATCCTATAAGTTGTGATAGGTCAGGAATAATTAAGGAATAAACTCATTTAATTCAAAATTAAATAGTTAAAACAAATTATATTAATTGATAAAATCAAAAGCGGCCTAACTTAAAATCTTAATTTGCTTTGATTTAGAATAAATAATGGATTTGTTAATTGTTTTATTTGATGTATTTTATATTCAAGCTTAATTTAGTATTTAAATGAGACATCAAAAGAAAATAAAGATCAAACAGATTTATTTAAATTTATGGTAAATTTTATACTTAAAAATTAATGATCGTTTATTGGAACATCCAATAAATTAGTCCTTATTTATTCGGAATCATAAAATAGTCAAAACGGTATTGTTAAAAAAACTATTTTATTGGAAATCTATTCAAATGGAATCAAGGCATTTTAAGTTATTAATTTATTCTGCTGTGACATGTTGTTTAATATATATCAATAATTTTCGGATCATTAATGACTTATAATTTTCATTTCCACACATTTCAACACTGAATGTATTTAAGATAAAACTTTAAGCTCTCAAAATATCTGCACAAGAGTTGAGTAATATAAAAAAGAAGTCAAACAAAAAGTGTTTAACATTAATAAATAATTGTTTTATGAAACATAAATAAACACATTAAACCGTTTGATTAATGAATGAGATTTTCTTTAAAATCACTACTTTCATACAATATAGGCACCTACCTTTTACAGTAGAAACGTTCATAAATTTCAGCTGATCCTGTTCAATATTACTTCAGTTTCTCTTACAATCGCACAATAAAATAATTTGTTAAAAGTTTAAATTGAAAATATCCTAGTGCAGAATATTATAATTACACAGAGTATCGTTTTCACTTTCTCATTAACACTTTTATTTGGTTCAAACAGTAAAACACACAGTATGATAAATAAAAAAAAAGTTACTCGCGATCAGTTAACCACTAGGCACTTGTCCATAAAAAATATCCATTCCATCACTGGGGGCGAATTATTTTTTTAAAGTGTCCGCGCGAGCTTAAAGCTGCGGAGCGTTACTATGTGCGCGTGCGCAGGTCGGCGTGGCATCGCGTTATCAGCGCGAGCGGCGCGGCGCGCGACAACAACAGAACTTGAGAGTCGATCTCAATAACAACAAGAAAAGAAAACGGTCCAGTTTCAGCGGGGCTTCCGGATGGGTCGCGGACGGGGCGCGGGCAGGCGGTGGTACTGCTCGCACGTAAGGCGGCGTTTCGCTCTCTTTGTCTAACGGTACCGATGCGCGCGCCGCGTGAACGATAGCGCTGCTAGTCGCAAGCGCGACGCCGCCCCGTGCGCACCACAGCCTGCGCAAACGCACCCGGAGTGCCCGCTTCTTTTCCCGCCATTTTTACGTCAATGATATCGTTTCCTTGAAAGAAATCTTTTAAGTAGTTCAGACAATTATTAAATTACTTATAACAGGTGCAGGAATTTCTTTGCTTATGAAACAAGTTTAATTTAAACAATAACGTTGCCTTTTATTATTTCAAGGCAAGTTTTCTTTTATTATAACTTATGCATATCTGATAGTGCTTGCTACGATGAAATGCAATATTTTTCTGTAGTTGATATTTTCGCACAGATGAATTCCTTACAAGATAATTTATTTGATAATATAAACAATTTGTTTTTATTAATTGCTTTGGGGATAACTTTTACTTTTAATTAATTCGAAGGGAAAACTGTAGTTCTTTTGCGCGTTGATGTCTAACGTATGAACAATTTGTAACTGGAGATTACCTAAGGTAATTTATTTATTTATTTTGTAATTTGTTTTGGTAGTACCCTTGTAGACTAGTTACTATAATTTGATGGATTTTGTTATTGAACTTATTGTGCACTGTGACAATTTGATGATTAGTAGTGTACAATAAACGTTTCGGGATCAGAGGATTTCAAAACAGGATGAACAGAAACTCCATGGTTATTACAAACAAAACTTTTAGAAGTTAATTTAATATTATTTATTACTAACAAGGTGTTGAAATATTGAATTTTAATTATTTTAAAGAGAAGGTGGGCCAACGATCTAGTTAATAAAGATCTAGATCGCAGAAAGCCGATGGATGAGGGCAGCGGAGGACCGGTTGTTGTTAAAGTCTTGAGGAAGGCCTATGCCCAGCAGTGGATGTCTTTTAGCCGAGATGATTATGATGTTATAGTGTTCTTGCGTGTAACAAGTTTTCTTACATGAAAAACCCCTTCAAAATTTTTGTTACAATTTACCCCTGGGCATGTGATGCGAAGGAATGAGGACCATGTTGTGAGGAAAGTTTTGAGTATGAATGTGCAGGGTTACATGAGTAGAGGAAGACCAAAGAAAAGATGGATGGATTGTGTGAAAGAGGATATGGCAAGAAAAGAGGTGACCCATGAGATGACGGCAAATAGAGATGTATGGAAGAAGAAAACATGCTGCGCCGACCCCAAATAAAATTGGGATAAGGGCAGGAGGATGATGATGAATTTACCCCTGCGTTACTATTCACCCCTAGGAAAAAAATGACCTTGTACCACCTTGGTAGTTCGGTTTTTTTACTTTCTGTGGGCAAAACTGTGTTCAAGAAATAAAGTTAAGAACATAAGTACCTTATTATTTACAACACAATTCACTTCACACTAAATACACAATAAATCAACTAAAATCACAAGCCGTTCACCGAAATTCAGTATCAACACGAGAATTAATTTCAATTTGAATATTTTTCACATTAGTTATTTTGTTGCCCATACTTTGGCGGATAAGCATATCTTGGGTTCAATAAATAACGAGGGCGAGCATAAGTTATATTATGTTTTATTAAAAAGGCTCTTCAAACAATAAGAGGGTAGAGAGGAACGCCGGAGGGCCTCCGTGCGGTACCGGACGGAGGCTTATTAAATTGCAATAACAGTCATGACATTTAATCGTTTTTCACGAGAAACGACCAAAATTCTACGGGCTTTTGTGTCACATACGGCTCTGTATGGTGGCTTACATTTCATAATACTTGATTTAAGGCTAGTATGGTTTTGTTTAATTCGTTTATTTCTTTTGTGTTAAATGATCTGGGAGGGTAGCAAGTAAACTGATTACTGAACAACCACGAATTAACTGTAATTGTATCATTATTTTTTTTCTTTTCTTGATTCAATTTATTAGGCATCAAGTCTAACCAGTTTATTCACTTTAATCTTTATCTGTAATACATAATAGTGAGAGCTATAAAGCGGCTGGAGCTTTTTTGTCTGTTTTTCGAAAAGCGGTTTTTGGCATCATGCAAATATTTTCTTGAGGAAAGTTTAAAATCTGTACCAATATAATGTAGGTCTTCAAAATTGTTTATTTTATTATCTCTGGAACTAGCAGTCGGAGTTGTTTTTCTTTTTCACATTAAAGCCCCAATTTCGAGAAATACTATAGGATATTTAATATCACGCTATGACTCTGAAGAGTGAGTGAAACTGTAGGGCATAATTACTATAACTATTTAAATACATTTATATAAAATCCACCAAGTTACCATGCCAGGTTAGGTCACTAGTAACTAAAACAGTAAATCTTTAGACTCCCTTAACTAGCAAAGTGTAAGAAGTGTGTACTTGTAATCTATCTCAAGTTTCTCCTTAAAGTATATAGATAACAAGATCGTACGGAACCCCCTTTTCTTAACGGTCGAAGATGTTAGGCCCCGTCGCCCCGTGTTAAAACCTGAATCTAGCCGTATTAATGAACTGGCAGGTTTGATTAAGAAGAAGACTTAGGGGACATGAAACGTACGAGAACTGGAGAACCGGTGTGACTTTGTTTACTAACGGATTAAGAGCATGTATGAGTTGAGTTAGTTTGTTTATAGAAACACTAGACGGTACCATAGTGTAATTTTTAAATTATAGAGCATTAGTTTTGCTTAGGAGTCTGGATTTGTTCCCAGTTGGTGT
Organism: Phlogophora meticulosa; assembly: GCA_905147745.2. Taxonomy (NCBI): domain Eukaryota; kingdom Metazoa; phylum Arthropoda; class Insecta; order Lepidoptera; family Noctuidae; genus Phlogophora; species Phlogophora meticulosa. The sequence goes on along the minus strand of LR990535.1, from coordinate 6,836,123 downwards.
CAATTGGCTGGCTCCCTATTTTATGCGACTTCAGGTTATCTGGCAAAATGTACTATAGATATATGTACGTCTGCATTACCCTCAGGGAGATGCAGACATGGTGTTTGGTTTTCATGGTTTCGCACTATGGGTATACTAGCAGCCAGCAAAGACCGGCAGCAGCATCCATCTTACTGGTATCTACCACCTTGGTTACCAACTAAAATAAATCATCAGGACAATCACAATAAGATTAAACACGATTGGTATATTAGTAGTCAACAATGAGTTTGATGAGACTTCAGACGATGGGTAATCGGATAATCGGAGTGGATGAAAAATAACTATTCCATACTTCTTCTTAAGAAAAACCTAAAGTAAAATTACTGTCTCAGCCATGGAAATTGAAACAAAAATTATTAATATTGTTGTTACACTTTCAATGACAAAAACTTGGACATTTCTCATTGCTGACGGGCCTGGGTGATTTTGTACCCTTTTTCTTTAAACTTATCCAACGTTAGGTACAGAACACATCCAAAAATCAATGTCCCGTTGGGTACACGGAGCGTCAATGTGTCACGAATATATACGTGCCGTTTTTGAAATTGCTCAGTTCATTATGTTAAAATCAACACCGTAGTAACTCTTCATTAAAGCGGCCTCGGGTCCGGCCCAAAACGTACGCCACAATTTATATCGTTTTAATCTTGTATGGCTTTGAATGTCTGTGTTGCATACAATGTTGTATGATATTTTTACAATTTTATTTTGTTATTTATTTTATAGAACAATTTTAATATTGTTCAATGCAACTGTATGTTCGACAGTGTATTGTATTTTCTTTAGGTCTAGGACTAAATTATTAATATAGTCTTATTTAATCATTCTGTGGGCCAAAATAACCATTTTCTGGAGCCCTGACACAGCCAGAAGACCTCATAGAAAATAACGGGACGAGCAGGACAAAACAAACGACTAGTGTGGCCCACATTAGACCTGGATTGAAACAACTGGAAGTCATGGGGCATTTACCCAGCAGTGAGATGACCCAGGCTAACAATACCAGTATTTAATTATAATTAAATGTTCTTTTTTTAATTGAAATATCTCGTTTTAAACCACAAAATCAGAAAACTGAAACTAGTATATTCAAAATTTAAAAAACATGTCTGGTCATTTGCCTCATCAAAACGCAAAAATAAACGATCAATTATGAAAATTCTCCCAAATTATTCGTCTTGCTACCATTCTCGTAACATCTCGGTGACCGCTCTCAGCTCGTACGTACGGTATCGTGTGAAATCACATCAATAATGGACCAGTTCAAGGCTTTGGGAGATTCTCTGCATTGTTCCACTAACAGATACGTACTCCTTTGTATTATGTTCTGAACGACCTTTGAATTTATAAATATGCTATTTTTTTTTGTATTTGCGATGGAATTGGAGCGCAAGTTTAACTACACTCAGGTGGATTAGAAATTACTTAAATATTTCCATTCCTTTATATTATCGTTGGTCTAGTGGCTCCAAACACGACTGCTGAGCGCGAGGTCCTGGGTTTCGATCCCCAGGTTAGGCATATTACACTGGTACATTTTTAATTAATTACTTACAACTTAACCCTAACTTGCCAAGATGTACTTAGCATGCTACGAGTAATATAACATTAAGATGATGTATTTCTTTATTCAACTATTTCTTGTCTAGCGATCACATCTGTTACCATAAGTGGTCAATCCTATCGACCGCATGACAGCACTGTGTCACAGTTTTTCTTAGTACCTACTTAGGTAAGTATTTACTCGTCATATTTTCTAAGACTTCTTGGTAATTATTTATAGTTATTTGTGTTGACCACAAAAGCTCGCAAAATTGATATTGAGACTTGAAAAAATGAAAGAAAATTTAAATGAAGAATGATTTATTGTTTTTGACAAGTTTTTCTTATTAAATAGTCATTTGAGTTTCCTTTTAAGCGTCTTAAGCCAGAGTAGTGAGACTCCAAAATGATGATGAGATGTGTGAGAACATAGCTATGAAAGATTTAGGCGTGTAGTATTTAATTGATCATTGCAGAATGCTAGCCCCCTACTTACTGCAGGGTTAATTTACTAAGAAATGATTGTCCTGTGTAAGTCAAATATTTCTTTTTCTTTAATATGCATGGGCCAATAATTTTTTCCTGGTAAAATGGTTCCAAAAGCCGTCCTGATGTTTAAATAGTGTTGTCAAATATCTTTTACCTACACATTATTCACAGGGATTTTGAGGCATCAATTAAATTAGATGAGTCACGTTTATGGCAATGAGAGACTTGGTATTGGGTTAGTCGGTAGTGTTAATGGTTATTAATGGTCTTAAATAAGTAACTGTTACGGTCATCATCTGCCTTTTAGCCAAGTATGTTGGGTTCGTTATCCAGTCTAACCAGATGCAGCTGAATATCAGTATTTTACATAGATCGACTGCCTATCTAACCTCCACAACCCCGTTTTCTTCTTCGTCTTCCCAAGGAGAATTGTGTTGCCCGGAACACGATACTCCTTGGTAAGACTGGTTGTCAGACTTTTGAACAGATGACAACTGGGACCGACAGTTTAATGTGCTTGTTACGGCTATCCTGCCTTTCGCCTCAAGCAGCTCATTTTCACTGACTCAAAACATGACAGCCATATGAGACACTTCTGTTGACCCATTAAAATCATCTCATTCATTACCATAGTCCGTAAAAGTAACTTACTTAGCCTAATTAATGGAGTCCAACTGAATGAAATGTCAGATATAATTGAACGAATTATATGAAAATTATACTGTGAAGGGAAAAAAAGTTGGCAAGTCATAATATAAAATGTCACGGAGTTATGAAGAAATCATGTCTGTGATAAAATCCCTAGACCAGAATTAATGGATATATGTTCTTGAGTACACAGTGGTTTTAATTGATAGTAAAACATTATGAAACGGTCTTACAATCAAGATAAATAAACAAAAAAAAATTAAAACAAAGTAGGTCGAACTCGTGCCGCAACAGCTTATTGAAATCAAAATCAAAATTCATCTATTCAAATTAGGCTGAGAATCAGCACTTTTTGAACGTCAAAACGTTTACAAAAGACAGTCCCCCAAAACGCCCACCCTTCACCACTTCCTAGTGTTTTTGCTGGGAAGAAGAAGTGGCGGAACAAACTCCCCAGCAACAAATGTGTCCTCCCATCTTATAATGAACATTCCGAAGAGAGACTCAAGCTATGGTGAGATAGTGTTTCCCTATCCACCCATTCATTCCACCTGCTAAACATCTCCCCCCTGGCCATGAGTTGCGTAAGCTAACCTGGAAGCCTCGTAATGGATTCCGGACACATGTTGGTCGAAGCACAAAAAATATCTTTAGGTGGAAGTTTTTAGACGACTCCAGCCTAGTGTGTAAGTGTGGTGCTGCTCCATAGACGATGAGCCACTTGATAAAGTGACGACTGCCCGCTGCAGAATTTGATGGACGCTACTGAAGATGCCAAACTCATAGCTAATAACTGGGCCAACTTAATATAGTTTTTTTTTTTTTTTTTTTTTAATAAAACATTGCCCCACACTAGGAATTACTCTTGTATCGTGGGTGCGTTTACAAACATTCAAAGTCACATACACAAACAGCCAGATCCGGAACAAATACCTGTAGGCCATACAAATATTTGTTCCGTGTGGGAATCGAACCCACAACACGCAGCGCAGCAGTCAATCGCTTAGCCACTGCGCCAACCCTGCTGTCAAGATGTCAAGATTACTATCGTAACGCTAAGAAGAAGAAAGTTGATCAAGATTTCAGCAAAGTCAAAGTTAAAACAATATTTTTTTTCTATTAAATCACACCACTGGCACTTTTGGATTAGAGTTCGAGTAGTTGATTAAAAGCACATGAGCCACCTCATCCTCTTCTTCATCTGCCTAGCTTTTTCCCAACTACGTTGGGGTTGACTTCCAGTCTGCGACTGCCTATCTGACCTCCACAACCCAGTTACTGAGAAACACGATACCCCTTGATAAGACTGGTTGTCAGACTTTCGGGCTTCTGACTACCCATAACGACTGTCAAAGATCTACAAATGACAGCCGGGACCAGTGATTTAACGTGCTTTCCGAGACACGGAGTCACAGAGCCACCCATCCACAGACTGACCTCGGCAAGCGTAGCTTAACCTTCGTTTGATCCGTGCGGCGGTTTTTTATTTAGGCACGAAAAGCTCACTGAGTCACTAAGTCGCTAAGTCACCTAGAAACTATAAATAAACCCTTGATTGAATCACAGCCTGTGACACATATTTTATTTAATGTTGATACAGTAAATCACGTTGCGAGAGTCGCTATCGTAAAATCACCATTACTTTCAGTTTCAATTAAACACAAGTTTTATCTTTAACTCTTTTGTACATTACATAATTCCAAACCGCGTGTCTGTTATAAATTTCATGGCTTTATTACTGTATTTTATTGCTATCGTCACACATCAGTTGTTTCTATTATATTTTTGGGTGTAATAGATTTCTTACGTGTTACACAGTGTGTTATGCGTTTTTAGTGCTTTTATGTAAAGTTAATCATGGTTATGAGTTACGTAAAGATTATGTAATTTCGATTAACTTTAGCAACCTGTCTCACCAAGGGGTATCGTGTTGCCCAGTAACTGGGTTGTGGAGATTTGATGGGCAGTTGCTTCATGTAAAATGTTGATATTCAGCTGTATCCGGTTGGACTGGGTTAGGCAGATGATGGCAAATGATTAGCAAGCCGTTAAGATCATCCACTTCAAGCTAACATTTTTTTTTCGACTGAAATAGGAAATACGAAAACAAAACACGAAATGTTCTAGTTTTTTTATAGTTCTTAACATCATGTATATAATTACCTACAATTGCTTGGAAGGCAGCTATGCTGTGGTTAATAACAGGTATATATAATATGTAACTAGTAACCATTTACTTGGCACCCGATCCACCCTTTTGGAACGACAATACGCTTTCAAGGTCTGTAATTATATCTTACAATCAGTAATTGTTTTGATTGATAATTTTATTGATATTATTTATTGCTAATACTTAAACTAGGCACAACATAATGTCATAATAATTTGCACACTTATTGTCCGTTAATCATTTAAATTTAAATTGATGTTTACGTAAGATTTGCCAATTGTGCCAAATTATAAATGTATAATTTATTGCGACAGTTATTAAGATTAACTATTCAGATACTATGTATGTCAGGCATTATAGGCCTTTAATATACTGGCACAACACCTGTATTTAAATAAGACAAATAAATACAAACAAAAAAAATATAAAAAAACCTACTTAATTAAAATTCAGTATAAAGCATAAGATAACATTACATCACGCCTATATTCCGCAAAGAGTTAGGCAGAGGTGAACCTTAGTACATCCACATTTCACCAGTTATGTTTAAATTACATGCGCGTACCTAATGCCATCTGCCGGAAATAAATCTGTACTACGGGCTGTTACTGAAGAATTCTAGAAGATCACCTACTAACAAAAGTGTTATAAGGTGTTTTATTCTAGAACTAGTCAGTACGGGACATACAAAAGTACGTCCCGGGAATGGATCCCAAGAACTCATTCTCAGCAGTAGCGCGACCACTAAATCAACGAGACCATTCCTCAATTAGGTATTCGAGCATAAGAAAGCGTATAAGTATATGAACGAATGATCGTATCAAAAGTTCACAAAAAAAATCAGCTAAGCTTCAATGGGACTAGACTGGACATAATTGAACGAGTCATGGGTTAAATCTACCACAGTGTGGATCCCAGAAAACGGTTGGCGACATCCTGGTAGACCGAGGCGAGGAATTCGGGATGAGCTGGACGCCTACAGACGGAATTGGTGCGCACTAGCTCAGGACAAGGAGAAAAGGATGCCTTAGTCCTACCTACAGTGGTACAACGTAATAAATTATTCGTAAGACCCCCTAACCTAAAAAAGGGGAGGGCTAAACACCCTAAATAAATATGAGGAGTCCCAGCAAACAAATTATTACTTGGGCAGTGGCCTAATAAATCATCATCATCCTCCTGCCCTTATCCCAATTTATTTGGGGTCAGCGCAGCATGTTTTTTTCTTCCATACATCTCTACTGGCCGTCATCTCTAGAGTCACCTCTTTTCTAGCCATATATTAGGTCTTTACCTATGAAATTGCCGTTCTGCAGTACTGGCCATTTCAAATCAAAATATTTTTTGTTTGGCTAAGAATTCTAATTTCAAATTAATTTTATTTTAAAAACATGGATTTTTTTTTCCAAAAGTAGTCATTTGTTTATTGATTAGTGTTACATTTTCATCGCATTTAAATCTTTTTCGTCATCATGGATACGTTAAAAATTCGAGTAATTATGGAATATGAGTACCGTCGTGGCAGCAACGCGGCACAAGCGGCACGCAACATCAACGACGTTTACGGAGCTAACACTACAAACCAACGCACTACCTGTTATTGGTTTGCTCGCTTCCGTTCTGGAAATTTCGACCTGAAAAATGAACCTCGCGGTCGTCCGAAGACTTTGGTCGACAATGACGAATTAAAGGCGATTGTGGAAGCTGATGATACACAATCTACGGCTGAATTAGCAGCAGCTTTCGACGTTAGCGTCAAAACAATATTGGTCCATTTGCGTCAAATTGGCAAGGTAAAAAAGCTTGACAAATGGGTGCCCCACGAACTCAATGATCGCCAGCGCGAACTACGCGTCGAGACGTGCCTTGCACTGCTCAACAGACACACAAATGAAGGAATTTTGAACCACATTGTTACCTGCGATGAAAAATGGATTCTGTTTGATAACCGCAAGCGCTCAGCAAGTTGGTTGGATCCTGGTTCAGCACCTAAACAATGCCCTAAACGAAAACTTACCCCAAGAAAAGTGATGGTCACTGTTTGGTGGTCTAGCGCCGGTGTGATTCAACACAGCTTCTTACCAAACGGGGTGAGCATTACTGCAGATATGTACTGTGAAGAATTGAACACAATGATGGAGAAGCTGGCACATCTCCAACCAGCATTGGTCAATCGCTCGTCTCCGCTGCTCCTGCACGACAACGCGCGACCTCATACTGCACAGCAGACGGTCTCCAAGTTGCAAGAACTGGGGTTGGAAGCTCTCCGTCATCCGCCCTACTCACCAGACCTTGCGCCTACAGACTACTACTTTTTCCAGAAATTGGATAACTTCTTGGCGGGAAAAAAAGTCAATACCCGAGAGGCAGTACAAAATGCCTTTGAAGAATTTGTTGCCTCCCGTCCAGCTGATTTCTTTAAGAAGGGCATCAATAAACTGCCACTGCGTTGGCAAAGATGCATTGATTGCATGGGTGATTACTTCGATTAATACAAATAAAAAATACATGAAAAAAAAACATTTAATTTTTTTCATACAAAACGGCAATTTCATAGGTAAAGACCTATTATTATCATCTTTCACACAATCCATCCATATTTTCTTTGGTCTCCAAGGGTTACAAGGGTAGAGCCTTGTTGCCTACACATTCATATTCAAAACTGGCCGAATAAATCAAAAATAAAATAATAAAAAAAAACCACCACAACACCTCCAGTTCACCACGCCAGTACGAATGCATAAGTTAATATCAAATTATAGTTACACCACCACAAAAACGTTTTAACATATTAAATCTACGCATATTAAGCCCCAGGCGAGTGGCTACTTTACGATAGTTAAACAATACATCTTATTGAAACACATAGATAATTAACACACACAAAGAAAGTCAATGTGCGTAGGTACAGCTATTATATAAAACAAAAAATGGCTTTAGAACAAAGAGAAACCTATCCATGATATATCTATCCAATCAGACAGTTCCGTGACTGACTGACTGACAACGCACTGCCTATGTAGCTGAAGATGGATAAATTAATAAAAAAAGAGAAACAAGTTCCTTATTTGCTATTTCCACCTAACAGCATTGCTGTGCTACGGGGTATCGTGTTACCCAGTTACTGGGCTGTGGATATTACATCTGGATATATACTGTTATTCGGCTGCATCCAGTTAGACTGAAAGGTGAGCCCAATATAGTTGGGAAAAGGCTAGGCAGATGATCATTAAGTAATGCAACAATTTGACATCTCTTGTTGTATTGCAGATTTCCATATACTCAAGTGGGTGACCATTTACCATTTTTGCAATTTAAATAAATACGTTGAAAATGTCAACCCTTAGCGGGTCTACGGAAGTTAAACTTCACTTTTAGCACACAGTTAGCATTAAACGGAATTCTTATCGTCAGATTTTGGCTGTCTGTCTGTTTGTTTGCCACAAGTGCTTATTTCAGGAACTAATAACGCGATTGACCTGTCTAAATAATGCTTGCTCAGATATATCGCGAGTGAAATGTAAAAATATTATTCATTTGTATGCAATACCTATCTCGTACATAGATGAGGTTTATGTAAAAAGTAGGCTACGTGCTATTCCAGAATATAATTCTTTCTTTCTTTAATAAAAAACGTTGCCCTACACTAGGAATTTCTCCTGTATCGTGGGTGCGTTTACAAACATTTAAACTCACATGCACAAACAGACAAAACACAAAACCCAGAACAAATTGAAGCCGTGACACGTAGAGCAGCAGCCAATTGCTCAGCCACTGTGCCAACGGTGCCGTCAAAATTATTTGTCCTACCAACTCACGGAACCCACAGAGAGTGAATGCGACTCGCTCTTTGTCAGTGTCATTTTATTATTATTAAACTGCTACCATACACAGGTTACGCAAACAAAAATTTAACCAGTAGTTAGTAGGTACCGGATGGCGGCGCTAAGTATTTTTTCTTTTTCTCTAAATTATAATAAGGCATCAGACTCATTATACGCTGTCAATCAAACTGATGCTATCGGCGTAATGCGAGTTTAGTGAGGACGAAGTCTTTTAAACGTGAATCATAGTGAGGTGAGTAATTTCTTGGATTCGAGTAAACGTAGTGAAAGGGCTGGGACTGTGATGGTCATGTTCAAAAAGGTCGACTTCTTAGTGTACTGAGTTACCTGAGTTGATAAATTAACTTTGAATTATGTGATTGCGGGGTCAGGCTTTCTTCTTGAAGTTCTTTGAGGGGTCCTGTGTGGATCCAGCAAGGTACAGGGTCATTGGGGAAATGAAATGTTCCAATAATTTAAAATATTCAGCGTTTTCTTTTTTTTGGTTCGCTTGTAAAACCATTAAAAAATCAAGTCAATTGTAAGATGCTAGCTTTGCGTATTTAAAAAAAATATACATTTTTTACATTATGTAACTTAGGTACGTATACTGTACTGTGAGCATTGAAACCTTTTTAGACTTTATAAGTTTATGGTATATCAATGAGATAAACACATATTTATATTTTAAAAGCGATTATAGAGCCGTTGGCTTTTGGCATGTTATGTAAAAGTAGCAATAACTAGGAATAATATCTATAATGAATATAAATACGTCTTTGTAGTACTAACCATGTAGTATATATGCATTCAATGAAATCAATTCATGAAATTGTTACCTCTTATAACATAACATAATGACAACAAGACAGCTTCCGATAGCCAATTCATTTACCAAAGTCTCCTTATAAGACTAATCCAGTTATCAAACTCACAAAGACAAGTTATATTGCGTAACTATTAATGCACTAACACGCATGCCGTTTTATGTGCCTTAGGAACTACTAATTATTAATTCTGAGCACTCAAAGTCAGTCCGTGCGTAATGGGGGATTTACACGGGTCGATTTTCACCGAGCGGCTTCTTGCTCACCGAAACGCCTCACAAAACTGCATAGCAACCACACTTACGCAGTTGACCGAAATATCCATTGCATCGTAATCGTAATAATGGCGTCGGAGGTGTCAAAAAGCATTGATGTACAAACTTTCTGCATTGGCTACTGTATTTTTTTCCAATCCAAACTCCAGTCTTTTGAGCTACGGTGATTGCTTTACGATAAGTGTGATATATTAATTTTGATACGGTTTCAATACTCGTCATTTTGATATCGATATTTCGAAACTTCAAAATATTAAGCATAGCGCAAAACTTACCGATATATTTATGACAAGCCTACGTTGCACGACAAAAGTCAAACCAACTCAACTATTGCGATTTAAGTCACCTACTGTCCAGTCAATTTTCAATGCAGCCTGCGGGCAGTAGAAATCGACCCGTGTAAATCCACCATAATAGTTGAGCGGTAGGCTTCGATAAAGTTAGGCGTGGCCGAGAGACCTTAGTGAACGGATGTAGCAGCCTCGATCGCACACCGCCTATCCAGATCGACGTTTGAAGATAACCAACATCTGAAATAAATAAAAAATAAAGCGCTTGAGTGAAAAGGTCAGGCGGCCGCTGCGCCGAAATTAAAGTCCAAAATAATAATCATTAAAGCCACTACCTGTTGGTAGGTAAAGATATTTTGACAAGTTGAAATGTCGACTCTCAGAGTCTCGAGCGATTCTGCTATCAACGGTTTTCTTTTGCAAAATTATAATATGATAATTTATGTGTAACAAAAATGTTTTGGTGAGATGGTATCGTTAAGTTTTATGGCTTAATTTTGATGTAGCTTTTCGCGCTACAGGGGTCTAAAGTTACTCTTTTATCCAACCTAATTGTGTATTTAAAAGGATCTCCAGTTTTTATACAGTTTCACAAATATGCTGTTTGTGTATGTGAGTTTAAATGTTTGTAAACGCACCCACGATACAGGAGAAATTCCTAGTGTGGGGCAACGTTTTTATTTAAAAAAAAAAAAAAAAAAAAAAAAAAAAAAAAAAAAAAAAAATTTACTTGGTTTACAAGAATCCAACTTTAAAAGCTATTGCCATAGTTTTTGTTCTCGTAATGAGCTTTTAAAGCGTTTCTTTTTATCTCTTGCTGGTCTGTTATAAGGGATGATGGGTACTTTGTTTTAATGCGACCTTTTTCTTGTGATTAAGCCTCCCTATTACTGTAGATAAACACAGTATTTGCCCAGTTTCAATTTCCACTCACCAATAGTGTCATAACAGTAATGGTTAGTCTTGTACGTGCAAATTAGACGTTCAAAGTTGAAAATAACATAGTTTTTTCCGTAGTACTACCTGCTTACCCCATGGAAATCAAGCCGTGAGTATATGATGTGTGAAGGTTGCAGTCATACATGTAATGGAATAGGGGATATTTTAAGTTAGTCTACAATTGTAACCAACCGCTCCATTCACTTAAAAAATTGCCCGCTTTTGTAATTTCGTTTTGAACTCATTTCAACACACTGCCTCAGTTTCACTTCACATTTTGCAGTAAATTATATCAAACCGCGATCGTTCATTTCTTTTTGACATTACCTTCAACGAAAGTTTCACATTACGTGAACCATATTTCCTAAAACCTGTACCCGCCGGTCCGTACAGGTCTCATTTTACGCAATCATGTAATTTCTTTCTCTTTAGCAAATGTCAATATTTCGTTCTAAAGGGCAAATAAAGTGGTTCACTGTATTTTTTAATCTTTTAATTGAATAACAGAGAAATCGTCATCAATCAGTATAATGTAATCATTAAATTAACATAATTAGTATCGGCTAGTCTTGTGGCTTATATGATGAGATTTTAATATTCCGAGATAAAAAAAAATGACGTTGTTGCCATCTTCAAGTCAATCTCTACTCCTTTTTATCTTCCGTTAGTGTTCGTGGATGCCAACCATCTGGGGAAAATAGAGGGTTATGTCAGACTTCTACCATCTTAAACCTCTACGATTCCTACCAATACAAATATATGGATACATTTTTTATTACTTCTGTTTCATTTGTTTTGTATTTTATTTATGTTTTCAAAAATCGCTATAGTGTTGTGGTGTGCCTGAGCCTGTGCTGAATAAATGCCTCTCCGTTGTTTATAAATGTTTCTTTCTTTAAATACGCCTAGAAGGGGTCGTAAGATACTCGTCCATTAGCGCACACCCCCAACATATAATTAATCCAAATGTCAAAGTCTGTCTCTAGCAAATGTCATCAGAATCAGTTCAGCAATGTAGTAACTAAACATACATACAGATAAACTCCCTCTCGCATTAATAACACTAATGCACGATTAATTATGTATACAGTTAAATACGTTATGATGTTACAAATACATAAACATTGTCAGGTTTTTGTCAATGAAACAACAGCAGAATGATACTGAATCACTAATTAAATTATTTATTAATTACATTGCGTCCGCCTGGTTTTGCCCGAATCATACTTACCTACCTACGTATTAGATCCGTCTTAAGGAATTGTTCTGATTTAATAATTAATGTTTATAAGGTACCGCGAATCAGTCGCGGATATTATGTCCTTCGTCGCTTGTCAAACGACTGTTCTCTGATCATTACTCAGATATTGATAAGATTAAAAGTAATAAAATAGTTTAATTATAGTATTAATTTGTATCCGGATAATGTTCTTTGTCTTAATATTTAAGTAAGTACAAAGAACGAACAAAGCCCATGGTTAAGTAATCGACGTATATGTATATGCTATGTATTCGAGTAACAAGTCACTGTTCAACGAATGTATCAAATCAAATCAAATTAATTGGAATTAGGCTAAGAATCAGCACTTACTGAACGCTAAAAACCACATAAGACAGTCCCCCAAAACGCCTCCCTTCCAGAGTTTTTGCTGGGAAGAAGAAAGCGCAACAAACTCCCCATCAACACTTCTGTCTGGTATGACCCGATTCATAATGACGTAATAAGCTAGCACGGTAATAAAAACTCATTCCTTTTACAGCATCAGAAGGCTATCTTACCCTGCAGTGTTGACGGGATAAAATATCCTTTTAACACTGAAACTAACGTTTTTGGTGCCGTTAGACAATTAATAGTTAGAGAAGTGCAGATATACTCGGATGTCATATAAAAACATTTTCCACGATCAATTTACCTGTCCGACGTAATAGTCGTGTAATATATGTAAATATTAAAGCCTGTACTAATCGATCATGCGGTTGCCAGTAGGTAATGTTTTATAGTCATGTTGTTCTCCTTACAAAGTCGGTGTCGCAAGGGAACATAGGTTTTTGCATCTTTTTCAATCACATGCATATATGATAGAGTGGTACAACCTTCTGTAATGCTGTTGCTACATAGAACGCGAGGCGATATCGATAACAATTATGTTTGTTGAAGAAAAAGCCTACATAAAGGCACGTAATAATAATAATCTGTCCAGTCTTCCTCTCTCTGGATCCCTAACCGCCGTTAGCTTGGGTCTTACCACCTTGTTGCGGGCGGAGCACTGTTTTAATACATATTTTATAAAAAAAAAATACATTTATTATTTCATTTTTGTTATAAATATGTAAAAAAAATATTTACATTAAAAGAATACGAAAAAAAAGCGCTTTAAGTCCAGGTTTCCTCAGATGTCAGTGATGTTTAAGATAAAACACAGAACACAGGTAACTGAATTAAAATAATTGCTACTCATCAAATCACTTGACGACTCGAGTGAACAAGAAAAGATGCAATGACTGCACGTTAACAATTGTTTTCGCAGTTTAGGTAAAAGATAGGTACCTATAAGGTGGAGCATATTCATTGCCATAGTTTCACTCAATAAAATTTCAATCACCAATGCCTGCAATGGTTTTGAAAAAAAGATATGCTCTTTATCAAAATCAAAAATCAAAATTCTTTATTCAAATTAGGCTGAGAATCAGCACTTTTTGAACGTCAAATCGTTTACAAAAGACAGTCTCCCAAAACTCCCACCCTTCAAAACTATCACTATCACTTACCATCTTGCAATGTCTTGCTTCTACATCAAGAAGATTCTGTACTTGTTGTTTAAATCATCAGATATAGTAATCTAGCAACGCTTAGATTGATTTTCCCCATAGTGTGGCCCTCTTTCGTTCTTATGATCATGAGACAAAAATCACGCAGAAATCTACTTTCACGTAGTTCGGTACTCTCATCGCTTGCTATGTGACCAAGGCCTTAAAGCGTTGCACAAAAAAGAACTTGAACGAGATCAAATATGGCGTAGCTACATATGTTATTCAAACATGGTCCATAATTTTAATCTTCAGCACTGAACAATGTGACAAGAAGTGTTATTGCTAATGTACCCTTTGCTAATTAATTATGATGTAGAAAAAGTTTAATTAACGAAACTTGAACTAAAGGGTTCTTAAGATCTCTTAAACTTTTTCTTCAGTCAGTACGCTATTCCATTGAAACTCCGTACTTTGTTAGACCAGTTTAAGGTCAGTGTTACCACCAACTTGCTGTCTACTGTACATGAAATGCTCAAGCAGTGGTATAATGATATCTAAAAATCCGTTTTCTAGCAAGGTAGTGGTACTTATTGCCCAGATCAGAGTCGAAAATAAGATACTGAAAAGTAAGCAATTTTTGTATAACAATACAAGTTAATACTTCATACCTGCTTTTGACTATTTTTGGTAAATTTACACTTCCAAGATAAACAAAAGAAAAGTATTCTGACGAAATAACTGACGAGCGCCTTCGTCTTCCTTTCTCATTGCCAGAGGATTAGGCTGCCGATACATGGGCGGTTTACCGATTCGAATTCCTAATTCTTTCGACACGTCCTTGTCAAACAAACAATATAGAATTAACGTGAAAATTCTCTTCAAAGTTTTGCTTCAATTCGCCCTTGCGTTTCTATTTACCCTATTTTGCTCGTGCCGCATGTGGAACACGATGCATGAGATTCATGCATTCTGGTCCCCGAATAAGAGATACTTAACTAGTTTGTGGGTTATCCCATCTAGATTTTTTTAGTATTAGCCTGGTGTCTGGATTTGTGATTGGTAGGTTTTAATAGGCTCGGTCTCTACGACATGGGACATAACTGGTGAAACATGGGTGTGTACTGTGACGTTTGGATGCCAAATTGGAACCACATGGCATCCAAGTTGGAATAGTTTTAGTTAAAGCTGGACTCGAACACTAAAAAAAATTAGAATAGATTATAATGTAGAATTCAATTACTGGAATTTATTTATGGCAAAGCAGATTTGTTTGAGATGCGCTAAAGTGAAGATGTACACTGAAATAATATAATCAAATCAGCAGAGCCCTATCATTCATGACGACCGTTAAGATGTTGTTCCGGAATGTGACACAATTATCACAAGAAGTAATATGATTGTTTATGTCGGTATAGCAGTATAGTTAGTATGCACTATTTTTTGACGACCGATGTGGCGCGGCGGGCGAAGGTCCGCCTGCGACGCAGGAGGTTGCGGGTTCGATTCCCGCCGTGGGACAAATGTTTGTACGATCTACAAATATTTGTTCCGGGTGTTTTGGGTATTTGCTATGTATAATAAAAAATATATATGTATGTAATGTATTGAATTAATTATATCAGTCATCTAGTACCCATGACACAAGCTCTGCTTAGCATGGGGCTAGATGATGCTGTGTGGATTGTCCAGCTTTATTTATTTATTTATTTATTCATAGCTGTATCTTGCGACATGATCCTGTAAAGCAATGCTAAGTAATAGTACAATGGGTACACTTCTATCTTATCCTTTCTGGAATACAGACTGTGCGTTATGTGTGAATTAGAAAAACCGTGCATGTGTGGCCAGCCTTAAAACACATTTTTTTTCTTTTCCATCTTGGTTGCCGGCACCCTAAGGTTTCCATTAATTGCACGCCCTCAAAGGTCACGCCGGTAATCAGTCATTTAAACACCGTTTAACTCGCCTGTCCGTCTGTCGATTGTTATAATTACTCGTTTAATTTGTAATTTACATGTTCGTGTATTAATGAAAAACATGTGAGTGTCTGCTTCTTGGCGGCGGAGGTGAGAACGAGTTTGAAATGTTGGCAGTTACGAGTATGTTGGTTATAAGGGCCAGAAGCCCTAGCATAAACGCTTAACGTAAACGTAAAGTTAATTTAAACGATTTTAAATCAAACATGACTATAGATAGCGTTTTGGTTCAAATTTATTTTAAAATAATTTAATTTTATGTAAATGTATTTATTAATAAATAATAGGTCTTTACCTATGAAATTGCCGTTTTGTATGAAAAAATTTAAATGAATTTTTTTCATGTATTTTTTATTTGTATTAATCGAAGTAATCACCCATGCAATCAATGCATCTTTGCCAACGCAGTGGCAGTTTATTGATGCCCTTCTTAAAGAAATCAGCTGGACGCGAGGCAACAAATTCTTCAAAGGCATTTTGTACTGCCTCTCGGGTATTGAATTTTTTTCCCGCCAAGAAGTTATCCAAATTCTGGAAAAAGTAGTAGTCTGTTGGCGCAAGGTCTGGTGAGTAGGGCGGATGACGGAGAGCTTCCAACCCCAGTTCTTGCAACTTGGAGACCGTCTGCTGTGCAGTATGAGGTCGCGCGTTGTCGTGCAGGAGCAGCGGAGACGAGCGATTGACCAATGCTGGTTGGAGATGTGCCAGCTTCTCCATCATTGTGTTCAATTCTTCACAGTACACATCTGCAGTAATGCTCACCCCGTTTGGTAAGAAGCTGTATTGAATCACACCGGCGCTAGACCACCAAACAGTGACCATCACTTTTCTTGGGGTAAGTTTTCGTTTAGGGCATTGTTTAGGTGCTGAACCAGGATCCAACCAACTTGCTGAGCGCTTGCGGTTATCAAACAGAATCCATTTTTCATCGCAGGTAACAATGTGGTTCAAAATTACTTCATTTGTGTGTCTGTTGAGCAGTGCAAGGCACGTCTCGACGCGTACTTCGCGCTGGCGATCATTGAGTTCGTGGGGCACCCATTTGTCAAGCTTTTTTACCTTGCCAATTTGACGCAAATGGACCAATATTGTTTTGACGCTAACGTCGAAAGCTGCTGCTAATTCAGCCGTAGATTGTGTATCATCAGCTTCCACAATCGCCTTTAATTCGTCATTGTCGACCAAAGTCTTCGGACGACCGCGAGGTTCATTTTTCAGGTCGAAATTTCCAGAACGGAAGCGAGCAAACCAATAACAGGTAGTGCGTTAGTTTGTAGTGTTAGCTCCGTAAACGTCGTTGATGTTGCGTGCCGCTTGTGCCGCGTTGCTGCCACGACGGTACTCATATTCCATAATTACTCGAATTTTTAACGTATCCATGATGACGAAAAAGATTTAAATGCGATGAAAATGTAACACTAATCAATAAACAAATGACTACTTTTGGAAAAAAAAATCCATGTTTTTAAAATAAAATTAATTTGAAATTAGAATTCTTAGCCAAACAAAAAATATTTTGATTTGAAATGGCCAGTACTGAAGAACGGCAATTTCATAGGTAAAGACCTAATATATATGCATATCCATGGATGATACATAATGTTGTGTGACATTCATGGATGTGAATAAAATCTTAAGAACCTGATAAATATTATCTGCAAAACGAGTATTTTCAATTTTAAAATCGTTTGAATTAAAAAACGATGCACACTGATGAGACGTAGATATGTAATTTAAATGTTACTGTAATCTCAAATTGTCAACAAACACTATTTTTACTTGTAATTAATAAGAACTGTCCTTTTATTTTGGAATTTTAGCTATTCAGTTAGTAAGCTGTCAGAAGAACTGTCACTCATCAGCATGTTGTGTTTCAACCATAAAAGATAGTAATTTAAATTAATTACTATCTTTCATGGTTGAAACTTATTAATAGTTGTATCATTGTTAAAGAAATAAAGATATTTTTCTCCCTACCAACTATTTCAATTTGTATAGTTCAAAATAGTTGTATAAATACCATGAGTACCAACTCAACTTAGTACCAACTCATGGTATCTTTCTTTACATCAATTCTCATTGTTTCAGTAACTTATCTTTTATTACTTTATTTTAAGAACTATTTAGTATTCAATGACATTCATCACACAATCGTATCTATGCCAATACATCATAATCACTAGTAAAAACAGATAAGAAGCACTTTCCGACTTCGCGGACTGTCTTTTATGAAGTACTTTAAGTTCTAATCTTTTATAACCTGTTTCTAAGACTGTATCTATCTTAATAACTACCTCGTTAGACTGGTAGGTGCAAGCGCTTCTGCTAAGCTTGAGGTCCTGGGTTAGATTCCCGGGTCGTGTAAACTGCTGTTTAGTTTACCATCTGGAATTGCTTAGAAGAGACCTGGAGCTTGGATATGTGCCCGGTTGATGGCAATATACTCGCCTCCTATTACAAGGGACTGAAGCTTGACTCACGAAATATGGATGTATGATAGGTATACTTCTACTTAACCCTTCGGGGAATACAGTCGTGGTGCTATAATTTTTATGTAAGACACCTCAAAAGAGGTAGGTGGGGAGGTGTCATTCCATTATACATACATTGCTTCACACTAGGAACTAAACTGGTGATCGCAATGGCATGCAGTGATACATTTTAAAACTATTTTTGCAAAGCTTAAAAGATGATAACGCAAGCTTGTGTATTAACTTACGCTTAGATAACCCACCCAAGCAATAATCAGGTCGCTACGTCACGGAAGCCGGTTGTAATTGGAAATATTTGTTATAATATTATCATAGCCTTTATAACCCATAATAATACATTACAGACCAGGATTCGTAATGGTTAACAATTGAATGTATCGATGTACCGGCATAGTTTGCATGAAGCGCGGGCAGGGGTGACGGGGGGTGAGGCAGGTGCGCGGGCGCGGGGTGCGGGCGTGGTCGGCGCCGGCCGCTCTCCTTGACTCCAGCGTCAAGCATCGCATGATCTCTGCTAGTGTGAGGCGCTTGAGAGATTTTGATACTTTAGAAATCGTGTTTTAAAAGCTTTGGTGTACTTGTGAGAATTTAAAATGAAGTGAGTTTGCTACAGTGGTGGACAGGGACCTTCATAGAACCTAAATACAAGTGACTGATCGAAAAAGCTGCTCTGGCTTTAGACAAATTTATGCCAAAAATGAAGCCGTAAACGAAATAGATTCAGACCCTCTAAAAAGTTAATATTTCCGCTGTACATACAATGGATTTTTTTTTACACCTACGTAGAGAAAGAGCAAATATATACACAATAATTCCATTTTAGAGAATGACATAGGATACAACATTTCGAGTATTTCTTGTACGAACGAAACGTAAACGGCGCGCATTGTCACAAACTTCTGATTATTTATCGGTTCGGCTGATTTATGTTCTGAAAAGAAAATATGATCAAATCATGATTTTGAGAGACACTAACGTTTTGGGTACCTTAAATCTCACAAAACATAACAAAATAATAAAACAAAGGACAAATGGTATAATGATAAAATAATGTAGGTTTTAGTACTCATTGTTCTTTAGAAATATATAGGTGAAAGAGCTCCTTCTGTGGTTGGTTTTTTAAAAGCTTTATTGCATTTCTATTGTGCATAGGTGCACAAACAAATTACGCCTGTTATTTTCTAGCTTGAATTTGCATGAAACAAAAAGTGCAAACGAGAAAAAAGTACTATAATCCTATTTATGATATTTCATCGTTTCGTTTCAATGATTTCGTTTCAATATTCGAACTAATTTTGTAGAGCTCGTAAATACATATATATCTTTTCAACCACTTTACCATCATCATTATCCTCCTGCCCTCATCCTAATTTATTTGGGATCTGCGCATGTCTTCTTCTTCCATACATTTCTATTTGCTGACATCTCACCAAACAAAAGTCACCTCCTTCCTATCCAAATCATCGTTCACACAATCCATCCATTATTTCTTTGGTGTCTTACTACGCTTGTAACCAAACTACTCAACCACAGCCTAAAAATATTATCTCAGAAATGTATGAAGTCAGAACAGAATTCCTTCTTTATAAGTAATAAATGGTTCTCAATAAATGCCTTATCATTGAAATGTGAACGTTTTGAGTAATTACCATTACAGTCTTCAGCATAAATCACACTTATTAAATTCCAAGTACCAAGACGTCTTAGGCGCAGTATATTCTCAGTGAATGTGGCGACTGTTCGAGTAGACGCGGGCGCGGTGTGATAACGGCGCGTTATCAAAGCTCTTGCTAATGCCCGCTTTGTGCTCTGCTAGTGTCTAGTACTTTTGTTCTTTATTGGGTAAGTAGAGGTGTAGGCGATATCGGCCTATTTGCTTTACATAGTTTTATACTATATTCAGAAATAAATTGTGTGTGGAGAATGAAGGACAAAGATTGGAGTCGAAAAGCTTTAATATGACAGCACGGTTGGCGCAGTGGCTGAGCGATCGACTGCTGCGCCGCGTGTCGTGGGTTCGATTCCCGCACGGAACAAATATTTGTATGGCCCACAGATAGTTGTTCCGGGTCTGGCTGTTCGTGTATGTGACTTTCAATGTTTGTAAACGCACCCACGACACAGGAGAAATTCCTAGTGTGGGGCATCGTTTTATTAAAAAAAAAAAAAAAAAAAAAAAAAAAAAAAAATATACACTTTTGAATGTCATTCTGTTTTAGACAGTATAAAGTTGAAGTATTTAGCAGTGTTTCACATAAGTATAAAATTATTGGTAGTTGGTGAAACAGTAGGCCCGAAATAGCCACCATTATAACAACGTCATGCTAAATGATAGATGATTTTTATTTGTGTAAATAGGTTTTAACAAACACTTTTACACGTCAACGTAAAAAGTAAATTCATTTTTAAACTAGGAATGTATAAGTTTAAGTTTCCGATGGTAAACAAAGAAATATTTTATTAAATTTTAAGCTTTTTATTCAGGGTCGTGAGTTAAAACTGTGTGGAGTACGTGAAGTCAGCACTCACTGAGATACCATCATCTGCCTAACCTATTCCTAACTATATTGGGGTCGGCTTCCTGTCTAACCGGATGCAGCTGAGTACATGTGTCTTACATGGAATAACTGCCTATCTGACCTCCACAACTCAGTTATTATATAACACCATACCCTTTGGCAGTACTCGTTGTCAGAATTTTGGGCGTCTTACTTCAGACCCATAACGATTATCAAAGATCTACAAATCACAGCCGGGACCGACCGCTTAGCGTGCTTTCCGAGACACTTAAAACTTAGAGGGGTCTTGATATATAATAATTGGCCACCCATCGACGCACCAACCTTGGCTAGAGTAGCTTAACCTTCGATTGACCCGTGCGGCTGTTATTATTTAGCCACAAGCCCCTCTCTCATTGTGATACCAATAGAGTTTAATTTAGGAAAAATATATGAAAAGCCATAGGTAATTTATTGAAACGTTTATCACAAGCTATTACATTGCCTGAAAATCTTGACTTACAGTTACAAAACCAACTTCAACTCTTCATTAATGACTCTTGGGGAGGGCACACCACATTTTTCCAATATCACGGAGATAGTAAGATAGACCATCGATCGATGGTGTGGAAGAGAGAGAAAGTATATATAACAAAAATGATCTCAGCTACAATCAGCATCAATAACTTGTCAAAAAGAGGTTTTTTCGATATTATATAGGTTGATTGTATAAGTAAGGTTGAGACTGGGATTAGAAAGCGAATATAAGATAATTTAACATTACACCTTTTATCTCCAAAGGGTTAGGGAGATGAATACTTAGGCTACACCCACATTTTGCCAGTTGCGACCAAGTCCCATTTAATTCCTATTACATCAAGCCGGAGATTAAGATCGTTTGCGTTGAAGGTATTACCTTCAACGCAAACGATCTTAAAAATGTGGGTGCAAATTTATGCATCTTTATGCATTTAATTTTAAAAAGCCAAATCTGAAATCTTTTTCCTTTGATAAAGATTTTTTGGCTTTTTTTTTTGCCAAAAACACCAACCAACCACGTGCAACTGCCTCCTCTTGAATAAAATAATATTTATATCTGATACTATTTAAATACCATTTCCAGCTTTCCTTCTCCCAACATTTCAAACTGTCACTTATTATACAGAAAGTTTATTCAGAATGGACGTCAAAAGCAATGTCTTACTTATGAATGCTAAAAGCCATCCAAAAGTCGTAAATTTCGATATCTGAACGGTTAGTATAATTTATAATATTTGCTCAAAACTTAATGCGGATTCAGCTTCCATTCAGATGTTTGTTAATTTTGTTATTGAGGCATTTGTCGGGTTAAATATTACTTAAGTGAGGATTAGTAGGGAGAAGGAAAAGGCTAGAGAAATATTTTGTGTTTTGCTAAAGGATTTTTGGATGGAAACACATGGAGGGATATTTTTGCAAGCATTTATCAGGGAAGAAACCTGACAACTTTTGAACACGCGTATTAGTTTTTATCTTTGACATAACATGACTACATAAAACTTGACACCGTATAGGGTAAAAATATTGGTTGCAATAATAATAAAAATCACAATTTTTCTAAAGAATAGCTATGGGAAATGACAACCAAAATGTGCAGTTCCACAGCTTCCATAAATTCTAAACTAACTCTCTGGAGGTGAAATATCAATTTTTGAAACACTTTCATGCTGCTAAGAAATACTGAAGTTTAAATTACGATCAAAGGATTCGATTCTGTGTTGTTCTAACATTTAATTTCTAGGTTAAGTTTGTAGCTCATAACCATCGAATATGTTACAAAATGAATCAAATGTGTGTAATTACGTAAATTTATGATACGTAAGAAAATAAATCAATAAGCTATAAACAAAACAAAAAATGTAAATACCTGCTAAACAGATCCGCTTTTCGACTTCTTCGTGAGCTTTCAATTTGGAAACACTCCACGTTTAATATAATAATAATAAAAAGCTGGCAACACCACAGTTGACATCACTCAGAAATTTTCTTCCGCAAATTTTATATGTAATTTTCATTTATTTTTTTTTATTTTTTTTTTTGGAATGGGCATCTCGCAGTTTATCCTTTAGGGATATTTACTGCTTAACCGAACTTTCCTGTGGGGGGCTTAATTAAAATTAAGGCCTCCAGCCAGGCATAATTTTCATTTACCACTACGCAGTTTATTTATACACCACCAGAAGAATAACGGAAATAACCGCGAAATTTAAATAAATCCAAAATGTCCAAAAATTCACCAACAATGCAGTTCACAAAATCAAAACAGAAATTGACAGATGTCAAATCAAAGAAAATTATCTTATAATAGTTGATGAAATGTTAACAAGATCAGCAGCACGTCGAGCACGCCCACCACCTCCGGCCTCGTCGCTCAGCTCCGCCTCGTTACCGCCGAAACCCAGCACCATCGTGAGTACTGTGAAGCCGGCTGTGCCAGTCGCGTCGAGCTCGAGCGACGAGTATTTTTCCCCGCCCACGTCGCCACCACCTGCACGTCGACGGAGAGGACGCCGGCCGCCGGACGGCTTAGGACGTCGAGGCCCTCCGGCCTCTGATAGGGTCCCAGCTCCCGGCGGAAGTGTGCAGCGCATGCGATGGACACAATCCATCAACGAAAACGTCATGCGCTCATACTATGGGGCTACAGAGGGAGGAAGTAACCTGACCGCGTACCGTGTTCAGATGCTCTCTCTGTTTCAGGTGCTTGAGCCAGCTGTCAACGTATCGGCACAACGACTTTCGGATCAGGTGCGGGTCATTCAGCGTAATCATATGTTGGATGACGTTGTACTTGATCGCCTCCGAACGGAAATGCAGAGTAGCCGTGTCATTACCTCGCCGTCGCACACTGTAGTGCCACCACAGTACAACATTGTATTATCTAGTTTTGCTGACGGAGAGGGTAGTGACAAGGTTACAAATGTAAGTACCCAATACAATGAGGAATTGAGGGAGGAGTGCTTTGGAAGGTGCGATTCGGGAATATCGTTTCATGCTACCCGCACTACGACCACGCTTACCCCGTTTGCCCATGCATAATAAAAATAGGGCGCTGGTGGCTGCTCTGGATTCGCAGTTGTCAAACTATTTTGATAACTGCGATGACCTCACCGATGCTCACTCAATCTTGTACTGTAGCGGCATGTCGTGTAGCTCACGTCAAATTTCCTAATGACATAGCTACACGACCGAAACCAGCTGTACCAGCTTGGCAGTGCAGGATTGAGCGTCGCATCGCTGGGGCTAGAGCACTCATCGGTAAGCTTGTTTGCTACAGGGAGGGCAATACTCGCCCTAGAGTGATGCGCTATGTAAGACGGGCGTTCTTGGGGACTGATATCAGCCCTCGAGACTATATGTCCCGTGTTACAGAGCGCATCGACTTCCTGAAGCAGAAGGTGTATGCATGGGCAAGCCGTATTCGTAGGTACAAACGGCGAGTGGAGCGATACACTCAAAATCGCACTTTCCAGAGCAATGAGAGGTGGGTGTATAGAGCTTGGGAGCGACCGATCCAAGGTGTGACTGATACGCACCTACCGGATGATGACGTCATGTGTTCTTTCTGGCGTAACCTTTGGTCGGTGCCTGTCAGTCACACAGAGGGTGATTGGACTCGAGAGGTCGAACGAGCGTGCGATCCAATACCGCAAATGGGGGCAATAACCATCAGCCCCCAAGATGTAGCTCGTGCAGTCCGTCCGTTGCCGAACTGGAAATCGCCAGGGCCGGATGGGCTGCACAATTTTTGGATAAAATGGCTACAAAAGTCGCACGCTCGTTTGGCATCTCAGTTCCAGTCGGCCTTAGAGACTGGATCGCTACCCCAGTTCCTTACGACAGGAATTACCCACCTGCTCCACAAATCTGGTAGTACTGCGGAACCCAAAAATTATAGACCGATCACTTGCTTACCAACGGTCTATAAGGTTCTTACATCCATTTTGAGAGTTAAAATTAACAACCATATCGACAGCAATTCGATCATGTCGGCCTCTCAAAATGGATGTAGGAATGGGTCTCGCGGTACTAAGGAGCTCCTCCTCATTGATACTGCCATAAGCCAACAGGTTCGTCGTTCAAGAAAGGATCTGTCGACATGCTGGATAGACTACAAGAAGGCGTATGACTCGGTACCACATACATGGCTCAAGAGGGTGCTGGAGTTGTATAAAGTAGATGCAACTCTGCGCACCTTCCTGACGTCGTGTATGGGGCAATGGAGAACCGTACTTCGCTATCCAGGATGTCGACAAATTCAGAGGAATAGCGAACCAATAAGAATTGAGCGAGGCATATTCCAGGGTGACAGTTTGAGTCCACTTTGGTTCTGCTTAGCCTTGAATCCTCTAAGATTATCACAACATTACTGGAGGATTCGGGTCTAGGCTATCGGTTGAAGAGAGGTGGTCAGGTTGTATCCCACCTTCTTTACATGGATGACCTAAAGCTCTTTGCCCCCAGTGATTTGCAACTGATGGAGCTACTGACGGTAACAAAAACCTTTAGTAGCGCCATCAGGATGGAATTTGGTGTGGACAAATGTGCGGTCATGCATGTAAAGCGAGGGAAGATTGTGGAATCCGTGGGAACCCAACTCCCGGATTTCATAAACTTTAGAGCCCTCTCTCCAATCGAAACCTATAAGTATTTGGGTATGTCGGAAGCATTGGGCATTAATGCTGCTGACATGAAGCAATCGTTGAAGGAGCGCTTCTTTGGCCGCCTGAAGAAAGTATGTTATAGTCTTTTGTCAGGCGGTAACAAGGTGCGTGCCTTCAACGGTTGGGTCATGCCAGTCTTGATGTACTCTTTCGGCATACTCAAATGGACTCAAACAGAACTTGACGCCCTGGATAGGAGAGTCCGTACATTCCTGACGGCATCTCGAATGCATCACCCACGTTCATCGGTTATGAGACTGTATATCCCGCGAAAGTGTGGAGGTCGAGGCTTTTTAAATGCTAAGACCCTCCATAATCGCGAGATATGTAGTCTCAGGGATTATTTCCTAGAAACCGACGTGGGGATGCATCGAGATGTAGTCGCGGTGGACCAGGGCCTCACCCCGCTCTCGTTGGCTAAAGAGAACTGGCGCAAACCTGTAGTACTTGACACTAACGATCGCAAGGAAGTATGGCAGAGTAAGGAGCTTTACGGACGCTTTTTCCAGGCCCTACATGGGCCTGATGTAGATCAGTTAGCGTCCGTATCTTGGCTGCGTTTCGGTAACCTCTTTGGGGAAACCGAAGGTTTTGTCTGTGCAATTATGGACGAAGTTATCATGACGAATAACTATCGGAGATTTATTGTGAAGGATGGTACGGTTGACATCTGTCGGGCATGCCACCGTCCAGGCGAATCAATCCGCCACATTATCTCTGGTTGTTCTCGTCTTGCTAACGAAGAATATTTGCATAGGCACAACCTAGTAGCCAGGATTATCCATCAGCAACTTGCTCTAAAATACAGTCTTGTAGAATCGGAAGTGCCATACTACAAGTATGTGCCCGACCCAGTTCTTGAAAATGACAGTGTCACTTTGTATTGGGACCGATCCATCATCACTGACAGGACTATTGTAGCCAATAAGCCTGATATAGTGGTGATGGATCGAATCGAGAGGCGCGCAACGATTATTTTTTTTTTTTTTTTTTTAAAACGTTGCCCCACACTAGGAATTTCTCCTGTATCGTGGGTGCGTTTACAGACATTTAAACTCACATACACAAACAGCCAGACCCGGAACAACCACCTGTAGGTCATACAAATATTTGTTCCGTGCGGGGATCGAACCCACAACACGCGGCGCAGCAGCCGATAGCTCAACCACTGCGCCAACCGTGTCGTCGATTATTGATGTAACGGTCCCTCATGACGGGAACCTCGTGAAAGCCGAGAAAGATAAACAAATCAAGTATCTTGACTTGGCTCGCGAGGTTGTCGACATGTGGGATGTGGACTCAGCAATCGTTGTACCGATAGTCGTGTCAGCCAATGGCTTAATAGCTAAGAGCCTTGACCAACATCTAAGGAGGCTCGCGTTAGGCAGCTGGATCAAGGGCTTGATTCAGAAAGCAGTTCTTCTGGACACGGCGCGTATAGTTAGGCGATTCCTCTCTCTGGACCCTGTTCCCGATACCGGTGGGCCACTATTTTTTATATTTTTAAATGTTTTTTTTTTTGTATTAATATTGAAATATTTAAAAATATAATTTATAAGAAAGATTTTAAATAAAGGGGATAATAATAATAATAACATTTATTTCAGACCATAAGTCCATAGAAAAACACACATTACAATATAACACAAAATATATTCTAAGCCCAAGTCAGTTCAAGCAAAACCCCATGTTTCCACCAAACTCCGCAGCGGGCCTTAGCTTTATCAATAAAACTGAATATCTTACGCCCAACGTCGGCGTAAACAAGACTGATGCGTACCTATCAAGAAGGCTTTAGCTGAATTTGTGTCCGCAATACCTATTGATAGCCCCTAGGACCCGGTGTAGGATATGTCCTACATTAGGCCTGCTTAGGTATGCTTAGGTACGCCTAAGTAGAGTACCATTGTATAGGATTATGTAAGTGTAGGTTGAAGTGGATAGAAATTGTGGAACATGGCGTGAGTTTTAAGGTCAGATTTTTGAGTAAATACGATAACGCTTTTTCTAAAAGCACGTTTGTACGAGTATCTACTCTAGTTTCGTACCAAAATGTTAAATAATACGAGTTGAAAATTGAAAGAGGACTAACTGGGTCAAATTAGGTATCAAATGAAAAGGCTTGGTTTCCATATTTTTAGATGTCAACCGTACCATCCTTCACAATAAATCTCCGATAGTTATTCGTCATGATAACTTCGTCCATAATTGCACAGACAAAACCTTCGGTTTCCCCAAAGAGGTTACCGAAACGCAGCCAAGATACGGACGCTAACTGATCTACATCAGGCCCATGTAGGGCCTGGAAAAAGCGTCCGTGAAGCTCCTTACTCTGCCATACTTCCTTGCGATCGTTAGTGTCAAGTACTACAGGTTTGCGCCAGTTCTCTTTAGCCAACGAGAGCGGGGTGAGGCCCTGGTCCACCGCGACTACATCTCGAATGCATCACCCACGTTCATCGGTTATGAGACTGTATATCCCGCGAAAGTGTGGGGGTCGAGGCTTTTTAAATGCTAAGACCCTCCATAATCGCGAGATATGTAGTCTCAGGGATTATTTCCTAGAAACCGACGTGGGGATGCATCGAGATGTAGTCGCGGTGGACCAGGGCCTCACCCCGCTCTCGTTGGCTAAAGAGAACTGGCGCAAACCTGTAGTACTTGACACTAACGATCGCAAGGAAGTATGGCAGAGTAAGGAGCTTCACGGACGCTTTTTCCAGGCCCTACATGGGCCTGATGTAGATCAGTTAGCGTCCGTATCTTGGCTGCGTTTCGGTAACCTCTTTGGGGAAACCGAAGGTTTTGTCTGTGCAATTATGGACGAAGTTATCATGACGAATAACTATCGGAGATTTATTGTGAAGGATGGTACGGTTGACATCTGTCGGGCATGCCACCGTCCAGGCGAATCAATCCGCCACATTATCTCTGGTTGTTCTCGTCTTGCTAACGAAGAATATTTGCATAGGCACAACCTAGTAGCCAGGATTATCCATCAGCAACTTGCTCTAAAATACAGTCTTGTAGAATCGGAAGTGCCATACTACAAGTATGTGCCCGACCCAGTTCTTGAAAATGACAGTGTCACTTTGTATTGGGACCGATCCATCATCACTGACAGGACTATTGTAGCCAATAAGCCTGATATAGTGGTGATGGATCGAATCGAGAGGCGCGCAACGATTATTTTTTTTTTTTTTTTTTTTTTTTAAAACGTTGCCCCACACTAGGAATTTCTCCTGTATCGTGGGTGCGTTTACAAACATTTAAACTCACATACACAAACAGCCAGACCCGGAACAACCACCTGTAGGTCATACAAATATTTGTTCCGTGCGGGGATCGAACCCACAACACGCGGCGCAGCAGCCGATAGCTCAACCACTGCGCCAACCGTGTCGTCGATTATTGATGTAACGGTCCCGCATGACGGGAACCTCGTGAAAGCCGAGAAAGATAAACAAATCAAGTATCTTGACTTGGCTCGCGAGGTTGTCGACATGTGGGATGTGGACTCAGCAATCGTTGTACCGATAGTCGTGTCAGCCAATGGCTTAATAGCTAAGAGCCTTGACCAACATCTAAGGAGGCTCGCGTTAGGCAGCTGGATCAAGGGCTTGATTCAGAAAGCAGTTCTTCTGGACACGGCGCGTATAGTTAGGCGATTCCTCTCTCTGGACCCTGTTCCCGATACCGGTGGGCCACTATTTTTTATATTTTTAAATGTTTTTTTTTTTGTATTAATATTGAAATATTTAAAAATATAATTTATAAGAAAGATTTTAAATAAAGGGGATAATAATAATAATAACATTTATTTCAGACCATAAGTCCATAGAAAAACACACATTACAATATAACACAAAATATATTCTAAGCCCAAGTCAGTTCAAGCAAAACCCCATATGTTTCCACCAAACTCCGCAGCGGGCCTTAGCTTTATCAATAAAACTGAATATCTTACGCCCAACGTAGGCGTAAACAAGACTGATGCGTACCTACTAAGAAGGCTTTAGCTGAATTTGTGTCCGCAATACCTATTGATAGCCCCTAGGACCCGGTGTAGGATATGTCCTACATTAGGCCTGCTTAGGTATGCTTAGGTACGCCTAGGTAGAGTACCATTGTATAGGATTATGTAAGTGTAGGTTGAAGTGGATATAAATTGTGGAACATGGCGTGAGTTTTAAGGTCAGATTTTTGAGTAAATACGATAACGCTTTTTCTAAAAGCACGTTTGTACGAGTATCTACTCTAGTTTCGTACCAAAATGTTAAATAATACGAGTTGAAAATTGAAAGAGGACTAACTGGGTCAAATTAGGTATCAAATGAAAAGGCTTGGTTTCCATATTTTTATAAACCTTTTCAAATGCTTGATGGAAGGTTAAGTTATGCTTGCCGAGGTCGGTCTGTGGATGGGTGACCATCGTAACATATTGAGACCTACGTACCTCGGAAAACATGTTAAGGTGTTGGTCCCGGCTGTCATTTGTAGATCTCTGACAGTCGTTACGGTTAGTCAGAAACCCGAAAGTCTGACAACCCGTCTTAGCAAGGGATATCGTGTTGCCCAGTAACTGGGTTGTGGTGGTCAGATAGGCAGTCGCTCTATGTAAAATTCTGGTATTCAGCTGCGTCCGGTTTATCTGGAAGCCGACCCAAACATAGTTATGATAAGGCTAGGCAGATGATGATTAATTGCACAGATTTTTCTTTATGAAAATGCACATAAACTTACCACCTCCCTTATCTCCGCAGTATCTGCGAAAATCTAAAAACCCATTGGTATACTCCCGGAATCGAACTTGCGGCATCATATTGCATCAGTTTATGACTCCATAGTGTACTAAGACGTTTTATGATTGTAAAATTTAATTAATTCCTGTCATTGACTGTGTTATCACATCGATTTTTCCGATATCGGAATCACGCTTAGAAACCTTTTTATTAATAAACGAGTTATGTTAAAATAAGTTTAATTCTCAAGATTTCTCGTATTTTTTTTTAATTTTGACGAGGCTTTAGTTTTGCGTGACATTACTCTGCATTTATTACTAAGGGGGACAGCCTTATTAAACTATACTGTAATATACTATCGCGAGGCTGTAAGTGCGAACGTAGTGGCTGAGCGGTTGACTGCTGCGCCGCGTGTCGTGGGTTCGATTCCCGTACGGAAAAAATATTTGTATAGCCTACAAGTACTTGTACCTGGTCTGGCTGTTTGTGTATGTGAGTTTGAATGAAAGTAAACAAAAGAATATAAAAAAGAGAAACAAAAGAAACTATCATATTATACTAACCTTAAAGACTATTTTTACTAACTCAGACATTCATATCTATACTGAAGTGTCTGTTTGTAATATCAAAAGAACTGCTTTTTACTAATTTTAATTTGTATGACCTACAGGTAATTGTTCCGGGTCTGGCTGTTTGTGTACGTGAGTTTAAATGTTTGTAAACGCACCCACGATACAGGAGAAATTCCTAGTGTGGGGCAACGTTTAAAAAAAAAATAAAAAAAAATATACCAAAAAACAATTTTTAAATTTTTATCTGTTTTTATCTGACGGCTTAAAATTCTTAATACAAGAGTAAACGTAAAACTAGTCTACATAACAACATGCTCATATCAGCTACATACGCCTTATCGTTGAAGCCATCAGCACCTTCCGCGTCGTTTGCCAATTACAGCATT
The DNA here is from genome assembly GCA_905147745.2 of Phlogophora meticulosa. NCBI lineage: Eukaryota > Metazoa > Arthropoda > Insecta > Lepidoptera > Noctuidae > Phlogophora > Phlogophora meticulosa. Next base: position 6,804,957 of record LR990535.1, on the reverse strand, counting down.
CATATTCATTAATCCTCGTCAGTATATAATTGCAAGTGAAGATCCTGAATGTAGACCACTGGACAAGGAAACCGCATGCCAATACTGCACGCACACTGATACCCTGATACGTATACGTGTGTGAAAAACAGACTGTGCCTGTCATTTAATTAATACATTATTCTCTTTATTCTTTGTATATACATATAAATTACATTTTTAAATATTTCAATATAAAAAATACAAAAACATTTAAAAAATAGTAGTCCACCGATGGCAGGAGCAGGGTCCAAGCTACCGGCGGTTAGGGTTGCAGAGACAGGAACCTCCTCACAATGCGAGCCGTATCGAGGAGTACTGCCTTCTGTATCAGGCCTTTGATCCAACCGTGTAACGAAAGCCTCGACAGATGGTCGTCGAGGCTTTTAGCCAGTAGGCCATTGGCCGTAACGACGATCGGCACAATGACAGCCGAGTCCACACTCCACATGTCGACAACCTCGTGTGCTAAATCAAGATATTTAATCTGTTTTTCTTTCTCGGCTTTCACGAGGTTCTCGTCATGTGGTGTGATGGTGACATCCACTATCATTGCGCGGAGCGCTAATCGGTCTATCACTACTATGTCAGGCTTATTGGCAACAATAGTCCTGTCAGTAATGATAGACCGATCCCAGTACAATGTGACATGGTCATCTTCGAGAACTGGGTCGGGCACATACTTGTCGTACGGTACCTCAGATTCCACAAGCTTGTACCTCAAAGCAAGTTGCTGATGGATAATCCTGGCCACTTGGTTATGTCTGTGCAAGTAATATACATTAAATATAATATAGTACATTATTATTGTAGTATTTGACGACCTATGTGGCGCAGTGGGCGAAGGTCCGCCTGTGACGCAGGAGGTTGCGGGTTCGATTCCCGCCTTGGGACAAATGTTTGTACGATCTACAAATATTTGTTTCAGGTGTTCTGGGTATTTCCTATGTATAATAAAAAATATCTATCTATGTAATGTATTGTATTAAGTATATCAGTCATCTAGTACCCATAACACAAGCTCTGCTTAGCTTGGGGCTAGATGATGCTGTGTGGATTGTCCAGGATTATTTATTTATTATTTATTTATTTATTTATTTATTGTTATGTTTGTTTTTGTACAAAAACCACATTTAAACTCGTGCATACATCATGCAAACATGCACAAACAGCCAGACACGGAACAACTTTCGTCATACAAATATTTGTTTCGTGCGGGGATCGAACCCACAACACGCAGCGCTGCAGCCGATGTCTCAACCACTGCGCCAACAATGTAGATTGATAATAAACATAATATCACGCCTGTATTCCCCGAAGGATTGGACTGAGTTGCACACACGTATAGTAACACACACATTTCGTTAGTTATGTTTTAAGTCCCATGTAATAGGGGCGAGCCTATTGCCATTAACCAGGCACAAATTCAGCATCCAGATGGAAAAACCAAATAATAATAAATAAATAAATAATGCTGGACAATCCACACAGCATCATCTAGCCCCAAGCTAAGCAGAGCTTGTGTTATGGGTACTAGATGACTGATAAACTTAATACAATATATTACATACATATACGAGTACATGGATAGATATGTTTTATTATACATAGCAAATACCCAGAACACCCGGAACAAATCTTTGTAGACCTAAACTCGGACCTTACGCTTAGCAGTAGGTATGTATTTAAATTAATTGGAGGGTTTGACAAGATTTCAGAAAAAAAAGCTCGAGTTGATGTCCTTTACTTTTGGGATGTTTCGATGTCCTTGAAGTACAATTATTGACTTTAAAAAAGTTGTTTATTTCTCATTTACCTGAGTCTGGATCTATGCCAGATCTATGTCTTTAGGCCTGGCCTGTCTCTAACAACATGGGCCTTAAGCGGAACTGATGACATACGGACGTACAATGTCTATAAGGTACACCTCTGTTCGTGATGTTCTTTTATTACATATTTATTCCCTCGTAAACAGTCCACCATTCGATTACATTTTTAGTGGTTTTACCGCTTACGTATTAGTTAGTCTAGTAACCGCTTTCTGCTTTAGTTATTTTTCATACTTAATACTACCCACCCGTACACCGGTATTTATACCTGATTACCAATTCAGAATAACTTAATGTATATGCATATGATATTTATTCAAATGTACGTGTGTCTTCGATAGAGCCCCTCTGCCTTATATGTAATTAGTAATTACATTATATCTACATAAATATCACTATTATTTCTTAATGTACCTGTACATAATTGTGGCGGACGTCGAATAAACAGTATAACTAATACCTTTGAGGAATAAAGAGGTATTCAAATGGTGTAGAAGTGTTCTAATAATTGTGTTTTATTAAAATATTATATTAAGGAAAAACTGAATAAAATACTAATGTAATAGATAAATCATATACGAGTATTATAGATCTAAAAATTGTTTAGTATAATATTTCAATTCACAAACATGCGCCACAATCTGTAGACTCTGCTTCATCTATATAAAAATAATAAGTTAAAAAAACTAAAAAAACACGCTTTTATAGAAAATCCTACTAAAAAATATAAAATAAAATTTAATTAATTTGGATTAAGAAAAGTGTAAATCAGAAACAAAATGTATATTAATGGAAAAAAAGAACGTGGGGTGCATAGTGCCAATAGTTCATAGTTGCTGTCATTCACAGTGGGCTACATGTATCGGCTTGTATTCTTCAATATTAATGATTAATTTGAATGAAATCTGGCCGTTTAAAGTGGGTCAAATTCGAGCCCTAAGGAGTCGGTTACAAGCAAACATACAAGTGAAGATAATATAAAGCGTGTAAAAGAGCCAAACATACAAAATCTTTTAGGTAATTAAATTAGGCTGAAAAACAGTATTTTTGTAACGTCAGAACGCTGTTGCGGGCATGCCTGGCCTACAGACACATCCCGAAAGGTTGGAGGGAGGTGAAGGTTATATTCATTCCTAAGCCAGGCAAGAGTGACTACACAAACGCTAAATCCTACCGACCTATCAGCCTGACATCGTTTCTCCAAAAAACCTTGGAGAGACTATGCGATAGGGAGCTAAGAGACGGCGCTCTTAAAAACATACCACTACATGGTAACCAACATGCATACTGCTCAGGTAAGTCGACGGAGTCAGCTCTTCACCTGGTGATTAGCCGGATTGAAGAAGCTATTCACCAAAAGGCTACCTGCCTAGGCACATTTATAGACATCGAAGGCGCCTTCGATAAAACAAACTTCTCCAGTATTAGTACCGCCCTCTCCAAACATGGCGTGGATCAGGTATTAACAGATTGGATTACTAACATGTTAAGCAAACGAGTGGTTCGTCTGGAAGAGGATCAGAACATGGCCTTGATAGCCAGGGGTTGCCCCCAAGGAGGCGTTTTATCTCCCCTCCTCTGGAACCTGGTAATAAATGACCTCATCAAAATTCTAAATGACAACCACTACTACACGATAGGTTATGCGGACGACCTCGCAATCCTTGTGTCAGGGAAGGTGACAGGGACGATCTGCAACCTCACTCAACAGGCACTACGCATCGTTGAACGATGGTGTAGGGAATTTGACCTTTCGGTGAACCCCACTAAAACCGAAGTAGTCATGTTCACCAAGAAAAGAACACTAGGCCACTTTAGCCTACCAAAACTATTCAACACAGAACTCCAACTAGCGAACGAGGTCAAGTATCTTGGGGTCATCCTTGATAGTAAGCTAAACTGGAGTAATCATCTAGACAACAAACTAAACAGGGCATGTATCACCTTTTGGCAGTGCAGGAAAATGATAGGCAAGAAGTGGGGCCTATCACCCAAAATCATACTTTGGCTATACAACACTGTTATCCGACCAATGATCGCATACAGTGCCGTGGTCTGGTGGCCCCGCACCAAACTAACTACAGCCTCAAGCAAACTTCAACGCATGCAGAGGCTAGCTTGCATGGCAATCACGGGCTGTATGAGGACTACTCCTACCGCAGCTCTTGAAGCAATGCTGAAAATCCCGCCCCTCCACCTGTTTATACAACAGGAAGCGACGATGGCGGCGGTACGCCTAAAAACACTAAATCTCTGGAGTAAAAGAGAAACACAACACTCCGCGTTACTTGAGGGACTCTACAAGGAGTTCCCCTTGACTAAAGCCATAAACGACCGGATTCCCAAGCAATTTATCTTCGATAAAAGATACAAAATCCAACTCCATGAGGATCACCGGTACGAGGGACAACGTCCAGCAGAGTTGCGTATTTTCACAGACGGATCCAAGACAGGTACCGGCTCTGGCGCTGGCATCTTTTCGGAGGACCTCAATATACATATAGCCACACCTCTAGGGGCCCACAATACGGTGTTCCAAGCAGAGTGTATGGGTATATCCCTAGCAGCCTCAGCTATCGCAGCCAGGCAGGTTCAGGACCACACTGTCCGTATTCTATCGGACAGTATGTCGGTCCTGCAAGCACTAAAATGCTACACAACCAACTCTGGGCTTATATACGAATGTCATCACCGCTTAAATCAGGTGGGTATTCTAAACAACATAACCATTCAATGGATCAAAGGACACAGCGGTTCTCGTGGCAATGATGCTGCAGACGAACTCGCAAGAAGGGGATCTAGCATGGCAGTAATGGGACCGGAACCCATTGTACCACTCCCCTTTGGGTATATACGCACTCTGGTAAGGAAACGCACTAGGGTTCAACACAACAAAATTTGGTCAGACCATACAAACTGCAGGCTGTCCAGGGAGGTACTCCCTGCAATGGACGGCCGCTTTACAAAACAGGCCCTACAACTGACTAAGCAGCAGCTGCGCACAGTCACAGCCGCTGTCACAGGTCATGGGTCATTTAACAAGCACCTATTTACTATAGGAGTTACAGATAGCCCACTGTGCAGAGCTTGCATGGAGGTGGACGAGACGGCGGACCACGTGCTTCTCCACTGTCCAGAGGTTACTGCATACAGGGCTAAATACTTCGGTAACCCGGTTACTCTCCGAGAGATCGCCAGTAACGTCAGGGCGCTGCTGGCCTTTCTCGGGGAACTGGGGTGGATCGAATAAGGTACTGTCCCACCCTTTACGCAAAATACGCGCTACGTCGTGGAGTTGCGGAAATCGGCCCGTATAACAATACAATACAATACAACGTCAGAACGCTAGTCCTTCATCAGTTCCTACTGTCTTTGCTGAGAAGAAGCAGTTTCGCAACAAACTACCCAGCAACAAGAACAAATCATGCACAACTGATGCAAGCGAAATTATCATTTTCATAAAAAAGCTTGAGTACAAAGATTATTTAGCTGCTGTAAACGACAGATCACAATAGGGAATAACTCCCATACATGTCAATCAATACAGATTACAAAGACATGGGAACTATTAAAAAACTAATAACCCAGACTGATGTCAACAGACGGAATTCCTTCCCATGCGCCCACGCATGTTTTGTTGCAATGATAGTACGAATGTTGCGCTGACATGTTTGTATGGTGTTCCTTGTTTCATCATATCTGTAAATCCTTGAACTTATTATAGTCCAGGAGGAATCGGCGCATGAGTACCGAAAACTATTCGACCTCAATTTTTTTATGCGATCCTCTTCAAATTGCCCTCCTAATGATATAAATGCATGTTGCCATGGCGCAACCCGGTGCCATATTGTTTAAACCGAAATTGTTTAAACAATTGCAAGGAATTGTTATTTTTCAACCGAACATTTTTTTTTCATATTCTTTATTGAAATACCAATAAAAAAGGTCCTATGACTTTTAACGATAAAGTTAATATTTTTAAAGATATGAATTTTTAAAGGTTCGAAAAATCTCAAATTGGGTACTTTCGACCCATGAAAAATATATTTTATTTATATATATATTAGGAGGGCAATTTGAAGAGGATCGCATAAAAAAATTGAGGTCGAATAGTTTTCGGTACTCATGCGCCGATTCCTCCTGGACTATTATGACTCTCCCAATAAACCGATTGAAAATCGTACAATTTTTATTCTCAATTATTATTATTATATTTATGTTTTGGGGCCAGTGGTTAAGATAATCTATACTTTCCGAGGTCGATCCGTGGATTTATGGATTGTCAATCATCCACAAAGTATCGAATTACCTTCGTGTTTCGGTAAGCACTTTAAGTCGTTGTTCCCCGGTGTAGTATATAGATCGTTGACGGTCGTAATGGGTTGCCAGAACCCCGAAAGTCTGACAACCAGTCTTACTAATTGGTATATATTTGTGAAGTTCATATAGACAATCGCTTCATATAAACTGGTATTCAGCTGCATCTGGTTAGACTGGACGCCAACCTCAAAATAGTAAGGCAAAGGCTAGGTAGATGATGATGATATAAAAACTCTTCATGAGTTTGTACATTTTAGGCCAATTAATAGATATTTTATCCTTAGGACCTATTTTATCCGTATCGTGTCTCGCTTTTTGTCTTAGTATCATATGAGTTGAAGGAATGAGACTGATACGAGAGGTTTGAGTATGAATGTAGAGGGTTTCAAAAGTAGAGTACAGAACACCAAAGAAACGATGGAGAGATTGTGTTAAAGATGATATGGTTAGAAAGAAGTTTACTATTGAGATAAAGACAAATCTAAATTTATGGGAAAAGACATTCGGCGTCGACCCCTACAGAGTAGGATAAAGGCAGTAGGTGATGAGCATGTCTTGTTCTTTTTTATCTTATTGGGACGCTATGTCGAATAGTTCTTTAACTTTTCGAAATAATTAATACTTGAAATCCAGCACCATTGGTCATATCCTGGCTCTGCAACATTCCGTCTTCAGGAATGTGGACAATTGGTGTATTAAGCTTTTCTAGCTAATACTCTGATTAAAATTACTTAATAAGCTAGTGTGACTCCCACACTAACTATTACAATGATAATGTTTGTAAATAGCATACACACTTAATATATTTCCTTTTGTGTCGACGATTAGTATACACTTATTGTAATGTAGACAACTTTAAATACCTGAATAAGATCTGTACGATAGCACCAGTTAAAAATTGCGAAGAGAAGAGAAAATATTATTGCCGAAATGAATGGATTGGCAAGCTGAATTAGGCAATAATTAATCATTGACTTCCTGTGTATCAGGATACAGCTGAATGCCGGTATTTTACATGGAGCGACTGCCCATCTGACCCCTACAATCAGTTACTGGGCTACACGGTAGCCGTTCGTAAGATTGGTTTACTGTCTTTCAGGCATCTTATTTACCTAAACAATTGTTAAAGTCTAGAATGTCAGCCGGGATTAACATCATAGCGTTCTATCACGAAGGGTATGCTCAACCACAGAATGACCTCGGCAAGGCTATCATTATTCAGCCACGAGACCTCAAAATAGGAGGGGATCGTACAGCCGCACGGGTCGATCTTCAACGCGTGCTGAAGTCGGTCCTTCGATTGGTGACCATCCTTTATGTCCTCAAAAAAAAGGAAAGCATTAGAAATGGCAATAAGTAATACTCACCTCGCTATATGAAGCTCACTTTATATAAGATATTAATTGCAAAATATTTAGAAGACAAGCATTTGTGATAAAATAAGTATGTGCTAAATTATATTTTACAATTACTAAGATTATGGTTTCTCGATATTTTTTTTAAGTGATCTTTAAAACAAGGTGTTAACGTGTTTTTGAATCAAAGGCGTGTCTTGCAAACCATTTTGGGCCGTGTTCATCACATCCTGCCCGCAGGCTTCACAAACTGTATGCACAAGTCACAACACATTAAAAACAAAATAAAATCGAATTTATTGAAGAGCTCTGCAAGGTTCGAGGATTGTAGAAGAATAAACAAAAGAATGTCACTGATTCCAGTTATATTTGATGAACCGTAATTATATTCGATGGAATTGAATAATAACTGGAATTATTCGAGACGTCTGTCGTGTTGTTGTAACTGAAGAGTAAATTGACGTGAGACGGAAGCTTAATGCAGTTCTAGGCTTAACTTGAATACAAAAGGAAGAACAATAAAAATCTCTCATAGTGGGTTGATTTTTAATTTTTAAGATTCTCTACTAGTTGTGTAGCTTAGGCAACCAATGTCTCTGTTAACACCTTAACAGCCAGATGACCGACAAACAATACATTTTCTATTGTGTCGCGTTGTCTGGCAGTTAAGGTGTTAAATTTCCTTAGTGTAAAATTTTATATAATCTGCCCGTTCCCTGTTATGCTTAAGGACCAAGAAACAAATGACGCTATACTTCCCTCTTCTTGATATTGAACTCATCAAACTCGCCCCCAAAACGCAGCGTACACTGCAGGCCACAAATAAGTGCACGCTCATATTTCCAAAGTATTCGAGCTGAACCCGATACGCATGAGACGCCGATTCCGTAAGCGCGATCTCAAGGCCCCGTGCAGTATCGTCGTCGACAGGCGATCCGACAGTGTCGGGTGTCACCGACGATGCGATCGACTTACCCATCGACCGATCACGAGCCGAGAATGTCAACGCACTTGTATTGCACTAATTAGCTGCGTGGATACAACAATTGGGTCGTTATGAAACTGTTGAACACCTAGACCTAGGTTGTGTGAGATTAAAGTGGATTGACGTTCAGTTTTTGCCCTGTCAGTTGCGGAAGATAAAGCAGCAGATTGTGCCAATTTGTCAGAAAAAGACTCAGTAGTTAGTAGAGGTAACAGCAACACAAAACAGAGAAATTCTGTCTGAATACCTCGTAAACTAATTAACAAGCAGCAATTGTAACAGACGTTGCGGCAATGGTCTTCGCATGTCACGGCGCACTCAACGAAACCTTACACATAACTTTTTATAAGTTCGTGGAGAAATCCGCATTGTGCTGCCTTTACAACGCTTAATGTGATGCCGATACGTAGTAAGATTGCACAGTATTGCACCGCACGGAGTGGGCGGGACACGCAAGTCTCGAGGTCCGAGCCATGCAAATGCTTGGTGTACACAACAACTTGGCCGATAATGTATTAGGAATCCTGTTTGATTTGTGTGGGCATTGTGGAGCCTTTGTCCTGTTACTTACCAAGTTTGTTCCCTTAATATTGTATGTACGCACATTTTTAACGGGACCTGATAAGATTTATGTACGTTATAGCATTCGTACATAGCTTAGTTCCATCCTTTTCAATGATCTCTCGAATAATTCTAGTGGAACATACTCATCATGTTGCTGTATTCATATTTTAATGCTATAGATACTAAAAAAAAATACAGCTATCATTGTGCCGATAGTCATAACGGCCAATGGCATAATAGCAAAGAGCATCGACCAATACCTGAGGAGGCTCTCGTTAGGCAGAAAACAGTACTTCTAGACACGGCTCGTATTGTTAGGTGATTCCTGATTCCCTCTCTGGAGCCCTGACCGCTTGAACACTGTTCTCGATACCGGTGGGCTACTATTTCTTATAAATAATCTTTTAATGTTTTTCTATTTTTTTTTTTAATATTTGAAAATATAATTTGTATGTATTTTCAAGGAATAAAGGAGATCGTAATATAAGCATAGGCTTCTTCTCATACAGAGAAGGCTTAAGGTTTAAAAAAAAATCGGCAGTTCCCTAAATATTGTCGGGAAAAGCGATCAATCTTTTAAGATTTTTCTTTGACACCTTGTAGAGAATATTAACAAACAACTTATTACCTATTCTAACACTTCGCTTCCAACTTAACCCCGACTTTCGTAACAAAGGAACAACGTCAGTTATCAGTCTGACGCAACGGGTCTAGGGGCAACGATAATTAAGTCGGCCGCAAGTGTCCGCGCGGCTCGCTGCGCCTGCGCCGTATCGCGACGCTGCGGGCATGTTGCTGCGCTAATGTGCAAGCGCATCGGCCACATCGCTCTGGCCGCATCACTGGCGTATTCTACAATAGACTTATTTAATATATAATGGGGTCGATAGTTAAGTTAGTTAATAATTTGTACCTATTTTGGTATAGCGGTTTTTGTTCTAGGTAGGCCCATCATATTTACATTTAATTATCTGATAGCTCTTTTACAATATTTTGTATATTATGTATGTATACAAAATATTGAAATAAAAAAAAAGTATGTGTGGAGTTTCTTTCCCATTCTTTTCCACAAGAGACTATCTTTTGGAAAGGACACCTAGAATCATTTAAATATTTCATTTAAATTTTAAAGATGTTCAAAAGTTTAAATAGTGTGATTGAAATGAATTATTTTACCTTGACTTTGACTTTAAAGGTGTTATAAAAGTATTTATTAAAACCCATTACATTCCTTTACTGAAATCATTATACTCAGGTCACTTTCAAATTGACACAGTTATTTTATATATTCATTTTTTTTATATTCATGAGTAAAAAATCTTGAATACCTGGTACAAAAACTAACAAAGTAAAGTTTTTGGCTAAGGTTAGGTTACCTCTTTATGAATGACATGTTAGTTTCTATTTAGTTTCTTAATGTTAGTTGGATCGAAGTAGACCCATCGGCTGGCTGCCCCTTTAATCATGGTTTCTGTCCATCTAGACAGACCTGAACCCATCATACTCATGTTTACAGCAAATGGAAGAGACTGAACAGAGTTCAAATCTAGTTTTATATACACCAAGTATCAAGTTGGTCCATTGTGGAGGAATCAAAGGCTTGCGACGCCCGCGGATATGTTTGACATTAGCCCGGTATAAACATTGATGATTCGCCGGTTCCATGTTATAGTACAAACGAGCCATCGGACTTTCTACTTAAATTGATGTTACTTATGCAGTTATTGTGAAATGCCAAGTACCGTAGGTTATAGCAGAAACGGTACAAAACATTAAAAAAGTATTTTCTTATACTACTTACATCGTCTAACGGTAATAAGGTCTGATATAATATGTGAGAATATTGAAATATAAACCCTACTGCCTCTCTTTCTTACTTGTTATGCTCTCTGTGCCTCGGAAAGCACATTAAATAGTTGGTGCTGAGTGTCATTTGAATATCTCTGACAATCGTTACAGGTAGTCAAGCCTGGAAGTCTGACAATTAGTCGTATCAAGGGGTACCGTGTTGGCCAGTAACTGGATTATGGAAGTCAGATATACACTAATTTTAAATACTGGTATTTCGCTGAATCCGGTTAGACTGGAAGCCGATCCCAACATAGTTGGGAAAAGGCTATTGAGATGACGGCAAGTAGAGATGTATGGAAGAAGAAAACATTCTGCGCCGACCCCAAATAACTTGGGATAAGGGCAAGAGGATGATGAGGATAATGATGGGAAGGTATCTTTTTCCTGCTGTTAGAGTTTTTTCTGAGTATTGCTGCAGAGAAAAAGAACGTCCACAGGAAAAAACTGTCATTATTGTAACTGTAGATGGAGCAAGCTAATAGTTTCACAGAAACACGGGTAAGTTTTTTCGCATCAATTTACGCAACATCCAAACATTAACATCGATACAGCTAACCAATTCTCTCATCCTGTGTAAAAAATGCTCGGTATCTCGTTAGGCGTTCATTTCCCTAGCTCGGCTAGAGTGGAATATATCAAGCGAGCTGCAGGAAGCTTTAGTTACGAAGACCTACTGACAACGTGCGGACTGTTAACGGGAGTGCCCTGACGATCGACAGCTGCAGTACAGGCGAAAACAAAAGGGTTAGGTAAATTAGTTTAAGAATATCGAGGAATTTATTCTTTCAATGTAGTGGACCAGAATCTCACCTGATGGTTTAATAATAATTATGTAATAATAATAAAAAAAAACTAGAAATAACTCTTAATCAAGGATTTAATAAATTATAATTATTTAGTTTTAGATTTATAATTCAATCAACAGTCACCGGCGCGCGGCGTAGCTTAGGCACCAGTCTCCCACAAATGTACATTGCAATAATAAAAATATATTAGTTTAAAAAAAAAAAAAAATTATGTACATTGCAATAATGGCGGCCGGGGGGAGGGTGGAGGGGGAGAGCTTTTCCTTCCAAGGTGTGATGTCCCACGCGTCCCGGGTACACCCGTACCTGGGACACGTGGGCCACCAGGGACACCCCCTTGGAAGGAAAAGATTGAATAAGCAATGATGTAGTTGACGGTGGTGCATGCTTACTTAGAAACAACTTAACCACTTTCAATTTAAATACTCTCAGCTTAAAGCTATCGGAAATGTTAGTTTTATCTAGCTGGGAAAAGCCACCAGAGAGACCCAAATATGAAAAACAAAATATGAAAAACAGAAAAATATGAAAAACAGTATGGGACTATTAGTTCACACACAAACCAATTATAGCATTTCTAAATACATGTAAAAGTTTAACAGTTTTAATATTATATTAGGCGCTCTAAAAATGCCTACACGTGACAGGAGTATGCATCATGTTTATTTTTAATAATTGCTGAAAACACAAGTAAATAAATGTGTTGTTTTTCTACCTATAGAAGCCTCTTACACCCATCACAAATATATTACGTAGAGTAGGAACCTTACGTTCCTGAGGTAACTGGGTGATCTTATAATAGTTTATTATTTTATTCTATACAACCCGCATGTAAGCCAAATGAAAAGAGAGCCTTTGGGCTTTCTTGGTTTATATTGTTTCTCAATATTAATTAGTGTTTATCTCTTAAAATGTTATAAACTAATAAATATCCAAGGGTTCAAAGACTCTACAGTACCTACAGGATCAAAAAAAATAACTGTCTTCTCCTCAATATTTCTAACACTTTTGCGCATACGCATACAATCCGCCGGCGTATTTAATAGCGGGAAGCGGGCACAAATTAAAATGGGTTCGCGTCAATCCAACGCACGTCTCCGCTTGTTTACTTGTCTAGTGAAAGTGAGAGATATTATCTGCGCCCGCGTCGGTAGACCGCGTCAACGTATTTTGATTGATTTTCATTAGAATCGCTAACTAGGTAATTAACAGCCCTTTGCGGAATGTAGTTCTATGGTGAAGTTAGTATTAAAGGTCGTGAACGTATGAGTAAGTGCTTAAAAGTCAAGATTTTTAATAAGAACTGAAAAGCCGAGTATGTTACAACTAGAAATTTAGTAAAATATAATTTCTTAATTGATTTAGTGGGCATGTGGAAACACATATAAAATGTTGCCAACTGAGTTGCTCGTTTCTAAATAATAATAGCCCCATGGGGTGATCGAAGGTTAAGCTACACTTTCTGCCGTCGAGCCCCGGATGGGTGATCTTCCATTGAGCATTGATACCCCTCCGTGTCTGGGAAAGTACATTGAGCAGATTGGCCGACTGCTATTTGTTGATTCTTGATAGTTGTTATGGGTAGCCAGAAGCTCGATAATCTAGTACCAATAAATAATGTCTTGTTGCCAGACCAGAGCTCGATATCACGAAACCCTCCCAGTCCTCTTGGTATGTCAAGGGGTATCATTTTACCCAGTTACAGGGTTGTGGAGGTCAGGTAAGTAGTAACTTCATGTAAAATACTAGTATTCACATGCATCACTGTGGATCATTCATCCAATTTTGGACTACGAACCGACCCCAAGTCCCCAACCATAGCCGAGCAAAAACATCATGTGGTTTCGTGGATGACAAGAGATTACTTCGCGAGTTTTCAAAAGTTTTCCAGCATGGATAACAAATCTCTTTTATCGTTCACGAGGTATAATTTTCTAGTTAGTATTCATCTGCCTAGCCTTTTCCCAACTATGTTGGGGTCGTTTTACATGGAGCGACTGCCTATCTGACCTCCACCACCCAGTTACTGGGCAACACGTTACCCCTTGGTAAGACTGGTTGTCAGAGTTCTGACTACCCGTAACGACTGTCAAAGATCTACAAATGACAGCCGGAACCAACGGCTTAACGTGCATTCCGCATCACGAATTTTTTAACATAAATTATACTACTTATATGATAAAACTCCACCGGATGTCGAATGTCGAACATTATCATTTGATTATATCTCCATAAAAACACATTATTTGGTTTCGTAGATCATATTTGTGTTAAAAAAGTCCCCTACTCCCAGGTAAGTACATCTTTAGTTGCCTCTGAGTCATACGTAGATAAAGAACATCCAATTAAAACTAAAGATACAAAAGACGATGACGTAGGTAAGTGCAAAAATATATTAATTGTCGTTTATTTTCACAAGTGCGCAGACGTCGTTACAGCTTCTTGAAACCCATTCAAATGAAAGAGGTAAAATAACAGGAAAGATAGTACTCACAAAGGAACTATTTTTTTAGAAATAATAAACCGGGATAATTTATTACTTGATAACTCGTTTGGTATCTTTGTTGCATTTCCGAGAACACTTCCGCCTTTGGCCACGAGGAAAGGTCACGTCGCGTCAAGGTTATAGAAAGTTTGTTTTTCATTTGTTTTTTGTCTTCAGGCGATAAGAAAACCCACATAAATACCGCAATAATCACTTCTGTGGTCAAATTGGCTGGGTAGGTGTGGGTTTTACCGGAACTTCGCCGGAGTGACCTTGCAGGGTTTGGTTTTAACCCTTAATAATTGATGCAATTATTTTATTAGCCCTACTTTACGCTGGTATTTCCTAGGAAGTAGGTATTTTAAAGTGTTATAATGTGGTTGGGTAACCAAAACCCCCGGGATTCTCGGAGATCTGGAGCTTGATGCAAAATCGGTACTGTACCGGTGTCGAGATGTTATTTCACACAATAAGGAATCTTTTGTCCGGTCATAAATCGAAAGATTAGCATTGTTAAGCTGCTCTTGCTGCAGTCCTTCCAATGGGTAAGAATAGGTTTGACGATTAGAAATATTTTTTATGCCCGTCTGGTAGATATATTACCATAAAAATATTGGTGACGTATTTTTCCTTTTATATACGTCAACAAAAGATTACATCGATACATTGATTAATAAGGTGGTATGACGTCATGCCTATATAATTAGCTATGTAGTTGTGTGTGAGTTGTTGAGTGACGTAGCGATCCACCGCTCCCAAACTTTAATGCGTTTTATCTAAGTCATTTTTCAAGTTTTATGTGAAGAATAGTTATATGCAAGAAATACGTATCTAATTATTTTTTTTACCCAGTCATCTTGCCAATATTAACAATCGTGCAATTCAAATTGTGTGCAAGTAAACTCAACATACTTTCAGAATAGTTGTTAATGTGTTGGTGATGGATTGTTTCAGGACAATACAAACGAAGGACATCCCCTGACGTCACAAAATATTTTTATGTCGCCAAAGTTTTTATGTTCTGGTGACGGTTTCATGACGATACAAACGAGGGCATCATCTGACGACAAGAAATATTACCATCACTTGCAGATTCACTTCAATTCCTCTTCAACTTAGTCGTTATTTGACGACCGATGTGGCGCGGCGGGCGAAGGTCCGCCTGCGACGTAAGAGGTTGCGGGTTCGATTCCCGCCTTGGGACAAATGTTTGTACGATCTACAAATATTTGTTCTAGTAGTCTAGTACCCATAACACAAGCTCTGCTTAGCTTGGGGCTAGATGATGCTGTGTGGATTGTCCAGCAATGTTTATTTATTTATTTATTTATTTGTATAATTATGGCATAAGGCGACTCCTGTAGGCACTCATATCAGTCTACTTACTTTTCCTATGCTCCTATCAATGTTTCTTTGAAACAATCGGTATCTACAACTCACACAGTAACATAGGCAGTTAGTGCATCAAAGCACCTGCCTCCGAGCACATTAATAACTTCATCTGCAGAGAGTTATAGCCCTCGCCGCCAGCTGCGATGTCGGCTTGTCCGTCTGTCTGACGCATAGTTGATTTAGATGTTCTTACGTTTTTCCTCTGTCGCTTGGCTACAGGGAAAGCTGGGTACAGCTGTTGTTAATATGTTACTTTGATTGTGCTGTTAGTTTTAATTGTGGTTGTGGTAAGTGATCTGCTGGTCGCTCACTTTATTTTGCTGATTGTCAACTGTTTGTCAGTACAGTATCTTTGTAGGCTTATCTGTGTGCATGATTTAGATGACCCTACGTATTTTGTCTGTTACCTGGGTCGTAAGGCTGGTGTACAGTATGTAACTTTTATTGTTGATTGTACGGTTTGTTGGTCAATACTTGTGATTTTATCATGCGCCGATTGATTGGTGGTTTTACTATATGAATGTAAACACTAAACTCACAAAAAATGTGATGGCAAACTAGTTACTGTGAGGCTCATAACATAAAAATCACATAGGGGTGTACCTATAAGGCACCCAATTTTTACCCGTTATGTATGTTTAAGTTCCATGTAATAGGGGGCGAGCCAGACTCCGGGCTAATAAAATTCAGATGGAAGAACCCAGTAACGATTTGCGCTTTGTTTATATGGAACATAAAGTCATATAGTGTTTATCAGCAGTTATGTTTCATTGTATCATACGATATACACTTCGCCTTTACATTTAAAGAATACGGGCATGGCATCTGCAAATTCTTCCAAACTTTGTATTAATTAAAAATTTCGCAATCATCTACAAACCGCCGCTAGCGAAACCGTGGGCAGAAGCTATCCATAAATATCTAAAAATAAACAACAAAATTGGGTTAAAACAATTTAGCGAATCAAAATCATTAATACCATGATGAAATCCAAACATGGGTGTGGTCAAATTGGGCAAAAAATCAAAGTTATTATTTTGCAAGCAAGTTAATTGGCAATAGCATAGTTTACACAGATTGTTATTTTTTTTGTAAGCTTTATTATCTGTGTATAATTATGGCCGACGCTTTACACGGCCATTTAGGATTTACGATACGTGCGCGACATTATTATATGATATTTTAACATAATAATATCGGCCATCGAATTTACTGGTCTACTGATTTTGGGGGTGGGTTTCGCTTGTAGCGGGCATCCACTACAAACTAACTATAGAAACAACCCTGAATTAGGAAAAAAGCAGGTTGACCAACCAGCTGTTTTTTTTTGGTCGTGTATGTATTGAACCTTTACTAGGGAACAGCAGATTTTTTTTTTCATATTTCGGTCTTGGTCCCATACTGAATCTTGTCCATGTTCATAAGCACAATGAACTCTTTAAATATTTAGTGTATACACCTATGCGTATACACCTTATATTTATTTATTTTCTATAAAAAAGGAGACCATAGCAAGACCAAAGAGAATACAAAATTATTGGGTGGAATTAACCCACACCCACCCATACTGATTATGCTAGTACCTAATCGTTTGTACCTATTAGATTTTTCTAACATTTATGAAACAGCATCATTTCTGAAATAGGTGTTCTTAATCTAATACCATTAAATGAGCAATTCTTGTATCTATATTTATAATCTGAATTTTGGAAACGGCTCCATCAATTTTCATAAAATTTTGCATACAAAATTTTACGATCTAGCTAGTTTTCATTTTTAGAAAACGTCGTTTTATCCGAGCAAAGCTCGGTCATTCAGGTACAAAACAACAATCGTAATATTATTGGAAAACCCTTCTAAATGACATCAGTGATTAAATTAAAAAATCGCTCTAACTAGAAAGCTTACTGTGCGTTTTTAATCATGTTCATTAAAATTGTATAAACATGATGAAGAACTCTTGTTTAATAACGCTTCCTCAAGGCGGATTGATCATTTCAGACTTATTTTAATTATAAGTCCAGGTTTCCTTATTATGTATTTCCTTCACTGATGGTAGTAATGTTCAAGATAAACTCATAAATTGAAAAAGCCACATTAGCCCGGATTTGTACCCACAACCCGATTAATGATTATGCCTTCTCTGTATTAGAAAAAGCTTTTGTCTTGTGTGTGACAAAAGTAGGCTGGTAGATACTATTTAAAAGGCGTGCACGCACGAACGCAGAACTCCACGGTGAACACTAACATCGAATTATTTGTTCGTATGTGCGTACCACTAACGAACATCAGACACTGTGTTCGTCAAAAATGTTCGTGGCGATCCAATTTTGTTGTTCTGTGTGGACGGTGTTCGGAGAAGTTTGATGTAACATTGTTCGAACTGAATTCGAGGGGTAAGTGTGCGGTGGCGAAGGTGCATCAGTTTTCAGCCAGCAAAATATGTCGGACAAATCAAAAATTTAATCTTATCTTAAAATATATTTTATCAAATTTTATTATACTCGTAGATAGTTACAAACAAAATACAATATTATTGGACACGAATGATTCAAATTATTATACCAATCCCTTCATGGTTACTTAAAAGAGCAGGGTAGAGCGCGAACATAATTCGAACTGAGTTCGTGTTCGCTCTACTAATTTACGTCCTCGGTACAAACTAAATGACCAATGTTCGATGTTCGTGTTCTCCATGTTTTGTTCGTTCGTGCGTACACGCCTATACTAGTCGACAATCCGAAACCTGGAAAGCGATTCCAAATGCAAATCACCGCTAACACTACGACCACACATTATATTGAGTAATTCAATAAGGCAGCTTCCTCCAAAGAAGCCGGTTCAATCAATGCTCTGAACTAAATTGACGTATTTATATTGGCATCCGCAATCAAAGGCAGTACTAATAAAACACATTACCCATTCACAATAATTTCTAATTAAGATGTAGAGCACGCCAAGTTAATGAGGAATCGAAGGCCGAAGACCAGGTAATAAGGCTTGTGTCCGTAGAGGAATGAAGTATACGTATACGTACGTGGAAAATTGCTGGATAAAAGTGTTATCAAGCAATGTTCCACGACGACATCTTGAAGAAAGAAAAAGAAAGAAAGAACATTTTTTCAGAACAGGCTCACACAACGACATAATACTAAACATAGAGAACATAAAAATATGACAAAAATAAAAGAAAAATGTGCAAGAAGTATGTGCCTTACGGTTGCGCTAAATGGGTCCAGTTCGGAAAAAAAGTCACTGTTTTCAATTGGCTGGCTGGCTGGTTTTTCTGAGATGTCACGGACGTTCTCTACTTCTTCTCTCTCTCTTCCACACACTCCTATTCTCTGTTCATACGGACCAGCCAGTAGATTCTGTACATTAAAGTGAGAAATGTAAGTGAAATGAACGGTGAGTAGCTGTTAGCTGATCGTACTTAAGCTGGGTGTCTATGCCAGCTCACTGCATCACTTCACTCAAGTTTTCGCAGGGAGATTTTTTACAGAATACCACTGCTGTCTTCTCAGTGAGAGTTAAGCTCTTTGCCATGGTCTGGCATGGTAAAGGCAGCGTTGTTTTGGCAAGTATAAATTAGTTAAATAAAGCAAAATGCTCATAGTTATTTTTACCCGACTAAAGAACGATTTCCTTAATTTCATGTTTATATTTAATCATTAAAAGTGGTTTGCGAATGTTATTTGTATGTAAATAAGTAGCCCCTGTGTTTTTTTACTCGCTCACGATTTCAAGCAATACAATACATTTTTGCGACAGGCAGACCAGAGTAATAAAATAAGTGTTTAATAGATCTCAAAGTAGAGTAGAAATGCGATTCCGTTTTGTTACTGTGTAATAATGACTCGTAGGACATTTCTTCTACTTCTAAAACACAATAGCGGAAGTAAGTGTAGAAATTGTATAGAAATTCAATTAAAGTATATAATAAGATGGTCTTAAGTTGATTGATGTTTCGACTTTGGTGAATTGCAGTAAAAATAAAATACATACTCTAAAAGCTTCGAGGTGTAATAATGATTGATAAAAAAGACACTGAACCGCATTGAAATCATGTAAAATATCCGTTTTCGGATCGAAAGTACACTGGTGTCAATATTTTTGTTCCTATTTTTGTGCAACGAAATATAATTCAGGGTGGAAGGGTACGTACAAACTGATACCATGAGTTTAGCACATGAATCTGGACTTTGAATCTGGAGTTAGAATTTTTCGTCAGCTTTTTTTACGTTCCTACGTTATTTTTCGATCTTTTGTCACTATTAATTGTAAATAATCGTGATGACGACCTAACGCAATGAGATTATTAATGAAAGACGAAAAATATTGACTTTTAACTAAAAACCACATTTCGTCAGATAGAAATATTGATTTTCTCATGACTTTTACAGTTTAAATTAAAAGGCACATCAGAAAAAAACGTGAAAATGTGGAATATGCCGTCAACATTATTTTGTGCATCGATATCTATTTTATCCTGTGTATGAAGGCTATGTGTAGCAAAATAATCATTACGTAAGTTCTACCTTTGTTTATTAAAAAGATAAGTCGCCCACTAACCACACGTAAAGACTCAGAGCATTGTTTTATTAATCACGATAAGCTGAATCATGAAAGCCTGCGATTGACAATAAATTAATAGAAGCCAATTTGCTTGCCAAAATAATTGTTTCCTGATAGTCTAGTTTTTGTTATAGATCAATGTAGGTACACAGATTTTATCGACGTGTACCTACTTAAATATATATGTATGAATATTATAGATAATTGACTGGATCAAAAATTATAATAATTATCATATTAATACCAATAATTATATTTAATGTTTTGAAAACGATTAGCCCTAATTTTGTAACATCAAAGTCATACAATGACGTCAATAATAATTATTCTATTAATAGTACGTATACTACAAAAACGCTTTTAGTGTCTGTCTATGTCACCGCGTTGTTCTTCTAAGCGACGCAAAGGATTTTGATGTGGTTTTCACCATCATTAAAACAATATTTTTGAAGGTTCACGTATATACATATTTATATTAAACTAGCATAAAATACAGATGGTTTATCAAGTCATAAACACGCACAATTGCGAGTGGCAGTGTTAAACACTTAATGGTACCAAATGTTTATGAACTTATAATTACATATCTAATGAATAAATTACTTCTTACGAATCTACGACGCAAACCAATATCGGAATGCAAGGTATCTCTCAAACTATAAATTGCTCCAACCAAAGTTCAAAGTACAATTCAACACAAAAGCCCATCGCAAATCTAAGTGATGTACATTCACGTACACAAGTTTTTCTGAACGTGCCGCGCGTGCGCAGAACGTGCAAAAATTACCGCGCTCGCGCCTCAACGAAATGTAAATTAGATGGCAAGCGGTAATAGTTCGTGGTTCAGAGGTAAGGTTACTGATGGTCGGCTGTTGCTTACATTGTAGTTTAACGGCCGTGTAGCGCGAAAACGATCGCCTGTGAATGACTGTACATTAGTTCGCGTAATTCCTGAGGTATCGAGTTAGTGTGGAATATGACGGAATTTCAAAATGAGCTAGGTTTTAGGGAATGGCATAAGTGCAACCATTCGTTTTCAATATCACACCTTGCTTCTAGTTTTAAGCTTTATACCAAAAATGACGATATAATATTACATACCTATCAGTTCTGGTACCCGAATGATGGTACCTTACATGGTTCTTGTCTTGCTCAATAATAATAATTTTATAATGTAAATGATCTTTTAATATCCATGAAATGTACTGTAATTTAATTTAATTCAATATTATAATGTATTTTTAGATAGTAAGTAAGTTTGCATGCTTTATTTTTAAGCAAAACATGTAGATCTACTTTAATATAACACCTTGTATACCATGTTTTAAGCAAATAAAAATATCTTATCTTATCTTAACTTATCTTATCTTAACTTATCTGCTTAACAACAAGGATAGTTTTTGACTAATTACCCTGTGGTAGGGTAAGAGTCCTGACTAGGTTGATGTTTTGCAAGTTCATCATCATCATCATCAAGCTATACTAGTCCACTGCTGGACATAACCCTCTCCTAATGAGCGCCATAGCGCCCTGTCTAATTGAGGGCTTTTACTTCTATAAGACATTCTTGTTTAGTGGAACCCATAGGCGATGATTATATTTCGCAGTAATAATAGTTTTTACGTGCTGTCAAAAACAGAAGGTGCTCCACACCCTCTGATTCAGCTTTGATTTCTCGGTTTTACCTATTTAACTGAATTTCTTCAGAATTTCCAGAATACTCTTCAGTTTGCGTGCCGACTCAAGTACGACACGCAATCGGGACGACACATCGGCTACACTTAGCACGAGAGGTGTCGCTGAGACGCTCTGACCTCGGCTAATGAAGTGATAAACACTGAACTAACCGCTGGTGCCATCTGTAGAGAGGATCTCTGGTTAGGTGTTGAGGGAAAAAAAGAAATCCTTTTCTAGAGATCTGGATTTTGTAAGCTTCATCCAGGCTTAGGCTGGTTGTGTTATTAATGTAGTGGTTATTTTGTGGTTCAGCTCTACTAAACCCAAACTACCAGCCTGATTGTAAGGATGTCAATATAGTTTTATATGTCCCCACATGCTTGCCACTCTTTGACAATATTTATAACAAAATGTGTAAATGTTTGGAATGTTTGTTAGCTTGGATTGTCACTGCCTCTAGCTGGCGATTAGCTTATCCAACTGGGTGTCGGTTTAGTGCACAAATCAAAGGAAAGTTGCGGTAAGCGCTGGCGATGCATCGACAAGGTGGTGGGTTTCTAGAGGCTTGTATTTTGTGGCAAGTGTTGGGAGCAAGCTGAAGAGATCTTAAAGCACCTAGTAGAACCTTTATTAGGAAAATTGAAACTTGATGATTTTTGCAACTTGTGCTGCTGCAGAAAATCGTTTTACTAACACTTCTCATATACTTCTTTTAGATTTTGTCAGAGTTCCTTTCATTTCGTGAACTATCAAGAGACAAACCCGGACAAGTACCAATGTGACTGTTTCATTTCATAAGTATTTTCATAGAAATTACTAACATTAGTGAAGGACAACATCTTGAGGAAACCTGGACTCACAATTAAAATGTGATGAGTCTGAAATCACCAGCCTGCCTTGAGCAAGCGTGGTGAACAATGCTCGCCTTCTCTGTAGGAGAAGAGCCCTTTACCCATTGCTGGGACAGTAACAGGCTGGTATTATTATTCTGCCCTCATCTCAATCAACTGGGCAAGTACCAGAGTGAGTTTTTCAATTTATATGTACTTTCTAAGTTTATCTTGGACATCACTGACATCGGTGAAGGAAAACATCGTCAGGAAACCTGGACTTATATAATTAATATAAGTCTGAAATCGCCAACCCGTCTTGAGCAAGCGTGGTGATTAATGCTCGTGCCTTCTCTGTATGAGAAGAGGCCTCTGCCCTGCAGTGGGTCAGTAATAGGCTGGTGTGGACAAACCACATCTCAATGAATGCCCAAGCATTCATTGAGATGAATGGAATGGAATGGAAGAATGAGACTGGAGGATTATGCATAGTTACACCAATGTAACTATGCATAATCCTCCAGTCTCATTCTTCCATTCCTCACTATCAGCCACCATCTCAATAATCACCCACTTGCTATCATCATTCATACTTCTTTTATGTTTGTTGAACTATTACTAGGTGAAATTACATCTATCCAGGCTCATAATGAAAACTAATTTCCTTATATCAATAAGGAAACGTTCTAAATGTGAAATAGTGGCTATAAACATCACGTGTGCCTGTAGGCTGGTGTAAATTCATGGGCTCCTTGCTATGCCATCAAAGAGATTGGCGATTATTGAACCTGTTGTTGCAGTGAGCACGATCAGTTCGATATGATGGTAATTTGATTCGTACTTTGTAATTTGCTATCACAAATTATTTAGGTTTATGATATTTTGAATCATAGGATCCTACATAATATCCCAAATATACATGTATATATTTTTAATTAATTAAATATGTACACATCTTCTGATTGGTTGCCTGGAAGAACAAAAACCGACGTAGGTTAAATGCCATAGGAATTCTATGGCATTAAGTCCGCCTTTGTACATAAGTGTGCTGGAAATATTTAATAAATAATCAACTTTTAATAATTTAGTGATCGAGAACATCCCATTTTATGCAGTATGGACGTTTGTGGTCGAACTACAGTCAGCACAAATTGTGGTACAGTTAGTCGAAAAAGTACGTTTTGAAATTGTTATTAAAACATCGATTTCTAATTTTTCTCAAAACCTGATCTACTAATTTAAAGACATTACACATCAAAACACAAGTATGTCAGTGTTAAACAAACAAGAGAGTCTTACGACAAAGATTTTTTTATTGCGCAGACGCAACTTGTAATACTAAACGGGGCTATCAAACGATTAGCGAAGGATCATTAAAAACCAATTGGTTCAGTAGCCAACATGGATAGTTTTATGCAAAAAATCTAGTCTTATAGTAAGTGATTGAATTACAATCAATGAATAGATACAGCCTATTAGAATTATAATCAGATGCACATATTAAAGCAACAGTAGGTAGGTAGATATATTTGAATCGTAAACAAGATAATTGTTGAGATTTAAGATAAGAATAGAGGAAGTTAACTAATAAATTGTTTTGCAATGGACGTTTCGTTTATGTGGATTTCACATTGGGTGTCAATTTCGTAAGTTTTATCTTAGGTATATTGACAAAGTTGGTAATAAATAGGACTTAATGGCTTTTTAATACCCCTTGGGTTAACAGACGTGTTCCCAAACCAAAAGTTCGAAGCTATGTGGAATCCCAAAAGGGCCAGCGGTGGATGTGGTGGATTATGGTTTCTCTAGGAGAGGTGGTCACGTATGGGGCACCCCATTAATGGGAACCTAATCTAACTGAGGAGTTGTCAGCAAAGCCCAAATGTGTCAAAAGCAACACATCACACATCAGTGCAATCTCAAGGGCACTGTGTGTTTCATTGGAGTGTCCGGATTCTATAGAGCTGACCATGATTTTCAAATGGCTGTAGCTATAACTTTGCAAATGATTGAACGCCAGAGCATAAAAAAACCGTGCCTTTTGCATAAAAACGCTTCATTTCTTCTTCTTCACCATGAAATTATCAATATCCATGGTACATTTTTTTTATGCAATTAAATACCAACGGAGCTTAAGTTTAAAATATATATAAATAAATACACACAAAAGTGACGATGTCATTGTTTATTTCGACCGATGTGGCGCGGCGGGCGAAGGTCCGCCTGCGACGCAAGAGGTTGCGGGTTCGATTCCCGCCTTGGGACAAATGTTTGTATGATCTACAAATATTTGTTCCGGGTGTTCTGGGTATTTCCTATGTATAATAAAAATATCTATATATGTAATGTATTGTATTAAGTATATCAGTCATCTAGTACCCATAACACAAGCTCTGCTTAGCTTGGGGCTAGATGATGCTGTGTGGATTGTCCAGCATCGCATTTTTTGTCACATACAATTATTTTGTGACGTTGGCGGGCATACGTTCGTTTGTCATGTTTATATGTAACAATAACGCCCAACAGGTTAAAGCTTAACAAATACTAGACGTTATTACAGCAAGCCCAAACTCTTTAAATAATTTTCTGTCATTAAGTCATACTTACAGCCCAATGTTTCCACATTATCGGTAAAAGCCTCTGGCGGTAACATTTGGTCTTCTCTTCAAGCATTACATAAGTAAACAACGAGGTCCCACTTAATACATGATATCAAGCACGGCAAAGATTCCCTTCTTCGTCCACAATCAGCAATTACGAATTTACGATAAATAATGCGTTTGGCAAAACCTTTACAATCCCCAAAAGCTCTACAACAACACACTGTTCAAATGAGAACCAAACTTGCAGTTGACGCTATAGAGTTGCAATTGCCTCGGCGTGGTGAATAGTTATGAGTCGTTTAGACGCAACTTGCTCCCGTTTTCAGATTGTTCCAAAAGATAGGTGGTGGTTGCATGCAAAATACTTCCCGTTGAGATATGGGGATCGTCCAGCGACCAAGTATTATATAAACTGTTTCTATATTATATGTTTGTATGTAGGTACGTATGAAGTATCTGGGGATGCCACACACGTCGCTACCGTATGCGACTTGTACCCATAAAGGCTTACTTCAGTTTGTTAAAGAGAAGCTTCCTTAACTTTATGGAACGTGCTTGTCGTGTGCTGGGCTTCTAGCCTTGCTTATGGTATGTTTGTGATCTTTATCATGATGTAAGGCTTTTTATTACCTTCCAGTCAATTTGCTTCGCTCAGTACCTGTATCCTTATATTATAAATCTTACATAGATTTTCAACTAACATGATATAATTGTATAGAGAACCTCCTCCTTTTTTGAAGACGGTTAAATAATTCAGTAGTAGTAGTCTCTTATAAAAGGTAATTTTCATACAAGAAACCAAAAAAAAATGGTAGAGTTACATGTTTACTCAACTTTAAAATCGTGCCCTTATTCCGGATACGGCAACAACGTCAAAAAACTAATCTATCTTCCTTCTAGAAAAAAATAAATCAAAATCACAGTAGCCTGCCCAAATTGGCTAGCAGACCACCCGTGACCTCGGAAGCGGAACCACCCACACGACGTCACGAGTCGCCTATCACGGCCGATCTTAATTATGAACGTGGCGATCATCATCTTAAATTTTCTACCTTAAAAGGTCTATAAAGAGTCAGTAAGTGTACGCAATTTATTCTAGATTACAGGCGCCCGTCGACTTATGTCACGACTCGGAGCGGACACTTCTGTTCCATGCGCCCGGCTGAGGCACGTGCCGTTCTCGTGGCGAAATCCTTAGGTGAGTTTTACTTCTACATTACATTGTGTGTTTCGAAATGTTGGAGAAATGCACTTTTCATTTGTTTTTGGAGTTTACTCCTTAAGAACCGATCAAATAAGGCCCCCGGTATGGTAATTTTATAAGAAATGCAATTAATATAAACGTTAATTCTAAACGTTATGTTTTGCGCCAATGAAGCCAATTCTGGTATCTGATGAGTAAACTGCAGTTGCGTTGGGGCTGAATCGCACATATTTTTACAGGGTGTCATATATTTTATTTCATTAATAAAAAAAACAAGCAATTTAGTATGTAGAAGATGGCCAGTTATTAATTTCAACTGATAAGCATATAAAACATTAACTTGTTAACGATAACATTAGACAGCATGAGAACCTAATTATCAAAGGCTACAAGTTCATAATGAAAAAACTATTTTTGACGAAATTAACTTACAAAGTTCCACATCCATATTTTTAGTTAATTTCTGAATGCCAGTGGTAAACAAATCCACCTCCATATCCCGATACACCATATTAAACGTACGAGAAGCTCTTGTAATATAAGAGTTTTGTTTATAGTTCGTTCTTAAACTAGATACATGAAGGAATTGATTGGCACAACCCTATTTTACATTCGTAAATTATAAGTTACGTAATGCAACAATTGCATTAGTCGCATTTAACTTTGTTTTAATTTATTGTTACTGTTGGTCTCAAAAAGACATTGAAAATAAAAAGGACACATATTTTTAATTACTTTCTAAAATGCGACAGCCTGAGAAAAACGTTTTGACAACAATATATCATAGCGATTAAGTATACGAACGATAGCGTTTTTTAGATAACAATAATAGGTATTACTTTACTTTTTTGAGTATGAAGGTGCAGGGTTACATGAGTAGAGGAAGACCAAAGAAAAGATGGATGGATTAATGTGTGAAAGATGATATGGCAAGAGAAGAGGTGACCCTTGAGATGACGGCAAATAGAGATGTATGGAAGAAGAAAACATGCTGCGCCGACCCCAAATAAATTGGGATAAGGACAGGAGGATGATGATGAATAGGTATTACTTTGGAGTACCTACTTTCACATTTCACTAAAGTGCATAAGGCTACACGTGCTGACAAGCTGGTCTACATGATGTACTCTGAAGATGAACCCATAAAAAAGGAAGGTCCCTCTTAGCCATTAAGTTTTAAAGGCAGCTAATGAGCTAAACCAGTAGGTAGGTTCCAAGCTAGTGTGTCCAAGTTAATGATGACGTTTCTGAGCTTCGCTGGTGAGTACAGTGGCAGGGTCATGTTTGTCGTTTAGTTTAGATAACGTTGGCTAATACTTATTATATCATATGGAAAATTTGTAATCTGATGTAAAAGAAAGAAACAAATTTCAAACATTTTATTCAGAGCCACTTTGGCCTAGTGGTCGCAAGCACTACTGATAAATAAATAAATAAATATTGCTGGACAATCCACACAGCATCATCTAGCCCCAAGCTAAGCAGAGCTTGTGTGTGACTGATGTATGAGATGACGACTTGATGTGTGAGATGACTGATATACTTAATACAATACATTACATAGATAGATATTTTTATTATACATAGAAAATACCCAGAACACTCTGAACAAATATTTGTAGATCGTACAAACATTTGTCCCAAGGCGGGAATCGAACCCGCAACCTCTTGCGTCGCAGGCGGACCTTCGCCCGCCGCGCCGAATCAGTCGTCAACTACTGATGAACATAAGGTCCTACGCTGGACTCGAATCGCAGGTCAGGTAAAGTGCTATTGCGTTTTTCCATCAGGATTTTCTCAGTAGCAGTCTGGAGTATGAGTGCTTGGTAAATGGAAATATGCTCGCCCTTAATACATGGGACTAAAACATAACTGGTGTAATGTAGGCGCACCTCAAGTAAACCTCTGCTTAGCACCTCGTGGAAAACAGGCGTGATGCTGTCTTGCTGTTTAAGAAATTGTTGATTGGGTTCTGATTGCATGCTGTAACTAAACATAATTACAGATAACGTGTTTTTTAACGTAAGTATGCGTTTCAAACCATAAGGATATCCGTCTTCTCTATAAAGCGCCAACATACACCCAAAATAATTACCGGAGCTAACGGTATTTAAGTCCAGTGCTATAATGGCGTAAGTGTAAAATGACGCGAGCCGCGGCGCATGCGTCCCGCTATGGTCACATCACGCGGCCGCTATCACTGTTATAACGCGGTTACCTGCGCGAGCGCCTCCCTACACAGATACTGCCCTCTACGTATGCCGAGGAAGACGTCTTGATTTTTGCCTAATTAACTTTTTTAACTAGCAATTTAGGATCCTTAGAATACTATGCGGGTTGGCTATAGTTCCTCCTTCAAAAAATAAGATAGACTAGAAAAAGTAGTCGTATGTATGTTCTATGACATTATTCATGTATACGGTGAATCCAAAAAAGAGAAGTAAGCTATTTGAAACGTAGATCTTGGTCCTGCCATCTGTCTTCGAGAATGTGTTACTTCAACAGAAGCTCTGGATAATAAGTTATTACTGAGCCAAATTAGAATACTGGTTTTTTTTAAATATACATACACACTTGAAAAATATGGTAAGTGCTCCGATTTTTTACGATAGCCAAGATAAATATGTCTAACAAGTAATAAAATTAGCATTCCAAATTCACACATGATGAATAACCATCAAACACATCGCCGACAGAATTATATATTATATATCGCAGTAAAAGATAACAGGAACTAATAAATAAAATCATATTAGTACGATCTAGAATAATATTTATCACGCGACAGAACAATGGGGCAAATATCAAAACTTATTGGTCAGCGTCGGATCGTACCGGGTGTGATTGCGGCGTGGTACAGATAAGGTAAATAGCTCATACAATTGTTAGAATAGGAGGCTCCGGACCTCTTTTGTTAAGGAAGTGGTCTAATGGGAGAACGTAGCCACCGGCAAGACTTACATGGTGTCAATTGCTGTGTGCTGTTAGGGTGGCCGTACAGAGAGAGGATTAAGAAAGTCGACGAATAAAAACATGGAGATAACTGTCAAAAAAATGACGCACCCATGCAAGATGGGCTTGGTTGTCACGGAAGGCGATAAAACATAGATAGACTATGTCACGACCTGGAGATTAAGTAGGTATGGACATTGGACCTACCTATCAAAGATAATACTCTTAGACGAGTCGTTGAAGAAAGGGTAGTGCGATCTGTACACCTTCAACAAATAAAGTAAATCGTACCAATATTGTAAATGTGGAAGTTTGTATAGATGTTTGTTACGCTTTCATGCAAAAAGTAAGCAACGCATTTTGGTGAAAATTTGCCGTATTATAGTGAATAACATATAGGTAAAATTTATCAAGTTACATATGCAGACAAAGTCACGGGAGCTTGATAGAAATTCCTTATTATTCGAGGATGGATCAAATCATCCAATGATTTTTCGGAGGACATGATAAACTTTTGCTGACTAAAACCCATCCGTGTTCCGTCCTTGCCCTTTACGTTCCAGGGTCACGGTAACTCTTTCGAGCATCCCGCTACCCTGCCAGGCTTCAGCTCCCTATTGGGCCCCGTCAGCTTGCTAGTACGTGCATAAATCTCTGTCAAGATTTGATCTGTATGCCAAATCGCAAGTTCAATAAAACACATTTACGGCCTCCCTAGTTCAACTGCATAGCTCCTGAGAAATCACACATACTTGCCCATCTTTACTCTCGTCTTACCTTTCTTGCCCATTGAACGATAACCCTTAATACCAAAACGGTGTGTCGATTGCCCACTCCACTGCCCATTCGATGACCAATAGGCGGCTTCCACTCTATAATTTGAATTTCGTTTATATGGTTAAACTGTTATTCGATAGCAATGGATATGAGCGGTGTTTCTTAAAGGAAAACATTCAGTTATTTATATTCCTTTATGCTTTGACATATCGGATCATTGTTTATCGTTTTCGCTGTCTTGTGGAAAGTGTGAATAGTTGACTATTGTCTTTAAATTTATAAACTGATTTCAAATCGATTATTTACATCGATACGAGTTTCTGAAAGCCGTCAAGTATCTGTTCTAGTGAATTAGCTGGCAAAATCTTATTCAGATCTTATTCAGTAATCTTTCGTGGTTGCCTGGACCCTGGTCAAAATAACTGAATACTTCAGTATCTTCTCGGGAACATCACTTCTCATTTCTAAAAGAGAAAATCGGGTGTTTTGTAAGGACATATCGATGTGAAAATTTATGACAGTTCCTTTTGAAAGTTATAAAAGCCTCATGATCATATTATTTAATGACTTGTAAATGTATTAAAAATATTTAAATCACCAATGATCTCCAAAGCATATGGATTGCGTCGTGCTTAAATTATTTTATTGCCTACTTGTAGATTTACATCAAATTGAAATATTAATTGGTCATTATATTTAATTCAAGAGCATTGACAAAGTATCGCGTGATTTGTAAAAGTTTTATACGTAATGCTTTACTTATGTAGGTTTTTAATTAATTTTGGTACTTAAAGGTAGGCAGCAATTGAATGAAAAAAGGTTTGTACATTCATATAAACGGCTATTGTAAGGAGGTAAACTTTGTTAGTTTCGATGTAGCAGGTAATCTCCGGAACTATGCATTCGATTTTCAAAATTCTTTCACTAATGAAAAGCAACTAGTAATAAGCTATGAGTTATGAATTGTTATAACATGAAATTTAATGCGGACGGAGTCGTGAACAGAAGCTAATCGCTAATAAACTTATACTAAATAAGTTCTACTAACCATTAAAACAAATGAAAAAAAAATGGTTTCACTAGTAAAAGCTTAATACAATATTTATTTATTTAATACACTCAATACACAAATGGATAGAGGCGGACTATACGGCTGACGATCGAATAACGATATCAAAACCGTCTCTAATTAGTATAATAGTATTATGTAGTGAGTACAAACAAGGCATATATTTAAACTCAAAAATATGTTGGAACTACACCGTTTTATCTTTCTGCACTCCTTTTCCATATAAACATTAACTATGCCAAATCTCACACTCTTCCTGTTTGCGCAATATGCTTAAAAAGTGGAGCGTAGTTATCTCTTGAAATTATAAATTATATTTATTTCTGTAATTAGGTTTTACAAATACTGTAATATGACAAACAAGCAAAAGAAATACCGTTAAGATGGAGGAGAGGAGAGGAGCGGAGGAATAATAAGGATTACATCAAAGCTGCAAAACGCTAACATTCTATTTCAAATACATAAATTCCAAGCTGACAAAAACCGTTCAGGTAAGATAGGTACAGGTATAGGTACTCCTGCAATCCTTCAAGAAATTAATACAATATATTAATACCATTAGTGTATTGCCTCAGTTAATAGCATAGTTCGTTAGAGCATGGCTGCAACCGCAGTGTAATTAAATTTGCATAGAAATCCCCCCAAATTAGCCCTTAGCGATCGGCCGCCAGTGTAACGATATAGATTAGACTGCTAGATGGAACTCCTTTTAAGTACCTGTAATGGTTTTCTGTGTGTGAGCACTTTAATTTTAATTGAGCTTTCGTATTTACACGAACTGATTTCGAAGAGATTGGGTACGTGCCTACTTTTCCGTGCCTCGGAAAGTACGTGAAGCCGTTGGTCCCGGCTGTCATTTGTAGATCTTTGACAGGCGTCACGGGTAGTCAGAAGCTTGCAAGTCTGACAACCAGTCTTACCAAGGGGTATCGTGTTTCCCAGTAAAATGGGTTGTTTAGGTCAAATAGGCAGTCGCTCCATGTAAAACTGGTATTCATATACTGGTATTCAGCTCCATCCGGTTACACTGGAAGCCGACCCCAACATAGTTTGACGACACGGTTGGCGCAGTGGTTGAGCCATCGGCTGCTGCGCCACGTGTTGTGGGTTCGATCTCCGCACGGAACAAATTTTTGTATGACCTACAGGTAGTTGTTCCGGGTCTGGCTGTTTGTGTATGTGTGTTTAAATGTTTGTAAACGCACCCACGATACAGAAGAAATTCCTAGTGTGGGGCAACGTTTTAAAAAAAAAAAAAAAAAAAGTTTGAAAAATGCTAGGCAGATTGGCACGGGTCCAATAAAACAGCATAAGCTGGCCAGTGGGCCCTCATTCTATTCAAACTTATTGCTACGCTAGACCAGCTCAAGTTCAAAATGTTACCACTGACCTTCGGTAGGCTGTACCTCCAAGGTTTTAAATTAAAATTTGCTTATTGATGCTGCTGTAAGGTAGCATGGTTATGAAAGCGTCGACCTGTTTTCCCTGATTCCTGAACTTGCTTTTACGGCTCAGAAAGAGCAGTAAGAACTTCACTCACTTGCTGAAGACAGCTGTTTAAGTCGTATTCAATTTGGGGCGAGCCAAATAATAAGATTTTCTAAAATCCACCGTGCCTATGTTCCCCAAAGGCGTAAGTAAGCCTTTGCTTTTGCCTAAGCATTTTTCAGTTATGTTCTAGTCCCGTGTATTAGCAGGCGAGCCTATTGCCAATCGGGCACAAACCCAGACTCAGGGCTCCTACTGAGAAAATCCAACTACAACTTGCTCGACCCAGGAATTGAACCCAGCACCGCACAATTAGCAGTAGCACTTGCTACCACTAGAAAAAACGGGACCAACATTAACTACACTGTAATGTCTCACAACATTGGTACAAGTAGCTCTTTCACACTGTTTTTCTATTCCATTAGTATATAAATATGTATAAGCAGAAGCCACAATGTGGAACAAAGGGGTCGGCACTGGTCACGACTCTGACCGGTACACTGTACACACCGTTTTGGATGCCCGTGTGCCGCCCATGAAGTGTCGCTGATAACCATAACTATGTGCTAATCTCCCGGTTTCATATTTATTAATATTATCCGTACACTTATATGGGTATTTTATAAGTATCGTAAATAGTTCGCAGTTGGCACCGATGTTGATACTTGAAATGATAATCTTAGATTTTGTTGGACATTTTAGTGCAGTACAGCAAAAGGGTTTTAATTCTTAAAGTCCAATGCTCCTTTACCCACTAGTTGGTAGGAATTAGACTCTTCATTTAATTCCTACCAACTAGTTGGTAAAGGATTGAACTTTAAGAATTAAAGAAGAAAAGTAAAACAAGAATTAAAGAGAAACAAGTTACAAGCTAAACCAACCTAGTAATATAATTATTTACTGCGCAAGTAAAGATATTCACCATAGGCATTAAATTACATAATTAATAAAATGCCCATGACAATCTTCGAAGCAGGTCATCGGTAAAAAAAAATAGCATCTTATTAAGAGAATAAGCATCTGCTACTTATGTTTACTTTAGGACTCCTTCGCCCTTTACCCCAGCAATGTTCAAAAACCTGATCGTTATTATAAAGAAAATTTTATTTACTGCAACCACATGTTCGACATGAAATTCTCGGTTAAAATGATTAATAACTGTTTATATTGTGAGTGTGACTTCTTCATATAGTACTTACAAAAAACATCTCCTAAAGGAGTTAAATAGGCGATGAAAGTTTGCTATTTAGGCTGATCCACCAGGTGCACGGCTTTTGAAATATAAAAAGTTTTAAAAAAAACAAGGATTTTTCATGCAAATCTATTAATTTGCATGTCATTATAACAACCTTGCAACCTGCATGGTCAATTTAAAAATAAAGATGACTCTGTTGCAGACAAAACACAAAAAAAAATCCTTCATGTTCTTGTCCTTATCCTTTATCAAATGGGATCCAAATCTTGTTACTTCCTCTTCACGTAAAGCGGACGAATTAAAATATTTCGTAGTGCACATTCCAGCAAATCATAGTTATCATATCACATATGGCCGCCGCGTCACGATTGTCGCCAGCGCGCGCGATAAGACCCAACATTAGGTACGTTCTCAAACAACGAGAACTATCGAGATCCACGAACGCAATAATTTCGTGTTTCGCAATAAACTTTATCGATTCTCTTATTAAATTTAATATTTGTACCGCACACGTTGTTGTTTAACATTTACGTAAATCCATTTTCTTATTGGTCTGTTGATTTTTACTATGTAATAGAAAAATGTGAAAAAATACACCATGACCAATGTCTTAAGTTACTAAAAGGTTGTAAAATAACGCGAAATTATGAAGTTCAATTTCCTTTTTATTTCATACAGTGTCATTTATGCAAAATACAACTATTGTTATGAAGGTAATTGACACATACAAAAATTTGTTTGTGAGTAATGTGATGTCAATTGTTAAACTGATAAATTATGATGTTTCTCAGTGCCAAAAGACATGCCTATAAGATATTTTGATGGCAAGGAATGGAAGGTTATGAAACCACGTCACAACATAAAAACAAAAGGTAAGACATTTTAAGGTTCTTACGATGGTGACAAACTAACATTGATGTGTGATATATAGGAAACGCTGAATGCTCCGTAGGGTTCAAAACACGTGTTTCTTGTTACAGTACATATATATTTTAAAAAGTCCGTAAAATGCCATTTAAGAACTTATAATTTTTAACCTATTATCGATGCAAAAAAAGCTTTTTAATATATAATAACTTTTTAATGCTCTTAAGTGATCATGTAAATTGTTTAGTTTAGGAAGGTATAAAATTGGTGCCCAGATTTTAATAAACTTAGTTTTCTGTAATAAAATATAAATATCTTATAGCTTGATCACCACCTACGCATACATCAGCATTTCCATTAAACAAGTAATA
Source organism: Phlogophora meticulosa (assembly GCA_905147745.2). NCBI lineage: Eukaryota > Metazoa > Arthropoda > Insecta > Lepidoptera > Noctuidae > Phlogophora > Phlogophora meticulosa. Next base: position 6,769,744 of record LR990535.1, on the reverse strand, counting down.
TTCTATTTATTCCGATACTAGTGTCTATGAAACAGGCCCTTACAATTGCACGTATCTGATTTCAAAATATTACGATTTCAGCGCCAAGACATTTAAACATATCAGAGTGGGCAGAACTTATCAATTACATAAAAGATTTTGAATTAGATGAAGCCGAAACGCAGATGCCGAGTTGTGGTACAGCCACTACTGACACTACGACTACGGAAACAAGTAAAACTATAGCAAAAAAGATTACAACTGTGAAAAAAAAGACTAAGAAAGTAATAAAAAAGACTGCTACAGTAGTTAAAAAGATAGTAATTGTAGCAGAAAAGAGCACAACCAAAATGACTTCTACGTCAAAATTTAACAGAATGAAACTTCGTCCTGGCCAATCTAGTTCAACGACAAAAACCACGCTAAAACATAGTCCCTCTCTCTGCAAGTTAAAATTAAAAACCACGACCACGACAGTTAATCCTCAAATCTGGCATATGAAAACGATGGCTGAAGAGTGGACGAAATTGTGGAATCTTCCAAGACCAACAGTGAAACCTTCTCCAATAACGACGAAGAAACTTCCTACAACCACAACCAAGAAGCCGGTGATAAGAACCGAGGAACCTTTAACAACAACCAAGCAATCAGTTATGACAACAAAATCTGCAAAACTGTCTGGAATACAAGTGGACGGTATGGTTCTGATTTACTCATTTTGATCGCATCACTGCAGCTGATCTGTTTTCTAGCAGTAATACCCATTTTAATTTTTCTTTTGGAAGAGACAGAGGAATATCGGAGACAACTGTTTACAAAAACAAAATTAGTATTGATTGCTGTAAACGTACTTTTGCTTCAATAATGAAAGAAGTTGTCGTTGAAAGGGACCCGTAACCAAATGGCAGAAATTCACTTCAGCGAGAGCATTATCGTTGGACCCCAGTATTTATAAAATATTATAATATTTTCTGAGGGATTTTTTGTTTACCCAAGAAGCAATAGTGTGGTGAACATTAGAAATAGCTATGTATTTCACTACGATGAGAAATACAAAGAACAACGAACTTATTTTTACCGTCAATAAAATCAATATTGTGATGCTAAAATGCTCGTCCCTAACGTTTGCGTTGTCCAAATTAGCTAAAAAATTCACTGGGCACCTTTTTTTGAATTCACTAGAGCATGCAATAGCATTCTTAAGTCGTAAATAAATAACAAAGTGTCTTTACAATAATTTAGTGCATGGAATACGAACTCATAAATAAGTTAATTGTATATATATTTTTATGTGAAAGAATCAGTTTAGTAAAACTTAGTTTGGCACCTCTGGGGATCCGTAATTTCACACATCATTGTAAGAAATTTACAGTTAAAAATAATAGCGCTCTACAACAATGTCTTTTAATCTTTACAGATGGGAATACGCCTCGAAACTGGTCAAACCTTATGAAAGAATTTTTAAGATATGTAGAATCAAAAAAATGCCAATATCCTCGTGAGTATAAAGTCGATATAAAGTCAATCATGCTTCATAAACTTAGGCTGGACGCTAGCATAGCATGGACAGCAAGCATAGCATGCATGGACAGCATGCATACAGCATCATGCATACTTGAGTTAATTGTTGATTTTGGTATATAGTAGTATTTTTTTATTTATTTTGGCATATTGGTGTGTGCTAGCTAACATGTGGAAAATTATTGAATTTAATGATTTATAAAGAATGTTTTTCTCATATATAATATGTTGTATAGATTCAAGTTCTTCAAACCTATCCGACAGACGTGTTGCTGGGGAGTTTATTCCGCCACTTTTTCTTCCCAGCCAAAACACTAGGAAGTGGTGAGGGGTGGTCGTTTTGGGGACTGTCTTGTGTAAACGTTTTGACGTTGAAAAAGTGCTTGATTTTGATTTTAATAGCATATGAGAGACCTAGGTAAATCGTCTAACTGACAAAAGTGTCAAAAGTTAGAGGCAGACGGCAGTCGTCTTGCAAACAACACGCATTGTGGAAAGGTTCTCTGGATCTGTTCTCGTCAGCTTATCTTATCATCTCGCTGCCGGCAGAGCACTACTGCTGTTACATAAAATAAAACTATTTTAATGTTATTGGTACTAAGAGAATCTAAGGCATGCCGCCAATCGACATGATGACGATGTCGAGTCACATTTTCATGCCCAAAGATTTTGGCTATTATTGGCTATAATTAAAGAAAAGAAAGAAAAAACATTTTTTGGATTGAGTCTCGTACAGTCAAAAACATTAGCATAAAAATTAAAAAAAAAACAAAAATGACATATCTCACAGCTGCGCCAATAGTTCAATTTCAGCGGTAATGCCAGACAGATGTTGTCTGACGCTGGCTTTCAAACGAACCTTTAAAAAATATTGATAAAAATACTTCTGATGAAGTTGGCCAAAGTATTACAATAGATTTCTTTACAGCGTGTGGACCTGAGACTACCACCAGCACCACAGCTGTTTCAGAACAAGTGCTTGCTGACAACCAAAGAGCCATGTCAGCGAACGATGACCTTATGAACATACTTATGGACGGTAACTTATTGGTATCAAGTCGCGCACAAGAGCTAAGGGAAAGAGTTTTGCGTTCTTTACTTCGGTTAATTAAAATAAAAACTAAAACAAATACAAATGTGCTAAGCACAGCACGAAACGCTTACCCGCTGCTTGAGTCCGCGAAATATTTTTAAATTAAAACAATGTTAGTTTCATGTTTGTGTAGATGTTTAAATATAAAATTAGACAAATTTGGCGCGTCTTTTTATCTGAAAATCTAAATATTGGTTTTCGTTGAGTAACATAAACATATTATTCTTTTGAATTTAAAGCAATATTTTACATTTTAAATCCTATTTTATGCAAAAGATTGCAACATTGCTTTATTTTATTTATGTCAGCGACATTGCCACTAAGTCTGGTTCTTAATAACCCCTGACGTCTACTGTCGTTCTTCAGTAACACAAGGTGATACTCGTATATTTGCCTAAATATTATTTCACTGTCAAATATTGAACTCTCAGCGCTAAGCTAAGCGCTGAAAATCCAGAAGTGTGCCCTGATTTACGCATTACCTCATATCAACCAGTCTTCATTTGTATGGGTACTGGACACGAATACTAATGACGTCACTTGTCCGGTCTTACAACAATAAAACATAACATTGTAATTATTGTTATGCTAGTCGTGAATGGTAGATTCGAACTAATGACCTATAGATACTGCCGCATTACAACTATGCCTGATGACTTATCTTGATAAAAATCGACCTTCGGATGCTTGCAATACGAACATTTATTTTTCTGGTCTAATTATTATCATATTGTTACTAAGTAGATATGTTGGTGGTACGGCAGTCAAACATAACGTGAATGTCGTATATTAATTCAGTCTCCTAAGTAAGACAGTTACTAACAATCATCTTATATACCTAGTCTACTTGGAAGAGTTATGTGAGTGACCAGACTTACTTTGCTTCAGTACAGCTTCAGTTCTGTTTTATTTACTGAAAATAGTCTCAGTATTTTGTCATTAGTCATTTTTTATATTCATATACTAAGTTAAAACGACGACGATAGTTTCTGAAAATACAATTATCCGCTAATTAAAAATTATTGTCATAAAAGATGATGGTTATTTGATCGTTTTTATAATTTTTAATTAAGTCACGTTTTTTCAGGCATCGAAATAGATGATGGACGAAACGAAGTAGAAGAAGATGTATCACAGAACCAAGCATCAGCACCGTATAATGAGTCGAAACAAAATAAAGGACAGACTTCCAATTCCAATTCAGCAGAAGGTTTTGTCTCAAAAGATTCAAAAATAAATAATGACTATGTTCAGGATATAGATTTTATGTCATTTGGTGATGCAGTAGAAGATGGACGTATAAAAAAAGATAATGAATTAGAACAATTGCACCACAAAGAAGATTTGTTTGAAGAATTTAAAGCTAAAAATGTAAAAAAAGATTATGCAACTTCCGATATCAGTGAATCAGAATCGTATTTAGAAGCAGATTTAAAACAAAAGAAACCAAAAAAGAAAGGTGTAATTTTACAAGACAGTGAAGTAAAGCTTTATTTAGATGCATTACAAAATAAACACGCAAAAAAAGAAAATGAACCTGCAGAAAATTCAGAAAAACAAAAAGCATATTTAGCAACAAAGAATAATAGGCAAATAGGAAAAAAAAAGGGTCGAGACATAAGAAAACATCTGGATGCAATGAAAGATATATACGGTCAAAGAGATGAAAACCATTTACAAGATGTTTCTAACGACACATTAAAACCTGAAGAGATAAATAAAATGGCAGGTTATTTACCTAAGCATACAAACTCGATAGAAGATGGAATTCAAGCAAATAGTGAAGACATTTTATATGATAGAGATATAACTTTAGATTTGGAAGCAATCAAAGGGGATAATGTTAAAATTGATAAATATTCTACAGAAAGCATAGAAGTACAGGAAAGAGAATCACAATATGCAGACGCAGTTAGTGGCATAGATAAGCTAAAAAATGATAACACCATGAAGCAAAGCAGCATGAGCACCGAAGATGATATTTCGATTGTTCAATTTTAAATACGCTCTTACCCAGACCGCTACCACGTGTCAGTTGACGGTGCGGTTGGCGCAGTGGCTGACGAATCGGTTGTCGCAGGTTCGATTCCCACACGGATGTAATATTTGTACGGTCTAACAGTAGTTGTTCCGGGTCTGGCTGTTTTTGCATGTGAGTTCAAAAGTTTGTAAACGCACCCAAGACGCAGGAGAAACTCCTAACTAACATAAATATGGTAGCAAACAGCCGCTAGATTTACTTTTTTGTAGTAGAAATATAAATAGTGTTAAAATATGTCTATGTTTTGATATAGTGGTCTCTTTTGTCAAGCTTGCCATGTTAATTAGTACGTGTGGGTCAACGTTGTAACTGAATTTTCAGTCAATTATCCCCAACTATTGACCTAAATTTTGGATAACACGTTTGGTTTTTGACAATGCATTTAAAAGATTGTTTTAAATAAAAACTCACATAACATCACGCTTGTATTCCCCAAAGGGTTGGACAAAGGTGTAAGTACATACGGTACACCCAGTTATATTTTTTTTAAAGTCCCATGTAATAGGGGGTGAGCCTATTGCTATCAACCGGGCACACATCCAGACTCCGGGCTACTATTGAGATATTCCTGAAGAAAAATCCCAATATCAAATTTCTCGACCTGGGAATCGAACCCAGGACTTCATGCTTAGTAGTTGCGTATGCGATCTCTGGATCAAAGCGGCAGCCCTTATTATTTATTAAATATATCATGCTATTATTGAACTGTCCATAGCCTTTTTTTTAAAGATGGGAAATCATCCAATGACTTCTCCCTTTCTGGGTGGACGGTTTTAGTCAGTAAAAGTCTGACACACCCTCTGGTGTGTCAGACTTTTACTGACTAAAACCCATCCATGTTCCTTCCTCGCCCTTTGCGTTCCTGTCCTTAGCCTGAAATCTCTTTTTGCTTTTTCTTGTATACGGGTAGTATATACCGTCCATTTTATATTTTGGCCCGACTTTTTAACATTATTATTTACTGCGTGTAGTGATTTTGATAACGATTTATGGTTTTTAGTAATTTATTTTTAACAACATTGCCGTTTCATAGTGTAATGTTGAACTTACTTTTCTCAAAGTAAGTAATACTTAGAAATTTTCAATAAGTGCCATATTCCTTTAACTGTGTGGTGTAATAATGGTCAAGTGACCTTCTGACGTCATGTCTTCAGTTATGATTTACTTTTTGCTATGGACTATGACTATTTACAAGCAGGAGTGTGCTGTTATACGCTGTAAGTATAGTGCAGATTATGTAGATGTTTTACTGATCCAGGTATGTGGCATAGATCTAAATACACTTCTCATCAGAAAAATCGAAACACTTCCATTTTTATGGTTTCTGTCCTAGTGTAACACAAAAGAGTTTTCATTCCATGAAAAAAAAACATATGATTGTATAACTGGCAGTTTGGCCATTACAGTGATAAGCAAGAATCCAAAATTCAAAATTAGAATTTCATTTGTTTATTCTAATTAAATGATTCACTGTTTGAAGTGTGTGTGCACCACTTGCTTGTCGTACTTTCCGAGCTCGGGAGGCTCTTGACATATAATTTAACGGCACGGTGGCCGCAGAGGCTGAGCGATCGATTGCTGCGCCGCGTGTCGTGGGTTCAATTCCCTCACGGAACAAATATCTGTACGGCCTACAGGTAGTTGTTTCAAGTCTGGCCGTTCGTGTATGTGACTTTAAATGTTTGTAAACGCACCCACTACACAGGAGAAATACCTAGTGTAGCAATATGGCCCATTCACAGGCCGACCTCGGCAAGCATAGATTATCTGATTTAGCCAAAAACTAACTTATGCTTTTATTGTTTTTAGTGGACAACCATAACCGAAACACATTTGAATATGTCATCCAGAAATATATGAATCCACTTCGAAGATTATCAGGTATTGTTACTTCCACTCTGTGTATGGATTTTCGTGCTGCACACATTAAACACATTTAATTTTCTTATTTGCAGCTGATCTACCGAACCATGCTATAGAAATGGAAATAGAAATTCATGGTTCAGTTCCAAGAGACGTAACAGTTTACCCTCAAAGACGAGTGATTCGTCTCGTGAATCCTCGTCATGCCAAACCAAGTAAGAGAAAATCTATACGTATAAAAATGAATCCCTATTTCCCTTGAGCATCACACGTGAACGGCTGGACCAATTTCGCTATTTCTTTTTTTGTTATTTTTGTTATTATAAGAAGGTTCTTATGAACGTAAACACTAACAAAGTTACGCAGAACATTAGAAAATTGAAGAAAACCTATCGTTTATTTTAACTTAACGTGTTTGACAGCTCCCGCTCCGCAGGTAACACCGAGGGGCGCAGCTAGTTAGTATATAAAATACCCAATAATATCGTTCATGCACATCTAATTACATATTTTTTTTGTTTAGTGATGCGCTCGATGGATATAGCAGGTAAAATATTTACACACAATTTTCTTTTACAAAATAAATCTTAAGATAAGTAAGTAGGTACGTAACCATGACGACAAATTTATAAGCTAAATACTGACCACAACCACCGTTGGAATTTTCAGTCGGTTTCTCTTAACTTCTACGTTATTTTGATTGCATAGAAACGAATAATTAAAGGTGATGCGCGTTTTGATTTTACTGAAACATTCTACAGTTGTTTACCTAGTAGCGCAATAAATAAGATGTCTGAAAAGGTAATTATCACATTAGTGGTTAAATGTTTTCTAAATAAAGTAAACCTTTAAACTGATTTAGAGGCTGAGGAAGTGTCGCCGGCTGCAGACACGACAGCATCAACCACTACTACAACAGCCCCAGATGCCGCACTGCAGACTACGACTACACCAGCAGCTCCGTCGACCGCATCTGTTCCTGTTGCAAGACAAGGTTACTTAAGATCTGATTTTGTTCTGTGCTTTGTACGTTAACTGTGACAATGAATAGCTAAAAAACCGATAACATAAACATCGTTTACTTGTTTCCAGTTTTAAATAATATTGATTTAAAATTATGAAACAATGATCAACGACAAAAAAGCTATGCATCTTTTTTCGACCGACCGTACTATCAAATAAAGACTGTCTGTCGAATTAAAACAATGCAGACAGTTATTAAATGCAATATTTCGTGTAAGTATTTGTATAATTATGTGAGGACGTATCTAAATATTGTTCGTTTATACATATTATGACTGTCGTGATGTTATAAGAAGTGCCTACTAAAAGTGCCGCAAACGCAATATCAGAGTGGAAACAGTAACCAGGTACATAAGTACCTGGTAACACGGAGGAGTCACGATATGTTAGGAACAGTCAACCATCCACGGACTGACCGCGTAACTTAATCTTCGATCAACCAGCTCCTCTTATAAATAAATGAATAGACATACCTTTTCAGATGCTGAAACAGAGTCACCGAAGATCCCCGTCTTCATGGAGGATTTAAAAAAAGCACTAGATGATCTTGAAAAGAAGTTGATCACTAATTCAGATAACGCAGCAACAGTGACAGCTAGTAAGCCCTATAGTATAATTACAGACTATTTTTCTAGTTTAAAATAATACTTTCAAGGCAATAGATAGTATCCAATTACAATGGTACCCCGATAATCCGCCCCCTGTATAATCCACCCCCTGTATAATCCGCCCCCTGTATAATCCGCCCTCTATATTCCGACATGCCTATCACTGTCGAAAGTAGGTACCTACACAAACATTAATTTGGCAAAACTTCACAAAAATGTACATAATGCATGCTTATCATTTTGAACTGTAATTTGTCGAATTACAAGGTACTCTTTTCCAAAATATTCCGGACTATAGAGGGTATGAGGCAGTACTCTATAATCCGGCAAATTCGATAGTCTGACACAGCCCTGCAAAACGTTTGTCGGATTATCGGGGGTTCACTGTATAGCAAAATATTTAAAAAAGTTTTTAAACGAGATTTTCGAATGAGTTGTTTCCTAAATATAGTCTTTGGTTTTGACATTTTCTATCTATGTTTTTTGAAATAACTTTTTGCAGCTGGCAACGCACCCAGTACTCCTCAGGCTCCAATTCGAAGTATTGATGATATCGTGCAAATGTTAAAGAAAGGTTAGTTTTTAAATTGGTTGTTCAATTTCGATTAACTAATATTTTTTTTCCGATTTACCAAGCTTAAAAGTCCTGAAAAATCATAATAGGGATGATGACTATGTAAGAAAAATAAATTATATTAAGTCCGTCAGTCAAATAATAAAAAATATTAGATAGAATATTTCTAATGCGATAAACCGCACTAAAGCGGGGCTCGCTACGTCACAAATAAGTATGAAATCTACGTACGCGTGACGGCATGCCACATTTTTACTGAATGTGACAACGTAATCCTATATGCAAAAAAAATAAAGTTACGTGTCTTTTGTAATACCTGACGGACATTTTTTTTAACATCATTCCTATTATCAGTTCCCTGTACATACAGTGTTAATACAAGTATTAATATAAATGTCATAGTGTTACAAACATAGTATTCTGGAAACCAAAATACAGAGACCAGCACATCAAGCTATCACAAACTGTCAAATTTCCCCAATTAAACATGAACCTTACAGTTTTGTAGTAACGTTAAAAAAACCTATAAAAAAATGATAGATTGGGGTAGCTTGCTGTCCTGACTTCTGTTCTTTGAAATAGCTCTTTTCCCTAAAAGTGCAACAGTTATTTCACGAGAAAAACGATTTTGAATTTGGCATTAGCGTAAGGAACGCTCGTGCCTGTAAGTACTTCTGAAAATTAAAGTTAACTGTAAAGTTTATCTTCTAGGAACTTATTTAATGTTATAAGCAGAAATACCTAATATATATCAGATAGATTATAAGCTATAAATGGTCACCTGATTCGTTGCCTGAAACATACCATTTAAACAAACTAAAAGAGGTTTGATGAATTGTCGTTTTTTTCAGGCATCCACGTCGAACATCGTATGCCAAAAGCAGGAGATGAAAAACTTGAGTGGGTGCAAATAAAAATACCTAAAAGTATGCAATTGTAACTTCAGTATTATGCGTTATGTGGTTTATATTAAATGTGCCTTCGTGTTTCTAATTTATACCAGCTTATCGTCTTTTATTTCGTCAAACATTACCATCATTGAATTCACGAAATTTTGCTGAATTGGGTTAATATTACCAACCCTTTTTAGTTAACCCAGACAACCTATAATTGTCCCACAGCTGGGCAAAACTATCCCTCATATTTTTCCAATCGCCTTTGTGCTGTGTCTTCTGATAATCGGTCAGGATCTACTAGGTAACTCACTCACTAGCTGACTCTTAAACGCCCTGCTCCAATTCCTTAAACCTAGAGGTTCCGTTTATGATCTTGATAAAGATTTTATGTTATTTCTATGGAATAGGGAATACAAAAACTTTAAATCGTAATTATACAAGTGTTTCTGGTTATTTGAAATTGCACACGGTAGCGTTTTCAGTTAGAACGTCAGACTATACCCAGGGCCAGGGCCATTTCTAGTGGGTAGGTTTGTAAATGATGATGAGAATCTGCTAAACATCTGACCCGCGCATGTCAGACAACTTACTAAACAGTAAACAAAGAACTTAACCAATCAATTATTTGACTACGAACGTTTATTTAGATCTGACCTCAACCTCAGAGGCACAAAAATTAACTAGAACGTTATTTATGATCCTCGTTCTAAGATAATTCTGTATTATATTATTAACTCATCGGACTTTGCTGACGTTAACTGTGTGCCGTATTCATAGTTTCATATCTGTTAACGATTTTTTAGTTCAAGCTTAAGTTGATGTTGTAAATTACTTAATTTTCTTTCTCTTATTAATCAATTTACTATGAAGGTTGTAACGAAGTCAGTTAGAGTATCTTAATGTACAGTTCTTACACACACTCATACATCATTCGTTCTGACGCCCGTCAAGTCTCCGGTTGAGATCTAAAAATAAATAGGTACTTTGGTAAATAATATTATCTAATAATAATAGTGACACAAGATGCGCCTGGATGAGCTACTGGTATATTAAATAGCTATTCAAGGGCAGTTTACCCATTCCCTTAAAACACAAGCTAATGGACATGTGTATTCGCCCCATCGTGACACATATGTCCCTTCTGGATTTTGTTCTGGATTTCTGAGTGTTAGTCAAAGACCAAGAGTCAAGAGTGAAAAGTCAAAAGTCTTTGACTAACACTCAGAAGTCCAAACACAAGGTTTGCCAACGAGCGATGGAGCGATACTGAATGTAAAAATAACTGACCGGATACGAAACACCACTCTGCACTCCAGAACGCAAATCGCTGACGTAGCTTATAAAGGTGCGAGACTGAAGTGGGACTGGGCAGGCCATGTCTACTGGATTCATGCACAGTTGTGGGCCCGAATATCACAAGACTGGAACCCTGAGACAGCTGGACGGGGTCGCGGCAGACCAAGGAGATGATGGCGGGACGCCTTGGATGGCCTCCTCGCGAATTGGACGGAAGAAGCCAACCATCGAGAGAAGTGGAAGGAATGGGGGAAGGCCTTTGCCCAGGAGTGGGACAACAGGGGTAACTAAAAAATAATAATAATAACACAACCTTCTTTAAAATAAACAGATAAGTAATATTCCTAGGTAGTATAAAATGCAAATTGCCCAACTTGATAATTATTATTACGTACCTAATACAAAATGGACAATGGATAAAATAATACATTCAGAACACGGTATTTGAATGTATAAACCTCAACTATGAATACTCACCAAGTTATGCAAGTCTGATGAATAGTTCAGTAAAACACGGAGCGGGCAGGTGACCTCCGCACCGCTGCAGCGCTGATCTCTATCGCTGCCCCGAACCGAACAGCGCAATTAAACTATTAGATAAAAGACATTCGCGATGAATACCGCACTTACTGCTTTGTTCCACTAACTATGCGGTAGGTGGAGTTAGCAAGGAATTTTGATTATAACGATAGGAGGTTATTTGAATCCGAAGGGTTAAATTTCAATGTGACCGGTGTGCCTAGGGGGAACTCTTGACGTAAACATAACATTAATTCGAACGACTTTAAAATTAAAAATGCTCGTTTCAAATGCAATATTCATTTGTTTTTAAGACTTGATTAATTAATGTGATACTAATTGTGCTTGCCTCATAAATCTAAACCATAAAGCAACAGCATAGTTGTATTATTTAATTTAAAATTGTACAAATGGACGCTACATTTACGTCAAGCATTCGTGCTAAACAAACTGAGAAAATACAATGACTAAATTCCATTTTTTTTATGAAATTGATTCCTATCGCTTTTGTATCAATAATTGGGCAGTGTGGGTCGCGGGAAGCCACTGGATGCGAGAAGCACAGGAACGATGTGTTGAAGCCTCGGGGAGGCGCAGCAGTAGAGATGATGATGAACTGAGCGGTAGGTAGAGTAGGCAATTCCTGTTATAGTCTTATACATAAAATATGCTCCAGTAAACTGTGGCTACTGCTATAACTAAACGATGAGTTACAGTGTGATTAAAATAATCGCACTTAGATTATATTTTGTCTCTCTGACTATGCGGTCAGCAACATCACGGAATCACGCTTTCAATAAAGTAAAACAAAATGACGAAAGTCGCCCTCCTTCTCCATATAAATTTAAACAATCCCCAAACTTACACTTTTCCATGTGCCCATTTGCCTAAAATATGGAGTAAAGTTTTCTCTTCACGAATGATATACGAGTAGATAAGGCTGAACTCGTCATCACATTGAAGAAGTGTGATGATAACTGCTCGTGCCTTCTCTGTTTGACAAGAGGCATTGGGACTCCACAGGCTAGTAAAAATGTTTTATTTATGATATATTTATATCAAGACTCCTCCGTGCCTCGGAAACCACGGTAACCCGTTAATCCCGGCTGCCATTATTTTATTTATCTTTGACAGCTGGGTAGTTAAAAGCTCGAAAGTCTGAACTATAGTTTTACCAAGGGTATCGTGTTGCCCAGTAACTGGGTTGTGGAGGTCAGATAGGCAGTCGCTCAGCGGCGCAGCTCCATGTAAAGTACCATTATTGCTGCATCCAGTTGCCAAGCCGACCCCAACATAGTTGGGAAAAGGCCTAGGCTATAATAGAAGATGAAATTACCGTTGGTCCACACCGTCAAATTTTGTTCACAATATCTTGGTGAACTATTGAACAAAAGACACTGTCAATAAATACCGCACCGCTTATTCATCTACCTATGTGGTTAATATCCATGGTAACATTTTCCGTAATTAGCAAATTATCATCAATAGACGCCCAATGAAATTAATTTAAATAAACACCACGTTAACTGTGGTTAAACATAGCATCTGGTTAGTTTAAAGGTAATAAAAAACATGCATTTTAATCGACCCCAGCGTGGGGTCCAATAATAGTATTCTCGTTTATATACTAACGAGTGGCTGTAATAGCAGAGCGCCATAATTGAGCAGGAGTAATTAGACTTAACACACCTTCTATATTATTTTTTATAATAAAACTATTATTACTAGAAAAAATGTCGTCAGGTTTTGCACTCATCACGTTTTTGCACACGACCGTTGTGGGAAGAATAGCCTGCAGAGATATGAGGAAGTCTAAATATGTCGACAAAAAAGTAAGTTATCTTGTTATAGTTTTGGTCCTCCAAAACAGAAATTACAGAAGTCCGAGTGGTACTCGCAGCCTGAGGGTTCCGGCTCAAGCTGTTTTCGGCTTCCCGTGGCTTGAGTGTGGCTTGGCTTGCTTTACTCAAGTGATATGACCTAAGAATATCCGATTCTGGATTTAGTGACAAAATTGACTTAGTAGATAACTTGATAATACATTTTAATGTAGTTGAATGACTCGAGTAAAATAACAAATATCGTAAAAATTATGAACATTGTTGAACTTGTAATGTAAGTTGATCATTTAGTTGTGTAATAGTTATTTTTCCAAAACAACATTTAAATTTTTGGAAGCCAAAATTCAAACGCAGTATAGGTCCTTATTTTATAACCTTATTTTATGTCATGACTTTTTCTCATATTTTTCAAAACGAGAATTAAAAATAAAATTAACGTAACTTGCAAAATGTAGGTGTAAATACAATAGGTACTCCTCTGCTTATATTTGTTTCGTTGAGTACTAAATAGGAATACCGAATCTATAAAAATGCATAATCCCACCATTTGCATACCAACACAACGAAAACGATTAATCCGTTGCACCTGTCAAAAGATAAATCGATTCTGATTACATCTGAAACCCTAGCTCAAATACTATCATTATTTCAATTAAAAAAAACAAATAACAATACATATTAAATACTAATGTGTAACGTAACAATATAGTTAATTAAAGACTTGGTGTTCCAGCGAAGGTCTTCACTGTTAGCGTTGCAAACAAATGATAGGTGTACAGGTATCTACAGCTGCTCTTAGTTTATCATTATTAATGTTTAAGCTAATGGATAGATAAATATAGGTCCATTTCTTCAATATAATTGGCACCTAGTAGTGTTTGCTATGAAATTGGTTGTTGTATCTTGATCATGAATTAGGAGTACGTACCTAACCGTCATTATTATAAGTCTGCATTGGTACCAATTTTTTTGTCCAAAAAATAATCTTTATTGAAGCTTTTTCTGTCTTTTTATCACTTACTAGCTGCGCCCCGCGGTGTTATCCGCGGTTAAAATTCACATTTTTGTTTCTGGCAATTTCCTTAGTTATTTCTTTCATAAGCACCTTCTCCTTACAATAACAAACTCAACAAAATAAGAATTAGCGAAATTGGTCCAGCCATTCACGCGTGATGACGTGACCAAGGAAAATAGGGATCCATTCTTATATAGAAGACGTATAATAGATAAACATAAAAGAGACAAATAGCTTGTATAAAAACAGTTGACATTTTAATCGGATCGATCATATAAAATAGCGAAGCTCAAGGCATAATGTAATTTCTCATCTCTTACTTAGTACTTGTCTATTCTGTCATTCAATTTTCGTCCTTTTCTAGTGCTGTATGTCAGTAAGAGATGTCAATTGTATAATAAATTCTTTCAGTACTCTCCTTCCTCTGTCTGCCTCGTTGGTCTAGTAGTCGTAAGCACTACTACTGTGTATGACCCTGGGCTCGATAAATAAATAAGTGTTATTTAATTTTACCATCTGAAATTTATCAGTCTGGATGTGTGTCCTTTTGATTGCAATAGACTTATTCCCAGAACGTGGGGCTTAAGTATAACTGGCGATATATGGTTGTATTTCTCGCCGAACTAATCAGGAAAAGAGGCGTAATATTATGTTGTTGTGCACTTCTTCAACTGTCTCCAACCAACCCAACTCTTTTCCATATTATTTTTTTGCTCCTTGCCACCAAGAGGCTGATTGGTCTTAACCTTGTATCCAATGTAGCTGACATTCTTCTGTGAAGAAATCAAGCAGGCAACCTACCTCATTCTTAATGTCACCTTACCAATGTTATCATACCAGTGTCAAATGAGACGCAAAACTTCGTACTGCTCCAAAATCAAAATTCATTTATTCAAATTAGGTTGTTCTCAGCCTAATTTGAATAAATGAATTTTTGACGTTGTAAATGTGCTGAATCTTCAGCACATTTACAACGTCAAAACATTAACAGAAGACAGTCCCCCAAAACGCCCACTATTCACCACTTCCTAGTGTTTTACTGGATTCCTAGAGTTTTTTCTGTAGATACTTAGGTATCTACAGGTTTGGAAGGTTGGGCTTAGGCCCAACCTTCCAAACCACAAAGCACACAGCAAAGTTTCTTGACGGCAGAAATAGGTGTCCAATGTAACCGGGTGCTACTAACGGTTCCATCCCACATTAAGGCACATCAAGGCATATCGTAAACCAAAACTAGCCCTGCATTATTAAATTCCTTAAATATTGTCACCGACGCCGCCTACCATACAATTTTAGTGTACCGCTAACAAATTTATGTAGACAAGAGCAATGAATAATCTGTACAGGAATTAGCATTCCAAAAAAGGTAAACGTATACTTTATAATAGACACTGGCTTCAGGACCGGAGCGGCGCGCGTAAATCAGATTGCATGGACAGTACACCATTTCGAACAGTTCGAGGTATCGGCGGATTCTGGTTAATGTGACTGGTGTTAGAACCTTTGTGGTAAAGTTTTGGCAACTTGTAGGAGTATGACGACTGACTTGTTCTTCAGTGAAATAATTGCATAAAATCTGAAAACATTGTCAATATACAGTAGGCAAACAGAGGTACTCGTTTTGTCTTTTTATGCGATCTATTTGGTTGTCAAGTATTTTCGTATTCAAAGTGCGCAACTTATTCTCAGGAGTAATCTCTTTCTTTACGATCGTAATGTAACACAACCTTCAATCAATTACCTACCGAATGTTTTCGCCATTGTTATTAACTGCAATAATTACATAATTAGGTGGAATGCAACTTTAAATTGCCACCTAAAACGTATTAAACTGCCCCGACTACCTTCAATTCCGTATTATAAAATAATAACAGTGGCAGCGCAGCTGACCTTAGCGTAAATGCGGCTAGAACCTCGGACAGCGCCCCGGAGCGAAGCAACACCATAACATGCCTGTAATATCAGGAGCTACAATGAACTTTAACATTTCCACATAGGGCCCCTGATGGTCCCGACTTTCACCGTAAATGGCCAATTTATGGACGTCTGTCGACCAGCCAGTGTCTTAAGCTAAACTGTCTCAATTAGTGCCCGGATAGATGACCTCGCAATTTCGACAGCAATACCGGCCGAGATTGCTGCTGTTATTAGGTTAAGTGTAATAGGGCTGACGGCCGCAATGGATGCTGAGGGAAATTGTAAGCTCTTAACTGTCAATGACTCCACCAAGTGTTGTATGGCGGCAATTGTTTCTGGCGTAGCCGTGTTCCTAGTAATTGTTATATGTGTGTATAAACAAACACGTTCTATCTTTGGTGATAAGATGGTTAACATTGCTGGGTAATTTTTAAATAGAAGTGTTCTTATTTAGGGCTCTTTCCTACTGTCTATTCCGTATACTGTTTACATTATACCATCTTCTTGAATCAAATACTGCCAAAGATAGATCTCCTTATGACTATTGTATCTGTATCTTTTGAATAAAGTATACGAGAAAATGGGACATTCAATAATGTGTGCTTTCTAGACCGGTGTCTTCTCATTAGGAACTCATAATTGAAACATCTCCGCGATCAAAACCAGAGCATGAAATATGATTGTGATGACTAATCAAACTCTCAAAGAGCAGTAATTCATATGATAGAAAACAGTAAAGGTATCTTCCATTTTTTTTTAAAGCGTTTCCCCATATTATGAGCTACTCCTGTATCGTGGGTGCATTTACAAACATTAAAACTCACATACAAAACTGCCAGACTCGGAATGACTACCTGGGTCATACAAATTTTTATTCCGTGCGGGTATCGAACCCACAACACGCGGCGCAGTAGCCGGTGTTTCAACCACTGCGCCAACCTTGTCTAGTCGCTATTGCCATGATGAAGCAGCTGTCTTGATTAGAACAGATGATCTAAACCAATTGACGGACAACACTAAGCTGTAGGATTTTTTTGTGTCAAAGATCTAATTACAAATCTATCTCGCTCGCTTTCGCTCTTCGTAATACGTTCTTCTTTTATTTCGTTGTTTTTTTGTTTTTATATTCTGAATCGAAATGAAGATGAAAGTGATCGTATGCATTGTAGTTGAAACTATTAGGATTTTATTGTACTGGTAATCAGATTTCTAATTACTTTCTTTTTGTTCCTTAGGTTCGCTCTTCAATTTCATGGGTTTGCATTGATTATCTTTGCGAACTGGGGGTACTGGGGAGTTTGTTCCGCCACTTCTTCTTCCCAGCATAAACACTAGGAAGTGGTGAAGGGTGGGCGTTTTGGGGGACTGTCTTTTGTAAACGTTTTGACGTTCAAAAAGTGCTGATTCTCAGCCTAATTTGAATAAATGATTTTGATCAACGGTAAATTATAGTTTTTGGCTGATAATGATATTTTAAATTGTCATTTTTTGAAACGGAAAAAGAAGGATACTGTACTCAATTTTAATACTTACACTTTATCACTCTTAAATTCATGTTTAATAACTATCAAGTAAGGTTCTACTCATTGAATAATGGCTAGGTTTATGGATACAATTATTTAAATTATTCCATTAGATAATCAATAAAAGATCATAACATTTTAATTTATTTATTCTCTCAAAGCTATATAGGCTTATGTCAGTTTTCATTACCATTAGGTAGCACCTAAATGAATGTTTAAATAAAAGCGCACTTCAGAATTTTTAACGCTCGGCTCGCTTTTATTTAGGGGTCGCCTAGTGTTTGTGAAAACGGTAATGCTAAGCTTTAAACTAAACCTAAGTGGTGGTAGTTATATGTTAATAAAAGTGGTAATAAATATGTATCATGCGTAGTAAAATTTTAGAATAAATTATTACTGAAACAAATGCAATAACAGAAACCGCGCCTATGTATCGTGCGTACGCGCAGGCCATAGTGATCGATCTTTGTTTTTTATTTGATCATAGAGATTAAACTGATAATAAACAGGTTTTGATTACGTTCTGTTCGTTGCGAATAAGTTTATTACTATAATAATGTCTCGTCAATGTGTAACCGACAAAAAAGTAAGAAGGGGGTTCCTGCAAAATCTATAATAAACCAACGGATGGCATAGACATAGGCCAATAGGCACAAAGGGACGTTTACAAATGGGTTAGGCCCAATTGCCTAGAACCACGGTCTAAATTTAACACAGATATTAATGGGTCGTAAATGTTGAGCTGTTACATTTGATCCCAATTGTAGGTACGGCAAAAACGCTTGAACGCACGGAAATTTGATCGAGTTTCTACAAGGTCCGTATAGTAAACAACTCCGGATGCAACGTACACACTGTCTAACATTATATTGCGATCGTTCTGCCAAAGATTACACTCCCATAAGACATGATGAGCAGATTGTTCTTATTCACAGTCTGATGTAGAACATGAACTAAGGCTTGAAATAAAATAATTAACTTTTAATGTTGCCATGGCCTGTGAGATATTATATATTAATATAGTAGGGATATACCTATATAGAGGAACTCGTGGCTAAGTAAAAACAGCCGCACGGGTTGATCGAAGGTTAAAAAACGCTTGCCAAGCTGTCATTTGTACATCTTTGACCGTTGTTACGGGTAGTCAGAAGCCCGAAAGTCCGTGAACCAATCTTACCAAGGGGTATCGTGTTGCCCAATAATTCCTGGGTTACCCAGCTGGGTCGTGGTGGCAGTCGTTCCATGTAAACTACTGGTATTCAGCTGCATCCGGTTAGACTGGAAGGCAACCTCAACATAATTGGGAGAAGGCTAGGCAGATGATGATGTATAGAAAGAAAAATTACAGGTATACACTTATGATAAGACAATCTCTTGCTAATGTACAGAGGCCAGCACATAAAGCTACCTAAATCTGTCAAATTTCTTTGACAGTTTTTCAACTTTGTTACAAAAGTTCATGTTCAATTGAAAAAATTTGACTATTTGGGATAGCTCGATATGCTGGCGTCTGTACCTAAACGTTTACTGCAGTAGTTTCCACGTTTTATCAGGATTAACTGCTTAACTGTATTTGCAAATTAATATTAATCCATTGTTATAAATTAAACAAAAACCCAGTTTAAATTAAGCTGATCGTGAATCTATGGGGTGCATAGATTAAAATAACAATTACACAGAGGCGTGGCGTCGCGGGCAAGATGGAGTCAGTATCACGAGCTCCGGTCGGCGGCGCGGCGGCGGAGCGACCTCGCTCCTGCGCCCGCGCCTCTGAGGGCTGTCTGATTCACCGGCTTTCCGCGTTGAGCTATTTAGATCACGAATGTCATGTGGTTCAGAAGAGTGATCTGTTTAATGGAAATAAATAATGTTGAAGTTTCTTAGATTAAAAAAAAAAAAATATGCTAAAGAATGGCCCACCCAATACTTAGGTGACTAAAACAAAGTAAAAAAGAGTTTATACCTTCTTTAAGGTTTTTCTCTGCTGTGAAATAAAAACCGAGACGGGAAGGTCTTAAACACTGCTGTTATCTAAAAGACATTGCTAAAAATGAATAGTAAGGACGTAATAATGGTTAACTTGTCTCTATCTGCAGATCTAGTCATTTCTGTAATCATTCTAGCTGAATAATTTATTAATAATAGACGTTGAATGAAACTTCTAATCTTTTACAAACAATCGTAATTTGAAACGACATCAGCCCACTGGGCAGTGACAGGTGATCGATACAGTTGTGGAACCACTGTGCATAAGCTTATAGTGCATGATAAGCTTGAACTTAGTACAATTAAATAAGTAATTACAAAATCTGACAAAGAAGGCTTAATGTGAGGTTTTAACATAAAAAACCCACAACTCTTTACTACAGGTAGACTACAGTTATAGTCCGGTCAAATTAGCTTCAAAAATAGGGGTGAGGTTACATTAGTTCGCATAAAGCTGAAAATTGCCATCAATGTTGGGAACACTATTACAAACAATTTGTCAAAAGTCCCCATCGATCCGACGCGATGTGTGCAATAAAATTTATTCAAGGTTAAATGTCGCGAAAATCGGTTTTTTTATTTTTCAGCTAAACGGCAAGTTTTATCATCAAAATAGGTGAGACAACAATTATTCATTATGCAATTGATTGCTAGAGCAGAAAAAAAGCATAAACAAGTTCAAAAATAGAACGTGACACTTAGATTTGACAGCACCGAAAAAAAAATGAAATAAAAAAACACAAATTCAATCAGCCAGTTTGACCATTTAAGCAAGGCCACTCGAAAGATTCATTATTGTAACTTAAATACGCGAGTCTGTATTACACAATAATAGTACTTATCTTTAGAAAATCACATAACTAGTTGTGGGACAGAAACAAAGAGCCGGATTCGATCATTTAAAACGACATTTTAACAGTGCATTTAGTCGAGATTATCTTTGCACTGGTCAGGTGCGGCTGAGTTCGGCTGCAATTATATTATAATTATTTGATTACCTATGCAAATTGTTTGTTTATCTTGTCCAGTTGTTTATGTGGAAATAAATAAAGGGTATTTTGCGTTTATTGGTGTCTGCAAATAATACTGTACTTAATGTGACAATTTTACAATTTAGACAATTTGGCGGCGAATAATTTGAAGACATGTGACATCTACAAACCAACAAAACGTCCATTCGGATTTCGGCCACATAGTGCGCAGAGATAAATTAAAATAAAAATTTAGAGAAACTGACTGTGGTCGGGAACACCGAAACCAAAAGATCGGGTGGTCGTTCACCAACTAGATGGACCCATCAAGCGAAAGACTCGTCATTCTCCAAACTCACTCCATGTCCACCGACAGGAACCGGTGGAGGCCTATTATTCGCTCCTGTTACAACCTTTATGCTGACCATGATCCTCAGAAATAGGGGACCGCCTTGAGAGAGAGACATCGACTATCTCACTTCCTCTCATAGACTGGAGGCCTGTCTCAGCAGTGGCAACGTTTCAAGCTGAATTTTATTAAGACCTTCTTCACTGGGGATTGCTATGAAAATGTAGGTTCATAATTCATCAGTACATAATCCGTAACGACATTGAATACGAAATTACATTGTTGAAGTGTAGAAATGAGTAATGAATACATTTTAACCTAATATTTTAACTTTTATATCTGTGTGTACCGACCATATTTTTTCAATGTCAACGTTTATGACTTGTTCAGTCAGCCTGACCTCAATCTGTGAATCAGCCGTTCCTAGGAAAAGGGCATAATATTTTAAAACTTTTTTTTTATTTTATTTTTAAAGTATATCTTTCTTACTAAGGGTATTTAAAAACTTTGTAGGTATCTTAAAAATGATAATTAAATGCAGGACAATCCACACAGAATTATCTAGCCCGAAGCTAAGCAGAGCTTGTGTTATGGGTACTAGATGACTGATATACTTAATACAATACATTACATGGATAGATATTTTTTACTATACATAGAAAATACCCGGAACACCCGGAACAAATCTTTGTAGATCGTACAAACATTTGTCCCAAGGCGGGATTCGAACCCGCTACCTCCTGCGTCACAGGCGTCTTGACCACTATTACATGAGACTTACGGCATACTTCTGCTTCGACGAATGCAGACGTGATTTTTCGTTACTTAGGGACCTACTTAATAAGGCTGTGACAACAGGAGCACACAAAGATTACGATCATCATAATCTTAAAATCTGAAGAATGTCGAGAATGTTCTTTTTATGACATATTCACGACTTTTTTAGTTATTACCTAATTTATGAAGAAATATGAATCCAGTGTTTATGCACTCCTCTCGTAACCGTTATCTGTGGAAATGTCCCAATGTAGGTACCTAATACCAGCTTGTTACCGTACCCCTATACAGTTATCCTTATTTATTTGAATTACGAACGTTGACTTTCCCGCTGAAGGGCAAAGGCCTCTCTGCTTTATTTCCACTTTCGTCTTTTGTTTACCTGAAACTATTAGGACCAGTAGCTATCGAAGGAGTCAAGCTCAACTCGCCATCGCTGCCAATGCCTGTCGCGAAGTCTCTTGCCATGTTAAAGAACCTATTGGGTCGTGTGTTGGTGCGTGAGCCCCCTGAACTTACTTAAATCTTTCTATTAACCTTACGAACCCTTTCACACTCTTAAAGCTAAGTCTGACTACTACGTCACAGAATATCCTAGTTCGGGAGTCTGGTTTTACTCTACTTGCATGACCTTTAAATTAATTCAATTTTATACTCTATATTATACCTTATATAGTATTAAGTAATGTCAATATTTTTTGTATATTATTTCAAATGTTACTGTAACTCAAAGCGTTTGTAGCATTCCATTGTGTAGATTCAACAATCAAGATTGCAATTACAAAATATAAGGGTGTCACGAACGTCTTTCCGCACACGTAATGTGTCTTTGGCCTGTCATTTGACTTGTTCTACTATTAATACTAACTGCATAATATCATACCTGTGTTCCCCGAAGGGTTAGGCAGAGGAAAAATCTATTTAATATATAAATAGCGAAAAATCGATTTTTTGCTATTTAAATTTATTTTCTATGTAATATTGGGTGAGTCATCAACTATTGTGCTTTTGAGAAATTCCAGATGGAAAAACCTAATAACACTGTCCGATCTGGGAACCGAAGGGCTTCATGCACCTCGAAACCATTGAAACTTATTTCTAAAAATTACTCTGACACAATTGTAAACATGAAATATTTTATTTGATATCTTATTTAAACATGTTAAAGGAATGAATAACGTCATTTTTGCGTCGTTTGCGCACGTGCCGGCCAGTTGAAGGCTTCGCGGTGACGCCCGTCTATTGGGCGCATTGGTACTGTCGCGATGAACGCTGTTGTAAACATATTAACATTAATAAAACAACTATTTTAAGTTACCTTTGCTTTACTTTGATGTAGAGGTAAATAATAAAGGATGATGGGTCAGTTAATTATACATTTTTCAACAATAAATTTCTACAAATAAAGGAAGGGCTGATTTACTCATGACTGAATGTAACTGACTGTTTCATCAACGCCCAACCCAAACCCTTAGATCTAAAACATGAAATTTAGAACAGTAACCTCTGTTCAAAATTTCATGTTGATAATGCAGATGTCACATGACCCTTTAAAAACACCACCCCTTATAATTATAAGAACCTAGACGAAATTTATGTCAAACTTAATCCTCTAAAAATATATGATTGATCTGAAGGAAATTTTATCCGTGTCTCGCCAAGAAATTGTTTACGGACTGGCAACTAATCAGTTCACAGTTTAACATACCCACTAAATTTTACACGAAGAAGGAATTATGACTTTTTTTTTATTTGATAGAGATAAAGAGTATCAAGGCGGGCGAAGTCGCTTTCAAAGGAGAAAATATACCCCTCAAGACCGTTTTGTCATCGAGAGTACAACAATAAAACTCTTCAATCGGTGGTAGGTACAGCACGATCGCGATTGTTAATCTGCCTCTCGTTTTCACTCGTGAATGGCCAACAGACGAAGGTCACTACAAAATTAAAAGTGTTCTAGTATCTGATTACAGAGGCTTATTATGATTTGAGCTAGGCGATACAAAGGCTTCCTGCCTGCTGTGTTTAATATAAATTACGAAATTAAAGTGCATTGTTTGGTCAGGAGGTACGTGCGTTTTTGTATGGTATGTTTAGCTGATGTTTTGATAAGGTCTGGTTTGTCGATGATTTATGTGTTGTGTTATTTTTCTCAGTATACGTGGCACTAAAGTGGGTTTAGCAAGATTCGTGATATTAAGTATTGGAACATTTTTAGGGTGTTAAGCATTTGATTTAACAGTTGACGGTTTTTTGACAAAAAGTGACACATTTTGTGACTGAGACAGTGAACTATCAAAAAACCTGTAAAACATATCGGTTGATTTGAATATATCCAAGGAAGCTACTACAGTAATTGATCTTAAAACGTTCAAATTTAGCTCTCTAAAGGAAAATAGCCGTAATATCAACAGTCAAAGTCAATCAACAGAAAAAAAAAACAAAAGCCCGAAATTTGATAACCCTGGCGCCTCGACTACTATAAAAAATACCATGCTATGTACGAAAATTAATTAATGTAGTTATGTATTGTAATCAGTAGGAGATTAGTTGTTCACTTAAAAACAATACTAGGTATGTGTTTACTAATGATATTTAAAAATAAATATAAATTAAGTCTGACTTTAGGGATGTGTCAGTAGCATCAATATTAGCCTATTAGCCATAATTGTTCATGGCTAAATAGTTATTCTATTTCAGTGATGTTTTTATGTTTGCAACTTGGCCGCCTTGCCGATTCTCAGACCATTTTCTTACCACAATCACCATCAAAAGTATGAAAAATAAGAAGCTACTGGGTTAAAAAAAAAAACAAAACAACGATTTTAGGAAGCTTCCTCAATATACATGCATAAATAATGTGAATAAATGCTCCACTTTTCTGTAAATATGTCATGACATTTTAATATACCGTTTGCCTTCTACGTAAATACTATTATTATACGAAGTTATCGGAAAAAGGTAATTGTAATTATATTTCGAAAAAAGTGAACCAGAATTGCCTCGTATCTCAGTGAACAAAAACACTGTTACTGCGTCCTCAGTAATGAACAAAAACGTCTCGACTGATCAATTTCGCTATCTTCAAACAGTTTTTTATCACAAATCAATCACCCAATTGAAGTTTCACGCGATTATCATTTTGACTTTGATATTTGAAAAAAGATTCCGATGCAATTTATGGTTCGATTGTCATTTGTTTGATTGATGTTTTGTTTCTTTTATTTATGGCAAATCTTTGTCGGATAAAAGACTTTGTAACGGTCATTGTATGTTGAATAAAAAGGTTGTGAGTTCGATACCTACCTGATGCACTTTGAAGACGCATTAGCAAAAGCTTAATTTATGCGCCGATTTAAGAGATGTACCTACTCCATAGCCTCGTAAAAAAATCTACAACAAAGTAATCGATATCTAGTTGTACATATTCAGTTACTTTTTCATATCCCTAAATCAATTATTCGTAATCGGAATATGATAAGTGAAAACATTTTTTAGGACGGTCAGACCTGACTGTAACATTTTTATATAGTATATTTCGATATCGATCTTCATTTCGTACCCGTGCACTCTATTCGAGTCGCGTCCGTTCGACAGGTGGCTCTAAAGAGATAAGAAAGAAAGTAGGCTGTGGTAACCATAGTAACTCACCGATTGTTTATTTAGATTGACTATATTGTAGGGCTTTTCCGTTAGATGTCACGTACCAATTGGTTTATGGCTGTCGGGATCACTTGTTTTCCTCCGGAATACTAAAGAAAGCTTCTGTTTAGTAACAAGGGTTGGGCCTAACAGCAAAGGTAGTTATAGAACGATGGGTTTAAGCTTGGGGCATACAATCGTATAAATGCAAATACCCTGTATAAGGCATGGGACAGATCAAATAATAATAATGTATAAAAAATAAATAGTGCTGGACAATCCACATAGCATTATCTAGCCCCAAGCTAAGCAGAGCTTGTGTTATGGGTATAAGATGACTGATATACTTAATACATACATTACAATACACTGACAATACATTGCATAGATAGATATTTTTTATTATACATAGCAAATGTTATGTAAATGTTATTTTGTGTGTCAGTATGCATTTTAGTTATCTGTTTTAAATGTGTTCTCATTGTGCATTTTATGCTATGTGACGTGTTAGATTTACTTGCATGGATATTGTTTGTCTGAATTAAATAAATTACTATTAAATGAACTTTCTCTTAATTTCCTTAAGACTGATAAAATCGAACGAGGTAAACTAAAATTCTATCAAACCGTTGAAACTAACTGTTCAGACGATGATAGCTTAGTATAAAAAAAAACAACTTAGTATAAAGTTCCAAACCACTTTTGAAGTAGTCTAATTTGATGCCATCAACTGGATCCGATAGGTTGAAAAGATATATAGTTACAAAGTTAATAGTCAATCTTTGAGAAATATTTTTGAAATCGTCTCCACGAGCTGTTTATTTTGATAACTCTATCGACCATAGCATACAAATGTTACAATTACATTTAATCACAGCCTCCATGTTTTTTTTTCAAAATCTATAATATACCTAGGCAGTATCATTCGGGTTCACAGAATATATCTTATTTGTTGAAATCTGTCAAACCATGTCGTCAAACTTCAGAGAAATTTGCATTGAAAGCTCGCTAGACACTAGACAGTGCGTCAACCAATATGAAAGTAATTTGCTTAAAATCATTAGACCGTAACAACACTATTAGGTACAGTCAGTATAAAGTACAAGTGATAATTATTCTCTGTCCAAATTGAAAATGCATATTCTTTTTTCCAAAAACAAATAAAAATTTAAAGTTATATGGTGAACTAGCTTTTGCTCGCGATCAATTTGGTTATTGCACCCACGTGTATTTGAGTAGTTTCTTGGTTGAATTGTGTTGTGCATAACCAGCGGTGTTAATAACGAAAATTATCGCTACGTCATAAAGTTTCAGCATACAATTCTGAATTCATTAAGTTATACGTTGACGACCGATGTGGCGCGGTGGGCGAAGGTCCGCCTGCAACGCAAGAGGTTGCGGGTTCGATTCCCGCCTTGGGACAAATGTTTGTACGATCTACAAATATTTGTTCCGGGTGTTCTAGGTATTTGCTATATATAATAAAATCAAAATAAAGTATTAAGTATATCAGTCATCTAGTACCCATAACACAAGCTCTGCTTAACTTGGGGCTAGATGATGCTGTGTGGATTGTCCAGCAATATTTATTTATATTATTTATTATAATAAAAGGAAATAAGTGTTTGGTGCTTGGTTGGGATTGGTTTCGAATCTCAGACAGCCATCAGCACCATTTTAAAATTAGCTGTCTCTAATTAGCTGCATCTCACTTTCACAATTTCACAATTTCTGGTGTTGACTGTACAAAGTAAATGTAGTATTCCAATATGTTTACTACAACACAATCTAATCGCAATGCCTACAATGTCTATGTTACGAAACTGTCGTTGATCGTATTCAATCATGAATATGTTGATGCTTAAAATGTAAGCATAAAAGTCAATCAACACTTAATTTAAGCCTTAAATTAACAGTGTTGATTGACTTTGTAAAAACTCAATTTGCAATTATTTTTTATGTGATTGCAAATATCTGTTTTTGCGTTCTTGTAGTATATTTGACACTTTATAGAAATCAATTCTGAATGAAAAGGAAATTTTGACAACTAACCCAGTTTTCCCAAAAACCTTTACTTCATGTGAAAACACGAGGCTTCAAGCCAATTTTATTTAATAATTTCTTTGGAATTATGCTAGAATCGATATTTTTCTTCATAAAATAATCTTCAACAGCACAATATTCCTGTGAAACAATACACAACATTACAGAGACAGAGACACATCGCCTTATTACCTCACTTCTGCTGAACAAACGCGTTCATGTTGAACACACATCCTATTCTTCCTGACCATTCAACATCCATCACCCGACTTCCTTACACCAGCATCGTGACGTGTCGGTTATCTAGCGGGCCTGCGCAAGCGCACAATTTGTGAGGCTCGAGCGCGCGCCCTGATAACGCGGCTGAATAATACATTCGCTCTCGTTCTGGTTTCGTTTGTTAAAGGAATCGGGCTCCTACTGCTCTAGATTTAAGGCGGGGTATAATCCAAAAGTACCAACAGCATATTTGATTTCACATGAAATTGACAAGACTAGTGTATGAAGTTTAAATTTTATGAGTAATTACAACATGCTTTCTATAGTATTAATAGTGAGGAGGTTGCTTATTATCGATCCCTGCCACCGCGCTATGGCTGGAGCACTACATTTATACGTATTTTACTGTTTTTTGTCATCTTTGAAGTGAAACTTCTTTATCGACGTATGGGAGAAATCGTAAAGCAATTTTTTTTTAAATCGTCAGACATTCCGACGCCATCTTGAAAAAAATCGTCTCATTTCTGTCACTTTGGACTGTCATGGCGCCATGCGTGTTAACTTAGATTGAGGAGTGACTTATATAGAAATATTTTAATGATAACAAGTGATATAATAAATAGACTTATTGAAATTCATTTCAATAAAGAGTGAAAGTCAGAGATTATTTTTTAATGTTTTCAAAAAGTTTCACTTCATACTTGTGTAGGTACATTAATAAACACACACCCAATTTATTTCAAATTATGACACAGAAAAATAAACGGATTATCAGGCAAAAACATTAAAAAAAAAAAAACTCGACAGAAAATTATCACGAGCTTACCTCAAATCTCAATGTTCTTTAATGCTTTATAGGGTAATATGCTCCATATGGTCCGTGCATCGGAAAGCACGTAAAGTCGTTGCTCCCGGCTGTCATTTGTAAATCGTTTACAGTCGTTTCAAGTATTCAGAAGCCTAAAAGTTTGACAACCAGTCCATGCTAAGGGATGTCATGTTACCCAAGTATTCCTTCCCTCATAGTATTTTTTTAGTGTTCTTCCTTTGCCTTTATGAGCTTTTAGGATAACTATAAGGTCCACATTCCAATGTTCTTATTATTTAAATGCACCTCATATAAAGGTGCTTACATCATCAGTTACGAGAAACCTGCATATTCATAAGTAACTTCGGAGAAGGCCAAGGAAGCTTTCAAAGTGTTGCCAATTAACACTAAAATGGTGATATTTCTAGAACACTTACGCGCGAATGTAATCCATTTCCATATCCATCAACTATTGATGTCCACAGTCTACCCAAACATGGACATTACTCACAGTACAACAAACTAGAAGTGATTTGTAAGTAATACTATAATTGAATTCATTAAGAGCACCCGACGTCACATAACGTAACAACTGAAAATAGACTTTGGGTGTATAAAAATATGGCATATTATTGAATGGAGCTGTTTGTTTGGACAGAGTATGTAAACTAGTCATTAGCAACTTAATAGGGTGACCAGCCTAATGTCAATAGTAGGATGTGTTAGGAATGAACTGATGCTTGAGTTTTTTCAAGCCACGTTTGACATAATGGTCCGGGAGCAACAAAAACTTGCTTTGTTGATATTAGGAAGTAATTAAGGCCCCTTTGACAGTCCTATTAAATAGTCTTTGTGAGGCAGTCGATGCGTCAATTTATTTTTTTATCTGTATTTGGACGCACAATGGCAACATTATTAGGTTGTGTTTGGAAAATTACAAATTAATCGGATTGTATTAAGTTTTTGTGTCGATATTTATTGCTGGCATGGTCGTGGTGTTTTCTTCTTCGTGTTAGGGTATTCCCCACATAATAAGAAATTATTCTTAATAGATTTCAGTACAATGACATTGACTAATGACATGGTGAAAATGGAAGCTTTATGGGTGCTACTTCGTCTGTCTGTCTACTGTCTCGGTCTACTGATATTATTGTATTAAAAAATGGAATAGTTTTAAACAATAAAAATTGTTTCTATAAGCAAATGAAAATATAAAAAAAAAATTTTTTCATTGCAATAGGAGCCGATATGGGGATAAGGTTCCTCAATGGGTTAACTAGATCAAGGTAAATATTATTTGGAAAACAAAAAGATGTTTTAGCCTGGCTAAGTTTTTCAGAAATCAGATAAAACCCTTTAAAAAGTCGCATCATTAGTCACTAGAACACGGGCCAGTAGCAACAGCATTCTGAAAACAGTGTCAGAGAGCTTTTATTCTCCCATTCTGAGGCATTTTGTGGAGATGATGGCCAAGTGAGAAATTTGTACTTTACTTGGTCATCTTCTGTGCAAAATGTCTTTCAATTACAAACTCAAATAATTTACTACTAACACTAGCTTTAAGGTATTACTAACATCATGGATCCTTGTTGTCCGAATAAATAAAAATAAAAATAATTTACAAATAAACTTAGTTATGCGGTCGCCAACAATGAAAAATGAACTTTGAGAATGTAATAATGTTTATCCTACCTAGGTTCGAAACCCGAAACGTGCGAGCCCGACTCGATCTTTATCGATTTTTTCCAGCAGCATACTTGGAGTCAGTAACACACCTACTGCAATAACCATATCGATTATTTTGATGTGTAGGTTTGAAATCAATCCATATAGGATTATACGGAGCAGTTGTAATGTGGGCTGAAAGGAATTTCACAACAAACAGACACCTACTATTATTTTTCATGGCTTTTATGTAGGTTAAAGTCGGGGTAGGCAGTCCTAAGCTATTCGTGAAGATCCCATAGTCGATAAGCTGAATTAAAACATTTCTGTCTTTTGTTATCTAATAAAACACGAAAGATACGATATAAGAACTCACAAAAAATGAGAGTTGTCAATTTTAGTTGAACTAGGACTTGCGTATATACATATGTGACATTTCGAAACGCGTCCAAAATCACTGCACACTGTAGCTTAGTTCTTGCAGATCAGAACAAAGTTAGAGGTGACAAATTGGTTAATGAACTTCAACATGTTTTTCGGATGCGTTTTGAAATGTCGACTATGTGCCTATGTACCAAAGGTTTAGTTTGAGCGAAATTGCCAACTCTTATTATATATCCGTAAGTTTCCTGTTTTATTAGAAGTTTTGCCGTTCTCTTCTCAAGCTGCGTAAGATCGAGGTGACAATTCTCTTATATTAGGTTAGTTCGTGAAGAAGGGAACCGGTACCAGTACCTATCCATTTTCTATAAAATATAGTTCGATACTACAACTACACTACTTAGACTGCCTTATCAATATTTCACATTTTTATTGAACTAGTTACATCGTTGAACAAAAAATCTTATCGCTCCTAATTTTCCACACACATCAGTCTGTCCTATGCCAAACCAGGACATTCTTTTTAGTTTTAGGTAAGTTACCTTAATCTTAACCTTGCTCTGCAGCGATGTCGCCTAGCACCAACCAATCCAGTCTTATGGGAGCCAATCAGTGATATTTGTAGTCTACAGCTCATCTGACAAGTGACAGACATGTCCATATATTATCAAGAGAATATTTGCTAATCAACTGCACGCAACCAAAACTTTATATTACAATCACAATGATTAAATACCAAAAATTACAACAGTTCATATTGTACTTTCTACATTAAATGATTACTAATTGATGACGTAGTGCAACTAAACAATCGTCCACCACAAGAACAATATTGACATAACATTAAATAACGATACATACTTTGTACATATCCTTTTACAGTCATTAATCATGATCATTACTTCGCGGTTGTAAGCACTAGAACTAGTTACTATTAATGGACACGTTATTATGAACTGTCAATGGTTCAATGAAAAACTAAATGCTGCAGTGCTACTCTGTTAAAAAAAATCTCGTAGTGATAACTTACGATGGTGTGAGCTCTCAGTGATGATGTTACCCACATGATGCAAAGGATTGACAAAGCATTACATTATTTCAATCATAATCTAGAAATCGTTTCTCGATTATGATTGACGATTCCTTATTATATGTTTATGTACAGACGAAGACAGCACTTAAATCTATTCCAAACTGTCATTTTTTTCCAATTGAACATGAATCTTATTATTTTGTCATATAGGAAAAACTATGAAAAAAATGTGCTGGCCTCTGTACAACATAACTGCTGAAATGTAGGCTTTCTATGGGTACACTTCTGCCTAATCTTGTGGGGATTACAAGCTTCATGTTATGATGTTACACGTACTAGTGTAAACTAGGACGATCATACAAGTACCAAGATTATTGAAAATGTCATAAAATTGTATCGCAAAGTAACCTTATTTTTACGAAGACACATATTTGTTTATATTTTCGGAAGGAAATCTGCAAATGCAGAATACCTTTAGTGTCATAACAGATGATTAGAGATACCGTTAAATGAAATCAAAATTGGCTAAGACACCAGAATGGCTGAAAAATCCACACCATCCTCTTGTCCGTGCGTCAATTGATTTTCCAATACCTGTATATTTATTTTTGTACTCAGAATTCTAGCAACAGTCATCTGTGTTTTCTTGAATAATTTATTCTGAGAGAGAAGAATAGCAGTATATTAAACTTCTTCAGAAGTTGATCAAATCAAGGGTGCGATTCCGCAGGACTCGGAAGATAGCAGATGGCAGCGACAGTTGCAGTCGTTATTCGGAATAGGTCTTATATAAAATAATACGGCAAAGTAATGCAGTCTACCGTCGCGGCACGCGACGTCGCCATCAGTCGATGTCGTCTGCCGTCTGCAGCGTCCTGCCGCCCGCATCGCACTTTAAAAATAAAGGAGGTAATCCAAACTAGGCTTCAAAATATTATAGTTAAAACCAACAGATACTGAAAACACCGAGTGTTGGCATGTGCAATCTACACTTACAAAGAAAATCATTTATTTATAATTTTACCCTGCAATTTGTCTTGTGCAACCTGCATCAAGAATCGCAAAACGTCTCGCTTTCATGGCCAACATTCATATCAACGTCATTTTGTATAAAAACGTACGCAGAAATTACACAATTGTTTAATCAAAATACCAAGAAACCACACCATCACGCCATTTATCGCACAAATAGATTCGATCATATAAATCGATATATTTTTTATACCGATAACTATTACACAATTGTTACGTGCAAAGCAGTAATTACTTACGACCAAACGCCTTCCGTATACCGGTGGACAATGAAACCGATATTCGATCGAAAACCGTTTCGTTATCGGTCTATGTAGATCTCGGTCAATCTTTTTTTTTTCGTTACACAAACACGCAATTTGATGATTTTATTTTACGCGTCAATTTTGTTACATTATTTTATTACGGGGAAACTGTATTATTTCGTTTTGTCACGAAGAAAACGTTGCGTCTCAATTTATTTCGGTTGATTTGCGTTGTGAAAGTGTAACCCCCAAATGGTCAGACAACACTTTGACGGCCTTTAAAGTTTTTCAGTCGCTACCGCTACACAATTAAATAACAGGTACAGTGTTAGACTTGACGGCGTCTTAAAATTGAGTTGCGTTTGAGAATTCGGTCATTACTGTAAAGTTTAAAAAAACAGGGGCTGATGAAACTTTTTACAATCGTTCGTCATAAAAAAAAAGAATCGGCAGCAAATTCTAATGATAATGTTGGCAGTAAATTCATTGTATATATTATAAAATAACGTCTCTATTACCCGGTCCGGAACCCACGCAGAATAAATTGCAGTTTTTATTGCTGACTCAAAACTTTATTGTTTAAGGAGAAGTAGAAAAATCAACTTAATTATCTTCTATTTTTATAACAATTATAAAAATATTAATACTACCTATAGAGGAAACAACCGCATAATAGCTCCTTTAAAAGATTTTAAAGCCTACACTAGCAAACAGAAAATTGACCACTAATTGATTTCTTTGAAATGTACAATTAATTATTTGAAAAGTTTCCGCTAAAAGCTTAAAATTTTCCTTGTTTGTGGTATAGTTAGCCCTACTGAAGGACGAGTAATAGTGGACAATCTCTATATTTTGATTCAAAGAACTTATCATGCCAACAATTATGTCCATTAAATCTTATATCAAGCTTTTGTTAAAAGATGCTGTTCTCTGCTCGCCACTGTTGAAAGTTAATATATAGGTACATCAAATTGTATTCGATACTGATATAAATATGATATTTCCGGAGCAGAGATAAGCTAAAACAAAAGAAATCGATACTCTGTCATCTGCGGAATGAATTGTGTTTTCTTTCTGAGCGTTTCTTGGTTAGGGCTGTCAAAGACTTTGATGTTGTAAGTGCTTTTTTAAATAAATCTTTGCTTTTTTAGGTTTCTGACCAAAAAGAGAAACGGCACCTTAGGAACATTAGTTCTTGTCTGTCTAAGAGGCTTTTGTGACAAATGAAATGTGGGAATTTAAAATGTATTTAAGATAATTTAGGGGGTCACTACGACCATTACGATAGAAAGAAAGTTTAAAAAAATGTGACGTATCTTTTGGAAGAACTTCCTCTAAAAATGTTTTTTTCTTTCAATTTGGGTTTATGGCCTTGAATATTTAATTCAATTAGTTGCAAAAAATAATTCTTTTCCCTTACCTTCCAAATTTATAGCATTTTTACAGAAATATATTAGCCATTTAAAAATATAAAAATGTCAACTATTGGTGCCTACTTACGAAGGTCTTTTGACCTGCGTAGTACACAAATAAAAAAGCTCACACATAACAAAAAAAAAGCTTAGGTAAGTTTAAGCTGCATCATATGGCGCAGATTTTTTTTCCTTGACGCAATGTTTTTTCGATACAGTACAGTTTATTCGCAAGCGCATGTTTATTAATTACGCGCAATATAGTCATTACAACCAGCGACCGTTCTATAAATTGCTCAGTGGAGTTTGGTACCTACGGAACCAGAGTTTACTTTGCAAGCCCGACTCGGTGATAGTCTAGATTGTTTTTTTTTGTTTTGAGGCTTATTAATCACTTAGACACGTTCTTAAAATTAACATAATTAATAGCGACCCTGAGTGGTGACCTAACGTGAGTCATTTCTACGTATTTCATAGCTCATAACTTTCCGCTTGCAGTTGTAATTAATTTCTGGCAGCCATAATTATTTTTGGTGCAAGAGAGATAGATTGCACCCCGGGAAAGAACATAGGCTACTTTTAACCACGCGGGCGAAGCCGCCGGTGCAGCTAGTGCTTTATAAATTACAAGCACAGCGAAAACCTAATAAAAATGTGAAATGATTTATTAGTGTGTGTTTTAACTTTCGATAATTATGATTACAATCATTTATTTTTTCATAATTTAATCAAATCCATCTATCGTGAACCCTTGCTAGGTACAGTCGCGTTCAAATCAGTAGTGGTAGGCATGAATGATCGTCCGTGTATCGTATCTGAGGAACTATCGGTTGCACAAGTCATAAGTAATAGTAATT
This sequence comes from Phlogophora meticulosa, assembly GCA_905147745.2. Classification (NCBI taxonomy): domain Eukaryota; kingdom Metazoa; phylum Arthropoda; class Insecta; order Lepidoptera; family Noctuidae; genus Phlogophora; species Phlogophora meticulosa. The sequence goes on along the minus strand of LR990535.1, from coordinate 6,734,615 downwards.
ACAACAGATGGCCATTGTTCGCGGTGACCGATCGGCCTCAGCGTCGTTACGACCTTCGGGCGTCGCAGGCGCACGATTTTTGACCATTACTCTGTATTTATTGGAGGCATTAATACCTCTCTGTCGTAGGAATTTCCTTTTTTTCCATATTTTAACCTATCTGTGAAATGCAATATTATTCGACGTCTTCCAAAGTAGGGGTCTTGCTAGCAAAAACAAATCCATTAAAATATTTATTTTAATGGATTTTTATTTGTGGTGGTTTGTAAATTTCATATTTTAATATCATTACAAGTATAGCATTTTGGAAAAAGAAAACTAAATGTGGGTAAAGTAACCTAATTTTTTACCATAATAAATAAATATTATATTGCACAGACTTCAATAATTTAACGCAAGCGGTATCACCAACTCTATACAAATAAACGCGCGCGCACGCCACGATTGGTCCACTTGATATTGACACTCATTAGTCTATTTATTACGCTGTAGATTGGTTATCTTAAACAATATTGCCTCTGTTAATAACGCGATGTGGTTACATGTACGAAATAATGCAATGCCATCAGTAGAGGTGATATGTCGAGTTAGTTCCGGCATTCGTAGAGCTGGGTCTATTTTACGGCTCGCCACTGTAATGAGCCAATAGAACTGCACCTGTACTTCATACTATTGCCACGAACAAGTGATAACATTCTATTGGTGCTATTAAACATTTGAGTGGGCAATTAAAAAGCGTCGTATAAACTCATCTTACGGAGAAGTCGTTGATTCTCGATTCTGTGAACTCAGGTAAGAAGTTTTAATCTGAATTGCAGAATACTTCAATTATTGAAATGGGGTAGGGCTAGGTAGAAAGCAAGAGAATAAATACTGAAGCAATTTGAAGTTATTGAGTCTCTAAAGTGACCAGAGGTTTGGCCTTTCTTTTGGCCAAAGAATCAGCATTGTATTCTGGGCACTTTTCCCGTTGACAGTGATGCGGATGAATTTTTCGATGCCTTGTGATCGATAATAGTTGTATCGTTTTAAAGAAATAAAAAACTACGTTTTTATTTTTGACTTATTGTTGGCGTAGTGGCTGAGAGATCGACTGCTGCGCCGCGTGCCGTGGGTTCAATTCCCGCACTGAACAAATATTTGTATGGCCTACAGGTCTGGCTGTTCGTGAATGTGACTATAAATGTTTGTAAACGCACCTACGACACAGGAGAAATTCCTAGTGTGGGACAAAGTTTTTTAAGAAAATAAATATATATAATAATCATTATAAAGAATATTACAAGCACACATATATACGCTTAAAAACATAAGCCTTCTTGCCAGTCAGGTAATAATACTTCACCAACATTGCGCCACCTAAGTTTAACTCCCATGTAGGTAATAAGGAGCGATCCTATAAATAAATAATTCAATTTCACGATTACAAGACATCCTGCATTACTTTATCTCCAAACAAGATCGTCACCTCGTCTTCCTTCGGTAGGTAAGCAGTGTTGTACCTGTTTTACCTAAAACGTTATTTTATAACTAACTTAGCATTTTATACAGCAACGATCCGTATCAGTAGATTCCGATTAATATCGGAATTCGTAATGAAGCTCTATTTCATAATGTTCGATACGAGTTATAAGTCCCATATGTCAATTAGCTGTCGCGGTATTTAGAATATTTTTGCAATTTAAAATATTCCTTAATACAGGACATACTGGAGATAATGAGGAATATATATATCGAATATGGTTGTTAATTACCTACTAAAGTTGATAACAGCTGTATGATAACTTTATATAATAACTTTATATAATTTAAGACTGGTATTAATCGCTCGCATAGACGATTATGATTAATGTCCCTCAAGGCAATGACAAAATTTAATTACCATTTTATTTAATTATATACATATTTGGTAAGTATCAATCAATTCAGCACCTCAAGACACACATAGCATAACATTACGCCGGTACTCTTCAAAGGGTTATGCAGAGCATCTCATGAATTGTTAAGTTATGATTTAAAACTATATTCGGTGAGCATCTACTGGTCATAATTAACAAAAATATAGGCTTTAGGGCATGTTCTTTGATCTACATACAGATGGTACTTTCACTTTGCTAAGTAAAGTTAGCGTTTATATGAAAATGACCTTTTTACCTAAGCAAATAATGTCCATATTTATGAACGAATGCAAGCAAGTCTTTCTTACAAATATGATCCTTAAAAGCATCTTACCTTTAGATTATAATGATAAGTTCTAAGAACAAATGACATCACAGGTGATAAAACTTCACAATATGTGGTAAATAAAATCAATATACACGCACATAGGTGCAAATTAATGTTTGTCATAAATATTTGATGTATGTTTCTGCGCATGAGTTATTATCAAAGCCATCAAGCTGTCACATTAATAACAACCTGTGCTGAACTTTAAAATTCTAAATACTTAAGTACTTGACTATGTAAGTAGAATTTGCAGAGTTTAAAGATATTGATAGGCAAAAAAGTACAGGAAATTGTCTACTGCTACATCTAGCAGTAGACAATTTCCTGTACTTTGGTCATCACCAGAGGCCTTAAACAAAGTAACTTTTTAATGGTCATTTTTTTTTAAATCACGTTACTTTCCGGAGTGCATGTCAATCCCATACATATTGAACTTTTAGAAAACTACTATTGCTGATTACATCTCCTTTTGTGTAGGTACGCAGCATACGAATGAATGGAATCACAAAAAAATAATCATTTCTACAAAAAGTAAAAAAAAAACAATTTCCTTGGCCACTTAAAAAAAAGAGAAATGGCCAGTGTCCTTAATATACGTATATAAGTCGTTCCTCGTTATAACGATGCTAAATTATAAAACTAAAACTTAAGTTTATCAAAATATTCACGCCTATATTTTCTGAAGGGGCAGGCAAAGATTTATAGGCTACTGACACTGCCAGGTATGTTTAAGTCCCGTACCTAAATAATACGATGCGAGTCTAGGTATTGATAAAAATCTGTGGAACAAAGTGAATTATTAAATAATGTGCGGTCAAATTATTAAATAGGAATGAGTCAACCACAGTCTTTGGCCAGTAATCAGTTGTTATGTACTTATTTATAACAATTACGATCTATAAACATGGCTGATAATCACCTGAGCAGTTATTGCTGAAGACCTTGAGTTCCTTCTGGAGATATACTTTATTAATCATCGTATCTTTCCTTATAGCTTAAAGTTTCACGGCCTTGCACCTGCAACGGTTCAATTGTATTAATCAGTGCCAATTCATTCTTGAGTGGAGACCTCGAATCGTCAAATGTAGCATATAATAGGAAGAGCCCTCAGGCTGAGTGCGTCACGATCGCCTGAAGTTTATTTGTTCGAAGATCTCTCGCCCAAATGTTCGCTTGACCGATGAACTGTTGGTCAAATAAAACGATTACTCGAAGAACGTTTCCCTGAATTATCGCGTGAACGATGACCTATTGACTGTTCTGTTGTTCAAAATAATTAATGGCCGTAGATAGTAAGTAGATAGTCACATTAAATCGTCAACAGTGCAGGATTTTAGCCACCATCCAACCAATATATAAAAGGAGAATTTAGTTAGACTGCTCGTTACCGAGTGCAGGTTGTCTAGTGTGCACTGTACGTCCGTATTTAAGACAGCCTCGTGCTATGGAATTATGATAATATGACGAAACAAAGAAAACAAAATAGAATTAAGCCAGCAGGCATAATACTATTTTGGATCGTAATTCCGTAGCCCTGGTGTTTTACTGTGACTAGCGAACGCTAGTCACAGTAAAACACCAGGGCTTACGACATAAAACCATCGTCCCCACGCTCAAGTCCTCTTTGTGCGAAGGATCTTTCGGTAAAACGTTCTTCGATCAATCGCTCTTTCGACCATCAGATCGTCGGTCAAACGATTATTCAGGCGAACGTTCGTTGGACATGTGAAATTTGGGCAACCACGATGCACTTCGGGCAATCGAAAAGAAGTGGTAATCTGGAATGAAGTAATTGAGGTTCCAGTCAAATGACGTGTGGTTCAGAGGACTTGGTCCAACAGTGAAATGCACTACATAGATTTTTCAAATTTAGCCCGTGAACAATTTTAAAATTACTGTAACACAACTATTAATTAGGTTCTAAAGAAATTACGTAGTTCGAATAATAACTCGGGCCCAGAACCCCGTGCGGTATCTTTACTGCGTAAAAATGACTAAATGGAGTGCCATTAAGCAAATTTAACATACTCACTGCCATGTGGGATATCAATCTGACAGTCAGAGTACTAGCTGCAAACAAAAACACAAATAAAAAAAAATGATTGTTATAAATTTGCCTAACTTTCAATGCAATAAAGGAACAATTATTTAATGATTGGGGTGAAGTAACGATTCAACATTTTGTCCGGCGGTCGACCAAAACGTTCGTGCACACATGTTACTCCATTTACTAGTGACTCTGTGACCCTTCCATATACGCCATCTTTATTATAACATATCGGTTTGCGGAAGCTCTAACTGATGCTAGAGTATCATACAGATTTATGTGATGCAAAACACGTCCAATAGCAAATTAATATGGAAATTATAGAGATCATAGATTCTTGTTTATTTGCATTATGTATGAAGTCGTCACATTAAAAGAACTTCTGAGCAAGATGATTGTCAGCTAATGTTTATTTACGTGTCCGATTACAATAATAAATGGGGAAAATAAGCTGTGTAGCGGCGTATGGTATAGTGATATACAGGGTGGAAGGAATATCGATGACCCTGACTACTAATCTGATCCATCTGACCACGACGACCGATGTGGCGCGGCGGGCGAAGGTCCGCCTGAGACGCAGAAGGTTGCGGGTTCGATTCCCGCCTAGGGACAAATGTTTGTACGATCTACAAAGATTTGTTCCGGGTGTTGTGGGTATTTGCTATGTATAATAAAAAATTACGATCTATGTAATGTATTGTAACGTAAGTTAATAATAATAATAATAATAATTTATTTATTTTCTTACCACAAATTACAGAGATAAGTAATACATAGTCTTCAGACACAATTTCTTAATTAATTTGTGGAAGACTGGTGCCTAAACTAAGTTTTTTACAAAACCTGTATGTCAGGTCACCAGGCCCCCTAATCAAAGTTGTACATTATTTTTGTTGCACTGGAGACTATCGGGTTCACATATATCATATTTACATAAAAATCTCCCACATTATAATATTGAAATACTGCTCATTTAGCTTGGTTTATATAAATAGTGAAATGAGGTAATTTATTAAGAATACATGCAAAGGAGGATGTATGTGAATGTATGTGAAAGCGTGTGGGGTGAGTGTGTGTGATGTGGAGTGAGTGTGTGTGTGTGGTTTGGGATGCTTGTATATGCGTTGCAAAGGGAATTTTGTGTCATGAAATAGTTTTGAAAAGATCTTCAATTAGTGTATAATCTAATGTAATAAGCCATTCAGTTATTTTCCTTTTAAAAGCTATTTTGTTTAGGTTATGAACAGAGAGTAAAATATTGAGTTTGTTGTATAGAAAAGGGCCAAGAAAAAAAAAGAAGTTTCGGGCAAATTTGGATTTTACAGATATAGGTTGGCATATATTTCTTCTTCTTCTTCTCATGTCAGAATTTTGATCGGTATTTATAAAAGGAATAAGAGATCGTTGTTTCAAAGCAACATGGAGAATAAAAAGCTGCCGAATTGAGAGGACTTTAGCAGACCTATAAACTTCTACAGTGGGATGACGGAAAGGAAGGAATAGTGCAACTTTAAGGACTGCCCTTTGAGCCCTCTCAAGTGCTAAGAGGTTAGTTTTAAAAGTTCCACCCCATGAAGTAATGCAGTATGTCAGGAGGGATTGGCACAAAGCACAATAAACAGATTGTAGTTGCTTGGAGTTAAGGATTGACCGAAGATTTTTAACCACAAAGATAAATTTCCGTATTCTGCTAGTCAGACAATTTATATGTTCGGCAAAGTTTAATTTAGAATCCAAAATGACCCCCAAGTACTTAATATGGTCCACTTTCTGCAATTTGCAACAAGAACAATCACCGTTATGAGGGAATGAACAGGTGTGAGCAAGAATGGGGAATGTTTGGAGAGATGACTGCGGACTGGTCCTTAATGAAAATGCAATATACTTGGTTTTAGTGGAATTTAAGGTGAGTATGTTAGTTCTTAGCCAATCATTTACAGTATTAAACCCAACTTGTGCGTACTTATGCACCTCTTCCCATGAGTCAGCACTGAAAAAAAGCACAGTGTCATCCGCAAAGGTAATAATACGACCATTTTGAAGACAGAGATTGCAGAGGTCGTTAATATACACCAGAAATAATGTGGGCCCCAGGATGCTACCCTGAGGAACTCCAAAAGCTACGGGAAGAGTGTCACTAAAGTGGTTATCAATTTTAACAATTTGCGTGCGGTTATTTAAGTAATCTTTGAAGAGTGACAATTGATTTTCACGTATACCGAGGTTTTCAAGCTTACGAAGCAAGATCGGGACCGACACTGTATCAAAGGCTTTAGCTAGGTCTAAAAAGATGGCTAACGACTTTTTTCGATCATCCATGTTAGAAACAATAGAGTTTGTTAATTCGTGCACTGCCATGGCTGTCGATTTCCCTGCACGAAAACCGAACTGAAACTGGGACAGCAGGTTGTTTGATTCTAGATATTTCACTAACCTGTTGTTCAGTAGCCGTTCCAGAATTTTTGATAAGGCAGGCAGAATTGCTATTGGTCTATAATTATTAACACAGTGTCGGTCCCCACTCTTGTGAATCGGATGGATAAGTGCCTTTTTAAACGCAAGAGGAAAGGTACCAGTTTCTATCGCCAAGTTGCAGATATGTGTAATCGAGGGTACCAAAAGATTCTTATGAGCAATGAGAAGGATTGAAGAAATATTGTCGCAGCCCACGGCGCAGTCGCGCTTGAGAGAGGTAATAATGGCAGCTACCTCATGCTCATCAGTGGGCAGGATAACCATGGAATGTGAAAAAGTTGGTGGATGGTGGGTATTAGCAGGGGGGTCATCATAACCCTGCTGTTGGGCGGTTATTTTACCAGCCAGGGTTGAGCCAATATTGGCAAAAAAAATATTTACATTGTTTAAGCAATTAACTAGTTGATCCTGCGGGCTTATTAACTCAGTCGGTGATGTTTTGGGTCTAGATCTATTTGAAACTTTATTTATTATTTAAATAAAGTTTCAAATAGAAGTTAAGTATATTAGTCATCTAGTACCCATAACACAAGCTCTGCTTAGCTTGGGGCTAGGTGATGCTATGTGGATTGTCCAGCAATATTTATTTATTTATTGATCCTAGTCTCTTCGTTTTGAGTGTTTACTTTCTTTTTTAAATGTAAACGGTACAAATCATATTTTTCACAATACCCACTGCAATTGTTAATGAGTCACGTAAACTGTTAACTTTATAATTTTAAACGTCATTGGTTTAAAACTTTTTAGTGTTTTTAAATACACTTGGAAAAAAAAAGAAAAATGATGAAAAAACCGACGAAAATCTTCAACGCTGTCCAGAATCATCTAATTCTAGATAATCCACTCATGTTTATTAGGTTGTACGTAGATTTCCCTTCCATCCTGTATAGTACAGGTAGGTAATGTGTAGAGTAGGTTTTATACGCGTCATTGAATTGTTTCCAAAATGGTTAAAAGTTTCTGAACACGTAATACTTATAATTTTTCGTAGGGTTTATTTAACCACGCATGCCAATTATTTTTTTAAGCATGAGTAGATTATCTAAAGTCAACTAGTGTATGGAAATGACTAGGTATGGACTTTCTTAGGGGCTCGTGGTTAAATACTAACAGCTATCGATCGAAGGTGGGTAACCAACCATTACATATCAAGACACATCTGTGCGTTGAAAAACCCGTGAAAATGTAAGTCCCGGTTGCCGTATGGTATTTGACAGTCGTTACGGGTAGTCAGCCTGAAAGTCTGACAACGACTCCTATCAAAGGGTATCGTATTACCCAGTAACTCGTTTGTGGAGATTGGATAGGCAATCGCTCCATGTAAAATGCTGGTATTCAGCTGCATCCGTTTTAACTGGATTCCGTCACCAACGTGGTGGAAAAGTCTAGACAGATGACGAAATTTGTAGACTATCTATTATTATTACATTGAAAAAGTTAAATATATATTTAGATCTACTCGAAATGCTTTTCTACCATCGTTTAAGTCAATAGAAATTCTTTATAATAAAAAGGACTTGAAAATGTATTTATAGGATTTCAAATTAACCGTGTCTTTGCCAATTTTTCCGTCTCAATTGAATTATTTACAAGCCGATTTCAAGTCCGGATTTTATAAGTGAATTCATGCTTGTATTCCCAGAAGGGGTCGGCAGAGGTGCACCTGTAGTTTACACACCTTTTGCTAGCTATATTTAAGTACCACGTATAGGCGACAAGCCTATTGCCGTCAACCGGGCCCAAATCCAGACTCCGAGCTCATACTGATAAATTCCAGATGGAAAACCCCAATAATACTTTTCCCGACCGGGGAATCGAATTTAGAACTGCATGCTCTGCAGTAGTGCTATGTAGTAGTGTTCTTGCAGTAAGACGCTTATTAAGATTTGTCTCTAGTCTTAGTCTCAAAGGTAGAAAATTCAAAACAGTTTTACATCACCAGATCAACAAAAATGCGTTGTTTAACCGTACAAGGTGGTTAAAAATGTAACCGAAGTGTTTAAATAACAACAGTAATGAGTTGTAATTAATTATAATAAGTTACCGAGTATATAACTTACTGCTTAACGCAACATGAACTTTAAAGATAATATCATATATTTGTCCGTGATACACCAGTGGATAAGACCCCGTCTGTCGTGCCGGATTTGAACGCACAACCTGGTGAGGTTGTGCGTTCAAATCCGGGAAAGCACCGAGTTCTGACTGACATGATTTTTTCAGTTCATATGTACATTTTGTCTTACAAATCACTGATATCAGTGATGGAAAACATAGTGAGTGAACCTGGATTTATGACACGACACTCCATGGTAAGATTGGTTGTCAGAATTTTAGACTATCCAAAAGACAGTACAAATGATAGCGTGGCCCAATGGCTTAGCGTGCTTTCTGAAGCACAGAGTGGCATCGGTAATAGTAAGATCTGGTTACCCATCCGCGGACCGACCTCAGAAATCGAACCTTACCTTCCATCGACTCGTACGGCAGCCAAGTCCCTGAAAGGATACGCCACACAGTTATAGGATCACAGGGTACGTAATCAATGGAAATCACCTTTATTATCATCTGTGATCTGATGTATCTGTCATGATGGCCCAGTGGTTTAGTCCTTGCCTCTTGTGCACGAGGTTGTGGGTTCAAACCTGGGCAATTACCAATGTGGGTTTATCAATTCATATGTACTTTCTAAGTTTATCTTGGACATCACTTACATAGGTGGAGGAAAACATTGTGAGGAAACCTGGACTTATATAATTAATATAAGTCTGAAATCGCCAACCCGTCTTGAGCAAGCGTGGTGATTAATGCTCGTGCCTTCTCTGTATGAGAAGAGGCCTTTGCCCTGCAGTGGGACAGTAATAGGCTGGTACTTATCATCTGTGAGAAGACGTAATCCAATTGTCAGTTATAAGAACCAAACAATAATAGCCACGAACATGTTTAAAAATGCGAATTATTCAACATTAACACAATAATATCCTGTAATGAACGTTTATAGTATAAATGAACAACACAAGTGGTAATCGTCATTGCTTTTTGATTATTTCCTGCATGCAAGTGAATCTTTACTGCTTATAGCAAGGCGGCATTTATGAGAAATAACTGATGACACGGTAATGACGGCAACATGCCTTTCGGAGTTCGGTATTCTCCATCGATGGGAATATTATGAGTTGTGTAATTAGTTGGAAAAATGTTGGAATGATGTCATGCAGCGTGGCGGACACTATGGGTTTCTATACAGGATTCTATAAAATATCTCATCGAATACTAGATAAGGAAGTTGAGGTTGTGTGATCGGTTTATCCTCGAATAAAATAACGTTAACCTTACGACTTTATTCGCCGAACGGTTAGGAAGCGGTGTGGCTATGATACACCCACTTAACGACAATTAAGCTCAAGTCCCACGTAATAGGGGACGAGCATATTGTTACCAACCACAAATCTAGACTCCGGGCAGCTAATGAGAAGTTCTAGATTAGGAAAACCCAATCACACTTCACCCGACCGTGAAATCGAACCCAGGACCTCATGACTACTAGACCAACGAGGCAGTTCTTCAAATCTTAAACGATGACCGCTCTTAAGCTTTCAAACCTTGAAAAAGCACGTCTGATTTTGCGCAAGATTAGGAAAACACTTTTAGCTTTACATCAAACACATATGAGGTAAACAATGCAATTGCTTCTTAGAAAGAGTGTATTAACTGGCAATACTGAATTTATCCACCGCCAGATTGACACACAAACTTTAACCTTTACCGCAGTCATAACAAAAAATATTAAGGGTTAGACACACGTTCAATGTCACAGCAATCAACAATCGGCAATAAAGCATCCATTACACTGTCCATAACGAAAATATAATAACATATCGCATAATATCGTCCGACGTGCGTGCATAGTCTTGCATAAGAGCGAAAAGTCCGTCGCAACCTCGCTCCGAATAGCTCGACTACTCAAATAATTTGGCGACCTTGTAACTGGACAAAGTATATCTTTTAATTATTATTATAAAGGATCGGTTGACATCCGAGCGTCAGACGTCAGACTAGTGACGAGGTCAGTCCCGCTATCGGGCGATCTCTAACGATTCGGTTTCGTAGTTTCGTCTCTGCCCCGATAACGCAATTTATATCGTTTGTTATTATCATAATGTCGATTAGAGTAATAAAGCTTGTAATTAATGTCGAGCGGTTTTTTTGGTAAATTAGTTTTGTTTTATTTTCTTTGTGGCTTTTAATTTATTTTAGTCATTATAAGGCTAGATCTGTAGCCAGGATAACTTTAAGGCCTTTTGAGTGATTAGTAAGACTAAAAAAATCCTTAAACTTCAGGGTTTTTTTTATTCTCGGTCTTATTTTACGTATTTTTTAATATTGGGGAGAAAATATATTCCAAGATCAGTCTTGGAATATTTTTTCTCCCCAATAGTACAAGGTAAATACACAAATGTATGTCCAATTACTTAGGGTTTCTTTGGGATTTTTTAGACACTGTGCGTAGGAAATTACCATCCATTTGGGTTTTACCTACGCAAGGATGTATGTAAGTGCTAAAAGAATGTGTTGAAAAACGAAAGTAGTACTTTAAATGCTACGAATAATTGATACAGACGTGTCTGGAGCAAGGTCGCAAGTTGACATTTCGATTTTTGACAGTTTTCACTTGTTCCAGTTTTAATGGGCGATTATCAGAAAGCTTTTGGAGTTCCGCTGTGAAATGTTGAAGCGGACAAGAAATTCATAAATCTTTAAGTGAAAACTCTCTGAACACAACACTGCATCTTATTCAATGTTTTCAAACCCTTTAAAATAAACAGTTTTAGCAGTGTGTTATCGTTTATTAATTTTATCGACCAAGTTTAACTGGCTTTAAAAAAAATGGTTTTGTATTCCAATTAGTTTTCTGAATACCGAATCATATTTTTTTTTTTCAAATAAATAAAACTATATAAATCACATAACAAAATCATTATCGTGTAGGTATACGGATCCAATGAAGTAAGGCCAGCACTCAGATCCGGTTTTTTATTTTAAAATAAAGTAGTCGCTACTTAATGGGAGCCGACTGAGTGAACATTAACTTAAAGAAATTATAATTTATCGACCAATGAACAATAAATCTTTTCAATATTAAAAATTCATAAAATATTGCGAGTGGTTTTTGAAACTAGTTTCGTTTTAATAATAGGCACCTTCTGGTATGCACGAAATTGAGATCGAGAGTCTATTGTGCAAATTGCTTTTTTTTGTGAACTTACCTAATATAACGTCGAGCTTTTTCTCTAGTGTGAAGAATAGTGTAGCTATTTGTTAGATTAATAAAAACATTTAAACGATTTATGTCATGATGGCCCAGTGGTTTATTCCTCGCCTCTAGTGAACGAGGTTATTCAAATCGAGGGGTTCAAATCTGGGCAAGTACCAATATGCCTTTTTCTATCCATATGTACTTTCTAAGTTTATCTTGGACATCACTGGCATCGGTGAAGGAAAAACATCGTGAGGAAATCTGGACTTAAAATTAATATATACATAAGTCTGAAATAGTCAACCCACCTTGAGCAAGCGTTTTTCAATTAATGCTCGTGCCTTCTCTGTATGAGAGGCCTTTGCCGTGTAGTGGGACAGTTATAGGCTGGTATTATTATTATTTATTATTAAACGATATTTTTTCTTACTTTGTTGCAAGTCAAATGTATGCTCAAACTTGTTGACTGAGCAAGGAGTGGACATCATCATAAGTAGCAAACAAATAATGATGATAGTGAATTACGGATATATAGTAAGTCTCTACGACATTGTAACAACCTATGAAACTTCTAAATGTTATTGTTTGTAAGTTTTATGGTGTAGTTGGTATTATGGTAACATCTGAATTTATTAGTTATTAGTTTGAACGCGTTAATCAAGACATCTCCGATCCCATTGAAAAAAATGCCATGCATTTTATAACCTAATCCTTGTGAAAAGTTATAGGTCATTATTCATCACGTGACGTCCCTTAGTAGTGGGTGAAACCGCGGGGTACAAGAAGAATTATTTACATTTTCAAATTTAAAAAAATTCATGAATTTTACAAACTTGTTGATAAGGATTTCAAAACAAATAAGTGATGCTCAACAATGTTCATATTCAAATCGCCACCGACGCACTACAACTACAAAAACCATCACCATTTATTTTTAGCAAACTAAACTATGTATATCAGGCGATACAAAAAAACACTGAATTGCAAATCAATACTCACCCATACATACCATTTCAATGAACTTTGTTTTTTTGCCATCAATACCTAGACTTAAACGAAGTGCATTTTTTCCCTAGAATTTAGTGGTTTGTCCTTGTAAGCTCTCGGTATTTTGTCCAGTTGAATTTTGAAGCTCAGTTTGACAGGAGGAATGTCTTATGCTATGCTAGGGCGCCGGTCGTGGCCGGTCGCGACACGAGCGTGACTTGAGCCAACCCAACGACCAATGTTACTTGAGCTATAGACCACTATTACACTCCCCCTTTCTCCTATACCATTAAACGTTTAAGAAGGGATGGGAAGCTCTGTGTTAATTGGTTATAACATAATCCGACCCGTTGTCATCTCAATGCCGTCTCAAACACGAAGATCCGAAGTTTTTTCGTCGTGTCTTTTAATGATAATTAATTGTTCGTTGTTAATATGTGATTGTCAATCGCAACGTATTAATGTCAGTTTGTTTGCGTTATTAGGTCACTATAGATCATTGTATGGTTGTGCTATTGTACTTAATTTAATAGAAGTTGACTGGGTTGGTCTAGCTAGGCAGTCGCAAGCACGACTGCTGAGCAGGAGGTCTTGAGTTCAATCCTCAAAAATAATCATAAGATAAATTATATTTTGGTTTCTGAAAATTGGTTTTCATTATGCGTGTAAAAGTGTACATGCATAATGAAAAAGAAAAATAGATGAGGTCGGTGTTTCCTAGCCTACTGCTCTGAAATGAAACACCGAAAAAACTCTTTTATTTTTAAAGTCCAGACATTATCTAGGTTAGGTCGATCGTATGAGGACCATGCAAAAATCTGCATATGATCAATTTCAGAAAAGACCTTTGATTTGAGTGGAACTATACTATACCATACCAGTCAATGCAGGCATTTTTCAGTAAGCGAACCTAAAGCCAAGAAATAGTGTTTTTCAAATACCCTCAGTAACTTATCAGTAAATACTCCCAGTAACTTCTCGGTATCTGGGGATGCCAATTGGAGACGTGGGAGTCCTGTCACAACAACCCATAGTGATTATGACCTGTAGTCATTAATGAAGAAGGCAGTCTCTGCGAGCTAAAATACATAATATGACAAAAAACTGGCAAAGTGGGATGTAATTATTACCCAACCAACTCCTTTGTGAAGCACATGCGTGACGATATGTATAGCTAAAGGCTTTTTTTGCGTATCGCGGTGTCCTTACATAAATGTGCAGTTTTTTTTTCTGAACATGCATTATTTTTGTTTTTAATTAGCTCTACGTGTGACCGAAGTAATTAAGGTAACCTTTATGCAAAGTACCCTTCACGTAATTTATTGTTAACAATTAGGACTTTATCTTCAGATCAAAATCACGTGTTAAATATAGTAATTTGAATTTAGTAATTTATATTGCCCTGTGGCTTATGTTCTAACAAAAGATCATTTTAATATGTATGTGTGCTCTATACTTACATTGAGGCTAAAAACGCCGCTAAAATTAAGTATCTTTTATAAAATATGATGAATTATACATGATATTTATTACTGCAAATGGGTTTATAAACACATTATAGTAAAAGTATTTATTTAACAATCTTAGATCCTATTTAATTTAACATCCTTCAGAATCAGAATCGGAATCAGAATCAGAATCAGAATGCTTTATTTGTAAACATAGGTCAACTTATAATAGTGGTGTTACAGATAGGTAGGTCCTCTATGTTTTGCCCAGAGGCGTACAAATATATTTAATTACATTGTCTTTATTTCTAGCAACAATTTAACTTTTAAAATAATTATCATAAAGTGGTAGAATAATATAAAATTATGTCACATTGGTAATAAAATCAATTAATAATAGGTCTTTACCTATGAAATTGCCGTTTTGTATGAAAAAATTTAAATGAATTTTTTTCATGTATTTTTTATTTGTATTAATCGAAGTAATCACCCATGCAATCAATGCATCTTTGCCAACGCAGTGGCAGTTTATTGATGCCCTTCTTAAAGAAATCAGCTGGACGGGAGGCAACAAATTCTTCAAAGGCATTTTGTACTGCCTCTCGGGTATTGAATTTTTTTCCCGCCAAGAAGTTATCCAAATTCTGGAAAAAGTAGTAGTCTGTAGGCGCAAGGTCTGGTGAGTAGGGCGGATGACGGAGAGCTTCCAACCCCAGTTCTTGCAACTTGGAGACCGTCTGCTGTGCAGTATGAGGTCGCGCGTTGTCGTGCAGGAGCAGCGGAGACGAGCGATTGACCAATGCTGGTTGGAGATGTGCCAGCTTCTCCATCATTGTGTTCAATTCTTCACAGTACACATCTGCAGTAATGCTCACCCCGTTTGGTAAGAAGCTGTGTTGAATCACACCGGCGCTAGACCACCAAACAGTGACCATCACTTTTCTTGGGGTAAGTTTTCGTTTAGGGCATTGTTTAGGTGCTGAACCAGGATCCAACCAACTTGCTGAGCGCTTGCGGTTATCAAACAGAATCCATTTTTCATCGCAGGTAACAATGCGGTTCAAAATTCCTTCATTTGTGTGTCTGTTGAGCAGTGCAAGGCACGTCTCGACGCGTACTTCGCGCTGGCGATCATTGAGTTCGTGGGGCACCCATTTGTCAAGCTTTTTTACCTTGCCAATTTGACGCAAATGGACCAATATTGTTTTGACGCTAACGTCGAAAGCTGCTGCTAATTCAACCGTAGATTGTGTATCATCAGCTTCCACAATCGCCTTTAATTCGTCATTGTCGACCAAAGTCTTCGGACGACCGCGAGGTTCATTTTTCAGGTCGAAATTTCCAGAACGGAAGCGAGCAAACCAATAACAGGTAGTGCGTTGGTTTGTAGTGTTAGCTCCGTAAACGTCGTTGATGTTGCGTGCCGCTTGTGCCGCGTTGCTGCCACGACGGTACTCATATTCCATAATTACTCGAATTTTTAACGTATCCATGATGACGAAAAAGATTTAAATGCGATGAAAATGTAACACTAATCAATAAACAAATGACTACTTTTGGAAAAAAAAATCCATGTTTTTTAAATAAAATTAATTTGAAATTAGAATTCTTAGCCAAACAAAAAATATTTTGATTTGAAATGGCCAGTACTGCAGAACGGCAATTTCATAGGTAAATACCTAATAGATAGGTACATGCATATCAATTTCAATAAAGATGTCAAATAAATTAATCAGTATAAATAGAGAATATAATCGATTTCAATAAATGTCAAATACATATATTAGGTTACATGTCTTAATATTAATGCTGATGTCAATAAGATTCAAAATAGATGAGGTGATGTACAATTTTCTGAAGCAGAAATTATAGAATTATCGTCCAAATATTCTTGTAGTGAGTAATAGCATTTATTTAATAATATTCTTAATAATTGTGTTTTGAAATTGTCCAGATTTAACGTTTTTATTTGTTCAGGTAGTTTGTTATATATTTTTTTGGCCATACAGAAGGTACTTTTATTCATTAGTGCAGTTTTGCCATAGGTCACTTCGAGTTCCAACTTATTTCTATCTCGCAACTTTCTGTAGTAACTTTTAGTAGCTATTTTATATAGTGAAATGTTAGATTTGACAAACACATTCCATTCCCTTCCTTTTTAATTTTTATAATTTCCTTATATGTATTTATAGTAGTACCTTTTTAATTTATCAGTAGGTATATAGGGCAAAAGGAACCTCGACGCACAAACTTCCAAATTACTTGCCTTACCAAACTACAAAAACTTAAACATCATCACATAATAATCATTTTTTATATCCCATTGATATTTCAAAATAAAAAGTAGATAATTCACTTCTTCCCTTTAAATACGAGTATCTCATTGGGTTATATAGAAATCACGATTTATTTTATAAAAACACATAGGTATTTTATTACATTTATAGACGTAACATTTCAATCGCATTATAAATACACTTACTTACTAGATAGTCGATTATCTTTATTGGCTAAACGATGATTTATAAAATTTACAAAAAAGGCACGGACGCTAATGGCCCATATATCGGCTTCGATTAATTCTTTAACGTGCATAGATAACGATTTACCAGCATAATTAGACCTTAGTCAGTATCATTTCAGGCTCACAAACTTCTGAATAGCATAGGTACTTACACAATTCCGGGTTTAAAGACCAACAGAGAATTATGGTGTCTTAACCCTGTCCTCTTCCTATATTTCATGTCCAAAACGGACATATTTCAACGTGTCCGTGAATGGAGTGTAAGTTAGTTTTAACTAAACATAAGGGCGTTAGAGGTCAAGTTAGTCTGGTGTCTAGCTCAGTCCCAAAATCGTGACTAACAGTATGTATGCAAATAATTATGATTGATGTGTATCTTTTGCCAAAATGTTAAGGCTTGTGGGCGCGTCCTTGTTTCGCTATATCACCCGGAGCAATGTTTTAGATTTCCAACAATGAACTCTGGTGCTAATTTAATGCTCGCGTGCTCGACACAGAAGTTGTTATAATTTATAATGATAGACGGTGCACCTTGAATGACAACTGGTAATTATAAAATAAAATATTGAATTTGTATCTACTAGTAGGGTCGGTGGCCAGATGTTTGAGAATGATGAAATCTAAGATAATGGTAGATAACAAACGAATATATTGTTTTGAATATGTTCTTTTAGTTCCTCTTTCTTTTTGTAACGAGGAGCTCGTGGCTAAATAAAAACAGCCGTTCGAGACGATCGATGGTTAAGCTACGCTTGCGTTTTCCCAACTATGTTGTGTTCGGCTTCCAGTCTAACCGGATGCAGCTGAATACCAGTCTTTTACATGGAGCGAATGCCTATCTGACCTCCACAACCCAGCTACTGAGCAACTCGATACCCCTTTGTAAGACTGGTTGTCAGAATTTCAGTTTTGACTACCCGCAACGACTGTCAAAGATCTACAAATGACAACCGGGACCAACGGCTTAACGTGCTTTCCGAGTCACGGAGGAGTCTTGATATGTTACGAACGGTCACCCATCCACATACTGACCTAGGCTAGCGTAGCTTAACCTTCGATCAACCCGTGCGGCTGTTTTTATTTAGCCACGAGCTCCTCTTTGCAACGTGCCATGTCAATCGAAATAATTCAGGCATTTACTTTTGCCCTTTAAAACGGATCCGGAAAAAGATTAAAAGAAGTAAGTTTGTTACAGGATTTCTTACCATTAAAATACTATATGAGGATATGGAAAGCTACACGGTCGAATTCGCTATAATTTGATGCATAAATTAATTATTATGTCCTCGAGGGCGAGGAAGGAAAGTTAATATGGTATCACATTCTTTGTAAGCATTGAAAAAATTATAAACAACACTAATTAAATTCAGGATGTGATGCCGGATTTGATACGTTACGACCTTTCTAGGAAATTGTTATGTTGATAAATGAAGAGATAAATTCTTTGATTGTTGATTGCATTTTAATTGAGGTGAGCAATTTTCTTTAATTTCATAAATATTTTAAGGTCGTTTTTAATTCAGCGGATTACGGATTTTCTTCACGGATATTTAAGGACACTGAAGAGTTTTGATTTTATTTACAAAATGTGCATGATGCTGGAACTTCCACATGTTTTTTTTTTATGAAATGTTACGGGATTCTTTATCGTAGTATAGTAGTACCGTAACGGGTAAGATCTGCACACAATCCGAGCTGCATAAGTGACACGGCCGAGGCACTGATGACATGATATGTCCAAGCTATTCCCTGTGACATACATCGTCCGGTAAGTGAACTCCTTGTACGTTGCACGACTCGCACCCAGCATGACCTAGATCATCATGTAATTGCAGTAGAGGGTGAAAGCTTTCAAGATCCTGTCAAACTGTCTCTTTCATCACCAAGAAAAGTAAAAAGATTACTTACACATTGAAGGATATACCACCTGACTTAATGACATAACCTGTTAAAATAAGTTCATATTAAGCTGCACTGTTACTTGTCGGAGCACATTAATCGCCAAAAATCATTGGAATCGCTTCGTGGAACGTAAAATGACCCTTTCACTCGACTCTGTACAGAAAACTTTGTTCTCTCTTGTGAAACAGTTTTATTAAGCGTTCATTTGTACTATAGATATTGTTTTATTCGTTTTGTGTTATGAAAACGCATGATTGAGGTTTAATTTTTTGATAAGACCCTTTATTTTTAGATTGGAGAACGATAGTGTTACTTTTTGAGCAAATTTTAATGATAAGGTTGAATATTGCCGTTTACTTATTTATACCTGCATTATACAACGTGTGACAGAATAAACACTATACCTATTAAGAAAAAAGGGTCATTGTTATAATATGAACAACATTTTCTATGTGAACAAAACTGAAATCGCGATAATTTACTACCCCACACATTTACCTGCGCATAACTCGGCAAAATGTACTGAATAGCAGATTTTCTCTTCGCGATTTTGGGGTTGGTTCCATAGAAAAAGTTGTTCGTAGTGATGAGTACAATGAGCTCGTAAGAAGTATACGATTAACTGTGACGTTCCTGTGAGGAGACTGAGGGCATGCATAGGTAGTTATGGAGTACCCTAGGAACATATCGGTGTTGAAGAGGGGCAAATTCCTGAAAACACAGTCATGTTGAAGAGGTTTGCACTCTTTTTTTTAACGTAGGACCACTCGCATTACAGCACTAGACGGCTGTTTACTGCTTAACCGGAAGATCCTGTGGTGACCCCCAGCCAGGGGAGGTTTGCACTCATCTGGACGCATCTTTGGCTAGGCTAGAAACAATTGACATCTGTTTTTAAGCTTTGTAAGAATCATACTTTATACGTTCTAGAATTGCTCTGTATAGTACGCAAATCTTACTAAATACATGTCATACAATTTATTGTCTACCGGATCCACCATAAAAATCTGATCTTTGTAGTGACTTTCAACTTTGGAATAAGTGCAGTAATTAAATAAACTTTACATAAGTATCGTCGGAGCAAAACGGCCAGACGTTGCGGTTGCACAATCCTTAGCATTGACAGTTGACGAAAGGAGGTTCATTTCTTAATGTAATTGTTTGCACCAATTACCGACTGACACTTACATTGAAAAGCTTTATTAAATACTATCTTCTGCCCGTGGCTTCGCACGTTGTGTGGTTGGTGAATAAAAAAAGTAGCCTATGTCCTTTCCCGGGGTGCAATTTATCTCTCTGCCAAATTTTATCGAAATCCGTTCACTGGTTTAGACGTGAAAGACGGACAAACAGACACACACACTTTCCCATTTATAATATTAGTATGTATTTAGCAATTTAAAATTCATAACTATGCTTTTATTATAGTTTAGTACTGCGCTTTTGGTTCTAAGCCTTTTTCTTTTCCTTTAGATATTGTTAGCAGCTACTCCAATATCAAAGAAATAAATAAACAAATAATTTAGCACAGGCCTCGCTTCTTGTGCACGAGATTATGGGTTCAAACCTGGGCAAGTGCCAATGTGACTTTTTCAATTCATATGTACTTTCTATGTTTATCTTGGACATCACTGACATCGGTGAAGGAAAACATGGACTTATAATGAATACAAGACGGGTTGGCGATTTCAGAATCGCCAAGCCGTCTTGAGAAAGCGTGGAGATTAATACTCATGCTTTCTCTGTATGAGAAGAGGCCTTTGCCCGGCAGTAGGACAGTAACAGGAGGTATTATTGTTATATTATAATAAGCATCACAAGTAGACCGCACTTGATATTAATTTAAGCATGATACCTTCACGCGTTCTTAAGAAAAGGATCGTAACGGACAACAAAAGTGATCATAACGGTCCATTTTTTCTATTTCTCATACGGAACCCAAAGGAAAAAAAAGCCTCATGACTACTCCAAATAGGACCAGTTCAATAAAAGTACTAGAAAACTAGTATCGGACGCTCGTTTTCAACTGAATCTGAGGGTGGGTTAGGAGAAAACAGAGTCCCATCGTACGATTTTGAATCACACTCACATATTCTAGGTCCTTAAGCTCAGTTTCAGCAGTAAGTACCCCTAAGCAAGACGTGATTATTAAGTTCAGTGCGCAGGTTAGGTTAAAGTTAATCCTATCTCTCTCCAAAACACTGTTACATCATACAACTCAAAAATCTGATTCATAAAAAAGATTATCAGAAGAGTTTCTTGTAAATCCACTCTACATCATCATGTCGTGTCCATGTTATCGATGTGGTGCAAGCCTGCACAAGCCTGATTTACTCCGCGGATAGTGTCCCACAGACATGCGTGGGCGCACCTAACAATCCCACTTTCAACTTAATACGCCGTAAAAGATGGGCTGACAGGTACATACCCTAGTTACTTTGTTGAGAAGGCTTTAAGGAGTTTAGGGATACCTGGATTTGTGGGTTCCATAAATCCGTATCTAATCAGGGAAGTGGGGCGCTTAGTGATCCTATTCATCATTGTGGAGCGTTACCTTCTTGTGCTGGTAGGGGAGATGCTCTTAAGTTTAACTGAATTTTCCATTTAGTTCAACGATAATGTCGGCAGAGTAAGAGGGCGTAGGTACTGTGTGTTACTTTCATGCATTTGTTTCGTGTACGGTAGTATTGCTGGTAGATTGATTGAAACGACTTGCTAATATTATTCTTTTTACACGTTGCTCCACTCTTGGAATTGCTCCTGTGTCGTGGGTTCATTCACAAACTCCTAAACTCGCACACACAAACAGCCAGACCCGGACTAAAGCCAATTACTAAGCCACTGCTCCAATCGTGTCGTCGTGAATTAATAACACTTTTATTAACTGATACATATGTGATACAGAACGCACGCACGTTAGGCCAGAGAGAAAGAAGACCTCTTAGATCTTGACGTTTTCATATCACAAATTAAAAAATAGATAGATTGACGGCACGTTTGTCGCACTGGTTGAGCAATTGGCTGCTGCACTGCGTGGGTTTGATTAGCGGGTTCGATTCCTTCACGTAACAAATATTTGTATGGCCTGAAGATTCCGGGTCTGGCTGTTTACATACACAAACAGCCAGACCCGGGTTTAAATGTTTGTAATCGCTCCCAAGAAACAGGAGAAATTCCTAGTGTGGGGCAACGTTTTTTTTTTAAGAAAGAAATAAGAAGACGACAAAACATAATTAAATTGATGTTCCCTTGAACAGTAGGTACGGGTCAGAAAAGAGGCGTGTTCACAAACATCAGCTCCGCCTTCCGTATGACACTTTGGCCTTTGAGTTACTTACTCATTTTTGATACCTACTGCTACTGCATTACGGACCTGTTCCATATTATTACTGTACTTTGTACCTTCAATACCTTTACAAACTGCATCATTATTGTGTGCTTAAATGATTCACTTGGCCTTCAAAGAAAACGGAGGAACATTCACGGATACTTGTACAACACAATAACTCAACAGATGTTATCGAAAAATCAAAGATAAAATAGTATAAAGGCAACATTGTTAGGACTAATTGCCGCTCCCGGTTCCGCCCGCCCTCGCGAACCGCCTTGGGCGAACACATTGTGTCTTTATTTAATGAGCTCAGCTGTTCAAGTTATAAGGCTTTTATAATAAGAAGGATAACTTAATACTTTGTAGTGTAATGATACAGTTAATTTACGAATATTTTTGCAACTTTTCAAGATAAGCATGGTTCTGATTGTTGTTATTTTTTGTGAAAGCTTCGCAATCAACGATGTTAGTTTAAGTTGTTAATGTAATGTTGGTTAATTTATGCCTAAGGTAGCAGGTGAATTGTGAAACATAACGCCTGTTTCACTTGAAGGGGCAGTGTAGTTAAGTATTCGTATAGACCACCCACTACATTTAGTTACATGACGACATGGTTGGCGCAGTGGCTGAGCGATCGACTACTGCCCCATGTGTCGGGTGTGTGGTTCATGTGTGGGTTCGATTCCCTCACTGAACAAATGTTTGTATGGCCTATAGGTAGTTATTCCGGGTCTGGCTTTTTTAGGCTTTAAATGTTAATAAACGCACCCACGACACAGGAGTTCCGAGTGTGGGGCAAAGTTCTTAAAAAAAAAATGTACTTAAATGTTATGGTTGCAAGTGTGATGCTGCTGAACGTGAGGTCCTGGGTTCAGGAGTTCAGGCAAGTTTTTGTTGTATTTTTTCATCTGGAATTGTCCCCGGTTGATGGCAATAAGTAAAGCTGGTATAACTGGCGATTATGGATTTACTATATTCTACAGGTAAATTTCTGCCTAAACCTCCGAGAAATGCTATGCTATTTTGCTTACATATTTATTTATTGTATAAATATTTACCTAAGATCTACCTACAATCAGTCCACGAGATTTATAATAGGCTGTAAAGTGGTACGTGCATCATCATAATCATCATCCTCCTGCCATTATCCCAATTTATTTGGGATCTGCGTAACATGTCTTCTTCTCTATTTGCCGTCATTTCAAAAGTCACCTCCTGTCCAGCCATATCATCTTTCACACAATATAGCTTTTGTTCAGTCTACTCTTGTAACCCTGCACAATCATACTCAAACTTATGTTACAAAAAAAACGACTTAATAAATGAACGACCATGTTTTTTTCTTAAAGTAGTATAAAGATCCATCTGTTTGCGTTTTCAAAAACCGAACCACGGCCATTTCTTTTAATGATCATTGCCACATAATTTCTCAAAGTTAAGTTGTTCGTGATCAATTCACATACAATTAACCCTTAAAACTCTGTACTCAAAATCAATTTAAGAAACACTTGATACAATCTTAATGAACACGCTGCAGGTAACGGGTTGAAATGGGAATTTTACTGCTGATTATTGTCAAAAATGGCCGTTGGAAAGGATAACCTCAAAAGGCGAAAAAATACATTCATTTTAGACCTGTTGAATGAATGTGTGAGAAATTACGTTACGCAACTACTACACGAACGAATGGCAGATAGGAGTCGAAGATAAAGATAATACAATATCCGCTTCCGTTATCTTGTTTTACACAAATATAAATTAAAACATTTGCCAAAAACGAGCGGAACTTATGCGCTGAGAAAATATATTTCTTAAGACTCAAGTTCCGCTCATAAGTAACAGTCAATAATTAAAGTTACACCTTAATCATTTAATACCACCCTCACCGGACTTCCGAAAAAAAAAAGTCGAAGCAAGGTTCAAGGTTCTCGTCCTTTTTATATATAGAGCACAATACGCCATAGATACGTATGGGTATAACTAAATTCTGCTAAGCGAAACTCTTTTATTTTTTTACTTTTTTTAAAACGCAAAGTTTTGAAAACACATGTAAAAAAAACACTAGGAATTTCTGCTGTATCGTGGGTGCGTTTACAAACACTTAAACTTACATACACACACACAGCCGGAACCACTACCTGTAGGCCATACAAATATTTGTTCCGTGCGGGAATCGAACCACGACACGCAGCGCAGCTGCCGATCGCTCAGCTACTACACCCACCGTGCCGTCGAACCGTCTTTAAACCACCCAAGAGCGAGTCCAGGTCGCACAATTAGGGTTCTCTACCAAACTACACTGAGCAGTTTACATAATAGGTGCTGGTCTGCCGTAATTAATATATTATATTTACGCTAGATCCTAAACTAGAACTACGTTTAAATAAAATGCATACATACGTACATTACCTCTGACTTTTTCCCATGAGTGTAGGGAGAAACTACCTTACATACTCTACTATCTTTATATACTTCTTATACTTCGTTTACGTTCATACATCACTGCGATTACTACGCACCTGACCTTTTTGAAGAAAATCACCAATAAGGTCAGTGTAAGTCCTTCTATGGCTTCCCCTCCCGGCGTTTCCGCTACCTGCCTTAAAGATCCTTATTTATTGTCGTCTTTCATTCATAAGTGAAATTAAATACTGTCAAATAAAATGATATGCGTTAGACGATGAACATAATATGTACCGTTTCTTATTTGAAAAATAGAGAGAGGTTCTATGTAGTTCAAAAGGCCATCGTAAGCAAGACATTTTAATTGTATGTTTTTCATTATTTCTGCGATTTAACACTGTCGCAAACGTTTATAATTTTCCTGTAAAATTTAGTTCAATAATATGATTAACCCTACTAAAGGTTCCATTTCATGTTACGGTTGAAATAAGGACCCTTCAAGATTTCGGTTTAAATTTTGCTTCCAAAACAGCATGGTTCAGCCAATACTTTAAAATACGCCGCAAGCACCACATAAAAACAATGTCTAATTTATCAGAAGCCATTGCAATAACACTCGTTTTCTACCACCGCTTACGGTAGCGGTGACTGTTGAGGCACGTGCGCCGGCGCAACTGCTGAACAATTGCCGTGAAGTTGCCCAACGGCCTGATGATACATCGCCAATGACCAAGTAACGTAATGACAATGAGGAGTAGTGAATCATAGGTTTATTTGTGTTACAAAGAGAGTGCATGAGTTATAAAAAGAATTTGCGATTTACATAATGATAAGAGAGTTCCATTTTCAAACATGAATCTTCTTTTTAGTCTCCAATCAATCCAATGTACGAATTGCAACACAAGTGTGTCCCAAGTTTCACACAAACCTCTCTGCCAGTTCGGTTGCGGATGGTGTAAGCGCCTTCATGAGCTTAAAATCTTCGATGTGTTTAGTCAAATTCTTTTTTAATCCCGACAACGTTTAATTTTATCTAGTGCTGTTCGTGGTGTTACATTTGTCCGTTAGAATTTGCAATAAGCTCGTCTCCCATTTTCATTGTTTATGCCATAGTCTATGCTTTTTATTACATTGTTTATGCCATAGGACTGTAGTGTTAGTAGTCGTTTCTGTCAGATTTTCTTGGACAAGGAAGTCCTGCTAATACGCCCATGACCGTACTAAATTAATCAAATCGATTGCGTACCGGTTCCTACATAAATCCATTGCAATTTTTTAACCTTACAAACTATCAAACGAAAACAAAAAACATAAAATGCGCATTAAATATGACATTCTCATTCACAATGCTTGTCAAGATTATCTCTTATAAAATAGGCCGTTGAAATTAGGAACTAAAAGCTGAGATATCAATATCACTTAGCCAAGGTTATCGTCCAATTACCGAGTCTTTCTAAGTGATTGCTGCGCCTACGTAATGACCGTGGCTTTGTCTTACAGTAGTGCGACATCTCTTTTTACAAAATCGTTGCGGATACGATTCGTTGTTTTGTTTGAAGATTAAATTGAATTAGGGTTTTGTTTATTTTATTGAGGTTTTCGGTTTGGTTTCAGAACTGATTTTTTGTTTTGTTAAGAGGTTCTGATAAAATATTACGTTAGTTATCGTTTGGAGGCAAACTCTTTAGGAACTCAAAAAGGATATTAAAATTACCTAATTAGTGAATTGTAACCAGCATTTTGTAGAAACATATATTTGTTTAGGTACCTATTTATGATAGAATGATGAGGGTATTATCTTGCCATTCAACCACCTCTTAGTTATAAGAGTAGCTAGATTTGCGCTTGTCGAACAAATACAGATCTGTCAACGAATATTCACCCATCAAGAAAAAATGTGGCAAAAAAATAGCGTGTCATCCACTCATCGCGTCACCTGATTTCCTACGCAGTACCATCTAATTTCCTGCACAAAAACTTCCAAACCTTGTACTTATCTGGAGCAAAAAAAAACTAAATTCGCATTCATTACAAAAACTACACCATCTCAAGCACGAGATGTTGAATCATGTCGTACGCAAACATTAATGACTTACAAAGAATTTGCGACGTAACTAAATTTTGATGACAACTTGAAAACCGCCGAACTGAACTGTACATTTTTCAAGCACGAATAAGCATTGAATGCCTCAAAGTTACGTAATTAACGAATTTTGCCGACAAATTGCGAGTTAGGCTTCGTAGAAATTGCGCCCACCTTTATCTGCTCTATTTACTTACGATAAGTTTCGCAAGCGTACGCACAGACCTTTAGTGTCTCAACTCACAACTCAACACAGACGTGATCCTGCGCAGAATAACTGAGTCGGATCTGTTGCGTACAACAATTCTCTGCAATACACTTGCGGACGCGGTTAGGTGGCTCATTTTGTTTAATCGATTGCTGATGTAATTTTGTCCGGCTGCGTCTAAGGTAAAAAAGTGACGTTTTTGAGTAAGTAAAATGAATACCAGTGCAACGCATGAGTATAATTTTGCATTGTAGTTAAAATTGGTGGTGCAAAAACCGGTGTTGTGTACATTACTAAGTTGTGCGTAAAATGGCCTATTGTTCTTTATATTTTAATTTATTAAATAGGTGCGTATCTTATGAATAATTATGTGACAGAAAACACACCGATGTCATAATTCTTTCTCATAATTTCACATTTTATTCTATGATGCATCAGATTGTACTGGACATGAAATACAAAAAGGTAAATGCAAGCTGATTGATTTACGACTTATTGTATTAAAAATGACACATGCCTCGGAAGTGTGTCATTATTTATGGCCCCATTTGTAAGTGCGTGCTTTATTGGACAACATCTAGTCTGCTGGCTCGAGGGTGGAATAATCGGAATTCCTAATATGTATTAGTATTACTTGTTACGTTTTAAATTAAAAATGAATAGGATGTTTACCATACTTCGTCATTGTTGTCTCATGTTGAGTGAGTCAGGGTTTTTTTCATGGAGTATGACGTTTATATTTACCACGTATATATAGTGTTGTACATTCCTGAATAGGAATTAAGAATGCTGTAACGCTTGGATGCTCTCAGGTCTGTTTCTGAAGCATTGTAGTGATGGATCGGAACCATATTCCATATCGGAAACAGACTTTTTACTGTCAACAATAACACTTACTTACGGTAATAGAAAAAAAAGTGAGGTTCCGTTCAAAGACTGAAATAGACAGTGAAATTGGCACTGGGCGTGTGACTGTGCGTGTGTGTGTGTGTGTTGTGTACTCAATGGTTTTCAAAAGCTCATTTATTATTCTTCTATGTATTTCTAAAATTTGATGGTTTTGCCCTACGGGATGATAAGCCTGATGATGTAGAAAGTTCTTAAGATATGATTCAGCTCCTGGTTTTTTACATTCATAAAAAGAAAAGCTTGATGTCTATGATTCTGATAATGAGTTTGTATGAGGTACCTACCTCATACGAACTCATAATCAGTTAAATATTGGTTACACACCTATGTTCACAAAGGTCTTCTAATAACATAGTCATCATCATCATCATCAGGCTATACTAGTCCACTGCTGGACATAGCCCTCTCCTAATGAGCGCCATAGCGCCCTGTCTTCAGCTTGACGCATCCAGCATCTGCCTGCAGTCTTTCGCAGATCGTCATCCCACCTGGTCAGAGGGCGTCCTACACTACGTTTGCCGAGTCGCGGTCTCCACTCAAGAACACGTTTACCCCAGCGGTTGTCGGTTCTTCGCGAAATATGGCCAGTCCACTGCCACTTCAACTTGCTAATTCTTTGAGCTGCATATACAATAACATAGTATTGAAAATAAAATGTAGCCTGTATTAGACGACACGGTTGGTGCAGTGGTTGAGCCATCGGCTGCTGCGCCGCGTGTTGTGGGTTCGATCCCCGCACGGAACAAATATTTGTATGACCTACAGGTAGTTGTTCCGGGTCTGGCTGTTTGTGTATGTGAGTTTAAATGTTTGTAAACGCACCCACGATACAGGAGAAATTCCTAGTGTGGGGCAACGTTTTTCTTAAAAAAATAAAAAAAAATAATCGCTAATAATTTTTATAGGTGAAATAATTTAGTTTTTTTTTTAACTATCCGTTACGAACAAACATACAAACAATCAAATCTATCCTCTTTACATTATTAGTTTAGGTATAAATATAAATGAACCTCTTACTATGTACAAGATGGCATGAGTCATTAAGAGAAATGTGATGCTATGCTCAAAGGTACCCTGTCACTGTATGCACAATCATTGATCTTTGATCTCTACGTGTGTCTATTCTAATACTTCGTTTCACAGTGTATCAGTGGATAAGAGCCTATAGAACTCGATTTTTACCGGCTTTTCTTAAGGATGTGTTCGGATATACCATTGAAAAATGGCACAGTCAGTGTGTCCTCTAATGCAAAATACACTACAGTGGCGGCGTCAATAATCGTAAGAGAGAAGCCGAAGAAAAAAATACTTCTTAGAAATGCTGTCAGTTTTTCTCGTTTGATCGATGTTTTGATTGAATATATACCTTTAGTGTACTACTTTTTATCTATTATATTTTTTTTTTTTTTTTAAAAACGTTGCCCCACTCTAGGAATTTCTCCTGTGTCGTGGGTGCGTTTACAAACATTTATAGTCACATACACAAACAGCCAGACCCGGAACAACTAACTGTAGGCCATACAAATATTTGTTCCGTGCGGGAATCGAACCCACGATACGCGGCGCAGCAGCCGATCGCTCAGCCACTGCGCCAACCGTGCCGTCAATTCATTCGTCATTTGGCATTTGTTGACACTCTTGATGATCATGATGATGCTATCTAGCCGGTGCTTTCGGCCACAGCGAGAGCATCCTAGGGCGGTGTTGGGAGCTTTGGTGTTCTGTTCTTTGATGGGCTCTCATGTGGCTAGCATATCCAATTTTGGCCGTAAAACTCCGAGCACAGAGCGGCATGTCAGAACACCAATTACTATATGACACTACTGACTATACAATTTTATAATAGCGATTTAGTTAATCTCTCGAATCTCCAAAAGAAAGCCGATGGGAATCGCGTTGTATGGACGTTTCACCACTGAAACACCATAACATTCAAACAATAAAAACTGATAAGATTGCAAGGCCCATGCTTCCAGGTTCGATTCCCGGGTCATTTTAAGTTTTATTGGGTTTTGTCCATCTAGATTTTTCTAATAGCAGCCCATAGTCTGGATTTGTGCCTGATTAGTGGCAATAAGCTTGCTTCGTATTTTATTTATTTAACACTTATAGCAAAATAATCAGTACATTTCAGTGCTTAAAGTATTAAATAAATAAATCGGGGGCAACCATTTTGTGTATCAATGGGGGCAAACGTTCCTTTCTTTCTATCCTAGCAAACACCACATTATTAAGTATAGATGTTAGTTACTATTAATATACGTGTATATTATTGCTATATTGCTTATCCAAATAGGCGGGTAGAATTCTAAATTGATTGGTATGGTTATGATCCAAATAGTTTATCCACAATATTCATTTCTATTTATTTCTAATATTATGCAAATACACTAGTTGGGTATCCCAGAAGCTGCTGGTATTACCAACGACCGCCTCTATCTTTGTTTATTCTCAGACCGCCATGGATAACATGTCAAACAGTAATTGTATGATAATAATAGATATTACAAAAACATAACTTTCGTTCAGTGAAACACGGACAAGTATTGGTAGTCCAGTTTAGATAGCCCACAATACTAGTGTAACTAGAAAATACCCAGTGATGATTATAATAAATGGACCTTTTACTGAAATTATTGCAATTTATTACAGTTTCGCCGACCGATTTAATATCCGGACTGCTATAGGTAACTCTTATTAATAATTGCGATATAAATTTTAACAATACATCAAGTGAAGCTGGCTGTGGCTCACGACGGTCGTAAGTCAAAAAATGTCTTAAGTAGCTGGATGAAATACTGCTAAATTATTTACTTTGTTGTCGAGGAACGTTTAACGTTGAATCAAAATGTGCTTTAAGATTATTTTCGAGATTAAAGGTGAAGTCAATCGCCCTGGTAAATTAAATTGGTATAGAGAGCAAAACCAGGTCGTAAATATGCTGCATACTTTGAAGTCTGTGAAGGATATTTCATTTGCACGTTCTGGTGGAGACTAGCAACAAGAATACCAACCGTTATCGTTATCAGTAATTCAACAAGGAACAGAATCTGGTGCGCGCTCGACAGAAGGCTTAATAAAGTATTCGAGCAGATGTAAATGGAACACAGAGCGGCCCCGAGGCTAGGGCGGGGTCCGGACAACACTTTCATATTATTACGACCGCATTGCACGCACACAGGCACGCCGCTCGCACACATACACACCCGCGATTAGATCGCTGCGGACATGAGCGCGCGCACGCGATCCGACCACTTTCAATGATTCGTTAGCGAAATCATTAGGAGATGTAATGTCGGCGCATTGTAATACGTGTTTATGGTTATTTAAATGATTTATTTTTATTGATTGTTTTTGCCTTGTTGCAAGACAGAAAATAATGATGGTCGTATGAATAAGGCTACCATTATAGTCTACTATTGCGAAGGTGATCTTTGCTACCATGTTATTTGAACGTTTGGTAATAGAATCTGTTACGAGAAAATGAGTTGTCAAGTGGGCTAAGTCGGGACATTCATCACTTTGGACGGTCGGGTCGTGTGTAGACAAGTTTAGCTGTTGGCCTGTCTAGCTGGTGACTGATGGCCGCTGACCGGATAGCCGCCCGCGCCGGTCTGGTGGCCGCAGGATTACTTACTCAACATTAGGGTATCAGTCAACCGATTATCAAGGTACGTTGCCAGATTAAAATAATTGAATGTAAGTCTTTATGATAATGTTTAATATTTGAACCTTGTACCTTCTGTTTTTGTAGCTATGATCGATCGAAAGGACTGTCTTTCTTTTATCAGAGAGATATTAATTTTATTTCATTTTTTGTCTCTTGGATCTGTTCATCAAAACTTTAATTAAGAACTGTAGGCATATCGTATATGGAGCAATGACTCTTTATCAAATAGCATTTCAAAACCGACCTCTTATTTTATAACCCCGTTTTCTATTTTAATTTATTACAAATCCTGCTTTGAAAGTGATACTTCGTAGTTTCAGAATATTTATAGTTAGTACGTCGGCTGTCAATCTCATCAATATTATTACTGGGAGTGCTGACACTACTGACATGTTATTAACATAGGGCTGACAGTGTTCTCAATAGCCTACTTCACTAAACTCTATATAAATATTCATAGCTGTGTCTTTGCTGCTAATTAAATTGTTGTTTGTATGTTGAGGGGCTCGAGCTAAGTAATAATAGCCACACGGCTCAATTTGAAAGGTTAAGCAACACTTGCTGAACTTAGTCCGTAGATGGGTGATAATCCATGACATACATCATCAGTGCCCCGAGAAGCCTGTAAAGCCGTTAATCCTGTTTGGTTTAAGTTGGTACCGGTACTTAAAGCCGGAAAGACTTACCAAAGAAATATCGAGTTATTCAGTTACTTTGTTGTGGAGTTCAGATAGGCAGTCGTTTCATGTAAAATGCAAGAATTCAACCGCCTCCGGTTAGACTGGAAACCCAGCCTAAAGGATAGGCTGATGTATTATGCCAAAAAATGTATCCTGTTTTTTATTTGCCTCTGAACTTTATCTTCGTTTATTTTTCTTTTTGCTGCCATTACAAGAGAATCATCATCATTCCGAATGACCAACGAAAATAAGAATTCGCATTAATACTTCACAATTCCATTTTGGCAACTGACACTCTTTCCTCTATTTGCACTAATCGAGTATTATTACGAATTAAATGGCTTATTACAGGCAATAAAAGTGAGAAAATAATATGGAAAGTATTATTTGGTCGTGTACAGGAAAGGGCAAAGCTTTCATTTGTAAGTCAAGTTCGATCAATCGTTAATACTCGTACAATTGTCGCAAATGCAGGGTAATAAAAATTTACAATGGCAAATGTACGGGGGCTCGAAGATGGCGAATCAGAACCGTGCGTGAATCCCAATTACTTTATCGGGACTTATGGGTTCATGATTCAGAGAATCCTGTTATTTGTACCCATAATGCACCGAGCTTGGATCAAATTTTATTTACGACTTTTGTTTATTATCATAAAATGATAAAAATAAATGGAAATGTTGAACTAAGAAAGTATGGTGGTGGATTCACTCCATTTTACATTTTAGGAACTAAAAATGTAATAAAAATGAACTAAATATTAATTCACACTTAAAAACACGAGAGAGTATGAGAAATTATACTCCTTACATAAAACTTGTGAAACCAACGACGTTCACACTCATAAAAAAATGGTGAGATGATAAAAATTAAATATAAAAATACAGGATGCTGGTATTTAAGACGTTGAATATAATGCCTTTTATATTCTTTTGACACTTAGTACATCCACATGAACACATAAGGGAAATGTGAATACCCGAGGCGAGAATTACCTATATGGAATCGACCTCATTTATAATTGTTCCCAGAGTTGTGTGTGAACGAAGTCGCCGAAACTTGAGGTGTCGTACGAACGGGTATTACTGCGACTCTTTGTCGGCAGTCTGGCTGTCTTCTTCATGCGTAGCCCCGTTCATTAAGTTCGCATGTCCGTCTGACGCCGCGATTATTGCAATTATTTAAATTCACACCTTTGAAACGCGAAAAAGCCTCTTTTTACATTTAATGTTTCGTAAGCGTAAGGAAATGACGTCTCATTCGAAAGGTATAATTAGGGACAGCCTTGGAGTTCAGGGTTGTGCCGGATTTATGCGCTTCTGACATTGTGTGACGCGTTAATTGTGCGATGTTTCGACATATATTGTGCGGACTTTAATTGGTGTCGATATTTACATTGCGCATATTAGGAACATCGGTGGTTCTTAAATGGGATGTTGACTCATTGTTTTGTAAAGAGATCGCAGCTGCGCGCCGCTTTGTAATTGCCGCGAAAATATCTGCATAAAAATATTTTCTGGAATGATTTTCCTTTGTCAGCATTTTAAATTATTTAATTGTATTCTGTTTTTAAACGGCATATTGTCTGTATTTATGGTATCGTCTTTACATGCATCTGTAGATAACCAGAAATCTTCCATATTCCTCTATTCTTATTAATGTTCTCAATACTTCATCCCTTTATCATGTCTATTACATAATAATCCCGCAGATATCTAAACAAGCCTACAGCGATATTCATACTTCCTCGTTCCAGAATGCCTAGGGTACAGATAAATACATCAGAGCCCATAGGACAGGCAGATCGAATATCTGGCCGTGTTTCGTAGAGCTGAGAAAGATGCTTGATCGACCCTTGGTCGTTGTGATGAATGCTCGATGCGTGATAAGACAAAGCATTGCTAACTAAACTGATCATAATACTAAAATTAGTATTCTGTTTTGCCTTGAATCTAAACGGATTCATTTATTTGTATGCCTAAGTAGTTAATGTGTAACTTTATCGTGGTTTCTTAACGAATAAAACTTTAAGGTGGCGTAAAATTTAACCAACATCTTTCGATGAGAAGGAGCTGAAGCTTTTTTGTTTTAATATATCAATTAAGGTTCTAAGGTACGTCTTATAAATTTATTTAATAAGGGCATGCTATTTTTGTTAAAAGAACTTTATTGGACAGAAAGGGTAGGCATAGAAAAGGAACTTATCATCCTCCTATCAAGGAAATGATCATGTAATTTTCGGTTTAAACACAATACTGAAAACAACTAACATGTGTTTCCTTACAGACTTACACCTGATGGGCAATTAATTCCCGTAGTTTTAAGGAAGTTCGCATTCCAATCTCAGTCTCAGGCTGTTAAAAAACTCGTCAAATTTAATTACATTTTTGTGTTTTTTTTTACATTAATGACGCTGAGATGAGATTGCTATTAGATTTAGTACGATTTTAAGAACGGGAATTGTCCTTCTGGTTTTTAATGGACGCGTCACAAATGCTAGTCGAGGGATGCAACTGGCTGTTGCATGCCAGCCACATTTTTACGAAATTTTTCTTTCCATAATCAAAGGATAGTTTAGTAGACTTAGATGTCGTGTTCCCTATCTCAATAGTGTACTTTGTATAGATAAGAACGCAAATGTCCTTATAATTGACTTAATCCTGGCATACATTTGAACAAGTTTCGTGGCTAGTGACTCACGCACCTGATAGCATTCTAGTTGAACTAACATTAATTACTAGTGCACATATTAATGACGCACTACTCTGTTCGAGACCAACGCCTCTAATAATTCGCTTGTACTTGAATATTTGGAGCAATTATTTGATCGGTATTTGAATAACCACACTCCTTTGTTTTTATAGTTGATTGTGGTTATTCTTGAGTTTTACATCGATAAACTGTCTATACTTACGTGCTCTGTCATCATAACCATTTACCCGAAGATTTCGGCTTCCTTACAGGAAATGAAAGACTGTGAAGACCATTACAAAATCCTTGACAGTCGTTACAGGTAGTCAGAAGTCTGAAAGTCTGAAAACCAGTCTTACCAAGGGGTACCATATGGTATGTTACCCCATAATTAGGTTGTAGAGTTTAGATAGGCAGTCGCTCCATGTAAAATACTGGTACTTGGCTGCATCCGGTTGGACTAGAAGCCGACCCTAAAAAAGTTTGGAAAAGGCTAAGTAGCGATAATGACAATGGGAAGTTTTGTCGAATTATTCGTTCGATTAAAATAACAGAATACTCTTATCAGTCGCCATTTAAGATGTTCTGCTGACTGTAATTGCAATGCAGAACCACAATAATGATACTAAACTATACATGAATAATTATAAAGTTACTAATTGCTATTTCAACAAACTCAATAAAGATATACTCGTAACACATCCTTATCATTTCTTAGCACGTGACGTCGCAGCTTCCGCGTGCTGGTATCTAGAGCTAAGCCTGAAGCCGACACTTGCGTACCCAAGTATCCAAGTACCCTGCTGCCTTGGCCACTCCCAGGCCACTCACCCTTGTCGCAACTATTATGCACACACACAAAGGATGTGGTGGTATTGGTCTAGTAAAATAGATGCCCACCCTCCCTTTCACTGGCGTAACAGTGCCACAGTTATAGTTCAGCCGATTTAGTTTGTACTGATAGTATTTATATTTAGTTTTGATTTTAGGCTTAAAAATATTTATTTTCAAATCAAAAAAGAGACAAATTCACTTACATGAGAACAATGCTTCAGAATAAATAATAAATATAAAGTTTGTCACAGACGTCACCGTAGCTTGCCTGGTATTATGATACCCTATTCGCATCCAATGCACTCAGCTTTTTTTAAATATAATCTTCCAACATAGAGTAGCAAATTTCCAGAGTTACAGGACTTGTACAACGAGGGTTCCGTATATTATTAGTAAAATATTTTCTATTCTTCTTCTATTCTATTTTTCATATTTAAATATTTATTTCCCCATTTCTTTATTTTTACATGTTTTTTTTACACATTTTAACAAGAAAAATAAATAACAGTATAGGTTTTCTTTTTTATTTGAATAAAACATGATTATTTCAAAATTTTATGTTTTGCACCAGCAAAACATAAAATATACCAATATAAGACTGCGCTAGTTAGAGACATCGTCAGTGACATAAGCTTCGGATATTTTTGTGGGCATTTTGGTAAAAAAATATCCGCATACAATTCGAAAATTTACTTAATTCACCGACACTGATTCACGAACTGAGAAATATTATTTAGAACTGTACTAAATTTCAAGTCGATACTTTTAGTAGTTTCTGAAGTAGCAGGGTAGAAGAAGTAGCTGTAACAGACGGACAGACAGCACACTAAGGATTCCTTCTTTTACCATTTTCATACGGAACCCTTAAAACGTAAACGCCTAGCAACACAACGAGATCCCACTAGCAAAGATTATTATTTCGTATACCAATGTTAAAACTATATTACAATTTAGTTTTTGGTTTATAAGAGCTTAGCAATAAAGGCGATATTAAAAATTGCCTCATCCCTCTGTCGCCTCTCAGCATAAAATGGTTTCAATCATTTATTTCATCTTATTTATAACACGTAATAAAACTGTTACATTTATAACATGACTTAATTAAAGAATTAAACCAGTAACAGTAATTTAGCCTGCAGGTATGTGCAACAAAGTCTGCAAGAGCGAATCTAAATCATACATTCTCGCGATGGTTGTCAGCGCCAATTAGCAAATGCGGAATTCTATCTAACTTTAAAACGTGAGGACGTTTGATTGTGCTTCTCTGTACTAAAAGTTGGTATATTTAAGGATTTCACTATAGGATAAGTATGAGGAAGGTTGCATTTGTTTATCATTTAGCAGGAAACGTAAACAACATTTATGGAATACTGGAGGTTTTTATTTAAATACCTAACAATTTTGGATGGGTCTTTTAGGCCGGTCGTTACGCTGTAACCAACGGAATTTACTGCTAGAAATAGTCAGTAGTAGTAGTTTAAAAAAAAACATGAAAATGTAGACATATTTTTCCTTCCAAGGTACAGGAACTTTGGCACGTGATGCCAACTTGCTTTTTGCCAATTTTTAACAATTTGCATCTAAAAACCAAAACTTTTTTGAAGACGACGCGTTGATGTCTTTTGTTCTAAGAAACCAACAAACTCACATAAAACGCCACCATTTCAAATCTCAAGGCCAGAACCTAAACTATAGATACGGCAAACATCCAATAAGGTATCTATCCATATACTGATAACAGATAAGGCTGTCACCGGCGGG
This sequence comes from Phlogophora meticulosa, assembly GCA_905147745.2. NCBI lineage: Eukaryota > Metazoa > Arthropoda > Insecta > Lepidoptera > Noctuidae > Phlogophora > Phlogophora meticulosa. The sequence continues at coordinate 6,697,179 of LR990535.1, read as the reverse complement.
CGGTGGCCGGCGGTAAATATCCGCTGTGATATAGTGCGCGACGAGCGACGGCTACAAGCAGGCGGCCATGTTGCCGGTGATAACGCAGAAATTTTGCTTCACGCAGTGTTCATGATAAGTAAGGCGTTAGGGGATGGTATGCGGGGAAATATGGATATGAGGAGCTACGGTTTAAAATTTAAAACAGATATACGCCATAAAAGATAAAATGCAATTCTTAATCATTCATTAATTGCCTGTTTCAAGCATATCCTCATCAACTATAAAATTCACTCACATGTTGACAGTACTTATGCCTTATACCAACTGCTTTAAAAGAAAACAGTTATAGATCCCTCCAATCGCATTAAAATCACAATTCCGTTTAATGACAATCAGACCAACTCATTAATAGGAAAAAACCCATCTCATGTCTGTCTGTCCAGCTCATGAATGAAGCTGGCCAACTACTCTCAGTACGAATAATATAATATAGCATCACGCCTGGATTCTCTGAAGGGTCAGGCAGCTATTTACCTATAGTACACCCATGTTTAACCAGTTTTGTTTAAGTTAGTAATAGTAGGGTATTTATGTATTTATTGTATTCATCGCTTGCTCTAACTGTAATTCACGAAACACCCAAACACGGATTGCGGAAAACAACCTCCAACAATTAATTACTATTTGATCTGAAATTATACAACATAAATCCGTATTAGACCAATTCATACCACAGCCTAATAAGATCAAACACAATCAAACCACAGACTCCAGAAACACAACAAACGCACGTGTACCCCATCAATATCCGAGTTGAACTACTGCTTAAATACTCTGTGATGACAATCTTGTGAAATTAGAGCGGATTGGGCACGCTGCCGCCCGCGCGTGCGCAGTTGCGTGCGTACGTCTAGCAGACAGACTTAGTTATTATTTAGAATTTAAATTTAAAGCCGAGTAATCCTTTTCAGTTCGGTTTTGAATGCAACCAGTGTCGCAACTGTCAAAGTTGATGGAATGTTTTGATGGTGAATTTGTAAGGCGTTTTTTAAATAACCTGATGATAAAATTGTGCTGGGTTGTTGAAAATTATGTCAAACAAAATAAATTGATGTACGTAAAATAACTGGTCGAACGAGAAATTGCATAAATTTAAAAAAATATTTTGATGCTCTTTTAACGCGTGTAATCAGCGTAAGATGACCGACAGCTTTATTTTTATAACAATTCACAATTTCGTACTTAAAAAGGCTTAGCAACCAATGTGCTCCTCACATATAAGTAGCTAATTCAATTTATAGTTAACTTCAGTTGCTGAAAAACGGGAGTTTCTAATTTTCATCAGACAATAAAGATCACACTCTTTGATTAGGTTTTTTTTCTTACTATGAAAGTGAAAAAAAAGCATTTTTAATAACTACTCCAAACAAGTCGATGGTATTAGTAGTTCCGAAAATGAGCAGCTGTGATAGGCAGTCAAATAGGCGAAGCCACACCATGAGGTTTCCTTTTTTGCCATTTTTGTACGGAACCCAACAAAATTAAGATCACAATGATTTGTCTCCAATCAACTGATCAACTTTATATTTCAGCTTTAATAACATAAAATCCTTTAATTATGATGTCTGAATAAACAGACATAAAATTTAACACAGTTTTCAACATTATTAAGTGCAAAATGTGGCAACATTTTAATGCCGATCATTATTCAGTGTTGCAATAATTAAAGATTACTTGACTTTTCAGTAATTAGCGGTAAGTCAAGACGGAGTGAGATTTATCAAATTGAGGTCGAACCTGGGACCCTTCACCTCAGTGCAGGTGATTTAAACATCTGTCATATTATCAATCAAAACTGTGAGTAAAAGCTACAGAGATTATGGAGCTTATGGATATGTTCGTTGCGTAATACATCGGTAATTCCTTTTTATTTTAAAAAGTTGTATGTGAAAGGTTGATCGTTGTGAAAATTTACTTTGTATTTTGAATACTAAACCCAAGCTCGTTCTATTATTCGACAACAAGAGATACGGCGATGCGCCACTGTTACATAGTGAACATCTAACCCATATGCGCAAAACGTTTTGGGGACACTTTTATTGTACGTATAGCTAAGGAGTGGTAGTGGAGTGGTGGGTTGGAATTTTCTCATTAGTAACCCGGAGTCTGCATTTGTGACCGGTTGATGGCTCGCCCCCTATTACATGGGACTTAAGACATAATTGGCAAAATTTGGGTGTTACTGTCTGTGTTCTCCGATAGCTATACCTTTGGGGTCTTTAAGTCGAGACTGAATAGGTTACTTCTAAGCAAGTTTGCTCCAACACCGACTACATCATCACTTACCATAAGATGAGACAGTAGTCAAACTCAAGCCAATCAATAAAAAAAAAGTAAAACAAAGGCCTTTCCAGAAATATGCGCCTGGTTCATTGATTTTGTTCGGCGATTGGTCATTAACACCAAATAAAAAGCATCAAGCAATCGCAACCTTGTTGAATCACCTGTATTTTTCCTTTCATACACAAAATCATCCCTTTTATCGTGTTGCCCAGTAACTGGGTTGTGGAGGTCAGAAAGGCAGTCACTCCATGTAAAATACTGGTATTCAGCTGTATCCCGTTAGATTTGAAGCCAACCCCAACATAGTTAGGAATGGGTTAGGCAGATAATGAATCAATATCATCTCTTTTCTCTATAGCGCCTTGAAAATTTTCATGTGTGCAGAGTTTCTAAGGGTTAAGGAGTAGTAAAACAAGTGAAACAATGAAAAGCAAATTATCAATGCACTCTTAAACCCAACTACTGACTGCCTCATTGGTTTAGTGGTAGCTAACACAGTAATGTTTGCTACCACTAAAGCAGCCACCAGAAAAAGTCAGCAGTAGCTGAGAATGAGGTCCCGAGGGTTCAAATCACGGGTGGAACAGTGATATTGGGTGTTTAAAACTGGAATGTATTACTAGCAGCCGGAGTCCGGTATTATCGCCGGTTGATGTCAATAGGCTCGCTCGACATTGAACTTATTTATTTATTTTAAGGATCACCAACGAGAAATACATTACAATTAAATATTACAAAATTATAACTTTTACAGTATACACTATCCTATAATGCACACTCAATTACAGGTAACCACAGCTTACACATTGTCAAGTATACATGCTCTGAATATTTGAATAAATAAAAAAATACTTAGAAATAAACAGTTGACTTGCTAATAAACTTAAACATAACGTGTGAAATGTTGATGAACTATAGGCCTAGACTTTGCCTAACTCTTTGGGTAATACAGGCGTGATGTTATTGAAACTCAATTAACCTCCGGTGACTCATAAATATCTGACACTAATACATCTACTCTTACACCGGTGCAACGATAAATTAACTCTGTATCCATTTGATTACCCACCATCGTACATAAAATGGGTATTCCATTCCCTCTAATTCCATTACAACAAAGACACACACACCTCCCTATAATTTTACCTCCGCGCCATCTAGTTGAGAATTACCCCTCAATCATTACCGGTACCACAGAGTATGAAAATAGAGTAGAAACGAAACTGGTTACTCGTGCTTCCAAATCACCTACCTTTCATAAATACTCAATCTGCGGAGAATGGTGGTTATTTTGGACCTCTAAGTGACAACTCCATTTCCACGGTCTTTCTTGCTACCATGAGTGGGGCGTGCGGTAGATTTTTTTTTGATACACTCCGCCACTCAATTCCCAAACCACTGCAACTCATTAAAACCAGAATTAACAGTGGCGACCACCAGAAAAGCGTCGAGGCAATGAAGCACGATGAGTCCCAGAGAAACGATTCAAATGTCTTGGAGCCTGCAACGAAATTCATCAGAAAAGAACAGCGGAGAAGTTAGAAAATATATGATTTCCACTTTCCTATATGATATCAAGCAGAAGACAGAACAAACCTAGGCCAATAGGCACAAAGTGACGTTAACAACTGGGTTAGGCCCAGTTGCTTAGCACCACGTTTTGAAATTAACACTGATACTAATGGGCCCAAAATGATGACCTGTTACATTTGATTCCAATGCGTGCAGTAAATACTCACTTTAACTTTGGATCAGCATCCTCTGGAATTGGCCCGTTTCTTTTCGACGATCATTATTTTAAAACGGTTATCGGTCAACATAATTCTGCAGGTCATGTGCGAGACAGCGACGCAGAGCATTTTCAGCAACAGCCGGAGTTGACTGCATGACGTCTATCGCCTCTACACATACTCATTCTATGCCAGCACTGAGTACCAGTACCGTATAGCACTAATCGATAAAGATAAATGACCATACGCTCATATTAAACACCCACGTTGATCGATCGGCTGCGGCTCTTCATTTTTGTACCGAAGCGTATATTAATCATGGTGGCGGTAATCTTGTGAAATTTATTACCTCTAAGCGAATCTGCCGTGGTATTTATCAACAGATAGTGTGGGCTAACATAGGTGAGGCATAGAAGCAGCTGGATGAGATCGATTTGAGATAGTCGTGAAAGAAAAAGTATAAAGTGATAAAATTATTGTTATCCTTTGGTTTTTATCTACTTACTAGCTTTTTCCCGCGGCCTCTCTCGCATTAGGAAGTGGGGAGTTAGAAAGAGATAGAAAGTAGCCTATGTCACTCTAAATCCATTCAACTATTTCCACTTAAAAAATCAAATCAATTCTTCGTTTCGTTTTGCCTTGAAAGACGGAAAAACAGACACACAGACTTTCCCATTTATAATATTAATATTATATTACGAGTAGTATGGATATGTGAGACACTGGCTACTCAGCTAATTCTTAAGCTTTGCTAAATCGGAGCGCAGCGTGGTGTTTCATAAATGTATAGATATATCTACTATAAATGTATCTACTACTTAAATAATTGTGTGAACGCGCAGATGTCTGGAGTAACCGCCTGGATTCAAAAAATTCCGTCTGCATATGACAGCCCAATTATTGAAGAAGGCATCTCGCCAAGAACCTTGGAAGCGGAAAAAAACACCTTCAAATTCAAGCCTTGATTTCATCACACGTGAAATCCCATACCCAGTCACATCCAGTCTCGCCACGTCCTTGTCAGCCAACATAATAGAGATGACCGGCCACTGACAATTAGCCTACGCGTATTAATAACGCCAACTGACGCAAATAAGATACGTCCGCCTTTCTAATTTAATTTAGAGCATTCTTGAGATACGACATCTTATGATTGATAGGCACACCTCTTGATACTATCTGGATGCTAACTTTCATATTTTATCGAAATATGTAGGTACTGTACATCACTATATTGTACGTAGAAAATATACTACTGAATATGGGCTTTTAATGTACATACAAAAAACCTGAAAAGTTTTCGTCAGTTGGCATATTTTGGATTCATAATAAAATGGGAAGAAAATAATCCTTATGGTGTGAATTAGTGTTCTATCAAATTCAAATTTGGAATAGTTTTAACCACTTGCGTGGCTGATGAAAGAATTTCTTTGCTTTGCCGTCAAAAAATACAATTCCTACAAAAGTACGCACCCTCGCTCTTTGCCTTTTTTTTTCTCTATACCACTTTATTGTGCACATCTCTCTACATCATTCTCACATATACGTATTTGTCTAATATTTCAATTTACCTAGTGATGAAAGCAATAATTAAAAACAAAGTTTTGATTCAAAAGTGTGATAGTCCATTGTTTCGTGCCATTTTTTCTGCATACAGAACCCACTACGGCATTTTGGCCATTTGGCTAACTTGTAGATCACCACCAGTTTGCCTACCAGAGTGACATGCGCCTCCACACGAGGAGAAATCTATTTCAGGAGTGATTCCTAGCTGACTATCCAAGTCAACTGAAAGCCTCCCACTCCATTCGAAAACACACACGAAACTACATTATTAAATAATGTCAAAACCGGAGGAGAACACAGGTGCCCATTATATATACGTACCTATCTTATGTATGTACAATAGCTAAGTATCGCCGCGCTAAACTCGTAACGAAAGGAAGACAGGTAGTGTACCCGCTACACGCCTTCTAACCTCGTCACGTATTGCCTGCAGCTCAGCTAACCGTATTATAAGGCTTAAGCGTGAAAATCAAGCCAGGAGGAATGAGGTAGATTCTAGACTTGTTTCGAAGGTTTCTCTCATAAATTCAAATAATTTGTACAGCAGTCGGTACTATTCTGTAAAAATCTCCCGTGTAAATTTTGATGAAATGAGTGTGAAGTGAACTGTTAATCAATAGCATAAGTATCATCCATCTGCCTAGCCTTTTCCCAACTGGGTTGGGGTCGGCTTCCAGTCTAAGACCCCTTGGTAAGACTGGTTGTCAGACTTTCGGGCTTCTGACTACCCGTAACGACTGTCAAAGATCTCTTAATGACAGCCGGGACCAACGGCTTTACCATCTTTCCGAGGCACGTAGGAGTCTCGATATGTTACGAATGGTCACCCATGCACAGACTGACCTCGGCTAGCGCAACTTAACCTTCGACCAACCCGTGCGGCTGTTTCTACTTAGCCATGATAAGTATAAGAAGGGATAAGGGCAAGAAGATGATGATGATGACAGCTTACTTCGTCTTCACTTCACCACCATTTTTTATAGAATAGAGTAGCTGATTCTTTTTTATACAGGTCTCATTAAAAAGCGTTTGGCCAAACTTGAACCTCTAAAGCTGTGTCGTAAATCTGGCAATTAAACTGTATGTAACATTACTCCACGTTCATTAATAAAGGGAAGATAAAATGCTGCTTCTATAAATAAACAAGGGCTCATGCTGATATTTTTTTTTTACAAATTCTTAGTATAATAGTTTTCTAACACGCGACGACATTTTAAAATTATTTTGACGATTGTTTTTTTTCTGATGACATGTTTTCATTCTAAGTGCAAATGTGGGGGATATGTTGCATTTTTTCCAGTTAGGTTTTATGATTGATATGATTATCCATCCATCATCGATTTTATGGAACTTCTTTAATCATGTAGCCCTCCACATTAAAACTTCCTCAGGTCATGGTCCTCATTCTTTCGCATCACATGACCCTACCATGAGCACCGATTTCCACTGCATCGTTGAGCTTCTCAAAATATCCATCATTTAAACCAAGCTATGAAGACATAATGCTTCAAGTTTTGTGCCTTACCCACTTCAATTTCCCAGAAGCTCGAAAACGTTCTAGCATAAACATTTTAATACAAAGAGCACTAACGCAAGGAACATCTCTATCTATTAGCTACATACCCGCACCGTAATAAACAGTGCGCAGCTGGGATCGAACCCGCTACCTTATTGGCCGACCCCACGCGGCGGTAGATAAACAATGCACTCTTGCGCAGAAGATATGCGCTGCCAAATGAATGTAGACCTAAAAAGGGTTAGAGCTGACCAAAATTATCAAATGTTAAGCCTTAGTTAGTTATCAAACTGTCTTGTTGCTTACACCAGAGTACTTAACGATAATTAATTGTTACTGTACATAATTAATACTAGAATAGACTTTCATGTTTTATTAATTAGCTAACTGAAGAAATTGCGGTCTGTCTGTCGATTGACCGCGTCCATTGGAGTATGTGACTTACTTAGAGTAGAACACAAATCTACAAAAATGGCGTAGGTCCCTTCTAAGCAAGATGTACCGACGATTTTGTAAAGCTTAAAAAAAATGAAAAAAAAATGGCAAAAATATATTAAAAAAATGGTCATAGACTGAATGTGGAAAAAGAAATACGGGTGTTGAAAAGCAAGTTAGGAGGAGAGTCCTTTATCTACAAATAACAAATCAAGATATCTCTGTGCCTCAGAAAGCACGTTACGCCGTTGCTCCTAGCTGTCATTGGTAGTTATTTGACAGTTCCTACGGGTAGTCAATAGCCCTAAAATCTGACAACCAGTCTAACCTCTTCCGGAGCAAGTGTAGGATGGGAACACCGGGGTGGATTTGAGTCTGTAAGAGTCGGACAGTCCCAGCTCCACCCAAGGTGGAGGACATCCATGAAGATTTTCCACCTCGGAACCAAAAAACAGGGGTATCGTGTAACTTAGTAACTGGGTTGTGGAGGTCAGATAGGCAGTCGCTCCATGTAAAATATTGGTATTCAGCTGTATTTGGTTAGAGTAGAACCCAAACCAAACATAGTTGAGAAAAACGTAGGCAGACGATGACGATACAAACATAAACGCCGGGAGGTTACGCCCTAGAAGAACAGACACTGACCTTATTGGTGATGTTCTTCAAAAAGGTCAGGTGCGTAGTACTCGCAACCGGCGGGCGTGTATGACCAGATGTATGAACGTGAGCGAAGCGAAAGGAGTATGTAAGGATCGTAGCGGGTGGAGTTCTGTAGTTTCTGCCTATCCCCATGGAAAAAACGCGTGATTTTATGTATGTACTAGCTTCCGTCCACGGCTTTGTCCGTGCTGTTTGCTGATAAAAAATAGCCTATGTCCTGCCTCGGGATGCTATCTATCTCTCTGCCAATTTTATCGAAATCAGATCAGTGGTTTTGCCGTGAAACACGGACATACAGACACACACACTTACCCATATGAGTAGTAAGTATGGATGACGATGACACAATGAAATTTTTTAAATCCAGTTCTACTGCTTTCCTGCGTTCTATTCAGGTAGCTTATCTGTACATTCTGCGGGCGGCAGATGTAGGGCTATTCACCGCCGCGCTCGCATTAACTCATACCGTGCACTTACAATGTCCGGAATGTATGATGCACCTTATAATAATGGGATTCTTCACGCACCGTATACACTGTTCCTGATTCTTGTTTTGTGGTTGCTGTTCGTGTATTGATTTGTTTGTTTTGTCTTCCTGTAATGGTGGTGATAGTGTTTTTATTGACTACGAGTGTATGTTATCATTCGGTTTTTTTTTCAAATTTGGGGTTTCTTATCGCGGTTCATAACCCACGCGTCGGATTGCTTCAATAAGTTGCTTCATTGTGTTCAATAAGTTGGAGTAATGCCAATTTATAACATTAAAAAAAGTTAATGAGGTGAAAACAAGAACAAGTGAAATTAAATAAACCTATCAATGTACTTAGGCATATGCATGGTTTTAATTGAATTTCATAACATACACAACACAACTTTAAAACACATAATACACTTTATTTATACATTATAACACAGCTTAAACAATGACTGAAGTAATGTTACTCTTCTACGTATAAAACTTAAACTGTTATTTAGTCTGATACGTTAAAAGAATCGCCAAACACTATTTACAATATTCCAAAAGGATAAACACTTTTTTTTGGATTCATCCAAATTTAACGATTTTAATAATTAATTAATTTCTCCTATATTAATATAATACTCCACCAACGCAGTAAGTTTTAGAATGGTAACATTACCAAGCTTAAAAATGTCAACTTACAAATATATGATTATAAGTCCAAGTTTAAAATACCAAAAATATTCGTATTGCACAATTTCGCAGAGCAGTATCATTCAGTCCACTTGACTAGCCCGTGACGCTTAGTTTTGAAAAAAAATTGCTATGCTAAAAATTAAATTTGCAAATAAAAACAGATTTTTTCTGCTTTAATTAAGCCTTCATTATTTCTACAACAATCTTATATTTTTCAAAATAAAACAATAACGACAAAGTTTCACAGCGTTAATGAGCTAATACGATCAACAAACAGAGATCGCAGTCATTACGTTATTTCCTCAGTGACGTAAACATATCTATTTGAAGTAAGAACCTAAATCATGCGCGTGGGCAACTGGACTCCTGCGGCGCACATCTGTTTGTGTGCGCACACATAAATTGTCGAGGTACTCCTCACGGCTCCCGGCTTTGATAAATCCTTCGGTACCTGGTGGCGACGACGGGAAGTATTGTGCTTGTATTGTGGTCTGTGTCTGCTTTTAGGATTACTTAGGCTGTATTTAGGTAGTGTCCTTTTATTAAGGACGTGTGACTCACTGTTGGTACAACTGTCTTCAGGAAATGTGATTCCTTGCAAAGTATCTGACAAGATTTCTGATTACTTACCTACATTGTAAGAGTAACTATATATAGGATAGTAATGGTTTTTCAGGACAAAGTCTTACAGAAACCCATCGGATTTTATGTAAAAGGTTGTACGGCCTAATCTGCCTATATTTATTTGATATACTTTATGCTGCGGTACTGACAGACTAGTAACTAAAAATTGAACACTATGTGTTAAGTAATGTTCTTCGTTACTCCATAATATTTTTCCAAGGACTCTCATTGGTTCTTGAAAATACCTAGGGCTTAAAGAATGAGCAGTCCTGATTTGCCTACGGCTTTAATGTCGTACTATACAAAGAAATCGAAACTATTTGATTTCAGAACGAAGCAAATAATGGTGCCGCTTGCCTAGTTTAAAAACTAGAATAGAATTGGAAAATTGACATCTCACACTGACAGACAGCTCTATAAAATGACAGAGACTGACGATGACAAATAAGACCTAACTTAGAGATGTCAAATTAGTTTATGCTTTAAATTTCGGCATGTTTTGGTCAATGCGGTAGCAATATCAACTATGCATATTTCGAAACTTTAGTTCAACCAAAATTTACAGCTCTTGAAAATCTCCCCTTGAAGCCCTCTCTTTCTTGTTTCATAAGAAATAAAAAGGTGGAAATAGCTTAAATTGAGTAGCTCTAATTTTTATTGTATTTTCACTGAATGTGCAGCCTTCGTTTCAGGTTCCAAACACAAAGTACTCGTAATACCACCAATAATCAGATACCTACCCAATCATTACATACAAACCACAACCTGAAAACGATTCTACCGTTAAATAGTGGTATATTGCAGCAGTTTATATGATGATTACTTACTATAAAGAAGGGGTAATGCACGTTTCCACTAACACTAGATATTACCTAAATGAACGCCTAAATATTAATGCATTGCTGGATTTTCTACCCTCAGTGTTGAGTCAAGCGCTGAAATTCCAGCAGCATGCTTTCATTTAGGTGTTTCTTAGTGTTAGTGAAAACGTGCATTAGATACAGATAGTAGTGCAACTTAGACATGAGCAGAGCGGATATTGAGGCGATATACATATATACATAGGTAATGTTTGAATTTTATGTTAAGAACGGATGAACGTACTAAGAATAACGTAATGTATTGTTCATGACTGGTCGCTTAGCCGTTGTAGGATAACATTGGAGACCTGGTCACGTGGTCCTTCTAGCTGAAGGTACTCCTAAAGACGTCTTAGTGGTTCAATGTATGCTAGAGATACAGCTCGGTGCCAACCCGTTGCTGGTTATGTTCAATGGATCATGTTATACCAGAAATTCCTATAGGTACACCTGTTTTGTTTACTTCTACTACCAACATATTTAGATTTCCAACAATTAATTTTCCTGAACCGAATAAATTGTCTATTACAAGACGAGAACCGTGACTTTGCTGATGTGCCAGATTTTCACGCAACTTTATAAAAATACGTGAATAATGTGAATCGCTCCGCTCTCACAATCGCTCCGCTGTCCCATAGCCGCACCCTACGTATTGTAAGTGCGTTCACCAGCGATCCAACCGCTATCAGATGGTGGCACCATATCGGATACCTCGAATGCATCGCCCTCCATCGGCCACGGATGCTATGAAAACAATAATATTATTAAACTTATCTGCCACGGGAATATCTTGAGATAATATTTATATGGTACACGGAAGCCTGATTGCCATGGTTAGCCTTAGATTAAAAGTATGGTGGTCATCTTTTGTTTGGCTTCGTGAACCTAATTGGGTTTTAGATGAACAATAGTTGGCTCATTGTTTCTATTGCATGCAGAAAGGTACAGAATTGCATTATTCCACTCTGCACCACCAAGTTGTCTCACAATGAACAATCTTCAACATTTTGATGTCTGCTTTGTCCCCTAATCGATTTTGGTGGAGAACGTGATCAGCATCCTGCGCTAATTCTAATTTAATTTCAGTCAGTGCGTCATGTCTTCTTCTTCCATACGGCTGAAATTATAACTAGAAACTCGTAGAAAACATATTACATCTAATTGTTTGTTTTTAAATTTGACCGAATTTTATAACTATTTTTTTAGTTCACACAACTATTAACAAAATTCACTCTGATTTACCAGTACCAGCCCCTGTATAATTTTTTTTCTAACATTGATTAGTGGGACAAGGTGGACATCAAAATATAAAACATTCCACATTGTTCAAACTGTTAAGTCAGAAAATATGATCTTAAATAAAGTTAAAATAACAATAAGTTACGTTGTTTCTTATTCCGTCCAATAATTGGTAATTCAGTTTATTGAGTGTCCTGCTTAGTTATGCCTTTAGCTAAATTCATTAGATAAAAATAGCCTGGAAACCACGACAATTACAGGCAATTCCTATCAGACCAGTTGTTTTTTTTAGGAGCTTGATGACAAACGAGGTTTGTCTTTGAAAACTACCATGTTATTAAATGAGTTTTATGTATCTTGTAATCAACGAAAATAAGCAACGGATTTTGAGCAGTAAACCAAGAAAAAAATAGAAGAGCGTATGGACAACATCTAACAATAGACATCTACTAAAATCCACACAAAAACAAAAGCACGCCGCCTCCTCAGAGATACATACAGAAAACATAAAACATATCCATTTCATTACAACTTTGACCTCAGCGACTGTACTCCGTGATAACCCTCGCAATTACAATGGGGCAGCCATTGTCCCGGACATGTGTCGTCGCCACCAGGGACATAGCGGGACATTATCATTGCCTTATAACGGATGTAGCTGGGACTTACTGAGCAATATTGTTTGTGGATATTAAGGGTTAGAAATAAATATAATTAAGAATAATTTATAACGAAAATGTTGACTAATTATTTTCGTTTCTTCTTTTAAAAGATTATAAATTATAAGGTAACTGAAACTAAACGCTTCATAAATCAATTTTTTTAAAGGCGTCTTTTCCCTTTTAAAGTTACTTGACCTGGATTAACAAAAACATATAAAAAATGATCGAGCGACGATAATGAAAACATCTTTCAGCTTTGGTACTATTTTCAGAAGTATAGAAATTACAGTCCTTAACGCAACTAATTGAAGGTATAAATAATTAGGATGTACTATATTTTATGGGATTTTGACATCTTCCTCAACAAACAGTGCCGCCGTCCGCGTTCATTTAGTAAATAAATAAATAAATAAATGTCAGACGGTAGCTCCATCTTTCCCAAGTAACAAGTCTCATAGCGGGATTGGAACTGCACAAATGCAATGTTTTATCACATTGATTTCATATCAATGGACCTCTCATTTAATTTCACACTTCGCTTTTGGAAAATTTCAGCTCGAGCTCTCGGCTACGCAACCAAAGCCGCACGCAAATGCTATTTGAATGAGCCTCGAGCCTTATTCGATGTCTGTAACTGGTCTTTGTGAACATCACTAACATTCTATTGAAATAGCTGGCTGCGGTGTGCCGGAGACCATACGCGTGTCAGCAGCTAGGCTCGGAACATCTCAATAGGACCAGCAAATAACTAGGAAGAACCTTATTCGCCAACAAGAATGCCCTCTGTCTTAAAGCGGATGCATTTACGTGCGCTGCCCTCCTCAGATGCCTAACTAGACTTTCGTACCATACAATTTATTGTACGCACACAATTTATTATGTAGAAATCAAACTGAATAGAACTATTGATGTTTATCTTAAACGGTAGAGACAATCGTATAATGAACGATTATATTAAAGGTTAAGCACCAAAGTCCATACAAGCAACAAAATAATACGCAGCACCTCCATACGCGACACAATATGTCAACTATTTCTCACATTTTATTAATTGCATCCTACTACATGAATTTATGACCAGCACTGACACCATATTATTAGATATCAGACGATGTTAAATTATTTATGATTAAAAGTGTTCACACCTTTGTAAGTATGTCATAATATTAATAATTACAAACATTTCCTTTTTAGTCGAACGAGCGTTATGATCTGCGCGTGACTCGATAAAAATTCCGAACAAATCCGTTCGATGCATTAGATACAATGAAAAAATAACGAACAAAGCAATATTTGACAAGTCAGAAGTGAAACCGCGACCTTGACATACGTGTCAATCTGAAACGCGTGTCAAACCTCAAAACGCGTGATACTAATCTACATACCGTCACCTATCACACCGTAAACACATCACCGATCCTTGCGTTACATCACTACATAATATCATCAATCAAAAACTACAAGGGCCATATGCAGATTTTATTCAAATCCCAGTGAGATTGTCGGGCTCACCCACGTGATGATATTCGCATTCAATATTCGCCTTTGAATTCGCGGCGTCGAACAATAAAAGCGCATCGACGCCGCATAGTTGTAAGGTCGACATTCGTGTATAACGACGTGTCTATTAAAGTGACACTATTTTATGTGTAGTGAAATGCATTAGGTTATTTTGCATACAAAGCGTTATAAATATTTCTTATGGCTAAGTCGTCGTACTCGGCGTTTTGAAAGCTCGGCCGGATGACACGCGTCGATACATCCGACTGTATTTTATGCGTCGAAGTGGATGTAAATGTATGTAAAGTAGAGTCGTCTCGTTATGAAGTACGGTCCTTGGAGAGAAAAGAGACAATGAGTTACTGTGTTACGAAGTGTTTCACAGTAGGTTTGTTTGTATACCGATATAAATGTATTACTAATATTACTTATCAATTATGGTCCAGAACGACAACGTCATCCGAGAAATTACTTCAAGGCATAAGTGCCAGGTTCACCGTATCTTTTTCTAATTTACAGCTCACCATAAATTATATGGCAATAAAAAGTTACAGTCGCGACCGTAGAAAATATGTATGTAACGAAAAATAATCACTAAAGTCATCAATACAGCTCTCTAAGTTAGAATTGGGTTCAAATATCATGATTTCATGAAATAGTAATTCAATCGAGCTATTTAACTTGAGGATTTTAATCGTTATACTTTTATTCGATTACATTTCGATTACATTTCGCACATTATATGTTTGTTATGGTCCCAAATTTTATTTCAAATCGTACAGCATAATATTAAGCTGAAAATGGCAAAAAACGGAATAAAATTTGAATATCGCGGACAACTCTTGCGCATGGGGGATGAGCATGAGTCTTCCGCCAAATTCAATAACTGGTTCGAAAGGGCGATATCATTATTAAAACCACTATTGCTCTTAGCTTCCTACAAAGCCATTTGGATCCTATCAACTGGCCCATCAGATGCAGTTAATAGTTTTATTACCCAATCCCAAGTCACGTACCCGACAAATGCAAGTACCTAATAAAATATAACAAGTTCTACTTAACAATTAGCATTTTACACCCCACATTACAGTGAGACAAAGAGCAAGTATTTACGTCTAAAACAGTTGATATTTAAATAGGTCCGGGCCGGGCGGAACACTTGTACGATTTGACAGGTGATAGCAGCGGACCGGTGAAATATTGCCGTTCGCCCGCGAAGCGATATCGCGCAGCTGGCGAACGATTGTGTACGGTACTCGGTAGGGCACCAGGATTCCACCCAGTGTACGCGTTTAGCGCTGTATCGGTGACAGCGAATTTATGATTTCCTCAAATGTTGATGAAGGCTGTTAGAAAATATTTCCTAGTCGTTTGAATCGGAGGCTTCTCATCTCGCGCATGGAGCGAACCGAGCAGACTGTGTTTAAGCATTTGTCTGGACTGGTTTATCTATTAAGCTTAGCATATTATTCAAATACGTGTATTCATTCCGTTTGCTATCTCAATTCGAAGCACATACTAGTGTATGCAATTAGATAGCCTAGCTTTGGTAGTGTTACCTCTTATTTGCACTCAATCGGGAGTAATAGACTGACAAATGTATCTTGACATGCGGGAAAACTTGGAACTAAACTTAAAAGTACTACTGAGTGGAGATTTTGACACGTCGCTCTTTATCGTTGTAAGTGGCGCCACCGTGAAATGTCATGATATACTGGACAACTTTAATGTCATACTAATCGTAGTCTTAGCTCATTAGACTAAAATAGTCATAGATAAAAACGATAGCTGCTATTAGTGAGCTTGGTATATGGTTTTTTTGTAACGAGTAACGTATAGTTTGCTGATATTTTAAATTAAAATAATAAAGTATCATGTTTTGGATAAAGTTTTGGTTAGATAACTAGCTGGTGGTTATTGATAAGGTTGGCAGAAAAACTTGTATCTCTTTTTTACATTCCTTTTTTAAACCTACTGTTGGCCCTGTAGTCCATTTGTAAATTCCCACTATTTATTTATTATTAATCTATGACCCAATAGAAGCAAAATTATTTTTAATCAAGCACATGGCTCTTTTAAATTCTTCCACGACTTTCAGTCTCGTATCGAGTTCACTTGTTTACTTCAGATTATGTGTTCGTCTCACAAGGTTCTAAGTTATTGACTGATCGGTACCTGACCCACTTGGGTCAGCCTGGCACACAAAGTGAATCTGTCAGTTAAATAAACAAAGCAATCATGGAATTCCTTTCATCATAACATTTTCTGTCTCACTATACTACTATGATAGATCAGATTAGTTTTCTAACAAGGTTAACTCAAGGTTACCTCTGAGTAGTCAATCCTTCGTTTCTTAATTCATGAGAAAGATAGAAAAGGCTTTGCTGAGCGTTTTGGTGGCACCAAATAGGTCTAGTTAAAATGCCAGACAACACTAGTTGTCTGGCATTTTAACTGGGTATATATGGGTATATATGACCTGACAAACCTCTATACATCCTGAGCTCTGACTTTATGACCGTACTACTCTTACATACTATTTATTTTTCAGAATAAGATTGCTAATACATATTACTATTTCTATAATATGTCAAATGTGTAAGTTGGTGGGGATGTACGGATGTTCGTTACTTAACGCAAAAAGTTTAGAACGGATTGTATTGAAACTGTACATTGTTATAGGTTATGCTTCAGATTCAGAATAAGATGGTTACTCAGACAGAGTCGCGGGTGGTACTAGTACCCAATATAAATCTACGCAAAAAGCTATTCAACTAAACTAAAGTCGTTTGGATGGATCAGCTGAGACAAGAACGGGTTACCTGATGTTCGTAGGCGGAACACAGCAACCTGTTCTTATTTGTAATACAAATATTTACATCCAATGGATCGATAACCCTTCTTACTTTTACAATGTATTGACTGGAGTATCTCGACCAGTAGGAAATATAAAGGGGGATATAATATGCAGGATACAAACTATACTACATATTAAATAGCGTTACTAGTTTTAGTAATGTATTACTGTCATCATAATCATCATCATATCAGCCAGATCCACTGTTGGACAAAGTCCTTCATCAAAGATTTCCACAACGATCGGTCCTGCGCTGCCCTCATCCATCGACCTTCTACGATCTTCATCAGATCGTCGTTTGTTTTGCTGTACACTGGTTTTTTTTATTCATTATCATCTGATTTCTTAATGTCCTAACTTACAGGTATATAATATGTGTAATATAATATAATATGCTGGACAATCCACACAGCATCATCTAGTCCCGAGCTAAGCTGCTAACACAAGCTTGTGTTATGGGTGTGTTGTGCTTGTGCATTATATACATAGATATTTTTTATTATACAGAATACTGGGAACAAATATTTGTAGATCGTTCAAACATTTTTCCCAGGGCAGGAATCGAACCCGCAACCTCCAGCATCGCAAGCGGACCTTCGCCCGCCGCGCCACTTAGGTCGTAAAAAAATATACCTACGAAACTACTTTTTGAATATATACAACAGAAATGAATCCAACAGTTATAACAGATGGAAGTAGCAAAGTAACACAGAGCCAAGTACCTAATTATCTATTTCTTTCAAATAGCTTCAGAATCCATGAGTTAGCAGTAGTAGCTATTTCATCTACATCTTCAGCCGCCACATTTTCAGTTCTAATATAGTCTTTCGCAACATCCAACATGTTTCATTGTCTCACAGCTACAATTCAAACCATGTTACAGTCAGTACCTGTACTTACTTCCTTTTGAGTTACTCCAAGGAACACGACCATATATTTGACCAAGCTTACATAGTTGATACACAAACTGTAAACAACATTTACAATCTCAACAATCCTAGTAATTTCGTACATAAAGTATTGGTACCAGTAATTGAGTAATATGGAGTTTATTAGTGAAAGCTGCTAGGGCATCCTACACGCGCGCACGCCGCTAATCGGTGTGCGCGTGCGGCTTAATTACACTCATTTGAATATTCTGTTCCGAATTTGAATTTGAAATTGTTGTGATTCATAGTTCGGAGATGTTGTTTGAAATGGGCGTCATTTGTCACTTTGTCGCCTTTAGATGGTGTTGATAGAAAATTAACAGTGGGCTTCTTGATAATCTGACTTAAGCTTTATGGCATTTCTTGCCTTTTGGAAATGACAAAATTGCAACATTATTGAAAAATATTTCAAATATCTTCGGACTTCGTTTACATAATTCTTTTATAAGTGTGTTTTTATGTCTTCCAGTTTTTTTTTTATTTTGCTTTCGGTTCCAAAGAAACCGTCAAATACTTGTCTCTTATTTACGACTAAAGAAATCGACTACACACTCAGCTAAACCACTTCTTTCGACACGCAACTAGGTCTTTCAACAAACTTAGGATGCCTATACCTAAGCTTTGTGTAACAAAACCTGAGATCCCTACTGCTTTTGTAACGGAACTGGTTGAACAGGCAGCGACGTCCACGCTAAATTAGAGACACAAGCTTCTTTGAATCCCTGCCCCCCCTTCCCTTTACCTCTTCACCCCCCTGGTCTTACGTATCAAACACAATTTGTATTTTGTAACGCAATAAGGCTGGTTTTCGCAATGTTTCAATTCAATAGACCACTTAGTTAGATAAACTAGTATTTATTATTTTGTTTCAGTTGTCCCCGCTTTCTTAGGTAGGTACTTTCGATTTTAATGATGTTGGGTAAAAGTTAGAGGACAGAAAATTTACATACAGGCGTAATGAAATAGAGGAGTGAGTCGAGCAAAGTAGTATAGAACGTAATACTCGTAATAATTATATATATTGGCCAGGAAAGGGAAGTAGTTCTTCCATAGTTCCGAGTAACAAGTCTACTATGGCCACTCAAAGCCAGAATCGAATATATTTATTCCCATGGTCTGCGATAACCCTGCACCAACCTGGGGTTGTCCTTTGGTCCACTTGCATAGTGCATACATAGATGATCGTTGGTTGGTTACATTTTAAAAGGTTGTTGCTAATTGGCTTCAGCGCCCTCGTACGTTTTTCAAAGGTCCCAACGTCGATGGGATGAAAAATTATAACAAAAATATACCCCTTATTGTACATACATTAAAGCATGTAACCCAGGCACAAGAAGAAAAAGAAATAGTTGAAGATGAAAAATAAGGAGTGTTATTCTTTGCCCTCTATCAATCTAGAAAACATGCCAACACATAATACGACGTAAATTAAAGAAAAGAAAGCCATAAAGGTACGTCTTAATGTATTTATTACTTAAGGCAGGTGTAACTTTTTACAATGAAGAAAGGATCATAGCAGCTATTTAATCGACTATAAATCGTTATAAATTATCGAGGAGTAAGATGAATTCACGTTATGTCGCCATGCCTGTATATGTGGATGCCAAACATGGCAGATGGCGCCTGAAGCTATGGAAATAAAAACTAATACAGCATCTAATTATCCCTCTACGTAAAAGACTAGTGATAAGCTGCCACCCTTTCTAGTAGAGTCTGATGTAAATATGAACCAAAAAGGAGTCAAAGATACGATCAATAAAACTCGAACGTTCAAATAATTTTAATGCCCAAGTTTGAGCTGCTTTTATTTAGGTTCGTATGTCTCAACGGTTTACGATTCAGCAAATGTATCATAATGTAGACATAAATCGTTCACGCTATGGTATCCATTACACACATAGATCACATGTGACATCACGCTCATGATTACAGCGTGTGAAGTAAAATATGAGTACGGAGATAATGCGAAAAATGTTACAGTTAACAAATAAAAGTATATCATTGCCAACAAAGAATTCTAAGGCTAGTAAAATTAAGTCATTAACGAGATAACAATCGAAGTAACATATAAATGAATCATGGTAATAATCGTAAGTTATCCTGTGGAACGTAAGGTACAGACGGCGGTCCTGACGTACCTGAGTCACAACCAATTAACGTATCTATTGTAGACGTCACATGCGTGTGATTGTCGTATATTTCAATTTGACACATGCAACCTGTATTACGCGCGAACGTGTGTTTTAATGTAATATTAATGTGTCTGTGTATGGAAGGTGAGTTTTGCAGCGCACACGGCGTTGCCTTATCCGTTGACCCACAAGCGCAAGAATTTTTTCTTGTGCACTTAGGCGTCTCTCGTTAGCTCCCGTATTTCTTGCAACGTTTTCGTCCGCGTCCGGTTTTTGTCACAGAGCATGGAGACACCTCGGCGGCCGCTGCTAGAGGTGGCATTGTCCATACTTTCCCTACAAATGAAGCGTCAGCGTTTATAGAAAAGAAACTGATGGCTTTGAATGTGGTCTGGGACAGAAATTACGCGCTCAACACACTTTTTATTAGTACTCGCGCTTCTGTTTTATGGTAAAGAGCTTGATTACTAATTTTAATCGTTCTAGTAGGTGTTTCGACTTAGTGCATCAAGTATTACGAAATAACATCACGCCTGTATACCCGGAAGGGTTGGGCAGAGGTGTACCTACAGTACACCCACATTTCACCAGTTATGTTTTTTAAGTCCTATGCATTAGGAGGTGAGCCTATTGCCATCAACCGGGCACACGTCCAGACTCCGGGCTGCTACTGAGAAACTCATAATAAAAAATCCCAATCACATATTGTTCGACCCGGGAATTGAACCCAGAATTTTATGCTTAGCAGTCGCGTTTGCAACCACTAGCCCAACGTGGAAGTCAGAAACAAATACTCAATTGTATATCCATTTGATTGGTTAAAGAAGAAAGTCTTTCCCCTCGCCCTAAGAAGAGCTCAAGAGCTGAGAAGAGCTCAATTGGATTTGGAATAAATTAAGGAGATACCTTAATTTATTCCAAATCCAATTGAGCTCTTCTTGGAACTATATCATTGTCAAGATCTACAGATATCATCCTTTATATCTTATCGATCTGGTCTTCTTCTGCACATAGCTGTTTGTACAATTTCTATGTTACCCTTATATTTTGTTTTTTTTTTTTTATTCTTGCATGTTTACACTGTCTACATTTAAATTGTGTAAAAATGACAAGTGGAAGTGCGGAGTCTCCTAATACAAGCAATTCCTTGCTTAAAAGGAGATCTCGAATAATATGTATCAAAATATATAGTAGTTGAAATAAACATTTTTATTTTATTTTTATTTATATCAACTGTGTAATTTCGGGTTTAGTGCTTAGCTCCCTTACTACATCTCGATATTGAGGAGCCTGTCGCGTACCTATTAATAAACTTCTATCAGTATTTGTGTTGCTAATTACTTCGTAATCGAATAATTCTGCAGATAAGGAAAGTGGTTCAATGTATTCAGCGTTAATTGCAGCTCGGTTATGAAATAGAGGTTTGAAAACTTTATTGATTAAGTATGACTCAGTATAAGTTTGAAGCAGTAGACTTGAAGAGTTGTGTTTAGTTTTTTAAGCCCTAACATTGAAAATAAATGCTTCAGTGCAAAGGCCGGAATATTAAAAGGAAAACAAAAGAGATCAGACTGCCATATAACCCAGTACCGTAAAACGGGGTGAATAGAATTGCAGGGGTGAGTAAAACTCGTCTTGAGCAAGCGTGGTGATTAATGCTCGTGCCTTCTCTGTGTGAGAAGAGGCCTTTGCCCTGCAGTGGGACAGTAACAGACTGGTATTATTAAACACATAAACACACAATATTATACAATATTATATAGCCCTCAAAATTATCATCATTCTCTTGCCAATTTATTTGAGGTCGGTGCATGTCTTCTTCTTCCATACATTTAAATTTGCCCTCATTTTCAGCCCTCGAAATTATGTTTGGTAGAAATAAGGCTATTTCGTAAAATACGATGATACCTACTCAGCAAAAGAAGTTTTAAATTATTAGAATTTAGTAACCATTTTATCATGTTTGCCACGAAACGAATTTTGATAAGCTTTTTTTAACTTCCTGACCTGTTAAATTGACAGGAATTTATCATGTATCTTGTAAATAGTTGAAAACCTAAGATTCATTTAGATTATTTAAACGAAATATAAGACAATGGATACCTGCAACGAGTTTCGAGGTGACTAAATATAAGTAGGTTACCTACTTTAAGTGACCTATATTTTAGGTCAAGACCGTAAAATTAACACCTAAAACTAAAAGTTAATTAGCACAAAATTGTGCCCATAAATGGTAATGAAACACACATTATTTTCAAGGCTAGAGTGACTATATTTTAAACTACGTAGATCGCTTTAAAATAGCCACAAACCCGATACTTATTACCTAAACTTAACTCCAAGTAAATATGCAAATTGTTATAACCGCGTTAATCTTCTAGTAATCTACAGTTTATTTATAAATATTGGCTCTATAAAATTACTTAGTAGATAAACGCTAATAGTTTATAGGCCATTTAACGAGCGTTTTCCTAAATTCTATCTACAAGTACATTTAATCCATCAATCAGTGTATCTGTTGGGTTTAACAAGAACTCGTAAACATCGAGTGAGTAACGCACGTCCACCATCGATTTACCCAATTAGAATCGATTCAGACTGTTCAAGTTTATATGGATATCTCGACAGAAGTGCTAATTGCCATTCCATTGCTGGTTTTATACGGACGTTACTTAAACAATCTCGCAGAAACGTCGCAATGTGTGCCAATCTGACGGTTTGCAGATATTTTTGATTGTAGAACGCCTTTTCATTGTAGTAGCCAACATTGTCGTGGTTAAAGTCGTAACATCTTTTCAACTGTAAATGATTAAAATATGGTTAATGATCGGAAAACGTCGCTTTTGACTTATCGTTAATTTTTCTGCTGTCATGTAGGTACTGCTCACGGAGCAGTAGAGCAGCTCTACTACTACAGCAGGACAGCAGAAGTAAACTAAAGTAAAGTCTAGTTGGTGACTGCTGCTACATTTCATTTATTAATAGCTTTCTGTTTTTTTACCAGTGTCTTTGCCGATGTGACGGAAAATTAGACTTACGGGAACGTACTACCAGACTAAACTATTCTACGTATGAGTAAAACATCTTCTTTCAGAGATATGATCAAGAATCTTACTCTCTTCTTAATGTAACATTTCGTTGCTTTGCATGATAAAAAGTATTTATAATGTCCTATTGAAATTATCATATTAATATTTTATGTAGGTATACAAATATGTATATTTGTATATATAAAAATAATATACCACAAACTACCAGCATATATTTCTGCCTTCTCTATTAAGTCCATCCAAATGATGTTTGTAAGAAATCGCTTATAAAGCGATTACGCGAAGCGTAGCTCTAAAAGATTTTATTTGTAAGTTACAGTAATTGTATGTTACAGTATGAGGTACAGTAAGAAGTAAGTATTCTATTGTATTTTACCCAAATTGGTTCAGTTGTTGAGGAGTGATTAACTAACAAACATCCAGACTTCTTAACAATACTCACTTCACTAACACTCATCCACAGACTGGATATTAGTATACCTTACCTGATAACCTTCAATTAACCCGTGCGGCTGTTTTTATTGAGCACTAAGCTCCTTAAAACAATACGCATAACTCAATGTCAATCCATGAATTTCAGTACATTACCTATATAAAAAAAAGTCAGTTTCAGTAAATTCTGACCATCACATCGGCCATTTAACAAATTACCCAACAAAAATAGCATCGTAATAGAAAACATGTCTGAATCTTAGCTATTACTATCGTTAACTTACTAATACGCTAAAAACAAGTGAATGTGCATTCCTGTCTCAACATGGCTTATGACTGTGTTGGGGTCCATATACGTCGGATGTCGGGGTCTACTGGGTCTCGATGACCGGCCAGTTCTCACCCAAGTGATGAAACACGATCGCTGGAATACGTTCCACGCTCAGGGAATCTGTCTAGAAAAAAATTGTACCGCCGCGCCGGCTTTATAGGGTTAGTTTTTTTGTGGTTGTGGTCGTGGTTGCAGTGCGGGCGGGTTAGTTCTGTTTAGACGCTTGGACATATAAAAGTGATAAGGCGAATCCGCTTTTCCAACATATTTTTTTTGTCTACTTATTATTTAAGTTACTCCCAGGGATCAGAGGCTCTATAATATTTAAAATAAAATATAATAATACTAAAAACGTTTTCGTTTTTAGGTAGAAAAAAAAAGAAAAATCGGTCTTTAGACTTCAACTTTCCACAATTTTCAAAAGAGATACATGGTATGATTTTAAATTGTAGAAGTCTCACTATGTATTAGTGGCAAACTATGCTGGTTCCTGTTTATAAATACGAACCCGAATATATTTTGTTGTTCATGGTTTTATAAACAATGCATAAACAGAGAAAATATCCTTAACGTGGATCCACAAATCGCTTCCCTAACCACAGCTAGCACTACGACCAACTCCTAAGCCTACAGCATCCCTCCCATATAGAGCGGTAGCGTGCTGATTAGCCGAGCGAATATAGCCTTTAATTACAATGCAATTAAACAGTCAACTGCACTAATTGACTCGATAACATCTTTAGCTGCGTGTGCTGAGGTGCGGTACGTTTTTTGCAGTGAGCGATACTGGGCAAAAAATAGGTTAAGATAGAACTTTTCGGTAGGGAAAGAGTTCTGCTGGTTTAGTGCCATCTTATATCTTTTGTTTATAATTTTACCTTCATATCTACGTTACACCTTTACCTTTTTTTTATTGTACTTTTTTATAAATATTTTTTTAATCTGTTCATAAAGAAGTATGGGTTCTGTCACATTAATATAAAATATGGTAGCACTAACCAATCATTCCATTTTACAACGTATGAAAGTCTCTTTTTATACTTTATTTTTTTATTTAAAGAAACAAATATCATTTAATTTTACTTCATTGTGTTATAATGTTACTTAAGCGTCGGTAATTGTTTATTTACCATAAAAAATGCATCTTTCCCTGTAGACCAATAATAAATGATGTAATGCGATATTTATTCTTGTAAATTGGATTTTACAAACACTTTCATTTATTTTTTTAAACTGGGTCTGTGTTTCCTTATCTTAGTACTGTGAAAAGAAATACCAAAACAAACTCAGAGGTCACAGTCTCTTTTAAAGTCTAGACATTATCTTGATCAGCTCATGTGAGTTAGTGTAAATTATGGGGTATTTCTATCATCCTCAACTGACAAGACAAATGATGGAAAAACAAATGAATTGAATGACATTTAGGAGAAAAAGTAAATTGATTGCAATCTCATAGAACTTTCTTTACCCAACTACATTAACGCCAAAAAGAGAGTACTTAATAGTTGCTTACAACGCCACGGTTTTCTTATTCGTCTTGCGGAACACAAAAAATGTGTCAACTCGCTTCCGTTACAGTTACAAAAGAATGCGTTTTTTCTATGGCCACCCACTAATTAGGTCGAGTGTTCGTCTCGCGTGGAAATTTTGTAATGTATCCTCAGCCTTATAAGGGTTTAAAAATAGAATCTAGCTGATTCAGATACTCATTCATTGGTGATTGCATAATGTGTATGGTAAGACTGCGTTATGGCGATTGGCTGATCTTCATTTTAGGTCTTTAGTACACTCAATTTTTATCAGATTTTTAAAGATAAAGCTAAAGATTCATTTGATGTATGGACACATAAGCATGATGCATAGATATGCACATTTGGCTGGAGATGCGATTAATACAACATGTTTTTCCATAATGTTTTAAAATACAAAACTGTTTAAAATATTTAATTGGAAATTATACATTTTGTTCTGTGTGTTTGACTGACTCACTGCCGTTCACTAAAATAGATTTTGTACTGCTTTTCTTTATTTTTTTTCTTTACCCACTTAAACTGATTTTGACGTTATTTAAAAACAAAATCCCGCAAATAGTCGAGCTTCAAGGGAGGTTCAGGTCCATGCACCAATACATCGTGTATTGCGGAAGTCACAGTACGTCCCAGTGCTATGTTGACGACACGGTTGGCGCAGTGGTTGAGGCATCGGCTGCTGCGCCGCGTGTTGTGGGGCAACGTTTTTTCTAAAAAAAAAAAATATATATATATATTCGTAGGGCGAAGGAATTAACATTTCTGGCAAAACTTCAACCAAGTTTGTATCAACAGTTATCGTAATGCTAATAAATCACTATTATTCACATTAAATCTTAAGTAGTGACAGATCGCCAGCCTAACGCCTACATCTACCACAATGACACATATTCTTCGAAACAGAATTGTATCAGAACATAAATTGGTGACAAATATGGTAAATTACAAAGATAGCCACAATAAATATATTGTGTTCATACATTTTACGATTGCGAATGCTAATGATATAAGTCATGATATCATTAAGGGTGCAGCTGACATTCTGTCTCCTTTAAAATACATCTAAGAAATGAGCCGCTGTCGTACATTGGCCTTCCACGTCGATTTCCCTATAATAAGTACTGCTTACACTGCTACTGTAACGAGCAACGGAAAACACAGAAGGAGCATGCTTTCATCCAAATCAAATCAAAATTCATTTATTCAGATTAGGCTGAGAATCAGCACTTTTTGAACGTCAAAACGTTTACATATGACAGTCCCCCAAAAGACCCACCCTTCACCACTTCCTAATGTTTTTGCTGGGAAGAAGAAGTGGCGGAACAAACTCCCCAGCAAAACTTTATATTGCCTGTATTAATTAAAGACCACTGCTTCTTTGGTCTAGTGGTCGAAAACGCGACTGCTAAGCATGAAGTCCTGGGCTCGATACCTGAATCGAGCATTGTGTTGTTGGGATTTTTCGTTAGGAATTTTTCAGCAGCAGCCTGGAGTCTGGATGGGTGTCCGGTTGGTGGCAATAGGGTCACCCCCTATGACATGGGACACCACATATTAATGTAGCAACACCTCACAACCTGACCAATCGCTGGGGGAACATAGGCGTGATGTTATGTAATTAAAACGATTGACAGGCTTTTCAACCACGAAGATTGCAAACCAGATTTAACTGACCAGTCTTCAAGGTCTGGTAGTACTGAGGAGCTTTATCATCATCATTTCAGGTGAGAGACGTCCACTGGACATAGATCACCTTAAGCGCAGTCATATCGACTGGTACTGATCTCGCATCCAGGGCATTCCCGCGCTGTGGTGAATTTTATACGGCGTCAAAAGTTACCGGGAATCGCATCATCGACCAGTTTCGCAAGAGCCAATAAAGGCCATGAAAATCACTTTGACGAAGGTTTGTATCGAGATTTGTCCTCACTATAAAAAATTTAATTCTTTTTTTATGACCCAACTTATGGCAAGATTGACTGTATTGACCCTGGTACGTGGTCCTGCGCGTGAGTCAGTATGACTTTTATTACTATGTGGCACAATCGGACGTAATCAGTATCGAAGCAATACATGATGTAAGGAAGGAAGTTTGTGCAAAAAGTGTAACATATAAATGACGATCATCTGATGAAGACATTACCACACATTTGCGAAAAAATTAAAAGTAGAAGAGCTAAAAGTTGTGGGCCAGGATAGCGGCTGGTCCTGTGAAAAAGTTTTATAAAAAAAGAAAATGCTGGACAAATCCACACAGCATCATCTAGCCCCAAGCTAAGCAGAGCTTGTGTTATGGGTACTAGATAACTGATATACTTAATACAGTACATTACATAGATAGATATTTTTCATTATACATAGCAAATACCCAGAACACCCGGAACAAATCTTTGTAGATCGTACAAACATTTGTCCCAAGGCGGGAATCGAACCCGCAACCTCGTGCGTAGCAGGCGGACCTTCGCCCGCTGCGCTACATAGGTCGTCAAATTATACGTCGTTATATGTCGGTGATACTAGTCTTTAATGGCATCATAATATATCTAGCTCCACGCCTGTATTCCCAGATGGGTTAGATATCCCGATGTCCCATGTTATTGCCCTAACTACATAGGACTTTTGCTATAAACCACTCACAACTCTAGACTCTGGTCTGCTACTTAAAAATTCCTGGAATTTAAACCAATAACGCTGCAGGATAAATGGAACAATTGTTTTCTTTTGGAAATTAGAAGAATTTTCTGCTAAAGACCGGATTTTATGAAAGATTTTCGTAATAATACGAGCTGGATACAAAGACCATAGTCCATTTAGGACGGTTGAGATTTTTTTACCGGCTAACCTAAGGGTCAATTATTCACAGGCAAGAATAAACCTAGTTGGGTAACCACGAGATATTTATTATTCTAAATTTTTTCGTAAAAAAATTTGTACTTGATTTTGTCATCAAGTTCAGAATAGTAAATAAATAATCATAAAATCGTTATTATCATATCTCAAAAATAGCTCTCAACCAATCAGCGCATTCGTTAGTGCATAACGTTCATGTCAGCCAATGACTTTAAAACACATCATTGTGGTTCGCTATAAACCTAAGATACACTGGTATCTTACAAAACTATACAACAGCTCCAGATATCCTGCGACAGATACGTATGCAACAATATATCCTAACTAATATTATAAATGCGAAAGTAAGTTTGTTTGTTACCTTTTCACGCCTAAACCACTAAACGGATTTCGATAAAATTTCTAACATAGGCTACTTTTTATCAACAAACCACGCCGGCGTAGTCGCAGGCGGAAGCTAGTATATACATTATTTTTTTCATAAATTTTGATGATGTGCCTTAATCAACGGGTGGTAAAGGGTTCACTACATTAGTATTCCTCATCTACATTTTTTTGTAACAATTTTTTTGGTTAAAACCATGTGATGCACCCAATGTGCAAGGTGTAAAGCTGTTTTTGACGTGAAAGATCAGCAGCGTCACAATACCTGAAAAAAAATCTCCCAACAGCTCTCAGTCCATCAGACACAGGTACCTTATTATGTCACCAGGAAAGCCGCTGCCTTAGCCCCTTAGGTCCGTAGTACACAATGGCGTAGTGGTCGACACGGCACACGCTACAAATAAGATCGCGGGCGACACGTCATGCGGATTGCAGAGATTAGGTCAGTTTGTGCCCGCGCGGTTCTGTTGGAGCATTCGATGCTGTGGTTAGTAAGTAAATAAGTTCTGAGTACTGGCAAATGCTTGCAGTGACTGGAAAGGTACACTTGTGTACTACTGGCGTATCTAGTTATGTATATCTATATCCTTACACCTATGTATGTTCGGGTTAAAGTTTATTTACCTATTTTTTGTAGTAATTATAACATTTGACATATCACACACGACAAATATTCACCACACACCGCACTTTCACCACACACACATTACACATAAACATAATACTCATCACACGACACATACATAGTCACAATGTTCAATCACTCTTCATTTATGCACTTGATACTGAAAACTTTCTTGTCGGAGTCCTGGTGGCCTAAAATACAGGCTCCAGCTTAGTTTAGGCACCAGTCTCCCACAGATAAATAATTATTAATATTTTTAAGTATTAAGTTTTTCTTTGTATTTATTTGTGGCAGAGAATAAAAGTTTTTTATAACAAATTATTGTTATGTTATTTATAACCTATGGGTATGCGATACGTGATAACAAATAAATAATAAAATATCCGTGTGGTTTCCGTGTCTCGAAAGACCATCTCAGACACTAATCGTGAGTTTATGTACATATGTCTGTAACAACATAAGATATAAGTTCATTATATCGTAGTACTTTGACAATCTTCTAAGTTCAACGTCTCAAAAATGTATTCACATCCTAAATTAGATCGACTATAGTGACTGCAACAAGAGTCCAGATACAGGGCACACGAGTTCGCGTGCCGTTGCGACAGTGCCGCGCCCAACCACCGGTACCACCAGTGATGTGCGTGCAACAATATCGATCTTATTACATATCGATACATAGCACACTTGCATCAAACAGCGGCCGAACTAAACTGCGAGACATGAGGGTTCGCGTGTTGCGACACCACCGCGCCTAAGCTAATACTAGTGATGTTCGTACGCTAAACAATATCGTTTACATTGTATATCGATAAATTGTAGAGTAGTGTGCAGCAGTGACTTAATAAGATGGACGGCTGCTCGTGCAGCGGTACTAGTGAAGTGCGTGCATAAATATCGATTACGTTGCGATTCGATACCTAGTTAGCTTGTATCATAGTGACCATGCCATATCTAAGACACACGAGTTCGCGTGTCGTTGCAACAGTGCCGCGCCCTGCTAGAGATGTGCGTATGTAGGATATCGATATATTTCCGCATCGACCGCCATTCGTAACGGTCTCTGTTTCCTGACCAATTGCTTTTGTATCACGTGAGTTTTGTCGGTAAGGAATCTTTGTTACATGTTTACAGTAACTTTAATACTGTTACATACGAAAGATTTACCGATCAAGATTTTGCCTACTATTATGTCATATTGACTGCAGAACATACCTAATATTACTAAATCCGGGGCTACGGTTTCAAAACGAGATAATAGTAAGATTATTTTTATTTTACGTCACTTTTCAAAAGTTTCTTCATATATCTGAACTTGGGCTTCTCTATGAGCGTTTCAATTGTATCCTATCGCCCCGTAACCATACTTGGTCTTATTTTTTGCCGGAAATTAAGTACATGTTAACTTTAACTATTGAATTAATGTCTCACGAAATAAAATAAATTAATAAAAATAATGCAAATGTTTTCTATTAACTACAACACTACAAATTGAAGCGATAGCACAATAATTAATTAGATGTTAGTTTTTGCAACACCAGCGCACGCGCCGCAAGGTGTTTCTACAAAAAACTAACAAATAAATACAACAATCATGATTATTTTGTTTTGTGGTGGTTTCTTGGTGTACATTTACTCCGAGGAAATTAAATAAATACACATAAGGTAGGCATTGGTATCAAACCAGAAATATCCAGATAAAATCACCTCCTAATTTTTTGGTTACCTACCAAGCATAGGTTGTCCGGTATGAGATTAGAATGTTTACCACCATATTATTATTTAATTTTATCTTTAAAGTAATAATTATTATAAAGCCTTCTTAATTTACATACCCATATTCATTATTTTCTTACATATCAAATGTTGTTAGTAGTATCTATAATTTAGTTTTAATTAGTAGTAATTTCACTCAAACTAATTATATTGTTAGTATAGTTAGTTAGGTATTTTCGGTGATATGAATTTCGCTTTGAGTGTTGGCCTTCTCCGGCGTAGTTCTTTATCTTCGCTTTTACTCATCCAGTCTTTCCCTGCATTCCCAACGTTTATTTGGTCTTCCAACTTTCCTTTTGCCAAGTATTTCTTTAAAATATGACACACCGAATCTTCCTTCCTCCTCATTTTCCTTTTATACCTAATTTACCACGGAAGAACGCTGATTTCTAAGGTTTGTACCTAGTTTGGAATTCAGCAGTTCATATTGCTTCAGCACCATGCTTTACTCTCTAAAATTTTATTTGTATGTTAGATCTTAGTAATATTAACTTTATAAGGATGTATTGTACTGATGTAAAATTCTTCAGTGCCTATATTATAAACGTTATAATTAATTAGATTTTTATAAATTTTACTTATATTTTTTCAATGATTAGATAGATATGTATATAGCTAATGTGCTATAAAGACCAAGGAAATCCTCAGATATGCTTTCCGAAGAATTTGTTGGACCATAATGGTTTCCTTTATAATCACATTCTTCGTTCATCATAAAATAATAACTGTGCTACGGCATATCTCATAAAATTCTTTAGTTTCTATATTATTAAGATATTATTGAATTGTTGTGATACTGAGTGGCTCAGAATAATGTGAGCTATTCGCTCAGTATTCAGGATCTCCGCAAAGCTTAGCGTTCGTCACGAGCGCGTCGCCATTTTGCTAATCGATAGTGGAAATACCTACTGCTATACCGATGAGTGTCAATGGAAAAATATCGAGTAAATCATTAAATATAATAATAATACCAGCCTGTTACTGTCCCACTGCAGGGCAAAGGCCTCTTCTCATACAGAGAAGGCACGAGCATTAATCGCCACGCTTGCTCAAGACGAGTTGGCGATTTCAAACTTATATTAATTATAAGTCCAGGTTGTCTCACGATGTTTTCCTTCACCGATGTGTGATGTCAAAGATTAACTTAGAAAGTACAATCATTCAGAATTGAAAAAGTCACATTGGTACTTGCCCAGGTTTGAACCCATAACCTTGTGCACGAGAGACGTGGCCTAAACCATTGGGCCATCATAACCCCTGGTAAATAATTTAATTTATATTATTATTTTTGTAAGTGGGAATAATGCTCGTTGTCACTAACACAAGTTGACATTGAACTGTCTTCTTCTTCTTCGCGTGAAATGATAAATGATGATATATGATATTTATTTCTGTCAATAGATTTTTACACACACTTTTACACGTCAACAAGTAAAATATTTTTTTAAACTAGGTTGGTGTTTCGCTAGCTGACTACTCTGAGAAGAAACGGCGACAGAAACTCAGAGATCACAGTTTTTTTCAGAGTCCAGGCATTGGTTTTCATGGTTTGATCATGTGAGGACCATGTGTCCGAGATGGTCTGATGAGGAGAGAACCACACAGATATAGGTAATTAGGTACTGTTAAAGATCTACAAAAGGCTTAGTTGGTACCAAGGGCTTGACGTGCTTTCTGAGGCTTGGAGGGTTCCCAGTAAAGAAAGGTTGGTCACTCATGGACTGATCTCGGTAAGCGTTGTTTTATCTTGAAGATCTTACTCAGCCGCAAGCGCCTCTAAATAATAAGTGTGTCTTATTACTAATTGAATGTCCTTATAACTAAGTTGGTATACATAGTTACGTATCAAGACGGTCACCAAGCCCCACCTCGTTCCCGCGCATGTATGACGAGATGACGATATAATCAGTTCAGCACGATCCATCACGGTACTGTCAAACTTAGTCGATCGTGTACTAAGTGCCCACTTTATCCTGACCCCTCAAAACAGCGCTGATCGATTCACTTTTTACCCACTTTCATGTAGTTCCATATTCCGCCGGATGTCAACTCAAAATGGTGGTTGTGTACGTCTCATGTGTTCTCCGTGTTTTTTACGTGTCATTAACGTGGGACAGAATATTTAATTAGCTAATTAATATCCGGTTTGAACTTACGAAATGAGTACATCCGTGGTGGTTTCTAAGAGAACTCTCGTGGGTTCAGGTAGTAACGGTCCAAGGCTAACTTCCCTTACACATGTAAGGGAAGTTAGCCTATGACCGTGAGACCAAAGTCAGTGAGAGAGAACAGACAGAAAAAAAGGATCAGTGACGAACCTTTAAGCCTATGATTATTGACAAGACAAATGAAGACTTCTCACTATTCTATGAATTACTTACCTTTTGTGCGTATCTTCTTTTACATAGCTTCTGTGGAAACACAACTAGAAGAAGCGAAAATTAAATGTCCAATAAAGCCAGCTTGGATAGCTAAACATATAAAAAGTACTGCACTTATGTCTTTGCTACTTCACCAATTTCAAATAGAAAAAAGGTGAAGGAAATACAGTTTATTGTCCCTAAATGAAACGCACTGGAAACTTAAAATACTCACATTAATATACAGTAGTAAAAATTTAAAACTAAAAAGTTTTAAAACATTGTATAAAATAAAAATTATATCAATAGGCAATTCTTTGACATTTGAATCAAGAACATAGCAGATCGTTCTCATAATAAACAATTCATCTACCGTTCTCAATTTTATCATAATTATCCCGTTGCAAACAGAACACGATACCAATAGGAAGTGCCACAGCCTCTCGGAGACAAATGCAGTAATCAGTACGCTAACGCCCACAGCCGCTGCAGTTGGTACACTAATTCCATCATTTCAATTAGGTATACAAACGCGAGGGCGGATAATCAGCAGATAGGCTGTGTTCCTTTCACTCTTCAGATAGCTATTAGATAAACATCATAGGAAAATTAGTTTATGTTTGTATATTGCTTTGTTGTAAACGTCCCTTTGTGCCAAGTGAGTATTTACCGCACGAATTGGAATCAATTGTAACCGGTCATCATTTTGGACCCAATAATATCAGTGTTAATTTCAAAAAGTGGTACTGGGCAACTGGACTTAGCCCAGTTGTTAACGTCACTTTGTGCCTAATAGCCTAGCTTTGGTCTGTCGATTTTTTCTAACTCCTTCGCTGTTATTTTCTGATTAATTTCGCTGCGCGATCAAAGACAGTTGAAGCGTTGCTACGGGACTCTTTGGGCTTCATACACTCGAAGCTTTTCTGGTGGTCGCCACTGTTGATTCTGGTTTTCAGGAGTTGTTAGGAAATAATGTGGCGGGCTTGTCCCAGCAAAAAAAAGTAATATTGTATTATTAATAAAACTTTAATAAAATATTTTTTAAACTCTCCAGTGCTTTTTGTTGGTGGTCATAAGAACTAAGGTTCCTACTGAACGTTCTTATGGGTATTACATTTCCAGTTAGATATCACGTTTCTAATAAGAACGGAAAATGTTTTTGTCTTCTAGTGTTTGTAAGTATATACCCCTTAAGTCGGTGCTACCTATAACTTTATCGAGGACCACATAAAACATAACATCTTGCCTTAAATCTCCAAAAGGATAGAAAGAGGAATGTAGAGTTTACCCTACGTAGACCCGATTTTTGATAGTTATATTTAAGTACTATCCGGACACAAATCCAGACTTTGGACTGCTGATTGAGAAAATGCAAAAGGAAAAACTCAAAAACACTGCCAGAATCTAACCCAGAACCGCATACAAAGCACCGTAGACACTAGAACTACGAGGCAGTCGAGTTTACCAAGGACCAATGACATCAAAATACAAAAATAACATTAAGGTGTAACAGGATCTACTCAACATTAAAATTATTATTATTTATTAGATCAATCAATCGGGCCTTGCCCAACATAATAATAATAATATACACAACATACGATAAGCTGCCATCCTGACCGTCCAGCATCCGCAAAGTTTCCGACCATACGTCATAACTTATAAGTCATAACTGCCCAGATATCGTTCAAACGGATGTGGCTCGTAAAATTATAATTTCTGATTTATCTCAACGAAGTGGGTGGACACTCTTGTATCAGTAATCAGTGGCTGACCAATTAATACAAGTATTTTACCTGCTCTATTTTTATAATATTGCCACTCATTGATTTCAGAGAATCGCTGCAGTTCTCATAATGAAATTACGCGTATGAGTGGCGGTAAATTATTGTCAACTCATTTAAACTGAGCTGCTCCAATTGCTACACTTAAAAATGAACCAATTTTTTCTGTCACTTTTAATTTTGAACTTTAATCGCATTGTAATAATGACAACGAAAAACAACATTAAAACTTTTGCACGAAAAAATGGAGCAGTTCATATTAAGCCGAATCGACTTCCTGACGGTTTGTCACATCGCAATCTCGATATTAAAATGTTTCGAGTTCCCATTCTCATGATTTCAATTGAAAAACTCATGTCAACGAAAAGTTAATGAAGTTCTTAACGACGACGAACGAACAGAAGGGAGATTTATTGCCGGACTAATGACCAGGCTGTTACAGAAAAAAATATATAAAGAACAAGTCCAGATATAATTGCAGCGAGCGAAGTTGTGTTGAAGTATGAACATTAAACAATACAACAATTTGTATTGACATTGCAGATTATAGTGTTAAATATTGTTTAACTGCATAGTTGCGAATACGCGTGGTGGTTAATGCTCGTGTCTTCTTTGTACAAGAAGAGGAGACTTTTGTCCTATATTGTGACAATTATAGGATGTTATTATAGCTGCTAAGTTTTCAATTGTTTAATGTGAAGCGGGATAATACATTCTGAGTCATAGACAGGATTTTAGGTCACTCAAACTGTCTGATAACAGACAAAATCATTGTATACTAGCTGCGCCCTGTCGTTACCCGCTGTTAAAATTCACATTCATCAAACGTGCGAAATTAAAATAGCCTAGGTTTTCTGATATTTTCCACTTTTCTGCGCAATTGTATTATTATTATTTTTTTTTTTTTGTTTTTTGAAAACGTTGCCCCACACTAGGAATTTCTCCTGTGTCGTGGGTGCGTTTACAAACATTTAAAGTCACATACACGAACAGCCAGACCCGGAACAACTATCTGTAGGCCATACAAATATTTGTTCCGTGCGGGAATCGAACCCACGACACGCGGCGCAGCAGTCGATCGCTCAGCCACTGCGCCAACCGTGCTGTCATTTATTTCCGTAAGAACCTTCTACAAAGTATAAGAGTAAAAAAAAAGATGAATGAAATCTGTAAAATCGTTCTCAAGAATGGCATGACCAATTCTATCAGATCCAAGAAACTATGACCGTAGTATAATAAGTCAAAATACACGTGTCACAAGTAACTTGGTAATTGAAAAACTAGATAAAAATTACAGACCCAAGATGAGATCTATATAAGTTAATAACGACCAAGTATTTCAGCATTACCTTCAAGAATTTGTGCAATATATCACATGTTGCATTTAGTAAGGGCCACTTGCCCACTATGACATTTGCAAGGGCCAGCTAATAAGACACATTTCTCGTGTAGGGTGTACCCACGATTGTGTAAAACGGGACACCGTGGCGCCTTGTGCGGGAAGGACGGACAATGGCCGCGGTGTCAGACCGATAGCGTTGTTTTACATGGAAATCAAATGTGGGCGGAATACTTAGGCAAACGTAGGTAGGTATTCAAAATCGGAGCCTTAATAAATTAAAATTATTTATAAAGCGAAAACTAAACCTGTAACCTAGTGTGGGGCAACGTTTTATTTTATAAGGAAAGGAAAGGAAGGAAGGAAATCATTTTTAAACAGTTACAGACTGTAATATTGACGATACAAAAACTTGGGGTTGAGATGGTTTTATAAATTTAAATAATGAATGTGGATATTTTTCCCAAAGATTTTTTAAATTAAATCATTTGATGAATATTATATACATAGTGACATGAATTATATGTATGTACACTTTGTAAAATATTATATTATAATTATTATTTATCCCATATTTTGGTGTCGCTTTGAGTTTCTTGGGATTGAAAATGTTGTCTATAGGTCGAAAAGTAAACATTATCTTGCATCCGCTAGTTTTTCTGAGCTCTACTTATAACTTTGGCTCAACAAAACTGTCACTCTCCTATCCTTGTTCTTTTTCTACACCTTTTGTTTTTGTATGCCTCCTTTTCATGTAACCCAACCCTAACACATAGAGTGGGCAGCGCAGTGACTACATGTCGCGATAGTGTCGCGAGATTCCTAGCAAGCAAGACCTTATTGAGAATGTACGCGAAGCAAATGCAGCGTGGTCACATCACTATTTTATTTATGTTGACTGTTTATTAAGATTGAGAGAATTTCAGCTTTTAAGCCAAAATTACACTGTATTACCAATCTGCGTGTGTGAAATTAATTCTCAACTTTAATTAGGTAATTAAATCTTTACTGGATCTAGGAGATGAACGTAACTCGCCAAAGGTGCGCCAGTTCTTAACTTCTTATCCTAGACAATGAGGCGTGTCAGGGACCGGACTCAATCGCCCACTTAATCCTCTATTATAGAGTACCGAGGCGGCTGCGCGTGCGCTCAAACCGGCCGCTCGATAATAAGTGTAATTGCACTATCTGCGTCCTTGTTCCGTCCTTGCTTTCACTGATAACGCCGCTCGCTCGAGGTTATCACTTATATAATAATGAGTGATTAAAATCTTTCAAAAGGTCAAGCTTTTTTGTTGACCCTTGCGCTAGTGAACTGATTTTTGACATTTAATTGAGGATCGATTGCGAACTTGCAGGTTTTTATTGACTGATCAGTTCCAAGGACAATATGTAGACTTTTACTTTTTCTGATTTTTACTTTTAGCTTGCACAATTGACGTTTTGAACCTGCTATTGTAAGGGAATCTTGACATGGTACAGTATTTTCGTAAGTGTTCGATGGCTATCACTTTTAAAGTTTATTTTGTAACCGCACGTGTAAACTTTATACAGTTTGTAGGTCAGCGGTTACAATCGAACATATAATATGAAATGTTTTAATGAAGACTTCGCCAATCGCGAGTTAGTAAACATTGGAAGACGTCTCTGATTGGCTCTTCGGAAGCGTGTCCTTTTAAACTCGCGATCTTACATTAGACACAGGTAATCATTGGTGGATTGGCAATTAATAGAGGCATTTAAAATAACCTATGATGGTTGTTCATGTAACGATTTCGCTTTACTGTGGTTCATCCTTCATGGTATGATGTATTTAGTAACTTACATTCAAATAAACTCACGTATTCTGATTGCGCAAGCAATTAAAGCTATGTTCATAGTTTAAGTTAATTATAATGAACAAATGTAACGGCTTTATTTCCATCTCATAATTCTACTGTTATTTAATAGTAAAGTTCAGGTTTTAGAAAGAGAAATTATACTAGATAGGGGATATAATCACTAACATTATGTATGTGTTGATCCTAAGTACATTTTCTTTAAACTGACCCAAAGGAAAGATCAAGAAGACATTTTAGTGTACCGACTGTAGTAACAGACAGCGCCACCTACCGTAACAAGCCTGAAAGTACAATAATCCTTAGGTACAGAAGCTATCTCAAACTATCAAATTTTCCCAATTTAATTTGACCGAATGGGGTAGTTTGATGTGCTGGCCTCTGTACAGTAAGCCAAATGGTAATATTTTTGCTTTGAGCTGGCCTAGTGCACTACGGCTCTTTCGTGTACCCTTAAAATATATAATAATAACCACATATTCAGGTAAAGTAAAGTAATGCCACTAAAATGTGTAAAATCACTTTGATTGTGGAAGGTATTTGAATTTTTCTGTATGAAGTTTTCAAATTAATCATCCCATATTTTCTATTCGTAGGGTAGATTATGTTTTAATTAGGACCAACTTTGACAATACCCTATCCAATACAAAAATAATCTACAAAATCGGAGTACACTGCAAAAAGAAATACGTGGTCAAACATAAAAAAAAAATATACATATACGTACCTGTCGAATTGAGAATCTCCTCCTTTTTATTTCTCGATTAAAAATTGTAGGAATTTTCAACACAGACACAACAATCATGCTGATTCTACAGGCAACGGATACTGATTTCTTGATATGAATACGCACAACGATCACCAATCCATCTACCAAACTATAACGATTTTTCTAAGTCACTGTAACAATCAAAATCAAAATTCATTTATTCAAATTAGGCTGAGAATCAGCACTTTTTAAACGTCAAAACGTTTACAAAAGACAGTCCCCCAAAAGGCCCACCCTTCACCACTTCCTAGTGTTTTTGGAAGAAGACGTGGCGTAACAAACTCCCCAGGAACACGTCCGTCTGATAGGTCTGAAGAACTTGAATCTATACTGTAGCTTGTGTGTTGTAAGCTGTGGTTACCTGTAATTGAGTGTGCATTATAGGATAGTGTTTACTGTATAAGTTATAATTTTGTCATAATTTAATTGTCATGTATTTCTCGTTGGTGATCCTTAAAATTAATAAATAAATATACAACATATGTCATCAGCACAGCCCAAGTTCCGCAGAAGATGTTTACGAAATCTAGCAGCGCATTCCCCACGATGACTAACGTTCTCAACAACTGAGTTATCTCATGTACCTATCAAGAGTAATGTGATGATATTTAGAATCGTGTCACCGCCATCTTGCGGTAATTAAGCGAATACCTACGTGGGAATTCTAACATTAGGTTCACTTGGTAGTGGGCCATCACGAACAAACTTTATTACATATTTGTGTAATTCGAGTGTCGTTATTACGTCGGCATGTGGCTCGCAAGACTGGAGTTTCTCTATAAAAAGAGTCAGTAGTGTTTAATTTGGGTAATTGTGTAATTTGTTTAAGCTATTTCAACTGCTATAGCGTCTTCAGTGAATTCGTTGTCCAACGCCATGTCAGCCAGTTTAGATAAGTAAACAACGACATATAAATGAAGGTGTTTCGTACAATGTGACAACATATCCTTGGTGGTATTCAAAATTTCTTCCATATTCTGAAAAATCTGAATGTTTATTTTAAGTCTTTTTTTTTATTTGAACATTGCCTTAGCTAGGATTTTCTCCTGTATCGTGTGTAACAAAGATTTAAACTAACATGTACAAACAGCCAGACCTGGAACAACAACCTGTAGGCCATACAATTATTTGTTTTGTGAGGGAATCGAACCCGCTACATGCAGAGCAGCAGCTAATCGCTCAGCCAACACCTATGTTGACTAAATTGAACATGCTGTGATTCTGAGACAATTGTTAAAGTAACTACTAAATCATAATCATTATATAAATATAGCAAATAAGAAGATATCGCGAAGATATACGATAAGCAGCGAATTTTATTTCGTGAGTTATTTTGATGCATGTGTTGATTGTTGACCTTAACTTTAGCATAGAACGCTTACTTCTAAAATCTCTAGACTCAGGATTACATTTTTTCCCGATTAAAGAATAAAGCTGTACCTTCAGCGTTATACTTTCCATCCTCAGCGCTCTGTTGCCTCGTGATATCAGCTTTTACCACTTCCAGACTGCTGACACCTTATGTAAAGCCACTTTTTATTAAATTGAAGTTTCTGAACTATTTGCATGATTTTAGTGTAATTTCTTCAGGGTTCACTTGAGTATGTAAAGGTAGTTATAAATTAACACAACATAATTTGTATAGTATTGTTTTATTTTTCAATGCGTTTACAATATTTTATATTTTTTAATTGAACTTGAAATTAAATAGGTACAAGTGTACTTAACATACAACTTTATCGTGTGACGTTAAAACCTTATCGAACTAGTGCCTCCGAGTGATATGATTACAAATATCTTACTTCACAAGTATTGCATTCAAATCCTTTATAATACACGGTCCAAAGATACAAGCTTCAAAATCTATTATACAAGTGTGTACCGGCCCTTATGTGATACGTGTAGGTACATGCAAGGAGGTTGTGACTGACAAATGACAACATTATTGTTTTTTTTTTTTTAAATTACTGTTCGTCATCAAAGTCTCAAAGACAAAGAAACGTTTAAACTGTGATACTAACTATACCTAGATAATAGTCGTAAGGAATAGCAACGTGAACGAAATTACTTTGCAGAAAATCTTACGAAGTTATTTCTTATATTTATATTACATTTTCTAAAGATACATTTAACTTTTTATAGGATCCTTATTTATATTACAATAAGGATCACTATAATCTTTGAGCCTCGATTTAATATAAAACACATGATATGCATTTTGTGTATCGCAAACTCCTATGTACAACTATAGTGTAAATAACAAATTTAACGAAATATTATTTCATTCATTGATTATCTAAAGACGCAAAAAACAAACGATTTTATTCACAATACCAATAATTACTGGATTTATTGCGTACAATAATTTTGACCAAATAAATATCTAATAATTTTGGGATAAAGAAACACTTTGGTAGTTTAAATTGACTAAACGAGCAACCTTAATAATTTGTAATCATTTTTTATAAAATATAATGAATACACCAATACCGTACTTCTGTTTTCGTATCTCATTGACGTCAAATTAATTTGTGTAAATTATATTTTTTTTAAATATAATTTAAAATAAAAATATAATAAGTTCCTTCGGATTCCATTTGAAAATATCTCACAAATCGAGCGAAGAGTTTGATATTTTTTAAACATCCATTAATTAACTTTTACCTACTCTACTTTACACAACAACAGACAAAACATGTTTATGTACAATTATTTTAATTGAAAGTATGTTTTAAGTCACAAGATATGAACTAGGAACAAATATTTAAGTTATAATCAAAACGATTTTTTCTTAATAAATCTACAAATATTCTTAAATTAATATTATCATAATATAATACCTATACTAACGTGATTTGTCATGTCGCTTAGAATAATGTATTTGTCTAGTTTTTTTTTACAATCAACAACTTGTAATGGATCAAATACTGAAATTCATTTTAGTTTAACCTAAAACAAACTTTACAGCGTGCTAAAAGTGTATTTTCATACATTTACTGTATCATAAGTAAGCTCAAGCACAAACGAAATAATTTAGAGTTTATTTTTTCATACATTTCATGACCGCGAAATACGTATTGATTCCGTATTCTATATATATTGCCCTCAATGTAAATGTTAGAGAGGCGTCACTATACGTAATATACACCCGCACTACTACGTATCCTCTACTTAAACTTGCTTACTTATTTACAACGACCCTACATAAATGTTCAGTCCACTAAAATGGAAAACTTTCAACCCTGAAGCGTTGAAACTGGAAACGTTATATTGTACACTGGATATACTGATTATTTGGCCTAGACAAGTGTCTAGGCCAAATAATTTATATAATCAAAAGTTTTGTCGTTCCCAGTCCACGTGCTGTAGGGGGAGCACGTATACGTGCGTACTTAGTTAAAAGGCTGCGTCCATAGCGGCGGTGGAGGCGGCAGCGAGTATGCCGGGGGCTATGTGGAGATGGCGAGTGAGGGGCGCGGGCCGTGCGCGGGGTGCGCAGCGTGCGCTCCGTGCGCCCCGTGCGCTCCGTGCGCCCCGTGCGCCCCGTGCGCCCCGTGCGCGCCGTGCGGGGGTGTCGCGGCCGGGGAGCGTGCACTCGGGGAGCACGTCACTTTACCCATGAACGAACGGATATCATCAAAATACGCATCCTCCCTCTCAGTATCCGCAGAGCTAGGAGAATCTCCACCTTCCGTATCGTGCTTCTTCAAGTGACGATCGAGGTTAGTCTGCTGCCCGAAACATCTTTCGCACAAGGGGCACCGAAAGGGCCGCTCCTTGTTGTGAATGTTCCTCACGTGCCTCTGAAGGTTTGATGAGATTGAGAACGAGCGTTCGCAGTACTTGCACTTGTAAGGTTGCTCGCCAGTATGGGTACGCAGGTGACGAGTCAGGTTCGCGCTCCTTGGGAACACTTTTCCACAGAACTTGCAAGCGTACCGGTCACGCAGCTTTCCTGAACCAGAACTAAGCTCTTGAAACTTCGCATACGCGCTTGGTTGCCTATCAGGTCCATCAGTACCGAGAAGTGGGGATAAAAAATTGAACGGGCTTGGAACATACGGAGAGTGCGAAGAATTCAGAAGCGATTCGGAAGTGTGGAATGCTGGGAATCGAGGCCGGTACATGGCTTCGATTAAGTTGCTGTGCTGCGGGTGAACGGGCATGGGGAACGCGAGAGGTGGTGATACTAGCTGCATTGTTGGTTCCTCCCTTTTAGGTTCTACGCCTTCTACATCGACGTCTGTCGTGTCATTTTCAGGAGTCTTGCTTCTCTCAACTGGGCTTTCAGGTGGTGAATACGACTTGACTGAGTTGCGAAAGGAACGATCATCATTCTCTGGTTCAGAACCCTTATCGGTCTGTTTCCTCGACACTGATAGATCCAAGGGCTGGTCTCCTTCGTCTTTCTTTGTATCTTCGTCAACGTCTGAATATTCAGAAGTTTTATCGTCTTCCATTACATTCTTGGACAAGTCTTTAGGTACTGGTGATAGGGACTTGTTACCCTGGATGTCATTATTATTGAGTTTGAGAGAGAAGTTGAACGGAGACTTCCTCTTCATTTCGTCTCTTGAGAAACTGAATG
Organism: Phlogophora meticulosa; assembly: GCA_905147745.2. Lineage (NCBI taxonomy): Eukaryota > Metazoa > Arthropoda > Insecta > Lepidoptera > Noctuidae > Phlogophora > Phlogophora meticulosa. The sequence goes on along the minus strand of LR990535.1, from coordinate 6,653,333 downwards.
GAGCAATCGGTGTAGGCAATGGCATCACTGGGGATGGTCGCCGTTGAGAAGATGCTTCCTCTCCAGAAGGAGGCGATTGCTTAGAGTAAAGACTATGTGATTTATTGGGCGTAGCCCTATCAGAACTGTAGCTGTCTCTTTTGTTTTCGAAATCCAAATCCTTAGGCTTCTTGTTATCGTCTAAAGAGTTTGAGCTATCCATGCTTTTTACTGATAGGCGTCCCTCCTGCTGCTTGGACATCAAATTGGCATTTGACATTGCCATGTCATGTTCCATTGCGAGTCTTGCCCCTTGTACGTTGAAGAGCAATGGACTCAGGAACTCGGGTGGGCAGGCAGCAGCGGCGGCGGCAGAGAACAGCGCCGGGTAGTGAGCAAAAGTATTGTATGGCAGGGGCAGTGTGTGTCCCCTGTACATCGGGAACGGGTTTGTGTTGTTATGGTTATTCATCCCGACGTTTTGTAGTGACGATATTTGCGGAAGGCCCTGGGGCATCTGCCCTCGAAGGTTGACCGAAGCTGCGGCAGCGGTGTCACAGAATCTCTTGTGCTTGCTAAGAGAGGCGTGAGACGTGAAGGACTGTCCGCATTTCCCGCATTCGGAGACAGCTCTGCAAGCGATGTGCATCCGCTTATGACGGCACAGGTTGGAAAACTGGGTGTAAGCCTGGAAACAGATACAATTGGCTTTTAGAAACTGTCGTTTTACAACAACTTCCAATTTACGTTACAATTTACAATTACTGATACGGATTTTAATAATAAGCTATTTAAAATGTAAAATGTTCCGAAAACCCAAACATTAATAATATAAAATTGATTTGAACTATCCACTAAACTACGATAGAGTATGAGATAAAACACTGATTCTCACCTTAAAGCAAACCAGGCACTGGAAGGGCTTGACGCTGGAGTGTATGTGTGTGTGCTGCTTCAGGCCGGAGGAGGTAGCGAAGGTCTTCCCGCATTCAGGGCAAGCGTGGCTGCGGGCTCCCGCGTGCTGCGCGCGAATGTGGCGCTGGAGGTTGGAAGGATCGGTAAATACCTGAAATAACATCAGGTTTCGCAAACGGTGAAACAAATAACACCGGTAAATGACCCCCTTAATTAAAATTCAAACCCAGGGAGTTAAAAATGACCCATTAAAGGCCCACTTACACCACAAAGCACTAATTATATTTTGCGTTAAACTTGATATTATGTCAAACATAATTCTGTATCGGTCAACTTCAAACGAATTATAGAAAGAGAACGATGTTTGAATTTCGTTTGGAGCTAAATGTATTTAGAGCTTTGTGGTCTAAGAGGGCCTAAATTTGCTAGTTAATGATTAAAGTTAGATTTTACAGTTGAAAGATATTTTTTTTAATGTGATTATTGAACTAAAAGTCAAAATTTAATAAACCCATGTTTTTTCAGAACGTAAAAAAATAATTTCTAAACTACAATGAAAATCTTATTTTCAAATCAAACTACTTAAATCTACAAGTATTCAATTCACACCTTGGGACAGTTCTCGCAGGGGTACTTTCTGATGTCGGTATGCGCAAGCGCACGGTGTCGCAGGAGCAATACCCGAGTGCTGTAAGCTCTGTTACAGAGTTCACAATGAAATGCAGCGGCCGGCTGGGCGTGCTCCGTTATCAAGTGGCGATCGAGACTGCAACAAAATACAAGAAAATTTATATAAAAATATTATTCAGCCGGCTAAATGTCAAGGACGATAAAATTTCCCCTTGATATTGACATCCGCGTATGTGTAGAGAAAGTTAGCGTGCGGGGATTCAGCCCGAAGGTCATTTAGATTTAGCTGTTATTTTCAAGGATAATCACATTCTTTTGTACATATACGGCAAGTTGTTGTTGAGTTTTAGCCGATGTATTTTTTTCCGGTGGGTTTTGGAACAAAGCATGCGTCGGCCGTGTCAGGTTTGACCCGATACCGATAGAGTTGATCTTGTTGTCCTCGAAACTGAAGTTAGTTTACGTACGGTATGTAAAAACATGTTTATAGTATAATCGATGTGTAACGTTGGTTTTTACAAGTCATTTCAGTCGTTCAGTTAAGTAGTCTTTTAACGCAGTCTTATTAAAAACATGTGGGAATGTCTCTACTCGTAACTGTTGTTTTTGAATTAGAAAAGATTTATTCTAAAAGCGCTGCATGGGGTCTCATTTGTTTTACAGTAAATATGTGTAAGACGATTTCAAGCAAGTATAAAATATGAAACACATCTGTATTTGATAGCGTCCTCGTTTAGTTTAACATTCGTATCGCCTATTTGCAGTAAAAGAAACATTCACAAACTACCCTAGTTTATATCAGTGACACTTTCATAGCGGCGGTAATTTTACTTCATTTTATAATGTAATTGTATTTTATCGCATACCACCAACGACTCTATTAGAAAGTGTGGAGATAACGCTAACGAACTTGAATACGGTACTGCCATCCATACGGAGACTACTTACAGGAAAAGACAAAATAATAACATCTTTATGCATAGATCGCCCACGCAAACATAACTCATACACTCGCCCATACATAATTCAAACATGTTTTCGTTCCCCGGTGTATGTATGAATTCATTTTTGCAATAAATTCTGAATGAACACGTTTTATGAGCAAAATCCGCACTAGACGCAAAGTTTATGTGTTTCGTATCGCTTCCGAGTATTTCATTCATGTGACCGTCATATTCTCCGATGACATAGAAAGAACTGTTATCACCGTCATAATAACGTGTGTCGACACTTGATGGAAAACGTATATCATTTGCAAAAACGGTCCAAGTGAGTCTCCTTGGCATAACTGGTCTACCACACGCAACCCTTGCTGCCTCCGGCTATTTTCTAACGCTGCACCTGTTACACCTCGTTAGTCGCGTTTTAATATAAACACAGATTACATCGCTGGTTTTATTAAGGAAATAGCATTGACTAGTTGTTGCACGGGTAGATCTATGTCGATCTATTTGAAAGCGTCGTGGTCGTCAAGCGTCCAAGATGGAACGTTTTCACTGTTGCACGGCGGCGGGCCCCTGGCGGTATCTTTTAATTAATCTAAGGAATAAAATCTACCGTCAGTAATGGTTCCGTCGCTTACTGTCTGTTCGTCCGTTGCGTTCTCTTACTAGTCAACGAGACGTACTCGTACGTACATCCACGTTGAAATCTGTGTCACACACAGACAGCCGATTAGAAGCATAGTATCTCTATAAACTTGTAATGCATAATACCTACAGGTTACTATCAATTTTTCTTTAATATCGTCAAATATTTTAAGTGACCCAGTGATTCTTTTCTATATTTCTCAAATTCATTATTATATGATGTTTCGGAAGCAAAGAAAACAATAATGACTTCTATTAATAAATTTTGCAACACATCACCAAAATGAGTATCGAAGTACATTCTATGCTATTTAGTAGATTCGTAATCGACGCACGCGCAACTAACTACATATACAACGCGTAGCCCCAGGGCTCACTTGCACAAGCGTCGTATCTCCGCATACGATCACAAACTTCAACTAGGTACACGAGTATTTTTTCATTACTCCACAACATCTCCTAAGTAAACGAATCTTTTAGAACAGTTGTATCTTTTAATAACGTATTGCGTAATTTCTATAACAATTGAAAGTGTATTGCATTCTTTGTGTTAATAGAACATTGGTTTGATATCAGTTGGATTGCTACCATGACTGGTCCATTTTTTGGTTCATTTTTAGGTGTAGTGCGCACGTCAGTGGTAGCGAAACCAGTATAAGCTGACCTCATGCTCTATCGAAACCCCGTACTGCATTAGACCAGCTCAAGGTCAATGTTCCCAATGATTTGCGGTCAATTGTACGTACTGTATGTCATACGACCCTACAATAGTTGATATTGCTGTTTGTTTGCAGAGCAATAAGTAAGAGAATGATATAAAAAAAAAGTATCGACGAAAGATTTTTCAGTAGATAACAGAGGGGCATTTCCCGTATTTTAATAACGTTCGCATTTTAATCTTAGCTTGAATCTGTCAAAAATACGTCTGATTTGACAAGATTTTGGCATTGATATTGAACGTTTTTAATACGTACGGGAATTTCCGGCCTTCTGTTCATGTTTAGTACGTACCAACTCTCACTTCTTAAGATCAGAATCCACAAAGTCAACCTGCTTTACGTACACACAAATTGCAATTAACAAACCATCATCCTTCATATCATAGATAAACATCCGCCTAATCTCGTAACTAGAAACATTACGTGGACAGTGGAGATCGAAACTGAACACGCTGTAGACATTGATATCCGCCGATCATAGAAATAATCTACATGTTCACGAATTGATAACATCCAATGAACAACTTTCGTTCGAAGCCGATCTATTAAGCTCCGCCTACACAAGCCACCGATACCAACTGGACACTAAAATGACGCTAAATGTTTCTAAGATGCGCTAGAAATAAGTTGTGAAAATCAACGTGAAAGAACAAATATCTAAGACCAGCTGTACCCGCAGTTTCACCCCCTTCTAAGGGTCGTAGCGTGATGTTAAATAGGCTATTACTTTCCTCAAGAATTAAGTTATCAAATACAAAAACAATATTTAAAATCTGACTGGTAGTTCCAGATTTTTAGTAGCGCATTCAAACAAAAGAAAAACATATAAACTCTCTTCAGCTGTATTATATGTGAATGGTATAGATGAAGAATGAAACAGAAATTCTCGTCTGTTCTTCTTCTAAATAGTATCCTATCGCAAAAGGGTAACACATACTTTTGCCTAAGCATAAGTTAATATATGTCGTCCACAAAACAAACCTAGAGAGGATATTGAAACATAAATAATAATATCCAGCCTGTAACTGTTCCACTGTAGGACAAAGGCCTCTTCTTATACAGAGAAGGTGTAAGCATTTATCACAACCTATGCTCAAAGAGTGTTGGCGATTTCAAAGGTATATTAACATATTAACGTTTCTACTACTCGTACTACACTTTACTACTATGTATTTTATTTATTTTATTACTGTTATTTTTGGCCAAATGTGAGCCATAGGTAAGCCTCTACTTAACCTTTCGAGGGTCACAGGCGTGATGTTATGATTTATTAACATACTAATCCAAGTTACATCACGATATTTTCCTTCACCATGTAAGAGCAAAACTATAAAATAATTCAGCCATTCAAGAATGTCCGAGCGTCATTTTAGCTCCGCTCCAGACTAATGATGTACTACCGACGAACGTGCTTACATTTTAATAATCGATTGTAGATCCCGGCTAGCGCTAACAATCGGTTGAGAAATACCGTAGCGATGTCCGAATAGATAGCATCGAGACAGATATTATCCACCAAGCCGATCCGATTCTCTGTTTGTGTATTACATGTAAATGAACCCGTTATTACAGCATGTAGTCGTATAAAACAACAAAATGTTCCTTAATAAATTTAATTCTTATAATTACCACCTTTATTAAATAATCAGCAGCGAACTAGATCGCCGCCAAATAAAAATAAATCCACGTTAGACAAATAATAATGATTGTACAAAAGATCGGATCACGATCGAATAGCCTGTAATTTTAGTGTTCGCCTTCGCAATCGCTACCTGATCGATCTGATATCGATTCAAGGTGTGACAGCGGCGATGATCATTCCAATTGTGACAGCACTCTGACGAAAGTAAGAGTGGAAAGAGATTCGATAAGAATGATTACAATGAAATTTCATAATACACATGATGCATTATAATACGCCCGAACAAGTATTCGGAACGAACGTGACACTATAATTTAACACATCAATAATAAGTATTGTTGATTTTACCAGTGTATAATGCGATATGACACAGCACCTAATGCGTTACTGATGTCAACGACTTGTGATTGCAGAAGATAGACTTTCAAAATTGAATTTCAACATAGTTCATATCGCTTTCTTTTGAATATGTAATTAATATTACAAATAAACATAACGTCACGCCTGTATTCTGTACCCACCTTTCGTGATTTATATTTAAGTTCCATGTAATGTGGGGTGAGCCTTTTGGCATCAACCGGGCACAAATCTAAACTTCGGGCCGCTACTGAGCAATACCTTATGGAAAAACCCAATAGTACTTAGCCCGAACCGGGAATTGAATGGATTTTATAACAAAAGTATCGTTGATCGAAGTTCAATTCTTTTTAAACATCCTATAAAACTTAAAAAGCAACAATGTAGCGCACATCTAATTACTAATCGATCTCCCGATGCCCTAGAAACGTTGTAAACGTTTAAAACAATAGTGATGGCCGCGATAAGGACTGCGTCACTACGAGGATACGTTAGAACGGTGCATGTCGATAATCTCGATCTCTTGCATTATTGACGAGCCAGCGCTTCGATAGAATATGATGACACACGCCATTATGGCCTTCCATCGCTTGTCACATAGATAATAAATTCATGATATATTTTCATTCGTGATGAGACGTTTAGTTTGTGTTACTGATTTTATCGGGCTTCTGTTGTTGTTTTGTTTTATGTAGTTTTTTTATTGATTGTTTTGCGAGTTATCCTTTGTCATAGTTTAAGGACTGAACGTCATGTAATCTTCAGCGGGAGTCACCATCTGCCCGTCACAGCAAAAACGCGGAATCGTCGCGTGCCATCGACCCGCTCGGCAACAAATCATCGAGGTGCGTCTTATCGAACGAGCACATCACTAGCACTAAATAAATCGTTACAACCCGCTCCTCTACGACCAAATAATATTAATGGCAGGAGGTTAATGGTTCCGAAGACGTTTGAAATTAATAGACTTCTGCGTCTACCGGCAGACATCTTGAATGAACCGTTTAGATGAGACGCGAGATTGACTGATTTGAATTTAATTTGTTGGTTAGACTTTAACTACCTACTTTTTTAATAGCTACTCAAACGCTTAATTTACGGAATAAACTTGAATAGTTAAAAGAAGCAAAGATACGCATCTATGACGCGTTACAATAGCAATATTATAAACTGTTAAATGTTAATGCGTGGAACAATGGTTTTGATAAGAATTATTTAGTAGCCACTTAAGCCGGTTAGAGCTCAATAAATTTCCTAGACCGATATAAATAGAGTTACTGGCGATACAATCATATCGTCTATCGTAGCACGGCTTAGCGAATATCCCTTATAAACCTGAGAACTTAGTAGTAATAAAATTCGATCTTTCCAGAAAACTTGCAAGGTAATCGTGAAGCTAATCTACCACGCTATAAGTTAATAAAATATATTTTTTCGTGTGACGAAAAAGAGTTGGTCAGCTTTTGTTTTTTCTATGTGCAGCTTCACGAAATTTCCCTCTTAATTTCATCAGACCGATGATTCAGTATTCTAACTTTTTACCAGTTTTTTTTTAGTTCTATTTACGTTACTCTATTATTAAAAAGCATAATTCGTTGAATTGTAAATGTTACACGTCCGTCATGAATCCATATAAGGTTGTTAAAAAATCAGCGTCAGATAGCCTGAAATGGAGTTTTTGACGCAGCCGTCAGACACACACACTATAATCCTAAAAACAAGCCATTTTTTTTCGATTTAGCGTGTTACCGAATAAATATAAGATCTTTAGGTACGTTCAGCAGTCGGAGCGGTCTACGCGAAGACAAACTAAAGTTTGACGTATTTGAAGACGTATCAGTAGCTAAAATTATCAACTAAGTAAGTAAAATATGCATAAAAAGCCAGTAGTTTTGGAATAATAAAATAAGTACTTACACATCGATGTTAGGGAAGGGCAGTTCGCAAAAGCTGCAGCGGATGTCGGCGTCCTCTCTCTCCTCGTCATCTGCTGATGTCAGAGAACTGAACTTCTCAATAGAAGACTGACGCTCTGAAACAAGTAGTCGGAAAATTAACACACGTGGAAAACTGTCTGGTACAAAAAAACAGTAAGTCATCATCTGCTTTTTCAGGTTTTCTACTAATTTTTTACGTGGAGCTACTGCCTATATCTCAGGCTCAGTCTACGTACCACCTTAATAGCTCGAACTTCAATTTATCAAACGACCTGTTGACTACACTTCCTTCACGGTGTAAGTCATTTAAGAGGCATAAAGGGCTATGTAAATCAATAGGAACCATGCAATTATGCCGCGGACAGTTTCGTAACATGCATAACTAGCCTACGATGCGGCGGCGACACGACTAAATTTGTTATTCATTGACTTTGTACATCTATGGTAATAGTTGTTCCTTCATGTTATGCAATCAAGCTAACCGCAATACTTTCTATGCATAGACTTAGTGGACAAAACCGAAATTGCAAATGGCTTGTGTACATAAAATAAAAGTTCAAGAAAATTCTGAAGATCGTCCTTTTTTTTGTTCGACTGATGGTTCAAAATCCGATGGAGTTAAATCCGTTAAGTATTAAGTGCTCATAGATTTGATTTAATATGATAAGTAAAGATAGTTGTTACTTCCTGCCTATAGGAACACGCTACTAAAACAACTTTAAAGTAATTCCTAAGTGACGTAAAATTACTACTAAACATCATGAAACAATTACATAGCCTAGGAAACATATCAAACAAAATATCCGACGGCTAATAACAGTGTAGGACATGTCATACGTTTGCACAGAATTATCGTCATATTCTGACGTGTGGAATCACGAATAGGGCGTCGGAAGTATGAAATGGCTCGCATTGACACATGCAGAATTAATTCGAGTCACGACGAGACGAAACCACGCCCCGAGCATTGTTTAACAAGCATCCGTGATAAGGCAAGGCTAAGATAACGAAGTGATATCATCGGGCAGATATGAACCAACAATATCGGATATCGTGAAAAATTATTGGATGAATATGGAGCAGATTCAGACAGGTTTTGCGTTTAATTATGGTAATTTATTTAGTATTCACAATGGTAGTATGAATATTGAATGAAAATGTAGAAGAAAGTGGGAAGATGGATTACAATTTCTTATAGCAAGCTGAGCTAATGCCTACGTTGATCAATGTATGTTACACTCTGTGTATAAGATGCTGGATTTGATCTACGATCATATCCATATAAGGAACTCACTGATGGTTTCAGAATACGCAATCACAACTGTTTCTTAAAATAAGTTGTGTAAACAATAATTGTAAACAGTATTTGTCAGTAATTAACGGCTGGAGAATGCAATAACATCTATTTCTAAACGTGATATAATTACAATAAACACACACAACACATGAAAATATAAAGTTACAGTTAAGTACACATGAACAGATTTCAGAAAGTATTTGGACTTCACAAGAGTATAAGTAAACCTACATACCTCCAAAAGTTTATAAAAACCGAAAGGTCAAAGTCAGGATGCCACAGGATCACCAAGGATGTCACAAGAGGTCAGAGGTAAAACTATGTGCGATGTCAGTACAATACTGAAGTGTTTGTTACAAATTATCATGGGCCAGTCACACCCCCACCCCACCTGCAGGCGAGGGTTAATATGCTCACTTGACCCGCCGATGGGGAAATATGGAAAATCATCTGTGCGTGACAACTATACTGTTTGTGGTTTTATAGTTTTGAGTGACTTGCTTAATTGGTGTGATTTAAGCTAGCTTAGAGTTAATAAGTTTCGCAATGTTGTAGTGTGATTGGGGAAGAGCAAGCTTTAGAAAAACTAACAAAATTGTGTTTGAGAAAGTGGCTGAATATGGCGGCAAAGAATCACTAAGTTGTCGATGAGCCAACTACATGAGCCAACTTGAGTTTTCCATTTGGAAAACATTCATCTATTTCTGAAAATTGCAGGCTATGGTATTCAAGAGAGTTGTATCATACGAGCTATCGTAATTGCATCGAAATAATATTTCCATTCTTTATATATACTTTTTTTATATTGATAGCACGGTTGACGCAGTGGCTGAGCAATTAGCTGTTGCGCTGCGTATCGCGGGTTCGATTCCCGCACGTGACAAATATTTGTATGCCCTACATGTAGTTGTGGGTCTGGCTGTTTGTGTATGTGAGTTTAAACGTTTGTAAACGATACAGGAGAAATGTCTGGTATGGTAAAGGTTTAAAAATAAATATGTAAAATATATAGTTCGACGAAAAGTCGATACTTACGAGTAGCTAATGGGTTAAAGAACTGGTTGTACTTATATTATCCCTATAAAGCTTCAAAAAGGAAATTCAGGCAGATATTCGATAAAATATAACGCTACCAAAAAGCTCTAACTATTATTTCACAGCACCGACCAAAACAAGAAGGCAATTTAAATAAAATAAATAAAATTTTGCGTATTAAGGCAGGGTGTGCGATCGTTAAGTTTTCCCACGACGCCGACGTCACAGATGTCGGAGCTGCGCCCGCGCACCGTGACGGTGACTTACCGATGTTTGTAATGTATTCCACCCCAAATGCGTACACCTGTCGTTTCTCGCAATTTGTAAGTGTGTAACGTTTGACTTGCTTTATTAAAAGTTAGTTCCGTTAATTAGTGGTGGGAATGAAAAATGTAACTGCGTTTTTAGCGAAAATAAATTCTGTTTGGAATCTTCTGACCTCTATCACATTCACTTTTCAATTAATAATTCATCAGAGAGCTTTTTAAAATTCGTTAATAATTCGTTACGATAATTTTAAATAATACTACCATCTCCAGTTTTACCCACCAATAGATTTATTACAAAATCATCGCCACAAAACAATTCAATTTAATATCCCCATGTTCTAGAACACAATCGTGTCGATAATCTGTTAGTCCAAGGTTCGCTTCCTGCGTGGAAATAGGTCCTATGCGCGCCAGAGGCTGTACCTTCGGATCAGGTGCGTCGCACGCGCAGCTTACCGTTACGCCCGCCGGGGAAAACGGTCTCAGTACGCTTCGTGCGTTTGTGCTAGCCCGTCGAGGGCTTGGCTGATGTAAGTTGAAAGATATGGGCCAAAAAATATGCTTTTTAAGAGTGCAAAACAATTTTGTATTAATAACCCAGAAAAAAAAACATTCTTGAGATGGAGCTGGAGATTTCAGCAGGTTATGAAAATAAATTTGAATAAAAAATAGCCAGTGTCGGTTTTAATATTTTTTAATACGGCTTTACAGTTGAACTTGTAGGCACAATACTTGATTAAAAATAATATCAGATAGACAATTTAATCCTACGGATGTAAATAATCTCAGTCATCAAATAAATCAACCGAAAAATATTATAGGAGGATTACCTATAAAAAAAAACTCCAAAACGAAATTGTGGAGACACGCTTCACAATCCATTGTGGTATAAAAATTATTCAATTTTGCGTGACATCAAGATAGCCAACGATCTAATCTGTGAACAAAGCAGGCTCCCGACTCCCGAACCAGATTCAACCCTTCACTGGGGGCGGTGTTATTAAATTGAAATATTTCTATTTTATTGTGCGTAATATTTATTTGATTGTTAAATAAATACGCGATGTGGGACGCCGAGCGATTGTCGCGGGGTTAATGGAGGGTGCCACTATTGTCGTTAGTTAATTTTTTGATTAATCATCCTGTTTGCAAGGGCACCGTTGCGATTGTATGACGTTTCAATTTCGGAGTTTTGCCGCATGTTTGGGTTATGCCACACTAACTGTGTTATGTGCTCTATCTCCATTTAAAACTTGCATAATAACATTTTACAATGCTAATAATTTAACTAAAACAGTAAGTAATTGAAGCAACACTATGAACGTGCTTTCTTTGCCTCCACTGAGATCTTAACTAGACCGCCATAAATTACGTTTTATGTTATGTAAGAGTAACGGTTTTATATAACCACACATAAGTCTTACAATATCCTGTCTAGAAACAAATAGATAAAAATAAAACAACGGCTAATCGTCATAATCCATTTTTTCTTATCAATTTTCAAAAATAATAATCACGAAGCGAGATAACGCACTACTACTGAACTACACAATAGTGCGTGCGCCGTTGGACAAAGCAACGTCATCAATTTTAATCTGCGCGACAATTGCGCGATGACAAATGTCAGCGCGCGCGACACTCATTCATTACGCGCACGAATGCACGCGGCGATTTGAAAAAAGAACGGCCAATAAAGGGTTAACTCCACATTATTGTTATTGCGTATGACGGGAGATGGATTGTGTATGAAATCTGTCAAGTTTTAAATCAAGATTCAAGCTTGGTTATCGTTCTAAATATGAACCAGCTTTGACATTGAAACGCTCATTGCAAACACTTGGAATTCAAATTATCTAAACTCAAGACAAGCTACTTAAAATTCATATGCTTTAAAAGCCTACCGAAGGAATGGGGCTAGGATTACTAAAATGACCTTTCCCAAATATTTCTGTTATAATAAATCTGTGTCATTATTTACGAGTCCACTATCTCTTATCTGGAGAATTTTAAGGTGACTAACCTTACGTAACAAAATGGTATGGTCTAAGTCTCTAAGAAAACGTATGTAAATATTTGGTAATAAATTATCTTGGTACAATCGATCACCATTGTCGAGTAGGTTATTTATTCAAAATCCTATCTCGAACCGAATTAATCCTTTCGCAAAAAAAAACATATTTATATCAATGAGCGGAGCTATATGTGGCCTCTATTGGGACGAAGGTCCATCAATCAACTCTTGCGCAATGCCCGGAGCTTTTATAACAAATGCTGACTGCAAATAATTTCTAATTATGGATATTTAAGAGTCATTGTGGACGTTATATTGGTTTGTCATGCTGCTTATGTTTGTGTGATGAATGTGGGTGGTGAGTTGTGGTTATTTGAGTTAATAGTCCCCTAATGTGTGACTGCGACATATTATTTGACCTTTATCATATAGAAAATCAGGGTTATCATCTATGTATTTCCAAAACAGATGTTACAAAAATATATCACTCAATAGTAAAATTGTCCCATTCGTTTGAAAGTTGTTAACTGAAGCACAGTTCAGGTCAACATTAATATCTATACCTTTAATGCAAGACATATTTTTTTTCCTTTTATGTAAATATCAAACGTTTTTTTAGAAAGAAATAGCACAGCTTAGTCATCATCTCTTCTGCCTAGCCTTTTCACAACTATGCTGGAGTCGGCTTCCAGTCTAACCGGATGCAGCTGAATACCAGTATTTCACATGGAACGACTGCCTATCTGACCTCACAACCGAGTTACTGCAGAAAACGATACCCCTTGGTAAGACTGGTTGTCAGATATTCGGGTTTCTGACTACTCTTAACGATTGTCAAAGATTTACGAATGACTGACGGGACCAACGGCTTAACGTGCTTTCCGAGGCATGGATGAGACTACATGTTACGAACGGTCACCTATCCCTAGACTAACCTCGGTAAGCGTAGCTTAACCTTCAATCAACCCTTGCGGCCGTTTTTATTTAGCCACGAGCTCCTCTAATTAGCAGATCTAAGCCATAGTCCTAAAATGACCTATATTACTCTTATCAGTCTTAAAACGTTTCTTTTACTCCATAGCATAGCACTGCTGGTATGAGTCTGCAGACAAATCGCTCTCTTCTCCAGGCAAACCCCACACACACTAGTTTGAAGCGAGAAGTTGGAGATAGTGGAGTTCGTATCTACCAACTCCATCGTAACTAAATCCTAATCACCTCAAATTGTCGAATGCTAGGGAAAGTCAGCAAGTCAATACGTAATTAGAGCAAGGCGGCTATTACGTGCAATTGGAATCGCATAAATCACCGGCACCGTGCCGGCTGCGACGCCGCACCGGAAGCCGTTACAGGAAGCACTGAAGACCCGCGCCGGTTCGTGTACGGTTGCTGGATGTGACATGCTTTATGTGGTAGAGTAGAGAGCGCCACTCAGAAAGACTTGTGAATTTAGATTATTTGAGTCGTAAAAGTTTTGTGAACGAAGTCCGTCAGAATTAACGAAAAAATTCAATATTATAACAAAAGCGTTCCGGGATAGGGAGAATCTAGGTAAGTACCAATGTGAATTTTTCAATTCATAGATAGAAGAGTATGTAGTATGTACTTTCTAAGTTTACTCAGACATCGGTGAAGGATAACGTCGTAAGGAAACCTGGACTTATAATCAATGTCGTTCTAAAATTGCCAACCAGCCATGAGCAACCGTGGTGATTAATGCTCGTGCCTTCTCTGTATGAGAAACGGCCTTTGTCCTGCTATGGGACAATAACAGGCTGGTACTTTAGTGTATAAGCTGTATGAATTACATAGGCAAGGTTTGTATTGAAGGTAAAAATATGGAAACCGGCCTAACTGTTCGTTACCAATAGATAGCTACATATTTGACAAATTCAACAATTTACCTTTTACGAAGCGATGCAGATAGTGTATCGCTTGAAAAAATGATAAAGAGAAAGTGGTTATAGTTTATGCATATTAAAAAAAACTCAATGATATTATGTGCACCAAAGTAAAGTGCACCTTTCCTGTCTCTTCTAGTACATAAACAAACAACCCTTAAACAGTCACCCTCGCATTAACAAAAGCATATGCGTGATTTTTCACAACGGCGACGGCGCGTACGTCGCGATTTATCTAAATTAAATATCGCATGCGCGCGTGGCACCGGTGCGCCGGTGTCCGAGCCGAGATATTTTTTGCGTGTACAGCATGTTGTTTATTTTGGTGTAGCGATATTAAGGCAAATGTGCCCACATCATGGCCCTCGAATCACATATCTAGTAGCTAGTCTGTACCTAGAAGTCTAGGATTTACGAACCTACTCTTAGTTACAAGACGTAGAACTGCTCACGTTGCTCTATTGCGACGATAGTTCGATATTATGCATATTGAGAGACAATCCGAACTCAGGAATGTGAACTAAAATAATGATGTCATTTGATTTGCCAATTTAAATACCGAGTGATCCAGTCTCAATAGTCGTGAATGAATTCATTCACGATGACTAATACGGAATACCTACCATGTACATGGAATTGTAACAATTTTAACTAAATAATCACTAGGTATCGTATATTTTGTACTATTTTCCTTTAAACTTCATTCACTGATTCCTCTGAGTAGGCAGTTTATGTGGGTTTTTTTATATGCCTACAACCTAATAAGTTAAAAAGAGATGAAATATTATTAACGTGCCAGTTTTGTTTTTTTTTGTAGTAATCACGACCAGGTTTGTATTAAAGAAACTTCTGGAAAGTCCATCCAAATAGCCGGAAATTTCGATGGTATTTTTATATGTAAACTAGCTGAACCAGCAAACGTTGTTTTGCCATATAAAATGTAAAGGGTGGTCCACCCTTAACATTTAGGGGGATGAAAAATAAATGTTTTCCGATTCGAAGACCTAACCAATATGCACACAAAATTTCAATTTTGAAAATCGGTCGAGCCATTTTGGAGGAGTTTAATTACAAACACCGTGACACGAGACTTTTATATATTAGAAGATTTCAATAAAAAATTATTCACGCCCGTGCGATCGAAGGCGCGCCGTTAGATCATGAACAAGTTGGCTAGAATAACATATCCCACATGGAAAAAGGCCTAAGCTTTCACATCGTCCTGTATCTATAGTACATATGAGTCGTCAAGGGTCGCTGTCCACCGCCCAGGGCAGAGGGCAGGTGACTCCAATTAACTGTCACCCCGCGTGTCAACGGAGCGTGAATACGCGTGACCGTGATTCAACCATCGTTCTGATAGCCTGGGATAGTATTTGTATGTAGGTACCAGGCGCCATTGTAGGGTAGGGTAGAGATAGTGACCGCATGCAGCAGACAAGAAATTATACTGCAGAATTTTAGCGTCCTTAATAAAAGTATTCTAAAAAAAAATGAAGTTTTCACTTGGTTGGGTACAATGTTCTGATAGCTTGGGAGTAGTATTTGTATGTAGGTACTAGGCGCCATTGTAGGATAGGGTAGAGATAAAACAGTGACCGCAAGCAGCAGACCAGAAATTATACTGCAGAATTTTAGCGTCCTTAAAAAAATAATTTGAAAATGGAAGTCTTCGCTTGGTTGGATACTTATATGTAAGTAGTATCCAGTAGATCCTACATGATAGAATTAAATGTATTTAAGTCGTTTCATTATTTTGCTCCTCACAATATAAGAGTAGATGAAAACCATAGAAACCATGGCAGGATGGGTTATATGTGTGAAAGATGATTTGCTTAGAAAGGAGTTTACTTTTGAAATGACGGTAAATAGAGATGTATGGAAGAAAAAGACATGCTGCGCTGACCCAAAAATAAATTGAGATTTTGGGAGGATAATGATGATGCGGTATCCCAGCGGCAATTAGGTATAAGTACGTCCCACTGAGCGTAATTGTCGGCACTCTCTTTCTCACTTTAAATAATATTCAACAAAAAATATGACAAATTTCATGATGGCCCAGTGGTTTAGGCCGCACCTTTTGTGCACGAGGTTGTTGGTTCAAACCTGGACAAGTACCAATGTGAGTTTTTCAATTCATATGTACTTTCTAAGCTTATCTTGGACATCACTGACATCGGTGAAGAAAAACATCGTGAGGAAACCTGGACTTATATAATTAATATAAGTCTGAAATCGCCAACCCGTCTTGAGCAAGCGTGGTGATCTATCATCGAGGCCTCTTCTCTGTATGAGAAGAGGCCTTTGCCCTGCAGTGGGACAGTAATAGGCTGGTACTTTTTGTTTTTACTTTCAACAAAAGATGTGCCCAAACAGACAAACTTCATCATTGTGTATCTGTTCTACAAAATATTTTTTTTTTGCGAAGTCTATGTCGGATGTAGTATTATTAATGTGGTGTACTCACTTGAGTCCAAAGAGAGCACATCCTCCAGGTAGATAGGTGTTTTTGGTCCCAGAAGCAACTCCTGGCCAGAAGGCACCTCCTGGATAACTTTGTACCACACCTGAAACATAGTTGTAAAATATTAATTGGAAATATGAAAATATGTGTACTGTTCGTAAGTACCTTGTTCCATTATGTAAGAAGGAAGAGGAAACGGGGCACAAAAGGTTGCGGCTACACAATATTTATTTTTTTATGTTTCAGGAACCATTACTGTGATCATCATCTGATGAACGATACACATTCGCCACTGCTGAATAATAAGTTATTCAGCAGTGGCGAATGTGTATCGTTCATCGACGTATTTATATTTATGAAAAACTCAAGTCTCAAGAAATGGAAATCCGAAAAATTTTATTAGTTAAAATATATCTTAACGACTTGAATCCTCAATAGATAAATTCATAATCGGGTGCGTTCCTTTTGCGGGTAAATCGAGTAAAATAATTAAACTGCGACCATTATCAAAATCGACCAACTTTTCAAAGTAATCTCGATTTACCGTTACCCCAATTTAGTTTTAATCTAAAGAAAATTAAAAAAAATATACGATTCTTTTTTCAAAATTATGCGTATTTTTATCAAAAATCTGTAATCCGAGTTCGTTGCATTCAAATTTCATATAGGCAGTTTAACCTCGGCGAGGGTACAATATAAGTGAATCTAATCACCGCATCTGTTCGCTCCCCTCGTTGACCGGAAGTGGCACACAGTTCAGTCGAACACCGATTTTCTGCCACCGGAAGTACCAACGTTCCACATTCAAATTTAATTGGGGTAGTGCCACAATGGGCTGCGAGCACCGTTGTGATAATCATTCGTTGATTTGTGTGTTATTAGTTTTAATCGACAATTTGAAATTGGAATGTGCTTACGATGTTTTTAATAGAGTGGGCTGGGAATTTTTGAAACTATTAATAAATATGCCAAGTACTTATTGATAAGTTAACTGCTTTACTGATATATTCAGACGCAGTCATTATTTAGGAATAATATTATTATGTCATTGTAAGAATTACTCAAATAAAAAGGTTAAACAAAATATTGACTAAATCTATCCCTACAAATACTTCGTGTTTTATTTGCCCTTTGTATCTTCGTCCTCTTTGCGAAATCCATATTTCTCCTTTCTTTCTTTTCTTTCTTCTTATTCATTAAGGAATCAGCAGATGCCTCATTTATATAAAACTGTTTCGTCACTTAAAGTGCAAATTTTTTTAGAAAGCTCTTGTAAATCCATACTAGACTAGATTGGTCTTACCTGTCCAGCCAACAAGAGGTGTTGTACGTTGATATCATGGGAGAAGTTGGTGGAGCGCACCAGTTTGAGCCAGTTTCCCTTCTCTGTAGTGGCATCCAACCAGCAATTGACGCCATTCTTGTCACGAACCTGGAAATGATGAAAATTATATTGTATTTATTACTGATTTGAACTGATCCGCTTTAATAATAAGTACTGTGTAAAAATTAAGACTTCTTCTAGTGTAAAGTTAACGATATAATAAACTTAAAAAAACGCGTGGAATCAATTATTCTACAAAACACATTTGAATTAGTTTGTAAAGCGCTGCTAAAATAATATCAGGATGGTAATATTAAGGACTTAAAATAGCGCCACCTAGTAGCCTTATAGTGTACTTTTATAGGATGCTAAACTTAGTGGTTCGAGAAAACTGTCTCAGAGTGTTTTTACAAGCTTTTGACAATATGAGAGAAATGAAACCATGTTTTTAGTATAAGTATGTTTTTAGTAAATTTTAAAGAGAAATTTTGTATCTAAACTGTAATGAAACAAACATATTTCTTTCGACTAATGAAAGAAGTAGTATAATTTGGTTTATCTTTCGCAAACAGTACAAATAAAATTCAGCTTTCAACACAAGAGAATCAATAATTAACTCTAATAATATGAGCTGTAATAAAATTAACTTATTCTAACAAAACGTGATTAGTGGCACCATCTCTCGGCCGCTATCGACAACTGACACGTCGACGGACACCGCGCCACCGCAATAGATGGCGCTATTAGTCTGTGTCACGATGTAACGGCTCGTCACAGCTTGTCCATTTGTCATCCACCACCCCAATCTAACCGGCCCCTAGCGTGATGATTTAATTTTCATAAATATCTTTATTCAGGGATTATAAATTAAAATTTTAAATAGCTTTTTTATTGTTGTGTCTGTATAATTTTGTTTTTAATTTTTGGTTTATTTATGACCAGTTGTTCGACTTTAAATAGAATTTGGCCACGAACTAAACTATTCGATCATTGGTCAATAGATTTACAGGTGTTCTTTCACCCTAGGAAGATTTTAAAAAGAACACTGAAAAGATTGTGAACAAATATTTAAAACTAGCTTGTGTTCACGACTTCGTCTGTGTGAATGTCGGTTATCGCAGATGTAGTCAGAATTCACAGATTAAAACTATCCTATGACTTTTCCCAGGACATAATCTATTTCCTTGCCAAATTTGATTATGATCCGATCAGCCGTTTAGTCGTGAAAACGTAACAAACAAACAGCAACTTTTGCATTTATAATATTAGCAGAGATTACTTCGTACAAGTAGTTTTGGGTATTATTTTACTCAAATATGTACCGATTAAGTAAAAAAAAACAGTATTTGTATGAACAAATACTATTTAATGAGTAAGTAAGCTAAGCATAACATAGTAAGTCATTGTGTCCGTGTTGTTTGGATAACCAAACAAATGAATCACTTAATAAGACGGAGCCACAACTGACCTACCGCAATATTTATAATTTAGGCTAGCTTCCCCACGTTACTGCTACTTATTCATAGTGCAAACATACCATTATCTTTCCCTCAACTGTCTAAAATAACATGGTAGTCATAGTCAGGGGTGCCCAACCTACAATTTGCGGGCAGACACTCGAATTTTAAATTTCCCTACGCCGTCGATTGAGTCATAACACCAATAACGGCCTTATTAGGGCACTTATTTCATGAAGATGTGTACCTTGAGGGTTCCGTGTTTGAACTGTTAAATATGGGCCTTTAAACTTGATCTATTGCTTCAGCAAATAGAGGACAATGGTGTTATTGACCGGCAGGTGTAAACAATTGAATGTCATTGTTCGGTTGATTGTCTTGTAAGTGTCATAAAGTGGGCGATCGATTTTTGTGTGAAATGTGGGGTTATACGTGTGAATGTTGAATAGGAAATATCGCTTTCCTTTCTCTCTAAGGTCGATGGCGTTTGATATCTTTCATCAAATGCCTTAAGTACGAATGCTTGACGTTAACCTAA
This sequence comes from Phlogophora meticulosa, assembly GCA_905147745.2. Classification (NCBI taxonomy): domain Eukaryota; kingdom Metazoa; phylum Arthropoda; class Insecta; order Lepidoptera; family Noctuidae; genus Phlogophora; species Phlogophora meticulosa. The sequence goes on along the minus strand of LR990535.1, from coordinate 6,633,269 downwards.
CGTAATTCGGATTGAACTTACGAGTCAAGCACAATTCATAGATATGATATTGCATATAAGACACTCAAAACGCGAAAAGTAACTATGGAAAGTATTTATAACTATTATATATATATATATATATATTATTATAACCCATCAAAATTACGTCATAAAAGTGACAAAATGTTACCTTTTAACATATAAAACAGTTTACGGGCAAAACATTTGACAACGCATTAAATACTTAAGAAAACAAGGTGGCTAGTTCAGCGTAAAATTAAAACAAGATCCCTCTTTAACTTATAGGAAAAAAAATCTAAAAAGATTACGTGGAAAATATAAAAAGCATCTGTTGCAATGAAACTAACATAATGTTATAACAAGTGAAGTATTAATCAAACGAAAATGTTTGCCTACCCTCGGTTTCCGCGTCAACGACAAGCCTTTACGCGGCATTTATCACGGTATTAGGAGCTGCGTCGGGTGCGAGCGGTAAAAAAGATAATTATCTTAGAGCACCCTCGTCTTAGGGTTGAGGCGCCAAATATTTTGCGAATTTATAGAGGAATAAATTCGATACCTTGTGGCAACATTGTGTGTCAACTCAACTGACTCTACATTTGAATTGGATTAGAACAATTTCAAAAATCTATAGTTGGATATTTTAAATAGGTTCAAAAAGGTGTAAGCGCCAATTATTTAATTAAGGAACTTCCAATCACTTCCAATAACAAGAGTTAAAAATGGTCCATTATACTCACAAGTTTTTCAGATATAGGTAACGATTGGAAAAATGAGTGTCCCAAAATATTTTAAATTCTAAGTAGGCATGCGATAATGGAGCTTTGTCTAGTACTAAAAACTAAAAGGCTACGGTGTAAGGGTCAGGTCTACTCTAATCTAAGTATCCAAATCTACTCACAATCAACTATCAAAATTGGCACAGCCCTATTTCTACGATGAGTAGCCTGCCAAGTGCCGGCGGCACATGTTAGCCATCAGTCATCGATGGCGCCCGGTCAAGGATGCAAGGATGCCAATTGCGTGGACACTTGTTACAAACTAGGGTTACGATGTGAAATATGGATAGAGAAAATTAATACATGGTGATAGATAATATGACTGTCGAAGTTTTAAAGGGGTGGATGATCTCGTAGAAGTTTTTGATGAAATACTTATCTGTTACTGTTCTTGTTGTTGTTGAATAATTGTAGCATAAGTAAATTAATTTTTGCATGCCATGGCATGTCAGGCAGAATGTATAAGGATTAAAAATATTGTAACACCTTATTGTACTAATTAAGTACCTACATTCTAAGCACAATAAATAATATTTATCTAACCAATATATTTAATCTGTGGATCACTTGATGTTTTGGATAAATTGTTTAGAATTAATTATGTAAACGTGATTGGAGACATGTTTCTCAGAAGTTTCAAATGACTTGAAGTACGAAAGGGAGAGACAGAGAGAGGAGAACAAGAAAAAGACAGGTGACGGAACTTCTAAATCCAGTTCTGTACGGTATTCCAACGCTCAGTGACAAATTCACGTGTACAAATCTGCCATTTAACCCCACGAAAGGTGTAAACTACGCGAAGTATTTGTTCAAATTCCAATTACTGTGCAACTCGTGCACAGTGCTATATTATAAAAACGTCGGTCGCAATTTAAACGAATTGCGGGTAGATCTCATATTTTGCGCTCAGAGCAGAGATCGCAATTTCCCGGTACACTCGGAAAAGCTACAAATGTTCGTGACTCGTTCACGTCAGAAAATTACATTTCATAAATTTTCTAGTGATGTTAAAATGTCGACATAGTTTAGTCTCATTAAGAAGTTTCTTTTTAATGTAATTATAGCAACGCCTTTCCTTTGCTGTTGTTATTTTGAATTAATACGATAGCTTATGTTTTTGATAGATAGATAATTAAATGAAACTATCCAATTTCAATCTAGAGATACAAACAACAATTTAGAAGACAAAATGAGAGCAAGAACTGCAAAAATACTGCTTTTAAGTCATTGCTCAAAAATCTGACTCAATTTCACTCACGTCATTCATCCATTACGGCGAACCATCAGAAAAAAACTATCGACAAACCGCGCCCATCCCTACCGTTTGAAGAGCGTTTCCTGGCGCGGTTTGCAGGGATCACGCGTCGTTGGTCGAATCACACGACTCGTTTCACAAGATAACAATTTGCGAGCGCTTATTTACCAGCGCGTACCTACGCCTGCGCCAAATTGGACCGTTGATCTTACTACTCGTACCTATATGTTATGTATCTTTGAATTTAGGTTACGCGATTTTAATATGCGGCCTTTTTTTATGTAAAAATGTGCGTACAAAGGGTTTCGTTGCGAATGGTATTTTTTGTGAAAATACGGAGTTATTTGAAGCTTTTATAGTTTATAAGTATTTGTACGCACTAGCTGGGCGATGGTTTTGCACGCTCCTAAGGGTCGCAGCGTGATGTTGAATAGCTATGGATTTGAATTGGTCTATCTTATGAAAAATATGTTTTAATCCAACTGATAATTGCGAGATAAGCGCGTACAAAGAACAAACAGCAGTTTTTTTTATATTAGCATAGAACGGCTTTAGAAAAAAAAATTGCCGTCGAAAGTCTCGACTCTACAAAGCGCAGAATATTTCTTAACCGGTGTAGATAAGTCAGTATTCAATTTTAAACAGGCAACTTCAACCCTCATCTAATTAGCCTAACAAATCACTTAACGAAACGCTTCCGTCGGACTATGCGGAAAAATTTCCGCTTTCCGAAAAAAAAAGCGAAGCGAAATACGGAAAAAGTAACCCTCTTCAGGGTTTTCCATACATCTTGCTCACATTTCCACCGGCGTTTCCTTCACTTGTCTGGTTTATCAGCAACGGAAAAGCATTGCTTCCGGTGTTATCCGCCGGACTTGTATTTTGGAGCGGTTTTTTTTTCTTTTTATTTTCTTTGTTTTTTCGCCGATACGATTAGATAGTGTCTTGTTTTGTGTTACACATCAACGTGGCGGTCGGGGGTTGATCTAGCGTGTTGTTTTATTGGGTTACTTAGCTGTTAGTTAAGGTAATATTTCCTTGCAAAATGTACGGGCCGTCACTTAGGCAAGTATTTTTGCAATAACCATTGCTTTGACATCTATTCGCAGCGTCAATTTTAATAATTTGCTGCATGGAACTTACAAAAAAAGCATTAAACTATTTTTGGAAGACTCTTTGTTGAGTAATCAGATGTTTGATTTATTGTAATGTTGTCTACATTCTTCAAATCATTCATCAAGGATTAGCCATTCTAAAACCAGTCGGCATTATTGCCGCCAGCGTTCATCAATTTCTTCTCGCCCATAAATTAACCGTAAATATTCTATAGGATTTCACCAATCATTGTCACATTACAGAGGACACATTATCGTGAAATTACGGCCACCTTACACGGTCACGTTTCAACCATTAACAGGAGACAAAACGTTCTAATTCCTGACACCACCAAATATTCACGAACGAACGGCTATCATTGCGCAAAAAAAACGGATCGCATACAAAAAATTGGATGCAGCTATTTTGCGTCTACGCAAAGAAAATTAGGCTTTACTATGCAGGTAATAGAGTGGTTGTTGGATGCATAGGTGGGTGTCACGATGTCCCATTGATCGGGTATCAACAGCTCCCTACTGATTGGCACAAAGCAAGTCCATCGTTTGTACGCTGATCGGTGAACAATCGCGCCGCTGCCAATTGTCCGTGTTTTCGTTTTTGTTTTGTTGTAAAAATAACACAAACAGACGTACAGTAACATGATATTTTGTGTGCGAGGGCAGAGAGGCTTGCAGTTTTGAAAAAACATCGATAAAACCGTCACGTACCAATGTACTTTACCTACATCAGAGAAAGGGGAAGTACCTAAAAGTATAAAAGTTTTTGATTTGCACTCTGTTATTTAAAATTTTACAAGAGCCGGAGGTATATATTCCTTTGTTACTGTTATGATCTACAATTCTACTGTAACTTAAAAATGTACCCAGAACGCATCTCAATCAGACGCAATAAAACCACACAAAAAATCAGCTTTATAATTACGTTAAACCAATCGAATCCTTTGGGAACGAGCGCAAATCGTCCGCAATGGTGCAACCTCACATCTGGAAGCGTTAAAACGGATTAACCAGAAGATTACAAGCGAAAAAAACTACTCACAGCGCGACAAAGACACCGGCGGCTCCGTCACGGTGACAATCGGTGGGATCCGGAATTATTCGGTTATATCCAGCGCGGTTTTTTTGGTGATCATAGATGCTGTTTTTGGTGTCAGATGTAGACTAATAACGTTATATAGGGTGCGAAGTATGTAAGCTGCGCATGATTGGAATTGGGGTTGATAAACGGGAAGCCAAAATACGCTACGCTGTTGTATGTAATTAGAAGTCTATTTTAAGAATAATAATAAGCAAGCTTATAATTTGTTTAATAAGAATACTTCATACACACTCAAACATGCAGAGCTGTTTCAAAATAGAGTAACAGTGCAACGTCAAAGTTAGCAACTTGGCATCGGACGCATCAACAATCGCCTCTGCCGAGCTTTCAGTGTAAACAACGCTTAACCTAACCCAATAACCGGTGCTATATCGCATTGCTTTCGGAGTATTTCGTTATTTTGTCTACACGGATGCTGGCGATGGTATACAACCAACCAGTTACATAAGAAACTTCGTATTACGTTACCATCCTCTTTTCGCGTCTAATTATCGAAGTTTGGGTAAGGGCGACGGGGGTCTGCGTGAACTGGTGGTGGGTAACATTGTGGCGCGAACGTGCCGTGGCTTCGACTCCACAGGCTATTATTGTTCTGGCCAGCTCAGATGAAATATTGCCCCACTGTGCACGCCCGCACTGTTTTGCGAACACGAATTTGTTGGGAAAAATATTGGAGCAAATAAGAAGCCGCAGAGAGGACTCGTGAGTAAACTTTGCAATGAGATTACCTCTACAATATATATGTGTATGTAAAAAGCTATTCTGCGGAGCCAATTCTCTGTTTTGTATAGTTGTAAGCTTTATAACAAATCGCGAACAGAAGAAAAGTAAAAAGACGGCGTGTTTCTCATAAAAGAATAACATTTAAGTAAATATTTCTGAAGAAAAATACAGAAATTATTCAATTGACACGTTCGAAAATTAAAACAATGTCTCAAACAAAATAAATTACAAAAAAAACACAAAAACCTCGAATAGGTAGTAGAACATATCCATCAACTACGAATCAGAGGGGAGACCGGGCAAAAGTGACAATGACGGTGAAGCAAAGATAAATTTTTATCACGCCCGGGATTAGCAACTATTGTGTAACAGTGTAAGATTAACTGATAAGTGTCTACTTGTTAATAATAAGAGTAATGTTTGTCTTGTATAACTGAGGGTGCAAACCCCTGTAAGATATTGTCAATATTTATGAAGATGTATTTTTTATTGAAGTGATAGGTTACCTTGCCAATTAAATAGATAGATAGGGAAGGAATACAGGAAATATTAATCAATTACGTTTCATAATATTTGACGTTTGTGTGGAGTAGGTAATTTTAGCATTTGTAATTTTCGCGAATTTTTGCCTTGATCATGTATTTTACATACAACCTTAAATGCGTTATCTTTTTTCTGTATTATCTGTATTTCAATCGGTGGCCGATCGAATGGTGTCATATGGACCAGGTGTCAATTTGACAGTTTGTGTATGACATAGATGCCGTATTGATCCGCCATTGCGATTATAATGCATTGCGGGCCGAATAAATAGTTCACTTTTCTACATTAGAATGTGTATTTATAATTTTAGATGTCGTGATATTTTCGGTGACCATTTAATATTAACTTACGAACATTACTTAGCTATTACAAGAATTCAAAAGAAAAATACCCATTCCGGTTAGCCGTTGTTTATTTCTGTATTAACATAACAGTTATTAGTAGACATTAATTTAATACGTGTAAGGTTATCAATGTAATGAATCATATTTTATAATTTAAATTGCCAAAACATCCTTATTTCCTTATTCCTCATTTTATTAATATTATTAATTTATTTGTCCGCCACTGTAAGCTGTCACAATGACAACTGCACATCACATCTGTATACTCTTTGTAAGCCGAGATCAGTGCGAAACGTATAAATATCATCAATAGAGGCAATAAACATAGTAACAATAATATTTTTTATTGTTATTATTACAATATGTGGGGTATGACAGCCGCCTACCGTAATGAAGATGTAATAGGGCCGCGTGTATCACTAATCCTTTTCCGAAGGGGGTGGGCAGAAATGAAAGGATGTCACACGAATATGACAGATATTTTGACAGTAATGCAACGGATTCGGTGCTACTTACTGATCTGCGGAATTAAAATTAACGTTTTTTAATTCATGGGTCCAGAGGATTATAAAATAAATAACTGAAATGTTTTCAATCAAAATATGATAGATTGAGTTCTAGAGGCAGCACAGAGGGGCTACTTATAAATACTTAGCTTTACTTACATATAATGTGTGTCTGTACCTAATGCTTTCATACGAAAAACCAAATAAACTTTACAAAAAATTGAAAATGTTGCGTGCCCGTCGAAAACCATAGATGTTCACATAAAATAAACATCATTAACATATTACTCAGGCACCAACGCTTCCCGGCGAAAAATCAACAGAACCCAATAAATCATTCATGACCAACCTTTGTGAAGCTCAACCGAATATTATCGACACAGCTTTTTTAATTCACCAACGGATAAAAAAATCATATTCCAATAATAATTAGCGGAATCCATTACATGCCAATTTCACATCATGTTTGACAATTGTCCCCACGTTACCCTCTCAAAAATAATGAACAAATCTATAATATTCATAAGCTGATTGACATTTGATGTGAGATGATTCCTTTGTCCCAAACTAGTTTGTCTCATCAGAAATTCATCCGTTATATATTATTAATTTTCTTAAAATGTTTAAATAAATTATCAGTTTTTAATTTGCATGCAGTTCAATAAGGGTTTAAGGCAGATATTGGCACAAAATAAATAATAATCGATAAGCTCTCATCAAAACCAGAAATGATTTTTACTGACAACTTTTTAAGATCTGTGAGAAAAATATTTTAACTTTACTTCGAGTGGTAATCGCATAAAAGAAGTTTTATTAGGGAACTAAAAAGAAGATGCGTTTCAAGAGATTTGGTGACGTTTTTATTTAAAAAAAAAGTCGCCAATCAAGTTTTCATTTTAAAGTTTGAATACAGCGACATATCTTTTATACAATTTACCGTTACCTCGGCTTTTTGGTTAAAAAAGTGTGAATTTGTTGGAAAAAATTGTTGATGGGGGGGTCACGCCACGACCGAAATTAGGGTATATTGGCAACCTTTCAATGCACTTTGACACGGGATGCTCAAATAAAGAATTCATTGATTACCCTGATGTTTTTTGCTGAAGATTTTTATTGAGATATCGACGTTTGGGGAACGGTGGTTAGATAATATAACCATCACTGATTTAACAATGAGTTTAACCCCTTTAAGTTTGCGTAGACATGTGAAATTGCGATTTCAATCATTTTTAAGTAAAATTATTAAATACTGAATGATTTATCGACAGTAACGGAAATTATTGAGACACGATTCGAAAATTCGTCTATTTTAGAACGAAAAATGATCGTATCTCCCATTTTTTTTTATTTAGATTTGCTACTGCTATGGCCACTCTTTATAAATTGATTCATATTTACCAAAAACTACACAACTATAAAGGACAATGATCATTACCGCCACAGTTAGTCGTTAGTGAAGCCAGTTCAACCATCAAAGGATCCTTTACGGGCACCGAATCGGAAGCGTGGTCAGCGTTTGAGCCACAACAGGCACAACGGGCACCTCTAATGACGTGCCAAAATTGGCACTTTTAACTGACGTCACGTACGAGATCAAGAGATTTGTGGCTGCTGAAGCGAAGAATTTGTGGTTGTAGAAGAATATAATGATATAGTCATAGTTTTGATATGTGTGAAAGCGGTAAGGATTTGGAATAAAATAATAATCAAATAAATAAAAGAATAATAAAAAAAATCTAGATAAAATAATATTGATGCACAATATCTATTGGTCAGGCACAGTTACAGTATAATATATAGTATAATACAAAGAGAAATAAACTATCCAATTCGATTTTCTCATCGCGGTAACATTACGTTTAAAACTGTTGGACAAAAACTCCGAATGCAAGGATTTATACTGTGATCTCATGTAATGTAATCATATAATAGTTACCTACTGGCATTATTATGAGATATAATCGTTGTGTAAAAACCATCCCGTAAATATTGACTGTAGGTCTGTTTCTTTTTTTAAATTGACTATTTTCTTTCAAAGTCAAATAACGACTCTGTCTATATATTAAGTTGATGTAATCATTTTTAATTCTGAGGAAGACCGTTTAGGTACCCAACGTTATTTTCAAAACTGTTTTTTTTTTGTAAAAAGTGCAAGCTCTAATAGAACTTAAGATGTTCCACCTTCTATTTCTTTGACTGTACATTAACATATAGTAAGAATACTTTAAGAGGTTATTAATGAAGAATTATACGATTGCGTGTATGCTAATAATATTCAAAGAAATCATGAGCCTGTCAAACATGATGAGTACCGATGGTATAAGACGGTTATTATTTAATTTTGAATTTTAAGTAGATGAGATAAGAATTAAACTATAATTTTCGTCAGCTAAAAACATCTCTCGGGATTCAGAGATTTGAAAGTAAATAGAGATATTTAATAAATACAATACTTAATCAAAAACTGAAGCGTTATTTGCTTTTGTAGGTACAAACTGATAGTAACAGAATGCTTACCAACTTAAATAATAGCATGCGTAACTATACAACGCGTACAATAGTATGTTGGATTGTAGGTACTAGCCTATTTATATAAATTTCCTTATTGTTTATCTTATCCTCACTGTGTGCATGATGCCTTATTTTCAGACACACCGGAAATGTGTTTAAAGCCTACGTTTCAAGCTATAAATAACGGTATTTGACCAGTTATTATTGCGCATGTGCATTATCATTTGAGTTTATAGCTTTTACACTTGACCTGAACACAATATTATTATTTTGCTAAATAACTTCGTCAATAAGGATTTAAATGTTTAGGGGATTCCTAAAGTTAGTGCAACTCAGTTTTGACGCAACTCATGTTATGACGGTTCACAAGATGAAGATGAGGATTCTAAAGACTTCTTCCGAAGAAGAAATCGGCTCAAAGAAGAAAAAGAAGTTTTAATTTCGAAAAACTCCTGTACAAATAACAGCTTTCTACTCGTATAACAGTTGCGCTAATGTTATTATAATATATTTCCGTAGAACAGACGCCAGCACATCAAGCTATCCCAATCTGAAAAAATTCTTTAACAGTTTTTACAAAAGAATAAGGTTAATGCTCAATTGGGAATATTTGACAGTTTGGGGCAGCATGATTTGCTAGCGTTTGTACCTAAATTATTTATTTATGAACAATGCCCCTTTTCACTAACGTCAAGCAAAGCAACTTCTACTTAGGTTATGTCTAACGCAATTTCCTAAGCAACCACTCCCATAAACTACACTTCGGCAAATTTCTGAGAAGAAAGCATCGGGCATTGTTGTATTGGTATCTTTATAAAACAGCCCAAACAATATTTAGATTGCAATATAGAGTTTTTGGCTTAGCCAAATAAATATTTATCAAAAATTCTAAAAATACAAACTATCGGCACTTGTCTGTGGTTTTTTAAGTCTACTGTCTGTCAATATTACTACAAATGTTGACTGTTGCTAGGCAATCTGAGAGAGAGAGAACTTTAGCACATGAATAAAAAACCGAGTTTAGTATCGCCTTGTGCTTGGTCAAATGTTTTCTTATGCTTAGTACAAACTTACTGTTTACGCATTACAATTTGATCTCGCTTAGTGTTAGTGCAAAATGGGAATAATAGTTTTAACTGTTAATGACAACATAATAGGCGCTTCCCCGAACCCTGGCATTTTAATCTAGTGTCAAACATGTCATGACAACTCCTTAAACGGCTTCATTGTACAAAATCGAGATAATAACGTTGTCTATGGTACTAACAGCCGGAACTACATGTCCGTCAGAGGACACAACAATGCTGTGGTTTGACTGCAACCTTACACCCACAGATCACGCATGCGCGTTATCTGTCTCGAGCAGCCTGAGTCTGACATTTGATAGGCGTTTGCGCATCGGCGCTATTATGTCCGATTCGCGTCCGGTCTTTTGTGCTGAGAACAAGAATTCGCAAAAATGTTTAAGTATTGATTTTGTAATTATTTGTAAACCACGGTAAATTTCATTTAAAATAGTACCTTCACGGTAAAGAAAACGTAGTGATAGTTTTCATTTCTTACGAGGCCAAACCATAAATTAAATTATTTTACCTTAAACAGGTAATTACATAAGAATAAACCGTCTTTTTTAAATTAACTTTCACTACTAATGAGACAAATTTTTACCATATAACTACATTTTATTATGATAGGTACAGATCATTCAAGTAATTTTGCTTGCACCACATTTACCCAAAAATGTGTAGGTACCTACGACAGATTGCAAGTAACCCAATACTTTTACTTCACTTTAAACATGTTCGCGTAATCCAGGAATCCGATCCAACAATTGATTTCCGTTTCCTACCAGAGATAAACTCGCCACACCCCTCGCAAAAATCTCTGATGCGTTCAATTGAACAATTTATTTCATTCATAGGATGCTCACATGTTCTGAATAGATTATCTGCAGATAAAGTAAGATTTTGCGGGGCTTTTTATGATTAAAAGACGCTTGAAAAGTGTGAAAACAAAATCTTACTTATCTTTTAGGAAGAAAAAATATGTTTTAATCTCAAAAACAATTTGTCAAAACAGCTACAAAAAAGGGGTCGCTATCGTAAAATGATTTAAAAGTTTGTCCAGACGTCATAAGCTCAAACAGATTAAAAATAATGAAGTGTGTAAAGTCAGTAAAGGAGTGCACTCAATTGGACACGCTAAGAACTTGAGGAGGATCAATAAAATCGACACTTTATTGCATCCGTGCCTGACAGAGTTTCAGTTTCGGGACATAATTTATGTATCGACCGACGTTTTTGACACTTGCACTTGACCCGGGTACAAGTGGCTCATTGTAAATTAACTAAAACGAGGAAGAATGAGTGCTTTGTCATCACTATTTAATGATAACGTTCGGAGTGACATTTGTGCATTAGAACCGGAGCACAGGTGGACAGTTTGTGGAATAGTTATGACTGGGTGACTAACCACGTCTGACCTGAAGTTGGTTGATCTTTTTATGTGTGTTTCAGTGTGACTCATCAAAGAACAGATGCCAAAGCTAGAATACTGACATTAAATCAACTTACCTCCCAAGCAAAACGCCTGTCCTTCGGCTGACTGTCCAACATCCCCAGAAAAGGTCCATATTGAGTTCCATTAGCAATATTCCCTCTAGCAAATATCCCTCCACTCTTAAACATCAATTCACTAGGTAGAATGAAATCTCTATCCCCGGGGTCATCATCTTTCGACCCATCCTCATTTTTTACGGATTTTAGATGGTCTAGAGGTCTAGGTAAGTATCCTCGTCCATAGTCGGAGAAGTTATTGGCTAGATATGTGTCAGATAGCCCAAAGTCTAGGGTACCGTAGTACTCCTTAACATCAGTTCCTGGAGGCATGTTTTCTTGCTTGATGTGAACTAAGGTGGGCGCTGATTCTGATGTGGCAGAGTCAGTCGGGCTCGGCGGTGGACTGCCAGACTCTTGGCTGTCTGCTGCTGTGGACAAAATATCTTGAATTAGTTATAGATAAACTTAGTTACTATATAGAGAGATACGGTAAGGTAAAAGAGACTAACATTTTGGCTGATTTGAACTGAGTATGTCAATTAAAATAATCTTTTCTTTGCCTAGTAGACAAGCAAAATAACTATCTACGTACCGACTGTTCACTGTTATCTTATTAAGTCGTCCTTCATTAACTGAACAAAATGTTTAGTGTAGCGTTACGATCTCATGACTTCTCATTATTATATTGATTACGTTTTAATTTCCAGACATGCAGACGACACGTCTATTAATAATTAATATTCGTTTGCATTGTGTTCATTACCGGCACCGTTTTTAATCTAATCAGACGATTATGGACCACATAGGTTCCTGTTTAATTTGTAACTGTTGTTGCGTACAGAAAAATTGATCACTTGTGATATTCATTTTTTATCCATATCACTAATCAGCTGTGAGTTTGGTCCTTAAAACTGTTTTTAGAGTGACTGACATCAGACAGTGTTTATTTTTAAATTTACTTATCGGGTAACAACCTACTGATGGAATGATTTACGTGGAACTGGTGGTTCAATAAACTTGAGTTTATACTGAACATACATTTGTACATTACACATATCTTTAGTACATTTTACGGGAGTTCATTTAAGCATATAATCCTCGAAAAACATTCGTGCCTTTTTCATTTATACCTAATTAGTTTACGTGTAGACCATGGAAAAACGAAAAAATCGTTTTGTCATTGTCAATGGCCTTTTGTCATTTTTCCTATTATTGAAATTCTTAATTTAAATATCCTCTTCAAATACCGCATGTCTGAGAGCAATAAACTCACTGGCTGGTATGTTTTATAGTTTAGCATCGAGCAAATTACAAAAAAGTGAAGACGTGCAAGATGTTGATCGCTTTATGTCTGTTTCCGCTGTTCACAAAGAACTTCCGCTTGTCTCTGTCTTTGGTTCATCCCTACTAAATGCAAATTCACAGACGGATTTTTTTTTTATTAATTGAACAATGAATGTGGTAAGATGCTGTATTTGTTTCTGCTATCGATGACAAAATATATAAAATAGAAAAATATCTTAACTGTAGTTGCTAAAAATGCCAGCCAGTATGTTCACTAGTTTGCTAATAAGCAGAAAACCTCTTTTAATAATACTTTTTTTGTTTTACCTTATAACAAGCGAACATCACTGGTTTTAAATAAGTGGGCAAGAGCGGTAAAACCACTAAATAGTTAACATAATGAAAAAAATATTATATCCAGAGATTGAACAAAACTATAATATTGATATTAGTTAAAATAAATAAATAAATAAATAAATATTGCTGGACAATCCACACAGCATCATCTAGCCCCAAGCTAAGCAGAGCTTGTGTTATGGGTACTAGATGACTGATATACTTAATACAGTACATTATATAGATAGATATTTTTATTATATATATAGAAAATACCCAGAACACCCGGAACAAATATTTGTAGATCGTACAAACATTTGTCCCAAGGCGGGAATCGAACCCGCAACCTCTTGCGTCGCAGGCGGACCTTCGCCCGCCGCGCCACATCGGTCGTCAGAGTTCCGCGGATTGACCTAAATTTACTTATTAAATAATAAACTTTACCTGTCTAAATGATGACAACTGTTTTAGCTAAATATTATATGTACCTAAATACCTGTTAATCTATTAGGAATACCGGAGTTGACATAGCATGGGTAAATCCACGTGTCTATGGGTCAAACCAAGGATATCTATGGGTCAAACCTGTGTCATTTACCCACCAATAATAATAATTTAATAATAATAATTTATATAGGTAAGTATGAGATAACTAAAATCTGCCTCGTTGGATTAGTGGTTAGCAAACGCTACTGCTAAGCATGTAAGCCTGCAGCTGATGATGAAGTTTAAAGATAACGTAATTGCAAAAAAATATCCTGCACAGACAAAGAGAGATTACTCATCATCAATATCGAAAAATTACAAAGAAAACAAAACCCACCCCGTGTTTATTGAAGAAGACTAAATTCATAGTTACGCGTGCCATCCATAACCCACCCTTGCACTGTAAGAGACACGCCATTAATCAAACTACCCTATAACTCTAATATACTTGTTAAAACAACCCTCTATCTTGTCTTCTATAGCACGTGGCACAGAAAAAAAAAGCATAAAATTATTCGAGAAAGGAAATAATGATAACTGCATTATAAAGTGCAGCGGTGAATAGGCAGGATGTTCATATTGTCCGTGCCTTAAGAACACTTTGAATGTAAGTACATTTGAACCCAGTTGCTAAGCCGGTTCACCTGTCACCGGCGATTGTTTTTGTTTTAATTAGTTACTGGATTCAGTTTCTAGTAACAGTTATTTAGTACCTACGGTTATTGGTTGTGAAGGATAAGTTTGAAAATCGTATTTAATTATTATAAGATATCTTTTATAATATGTTGTTTGGGTTTCATGCGGATTACTTGAGAGAAAAGGAAAGATTAATGATCAAGTTAATATTTGAAGAAGGTGACACAAGCGATAACGCAATCTCATCCTTGTAGGTTTTATATGTTTGCGAGATCTTATAACCTAAAACTCACATTTACATTAAAAAAATTGCGCTTGAAAGTTACAGATTCTAATAAAATCTGTTATCTTAAAAAATTGTGGCCAATTCATTCAATAAAACAAGCTCAAATGAACGAGATAAAATCACGCTGTCTACTGAACAGATAATAAATGATGAATGACAATTCCATGAATCATCTAGTCCAGCGCGGGCGCACATCGTAGACGCGCTGTCTGCGCGCGAGTGTATAAATTACGCGTTGCTAGGAGACGTTTAATGAGCCGTCATAAAAAAGTTTTACCGAAATAAGTACGTGACAAAGCTTGTTATCTGAGGATGGGTCAGGTTATGTCACTTTAACTGCCTGTTACTTGAACCGAATCCGTAAATTAATTAATATTTTAACCCATAGCGGCCTGTCAACAGAAACTATCCTATTATTTCAGTATTTTAATCCTCCATTTTAAATGATGACAGACGAAGACAGATGGACAATTAGTGAATCATTTCGGACGGCGTGAACGCAGATCGTAGACGCGCTGTCTGCGCATGAGTCTATAAACCGCGGTGAAGAGACAATGAGCTGTCATTAAAATGTTTTGCTATAATAGATACGTGACAAAAGCTTGTCTTCTTAGGATAGGTCAAGTTATGTCACTTTAGATTTCTCACGCGAACTGAAATGATAATTTGTAGTGTTTTCAACTAGCCAAGAATGGATGAGATAAGATGAAAGATTGAGCTAAGGGGCGAGGACTTGCAGAGCTTTTAGCACAGCTAGGAATGCAATCAATGGGTTGGTTATGATACTCAACCTGCGTTTTAAAATTTTAGAAATATCATACGATTTCAGCGTTATATCCTCCATTTTAATTGCCCAGCGTTGCTATAACAAAACGTCCACTTCCAAGGACCTACTTTCTTACAGACATCTTATACAAATAACACCGATGCAAACCCGGGACGTACCAACTTAAGGAATGGAGTCCCATAAAACTGATGTTCGAATTTCAAATTCAAATTAGCCGTCGCAAGGTCCATTTGTCGCGTTTGACCGCGAACGCTTCGTGCGCGGACAATGCGGACGAGCCGTCGTTAAATCTCTGGTTTCCGCAGAAACCCGCGACAGATTTAAAATAAGAACATGCACAGACATAGAACACGGTGGAGCGGCGAAACTCTGGTTGTTCATGGTTTTTCTTCGAGCAACAGAGAAAATAGCAGACGTGTCTGTAGCTTTACTAATGTTCCGTTATTTTGTGATAAACTGATTAGCGGAAATTGTTTTATGTTAGAGAATCGGATGTTGTTATTTGAAATCTGTAATGCAACGTTCGATTTATAAAAGATGATATTGGGGTAAGAATTGTATCAATGCAGAAGATTTTTAGAGCATCTCATGCGATTTTTAGTCCAATGGACCCCACGGCTTGCCGATTTCACGTGTTAGCCACGGAGACTGACAATAAGCGCGGTTTACGTCGCTCTCTGTCACGACAGTTCACGGCCCGGCCTGTGTTGACTCATAAAACACTCTTAACTCGACGAAATGCAATGGTCATATTATAAGTAAAATTAACGCTTTATGGTCCGAGTTAAGGTTTAAATTCGATTGTAAATTATTTTGAAACAGGTGAATGTGACGCTAGGCTAGTGCTGGGCTAGCTCATCATATTCGGCGGCACCGTTGAGAAATTCACTTGGCGCGCGAGCCTGAATGGCTAGGCGTTCGCGGAAACCCGTACTTTCTAACATTAGTTAGGTGCGGTGCGCTTTAATGAGTCAGTTGTAACCATGGTTGCTTATGTAAATTTCCACATAAGAAATTAACTGAAAGATGCTTTCAACTTCGACATTATCATATGAAAGGTGCTGGTGTCTCAAAGTGGGTGCGTATACTCTTATTGTGTTTTATGCTATTGCAATCATTCATCGGGATATGAGAATGTTTTCTATTATCTAACTATTCATATTGGCGTGAATAGGTTCGAGTCTAGTTCAATGGTGATGAGGCATGTTCTAATTACAACTGCGGATAATTTGCGGTTACAAACTAACGTAGTTAATTGTAATATTAATTGACTGTTATAATCATATAGGTTTTCCTATTTGAGTAAACATCTGCACCAACTGCGGTAACACATTTCAAATCGAATGAACAAGCCCAAGAAATATCGATAACTCATTTTCATAAAAAAGAGAATAAAAGTCGGTGTCGATATTTTCGAAGCAAATCAAACAAGCCAGTATTCCGATTCTTTTTCGCACTGGTGTGATGTAAACAAGATTTTTAACAATGCAAGGTGTGTTGCACAAGAAGCAAACAATCTCTTGGACCCGGCGGCGTCCGCCAAACGATTCACAGCCAACGTGTAGCTTTAAAACTATGAAAAAGAAAAAAAAAGATTATCATACAGCTTTTTTTTTCTTTTTCGCACACCCTTGACAGAACCACAGATAATATAAGAGCGTAAATAAAAAAAGAGACGGTTAGTGATGTTTATTTGTGGTTAACAAGCGAAATAATTTGAAGAGCTTTTGGCCTCTTTGGGCTTATCGTCTTATCTCATTTTACGGTCATTAGACTGTTTGTCATTTTGAAGTTGAAGATCGATAATTTAGAGGAATAACTAAAGAAATGGTATTATTGTAGGTAGGTATTGATAAAATCTGAAATGGTGATTTAATACTTAGTAGCTGACTGAAAAATAAGCATTTCAACGATCATTAAGTTAAATCATATAAGATATAATAATAAGTACGTTAAAAAATACAATTGCCAGTAAAATCTAATAACAACAACCCTCATAAAAACTTTGTCAAAAGAAAAGCGCTTTTCTTCGATTTTACTGAAACAAAAAGGCTTACGTAATCTTCTATTGACCAGGTGTTACCAAAAAAAAGTGGGTATTACAGTTCTTGAAAAATCTTGCGGCGGGTGATGCTTATAGATAACTTAGACCATTTAAAGTATGGGCTAGTCTTGTGACACAAAAATTAAATATCTATTGTTGCAAAAAACAATGATCTTGTCTACTTGAAACCAGAAGACTTGTTAAACACCTACATACTTTATCTTAATTCATTTTTTGGTATCTAATTAAAGTAATAAATATATGTGTTTCTAAATTGGATGTAAGTAAATTAATTAATTCGTAAATTACACTGCTAAAAAACACAAATTCATATTTTTCAATTAGGTAGGTAATTATTTTCTGTCATTTTATAACTCACCAGACATCTTCATTCTGTAACTCGTATCAAAATTCAGCATTCGTACAAATATTATTTATCATTGTCCGTAATCACTATAATTAATATTAATTAAAATTATCGCGTTAAATCTAATTCACTAATGGTTGGATTGTCACTATTGATAGTAAACGAATATTACTAAACACAATTCTGCACAGCACTATCGATAAAATATTGAGATGAGTTGTTATAATTCTAATTCACTATTTAGAATTAGGTGAATTTTCTGTGTAGTGATGTACTCGTACGCGTGTCGGCATACTCGCGTGCGATTTGCGTGTGATAGTGAGGCACTGTATGTGCGGCGTCGGCGACGCACTGTGCCAGAATAACGCGAGAGGAAGCGAGAGCCAGCTCATCCCTAGAATCCCGAATCACATACCCTCGCCCGGGCCACCCCGCGCTCCCCTCGCCCCGCCTGTGTCTTTGTGTTACACCCCTCTCTCTCACACAAACGTTTCGGGGTCGCAATACAAGGTTACCGTCTGAAAATAATCGGCGAGCTTTTTCAATGGACAGCGCTTTATATTTTGGAAAATAGTTGGCTGGAGTTTTTGAAAAGCTGTTGTTGGCTTTTTATTTGTGAAAAAATGTTGTAGGTTCATTTTTTTTAATCCTTCATAGGGATTGAACGAGGTAAATGTTCAATATTTAGCGGCAATTATTTTGCTTTTTAGTTTAGTTAGGTAGGTAAGTTATATCTATGTAGGTCAAGTTACCAGCGAAGGTGGGACTGAGAGAGGTTTTGTTCAATTCTTATATAAAGTATCCCTCTTCCTGAAACCCCATAATTCTTTCATACAATTCATAACAAGATTACAATAACAACACTATTACAATATTTTACATCGGGAGCGACCTACAAACAATAGCCCTTCAGTTATCGACGGTGCTTTATAACAAATCACTTGTACAACACGACCAGATAACTTAGACCTCTGATATTTCAATTGAATACCTCTCAGTGTGCAGTGGACGTATGATGTGTGGGGAGGTGGAGGGGTTCAATTCGTGCTGGTCACTGATACGAGACAAGGCGCCGATTAAGAAAACAAACTTGATTGAATGCGAGCCAGCAATCTCAGAGTCTTATCGTATCGTATTCGATCGTTCTGTAATGCTACCGTGCTGTTTTTGCCAATTGAAATCATCAGGTGATTTGAAATGAGTAAATGATTGACCACGCGCAACGGAAGCTACTGACCTGAAAATTTACGAATTATATTACCTAATTTCTAAATAATACGAGTTGTATGAATACCGAACTTTAGTTATAATAATAACCAATCTACTCTTCACATATTTTCAGGTTTTCAGGATTAGTTACCTATAATTCAAGTATAACCTACCTAACTTCCGCTTATATAAGGCTTCGACCCAAATAAATAAAATACCTAATAACAAAATTAACTTGCCTACATCTAAAAATAACTTCATAAAACGCAATACGTCCATTCTCTTAAGCGAATAAAATTTCAGTGCACAAATGCGTTTTATTCAGCGTATCTGAAAATAGCTATCGCCGTAGAATGTGCCAAGCGAGACGGCAGATAAACTAGATAACGCTCAAGATCTCTGGCGGGCGGCGCCATTGGACGCCGCGGGCGGTAGGCGGGGCTCCCTCGGTGATGCACCAATGGGATGCGCCTTATTATCTGCGTCTTTGTCTGTCAGCGGATTCTGTAGTGATGTAGCAGGTGCTTCGGGCATCGAGAACGAGGCCGGCAGTATATACCTACCGTGGATGCCGAAAGCACTGAAACTATATAGTTTTATCTATCTGGTGACGCGGCAATGGCCGATTGAGCTTGCTGTGTCTTCTTTTATCCAGATGAAATAAGCGTTTCCATTAAACTCAATCTATACTATTCGGAACAGCATGGTACACTT
This sequence comes from Phlogophora meticulosa, assembly GCA_905147745.2. Taxonomy (NCBI): domain Eukaryota; kingdom Metazoa; phylum Arthropoda; class Insecta; order Lepidoptera; family Noctuidae; genus Phlogophora; species Phlogophora meticulosa. Next base: position 6,613,684 of record LR990535.1, on the reverse strand, counting down.
CAAAACGATTTCCTATTTAGGTAAATTAGACTTGGAATAACCATAGTGTAAGTACTCTCTAAATGTAGTTTGCTAAAGATATGTTTAGGTATTCGTAAATTATTAAATAACAGTAGCTCTCTTTATTTCCTGGTAGATATTGACTTTTTGGCGTGGTCTTATTTACCTAACATTTTTTTTATTTTAAAAGTGTACAATGTATTGACGTCAATAATTAGCTACGCTGTAGGTAAAAATAACAACTGAATAATCACTGAATTAAATACTTGCATCTTTGAAAATAACTACACAATTAGGTCAAATAGTAAGTATAGTTAGTAGGTACGTATATTGAAACACATTTAGTATAAATTATTGGTAGTACTTTTATATCCTATTACTCATTATGTACAAGCTACCTAGTAATGAAGATTTCATTATGTGTCACATAAATTGGGTAAATCGATGCCATATTACAGATTACCTACTTACTGGCAGAATTGCGTAATTCAATCTTGAAAAATTTACCCATTCTGAAAACTAAAAAAGAGGCATTGCTCTCCCTACATTTTAATCCTAAAACAGCGACAGCTACGTCAAATTACTTTCTGTGTTTTAAAATTATGACTAAGTATATTCAATGGAAATTAAATTGAAGTAACGGACACCCACCTTAACAATTTACAGGTAGTTCTACTTATAGATAGGCACTTTCTTCAATTACCCATCATCTCATTCACAAATCTATAAGAACACCAAATGTCAACTGTCACCATCATTGTCCGTCGCTATTTTTTTTAACAGCTCTGCAGAAGCTGTTTTCCGTCACATTCACCTTCATATTTAAAACTTCTTAGTAACCAAAATCTAATACTTAATTTTTTTTATCAAAAATAGTACCTATGATGACACAAGAGGATTACGAGGTTTTCAAGTGCTCGTATGATTACTTAAAATAAATAAATAATTATTTTAATTATTAATAGAACGTGTTGATTTCTGAGGATGTTCTGAGCAATGAAAGCGAACATATCGTCTGATAACAAAATAAAACTGCATATTCTCTCTTATCCATTTTTTCAAAGATCATTGAAACTTATATTTTATGATCTTCAAACTCTCCCTCAAACCTCTATTCTTTCATGCCTTCTTTCTTGAAATAAGGTGCAAAGAAACCATAGCAACGGTGGAAAGAAACCATAGAGTACCTATTATAATTTTCTATTTTATCGACAGAGATATGTAACCATTCAAGTTTAATTTAAATTTTTATTACCTTTCCTGTGAATGACAAACTGAACACGAAAACGTGAAGGTGACAACTAGAATCGATTTGCGACAGACACGATGGCCGATAATCGATTTCCCGTTTCTACCGATGCTGTAATCGATTCCGCGGTCCTTGTTTAATCGATTGTGTGTCAAGTTTTTATGAAAATTGGCGTATTGTAAATGTTCACCTGTTAATAGGGAAACAGTACTTCAATGGATAAAGTTACTTTATTTAGCTTAATACTAAGTATTTAACCAACGTACTTAATTAAAACAATAGCCGGTTGAATTAATCTCATTCATGTTTCAAAGGAAAATCCTCATTCCATTCACACTGCCAGCGTCCTACCAAAACGATAAAATTCAATTTAACTAGTTTCTGGAGAATGTCCCACATATCACATTTATCCTGTGCCGCATATGAAAATTTAGCCGGAACGAGAATTTATATCACTTAATATACCTACGACATTATGAATTTATAGAACGCAGTAACGTAACCACAAAATATTTTACCAACATCCGCGTGGAATAATGTACTTCATTTAAAATAAATATTACCTATATTCAGACATTGAGTTGGCATTACCTAATTAACGTAATTTTATTACCCAATGACACCTCAACCGTGAGGTTTGAAAATATCCTTGTTAATCATCATCTGCCTAGCCTTTTCCCAACCGTGTTGGGGTCGGCTTCCAGTCTTACTGGATGCATCTGAATACCAGTATTTTACATGGAGCGACTGCCTATCTGACCTTCACAACCCAGTTACTGGGCAACACAAGACCCCTTGGTAAGACCGGTAGACAACCCTTCGGGCTTCTTACCACCCGTAACGACTGTCAAAGATCTCTAAACGACAGCCTGGACCAACGGCTTTGCGTGCTTTCCGAGGCAAGGAGGACTCTCGATATGTTACGAACGGTCACCCATCCACAAACTGACCTCGGCAAGTGTGACCTTAGATCAACCCGTGCGGCTGTTTTTTACGTAGCCCAGAGCTCCTTCCTTATTAATACAAATTCATATTTATTAGATACAATCAAATCTGAATCAGTTATTACTTATATTATGGAACTAAAAAACTGAAAGACAGATTTGTATCCTGTTTAAACCAAAGTCCAACCCCCAAAATATAACTGACGGAATTTGGGTGTGCTATACAACTTTATTTTTGTTGACAGATAACCTCTTAAGTAGTCTTTGTGCTTATTATTACGGTCAACTTTGAATATGGGACCAATCCTGAAATCAGCTGCTCCATATATTTTGTCGATCTAAGATACAGGAAATGTACCTAATGAGCACCTGTTTTTTTTTGGGAATTGAGCATTAGTCCGGAATTCAAAGCATTTAGTCAGGTTTGCTGTCATAAAAAGATAAGGTTTCAGTATATACCACTCCGGAAAATACAGGACAAATATTACATCGCTTTCTTCAATAATACATCAAAAGCCATATACTACCTTTTTAAATTTCCATTGACATGCTAAATAAAATTAAATAAGTGGACGTTAACGTATTTATGAATCGAAGAAGATGTAATATCCCCTAATAAGTCGAGTAAGAATAAGTGATAGGACCAATATGCGGCCTACTGTACCAAGAATTAACAAAAATTAAATAACTGGACTGTGGATGTATCTACTATTGGTACATATCTGCCTAACCGTACGGCAAACAGGCGTGATGGTATGTAATGTAGAAATAATTAATAAGAAATCGTTATAATGATATTAATCAAGTCTTCTAAGTTCTCACTTCTATTTCCTGAACTACAGCACTATGGCAGCCCTCGAAACAAACTCGTGGCTCCAACCAATAAGAAACGAGCAGAATTCCGAATGACTTGGCTACGTGACACAGAGCGGTCCAGGGTCACTTCTGTGGCGACAACTTTACTTAGGGATTCATCCCACCACCCCTTTTTGTTAGTTGCGTGACAACCCTACAGGAATACTTGAGTAGGATAAGGATTTCTTGTGGAGTTGTGTGGTAATAGAGCATTTTCAATTGGTCTTCTATTATCAAAAGCACAGCTGCCAGAATAGATGGCGGATGTTCCATATCAAGACTGAAGAAAATTAAAAGTAATCAAATAAAATCGGCTAAAGATACGCACAACGTTTCAAAGTCAAAGGTTCTTTACCAAATTTAATTAAAAAGTTTTTTACAATTTCTAAACTAATTTCTGAACACATAGTTTAATGTAGCAACGTAAAACGTAGACTCTTCTTTTTATTTTTTTATGGTCCTACAATATTGAAATAAAAACTTACAACATAAAGTTTAAGAGATTTTTAACACTAGTTTTAACACTGCCCTTATCTCAATTAACTTGTGGTCGGCGCAGCATGTCTTCTTCTTCCATACATCTCTTTCTGCCGTCATCTCATCATCTCTTTTCTACCCTTGAAATCTATTCATCATTTCTTTGGTCTTTGATTCTTGTAACCCTATACATTCATACTCAAAACATTCCTCACATCATGGTCCTCATCATTTCTCCGCATCACACGCCCTAGAGATTAGATTTAGAGATTTTTCAACGCAAACTTTAAAATTAGATCATAACGCAGAACGATGCAATGAGCTTAAAACCAAGATACATATCAAGGTAAGCCATCACCGTAGCTGCTTGAATGCATTCCCATTGTGATGGTTGCTATCGGCGTGATAAACTGCCGCCGCCACTGTCCAACCAGTTTGAAAGGGTAAACGATGGAGTTTAAAATGTCCCTCAATGGACCGAACACAATAGATCGGTTCCTGGAGTAATGTAATCTTAGTAGAATGGAATGCGAATTGGAACTGAGAAGTTCAGTGTCGTTTGTTAAAAACATAGCGGAATTTGAGTTAAGGTGCTTTTTTTTTTTTTTTTTTTATATAAAACGTTGCCCCACACTAGGAATTTCTCCTGTATCGTGGGTGCGTTTACAAACATTTAAACTCACATACACAAACAGCCAGACCCGGAACAACTACCTATAGGTCATACAAATATTTGTTCCGTGCGGGGATCGAACCCACAACACGCGGCGCAGCAGCCGATGGCTCAACCACTGCGCCAACCGTGTCGTCGCTTTTGGGTGAAGCAATCTAATCTCCAAATGTCCATGTGATTATATATTGTAGTTACAAACAGTTCCACCTACCAGGCCCAATTGTGAGTATAAACCTTCCAAGGAGCAAAATACATACAAATATGTCATTAAAATTGATACAGCCGTTTAGGACAAGTTCAGTGACATACACATACAGAAAAACTATATACCTACAAGAAGTTTACAAAGATATCGACAGTAATCACCAAAACATTATTACAATTCTCATGTATATCAAGTTCGTTTAATTCTATTAAGCCCTGTAAATCTATGTTCCCAAAACGCAACGCCCCACAATCCGCCGCTACCCCGATACAAGCCATTTCACTAACACGAACACCCGAACGTTCAACGACCACCGAAAGAATCACCTTTAAAATGTCCAATTTAAATTGTTCCGACAAAGGGGCGAGCCATTTCAATTTTGAGTGAGGAGAGTTCTAAATCGAAAAGTGCGATAGCCACTCGGTAAGCGCCTCCTGGGGCGACTCTATACAATTTATAGACGTAATAAAATAGCATTAGAAAGTATAGCTGTTACTTGAGGATAGAGCTTACCTCACGATCTTTGCGTAAGCACCCATTTTGGATAAGTAGTAAATATCAAAATCCGGACTCAATAAAAAAAAACAGTCTACTTTTTAAATAACCAATGGAAGAATTGACAAAAGATGGTCGAAAAGATAATGAAAGAAAAAACAATACGAAAAACTAGTTCATAGGATACAATCCCACTTAACCTTAATTGTGTAATGGTGGTCAATTTGGAAAACAGCACACGACAGGAACGGAAGCAACTAAGTTAATAATGTCTGAAACGTTCTGAAACATGATGGAAATGTTTCTCGCATGACGGCGCGCGTGCACAGTAAACATTGTTGTTTATTCTCATCATTGGATCACCGGCCAATTATAGCGCTTGATTCAGTGAGATAAAATCTAGTTCGGTTTTCGAAATAGAATTCTCTTTGGTGGCATTCTACATTTTACGATTTTGTGTACATTCTTGGACTAACTAAAGATGAATAAATATTTTAACAGCTATTAATATTTTCTTGACTATCAACCTAATCGATGTATGAAAGAATGGAAGGGAATAGAAGAACGAAGAGCATCACAACCCAATACTTTCTATGTCCTACGAGTGCGTATTTCCTGTAAAATTATAAACTTCTCGACTTCAGTTTCAAATAGTCAGGAGCCAAGAGTTAATTAAGGGGAGTTCCAAACAACTTGCCGTTAATCGTAGAGCGTCAGAACTGGGGAAGTATCATGTCAAATTAAGTAATCGTAGTGTAATTGAGCCCGGTATCAGAGAACAACGTCGACTCATCAATCAAGCCACCCTAGTAGCTGGGTTTTCTGTCCGTCCAAGTTTAAAGCTTGCAGCGATTTTCACAGATTTGTTAATGGGCCTAATTATGCCGAAACTATATTATCTATTAACCGAAGTTATTATTTTAATAAATAAATCTTTAATATTCTAAATGTAGATAGATGAAATTTATTTCTGTAAATAGGTTTTACTCACACTTTGACAGGTCACAAGTAACATTTTTTTTTTTAGACTTTGTTGGTATTTCCCTATCGTACTGAGAAGAAGCACGGAAAGAAACTCAGAGGTCACAGTCTCTTTTAAACTACAGACGTTATTTTGGTCATCATGTGAGGACCATGCAGATTAGTGTCTGAGATGGTCTTCTAATGTATATTATTATTCACCATCTATATATTAATACGTGAAGTGAACACTTCGAATCCCTTTTAGGAATATTGCACGCACGGAGAAGTGTGAGACTTGGCATTGTTGAAAATTTATATGGAGAAAATGCAGGAATCTAAAACGGTCGGATTTCGAGTACTGAGCGATCACAAAAAACCAATATTAACAAAACTTATGCGTAGAATAGTTGAGAGTAATATTAATCAGCGTTATCTATCAAGTTAGAATTAGTACAGAAACTTATAAGGACATTACGTGGATTGGTTCGTTTTGGCATAGCTGGGACGATCATTGATTGACGAACGTAACACGACGCGCGACGCGTCGATTCTAAAACAAATCGAAGGAATGCAAATCGTGTGCAAAAGTGTCAGTATCAGCAGATTGTAGATACCAGCAACAACTAAACTGACAATCAGGTCATGGCTAATGATATAACGTGACGTTATTAACCTGTTTGGTGTTTAATCAGACGTATCTTATTGATTTCACAAGATAACTTCACGATTATTTAATATATTGATCGAGTGACAGGATTTTTACTTTTTAGTTGTTCGTTAAGCTCAAGATTCAATATGGCTTCCATCGCACAAGACACTGCTTTATCCCCTTGGTGCATGATCCATACTAATATTACAAATGGGAAAGTGTGTGTGTCTGTTTGTCCGTCTTTCACGGCAGAACTACTGAACGGATTTAGATAAAATTTGGCAGAGAGATAAATAGCATCCTGAAGAACGACATAGGCTACTTTTTATAAGCAAACCACGTGGGCAAAGCCGAGGGTGGAAGCTAGTCTACCATAAGATACGGATTCCGAAACAGTTGTTGATTAATTTTGTTTTTGTCTTATTGGGTACTATAAAAAACGTTTCATATATTTTCTTTAATTTAAAACAAAACAAACATGCTTTTCCACTTTATATTCGTGTAGATTCCCTAATTGACAGGCTCAACTAACTTTCATAAACAACAGCTGTCAATTTACGTTGAACTAAAGCTTCCTTGACATTTCAGATTTAAACATGGCCAAGTTCAAATCATGAACTAATTTGACATATTTAACTCATTTCTTTCCATTACCATCCCAAGCTGTCTATCGGCAAGAAATGCATTTTCTCTGATTTAAGTTAAGTTTGTGAACTTAATGTCATGCTTTACACATTTATATGTTACGACATTCATTTTAAATTTCACGACCGCCAAATCATGGAATTCCCAATACCGCTTATAACTTGTCCCACACAAACCAAGTTACAGTGTTATCCTCACTTCAGTTTTAGTAGTCATTACAGGAATCTTGCTAATGCGTCTTGAGTTGCGGTAAGGTGCCGTGTGGAACTGCCTTTACGGAGGGGAAGGATTTTATTTATCGCGTTAGGTTTTTCTTTTTACTTAGCAATTTAGATATCACGATGTTTTCGCTCTTTATTAGTTAATTCGCTTGTTTGTACGTTTGTAAGTTAGACATAATTGTTTAATGATTAATGTTTCCGAAGATATAATGGCGCAAAATATTATTATTATTACTCAACTTATAACACGAAAATTTGCAAATTATGGGAAGTCTAGATATGAATCCGTAAACATATTTCCTGAATTTTGATTAGGTAAGTTATGGAACTAAAAGACGGCACGGCAGGCGCAGTGGCTGGGCGATTGTCTGCTGCGCTGCGTGTCGAGTGTTCGATTCCCGCACGGAACAATTATTTGTACTATAAGTAGTTTTCCGGGTGTGGCTGTTTGTGTATGTGAGTTTAAATGTTTGTAAACGCACCCACGATACATAAGATATTTCTAGTGTGGGGTAACTTTAAGGAAAAGAAAAAAAAGACTAACTTACGGAACCTTGTTTTACTTTCATTCTCACGAACCAATATTCCAACGCTCGCCGTCGACATCCAAAATTCGGACCCCACAAAGTGTACGTATTCGAGTTTGACGACCGATGTGGCGCGGCGGGCGAAGGTCCGCCTGCGACGCAAGAGGTTGCGGGTTCGATTCCCGCCTTGGGACAAATGTTTGTACGATCTACAAATATTTGTTCCGGGTGTTCTGGGTATTTGCTATGTATAATAAAAATATCTATCTATGTAATGTATTGTATTAAGTATATCAGTCATCTAGTACCCATAACACAAGCTCTGCTTAGCTTGGGGCTAGATGATGCTGTGTGGATTGTCCAGCATTATTTATTTATTTACTTGTTCTACTTTCATTCTCACGAACCAATATTCCAACGCTCGCCGTCTACATCCAAAATTCGGACCCTACAAAGTGTACGTATTCGAGTTTGACGACCGATGTGGCGCGGCGGGCGAAGGTCCGCCTGCGACGCAAGAGGTTGCGGGTTCGATTCCCGCCTTGGGACAAATGTTTGTACGATCTACAAATATTTGTTCCGGGTGTTCTGGGTATTTGCTATGTATAATAAAAATATCTATCTATGTAATGTATTGTATTAAGTATATCAGTCATCTAGTACCCATAACACAAGCTCTGCTTAGCTTGGGGCTAGATGATGCTGTGTGGATTGTCCAGCATTATTTATTTATTTATTTATTTACTTGTTCTACTTTCATTCTCACGAACCAATATTCCAACGCTCGCCGTCTACATCCAAAATTCGGACCCTACAAAGTGTACGTATTCGAGTTGATAACAACGGCTGTGCATTGACTCCGATACAAAGGACTCTCGCAAATTACACAGCAGCCCAGCAATTACGTGCCCATAACAACAGATACATTTGTATGACAATGTTCGAGACTTTTTGCGAAATTCGATATCGTACTCGACGGTACGACTTTGTTGTGAGAAATAATACGGAATAGTGCAGTTTTGGAAACGGTAATATTGCGCATTTTAAATTCTGTTTGCTTTTTATTTATTTGTTTTGACTTTTATCTTTCTTTTATCTTATGATTAATTATAATTATCTTGTGATTAACGAATTTGGGTGCGTTGTGCAACAGAAAAAATATCTTATCTGCAGCTGGATAAGTTTTAAATTCATTGAACATCAACTGTTACTTAGTTTTCTTTGTGGGTTTAACCCTACAATAACACGTGTCACGTGCCATAATCTTAGTGACCCAGGTCCGATAAGTCTAGGCCTATGACCGTAAAAAAGTTATATAACCATACTCAGCACGGATGGTTCGGATTTTAGCCCGTTTCACCATTAGGGAGCGTTCCCGCTACGTCATGACGACAGATAATCGTGTAGTTTTAAGTGTCGTGGCTTATATATTCAAATGGAGTTGCATAAAGGACGACACGATTAACTGTCGTCTACGACATTTTTTGCAGTGACATCTGATTGTCATGAAAGTGATAAAATGTCGTCTCGACACTTGCGATTTAATGGGAACAGATAGATACGATAGTCACTAAACGATAATAACATTTGAAGACAAACAGTCATTATAATGGGAACAGCTACAGACGATAGTCGTCCGACGATAAATTAACCATTACGACATACTGGTAACGCGCCCTTACAGCGCCTGCACCACTCACATTTACAAATAAAGCAGACTGCCATAAAAACAAAATAAAATAGTTTACACTACTGGTTCCAAAAAAAACAATCAAAAACACATTATGAAAAAAGAAAACAAATTATGTGCCACACTATCAGTGAGATAAACAACACTTGCTGACCTTCCGGTGGTCTTAGAACTGATAAAGAGCACCCGACCACCATCGACTTGACCTCTACGCCTTGCATCCTATACACAGAATCAGCATTCGTACCATCTTCTATGAACCGGCTCTTTTGATGATGCCCTAAATATCCATACTGATAGGTATTCACCGAAATGCGATAGGGTAGCCACTCAGTTATGTAGAAGAGGTGTCTTAATAGGGTTTTAATAAGATAAGAGTGTCAATGCCCTTATGGCCCAGTGGTAAAGGCCTCATCTCTCTTGCATGTGGTTGTATGTTCAAATCCGGGTAAGTAGCCTCTCGAATAGAGGAGAACGATCACGTGGCAGACCTAGAAGAAGATGGCGGGAAGGGACCTTTGTCCTGCAGTGGGACAACATTGGCTTAAAATACAATAATTAAGAGAAAGTGGTCCAAAAATTTAAAGCCGCCAAGTCGGGGAGGCCACGTTCTAGAGTAGAAACGAATTGGCAATCGTAAGATAGGTCACATGCCAAGATTTACAGACACGTCTTTGACGTAACTTGCTAAGAAAATAATAAGTGTTCCATACGAATAGGAAACTTATTGCAGTGCAATAAATGTTCATATTCGTTTGAACAAGCGTGAGCTGGTATTTAATTGGAATATGTATAAACGTTAATTTTATACTTATAATGATCACATTCGTACGCGATGCTTACTTTACTAAATAAAGTAAAGTCAAAGGTCGGTTTATTAAGAGACGGATACTCTACATTCAAACCAAGATTGACAAAGAGATTTATCATAAAAAGTGACGGTTCGTGAAGCCTGTTACAGCTAAAACTAGCGCTCAACGCAACTTGAGAGGACATGATTATCGTAAGGAGTCTCTCGTCTCTCTCACTCTATCCAACCTTGCGATCTGACTGGCTAATCTTTATACCATGACATGAGCTATAGATACGAAAGGACTCAAAAAACTTTCTCTTATAAAGTAATCCCAAACGCGTAGGTTATCAAACTTAGGTATACACACATAGTGTATACTATAGTAGGTACCTTATCAACAAAGGTCGGAGTGTCCTTGAATGATAAGAAAAAAGATACCTTATCATTTGAGATTACATTGATTAGAAACCCAAACGCGTGCAAGTCTATAGGGTTCTCAAGTTTTTATGTCTGGTCGAAACTAAGGTATGTGTTATGGCGAGAGATATCTAAAATGATAATTCAAAGCAGGATATCCGGCTTACACTTGAAAATTCATCGAATGTTTTCATAAAATATTTTATCTAAGATTCTTCGTGATTACATACAATAAAAGTGGCAGTTACCTGTTAGTACAACTCTATTACTTCTTATCTTAATAATCTGTATTGTGTTTGGAACATCTCTGGTACTTTCTGGTCATTGACAACTGTCATCACTCCTTCTTCTTGCATCTCTTGCTGTCATTTAAAGATGTCCCGTCTGGCGTATCTCTCATCTCATCTATACAAAGAATGTAACAATCTCATCTATGCAATATTTGTTTGCAATCTCAAAAGAACAGCTTTTTCAAAATGCATAAGAAAGCACATAAGGTATATAAAAACTTTTTTTTTGTCTCTCTGTCTGTCTGTTTGTTTGGCCTAATCTCCGAAACCGCTGAACTGCTGCTGCTGGGACTTTCACTGGTAAATAGAGTATATTATAAGGAGTAACTTAGGCTTATTTTATTTTATAAAAATAATTAGGGATCCACGTAAATAACGAAAACCCATGTTGTGTTAAGTTCCACGCGAGTAAAGTTACGTTTACAGCTAGTCCAATACCAAAACGAAATAAAATCACACCACCAAGGATTTCCCAAAAATCAATGAGACATGCAGTGTACACCCGGTTTCGCACAAACCATTCCGCCAATGATAATGGGCCCGTCACCGAGGCGCGAGACGCCCGGCTGCGATCTGTCACCAGTGAATGTGTCAAAGGGTTTTTGTCAAGGCGCGAATTAAATCGGCCAGCGGGAGGCACGGCGCGATTGATCGCCAACTGGTTATATCCGATTCAGGGAGTTTGAACACCCTATTGGTTGGATTTTTGCTGGAAATTTGTGATTCCGTATGCTTATTTATTCTTTGGAATGATACATTAAAACCTTAAACACCAGGTGACCGATAAACTTTCTCGTGGTCTGGCAGTTAAGATATTAAGGTATTATTTAAGACATGTAACATACATAAACTAACTCCTTTTTCCAATCAGAAGAGAAAAAAATAAGATAAGAAATCAGTAGGCAGAAACAACACAACGGCACCTGTTACGATCCTTACATACTCATTATGTTTCGTTCACGTTCATACAACATCCATCTAAGACATTACAAATTTTTAATAATTTCTTATGCTTGTAACGGACCTCTTTTTCGGCTTCGTGTGCACGATGACAGATTAAAATGTAAACCGTACAGATTAATAAATCAGTAGCATCACCCTACCAAAGAGAATTGAAAATGATAACTAAATCATTAATCATTTTCCTAACACAAAGTATGAGAAAGACATTACGTGAAGCGAGTTTCATCTGTTACCCCAATGTGCCGATCAAATAATTACCTTCTCGATAAAATATTGGCAGGGCTTTCCCGAGCGTCGCGGCGCCGCGCCTCTTCCTCCCTACGAGCCACAACTGTCGATGTCACCTTAATTTACGGCCTTCAATTATAAATTTTACACTCTACGTACTACAAAAGAACAGCAACCCTAAACTCAACACAATAAAGTCGCTACTCGAATACCCATCACTCAAGAATTTTGTACAAATCCCGCTCCTCTGTCAAGGGAGCAGAAATTTTAAAAATTACAATCAAACTTCAGGTTAGGTCAGACATGTTTAAATAAAAATTACCGAAAAGAAATTTCAGATATGTTTTTTGGTTATTGTTAGATATTATTTTTATCAGTGCATCATTAAAATTGAAAAATAAAGATAATAATTGTTTAAAATTTGTGATAAGTATTTAATGGTGGACACTAACCAAGTTTTCCGTAATTAAAACTGTTTGTAACTGTTAAATGATAAAATTGATAATTAAAACAATATTTTAACGATGGTGTTTTAACGTTACGCTGTTACAAAAAGCTTGGTTTCCTCGTAGCTGACCTCTGACACGAGATATCTATCATCCTGCTAATTAAATATGTCGGTTATCGGCAGGAATACTGGGACAAAAATAATATAATAAGCTAAATGTACATGGTGTTCCTAATTGGCTACTAAGCGCACTTTGCCAATAGGATCTGGATTATTCAAATATTTTTACCAACCGAATTTTTCAAGGAAAAAGGATAAGTACAAGGAAAAGTTTAGCGCTTGCAACAATAGACATGATCATCTGTAATATTGAATTTCATGATCGATTCTTGGTCATGACATCACGTGTTCACAGTTATTTGTACTCTATTTATGAATGGTTATGACACATTCTCAATTAAACTTCTATTTACCTTTTAATGAATGAAAGCGAAATTTTAACTAATTGGGGAATTAGACTACGTTTCGAGGTGGTTTTCCTCGTATAAAATAGAAACTATTCCACAGCAGTTTGTAGGTTGGATACCCATGAACTGTAATTTTACTCTAACTTGCGTCATTATACAAGCCAGAGTAACATTACAATATTGTGGGGGGGGGAGTGGGGAAGTGCAGACTAAATGCTGATGATGTGGTCTGTTACATCGTCGTCTGTTATTGCCTTACAGAACAATAAAGGACGAAAGTTCAGAAGCGGCTAGCAAGAATTGCTAAAACAGAGATAGTTAATTCCAAACTACATACAATTACATATCCTACGATAGGTGAGTGCCCTGAAATTGAAACTTTTAAAATAATAACACCGTTACTATGTAAACTCCAAGTAAGGTTGAATTCGAGTGTCTAGACATTCCCATTAGAAACACAAAGATATGATTAAACTGTCAGAAGCCGCGCTTTATTTAATAAAATAAAAATCATTTGACGAGGGTCGCCATTAATTTCGTCGACAATGTGATAAATAATGAGCGAGGTGTAATGCGGGGGCTACATCCCTCTAAAATGTCGCTCTGATGGGCTGCTTTTGAAGTTTTGACGGCTCACATCCTAATTTTCTTTCTGTTGGTACCCTTGGCGGTTGCCACTTTTCAATAAGAGTTTCTCTTTGTGATAATATTTCAATTTCAAGTTTTTGTGTTAGATCAGTTCTGTGACTTCGGCGTTTGCTTTAGATATCCGGGTGGTTGGATTTCTTAGAGCGCAGAAATATACACAATTAAATTTAAAAAATAATGTAAAAGAATTTTATTTACAATTTTATAATATAGGTATTACTGAGTATATAAAAGGAAGAAGGTATAGGGCATAAAAAAAGCGTCGTCACGTAGAATGGCAATGTTGATTCTTTGGCCAAAAAAGGCCAGCTATATAATCACGTGAAGAGTGGACCACACGCCTGGCGATTCTCGATTATGACTAAATATGAAATTACTATAAGTATCGGTTGGCTATCTAAAATATATCTCAGTTTAAGATTACTTTGCAGTAAGTGATTTTTTTTAGTAGTATTGGTACTACTTCCAAATATTTTTCATATCTATCTTTTAAATAATTTTATTTTTTTTGACGTCAATTAATTATTATTTCATCACTTTCCTTCATAATCCCATACACTATTACCAAGGAATTTAGTAAATGTAAACACTCTTTAACATCATAAACCAATTACAATACAAACAGCAGCATTATGCTGCTTCTGGCTACGACTTATCAAGTTAATTGGATTAGCGGGTGTCGTGTGACGTCAATCGGCACCTGTCGATATGATCAAAGAGCTTGTCACCATCACACGTAATTGGCTACGTCAGATCATACATAGGCTGTGTACACTATCTTTAGATACAAGTAGGTACTACATTTAGGTACTACAGTTTTGCCAATATAGCAGGTGTCTATATGTATGTATGTGGTGTGCGTGTGTGTGTAAGATATCTATAATGTTTTGGTCATTGACTATACCGTACCTAGTATAATTTTTTTCCTGCAAATATATTTGAAGTAACTGTGCCGGCGACTTCTTCAGCGATGAATTTAATAAAATTTCATGGGTTTTAATTTATTTTTCTAAATTTAACTACATACGTTATTCCTTAGAAAATTTAACAAACAACCATCCGTACATCCTCACAAATTTTCAGATTTATAATATAAGTAGGGTATTTTTACTATATGTACCTATTCTTGGTCGGATTTTTATTTTATTTTGTTTTGGTAAATTGAAATATTTAATGAATCTATCATTTTATTTGTTCATCTGTTGACAAAACTCGTGTCCATTGTGGTCGTGCTAGGGATGCTGGAGTGATGATACAGTGTGCAACTGACCAGTCAAATGAACTCACAAGAGTTCACACCTTGACGTAACCAACTTTGCAGATTGGCTTATCTCTTAACTGCTATCTGAACTATTTTCGTCTAGCTCGTACTTTGGGATATTTATTCTCAAATTTATTTAATCTTTTTCCTTATTTTGCAAATTCAGAAATAGTTTATTCCATTTAAAGTTCCTTATGACGCACATGTACGTTGATTCTACTTTTAGACAGTCGAAAAGTTAAAAAAAAACCGGACCAGTGCGAGTCTGACTCTCGCCACGAGGGTTTCGAACAATCGTTAGGTAATTGTTCAGCAACTTTCACCGAATTAACATTACAAGAAAGGTTTATTTATGTGATGAAACCACAAATTTACATTTTTTGTATATTTTCCGTTACTGTTGCTATGAAAACTTGTTTCTTGCCTAATTTCTTGATTTTTGGTCTGCGCGCAAATACCGGGTCTTAATTTATTTGTAAATATCAAAATATGTCACATAAATGGCCTTATTTTTTTATTGCGTTGACTTAAAAGCTCGAATTTTCCAGAGCTCCAAGAAACCGTCAACCGTATTTGGTACCTCTACGCTTTCGTAAGAAAAAGAGTGCAGACATGATATCGGCAGACAGACAGATAGAAGGACAACATAGTTTTCCTAGAAAGGTTTTGTTTTTCTTTTGAGGTATGGAACCCTAATAATAATGGAATGATATCTTATTTAAATAATTTTTAAATTCCATGCTTTATATTAAAGCACAATATACGTAACATCAGATCATAACGTAACATCACGCTTTTATTACTCGAAGCGTTAACCAGACGTAAACCTCCTCTTCTTATTTCCTCGAATTCGATAAGCGAATACAAGGAACCAAGTGAATACACAGTGCATACTAATATTGTGCGGTCACTTTAGTGACGTATAAAGATAACTTTTTCAGAATATCAATAGGTATTATTTTTCTGATAAGCGTAACCTGCCTGCATTGCAAAACTATAGCGTTTTACCACATCCGGAAACATACCCAGTTTTTTGCTGAGACCACAATGGAAAACAGATAATTGTTATTAAATCCTAACTTGTCCTGTTCATTGATAATAACTTAATACAATTAGGTACGGAATGATTTAAAATCGTTACATTATCATCGTTTACTATTTCCAAATAGTGTTTTCGTAAATCTTATGGCGAGATTTTTTCTCAAAATGTGTCAATTAAATCTAGAAACTAACTAAAGAATGATGTTTTCTTATCTATTACCCGAATATACCGAACGGATTGCATAATTTTAATTAAGAGTAGTACATATGTGAGAGGAAAAGATGTGGCTTTATCTGTGGAATTACGTACCTAATTTACTTAAAAAAATTATTTAAAACATTGCTTTTGAAAGGTACACTTATTTTTTTTGGTGCATGATATTTTTGTTATGCTGGTTTTTGGCGATTGCATTGATTTGAAGTGCAATTTCTGCTTAAATAAAGCACACGCAATCCTATGCCCAATTGTAGGAATGTCGTAAACATAATCCAAATCAAGTTTATTACAACGAAAATTATCTACATAAAACCTTTCCTTTTGTCATCAAAACGACGTGTACCAAAAAATACATCAGTAAAAACAGCATTCTAGACTCCTAACTACACATGCCTTTACATTTACAGTTGTGTGCGTTCTCCTTGCATGTGTGATACAGCATTAACAATGCAATAACTCAGACAGATATCGCGTACACATTTGGCACCAGTAAATCAAAATTTAAACTCTGCCTGGCGCACACGCGTGATCCGTGAAAAATTGCTTATTTTAAAACGAGATTTTTTCCAACACTCCATAGGGATGTGTGTTGTGTCACACGGATGCTGTGGTGCACACGAATTCGGGAACAGTTTGCAATGACGTAGAGGAAAATTTTTTTTTTTCGGATGAGGCATTAGCCCCTTGAAATGTAGACTAGACCGTTGGTTGGTGTTTTTTAAGTCAGGTCCATTTGCGAGTCAGTGAAAGAATGAGTTACTGTTTTAAATGCTAATATAATTTTACCATGGTCTGGCAAGTACAACTAAGTATATATCATATACTCTGCCACTAAAATTACACTTAACATTTTGTGTAACTTAAAAACTCGTTTTTACAGAAGGTATTGTTTCATTTCAGTATATCGTAATCATAACTTTATATTCAACCAAAGAAAACTCAAAGTTTGGTCATTTGAATATATTTCAATTTTCTTAAATACAAATTTTATGCAACATTCGTCTACTACTGAACTTCGCGTGTTAAGAAAACTACCCCGCTACTTGCCACTGAAGTTCAAGACTAAAATAATAAAGTGTAAACGGTGTACACCCTAATTTGTGTAGAGTTTCGTTCGCTACGCTTTCCAGCCCATATATCATGCAAGGCTCATCACGTTTTTAATAAAAACCGAAGCAGACGTATTTGTTTTTACTTTTTTTTTCGTGCGAATCACGTGACTGCAAAGTTTTGTTAATTTATGGATAGATTTATTATCATGGCGGAGGTATGTTTGTGATTGTCTTATGTGGAGAAAAGCCGGTTTTCTGACAAAATGGGGCTGGGAATTAATTAATGTTTGCTCGATTCATATTAAGTTAAGAGATAGATAGAATCAAATTATTTTTAAATACAATGAGAATTTTATAATAAGATTGTCTTACACAAGAAATGAGTTCTAAATTAATCTATTTCATGAATCACGATTAATGATTCATAAGTGAAAGAATCGAGATTTCGATACTTTCACTTTTTTGTCTAATTAATAAATAATAAAAATTAAGAATACTCAATAGTGCGTAACATAATTGAAATAAATTCTTCAAACAGTCATATACAATACATAGCACACATGTATAGATTTTTATGTACATACTATTAACCGTTTGAGATTTCTTCATCTGCTTCCAAATTATAGTAATTATAAACCTCGGGAGCACTTCAGACCTCTCAGGTTGCTGTCCAAATATACGTTGGGGTCCGTTATGGGTATTACAATAAAAAAAAAGAATTCTATCCAAGGACCCCATATCTATTCTTTAGTACCCCTGCTTAAGAAAACATGCCTTTAAACGAAATTATGTCTTACGTGAAGGGAATAAGTTTTGAATTAAATTGCGCTACACTCATGGTACATTAAAGTCGAGTATCTGCCAAAGAAATCGTCAATAAACAAAAGTTTTAGTTAAATTAATGCTCTACTTCTTCAGGTTTATTACTCGATATACGGGGTGTCTCAAGTTTTAACAGAAATAATTTAAGTTATCTTATTTTAAGAAAATATTAATGACGAAAAATGTAACACTAAAAAGTAATGACATAACAAAGAATGAGGAAAACCCCTCACATATAGGTGCTTAGTTAATCCCCACATTTTCCGGAATCCTTTTCTAGTCTACCTAATAACCGCAACTGATAACATAAACCAGAATCTAAAAAAAACCCATGTCCTACTCAAATTCCCTTTGATAATTTGCCATTCGCAGACAGAACACCATGTAAACGAAGTGAAAACAAAACTCACTTGATAGGGCCCTCGAAATAATAAAGGCATCCGGACATTGCCGAAGTCGGTCGGGCAAGTTCGCATGAATGTTCTCAACCCCTGAACGATTGCACGACAATGCATCTGATATAAATCCGTGAGCGTATACCTCATTTGTTCTATTGACTTGTATTATTTTTGTACGCAACTACTTGTGGAAAGACAATGACAAACCGTTAGATGAGGCGTGCAACCTTTTGTTGGAAATCGAATGAGTGGACGTCTTGTTATACTGATTATTGAGATTGTTGTTTGTTAGTCTGCATTTCAAAAATTGGTAGTTCACAAACATAGTCAAACAACATCTATCTTTATTCTGATTGCCATAGAATAGATAATAGTTTGTTAAGATTTTAGGTTCTTAGCTACAATCTATGTGGTACCTAGAAATGGGCGTTGGTAGTTGCGCCACTGTTCATATTTTAGCAGCTAACATTTGCATTCACGTTTATTCTGTGTTTATTGTTTAACCTCTTTGTGCTATTATTTTATAGGACCACACCACTCCTAACAATAATGTAACCTTCATTACTCATAATAAGTACAAAAACCATACTAAAATTACTCGTATCACCTACAACATAAACGTATTTGGACCGATTAATTAACATTATCTAAGTATAGGTTTTTTCCGGCCAAAAACAATCGAATCGATTTGATTACGTTATCATACGCTGATAGGTATTTATTGTATGAGATCTAGGCCAACTGCCTATTACTTGAATACAGTTACCTATTTAATTGAAGAAGTTATTAAAGTCAAAACTAGATGCAAATTCGTAGAAAATTGTAAGTTTTATTTCTTCCATAGTACTGGGAAATTGAAATCTAGTTAGTATCCGCGTTATATGGTATGATGTGACCTTAAAATGAATGAATTTGATCAAATAATTGACTCAGATCAGACACGAGAACTCCCTTATTAAAAAAGCCGTTAAAAAAGGGACACGGTGCAATCAAAACATGACATGTGGGGGGTCACGCCATGACATTACCCCTTCGTCTTCCCCTTTTTTTCGAAAAAATTGCCAACTATTTTTTTTTTCCGCCATTTTTTACTCCGTTTTTTTTTTACTTTTGTGTGAAATTTCGCACGGTTCGTTATGATTGTCACGCGGATTAGAATGCAACTAATTTTGGTTTCCGAAACCCTTTGACGATTACAATGGCTGTACTATCTTCGGAAGGGTTCTGCTTATCTCCTACCTGTCTCCATAAAGGCGTAAAGGGTCGATCCTTTTTCTTGACCTTTTGACATAAGGGTTGGGGTTCACTTTTTTGTAAAATGTGTGAATTTAAGATAGGTTTAATCAGTGCTTATTGTTATATGACATCATCTTTTTATCTGTGAATTATGGGACAGTGAAAAAGATTAAGTTATCTTTTTAACTTAATTTTGTGTTCTTTGTAACCTTGAAAGACTGATATATTTGTCAATAGGTTACTGGGTCATAAACACCAAACGTCAAATTTTTATATTTTCACAGAATGCAGCACTCAAAATCTGACGGTTATTTTATCAATACTTTTGCTATGAAAGGGTAACTCTAATAAAAATAATAAAAATGTGTGCACTGGACACAGCTAAAACCCCTTCATATACAACTGACCAATTCCACTTCTATTTAACGTACTTACAATAAGTACCTCCAGTCCCACTTCCGCAGTAAGCACACACTGTGATCTCAAAAGATTTGTCTCATACATTTGGATTATATTATTCCATTCAATTTCTTCATTCATACGTTTTGACTTCACAAATAACATGGACATTACCGAGTACATTTGTAAGGACACCTGCTGAGGCCCTTAGGTGTCCTTATTTATATTCAAACTGATTAAATAAATACGCTATAATCAACCTTACTTCCATAAGTCTAAAGTTCAGTTTAAGAGTTGAAGTTTACAAAAGAATCAGTAGCCACAGGGCGTATCTTAGTTTAGGTACTCATGTGAATAATTCCATACAAATCCTTTGACTGATTATCATTTCAATGACATAAGTCGTGTTATGAAGGGTCTTTATATAATAATCACGTTCTTAACTAAACAAACTACGAGTATATGCGACATCTTTCAAAGAGAAACCATAAGAAGCAGTTTGTAACTGTTCATGTGTTATTATGTAAATCAAAATATATGTGGCTTTAAAGTCACAAATTATCATCATATAACACCATTGTTCATGTTATATGATGATAATTTTAGTATCGAAGCGTTAATATTATTATTGTAGTAAAGTAATTATGATTCATCATGATTTAGAGGCAATAATGTGTATTTTATCAAAACTGATGTGCAATGCTCAGCAAGTCATTATGGATGGACATATAGCATGTGGCGTGAGATCAATTATTTTTCATTCAAAATATTCCACGAATTGAGAAAACAAAGTACTACATTAGTACAAAGTAGCACATTTTCAGTCATACTACGCTTATAGACAAGATACCGTAGCTCGATTCTAAAAAAATGCTACGTATACCGCCTACGCCGCTACGCCGTAGACGTCGTAGACACAGATCGATTTGCGGTTACAAGTGACAAAGTTTTTCAAGATGGCGCGGGGGAGAGTGGGTATATAGGGGGATGCTGGGATGCTCATATTTTTTACTGTCGTTCGGGGTGAGCAGTGGAGCCGATCGCTACACCGCTCTCCACTCTCTCGGCCTCTTAAAAGCCTCTCTTCCTCTAAGGGACGTTTCTGAGAAATACATGTGCCGTTATACACGTAAGTGTCTATGTGGCTTTATGTCGGGGGATCTGTAAATGGGCAATCTGTGTGAGAGTCGGTACTTTGATAGCGGTGCGTGAGCGGAATGAGATTTGAAGGAGGTAGGAGTGTAGGTAGATAGGTGCCTTAGGTATGGTAGGGTCTGTTGATGACTTTGCGGAAATAGAAATAGAGATTTGTACATACGAGTATCTATATGTATTTATGTTATTCAGTCAAAAGTGTGTTATAATTTAACTGAATCTAATAGGTATTATAGACCAAGTGGTTTGCACTTGAAATAAGATGTGTTACCCGATCAACACGCGACGTAAAATATTCATTTGACATTTTCTTTTCAATTTCAAGGTAACGGAGTATTGTTTCTACATACGAATTAAGTCACTAACATCGTCTGCAGTAGGAACCTAGCTTAGTAACTTTGCATTTTTTTTTTAATTTGTGGTTTCTTTCCTTCAATTCATCTAAATATTTGAATGCCCTATAGATTATGTTTTGTGCTATTCTTCCCCATAATCAAACAAACAAAACACGATCACAAACACAGCCGACAGTGTGTGCTGTTGTGTACTTGTGTGTACTGCAACGTTTGTTGTATGAAGTAACATTAGCTAATCAAAAATGTATTCATGAACAACATTAACTGTAGATAAACTCGGAGTAGCCGTAGTATCTGCGGATAATACGCGCTGTGGCCGGGCAGAGTAAACATTCTGCTCTCTGCGTTTGCTGCCGCAGTTCTTGTGGATAGGGGAGGAAGTGAAAGTGGGGTCGATTCTTGTTGGAACTGTTTCGATGAAATTGGTCTTTAAGTTAATAATTGGAATTTGTTTTAAGCAGTTTTGGTGACGTTTGTGTGTGATTTGAAAGATTTACAATAACAATAATTCTTCATCGTTAGGTATTGTTTTTATTTCGTATTAAGATAGATAAAAGTGTGAGCACCTAACCTATCTATGTATTTATCTGGATTCAGTATCTCCATTAAGTCCTATTAATGGACACTTTACACGACCTATTTCACAAGACAATTGAGTTAACCTTATTTTTAGTATTTTTCTCCATTCAATTATCATACTGCTTACATAAGTAGGGACAAAGCGTTTTGGGAGACTGTCTTATGTAATTATAGACATTCAAAAAGTGCCGATTCATTCATTCGCTTCAACGAATGAATTTTGATTTTGATTGATTCTGTAACAATAAATTTTATTTCATGATGTTTTTAATTGTAAATTATCAAAATCTAAAAACACAGCTACGTCCCTATTACCCGGATATACAGTACACAGGCAATGTACACAAATCCTGCAGCGTACTTGAAATTAATTTCGTATAGCCGCCGGGGCTGTGGGGGTTAACCCCACCCCACCGCAGACACGTGCGGAGCCACGGATAACCGTGTTTTACCGCGTCGCAAATATCCCACGGCGATTTTGATTAATAACCAATTGAATAGGTTAATCATCGTTTTCATTCAGATAATTGAATGAGGCCGGCGATGTAACAAGTGGGGGCTACTGTGTTTTAGGGTTAAAGACTAAGATAATATAGACTTGACTTATTAACTTTTGTTATAGCACTCAGTAATTTGAGAATAACTCTTAATGTCAGACGCATGATAAAATCACCTTACATCAGGTGAGGTCAGTTAGCGACTAGACAACCATAAGGTAACATCACGCCCGAATTGCCCGTAGGCTTAGGCTGAGGTATGCCTCTATAGTACACTCATATTTCGCCAGTTATGTTCAGGCCCCATGTGATGGAGTCAAGCCTTTTGGCAGGTACATACTGCAGGCTGCTACTGCCCGACCTAAGAATCAAACCTAGGAGCGCATGCTCAGCAGTAGTGCTTGTAACCACTATACCAATCACCAAAGTACCCTAAGGCCTTAATGATAAAAAAAACTGCAGCCAAGAATAGCCCAAAGTGTCTGCGAAAACAACGTAAACCTTGACCGATAAAAATAAACAATAAGCAATGGAGATCCAATTCCGGAAATAAAGGCTTTTATTTTTAGAACAAGCAAGTTATTTTACAAATAGAATCCATAATAATATTATAAATGTGAAAGTAAATCTTCTTTAAATCTGTTACGATTTCACGGCTAAACTGCTGAACTGATGTTGATGAAATTTGTCAAAGACTAAGCTTGAACCACAAGGCTTTTTAATCCGCGACTTCGTCTGCATCTGCTATTATCGATTAGCAAACAAAATCGCGGGAAAAAACCAGTCAAGTATAAATGTGTACTTCGATTCATTAATTGACATAGTACTACTATACCTACTGTATACATATTTGCGTTATTTCATTATTATTACCAGAAGTTGGATAAATACCGGAAAATACCTATTACAATTTGCCATTATTATAAATGGCTAAAGCAGTTAACAATGGAACTTCATCCATAGCCAATAAATAATAAATAATGCTGGACAATCCACACAGCATCATCTAGCCCCAAGCTAAGCAGAGCTTGTGTTATGGGTACTAGATGACTGATATACTTAATACAATACATTACATAGATAGATATTTTTATTAAACATATACAATACCCAGAACACCCGGAACAAATATTTGTAGATCGTACAAACATTTGTCCCAAGGCGGGAATCGAACCCGCAACCTCTTGCGTCGCAGGCGGACCTTCGCCCGCCGCGTCACAACGGTCGTCACAATAAGGTTGTACTAATACAAAAATACCCTCCTTTGAGTCGCGGAGTCGGGATAAAACTGGTACCTACTGCAAAGATATCTGACTCACTCATTTGTTATGGAATTCCTAAGGTAGTACAAATAATGAATTAAGGAGTAGTAAGACATCACAGGTCACATCTACATAGTTTACCGTCATATAAAATATTAACGTATAAAACAGCAGTACAGCAAAAACCATTTTAGGAAATATATAATATATATATATGTATTTCATTTTTCAAAAGACTTTGCCCCACACTAAGATTTTATTTTTTTAGTTTACAAACATTTAATTTCACGTATACTAACAGCCAGACCCGGAACAACTACCTGTAGGCCAAACAAATATTTGTTCCGTGAGGGAATTTAACCCACGACACGCAGCACAGCAGCCGATCGCTCAGCCAATGCGCCAACCGTGCCGTCTAAAAATCAATTTTATCAACGAATGTTTTTTATAAGCTCACGTTTGCCCATCTATTTCACCTGCTTATAAGTGATATGGTCGATAGTGAAGCACGCTCGCCTGGTACTAACCTTTTCACTCTCGACTTAAAGGTTATAGCTATCGGGAAACACAGATTCCAGCAGGGATTCCACTCCTTAGCTGTAAGCACAATAACAGTGTACTGGAACGTAAACCTAAAAATGCCTGGAGTAAACAGTGCGTATAAATTATAAGTATAGAGCCTGTCAAACGGAATGCCACACAGGGATGGGTGACAGAGACGGCGCTCTATTATGTATTTTTTAATAAATCTCCGAACTTTATTAGCTATCTAAAATGAACTAAAAACTATTCATTTACACGTTACATATGCCTATTAATTATTATTAAAATTTATATCTTTTGCCTATGAATGGTACTCTGCGTGAAAAGGGGTAAAACAATAAAAAAGAACAAAGGCTCAGTACAATGGTCACAGTTTAATATAAGAGTTTGTTCCCATTATGTCGGTATATGGGAAGAACAGAGTGGATGGAATCGTTTAATTGAACCCATTTTCATTATTATACTTTTTTATTCTCACGACAAAGGTACGAGTATATTCAATTGGTTTTGTTCGACACATGTACATAGATATTTAGCATATATCTTCATTTAACTGCTAGATAGAAACTTTGTCTGCTTAAAGTGTGTCGGTTCAATGCATTCTATACTTCACTAATGTTAAAAAAAAAAACAATTTAGGCTGATAATTTGCACTTTTTGAATGTCAAAAATTACATAAGTCAGTCTCTCAATACGCTCGGCCTTGACCACTTCCTTGTGATTTTGCTGGCAACAAAAAGTGGCGCAACAAGCCCAGCGACACATCTGCCTGATAACTTAAAATAATTCGAATCTAATTAATATAATGCTAAGTAGTTAACATATATTGCAATACAATGTTACCATGTGCCTGAGATGGTGTCAAAGCAGTAAGTATACTCGTATATTAGGTTGGTTGGTAGTTAAGGTTGTTTATAAGAGATCGCCGTAAGAGAGGCCACCTATTGTAACACTCTATGTAGCTCTTAAAGTTATTTTTTTTTTAAATTTTGATAGTATACAATAAAAAGTAGTCTATACTTTTTATTCTATATTAAATCAATCTCTGAACTGGACTGGAGACAATTTAATGACAGTCACCATTTCTTGCTTTCGACAATAATCTTGGTTACCGCGGTATTTCGTCATTCGGCCTTCTAATGACGAAATACTGCGGTAACCATTCAAATTATCTAGTCACGTTTGACGACACCCACGAAAGATAGGATTATCTTTTATCGGGGATGATGAAGTACGTTACTCACATAAATCGGTAGTAATATTGAAGTATCTGTTTGTTATCGAAAAGCATTGATCATGCAAATTTTGCACTTTACTGTGATAACAAAGAAAATATATTAAATGCACAAATCGCGAACGTTGTTACCTACCAATTTATCTAGCAGAATTAAGAGCTCAGAGAATGCGTCAATTATTAAAATTTCACGCAAAAACATTAAAAGAAGTACGATTCGCCAATTGCCAGCGTGAAAAATACGACAACACACATACAAACGGAAAAAATGCTCGCTTTACTGTCACTATTGTCATAACCTTGTAAACTATTATGATCTTAGAACGCATTAAGTTAAAGCCGATATCAGTGTAACAATATTTGATAGTGTTGCGCGGTGAGTATATTTTGTATTCGCAGCCACATCGCTCACGTACCGCGGATATCTAAATATGCGGATCCTATTAAATCAGAAATAGGTATCCAATCAGTGCGCTTATGCTTCACTGCCTTTATACAGTCGTTCGGTACTGTAACGTTCACGATATTAATACATCGGTAACCCTCCATTGCGACTACATTCCCGCTTACTTTAAATCTTACGATACGTTAGCTAAATTATAAACTATTGACTTTTGTATAGCTTTGTGCACGACGATAAAAAATAGACTTGTGAGGGTTAAAGCAACAGAACAAAGGTTTTTCTCGAGATCTATGCAACGTAGGAATTTGAACTTTGGCAAAATGTTAGGCCACAATGAGGCACACAGATTGCCAGTCAGAGTACCTACTGCTACATATTTTTCTCGTATTTTATTATACATACCTAACGTGTCTGGTATCATTTCAAAGTGCTTTCTATGAAGAGTCAGATTATATTTTATAATTTTTGGTCCAATGGTCTTGAAGATATAGCTCAAAATTTGCATAATAGGTATTAATCGTGATGAATAACAAAAGAATGAAGTATTATGCGGCAGATGTTTTTTTTTGTATACCATTAAGATGTATAGTTAAGAAGCTAGCGCCTGTAGTAGCAACGTGCGTACAGTATTTAGAGCAGACTGGCGACCATTCTATAGACTAATCTGTATGGTTTAGAGCGGAACCCTAACTCTACGAGCCCGAGTCATAATTTACGTCATTTTCGTTTCTTTCGATTGTTCATATGCGTTCTCCACGTTCATAACTACATCTGGCCATACACAATCACTTTTAGAGGGGGTACAACGCATCTGTCCTTTTCAAAGCACACAAAAAGAATTGGTGTAACCTAAACTAAACCCAACCTAACTAGTTTTGTTTTTGTACGGTAAAGCATAGTTCTGAATACAGTAAAACTGTATAGGTAATCCCTTATCATCATTTCAGAAACAATTCGTAATCGGATATTATATAAAACTGCACATAATGTTCGACAATTTTCCGCATCCCTACGCTACGTTATTCAAGGGTTGTCAACACGAAACGCGCTCCCCCACGATTGACAAAATAGCTGTGGCGCACAAACCCACCAAAACGATAGAAAACTCCACAAAAGGCTGAAGGCACTCGACGACTCTCGACCTAAACGCTTTAACTATGTTCCAACCCCATGCTCCAGGATTGCTCACTCCACTTGTCTCCAAAAACCCATGAATATTTTATAGAATTTTATGCCTAATGGCAGGGGAGGAAGAGTTAGCTTCGCGTGCGACAGCCGAGATAATGATGGCACTTCAGCCGCCGGTTTTGATATTGCTTCTAATTGGTGCTGGTCCTCATGTAAAACTGTTGCACGTGCCACCCCTATATACCATGTAAAGAGGGAATATACGCCCATTAAATAATTAATTCGTGACGATTTAATAATATTATTCCCAATCTTTAGATAAAAACATATCAAAAGGAATGTTACCGTAGGTTATTGTCACCTCTCCGTGTATTTGTTTCAATCGTCGCCTAAAATGTAGAACAGTTGATATCTAAGTAGTGCACCTACTCACATAATTTCGATAAAACGACAATTTGGTTGGTTGCTTGATATAATTATATCATGATATAAAGTTCAATGACCTGGGCCCGCTAGAGTTAGAATAAGTATCCTTATAGTAAATAGTCTATGATAAACCACAATGGAACATGATAAAGGCAATAAACTCTATAAATACTTGCAAATAATTAGTTAAAAAATATAAATACATACAAATACATACTTAATATTGAAATTCTATTAGAGGTTAACGACCAGGAAGAACCACAATTCTATAAAATATACTGATAAGAATAATTTTGTATGGGATCATACATTTCGTTACTTACATTTCGTTTGAAAATTCTCGACTAGTTTAAGATTAACAGTCTTTGGAACGGAAATCGAAAACGGACGTTTAAATAGTAGTCAGTAACTCAAAACTCGCCAAAATTATCATGCAAAGAATATCTAAATATCGTGCCTGAACAAAACAAGGATCAACCTGGTCTATCTTAAGTTACAAGTGTTGCCAGTCAGACAATTTTAGCGCTTCCATAGTTTCCAAGCCCGAAGATCGTTATCTACAGAATTCATCACACTTCTAAATTAATCTTGCAGTCACATGCAGTCCACCTCCAAGCTAAACAAGAAATACTTGAATGACTATATTTATTTAATGAAGAATGTAACAGGCTTGAAGTAAAATATTAAATATTACACTACATGGGCAAATCATTCCAAATGTGCTCACATTTCTTACAGGTATCAACGTTAGCCGAGACAACGCGAGCATATTTTAATTAGGCACCGCAACGAATGAGGCTTCAGAGCGATGCAGCGCTGCAGCGGTCGTAAAGCGGAGCGAGCGAAAGGAAGCGAGGAGGCGCTTATTAGTGCCGAGACAGAAGCCTGTTTATCGGACCTGCGGTGTTGCCAGAATGTGGACTTTAAAGCCCATGTTTTTCGTAATTAACACAAATTAATTACTTCTTTGTTATATATATTATGCATCTGTAATCTTCACTTGTTTAATTAATCGTCATTAAGCAGTTGAAAAACTTTAAATACCAAACGTCTAAGAGGATTAATCGGACGCCATCTTAGAATAAGACATTCAGCCACTTACCTCAACAGAATCTTCTTTTGAACTACTATATGTGCTTGACATTTCCATAGAATACTTCCCCCAGCCGGCAAGCATGGCAACACCAGACAGAAGCCGGTTTATCGGCTGCGGGCGTGCCTCGCAGCGCATTCCGATCGCCGCGACCGCGACCGTGGTTTACGAGCAACGCTTAATGACACACGGTTACGACCGGGAAGAGAATCGATTCACGACACATTTAACTATCGAACTATGAAACCTATGGATTCCTGTTATTCATCATTAGTTCCGTCGCCCATCAAGTTTTCATTATTGTTGGGTTCTAGTTATTGGGTTAATTGTGGTGTGGGATGGTTTCTTTCCTTGATCGTGGGCTGTATTTAGCTAAACACGTGGAGGCACCAACGGTATCTTAAAAACCCTGATTTGGAGGCCCGATGCTGCGTTTCTTTCGCATGGGTACACACGCACGAGTCAACGAATATTATATAGTATATTACGTTACTAACATATTATTTATTCTGTTACTAATACTAATGTTCCTCGCCATGTAATTATTAGCAATACAGTTTACTTTATTCTTTAACATAAATAATTAAAAATATGTTTTCGTTATTTTAGGATATTGTTGCACACACACTTTGATGGATATAGCAGATTCTTCTTTTAACTAATATAAAACGTAGATGATCTCTGTCTGAGTCAATATCGTGTATTTCACTAGACTCTAGGATGAGCAGATCAATAGACTTTGAACGTATAGCTTTGCTCTGTGATTATTTCACGACGAGAAGAAATTACCCTCGCTTAAATATATTTAAAAAAAAGATAGCATCGTGCTTGGTTACCTAACCTTTAAGACTTTCAAAAAACTCTACATTTGCTCGTAAACAGCCAATTTGTAACTTGTATTAATGAATTTGTATGTCAATTTTATTGTGTTCTTCTACAAAAATATAAAACCCATTCAACTGTTTCCAACTGTCATTCATTTCCTATGTAATCAGTTTAACACGATGATAACTCTGATAGGTAAGTTATTTGGCGCGTCATAAATCCCTATTAAATACAACCAAATAACACGATAAATTGTGAATGATTGCCAAAAATATCAGTGAGATCAGTAATTCTGCTGTCATATTGTATGTTCGTTCCTTGCGATTGGTTGGCCGAAGCTACGACAGCCAATCAGTGATTTATTTGCGCGCAAAGTCCAATTTAAAAACAAAATGGAAAACCCAAGAACGAAAACGTAATTTTATGTTATCATTTCCATATTTAAAAAAATAACGAAACGAGCCAGCAATTGTCTGTTTGACAGGCACTGGCCGCACAGTCGATTTGTTTCTTTTGGGATACTTTTGTGAGACTAACGCGAAGTCTATTCTTTATATCCATATGTCCATCTTATTCATTCTTATTCCAAATATGAATTAGTGTTTGACTCAAAAGACATTTTAAAGTCATAAAGATCCATGAAGGTTCTATAACACCTATCTACCTCATTTCTCACCTCATTTACAAGTGAACAAATGACCATTATTTCTTCGAAATTGAAATCTGTCTTTAAAGATAAAAGAACCAGTAAAACGTGACCGTTATCAACAAAATGTTGATAATATCACGCCACGTTTAGTCACCTTTTGCTAGACTTAGAGATAGTCTGCAAAAACATAATAAACGTAATATATTTATCTAAGAATAATATAATTTAAGCGTCATCTTTCTTCAAAATATAACATAACATTACGCCTGTATTCCTCGAAGAGATTTCCAGGATTTTAAGTCCAATGTTATAGGCAAGCCATCAACCGGTTACAAATGCAGACTTTGGGCAGCTACTAAGATTTTCGAGACGGGAAATACCGATAACATTGCCCTACCTAGTAATCACACCCAGGACATGCTCGGAAGAAGTTATTCCGGCCACTACTAGAACATCACGGCACTTAAAGAGAATCAAGTTGAAC
Organism: Phlogophora meticulosa; assembly: GCA_905147745.2. Classification (NCBI taxonomy): domain Eukaryota; kingdom Metazoa; phylum Arthropoda; class Insecta; order Lepidoptera; family Noctuidae; genus Phlogophora; species Phlogophora meticulosa. Next base: position 6,582,777 of record LR990535.1, on the reverse strand, counting down.
TTGACTGACATCATCTTCATCATCATCATCATTATCCTCCTGCCCTTACCCCAATTTATTTGGGTTCGGCGCTGTTTCAAACATACTTCAACTTGTTTCTACTTTATCGTTTTGCCTGCATTATAAGTTTCTTATTTTAATTATAACAGAACTATTTGATACATTAATATAATTCGAAAATATGGCTATTTTCTATTGCTCCCTAGAAAAGTAACTCTTTCATAAGCTTAATGTTTATAAACTCCTACTGCGTGTAATCGAAACGAAAATGTGGTGAGCTTGTCTACTTCATTACTATCTGAAAATGTTAAATTAGCACGTCTCCGATTGAATGGACCTATATATTACACGCTTTATATTAGCTTCACTTGTATGTTTGTATGTTTGTAACCGACTCTTTTTTTAAATTAAATTTAAAAAAAGAGTCGGTTACAGAAGTCTTTCTGAAACTGGCCGTTGCCTTTTAACTATTATAACTATCTCTCATGTTAATTTATGAAAACTAAGCTAAAATCTAAAATAATAAAATTAGGATTTGGATATTTTATGTTTCAATTCAGTTCTGCCTAAAATGACAAAAAGGCGATCAAATTACTATAAAACTGGTTATTAAACTAATACCTGCCGAATTACAATTTAACTATTCAACAAAATACGCAAACTTGCCTAAGACTTGATTATAAATCGATCAATTCTAAAAATAAAATTCATTCAAATGTTAAAACGAGTGAATATAAATTGATGTCACAAGACATTCATTTAAAACATTCACTTCACGAAATCAAAGTACCTTCTACCAAACCTAAAACATAAAAGAACTTAACAAAAATAAATCTTAACAAAGACTAATAATGTATCAATAAGTTAACATTAAATAGGTACTCAAACAATTATTACTTACCCGGCAAATACTTCTAACTGTTACCGCACGCACTTTCAAACACCCTTTACCGTAACAAATCAACATGAACACCTTACTAATTAAACAATAGAAATTCTTTATAGATAATAAAGAATAACAAAAGAGACACCTGTTCACTTTCAGCCAACTTTTCATCACTGAAAAACGAATCGTCGCTCACGTAGACAAAGATAATTCAAGATTAGACGGACTTCACGATAGGTAATCGTTCGTGTCATAATCAAAACCGATGCCTTGTTTAGTTCACAGTTTGATAATAATATCAGGTAATGGATTAAAAGAATATAGTGTACATTATTAATGAGAACTACTACGTCATTTATCGATTCATAAGGTATACATTTTTCGTTGCGGATGTTGATAACCGCCCCACGTAACCCAAACACTAAGTTTAGACTGAGTTTTTAAAATGTGGTAATTGTTTTGATGGTTCTAAAGATGTGATAAGATTAAGTATCGTGTGCATTTTATGTATGCCCTAAAACTTCGCTGCGAGAATTGCATTATCAAAACGGGAATCGCTGAACTTACTACGAAAATATATAATATTACTAGCGGACCGATCAGACTTCGTCCTGCCCGTACAGCGCCACCTACCGGGTCCAATTGTAAATCTAAACCATTCTCGAATCTCCACGAACACACACAAAAAATTTCATCAAAATTGGTCCAGTCGTTTAGGAGGAGTTCAGTCACATACACACGCACACAAGAAATATATATATTAAGATAATATGTCCTTAGAAGTTTTGACGTTGTGCATACACATCACACCGACCTAGTTTAAAAATATAATATTTTACCTGTTGACGTAAAAGTGTTTGTAAAAGCCAATCTATAGAAATAAAAATAATTTATCTTCAGTTATCATTTATCAATGAATAAAGCTATGATTGAAATGGTAAGCTAAATATTGAGGATTTGGTCAGCTCCACAAAATTTTCTGTCAGTAAAAATAGTGAATTGAGACGCTCGATGGCCTTCAAGAAAAACAGAATTGATCACCAAGTAATGTCTTATTGTGCAGAATTATAAATATATTTGCAGAAATATTACTAATAAAAAGAACAAGAAGAGCTGCTTTAGTAAGAGAAATAGCCACACGGCTCGATCGAAGGTTAAGCTACGTTTGCCCGGTCGCAGATGGGTGACAGTCCATTACATATCAGGACCCTCCGTAAAGTATAGAACTTCGTACCTAAAATTCCATTTCCAATAATACTCTATGTATAAACGATAAGCACGTACCTATATACGTACTATATGGACATCAAATCAAGTAGGTATTTATGTTCATAATTATCGATAACGTTATATATTTTAATGAGTTATAGATTGAACGACAGGAGATAAACAATACAATAGTCTTTATTTCTATGCACATAGTAACTACGGTTTATAGCAAAAAACTTATCACACAGATAGTGGATAGATATGTGTACATATAGTGCCTTGATCTACGTAAAAATAGTTATTATATGATAAGAATTGAAAACAATTGTGTGTTTTTCCTTATCGTTATTACGACGATAGGATCGATCCCTATTCTCTTTTTGGCACTCAACGTTATGTACCTAAAATAATTAAGTATCTAGATACAAATCTTAATACATTTCAGTTTTAATGAAGTCTTCATCATCTGCCTAGACTTTTCCCAACTATGTTGGGGTCGGCTTCCAGTCTAACCGGATGCAGCTGAATGCCAGTGTTTCACATAGAGCGACTACCTATTTGACTTCCACAACCCAGTTACTGGGCAACATATTAACTTTTGGTAAGACCGGTTATCATACTTTCGGGTTTCTGACAACCCGTAACGACTATCAAAGATGTACAAATAACAGCCGGGACCACCGGCTTAACATGCTTACCAAGACACGGAGGAGTCTCGATATGTTTCAAACAGTCACCCATCCACAGACTGACTTCATGAAGCGTAGTTTAATACTCGTTCAGCCGTTTTATTTAGCCACTCTTTGGTTTTAATTAAGTATACAAATACAAAACAATAGTACATCAAAAAGCATTCATTTTGATTTTGTTTGCATGAGACCCATACTCCCCCATAATGCTCCTCTAAAAAAACTAAAAAAACGTCAGGCTGAATGGCTTGCGAAAAAAAACAAACGTATGCATTTGTTTCGAGATAATCGATCCTGGGGACAATAACAAGGAAAGCTGACTCGTATGAAAAGTATGCTAGTATAGGCTAGGGCTAGGCAGACGACTCACCTGTGTTATCATTGTTTGCTAAAGGTTCTCCGTCTTCTTCGGCCCCTGAAACAAAAATTAAGAGTTAAAAAAAGCAGTTTCATTTTTATCAGTACTTAGTTATAGTTTATTTGTAATTGAATGGCAAACAGCAACTTGTAACTGTCGGCTATAGGTATCATATGTCATACTAGAGGGATACCTCTAGTATGACGTATGACAGGTATCATATATCATACTCGTATGCCTGTAGGTATATTGCAATTTCTGATACAGCTCTATTTCGAGCCAGATCGAATGATGTTTTCGGTATTTCGGTTACTTTCGGACAAAATTACAGTACATTTAAAGTCGAAAAAAATACAGACATCGACCACTCATCTGCCTAGCCTTGTCCAAACTATGTTGGGGTCGTCTTTCAGTCTAACCAGATGCAGTAAGGTACCAGAATTCTTCATGGAGCGACTGCGAATCTTCCCTCCACAACCCAGCCACTGAGCAATAAAACTGACATCGACCTTAGTCGAAAAAAAAATAAGGACTCTTAAAAATGCCTGTACTTTCTGTAATAAGCGACCGAAGATAACTTCTTCGAAAATAAGACGTAGTAAATGCCATTATCGTTTCAACGGATCAATTTCAAAAATAGAAGGAATTTCTTAACGTGAAAAATTAACGCCCTCCGTCAGTATAGCCGCGAGATAAGTAAGCATATTATGCACCAATTGAACATGCATTTAAATTACAAGTAACTTCGCGATGATTTTGTATCGAGAAAAAGTTATTATTTCACGTTTCTGACTTAATAGGAAGTTAGGAAGTATCATGTATTTGCACACACAATTTAAATTTTTAATATTGGTCTTGCCGATATCATATGAAATTAAATTTAAGATTGGCAACTTTGGTTCATACCCCACCTTGAAAGAAAACAATGTTGTTATGCCTGTACATTATCTGTTTGAGTGCCCTCAATGATGTGCCGGCACCGACAAGCACTGAAGAGGGTTCCGCACAGGATATTAACCGGATAATTGTACTACATTGCGAGCGTAATAGTACCCTAAACGATTTACCATGAACGTCCATGTAGACACGACCCTTGCTAGGTTGTCTTAATTGACTCCATGAAAGCAGAACAAAAAAAAATACATCGTTTACTTGATTTTATCAATAGGGTAGTGTCCTTCAAAATTCTGTTTATGTTTGTTCTATTATCTGGTCCGGATGTTGGATTACTCAAAAATACTGGACACGTATTTTTTTTGTCACGTAAACCAAAAATAACGACGATATAGTGCGTTGAAATTTCGCGTGACGTCACGCCGTGCTACAAATTTCACGTAACAGTGACGTCACGAGCCCCTTCTCCTGAACTTTGCCAGATCTTTGTCGCTATTTATTGATATGAGGTAAGCAAAAAATACGCGTCCAATATTTTTTTGTAATCATACTCTGCCCTTATCGCAATTATATTACAATTATGGTAAGTACTAAAATATCAAATCAAACCTGAACAAAAACAGTTAATGATTCTTTACACATTAAAATCTTCTCATATTTTGGTTGTATCGTAATATTTAAAAAACTATGTATTGGTATGCCTTTATTATCTAAATCGCACATGCCACTTATTCTCTGCATCACTCAAAGATAAAAAATACCTGCGGCATTAAGTCCACCCCTGTACATTACAATACAGCTAGTAAAAAATATTTAAACAAAATTAAGCCATAAAAGAATGATGATGAATGAATATTCTATAAAAATCGATGACATTCTATATTACGAATTCCACTCAATTTTTGTCATCGGTTTTTATCAACTTTGGTGTTATCTAAACAGTTTCATATAAAACTAGCTGTCAGCTGTTTTCATACTTAATTTGGTTGAAATAAAAATGCAATCTGTTTGGCAAAGTGTATATTATTACCTATCAATATAATTAATGCTTATCGTGTTATTTAAAAGCCTAATTGATATATAACTAGCAGGCGAGGGTTCGGTAAAAGATTTCAATAATGTACAAGTTAATGTTACACAGTGGAAGGGAGATCGACACACAAACAGATACCCAGAGTTTGGTAATGATTATGATCGTTGTAAGTTTTCACCGGCTTTTCCTAAATTTTGCGCTTTTTTTCAGATACGTTTTTACTCTATACTGTGATAAATCTACCAATCATTCATGTTTATTCAACAATTGCGTAAGATAAAGAAGTTGGTCTCAAAATATACTTTTTAGAAAAAATCTAGCAAATTCCTTGTCAAACGAAGTCTTTAAACCATTTTGAGTGTGGTCCAAGTGCTTGTTATGATACAGAATCACAACATCTTTGTTTTTAATTGATACATAAGGGATAAGCAGAAATAGAATACATTAGCTCCTATTGGTCAAACCTCAGGTGGTTGTACCTTATGTAACGAAACCATGCGCCAAAGGATTAAATAATGAACTCCATTTCCAATCCAATCTTATCCTACGTAGCCAAATTGATCATCTGTTACATGACGTCGACGACACACGATATAATAACATAACATGATACAGTGACATGATATAATGTGATAAAAAAATCCATGTGTCTACTGATTGCACCGCTTTTACTGCGCAGTATTTTACTACGAATAGATACGGGCGTAGTATGCGTTTGTAGTACAAGCCTAATCGCGCGGTGCTACCCGCAACCGCGGTTAGACAGTTAACATGAGACGCCGTTGCCACCCCACGGGACTGTTTCGGTGTAAAAAGTATAAATGTGGAAGTAGAAAATGCAGGCTATGAGCTAACTTCATAACAAATTTCGTCCAAATAGATACAGCCGTTTTACCGACCCAGGTTGGAGCACATCTATGATAATTTCAACCCAATTTCAGTCAAATTTCCCGGAACACTAAAATATATTAAAAAATGGCCTCGCCGCTCATGCACGAGTTACATTTTATTTGTTACAGATACAAGTTTTAAAATGTTAAGTAACCACCTGCCAGAACTAGGGTATTTCAAACCTGTGTATCAGTGCCACTAGAAAGATTCCTGGCTTTTTAAAATTATGTAGCTTAGTTGGGCTAATCCCCCTTGGCCATACTACATCTTAAAAAAGGCTATATCATCATCTGATAGCGATCTGGCGTCTGGCTAATGATCGCAAGCACATAAAGTTATGGGTTCGATACCCGGGCCGTCAAAGTATTGTTGGGTTATTTCCATCTGTTCAGTAGCAGCCCGGAGCTCGGAGTCCAGTTGGTGGCATTAGATTCGCCCCTATTATAAGGGACTTAAACCTAACGGGAGAAATTCGAATGTACTTCAGGTATACCTCTGCCCAACCCTTGGAGGAATACAGGGATGTTGTTATGTGACCATGTCAGGAAACTGCCAATAAAGTAATATTAGACCATACAAATAAAGTCTGCACTCGTCTTGACAAATTTGTGTTTGCTCTTCGAAAACTGAGACGAATAGCCAGTAGAGAGACAGCCCTCAATGCATACCATGGCTATGTTGCATCAGTGCTGCGTTACGGCCTCGTGATATGGGGAAATTCAGTAGATCTAAACAGAGCATTCATTGCACAAAAGAAATGTGTCAGAGCTGTGTATGGAGCAGAATATCTAGAGCATTGTAAGCCATTATTTAAAGCACTAAAAATTCTTCCACTTCCTTGCCTATATATTTTTGAAATTTGTATGTTTGTAAAAAGGTATTCGCACATTTTCCCATTGTATGAACACATTTCTACAAGAGTAAGAAACAGAAGCCCAAATAAATTACTTGCACCTAACCAGAGACTACACTTGTATAGCAGGAATTCCAATTGTATGGCAATCAAAATCTTTAACAGTTTACCCCCACCGATCAGAGTGTTGCCCACTAATAAATTCAGAAAAACAATATTTGCCTGGCTGTGACCTTTTTTATTTTTATTTTCAATTTTTTATTTATTGTTATTATTATTTTTTTAAACACATTTGATATGTTATTAGTAAAATTTGGCTAGACCTTTTACTCTGTAAGTTAGTTTAAATTACTTTTTTTTAATATTTCTACACCGGCAACGGTAGTGTACGTGAAACTATTTTATGTTAAGACCTTAATGTACCATACACTCAGAAATAAATATTATTATTATTATTAACTAACTATTGCTCTAGATTGGAATCCAACAAATAACAATTCCTTCCAAAAGGTAGACAAACACTGTCTAATCTAATCCTTAACATATCCATGTACTTAAAAGTAAGATAAACGAAGAGTCGTTTATGTTACTTACATTTAATTATGCATATAATACTTGCTTTTGCCCGCGACTTCATCCGAGTGAATATCGGTTATCGTGGATATAGACAAAGTCACGGATTATAAACTATCCTATATGCTTACCAAGGATATAATGTACCTTTCTGCCAACTTTCATTACAATCTGATCAGCCGTTTAGTCGTAAAAAGGTAACAAAAAAAACAGAGTTGCTTTCGCATTTATAATATTAAGTCTGGATTGCTAAACATTTTTATTTTAACATCGGTAGATTGTGAACGTACGTTTTTGGCTTTTCGACTGAGTCAAGACAGTCTATAAGATAAACTATCGCTCTATAAAGTTATGAAGGCTCACATCAAAATCTTCTCGTACCCAAAGTAAGTGTGTATACATGTAATTAACTGCTTTGTTTTTAGTGTGAACGCTGCCTTACTTATCAAAATCAATATGATGTAATCCAAGTATTAGGTGTACGTGATATAATAAAAATATTACTTATACGCTTCAGTTAATGTCTATGACTACGTTATATCGGCTTTAGATAGTGCCTTTAGCAACAGTACACCTCCTGAGTAGACTCCAACAACAGAAGAAATTATACATACCCAAGTACGAGTATCTACCTATTGATATAATTGTTACTGGTTAATTGTAAAAGCTTTATAATAAACCGTAACGAATCTTAAAAGTTACAAACTGTTACATTTTGATGCGTTTTTATTTAGGGATGACGACCAAAACATTAATTTAGTCCGTCAAATAGATTATTAAAAAAGTATCGGACACGTTTTTTACTTTATTTGCGTAATCAAAAGATTAATTCGATACAATGGGCTAAAATGCGGCATGACGTCACGCCTACGTATACTTTATACTAAGTTGTGACGAAGTTAGCCCCCAGCCAACTTTATTGCGTTTTTTATTTATGTGATAAAGCAATACAACCATCACATGTATTTTTTTTTACTATCTAACTGACGGAGAAATGTAATTTTCTTGATTCTACCCAACCGTCATCCTTATTGTCAATGAAAGGTTTTGTTCACAATGTACCGAGAGTTTATAATTTCGCGAGATATATTATAAACTTACGGAGTTTACAATCCGATGACTATAACAAAGTATAAGTAAGACAAAAGTTTCATTTTTTACTGGCTTCTCTTTCAGCAAGTTTCGTATCGGCTCGATAGTATCAATAGCTGATGACTTGGTACATTGCTCGCAGAACCGTTGGCCGTTGGGGCAAAATGGTTCTGTTGTGTTGACTACGCATCAGAAAACGCAGCGCAGCTAGGCACACAGGCCTCCAGGCCTCCCACAATACTACATTGAACCTGGATTCATATAACTTTTCAATTCATATGTAAGCCCGCTGTAAGAAAAAGCGTTATCAAGGTTCTACAATTTTAATTAATTCCCTCTGTAATCAAATCAGAGCTAAATTTGGATTCATGCGTTTGTGGATATTTCCAATACGTCATCATAATTATTATTCTTATCACCATTGTATTGTTTTTATCATTGATTATTATCGTTATCTTTGACACGTTAAGCGATATCAGCCCCCAGTCTAACAAGATTCCATTTAATCTGCGTTCCAACCGACAGCCATTTGTACTGTGCAACCCGACTAAGGATGTCGCGAGAACACAAGATTCTTTGTAACATGCGTAATAATAGTCATAATTACGTGGCTTCGGCATCAACCCTCGCTATCAAATCAAAACATCTTGAGACGTACAACGGTACATTACCCGAACACCTTTCCACCTACTTAGTCAAATAATACACGAAGGCACGCGACAGGAGACGGAACAAAGGAGCAGCACTACAGTCTACAAACCATCATTACGAATTGAAGAAAAGAAGTCAGCCAGCTGCCTCCCACTTCCTCTCCATACAAAGTCGTGTAATACAAGATGTTCGCATTGTACGCCGGTTTATTTTAGGGCACATTCATTACGCCACTCGAATTGGCGCGTGTTCTTATCTTTGTGTGTCTGTGTGCCTGTTGCTAGTGTGTCGCGTGCCTAAGAGCAACTGTCGGAAATCAGCTTCCGAATACGGAATGGGTGACCGAGATGCCCAAAATAAAGCCGGATAGTTTGTTGTGATAAAGTTAAATTATTATTTTGAACTATAAAAGGTAACTGCTCTAAAGTTATAACAGGATGGTAACGATTGCTTTTATTTTCAACACAAATTTAAACATCATGGACCTGGTCATGATGTTCCACATAATTTTCGATAAAGGAAAATAATTATAGAAATATCCTTCCTTCTCCATAATTGTAAATCGATAACGTGGTTCTATCGTTAACATAACATGACAAAAACACACAGTGCGATAAAATTATAACGATGTACCTATGTTTCTTAACTACCTAGAATGTACGCACCAAAAGTTCCTATAATAAAAAATATCATGTTCGTTAATATTCCGCAAAATTCCAACCGAAAACATGCAGCTACACAATGGTTTAAACACAATAATTAACCCTAAAAAACTGGTCTTTAAAGACACGTGGCGTCTCAAGATTTTGAATAATAACAGCCCTCAAATCTGGGGTCAATAATACCGCGTTTATTAGAAACCAGTTTGATCCAGTTTCAAGTTGGTACGAGCGCCATCTGCGGAGGGCGGCGTCTTGGCTTCTTCCGCTGCATTGTGATCGCACACCGGTCGGCGCACGCGCTATGCAACGATAGTCTTCCTGTATGGTGTCGGATGTACTGAGGTCATTCTTTGGAGGGTCAGAGAACTTACAACAGTTTTGTTGGTGGTTTTATTAAACGAGACTCTTTTTTGTAATCTCAGAAATTGATAGCTTTAAAAGCCAAATTATTAAGAAGTCTAGGAACTTTCATGAATATAACACATGACAGTTTCCAATACAAAAACCAGATCCCCAAAACTCGAGCCAATAATATTTTTATGATATTTATTTTGCAATATTAGCAGCATATTCAGAGCTAATAAAGAGTAACCCTCAAACGCGTGGTGGTATCATTCGGACCCGGCGCCCTTGTTTGCCAGGAAGCTAAGCCGCGTAACGGTGTTTGCCCGAACAAATTTATGTGTGTCGTTACCGTACTGTCACAAATCTACTTATCTACCAGAACCACGCCTTCAATAATACGAGCTTTAGCGTTACGGACATCTGCGAGCCAATATAGTTTTATGAATTACCGAAAATAAACGTGATGCGTGCTCACCCGTTGACAATAATAATTTTGAAACACGATGTTCGACGTAACTTAGCGAAGTAAGAAGCTTTTGTATTCCAATTTCTATAGGAATGTTCTATAACATTAAAGTTAGACATAAGTTTAGCAGTATTGTTAGGAGAAACCAAACAAACACAAGCGTTATGCAATATAAAACACATATCGACACGCACACAGACAAAGGTTAGATGAGTGTATTTATCGTATCGAAGGTACGGGCATTGTCCATTGTGTCGACGCCTTGGCCTATTGTTCCGCCTTGTGTATGTACCCATTCCAGCCACATCGATCGGCTTACATATACACTGTTATGACTTCCACTACCTATGTACTGATATAGCCGCACTAGAAACCACTGAAGGAAATCTTGATGTGTAAACACAAACGCTAGTTTCCACGGAATGCTTGTTAAATGTGAATTTAAACAGAATATTCAACTATACTATTTGCGTGCAGCCCTTTCCTGAATACGACAAATCCATTTCTCCCCTTAAGCAAGGAGATTTACAGTTGATCATATGAGTAAACTCCCCACATGTAATATGTTTCGGGGTATAAATTGTCATATTCTTGTAATTCTAGTAATAACCGCGTGTTGCTGTCATTTGAACAGTACAAATCCACCCATGGCAGTAACACGGCCCAGGATGCGGAATCCGCATTTCGTCACCAAATTACATGATTTATTGTCATCGCGGATCGTACAAGGGCGCGGGTTTCCGCACGGGGTGATATTGTTATTCCCTAAAACTTTCTTTCGAATCTCAGAATGTGAAATTTTGAACTGGATTGTTAAATAAAATAAGAATCTGTGCTTGCTTTAGAGATGTCAATTATTTAAAATATTTTATGGTTTTACTTTTTTCAAGCTTCAATTAGATAAACTTAACTAATCATTTTGTATTTAAGTTGTTAAAGAAAATAACAAAGATATTAGGGAACAAAATTGGAAAAGTTAAGCTTTGCTTTTTACGCAAAACAATAATAAAAGTGACCGTTATAATAAATTCAGTAGTGTGTAACGCATAAAGCTACTGAGGGGAAATGAGGGCAATATTGAACGAAAATATTATAATAAACTATGAAGCTATATTGTGAATGTGACAGTCCGCGTGTCGCGCGACCCCCGCACAACGCCATTTAAGGGTTAATACAGCGCCCGCCTGACAGAGGGTCGTCTTTGTAAACTGAAAGGATTATTTAGAACAATAACTTCCGAACATTTATCACTTTTGTTCACGCCCGATGTACTAATAAAGATTAATAAAGTTTTGACAATGTCTTAAATTGGTTATGTAATAATTTTGTCGGGTATTTTCCACGGTTTGGGGTTATATTGTTGCTGATTGATCAATTAGCAAAGTTAGATTTAAATACAAACTATTTTAATTTGACATTCTTCATGTTTCTCCACAAATGAAAGTCACTAACCACTCCAAAAGGATACGTTCGAATTGACAAATCAGTAAATGAGAAACCGAACTGTCAACTGTCATCAAGTTAACATACCAATGAAAAATAACGGTTGAAGAATGTGTAACTAATTATAAGTTCACCGTCAACAATTTTCTTTTCTCCCCCATTGATCAGAAAGTTCATAAGAAAACTGCATTTCCTCTAACACGTAATAAAGCGACTGCAGTGACACCAAACACGAATTAACTTTCAACAACCCTCCGCAGCGCACTATCAATCCTAAGACACGAACACGATCCGTTAAGTGGTCGATCGGACCCCGCGGCGATTTAATTCACTTCTCACGCGACGCAGTAGGCGGAGGGTTAAGGGATTACTTGACACGCGCCTCTACAGATATTGTCGATTTGGGGAGATGAGACGTCCCGAGTAATGATGCTGACATAATAGTGAGTAAGATTTGAGTTTCACTTCCATTAGGTGAATTTATTGTTTTTTTTTTGTAATCTAATTAGGTAGTCTAAGCTCAAAGCCAACAACCACTATTTTCAGCAATATTTATGCAATATCAAAATATTGGCAGACTGGGTGGGGTCGATTTCATTTTTGCCAACCAACAAGCAAATCGTTAAATCGTTATCTTAGGAATATTTATAATCTGAGACTAAACAAATCATGCAGTCTCATGACAATATTATTTATTTTATCGCTAAGCCACATAAATATTATTTCGAGATAATTTTCAATTTACTTGTTATCAGATTAAGCTAGACTCACACTGAGGCGAAACACGGACGGGACGCGGCGTTTAACTTCTGTTAAGATTGTACACCTGCCGTCTACCATAACATGACTTGCACGGAGTTCGCTTCAGTGTGTTTGCAGCTTTAAAGCACTATCCAAAATTTATTTTGATTCATTGTTAGCGGCATTAATATGAATGAATTGCGCTAAGCCATACTTTTCAAAAGTTTAGTATAGAAAACAAAATGTATAATCACCTCACTTGGTACATTGATAGGTCTAAGAATTGCCAACTTTTGGCAGGTTTCTGGTCTCATTTAATGTTATAAATAAAACATGTAAAACATAAGATATCTCAAATAGTAATAAATAATCAAGCTAACATTAATTCGCGGCGGGAGCATTATCCGCTGTCATAGAGATGTCATATTTTTTCATGCGCGTGCGGCTTTCGGACACGGGGATTTGTTGACAATATCGTCATCACTCCCCCATTGCGCTAAACCAAATTAGCGGAGCATTGGTGAATTTAAAGCGATATCATAATATTGGGGATTGACTACGAATATGTTATGACGATGTTAGAGAAATTGTGTGGTAATCGGCTGTCATGGTATGGACGGAATGGAAGGAATGAGGATCATGTTGTGAGGAAAGTTTTGAGTATGAATGTAGAGGGTTACAAGAGTAGAGGGAGACCTAGGAAAGATGGATGAATTGTGTGAAAGATGATATGGCTAAGAAAGAGGTGACTTCTGAGATGTCGGCAAAGAAAGGCTTCTGAGATGTATGGAAGAAGAAGACATGCTGCGCCGACCCCAAATAAATTCAGATAAGGGCAAGATGATGATGATGATGATGTTACAAAGATTATTTAAGTAGATACTGCACAAGCTATTCATTAGGGTTCCGTTGCAAAATGTTAAAAAATAAACTTTTAACATTTTGGTGTGGAACTTTACGGCTCTACCTTGTCTCTTGGTCAGCCTGTTCATGCCGAATTATGAATGGTATAAACACTGCTTGTCTACTTACAGAGCAAGTAAAGGTTCGACAAGATATTATTTATTTTCATTGCAATAGGACACAAATGGGGGTTTAAATTTTAAAGGTAACTGGGTAGCTGACCTCGTTACCCAGCATATGAGAGTGCTAGACACATTAACAATCATGTTCTCATTCATGACGCATCGTATTTTTACTTTTGGTGTAAGATTATTATAAAAATACCGTTCCAAAGATCATGAAGTTGTATGTAAAATTTATATATTACCAGAAAAACAAGACGGTTTTTCTAAGTGGTACAGTTTTTAGAAATCATAATCTCCGTGTAACCGAAGTGACTTTTGCGGTCGCAAAACTTTAAAATTTTACTTTTGAAATGAAAATATTTTTTTCGAACCTAGGAACGGAACCCTCGCGGCCTCGGTGGACCGACTCGCTCTTTGCCAGTTTTTATCTGGACACTGTCTCTTTGACAATATTTTTTTTTGCATGTTACTGTTAACGCTTTATTTAGTCTTGTATAAATCTTACCGGTATCTATTAAACCGTTGACTTACTGTATAGAATATAAATGTTTTTTTCTTTCTTTTTTTTATTCCATACGCATTACAACTACAAACATATTTTAGAAAGCGTGCTAAGATCCACGGAATATAGTTTTGAGAAGCGTATCCAAACGCAGATCAGATAGTTTACATGTGGGGTTCCGCAGCATATGTCCCGGGTAGGGCTGCACCCTGTGGTATATTTCACGCAATTGCGGACCAAATCCGGGGCACAATGAAATTATTGAGTTACACATGTCCCGCGAGGGCGCGAATGAACAAATACAGATATGAAATAAATGGCCTCTAACCATTATCTGTAATGACCCCATTACTACTGCATGGGAGGTGTTAACATTTCTTTTTTGTAACGATAATTTGTCATTTTTATTGTTTTATAGAAAGGTTTTTTTGTGTTACGGCTTTTTATTCGTATTTGTGAGGTCATCATCACTTTCATGGTTTTTTCAAAGCCAGTAGTTTCTGATCCATTGCTATATATGTATTGATGTGTGTTTACGGATATAAAAAAGGGACATTTAGGTACCTAATCTACTCGTAGGTGTCAAAAAAGATGACCCTAGGGATTAATCAAGATGATTGACAATCCTTCTGCCAAATTTGGTACAAAATAACATAACTTCACGCTTGTATTCTGCAAAGGGTTAGCCAGACGTGTACTACACCAGCATTTTGCTAGTTATGTTCAATTCTTACACCAATCTTGGTGTCCTTTGGGAAGACTGACCCCAAAAAATGGCATACTTACTGTTTAGAATAGTTTTAACTTGCAACTAAAACCAAGCCACTAATTAACTTCCTTAAAATTAAGATAAATCCTTATTGAATTTTTTCACTTAGTGTGTTAAGTTTCTAAAGAGTATGTAGCACGTAATCATACCATTTAGTTTACCAAATACACACTGATAACAAAACCACAGCGCAGGTGGTCCACTTCACCCGAAACTCAGTAATGACAGATCTCAAAACACTTTTTTTTGCGCCATAAAGCCGGAGACACACGATCCGTCATCGTTCGTGCGTTTTCGTCGCGCCCGTCACGTCGATCGTAAAGAGTCGTAAACTCTCGGCTTTACGACATTGGCTCATGATCTGTTAGGACTTGCCCACTTCATAACGTTTGCTGGATTTAAACACATTTCGACAGTGTTACTATTATTGGTTTGAGTGATGAGCCGTTATGAGTGAGTTCGTTTTACATTTGGTTCAGTAATATGGTGATTATATGGGAGGAACGTGTTTAGAAATATGTTTGGAGTTCTTAACTAGTTTTGAATTAGCGATAAATGTCAATCGGTGTAAAAAAAATGGGATTCACAAGTGTGTTTCCAATTTTAAAATTAAACAGATTTTTTCGGAGTTCTGAGGTAACAAATATTAAAAAAAATATATAACCCAATTGAAAACCTCCTCTTTTTTTGAAGTCGGATAAAAAATAAGCTCGTAAGGTATTAAACTAGTAGGCAGCTTTTCAAGTAAGTACAAAACATTCAGAATATCCACCTACATAATTGTATTCAAAACCTTAGAAAGTCTTTGATGATTTCTTTTTCATTGTCAATAACCGAAATAAAACCAAACATCTACAGCTACCAACAACATGTCTAAAACATCACAAAGAAACAGAACGGTTTTGTTCACAATATGATGGAAATAAGCGACAAAATGTCACCTACACATTTCAAAGTGGCACAAAAGACCCGCGAAGCCCGCTAGGTGGCGCCCTGTCACACGGAGATAAAACAAAGGAACGTTTGATCTACTCCCTCGGAAACTTGACAGGTATCACGCAATTTACTTGAGACAAGTTCCACCTTTTGTTAAGATAATTGAGACGCAACGCCCGGAAGATTCGTCTGTAAGGTTTCTTAGCTTCTCTTGTCACCCTGTTTCGTTTTCATGTTTGAGCGAAAACCTAAATAACACGTTACGCAAGTATGTTCTGTATTATTATTATTGAGGTGTATTCCACAAAGTGGAATTAATCGATTATTTTACAGCTATAAATCGAATATCGTTTAGTTTTGACGTTGTTTAACTGCTCGTGTAATAATCTGACAGATTTATAATTATATTCATGACACGTCACCATATCCGCCTTGGTTATGTACAAGTAGAAATACAACGCAGGTGCGTAATTCGTATGTATGTGTGTGTGTACAACCAGCGATACTCAAAGTTGTGTCCGCGGGCCGCATGCGGTCTGGGCCGGTAGCATACTGCCAGTAACGTAACGCGTCCTATCGCAGTTGCCAATGGTCAATTACAATATCTTATGCAGCTATTTATCAGTTGCATAAGTACTCCATACAACTAGTAAAATATAGCAGCAAAATTAACTTAATATGATATATTTAGTATCCGACCGAAAATTTCGACTTTCTAATGAGACTGAAGGTCGGCTTTAGTCTCATCATTTCCCGAAAACAAAAATAATATAGACACTAGAACATATTAATATTTCAGCTCTACATTGAAGTCTCGGTTTTTTTACTCGTAAGGAGAGTGAGATGGGCTTAAAACAACAACAATTTCGCTAAAAACGAAAATATGGGCAAATCGTGATTTTTAGCCGATACACGCTTAACATCATGCTTTATCATTAGTTATTGTCTTCGATCTATAAGATATACAAAGAAATAGGGAGATAAGTGAAGAGATATACCTAATTATAGTCTTGCTTATCAAGCTTATAAAAAGTTTATCAGATAGATGGTAGATTACTCTGGAATATTAATGACGAGTGTTACAACATGTCATAACATGTACGCTTAAGTTTTTAGATATGAAACCGCATCGAAGAATATATTAACAGAAGATAGACGGTAGAGTAGAAAAAGAAAACAAAACAAACTTCACGAATTACTATAAAAAATATCCAAATCGCTACCGGTGTCCACATTTTGAGAGTTCCGTCGGTATCTTCAGTATGATCAGGAATCAGATCTTAATTTGGTGACACCTTGACATGACATGACACACCATGAGACCACCTTACCCCAAACAAAAAAATATTTCAAAATCGGTTCTCATTTGACGGATCAATCGTGGAAAATACAAAAAAATACACATACAGTCAAACATAGAAACTCCTCATTTTTCAAAGTCAGTTAAAAAGACATTAAACACACAACATAAGAAAATACTAAAATAAAGTAAAGTAAAGTACGAAGTAAAGTTTACAACTCTTAGCAATTAGGAATACGAAAAAAAGTATAATTTAGAGGCTCAATACAGCTTCTTACTACATTAAGGTGTTTTTCCGTGATGATAGTAAGTCAAATTATAATTTTTGTTTTGAACACAAATAGCATAGCAACTAAAATAAACAAAAGAAAGACTCAACCAGATTCATAGCCAAGTTTAAAACAATAAACGGAGTCTGATTTAACAGTTTGTCACGACAAATAATATTATTTCATCCAAGCCGGATTGTTCCAGTTTCGCAGACTTCCATTGTTCCAATTATCCAAAACAATTAAACTTTATTCGAATGAAGACTGTCGAGTGTTGATTGTTGGTTGGTGACGTCATCTGCGACAACTCTGCGAATTATTGTTATTAATTAGGGAGCCCTTGGATTAATTAAGTAGCGCCAATCACGTCGTCATCCGCTCCTTACTGACGCCCGTCTTGTTGAACGTCTTGACTATAGACTTATTGAGCGGTAGACTGAATTTAAGTTTCGAATCAAAATTTCATCATTGGAATTTTCTTTTAAGTTTCCTGCCAGAATTGTGTTTTATTTTAGATTTCAATTTTGTTTTATCGATTATTGATAATTCGTTACTAAATGGAATTCTACATATTTTTCATGATAATCGACTAGGTGATTCCGGTTTGACCTAAGATTAACTCAAAAAAAGTTATTATTGTGTATAGAAGTATACTGCAAGTTGGAGTAGGTACTGCCAAATTGCACGCTTAAACAAATAGGTACAACCGAACATCGGAAATTCAACAATTTGAGAAACAAACGTCGCCTCATTCACATGTCGTCTAACCGAATAAATCATCGAAACACCCAGAAACTAGTGCAATTGCAAACACAACAAAGTAACAAGTACGCGTCATGTCTACTTATACTCAAGTCTACATCGTCACTCCCCTCGATAACTGAGTAGGATAATTTTAATCGTGCGCGAATTGTCGAACGTAATGTTCCCACCACGTGGCGCGTACTTCTGAACTACACTCATACCACGCCTCCCAACGAATCTTCGAACTCATCGGTAATTATAATATAAACTTTATTAAATATCGCGAAATATATTCCCAGTGTTTATGTGCTAAGTTGGAAAGTTAAGTTAAAAACTGGGGGAAGATGGCTGAAGGAAATTTAATAAGATGGAATTTAAGATCGTGATTATGTTTTAATTTATTTAGCACACGTAGGTAAGATTTTAATGGTGTTATTGGATTCACTGCTAATGTGTAAAGGAAGTACAATCTTATGATGTTTTCTAATTAGATTTAAAACATCACCCCATAATCTCCCACTAGAAATAATATCTACTTACAATGAAAAAATATTGAAACAAACCTCTTTTATATTAAAATTTGGAACGTTTTCATTTTAAATAAGGAATAAAATTGCAACACTATTACGGACAATGTAACAAGTTTTCCTGCCAAAACATATATATATAAGTAAGACCATTTGCATTTAGACATTGACTCCAGTGTATCCAACCAAACAAATACACATGACATAACACAAGTCGCTGAACGCCTCCCATTCGTAAATAAAGTCACAACATTTACCTTTCCCTACACATAGGCCGACCCATTAATTCACAGGAAGAACGGAAATTCTTTAATTCCTTGTGCAATTAACATCCGAGGCGGACTTGGGCCTCAGCGACGCCAAGTGTCATCGTAAGTTTCAAAACGCGTCATTAAGGGCATCTGCAGCGCGCTAAATAACGAAAAAAGGCGCCGAACAGGGGTAGAGGTAGTGGGGGTAGATGAGAGATTTTATTTAACAAAGTCTATATTAACCCGATGCAATTAGAGAACGTTAACGAGCGACTCGTAATGACTGGCGGGTACCTATTCTGGACTCAGTCGAAAGTCGTTCTGTGAATGATACGGTGGCGTGTGTTGCTTTTGAATGAACTTGCGTAGTCAACGCGATTCAATATTTTTTACTACGTCATCTTTTTCCAAGTAGAATTGCTTAGTTATCGCACTGATAAAATACATTTAATCAATCTAATAACTCTGATACCGCATAATATTCTGATTAGAAAACCGGTAAAAATCAGTGGAGTCTCATAGAAACAACACTAAAAACGAATCATCATGACTAAAAAAACCTTTTAAATTTATCAAAATCACTCCTTATTAATGAAAAACTTGGATTAACGGTTTAGTAGATAATGGCGGCATAAAAAAATACAGTAGAATACAATGTTTCTCATTCCATTACCCCCCATAAACGGTTAAGAATTACACAAAACACTTAAAATTATGCACTACGATAGAAGTCCTGGGAGAGATGGAATTATTACTAAAGAGCTTGAAATCAGCTCTACCATTTAATCCTATTATCCTATTTTTCCAAAACTGTTTAACTCCATATTACAATCAGGAAAAGTTACGAATGCGGTGTGCCCTTCAAATTTAGCCTCATGGACAACTGAGGTAGTTGAAATCAGCAGTAGGAGCCTATCACACCCCTGGTACAGTTATTTTATCCCTACAGCTCCAGCAACTACGACCTTCAAGACCTAACGACCTAAGGTTGGACTCACGACGAATCGCTCTAAAACAAAAGTTATGACCAGGAAGAGGTGGTGAGTCGAACTAGTCACGTACTGCAAGAGCTGGTGTGAGATGCCTCAGGAAAAAATAGCTGACAGGATTGGTTTTGCACAGTAGTGGCACAGTGAAAGAAATCTAAAATATCATTTACCTTAAACGATTCGAAATCTTATCTCACGGGAAACTTCGCGAACTGACGAGCGTTCGAAAGCGTTACAAAGTCGACTTAGAGAATAGGTTCCCTCGGCTCGCGTTGACACATTACCAGAGAGTGATGCGAATTCAAAGCTGCGACTTTTGAATATAATAATCGTTAGGTTGGCGGGCGGGGGGCGGGGGGTTATACGGCTATTTATTGTTTAATTAACCCCCGCCTCGTCCAGCCGTTAAGCCACCATTACAGCACAGGCCGCAATTGTTTATGTAATCTTGGAGCGGCTAAATTGGAGAAGTTGAAAAAAATCTCTCTCTGTGATATAAGGGATGTTGTTTATTATTTGCTGTTCCTAACGCCCATTTCTTTGGGTGACTTTTCATTTTTATTGCGAGTTTAAACTCACGCAGTATAACTAGATTTTTGTAAAATAAACAACTCTGTCGATGATAAAAATTTATAAGTGATGCTTTTAAAGTGCTCTTGCAACATGCAACATGCTTGTTGGATTGAGGAGAGATACAATAAATAGCGACGTAGAAATCAATGAAAGTATACTAGAAACTAGGTGTTTTGAAAGTTCACGCTTCCTCTATTTAAATCAGTCCAGCTCACTCTAAACAATCAACCTCCCGTGCCGCTTTGCAGACCAACTATTCTTTTCATCACCATCTTATTATGACAGCTCGTGCCTACACGAGAAAAGGAGACAATTTATCACCAACGACACCTTACTAAATTTCAATAATGAAAATCTTCACACAGTTCGCACTTAATAAACCAGAATGTGAAAAGTCATTAGTCAAACGGTAATTTTAACGGTTGATTTTCGCATAAGTAATGAGGTATTATTTAACGCCTCATAGCCATCTGCTTTCTACTCACTATTAACATGTTGCGTCACTCGTTATTATAATATAAAAGAAATAAATAAACAAATATTGCTGGACAATCCACACAGCATCATCTAGCCCCAACCTAAGCAGAGCTTGTGTTATGGGTATTAGATGACTGTTATACTTAAAACAATACATAGCATAGATAGATATTTTTTATTATACATAGCAAATACCCAGAACACCCAGAACAAATCTTTGTAGATCGTACAAACATTTGTTCCAGGGCGGGAATCGAACCCGCAACCTCTTGCGTCGCAGGCGGACCTTCGCCCGCCGCGCCACAACGGCCGTCAAAAAATAATAATTGCGGTCACTTTTTTTTGTTTTAATTGTTGAAAGACTCTTCTAAAACGAATATGAAACCTATGGTCAGTATCATTAAGTCCTTTTTACAAATCACATTTGTACCTAATAGACTTTTTTGTAACTGAACCCCCTAAATGCAAACGGAACAAGCATTCGCTGTACAACCATTAGTCGTAATTGATAAGGATAGCGTGATCTAACTCTACGGGCTAATTAAATACGGGACTTCCAATTGGACTAGATTTCCATCAAAGTATAAGCTTTATTTATTTAACTATTAATAGATTTACACATAACGTGCTTTCTGTGCCTCGGTAAGCACGTTTGGTAAAAGTTGGGTAAAGGTGCAGGTGAGATTTCGGAGATTTATACATAATTAAATTTATAAGCAACAAAAAAAGACATCAAAAAGTTCGTACCACTGGCAGCAGAAAAGTACCCAAAAGGCTGGCAACATTGACACTTGGAATGGCAATGCTGATTCTCTGGCGAAGAAGAAAGGCTAGCTCTGTTGTCAAGCAACCGCTTGGCGAAATATCTGTGGCAATATTAACTACTTCGTTACCGCTAAGTTCTCTTTTGATCAACCATTGATCGCAGAAAATGAGTTGAAGTCAATGACAGGGTAACTTCATAATTACACAAAATATAACATCACGCCTGTATTCCCGGAAGGGTTGGGCAGAGGTGTACCTACAGTACACCAACATTTCATTGACATCACCATCATTCATAAATTTTCATGATTTTTTTACTTCATAATTGTAGTTTGTTGAATTACTATTGCTATTGTCTATGCCTAGCGATCAAAACATGACCAACCTTACGTATCACCTACTATAAATCATATCTATCCGAAAAACTTGAATTATGATATTGTTATGTCCCTCTATCAATAACTGCAGAAATTGATGTTATACCGTAACTGATCCTTTTGACTCTTAACCTTCTAGTAGATCACCAGCCAATTCGGACCTACCCTCCCTCCCAAAATACGTATAAACCAACCATTTTTAAGAGCGTTTGTGTGAAATGTGGGAGTTCAACGTAAGTAGGTCTGTGTAGGGCTGCAGTAAATGACATGCGCCATCTGGTGGACGTTATAAAAACTACCCTCTTGTAGCCAATACTCATGTTACGTGATAGTTTCTTGTTCAGGGGTGCGAACTCATATCCTTGGGGTTTGTCGCAGTTAGAAACATAAGTTTCATACCAGGAATATTTCTCAGAAGGAAATCTGCTGATGTGAAGTGTTATGTAAGTTTTCGACATGAAAGTGATAAGTACTTGTTACTCGAGTTTCGCGGAAAACCTGCGATGGTCGGCGTTTGAGTCGTGTTGCTTGTTCCGGGAAATTTTATAGCGCTGACGGTGAATATTAATTTTATTCCAACGGCCTTTGTGTAAATGTTTGCTTAATATCTTTGTTAGTATATCAAACCTTTTAATATTTTAATAAAACATTAAGATTGCATAGGTACAAAAAAATGAGTTTTTTTAATGACTATGAAAATTTGAAACTTGTTTTTCAAACCATTCATGCCATTTTTTAAATAAAATAGTAAAATGTCATGTTTGGACGTGATTATATTTGAACTTATAATTGAAAGGGTTGCGGTTTAAAATGTATGAAAGTAGTCTTGTGCCTATTTCAGGAATGACTAAAGCTGTCGATTTTAAATTTGGAACAGTACTAAATATGGTTTGCTAAACTTTAATGCAAGTAAAGTCGCTGTAAAAATATTTTTGTTTTTGAATGAGATAAATGAGATACCGAAATTTTAAGTGCAGTTACTAATTTCACATATTCCTATTTTCAGCGCATGTACTTGCTATCATCGGTTCAAAATAAAAAATGTAATAGTAACAAAACGATAAAAAGAAACTTGAAACAAATAAGAATTCTTCGGCGTGGATTTTGTCTTTAGGCTTTTTCGATTTTTAACATCCTCTCCTCAGTTATTTTCAAATAATATTTTATTTGAAAATAACGGTAGCCTATGTTACACGCTATATGTAGCTTTCCATAAGAAAAAGATTCAGTTTAATCTGTTGAGCAGTTTTTATCCATTACAAACATCAGTAGTTTAGATAGATTATAACTTCCTGACGCAAATTTAAAACGACCAACCTAACCGCTTTAGTAAGTTAATGTAGCAAACATAACTATACTTAAATCAGAAACTTCAATTAAAACAATCAAACGTCAAATAACAACAACAAATACACCACAAACAAAACAATTAAAAGTCAATATTACTTAATATCCATAGCGTGATACCTATCTTTATTTCTTCAAGTCAATTAAGGACTTAAGAATTTCATATAAAACCCTGTCTTATTCCCCTTAGCGGCCATTATCGCAATATTCGATCAGACTGCGCGGTCAAAATTACCCCCCTTTTATGGATATCTCACCCCCCGGGGGGACACTTGACCCCCCAATCTGGATACATCATCTACCCCTAAAATAAACTAATGGCGTAACACATTAATTATGATGACTGGAAATGACATAAAATTGGTAATGATATACGTAGTGTTGTGCAGGGTGCTATGAAAAAGTTTGGGTGTCAGATTCTTGGGTAGATATTATATTGTTATACGTTCAGTAACATCAGAACTTTACTATGCGCAAAAGTGCAGTTCTAGGAAACACCGCAGTTTACTTTTTTCGGGATTAAATTATCGTGATTCTATGGATAATTAGGTTGCAAATAATACAAAATAAAAATATTTATTTCAATTGCCATAGGTATTTTGATACATAGTATTGGAGATCTCCTTTTAAGCAAAGAATTGCTCGTATATATACTATATATACGAGGGATACTCCGCACTTCCACTTGTAATTTTTACGCTATTTCAATGTAGACAATGTAAACATGCAAGAATAAAAATAAATATAAAAATAAAAAATTGGACTACGTAGGTACATATTGCTTGTGCCTGTGTGAGTGTCTAAATATCAAAGGAATATTTTCTAGACAAAGTTCCTTAACATAAATGTACTTTTATAAAAACGACGCTCAATTTTACAAAGTGTTGTTACACGTTTGCCGCTTCTAGTAACATCAGTAGATCTAGGAAATTTTATATAATCACGGTTCACAGTCCACGATTGGAGTTAAGTGGCTATTCTAATAAAACATAGTCATCGTACTGCGAGATTTATTTGCCGATAAACTAATCTTATCTACAAAATATTAAGTGTAGTCATACTCTGTACAATAACTACTATTGGATGTTTTTATTATTTGCATCGTAATTGAAAATAATGGATGGATACATATCCCTACGTAATATACCATTCATTATTTTAAAGTAAATAGATACACAATCAAATATATTATTCGACGAAATAAACACGAAATTTAAACAAAATAACTGACGTAACTGGAAGTCTCTGATTTTGTTGAATGCTCGTAGTTTGAAAGTAGTTCCATAGTTCGATTTTTAAAAAGCACTATACATTATTTTTTCTTGAAGGTAATGTTGAGCCGCATCTAAAGGAACTCATTAGTGAAATATATTGTCTTTAACCATGTAAACTCAACATTTAACTCAATACACATTATATTAATCTTAACATTTTATCTACGGACCATGGTCAGCACTAATTAATCCATTTATCACCAAAAAGCCTACCGGTCCATGATAATTCCATTTTTTTTTAACCATAAACACGGTTACAGAAATGTCACCCGGCGGGGTCAACGACCTACATTTTTGTTATGGAAATTATGAAAATGAACTGACGTTGAGTCACGACGCGCGTGAGTCCAATGTCTGTCTAAGAACGCAACCCCTTGACTTATTTAACATTGTCTTTAGGAATTCAATAGAATACATTAACTTTTGCACTTATTTTTATTTTCAATTGGATACCTTAGAGGATAATATAATCGTGTGTAATTAATAACAGCCGCACGGGTTGATCGAAGGTTAAGCTACGCTTGCCGAGGTCAGTCTGTGGATGGGTGACAGTTCGTATCGAGATTCCTCCGTGCCTCGAAAAATACGTTAAGCCGTTGGTCCCGGCTGTCATTTGTACGTCTTTGAGAGTCGTTATGGGTAGTCAGAAGCCCGAAATTGACAACCAGTCTTACCAAGGGGTATACATAGTGTGGCCCAGCAACTGGATTGTGAAGGTCAGACAGGCAGTCGCTCCATGTAAAATACTGGTATTCAGCTGCATCTAGTCAGACTGAAAGCCGACCCCAATATAATTGGGAAAAGGCTAGGCAGATGATGAATGGATACCTAAGTGTTCTCTTCTTCTATTCTCTTGAAACAATCCGAGTCTATCTCGACTTATACATACTTTGTCACTGCATTCATTCATCATACTGAATTAAACTCAGATTCCTACAGAAGCTGTAGGTACAACAATCAAACGTACCTTTTATTTTCCATGTGCAGAAACAAATTTAGTGCGATAGGGTGGTTTTTTTATGTAGTAAACACCATCCCGTCTCAAAACAATATCTAACTAACCAAGATAACATCGCAAGAGCTACTGTTGAGGTAAAAATCAATAAATAAGTCGATTTAATGCTAGGTAGATGACGTACAGACTTTACCCGATTACAGTGCGGTAAATAAAAGCAATGCCAAGGTCAAAACAGCAGAAGGAAATCCTAATTCGACGGTACATAGGTACCTATCGCACACAATGCACATCAAATGCAGTGATCGCCAATGATAACGATTGATCAAAAAGCTGATACTGACTGTGTACCTACCGTCCTACCTCATTATTTTTAAGACAAGAATCAAAAACACACAACTACCGATCGTTGATTTGATACCAATATATTAATTGCAATGAGTTGCTGTTACTAACTATTCATGTAAACGACAATAGTTATAATCTTTGGGTATCAAGTACTTTATTTAAAAATGCGAAATGAAACGTCAACTGTGATTTTGTGTTCGGAATATTATCCTAAATAATTTCCTATCAAAATGACAAACTAAGGCTATCTCTTTTTAAAGAGACATTTCTTATACAGGGTGTAAGGGACAGCGATACACAACCTAATACCGTGAGTTCAGAACATTTTTACTGATGTTTTTTTTTACTTAAAACTGTTTTGAAACATGATTCATAAACCTAACCCAATCAGATTATATTTTAAATATGTGAAATATTTACTATTCACTATTAAATAAGACTGAGTATCTGATAAGATAAATAAGACTCCTTTAAATTAGCCCTCCTTTGTTTAAAGCACATACTTGCCGCACCTGCAGCCACGATACGAAGATGCATCATTACATATAATTAGAGACCAACCGGAGCTTCGTTTCTGGCCATTCTTGGATATCAAAAATCATGATTTGGCTATATTTTCGGCAATAAACAAGCCAAAGCGTTTTCATTTTCGGCTGAAAATCCAATTTCAGTTGGACACTTCTATTAATATTCGTGTACGTGCAAATTGCGCTCACGTATCTGTGCTCTATGCCTACTCGTGTCAAAAAACAAAAGAATCCATATGAAAATGTCGAGCTCGCATGACACCTCATGTGGTACGCCAAGAATGGCTCGCGAGGATATCCGCCAATATTAGTGGGCACTTATTCATAGCCACACTCATTATTATAGCTAGGACACGAGTGCCACAAACGGTGCATATATTAACGCGAATAGCCGCTTATGACTGCTATTTGTCAGTGAAATTACTGGAAGATAACAGGTTGAGGCGAAATTAAAATTAAAATTTAAATTAGCTGGATTTTCTTCATTCACTGTGCCAATTGTTTTATTTATTCGTCTTTCTCAGGTTTTATGAACACGAAATAGACGTGTTCTATATAAAATCTTGCTTTTTGGCTTCCTGATTCACTAAATAATAGTTTTTTCTTAAAACCAGTCTCTGAGAATTACCAAGACGCGTTTAACATTTATCACCGCTGGAGAATGTACTAAATTTCTTTACCTTATTCAACATTGAACTGTTACAAACACAACCCTGAGCCTTTACATTCACTTCCCTGAAACACAAAAAGAAAACAACGATAAACAAGCCTTTAAATGAGCCGCATAATAAATGTAAACTATTTTAAACATCATTACAAGCTTACACTCTGCAGCTAAGCCATACCCAATTAAATCCCGTAATGAACAATAAGCGATGGGTGGTACGCGGCCTACAAAGGCCACTTATATGCGGCCTGTAAAAAAGTACATACCATGTAATCTGGACCTATAAAGCCACCGTGATAACTCCTCCGATAGTGAAGCAATTTCTGAACGACACAATAATGACACCTATTACGGGACTGGTCGACATCCTGTCGCATAATGGCAGCATGGTGGTAGGCGGGGCGCAATGGACAACCTACTTTCTAGTGGATGGCTACGTGGTTGTCGAAGTGGGTTGCCGTTCTGCGTAGTTTCGAGGAAATTAATACTGTCATTTTGTAAAATTAACTTGATTTTTATCCAAATCACTATGAATAAGAACGATTCAAGTTTATTTTATATTTCAGACATATACTCGGTGGAAACCACGTTTTTACGAAGCAGAACAAAGTCATCTCTTTGTTTTATTATCAGGAACTAAGCACACATTTAGTATACGGAAAATACTCATAAATGCTTCGTACCTACCTATTACCATGCATATAATTACCGGCTGGAATTTAAAGGACATCTATAAAAGTCTCGAGTTCAAGAACTAAACATAAAGTTATGATTCCTTAACTGCCCATCTATAATGGTCCTTGTTAATTCATTCACGCGATATCTCCATAAGCACGAACTAACATTTAGAATCGGCAACATTTTTGTGTAAAGCGAGTAACCGCCGAGTGCTCGAGCTATCAAAATATTTTAATCATCCACTTTATATTGCGTCCAATTATAATTAATCTCTCACGAAAGAGTGAGTCTGATTGGTCAGGTGTAAGTCTAGACGGTAATCTCAGGTGAGATCTAATTCTAAATAACTCCATAATTAGAGCGGGGACAATAAAACCGGGATCCGTGTGCTGTCGTGTGAGCGAAGGCGTTCGGGCGTCGTCGCGTGTCGGCCGCGCTGTCGTGTCGCCGTCGTCCGACAATAAAATTATAAGTCCACCGCAGTGACAATCCAGTGATTTACGCCCGCACACACGCGAATATTCTAATATGAAAAGAGCTTTACTGCGGCGTAGAAAAAACTCAGGAGGCGGACAAGTTAATG
Source organism: Phlogophora meticulosa (assembly GCA_905147745.2). Taxonomy (NCBI): domain Eukaryota; kingdom Metazoa; phylum Arthropoda; class Insecta; order Lepidoptera; family Noctuidae; genus Phlogophora; species Phlogophora meticulosa. The sequence goes on along the minus strand of LR990535.1, from coordinate 6,554,105 downwards.
AAGAAAATGTGTTCGTTGGTAAGATACGCGCTGGAGTCGGGGACATGCGTGACCAGCTCCGCCGCTTATTAATGACTTCGCCTAGGTTTTTATGGCTTGGCTTAGATTTGATTATGACTATACGAGCGAGCAGCTCTGAAGTACCTTTATAAGAACTGTAGGTATAGCAATTATTAGGACTCATAAAGTTTCATTTCATTTCATATCTGATGCATCTTTGTGCGGCGATTGCAAAATTAAATACCTTGAGTCTGGCAACAAAATATTTGTTTGCGATCCATAGATTTAAGAATAGTTGAGTAACAAGCAGAACCAAACAAGAAAAAGAATACCTGAAAAGCCTTGAAGTTCTCAACAGAACATGATTCAGTTGTTGTTGTATCTATTCTTTTTTCTAGAATGACAGATCACACAATCCCTAACCAACTTCGACAGCTCCACAATAACTTCCCAATAAAGGCAAGACTATCAGTTAGATTACAGTAATACGTTCCGTACGATAGGGAACGAATAGGGTAGCGGAACGGACTTCCTAATCCGATACGACTGTAAGTGGATCACGGCTTTCCTGCCGTGTGGCAGACATGCGAACTTTGGCAATTGTATGTCTAGTCTGAAGTAATTTGGGTTTGTGTTATTTGTGAGATTTTACGTGGAACTTTAATAAGTTGAAGTTATCATTGTCTTGTGTTCAAGTTTAACTAGTTTCTTTTTTTCTGATAAATTTGTAATTCAAAGGTGCTTTTTATAATCTTCTTGAATTAAATTATCTGACTTTGACTTTAACATTGAAAAACACATCTTGTTTAGTGACACGCCATTAGAATAAACAGAACTAAGTACAATATTTCACAAAATGGTTTCAAATAATGAAATCTTACCAAGGGGTATCGTGTCAAACGATGTCCATGTAAAGCACTGGTATATGGAAGCTGGCCCAAAAATAGTTATGAAAAAGCTGGGCTGGATGGTCTCAAATGATGCGGTGGACAAGTTCAAGAATCAAATGACTTCCTTTTATCTGTAGCTGTTTTCTATTTGTTGTACATGCATATAAAAAATGTGTCACTTCGGCGTATCGTTTATGAAGAATTACCTGGATTCCTTTTGTTTGGCAAAAATCTTGTTTTATAATAGGTTTTTCCTTTGTCTACTGTTGATGCGTTGACACTTCTCTTGTCCTACCCATTTAAAATAGCTAAGTATGTGTGAACAAATCTAACTATCAAAAAGTTTGATAGTTTGGTTTCTTCAAAAGAGGTCGACGTTTGGTCGACTCTTCACGTGACCAGAGGGCTGGCCTTTTTTTTTGGCCAAAGAATCAGCATTTCCATTCAACTTGGCAACATGGCAACGTGGCACTTTTCCCGTTGACAGTCATGCGGATGAATTTTTCGATGCCCTGTGATTATTTATTATTGTATAATAGTTTGTTCAATAAGAATTTGTATTTTATCGTCATAATTACTTTATCAGAAAAACCATAAGGTATATCGTCCACCGATGCATACAAACGGTCCTAATCCATTAAAACGGAACAAAATGATAAATAACGTCAATAATCGAGCTCCTCAGGAACACTTATCTTCAAGTAGTTACTAAAATCATTAGTACTATCTGATTAGCACTTAATAATTACATGATCATGATTGTACTTTGTGACTTCGACACAAACATATCACATAGATATGACAACTTAACTCATCAATCAATCCACGTACGTGTAGTTATGTAAAATGCGCAAATTAGTAGATATTAAGCTGAAATCGTACAAATGTTATGACAATTTACTCAAAACACGCATTTCATCAGTATTTCAAGCAACATTTTTTGCTTAAAAGGATTCTCGCCATTGTGACTAGAATAAGTTATTTAAGTTGAAGCAATAAACATTTTTTTTATCAGTTTGTTCCTGTTTCTTTGATAAAGTCTTTAGCACTTGTAAAAGAATCAAGTACGTTTCAAGCTAAGCTGTCAGTAAAAGCTATTATCGAAAAAAAGCACTCGTAGTGCTCCATAAACAAGCAGTCATTTCCACTCGGCAATGTTGAAATCCAACGAATTCTCTCACGTAAGCTAAGGTACGGCGCACACTGATAAACACGGCTATACTTCGCATTGTCAACTTGTACCTAATAATGTACGGAAGTTTATTAAGTCGAGCTATGCAAAAAGTGGCTGAAGAAACTTGAGGATTATCGGTTAATCAACAACTCAACCTTGGAGGTTACTTTTATATTTATGACTTGGTACGGCTTGGTAAGCCTATAAGGCTTCAAATACGTAATGAAACCTCAATATGATTGTGGTTTTTACAAGATATTTATTGGTAAAAAAAATACTTCGTATTTTCAAGAACAAGTTTAAATTCACAAATACGGGTGATACCGGCAAGTAAGCTTTCCTGTTACTTTTTCCAAGAAGTTTGAGTAACCTTCATAAAAGTTACCAACAGGCTTTTTATGAAATTAATTAAACAAAATATGAGTTACGGAAATGGTGAAGAAAATATGAATGAATGTGTTTTGGCTTAATGAGAGTGGCTGAAAATTAATTTCAGTGAAGTTTAAATATACCTATATCTAGCAGTATGTAGCCTATATCTAACAGTAGACAGCATAGGCTGGTGATAACAAGAATCACCTGTAACAATCTTGCCAATCGAAAACTTTTTGCTATCCCAAAAAAATCTCCAAAAGACAAACTATTCGATACTACTTTATGATCAAACTTCTAAATTTCATCAAAACTGTTATTTCAAGAAGGGGCCAGCCCTCTATGTAAATAGTTGATATCAAGATGGCTGCTTTCTTTGTTTGTACGCTGATGTGTGCAAATTGAAAGTTAATTACCGCCTCCCCGACCCGCCCGCGACTGCTTTATGGTTGCGCTAAACAGTAGAAAAAAGTAAGATATAGTTTATGGTAACGAGGGCAGTAATTTGTCTGTCTTTTGTTTTTGTGTATTTATAAAATAATGCTTAAGGAAAGAAGGCACGCGTTGTATAAGAATTAGTGAAATTCTGGTCATTGATATTATTTGGTTTGGAAGAAAAGCCTTCTGAAACAATAAATTCGCTTTTCAAGACACGCCTTAAGAAGTGGTAGGATCACCTTTACTGAGAACTAGGTACGGAAGAGTCTAATTAGTTCTAGAGATACCGTGTTAACACTAAAAGGCATGCTTATATTAAATATAAGATTGTTTCTTAGATGAAGCTACATTTGCATTACATGCCAAACTCCTGACCGTCCACAACTGTTTGATCACTTCTTAAGAGTCATTATCTCATTGACATACCATAAACTTATAAATATCCAAGGATTTTCTTACAGTAGGTACCTACACAATATGTCGTTTCGCAATACATATTTCTTCTTCTTCATTTAAAGAATATACGAGCCCATGTCGTGTCTTAAATGGATTAACCAGTATTCAGGGCTACAGGCATGGCGGACTTAAGTGTCGGTCACAAGCATACTTACTAACCCACACTACAAAATAAACCACAACGACGCAAGATTATAGCAAATACAAAGAGAAATTAAACTATCCGTTTTTATTGTGGAACAGGCATAATTTCCCGACATAATACTCAACAAGATTGTAACTAAATCTACATACGTTTATATAAGGCTATACACACACAAGCATGCTTGAAGGTGACGTATTTAATTATTTTTATTCACACACAAGGTGCTCAAGGGTGACAAATATCACACTTATATTATAGATGAGAGAGTTTGTCAGTATGTGTGTGTAACGTTTGTTTTTCCTTTACTCTGAAATGGCTGAATGAAATTTGTTTTAAGGGTATATCCTGGATTAACACTGCTACTTTTTGTCCCCGGAAAATTAACTATGTATTTCCTTGGGAATTTCGAATCGTTTCAAGTTGAATTTTTAACCGCGGGTATGACTGCGCGGAACAGCTTCTTCTTTTACAATCGGTCCCTCATTACTGAGGATCATTGTCACTATACCCCTTTAAGCGAACAATCGTCCTTCATCGACTCCGGTCCAAAGCATCACTAGCTGCTGAGATTTGTTCGAGGACATAATACTTCACACACACCATCGTGTTGGCGACCCACTTCGTGCTCTCTTGCCTTCGGTACTGCCAAAAATGGCCAGGTTTTCGAGTCTGCTATAGATAGCAGACTCGGAAAGCTGGCTATTTTTGACTTATGACAGCCACATAATGCGAAGGATAGATCCTTCGCATTATGTGGCTGTCATAAGTCAAAATACGCTGTAGGCACTCTGTAGACAAATGGACCCTAATGTCGAGGGCGCATCGCCATAAAATGTGGCGTTCGTGTTCATATTTGTTGGGGTTTAGATGGTAAATATATCAATGTAGGTCTTGAAGAATAATTCTTCTTGCTAGCTAAACCCCACGCTGGGCTGTAGGGCTCGTTAAAGAACAGTTCGTACCACCCTGAATAGCAGGTACCAGCACCAAACTTGAAACAGCACTTTCTCCATTTAAGTAGAAAGTTTATGTGTATATAAATAAATAGTGGGCCAGACGTTCTCGTGCCCAAACAGCGCCACCTACCAGGTCCAATTCTAAATATAAGCCATCTGTTGACCCACTCTGATGGACACACAAAAAAATAATTAAAAGCGGGTTTTTTGCTAGATATATAAACAACAATTGATTATTATTTTATAGAATATCGGAATGAGAGAAAACTGTCACATTGTCACGATCCAGAATAGCCGGGTCTATACAGCCCTTTCAAAGGTATTAGATATAGCTTCCGAAAACAAACGGAAAATCTTCAAGACTAGAATCTAAGTGCGTCAGATGGCCTTCAGATCCTATAATCTGATATTTCATTAGTTTCATTCACGCACACATTACCACAAGGTCGCCGCACGATGACAAATGTACGCCATTAAACTATACAAACGATTAACTAACATGTCGTGATCATATTTATTGTGGCCCGATTTCTTTGATACAAATCGGTAGAAATGGCCACGCTTGGAGATCGTCCACTCATAAGTCACAAGTCACGAAGTAAGATTACGACTAATTGACGTGACTTCGCCCTACACAGCCTTAATAAGCATTTATAACGATATAACCTCTTATTATCAAAAATACTTAACCTATTTATTACGTGGAGCTACTCCGATAGAATGTTAACGGCAGCAGTTAAAGCGCTTTTTGTATTAGCCAGCGACATTTTCAAGCGGCTTATTTGTTGGTGACATGTCTATTACCGTTATATCATTTTCGATGGTGTTTTTTGAATGGAACAACAGTACTATATTGTTTGTTACTAAACTTTCAATGTTTGATCGAAAATGGTTTGTTTGTGACTAAACAGTACATTTATTGGGTTGTCTCGACCATGACGACGTCGAAATGTCTTGGTACAACTAATGTCAAAAAATTACCACAGTGTATTTTTTCCAATGTAGGTAGTTTAACAAAAATTACACCCAAAACTGTCAACAATCACACCACGGAGGGCCAGTAATCACGGCAATGACCAGTGAGATATTTGACATTATTATTCTGGGATCTTAAGCCACTTTTATGATGCATTTAATTTTATTCGCATGAACAGCAGGATTTTGACGTGTGATCCCGATTTTCTTTTATTTAGTTTCCTCCTGCGACATGTGAACGCCCACAAAGAGTATGTACTGTGATCGAATGCTCGTTACTTCCTTCGATATTTACGTATGTCGATGGACACCAATTTTACTTAGAAAAGACTAAACGTTAGTAGGCGTTTGCATCATACTTAATAGACATAAAGAAGAAAAATTAGGTTGCTGTTATGTTTATATGTAATGGATAAAATCAAAAATAACGAAACCGATTCCATAAATTATTTCACATATGATACCCCCTTTGAGGTACAGCGGAATAAATTTTATTAAAAATATAAATACCCCTTTTAAAGCTCCTCTAGACCAACCATTAAGATTCCCAAGGTCAGTACTCTTAAATTCCATAAAAAAACAGTTTTCGCCAGTTATGTTTCAAAAGAAACACAACTGGCGAAATGTGGTTGTTATCTGTCATAAGTGCACCTCTGCTCAACTCTTTGGGAATACAGGCGTGATGTTATGATAATATGTCGATGCAAGATATATGTCCATACATCATTCGACTCAAGTTTATGCCAATCTCAATTCAAACCAACGTTAAAACAAACCAGCTTCTAATGGAAGAGTTGGTTGCACAAGCACGGTGTAAAAGATAAGAGATATCGCACAGATCGTTAGGCACAGTAATTCAGTTTCATTAGCGATCGATCGATAGGCGGCCAATTATTCGCCTTTATCACCAATTAAATGTTTACGATGGGCCGCGATCGCTGGCTGGCGAGATTAATATGTAAATAGAAAGGTAGGTGCACAAGTGTTTGTGAGATATACTTAATGGTGAACGTGCAGCGGCATTTTGTAGTGTTTGTTTCCAGATGCTAATATAACATACACGCTTGCCGAGTTTGGTTTGTGGATGGATGACCGTTCATTACATATCGAGACTCCTCCGTGTCTCGGCAAGCACGTTAGGTCGTTGGTCCCGGCTGTCATTTGAGATATACATATATAGGAATAACCATTCACTTACTTGAGAACTTAGTCTTATTACAATAGCTATAAAAGCTGATTATCGTACAAATAGGTTTTATATTAGTCATTTTCAGCAGTCCACTGTTGACATAGGTTTTTCAGCCATCCATTCAACTGCATCCTGCTAGGCAGAGAGCCGACCGAAGCTAAGCAGGTGAGGAACAGTGAATACAAAATAGTTTCCCAGTACTGTAATAGTTTAAAGGAAAGAAAGAGCCTTCGTCTCTTTTTATTGTTCAAATGTATTGTTAGCCTCATTTAAGAATAACAACCGATGAATAAACAAGAATCGAATCCGAAAATAGAACCAATAAAAACCTTTCAACAAAATGCTTCAAGTTTTACTTGTCAGCATACGTAAGAAAACTGCAACTGTTATTCAGAAAACGCCCTCATTCACAACATTGCTCTCACTCATGCACTCCTGACCTATTTATAAGACTACATGTATTAAAGCCTCTTCAGAACTGCTCTCAGTTTGCCTACACTTACACTGTAAGGCTATGTATTCACTACACGAGTAAATGCAGGTAGTTGTAGGCCTATATTTTAGTTGAATGCATGTGTGAGAAACGGTTGCATGTTAAATATAAATTCGTAAGGGAACGGTATTTTACCAGATCATTGCCCACTGAGGTAAAAGAACCTCTCATGATGTTAATAATAATAATTCCATATACTTACATTTAAAAGTAGAGCAAGCAAGATTGTGTGAAAGATGTTACTGCTGGGATGGAGGTGACTATTGAGATGACGACAACTAGAGATGTAGGTATGGAAGAGCAAGACATGGCTGACCTCAAATAAATTGGAATAAGGGCAGGAGGATGACCATAGATAATAATTTTATTCAATATGGTGGATACGGGGAAACGGAAGATATAACTAAATCTCCGACTGCCTGTAATGATAATCGCAATATAGCCAGATTCGACGACTAATAATCTTACTAAAACAATAAAATTAGATAAGATTAATAATTGTCCTGTGTATTTTTTTAGTGGTGTACCATAAAGTTATAATATGGCGACCGATGTAGCGCGGCTGGCGAACTCTCCGCCTGCGACGCAATAGGTTACGGGTTCGATTCCCGCCCTGGGACAAAGATTTGTTCCGGGTGTTCTGGGTATTTGCTATGTATAATCAAAATATATCTATCTATTTAATGTATTGTATTAAGTATATCAGTCAACTAGTACCCAAAACAACTCTGGGGCTAGATAATGCTGTGTGGATTGTCCAGCATTGTTTATTTATTATATTATTTATAATGAAAAGATATCGACAAGCAATCATCTACAAAACTCAGCCAAGAGCACAGTAGTGAAAACCCAGCTTTAACCAACATTAGCGACCTCGTAAAATATCATGTGTACTCATTAGTGCTTAATACTCGCGGCACAAAAATCCAGCGCTCGGTATGCGTGGCCAATTATAAATTTTAACCTTATTAACCTAATCGGATCGGAGTGTGGTGGAAATCTTTTGTAGTTCATCTGATTCTAATGTTATGGAGATGTTTTTTATGGGAATTTGACATGCTTCCCTGTTTAAGGAAAGCTGAGATTTTTAAAGCAGTCCTTTTTAAGCAAACCGTCATTTATTTTGACTACACCACACCACATCTATATTCTCCAAAGAGTTAGGCAGATATGTACCTTTTTTATCGGGACAAGCCCGCCACACTATTCTTTAACCACTGCAACTCCTGAAGACCAGAATCAGCAGTGGCGACCACCAGAAAAGCGTCGAGACAATGAAGCCCCACGAGTCCCGGAGAAACAATTCAACTGTCTTGGATCCCGCAACGAAATGAATCAGAAAAGAACAGCGGAGGAGTTAGTAAAACCTCAGACCAACATTTCACCAGTTATGTTTAAATTCCATGTAATAAGGAGTAAGCCTGCCATCAACAGGACAAAACCAGACAGACAGAGACAAACAGCTGCTACTTAGAATCTTCTCATGGAAAAACGAATAACAGCAACTCGGCAATAGTGCTTGCGACTGCTAACATGGATTGAAGAACTGAATTATTACTAGAAAATAAAGAACTCTATATAGATATTTATTAATAAAAATATAAAATCAGATATTATCACTACTTATTAGAACTTAGCTACTACTTTAAATATTATTCCGTCTTTAAGTTTCAACCCACGAACTCCTTCATAGAAAACTTCTAGGAAACCAACATCAAGCTCCAACAGAGGCGTTCATTCTCATGGCGCCGAAATCTTATCTATCACTTGAAGTATCGTGTTCGTAATGCTATCCATTATAATAACGAACAATACACAATGGCCCAGTAATAAGGGAACGTGCTCAATATTATAAACAGCCTGTGTTTTGTCTCAGTGTCAAACAAATTGATATTATGACTACCGATGAAACTGTCGAATTTAAAACATAGTAGGCTGTTGAAAGTGTTCTTAATATTGTCAAGTTAGAATTATTACTGGACTAGCTTTTGCCCGGGACTTCGTCCGCATGAATGTCAGTGCTTACGAATAAAGACGAAGTCGCGCATTAAAAAGTAGCCTCCTTTCTTGTGGTTGACATTTAGTCTGTACCAAATTTAATAGAAATGGTTCAGTAATTTAGCCGTGAAAGCGTAACAAACAGACAGACAAACACAGTAAAAATAGAAATAGAAATAGAAATCGTTTATTTGCCAATAATGTAGGTAAGTATACAGATATGATGGTTATTTTGATGAGAGTCCCGATACATTTTGCCTTGCGGCATGCAAAATTATTTAATCTAATAGGTTTAAAAGATTAAAATAAAAAAATAATTTAACAAACATAAAAAGAAAAGCATTCAGCAACATTACATTCAGAAAAAACATTCGGAATTAGGCACAAATATCAACAAATAAAAGTAAAAGGAAAAAAAAAAAAAAAAAACTGTCATAAAATTCAAATACAAAATAATGTCAACATATTAAATTTAAAATGTCAAATTACAATTACAAATGTCAATAAATTCAATTACAAATGTCAATAAATTCAATTACAAATGTCAGTAAATTAAATTACAAATGTCAAATAATTCAATTCCAAATAAAAAGATGGAAAAAAAAAACAAAACCAATAAATTATGAATTGCAATAAAGCTTACTTAACTTTAACATTTACAATGTTAGTATGGAAGTATGGATTTATACGTGCAGCAAAAACTTAGGACCCGTTTTTAAGAATATGGCCCACGCGGAGGTAGGATAAGAAGTAAAGAAATATACAACAGTTGAATTTCGACTACTGAACGAATACTTGTAGGAATAAACAGCGTTAGTGTTGAGCATAGGTTCTGAGTTCGATACTCGGGTCGGGCATAGTGTTATTCGTTTTTTTCCATCCGGCCCTCTATGACATGGATCTTAAAAATACTTGGCGATATATAGATGTACTATTGATACCTCTGCCTTCTCACCTTTGGAGAGTAGGTACAGGCGTGATGATATGTTTTTTTTATTAATTGTTTATAATAATACTATGGTCTTACAACTATAATAAAATCATATATAGTCTCAGTTATTATAAGTAATTAGTTTGTTAAGTACTCTTTTAAGTGAGGAAGGCAGCCAATTAAAGTATGAAGTTTTATACGTATGTATAAGTAGTGTATAAACTTAATAGTAAAACCTTCAAACTACAAAAGTTAGTTTTAAAGGTTAAGCACTCGTATTATGAGTTTATATAATGCTGTAATATTCTCAATGCCGGATTAAGAAAGAAGTATTTATAAATAAAAATGTCTTTCTTAGATCAAAGTATTATTAGACAATGATCTTCAAACAAGTTAAAGCATGTGATAGTCGCAAATGCTTTGACAAAGACCGTCACCATTCACCAAAGCGAAATTAACCAAACCTAATCAGTTTTTAAATAGATCCCCTACTTTACGGTGACTCTGCGCCAGCGCCGCGGTGTTCTATAAATAAATTGTTATCTCTTGGCTACAGCTTTCTTGCTACGTCGTAGCGTCGTAGCAGCGTAGCACATAGATACAAATGGTGATGGATGCCAAATTGAATATAAATTATTTTTTAATTGCCTAGAAATATTAATCGACAGACTAGAAATATTAACGCTCAGAAAAAAACAAAATCATCTTTAGTCCTGAACTTAGCTGTGTGAATTGTGCATTCGAAAGAAAAATCACTATGCATGCAAGCATGTACTGTGGCGCTCTATTAAATGTTGAAACTTTGGTTTGTCCTTCAATCTGGAATTGTGGAGTGTGGAGTTGTTGAAGACTTACACCACTTATTGATGGACTGTGAATATAATAATAATCTTCTTTATTTATATAAAACCGATTGCAGTACATGTAACAGTTTAAAAAAAATAGATGGTATTTAATCTCCTGCAATCAAGTGGGTGACGTGCTGATCTCCTTGCTAGGCTATGAAATAGCCTGTATTAAGGAGTAACAGCTCCGATCCCCTCTAATTATGATATTGATAATGATTTGTTAAGGGTTGAACAGCCTTGAAGTAGGCATATGTCATATAATCCTGGCTCTATAAATAAAGAAAAAAATCTGGAATTGCACATTCATAGGATATATTCACGTCACACGAGTTAAGTCGCGAGCAGCCCGGCTGCTTTGAGGCGGAACCCTTTGGCCAGAGTTCTATTCGCACTCGTACGATTGTAAACCCCACTGTGCGACGCAAAGAAGGGTAATGTGTTTCGATGATGAATGTCTATATAGGTTTGGTCTGATGTTCAGTGTTTTATGTGCCTGATTAAAGAGACAAACTAACAGAAGAAGATAATATTCATATCTATAATGCAATCTTAATAGCTAGACTATTTTCGTACAATCGAATAAAATACAATCAAAGTTCAACACAGTTAATGTACCCGCCATCTTAGATAGATGTCAGTGACAGTATATCTAACTAGCACCGTCGATCCGTCACGCGGACAATGGAACCGACCCGGGAATCCAACGTGGGACCTGTCACTCGAGACCATCTATCACTCTGATAACATTACTGAGAGTAGCAAGTTTCAATGATAGTTTTCACTTACACTTCTCACTATTATGGTAGTAGCGAAGGTGGATTACGAACAAACAAAACCTCATAGAAAATGATAGTTTCTATGCATAAAAAGAATCTTCAGTGACAATAAACGTCATCGAAATCGACATTAGAAAACTGTTTTTAATTGTATTGTATTTCATTCAAATTTATAAACATAACATAACTCTCAACAATGTCTCTGCATCACCCAAAAGTTGACTGGTAGAAAATGCCTATGACATTAAGTCCGCCTCTGTACATTTGTGTGCTTAAAGTATGAAATAAATAAATAAATAAACATACACGGGTTAAGCAGAGGTGTTCCTATAAACTCATTTCGCTAGTTACGGTAAAGTCCCATGTTATAGGAGGCGAAACAATTGCCATCAACCACACCATCACCAGTCTTAACATCATCAGTCTTCATCAATCTCTGGGCTGCTACTGAGAAATTAAAGATAGAAAAACTCAATAACACTTTGCCTGATCCGGGAATTGAACCCAGGACCTCAGGCTCAGCAGTAGTACTTGCGACCACTAGATCAATGAGATAGTCAGTCGTTTTGAACTTAAATCAATTTTAAATACGTATTTCACAATCAATGAAGCAGACATTGCTGCCGATCCCTTTTTGGCAAACGAGACTAAATTTAAACAACTTTCATCTCTTTCTCTCTTATAAAACGAGAAAGAGCATTTGTAAGAACTGTCAATTTCAGTTAAAATTCCAAACAAACATAGTTGACATTTAAAAGGTATCGATCAAGAACATGGTCAAGGTCACGGCATAAACTAGTTTGACATCTCTAACTTAGCACATATGTACCTATCGCCGTCCTTTTCTCGAGCTATCTGTCAGAAAGAGATGTCAATTTTTTTTATTGAAGTTTACTTTGTGAACAAGGCATAAGCAAAATTATGATGTTGTTTTTAATATATTTATACATAAAGAGTTTTAGAAAAAAATGAATAACTTTAAAGTAAGTAAAGTACAAAAGCCTTAGTGACATTAATTAAAAAATGATTTCCATTACCAAGTAACCGCTTGAATCCTGGTTTGAAAAACAACAAAACCTGTACACTTTATCGGTAATGGTACAGTGGTTCAGAACACACCTGAAAACACGTGACAACCACGTGCAAAAGAGGTGTATCCAGAACAACTCAACTCAAACCCCGGGGTTCAAATCTAGCTTATTTTTTACTAAATAGATAAATCACTACTATGATTTTTTCATATTAGGTATATGTATTTTCTAAATTTATCATGGACAACAATGACATCGGTTAAAAAACATCGTGAGACAAGCTGGACTTACAATAACTCTTAATTTACCAACCCACCTTCACCAAGTGTGGGTATTAATGGTTACGCCTTCTCTGTTTGAGAATACGCCTTTGCCCTGTAGTGGAACTTTAATAGGCTGGTATTATATGTACTCAATATAAGTAGTTATTTATGTTTTCAGTGTTACAAGACATAATGAAGGAAAACTGATTGATCACAGTTCAACTGCCCTTTATTACAAGTTTCGTGTCTCAGGGCTATTATGATAATGACGCGGCGCGACGCTCGGAAGCTAGATAGCATCGCATCGCGCGCACTGGACTATAACCCTTACCTACCATCATTTATTATAATTACCATAAGGCGTACTAGGTATGGATTTTTTTGCCGAAACCTCATCTGTTTCTAGACTAGTTGAGTAGTTAGTTCATCGAAATCAAAACCAAAGTCATCTTGGTATAATGCACATACGAAGCATCTTAAAGATTCAACTTGTTACCTTACACGAGAATTTAGCGGAAGATGATTTAGTAAAACGGTTCTTATATAGTACAAAAATATGACTAAAGCGAGATAAATATAACATACAATGTTTTATTGTAGGTAAACCATAATCATTTTATTTATAGACCCGCAGTAAAGCTACAACCAGTGTATCTAACTTTAATGCTTGACGTCACCGAACGATATTTAAATCGATAATACACCATTTATGTTTAAATTTATGAAACAAGCACATTCAGTATCACCCATAGATATAAATAAAGTCTTAAAAATAAATATTTTTTTATATTCGAAACGAGTATTTTCAATTTTAAAAATCGTTAAAATTGACGTTACCTTTACGACAAGCATTCTTCGTAGGCACACTGTATAGACTTCGGAATTACCATGTTTTTTTGAGGCATAACTTTACTCTGCGTTTTTTATGAAGGGAGTAAGAGTAACATTGATGAAATGGAACTGGTTAAAAGGCCCACTGTCATCCATATCGATAAATACAAACATCTACCAGCATAAGTACCACCATTGAAACAGATTTTGTCGACGGAAGAATAGACAACATGACAGATTGTTGAAAATTTCTACCGTCCTAAGCACGGCAACGTTAAAACTGAAGAGAAGAAAGATTTCTATTCACTACAACTAACTACACTAAACTACAAGTCTACGAGCTACGGTACGTGCTCAGGTAGAAGAGATGACAAGTTGGAAAGAAAGAACTTTGTCTATGCTTGGAAGAATAGAAGAGAATTGGTCATGTTACTAATCTCAAAAAACCTAAGCCAATCATATTTCTGTTAAGAATATTTACCAGTATCTAGTATTCGGTCGCGGTCGCAGATGTAATTATAACTAATGTTTATGGCCGGGACATATTTCTTTATGTGCTGATAAGGCTCTTTTCTATTAATTTCCCTACTTTTTATTCAGCTATTTCATTAGTTTTTATTTAGTAATTCTTATCATGAAACCCAAGTTTGGGACCGGTATGTCGAAACTAGTTAATGTGCAGTTTACTCGCGACTTTCGCCTTATAAAAGTAATTTTGGACATTTTATGAGTTTTAGATAAAGTTTTGGATATTCTCTTAGGCATGTTCAAAGCAACAAATTCATAATTTAATAATAATTATAAGCCAACGCAAGGGTAAGGCGCAATGCTTATACCTTGTTTTATTTTTTACTATTTTCATGACTAAACTGATTGACTGACTGCCTTTTTGGTCTAGTGGTTGCAAGTGCTGAATATGAGGGTCTGGGTACAATATCTAGGTCAGACAAAGTGTAATTGGTTCTTTTTAAATAATATTAATAATTGTTTTATTGAGGAACAACATGGGAACCATTTTAGTTAGTACACACCTTATATACTACAACTTATAGACTAGGGTTAGTAACAACATTATTTAAACTATTAATAAGTTTTCCCATGTCAATTTCTCAGTAGCAGCCCGCAGTCTGTACTTGTGTCCAGTAGATAGCAATACATGGGACTTAAACATAACTGGCGAAATATGATTGTCTATAGGCCCATCTTTGTCAAACCCTACGGGCCCTGGCGTGATACTATTTTCTGTTGACTAAAGCCACTCTTAACAAAGGCACGTAATCAGTTTTTTTAGTTGTACATATCATTCGATTGGATAATAAGTAGAATAATTTAAAACTTCAAAATTAATGTCACACGAATCTATTTTTGTATATCATTTTACTGGTTAAGCGACTTATTCAACACGTGGACGTAAGTATAGTTACTTACTGTGCACTAGTGTGCATATAGCCAAAAAATCCTCTCGGTTTAAGCTTAGTGGCACAAGTTTATTGTATCTTGCCGCTTATGTTATAGATCTTTGTTAGAGCAATTATTGATATTAGGTTAAGCCTTAAACTTACGTTTTAAGAAATATCCTATTATTGAATTCGGGAAAAAAAATTCAGTCTCAGAAAGTAGCATTGCCATACTTTTAGTGCATCTGGAAAGACTGAAATTACTGTACTGTACCCTTGAACCGTTTTGTTTTAACTAAACAGTCAACACCCTAGCAATGAAGTAATACACAATTCCTGAAAAAGCCTTGAACAAACATTTACCAATATTCCATGATTCCTTCCGCCTTCACATTAAGACCATAACAATAACTATAACCTTACCCTTGAGAAGTATCGGTGTTGCCAATACCACGGGGCTATGTTGCCCATAGTCCGGAGCAATCGGAGCAATCAATGTGTATGGACCATCGCGCCCCGGGCTACGGGGTCCCACTGAGTGCAACATTAGGTGTCAAGGTCTCAAGTCATGTTTGGGCAGTTATTTGCTACTGACGTCATTGGCGTAGATAGGGGGAAAAGAAGGTAATCTGAAGACTTAAATGATATTCTCAGTAAACGTCTGAATGTACTCAGCGAAAATTTCAAAGTAAATTGTCTATTTATATAAGCATCTTGCTGTGCCCAGTAGTTTCAACCGCTACTAAGTATGCAAAAAGTATTTTTATATTCACTCATATCTGGAAGTTATAGTCGGATTTTAAAAATACGTGCAATCAAAATAACAAAGAAACTCGTCAGCTTTATTATATTAGTATAGATGAGAAAAGTTCAAGCCGCAAGTTGCAAACGGGAGTTATCTTGCAGCTTTCATTTGTATTTCTTAATGTATTATATTTGACGAAGAGTGTTTTCACAAGTGGCAGTTCACAGATGACTCCTATTTCCTATATAAATGCGGTCTCTCCATATACAACAGCCCACCTTTCTTCTGCACTGCATGCCCTATCACCAACACCAGTGCGTAGGTGCCTAATGGGTTCGTCAGACGTCAGCAATCAGTATTCGAGTTGTTGAATTTTGGGCCCAAATAACTTGTTGAAAATGAAAATGATTGCCACCTACGCGCTGAGAAGTAAAAGAACATATTATATCGTAATGTAACTATCCTAAGATAATAATATCATCTTATCATAAAATAAAAATAACAAAAGCAAGTAGCGACAACTTGCTTTTGTTAGATTTCAGTAGAAGCTATGATTTATATACGACAACACTACCCCAAATAAATATATATAAGTTCTCATATCATGGGAATTCCCAATAGATACGTAATTCTTAACTTCTTAACATTATCACCCACGTGCTACTTAAGATAATTTGAAAGTACAATCAATTGCAAAATTCCAGAATGCTTGTATACTTATATTATTGAATATTACAGAAATCCTATATATATAGCCTATCATAGAGGGCGATTTGTGATATGTAACTTATGTATTTAATTCTTATAGACTCTCGTGACTTCGTTCCTGTGGTCATTTTCACAAGAACATTTACGGAGATAAATTGCACATGCCACTCAGTGGAAGTGTAGCTCTCTGTAGTGACTTAATTTTTTAACTCGGATCAGTGTTACATTACCGCCTACAAACAAACAAACAGTTTATCCCTTAACATGTTATGATGATTAAGTTTTAATTAATTGACGATTAATGCCCGTGTTATAGCGGGTTTGAGTAACATCTAGAAATTTATTGTAGTACCTAGATCTTGCGTTGAAGACACATGCTAGATTAGTGCTTAGTCGAAATATATCCTCTTCTCTCTGGCTGCGCGGATCTCGCGGATCTTAACCGACTTTTGCTGGTAGCTATACATTAATATGACATCACCGTGACAGGAGGTACCATCATTACTCATCGTGTATCTTATCTCTTATCAGATACATTAACGATGACACCTTGTCTTTGTTTTTGTTGGAGATATCTAGTACAAGTTTATCTCTTATTTCGAAATTTTGAATGATATATCATATATTCGTAAAACGGGATGTAGGTACATTCGCAAGGTCGTAACCTTCACAGAGATTTAAAGTGAATATATTGATAAGAATAAGAAGATATAAGGAGATACATATATTTGAGGTCAGGTAGAAGGCAGCTACTACATGGCAGACGATCTACATATATGAAGGATCCTAGCAGGTAGCGTCCAGTAGCTTCTACCTACCATGGGACAAAAGCGTGAGCTTCTTCTTCTTCTAAGCGTATCGATGAATCTAAATGGAGTCACCCAAGATTTGGCAACGAGTTTGGCGCTCTCAGTGGCGTCCATCAGCTCCTGTGAAATGCAAGTAACAGGATAGGCAGGGCATGATAGCAAGCGTCCCATCGTTTGTGGGGAAACACCATTAACACTCCAGAGCAGAGTCATCTATGAATCTACGTGAGCTAATGATATGTTACCTGGACAGCAGAAAATAAAGAAAACCAATCTTCTTTGTGGATTGAATGATCAGTGATTATAACAGAAATATAACACACTTAACTCAAAGCAAGGCATGTTACGACACAATTAATTTTCTTAAAACCTATCTCCTAAGAAGACATCCTAAGTATGACTCGTCGATAATGGTGAACTACTGAAAATGAAACTTATGAAGCCTCTTATTTAGGACAGCCTCGTTAGTCTAGTGATCTCTATACTGCTGAACATGAGATTCAGAGTTGTTGGGTTTTTCCCAGCTAAGATTTCTCAATAGCAGTCCGGGAGTTCCCGGATTAGATTTTAGATTAGACACAAATCCAGGTGGATTTGTGTCTAATTGAAGTCATTGATGTCAATGTGGGCGTAAAGGCGTGATTATGTTGATGGTATTAGGCTGGCCCCATATTACATAAGACGTAACTGGAATAATGTGTTACCTACTATTAGTACACCTCTGCTTAACCTCTCTGGGAATACAGACTTACTTAAAGACAAACTTATTTCAAACTTGCTTTTTCGATTTCATCTTTATTTTTTATCCAAACAAACACGTATACCGATATACAAAACAAATCTTTATTCAGTCAAGCAAAAACAGATTTATCGTATCCATTTTTATTGCGATATCACAAACGAAACGACCAATTACTGAGAAAACTTCACAGTAGGAACCGTGATGCATTTCCCTCGGATGCTGGCTGCATGAAACACTCAATGAGTCACAGATAAGCATATCTGGTTGAGATCACGCGTCTTATCGGATACCTATTCACATTACATCCTCGTGTGTTATTACAGCCACTGTGATTTGTCACAAGTAAATCTGTCATAGTCATAAACATGCCAGTCATATCTAGCACTAGAAAACGCTATAATAAAAATTTAAACCAACGGCTTCTTCTGGGTTTTTTTAAAATATGTGATTAGGAACACATTAAATATATATTGAGAATACCAAAAAAAAACGAGCAAAAATTTATTAAACTATGCGTTTATAAGAAATATTATAGTTATATTTTTAAAGTAGACTAAAATTGGTTTTTCGAGGGTAAGGAAGTCGGTCTGTAGACTGTGGCTGACCATCCATTACATAAAGAGATCTCTCTGTGCCTCTGAAAGCATGTTAAGCTGTTGGTCCCGGCTATCATCGTATCGTGTTATCCAGTAATTGGGTTGTGCATTTCATATACGCTTGTTCCATGTAAAATACTGTTCCATGTAAATTCTATTAAAATGGAGACATACATAGCTAACGCATCCGGTTAGAATGGAAGCCGACCCCAACACAGTTGGGAAAAGGAACAGGATTGCAATAGTTACCTACCGTAGACATACGTGGAACCAACTGAAAACAATCTCCACCACAGACGATAAATCAATAAATGTCTATGGAAATTCCGTATTTGACAAGATGTCATGTCGATTTAATTAAGATATCAGAAGATTGCCCGATATAAGTTTATGGTCTACATTAGTAAGTAGCTTATTGTCTTTGCCTATTAAAAGTAGTAGTTAAGAAAATGTAGGGTTCCGTAATGTGATAGAAAAAAGAGTAACACATCCAACCCGCAAAAATATAAAGGTGTTTAAAACTATCTTCGGCTCCATTTTTTTTTTGGGAATTAAAATAAGATATAGATATTTTTCTAATAGCATTTAAATATCAACACAGAAATTAGGCACTCCAATGTATGGCTTCCTATTAAGGGGGCATACAACAATCCACTAGTTACACTCCTTTAAAAATATGATCTCTTTTCTGAGAAGGAATTAAGAATAACGGCTCTATAAGGACCCTCAGTCTCTATATCTAGAACCTTTTATAACGTTTCATACTGAAACACGAAGCAAGAACATAATTCGATCAAGAAAAAGCGCTAGTCGACCTTTGTCGTCTTTTAATTCTAGCCACAGCCTACTCAAACTGCAATACCACAAAGAGTTTATCATACGGAACCCTGACAGTTGATAGATTTTATTTTCATCGGAGATTAAAGAAAATTAACATGAAACTTATCAATATTGTGAGTAATGGATGGCAGTAGACGGTGAGTAGATAAAGTTAACTAACAATTGAAAATAATGCTTGGTTATGATCATACACCGTGGTGGCCCCGTCGTATCTGAATGTAATTCATAAACTCTATGGGACACGCTTTGACATAATTTTTAATGATATATTTCTTTAACAGTGATAAAACTATTAATACATGAATAGCAATAATTAAAATAAAGAATCACGCGTCATCGAAAAATTCATCCGAATCACTGTCTACGGGATAAGTGCCCAGGCTGGCAGCATTACCACGTTTAATGGCAATTCTGATTCTTTAGCCAAAAAAAGGTTAGCCCTCTGGTCAGAAGGGTCGGCCAAACGCTGCGCGATGTCCATGGCCCTAGTGTTTCATGTCCAAACGGCTGAAACTTATAACTCCCAATTAGGTTGTTATATTTTCGCCGTTTGAGGTTGTCTGCACCTGCAGCAGCCGCAACTTACATGATTATGGACACACTACAGAAATGTATTCTAATGACTATAATAATCCGGGGTTGCGGGGTGTTCGAAAGAGTCACCGTGACCCCGGAACGTAAAGGGCAAAGACGGAACACGGATGGGTAACAGTAAAAGTCTGACTTCTCCCGTTCCACCCAGAACGGGAGAAGTCATTGGTTGATTACACATCCTTAAAAAAATGTCTGTAATGGTTATGGATTTTTTTTTTCTTTTTTATGTTTAAAAATGTACGGCTATGTGAGCAATTGACTGCCTCGTTGGTCTAGTGGTGGCAAGCGGTACTGCTGAGCTGCTGGTTTGATGCCTTGGTCAAGCAGGGTGTTATTAGGTTTTTCCATCTGGAATTCTTCATTCGCCCGGAGTCTGGATATGTGCCCGTTCAGCGGCAATAGGCTACAACATAACTGGCAAAATGTAGGTGTACTAAACCTAGGTACACCTTTGCCTTACTCTTCGGGAAATACAAGCGTGGTGGTATGGTGTTAGGTACATCATGTTCACATATTATCTGAACAATGTATGCTCCATCGTTAAGACGTGGGTAATGGTATAAATAAATAATGCTGGACAATCCAAACAGCATCATCTAGCCCCAAGCTAAGCAGAGCTTGTGTTATGGGTACTAGGTGCCGTGGGCTAAAAGGCTCTAAATGGTTTAATAAAACTAAATACTTTGCATTTCAGTTTGAATTAAAATATAAATAAGTAATGGTCATCTCAAGATTGCTTTTATTTTTCTTAGGTTGCTGTTGATGGTTACATTTCCAGTAGTAGGTACACACCCTACAGTATTTCCAAGTATGTACGTACTTTGGCAGACTTACGCATAGATTTCATAAGAATACTTTGATATTCTCAGAAGGAAAATGTTCAGAAACATCCTTTTATAGTTTCCAGAGGCCTGACTTCGTACAAATTTGTTTGAAAACTTTTAAGAAAGCTCAACAAAAAATTACAATATCGTGAACTTAGCAAACAATAACATCCCGATGGTAGCCCGTGTTCTCTCATCCGTAACTCGGTAAAGAAATAAGAAAAATATACATATAAATAAAGACGAGCAATTTCTTTAGTTTTTCCCGCGTACCTGAGTCTGGGCCCGGAACATTTCCCCCGGGACGTAATTGAAAGGTTGCTGCACAAAGCGAAGCCCCGGCGCTGCCGACCTCATTCCTTGACTCTAGTTTAATTATAACTCGCCTTCGCCCACATTTCTCTACTACACCAGTTTGTTTATGCTAACAGTTATCTTGAAGAGGTTGTGAAAATAATGAGTGATTAGAATTATCCTGGGAAGGGTTAAAAGAATTTGAAGCGAGAGGGATTGAAAGGAGTGACTGGAGCTACATTGAACAAAACATTTTGATTCGCGTTTTCCTTTGTTTTCTACAAATTAAAGATTAAAATATAGCTGTCCGCTTTGACCTTACGATAGTTTTGTTTAGACGTGAAATATAGATAGATTTATATGTTTTTAAAGAAAAAGATGTAAAACAATACCCAATCTTCGGGCGAACAGTAAATATGAAGCTAAAATCGTTTCAGAATTTTTGACGCATGTAAGTAGTGTAAAAAACCGCATTTTTAAGTAATACTAAGAGTTTGCACAGCTTACTATTATTGTCGAGCATAAAAAACGTCAACACAATGAGGCGATGCTTATAAACCAGAAGGAATCAAAACAGAAAGAAATCAATACATTTGTTATGGCAACACACGCCTGTCAATATGTTAACGACTTTAAGTTAACGCCTTTCCCTAATAATTTCTTGTTTTACATACGTTTGACCCGCAAATCGCTTGTGGGACGAGGTGCTAGTGCTAGCGGGTTAACACAAGATTTTTTTTCAATTTTGGAACGGATATTACCGCTCTTTTCCCAAAGAAATAAGCTTAGAAAGAAAGAAAAAAGAGTTTAGTAATACCATGAGGAAAATTGGCCAGACAATATTCTTTAGGCAAGAGACGATACTTTTTTAATAAAAAATAATAAAATTGGCTTACATTTCCGAGCGAAACAAAACATGTCTACCGCATTCATTTAAATAAAACTCTGCCTAATTTACGCGTTCTATTTACAAACGTAATAACGTAAAAACTAATATAAAAGATTCATTTCTTTTGAAAATAAAGTTGTTCCAGAACATAACAAGCCTTACAAGTGAACTCTGTTGTTCTTAAACGCCTTGATCTCCTGTTGTATATGATGTGAATGTAAGCACAGTGAAAAAAAAATACGCGCTACGTCGTGGAGTTGCGGAAATCGGCCCGTCTAACAATACAAGCACAGTGAAATGAAAGAGTTGTTTGGGTGTTATTTAAAGTGGTAAAAGAAAATTAACTTTTACGCACGACCTACCGCACGTCAGTTGTTATATTTGATATAGGAAAACCACCCTTAATACTACGAAATAAAGGCAATGTTAAAGTCAAATTAAAACTACGGTCATTATGGGAGACTGTCAGTGATATTGAAATATCCGATGGACAAAACATTAGTGTTAATATTGTAATATTATTTAGGTGAAATCGCAATATTCCAAACCATATTTCCGATCGTGTGCGGTCACCTAAATGACGTTTCCTATGAAATTTACATAATAAAGCTACGTATAAACAATAACCGCTCCCCGCTCGCATTGAAACCAAGCCTAATACAGCTTAACACGATGTTATTGAGTATTGAAACTCAATCTTAATTGTGCCGGAAAACAATTTGCAGGTAAAATACATAATGGCTGTTTTATCGAGGGCATTTTATCATGGCATTAGCTACCGCCTGCCTTGTATAAACATCTGCTGAAGAAAGCTTGCTTGTTTGCAAAGGCTTAGGAAGCCAACTGAAATGTAAACTTAATATTTATTGTTTTCTCGGTAAATAATCCACTACGTTGCAAGACTAATGCCTGTATTCATGACAGCTGAACAAATGTGACTAATGAAAACCAGCACTGTGTTGCGACACCATTTCCTATGTGTATGCCTTTAGTTTGTGTTTTGTGACAACTAATAATTTAAGCAAAAAATACACTATCATTAGAAATTACGTGTGTTGTTTTTTTTTATATATTATGCACGTGAGTTCTCCGTAGCAAAAAACTTTTTTCTTAATTATTTCTTTGATATCCAGTTTAGCATCGTCTGGTAAAACCTTACCAGAATTAATTAATTAATTATTAATTAATATTAATAATTAATTAGGGAATCGGCACCTTATATAACCATATAAGGTGCCGATTCCCTTGTTGCAAAAATCAACAAAATTTTGGCTTTTTACATATTTTTCTCACTTATCTTCCATCTTCTTCTTCCCATCCATGTTCATTATTTCTCACTTATATAAGATCCCAGGCACAGGCGGCCCCCGCACTCCGCCAGTTATGTTACAAGTTCCAATTAAGAAGGGGCAAGCCTATTGCCAACAATCGGGCACGAATCCTTACTCCGGCTGCTTCTTGGAAATTTCAACAATTGAACCCAGATGGTCACACTCAGGATCTGAATCAAATAATTTGGGATGATATATATGTAATGTAATAAGGAGGAGCTCGTGGCTAAATAAAAACAACCGCATTAGTCGATCGAAGCTACCCTTGCCCCCCGACAAGCGTAGCTTAACCTTCAGTCTGTGGATGGGTGACCGTTCATTACATATCTAGAATTTTCCGTAACTCGGAAAGCACGTTGAGCCGTTGATACCGGCTATCATTTGCAGATCTTTGACGGTCGTTACGGGTAGTCCAAAGCCCGAGAGTTTGATAACCAGTCTCACCAAAGGATATCGTGTTGCCCAGTAGCTGGGCTGTGGAGGTCAGATAGGCAGTCGCTCCATGAAAAATATTGATATTCAGCTGCATCTGGTAAGACTAGAAGCCGACCCCAACATCTTATTGTATAATGTGATGTAATAAAGTTCTACTAAATTTCACATAAAAAAAAACCCGTAACATTCTTCTTGACATTTCAGTTGTTACGGTTTTCGTTGGTTTTCCTGCTTACAAACAGTTATGTCAGTATGACATTTCCTTAAACTCAAGAGTACAAGAGTAAGCAAAGTTTGAGTATAAGGAAATGACATAACACACAAGGTACAAAGGTATTTTAATTTTCAAACCTCAATAAAAGATTTGTTTGACAGATATTCTTTTAACCAATTTGGTGACCGATGTGGCGCGGTGGGCGATGGTTCGCCTGCGATGCAGGAGGTTGCGGGTAAGATTCCCGCCTAGAGACAAATGTTTGTACGATCTACAAAGATTTGTTCCGGGTGTTCTGGGTATTTGTAATGTATCATAAAAAATATCAATCTATGTAATGTATTGTATAAAGTATATCAGTCATCTAGTACCCATAACAGAAGATCTGCTTAGCTTGGGGCTAGATGATGCTGTGTGGATTGTCCAGCATTATTTATTTATTTATTTTAAACCACTATTGCTTCCCCGTATGGTATTCGTACTTTTCCTTTCGAACTTTAACATCCCCTCCATTAAAGCGTAGTTTTGAAAATAATATATACTGTCTCTAACTTGCTGATAATGTAGCTTTCACAAGGTGAAAGAATTTTAAAAATTGGTTTAGTTGTTTTTGAGTTCATTTATAAACATACAAACAATCAATTATTTCCCTTCATTGTATAATATTACTAAAATTTAGAAAAGTGAATGACATAGAACCAAGAGAGCTTAGTCATCACAATGGTAGCATAATATTTAATGCAAAGTAAATTGTGCTGAAATATTATAAATAAAGGCGTCACTAGTTGGAAACTTATACACGGCGCATGCATAAAACAAAGCTGAAAAGAACACGCTCCAAGACGTCGTTTCTTAATTTACGAGGCCGTTTTGTGGCGAGTGGTCTCGTCATATCCGAGCGCCATCTGCAGGTAAGTTACGAGCGCGGCCGGCACGCACACCGGCGCGCGCGCACGCACACCTCGCCTCGCCGACTGTCCGCCGGCCGAACAATCGATCGTAAATCAGCTTCGATAAAATTATAGGAGGGAACACAATGGATGTCGCCCGGCAACATCTGCGACGCATAATCTGCCCTCCTGCCATCGCAAAGAGTCCGCTTTCATGCGCCACCTGGCCGCTCCCGCACGTAACTCTCCGTCTCCGAGATAAAGTCGACATTCGCACGTGTACAGACAAGAAGTGTTTATTTTGAGAAAGTCGCCCCGCGCGATTCTCACCTCTATGAGAGAAAGCTTTGCGCTTATATTCCGATGCGCTTACCAGCGTTCTCGTAATTGCGAAATTCACGCTTCGCGGTGCGGTACAAAAATAAGATTATGGATTCTGCTGAGCTCCAGCGTTATTGTGATTCGAGGATCCGTCCGTAGGTATGTCTGCGAGCTTTACGACTACTATTCCTGGAGGAATAAACCGTCGTGCTTATTGAATATTGTTCAGGTTATTTATGGAAGATATCGCCATTGTCCAGAACGCGACGCGAATTCTCAGCCCTGGAAGTTTGTTTAGAGAACCATTGTGATTGCGTATTTACACTTCATTAGGTAATATTGCCTAAGAATAATCCTTTCATGTCTTTGTTTCTGTTATTCAACAGTACTAGCACAACCCAGACATACAAATTCGAAGTTGAACAAAGGCTAGACATTGTATTGTGAAATCTTAGCAATTAAATAATAAAATCAATAGCGTAACCTAGTTCGAATTTTATAACACTCTCTAAAAGTAAACACATTTTTTTACAATTCGGACTAATCCCACCCGTCACACCCCGAACCCTAGACATGATAACATCTAAGACCCAACATCGAGAAAGTTAATCGGTACATCCAGAGCATCGATTGTAGAATCGAATACAAACGAATTGGCGGGGCTGGGCAATCAACTCGTTCTCACAAAGGGCAACGGTCAGGGATCGAATTTCCCGACACTCGGAGAAGATCGTTGCCTTGGCACACGTTTACGAGAGTCGTAAAGACGTGGCCAGATATTGAACGAGCACCTATATATGTATGTATGTAGTACATAGGTATATTGAAAATATGAAGGCATGGAGGTGTCGGATTGCGTCAAGATAAAAATTGTGTAAATCGTATTTAAACCTGACTCAGATGTTATAAGTAAAGAATGTTTTGAACAAAAGGATTGTTTGACTAACAAATTCAAAAGATTCCAACAGTTAGTAACTTCATTAGTATAATCTTCTTTGTTTTTTTTTTATATTTCTCTTCTTCAAAACAGTCTTTATGATGCACTCTGCAAGCCTTTTTTCCTATAACTTTTATTTTTGTTAAATAGATAATGGTGTGGGTTACATGTATAGTAACACAAATATGGAATCGACTATGTATTACGCGTATGTACTGTACGCATTTCTAAGTATTTTGCTAATTTAGTTAAGCTAGGCTTGTTTTTTGTCCATAGTAAATAAATTTAAAAAAAAATCCTGAGTCGTATCATGGATATAATCTTGTAGAACCAGACCAATTTAAAAATATCTGAAGAAATCTGCGAATTAATCTTCACAGTACATATATAAGTTGTGACGTGTCTCTATAATCTAAAGAATCCTCATCATATCATTATGTAATAATTCGTTGGCTCTGCAAAGTCTTTTACATGGATAAAGACTGACAGTACATCCATAGTAAATCCCAACTACCTGCACAATACGAAACCAAACTTCCTCTCGTTTACGATCAAGAAAACTGAGAAGTGTCCTTATACACGGTGCATTCACACTCAAATTGGCCTACAGACCACCCATCAAAACCACTTTTATAACCCCAATAACAGCAGATCAATTAAAAAATCCAATGGATATGTAAATTTGAAACATAAATCGTATATATTTACATGCGTTATAAACGTGTAAAGTGCAACCGTGGTGCGGATAGCGTTTCGAAACCATTCCGTTTTAATGACACGATAAAAACGGTCAGATATGAACGCCATATCAATATAATCTTTATGTTCAAACGTACAATATATCTAGCCTATGTACTGCAACAGCCATGTACTGAAACATTCGGTGAGGAAGTATAGATTCAAAATTCATTTATTCAAACTAGGCTTAGAATCATCACTTTTTGAACGTCAAAACGTTTACAAAAGACAGTCTCCCAATACGCCCACCGTTCACCACTTCCTAGTGTTATTGTTGGGAAGAAGAAGTGGCGGAACAAACTCCCCAGCAACACGTCTGTCTGATAGGCTAGAAGAACTTCAATTAGAACTTAGAATCTATACAGCATATGCCCAAAAATAATTATTATATTAATCATACATCACTAAATTAAATAATCTGCCACGATTCGACTGGTTTAGCATTTTGTTAGGAGACAGTGAATCTCACTTCCTTCATGTCATATTAATTAATTATAACTGTATTTTTTTTGTTATTGTTCAAAATCGTTTTTGTAAACATTGATCCATTACTTCAGAGTCCGTATAAAGACAGAATAAATCCTCAACCTAGCATACCCCCGATTTCTTAACAAAAAATATGCTTGTAGTTTACGCAACATGCGATGGAAGATGATTTATGCTTCAGAACAAGAACGTGTCACGTGGAAAGAAGGAATGAGGATCATGTTGTGAGGAAAGTTACAAGAGTAGAGGGAGACCCAGGAAACGATGGATGGATTGAGTGAAAGATGATATGGCTAAGAAGGAGGTGACTTCTGAGATGACGGCAAATAGAGATGTATGGAGGAAGAAGACATGCTGGGCTGACCCCAAATAAATTGGGATAAGGGCAAGAGGATGACAGCAAGAACGTTGTCAGTGCTGAAAACGTTTTATCGTAATTAATCCAAAAATAGTAGGAATTACTTTAAATAAAATAATAATAATAAAATATCAAATTCTTCGTCATTCGAAATAAGATCATTAAAATATAACGTATAACGAAGTGACATTTTTTAAATTAACCCTTTATATATTTGTCTGTCTTTTCAGTTCAGATGTAAATAATGCCGATGAGTATATTCTCCGGATAAACTTTCTATGGCCCGGTGAACGCGAATAATTTAATGAAAGACCTAATTTGGACAATTTTGAAAGGACTAATGCAAAGTTCTATAAGCAAGCTTTTTATAACAATGGTGTTGGTAACTAAAACTTTGTGTACTCTTAAAATATAAAATGAAATAAAACGTTCAGAGACCGAGAATTAAGAATAAATACAAAATTAAAGAAATGTTCATCCGCTTCTATTGCTACAAAATGGCTACTGTGCAATTGCTACGGATGTAGCTTCGTAGCCTATCTATTTGCTACGGGGATGCTACACCTATCTACAAAATTGCTACGAAGATGCTACGAAAATAGATAGTTCTACGAAGCGGTGCATGGTGGGCGTTTGTGAAAGAAGACTAGTAATTGAATATTAACTGTTTTAGTGACTTCAAATGACTGAAATGTTCAGAGTTTTTATCGATGTAGAATCCATGGCCTTGGTTTTGACCTTACTTGTTTTACTGCAGAGCATATGCTTTTATATTCACCTATTAGCGTTCTGTGAAGGTACATACTTGTTTTAACTTGAACTAACTCGTTCTTTTCTGGTTAGCAACATATTTTTATTTTATCCAATTAATATAAATAGATAACTACCACGCATTAGCTAGATATCTTTTATCTGGATATTTGTTTCCTTCTCTATCAAGTCCAGCCAAAAGTTGTCTGTAAGAGATCGCTTTCAGAGATAAGACCGCCCATTGTAACACCCTTTATAGCTCATAAAGTTATTATTCATATTCTTTTATGGTGTATAATAAAAAAATATTATATTGTATTCTATTCGATCATTAAAAATGTGTTAATTTAAATACTAATAACTATTGATTTTATTCAAAGAATAGGTCAGTTTTTAAATAAAATGAAAAATGCTTGAGTACTGATTACTTAAATATGGACCTCACCAACAATTGATTTAAAGTTTGTTTTGTTTCTGTTAAGGTACTGTTATTGAATCTCTGTTTTCATATTTTTAATATAATTAATAATAAATTCTTTGAATTTCCCTGACATGTTTATTAAGTATTTATCTGTATGTGATACCGTTTTGATATTTCATTCTTATTTCTCTGATATAATATATTATTATGTTATGTATGACAGTGTATAGTCTTTTTAATTCATATTTTTATATTAACTCAATGTCCTTGTACTCGTATAAAGGGGACATCCTGGAAAATAAAATTAATGTAATAAGATAATATTACTTGGGTATAAGGGATCCCGAAGTTATATTAACATCTAATAATTTAGGAAGTTGGGGGTTAGAAAGAGACAAAAAGTAGCCTATGTCACTCTCCATCCCTTCAACTATCCAAAAATCACGTCAATTCGTTGCTCCGTTTTGCTATGAAAGACGGACAAACAGACACACTCACTTTTCCATTTATAATATTAATATGGATAAGTCGAGGTTTCCTCATGATGTTTTCCTTCACCGATTTCAGTGATGTCCAAGATAAATTTAACGTCTTATTACATTAATTTTATTTTCCTGAAATTTTGTAGTTACCGACTAGATATATTAAAAGGTATGTAGTTTAATCGTTTTGTAATTTTTCAAAATAATTTCTTTCATGGTAGAATTTTAGTTGAAACTGGCTTCTAATGTAGTTTTTTAATGCGACTGTCTTAGGGTTATATTTTTCGGGTATGCATTTAAGTATTTTTTTTTGGGACAGGCTGCAACCTAAACATTTTGATGGATTGTACGAGTTACATATGAGATATCATTACATTTGTTATGACAAGTGACACTAGTTATATAAATAAAAATGGCGGCCGCAATAAAGTGTAATCTATTTTTTTTGTAACGTTGTCATGTGAGATGTTACAATAAAGCGCTCAAGCAGACGATTTCAATAATATAATTTTGTTAATGAGCTGTTTTTTGTTTTTAAATTCCATAAAAGTCGCCAGCAGGTTTGGTGTATCAGACTGTCTGTAAATTGATATTGATTGAAGCTATTTAGCTGTAGTACTTACTTAGAAACTTACCCAACAGAAAAATCTTATTCTAATTTTTGTTTATTTATCTGACTAGGTTAGCATATTATTAACACATAGATATAAAACCTTCTTACACGTACACACACCTATCTAAGCCCGTGGTGTTACACGCTTGCTATAAACGAAATCGTAAAAATTGAAGATTGTTTGCCCGACGGTTGTGCAACCAATGTTTGGAAACTGCTGTCCACGTATCGATTACGAAGCTTATGGCTAAATAAAAACAGTCGCGTAGGTTGATCGAAGGTTAAGCTACGCTTGCCGAGGTCAGTCTGTGGTTGGGTGACTGTTCGTTACATATCTAGACTCATCCGGCCTTGGTATGTACGTTAAGCCGTTGGTCCCGGCTGTTAATTGTAGTCTTTTGACAGTCGTTTAGGGTAGTCAGAAGCCCGAATGTCTGAAAATCAGTCTTACTAAGAAGTATCGTGTTGCCCAGTTAATGGGTTGTGGAGCTCAGATAGGCAGTAACTCCATGTGAAGTACTAGTATTCAGCTGCAACTGGTGAGACAGGAAGCCGACTCCCAACATACTTGGGAAAAGGCTAGGCAGATGATGATGATATTGATAACGGGCTTTCAATGTTGATACTACACTAAATACTAGGTGTAAGGGACATCGCCGCACCAACTGATAAATTAGTTCAGTACATGATTCTGAATCTCCCAGCGATGCAACTTTTCGTCGTATTTTGCTAATTTCTAGGTTTTTTTTAATTTAACCTGTAAAAATCATGATTTCTACCCAAAGCAACGAGATGTCTAATGATAGACATGTATTACATATATGGAATGCAATAAAAAATTGAGTAGATATTGGGTATTATTTACTTTTAGATGAAAATTGTAATTCGGTTAGATAGGTACTGTGTTCATGTGTGTACGACGCACAGACTGATAGTCTGAGCGTCGATATCCGTTCCGACCTGTGTACAAACATGGCGGCTTGGAGTTTCTATTTTTCTGAAAAAAGGATATTGTTGAATTTCCGCGTTGGTCTAGTGGCCATAAGCGCAACTGCTGAGCATTACGTCCTGGGCTCGATTCCCGGGTCGAGCAGTATTAGGAGGTTTTACATCTGGGATTTCACAGTAGCATCCAGTAGTCCGGATTTCTCCCCGGTCGATAGCAATAGGCTCGTCTCTTATAAGGTACATGAGACTTTCATATATCTGACGAGACTAGCATAGGTACTACTACTAAAGGCATACCTCTGCCTCACCTTTCACGGAATATAGGCGTGATATAATGTCAGGTCACGTTACAAAGTTTTTTATAGTTGTGAAGTTTTAACAAGAGAGGTTTATTTTGTTTTATTAGGCCTACTTTCTAGTAGGTAGGCTTATCCATTATTTTCTTAACGTACATAAGTAGGTATCTTCTAAAACTAAGGCCTGCTGATGTATTAACAATAAGTGTAGAACCTACTGTGCATGACACTCTATTGACGTTAGAAGTCAACATTTGAGTCCCTATGGAATAACATGTGATCCAAAGTTTTCGGATAGAATGAAACACGGTAAGTTTTGCTAAAAATGCCTAGCAACCATAATAAAGTAATTGAATCGTGACCCGTGAATTACTTTTTGAGATGTTCCGGTGGCCATCTGTGGTCTTCATCATCAGTTCGTTCCACTTTACCAAATGGTGCATTCCGAGTAAATGCACGATTTACTGTAAAAAAATGCTCAAATCGCTATCGATGTGCCTTTACAATTTGACAAGCTCCCTCTATTTCTCCACTAACCCATCATCAGATCCTGACTTGGGGACATTGGAAACACTTCAACTGTACGATCGGTGAACATTCAAAAACGAAAAAACATGCACACAGTCGGACATAGAACCTCCTTTTTGAAGTCGGTTAAAAATCTTAATAAAAAGGAGGTCCCTATGTAAGATTTACTGTACAGTTGTACAAGTTTCTGCTATAAACCATTATTAATAGGTACGCTCCGTAGAGACACATGTTTTTCATCCTCTTATTCATCCGTAGGTAAGTATAATAAAAACCGCTTATCGGTCTGATAGAGATGGGAGTAACACCACTATCAGCACTTGGCAAACAATTGGTGATCACAGCGAGTGGCCAGGTGAAAACCATAGTTCCCAATTGCGTTAATTCTTAAAATTTCAAATTCATAATAATTTATTTGCAAATATGGGTCGAACAACAAAAAGATTCAAAAATAATTATAATTATAAACACAGACTACAATTTAGCATACTATATTTAACCACATGTCATGCAAATTACAGAAAAAGAAGAAGAAGCTAGAATTTTAACAGATAATCAAGGATAAAACGAATGACATTCATAATCACGCCATCACCATGGCTTAAGCAAAACTACATAAATAAAAGATATTGCACCCCTGAGGGGAAGGAGAGCAAAAGTGTATTCTTCCACAT
Organism: Phlogophora meticulosa; assembly: GCA_905147745.2. Lineage (NCBI taxonomy): Eukaryota > Metazoa > Arthropoda > Insecta > Lepidoptera > Noctuidae > Phlogophora > Phlogophora meticulosa. Next base: position 6,521,479 of record LR990535.1, on the reverse strand, counting down.
CATCCAGCGCCTCACTTGCGATGGACGTATGGATGGATTTTATAAGAAACTCCTAATTCATTGCTCTGTATGTTAGAAAAAATCTACTGCTCTAAAACGTAAGTAACGCAGCGAATGTTGTTGAACTAAGAATGTTGTTTCAACAAGAAAGGCTTGACCACTGTAAGTGTGTTACGCATATAGATAACAGATAAACAATACCCTATCATCATCATCCTCCTGCCCGTATCCCATTTTGTTTGGTGTCAACGCAGCCTGTCTTCTTCTTCCATACATTTACATTTACATCTCAATAGTCACCTCTTTCCTAGCCATATCATCGCTTAAACGATACCTTATACTTAACGAAACAAGAATCTTCCAAATCACAATCAAACTTAATCGTTCGTTACAAACATTTTACTAAAAACTCATTTCTCACAAAAAGAGTGAATAAAACTTTCCCCAAGCTTGAACAAACAAAAGAAGTTTCAGAAAACACCTTTGATTTTGTATGAGTGGTCGAGTAAACACCTGTCCAAGCACACCTGACTCATCTGGCTAGAACAATCAACTATCAACATGGAGGTACCTACCTAGGTAGGTAGGTACACGCTTCTATTAGTCAGTAACTCTCTTATCGGTATAATGTCAATAGAGCTGCAGACTTTCTTTTGTTTGAAAGAATATGTAGGCAGTGATTTGTGTTGTAGCTAAGATAATAATTAATGGAGTTAGTCATTCTTTCACAATTTCTTAATAATACTATCAATAAAATCAAGCTTGTAAATTATATATGGAAATAACACATCACAATAGACATTTAAAAGAAGATAATACAAATACCAAAAGATTTCAATGATACTGAAGATCACGATAAGTGTACATAATCAATGTAAATAATGAAAAGCCTCCGTGCTCATCCAATGACAAATGACAATGGAGGGAACATCCCTCCGAAGGCCACGCACACGAATGTAAGCTCTACCGTTTTATAATAGAGCGCGAAGTTGTGTGGCGCTGCGCGGAGGATGTCCCTCGCTATCTTGTCTGGCGGGGGAGGCGCCGACCAATCGGCACGCGCGCTCAGCGCATCACTGTCCTTATCTGTACATACCTACTGCGCATCCTTCATATATAAATCAGTACATAAACACACTGAACGAGACACGAATTTCAAAACAATTTTCCGAGAAAAGTAAAGACGACTTTGAAAGTTGACAAGTAAATTATAAACTCACCTTGCGCGTGGAGGCGCCTCGCGACGGCTTTGGACCGCATAGCCACCGCAATGACAGCACAGGACACTCTCCTCAATTATTAAATGGCGATCGATGACACACTACAAAGTAATTGGAAAAGTTTATCTAAAATGGTACGGGAGGACGTGTTGAATAGCGCGCGCGTTTGGTCGGGAGGGATCGGCAGTGGCGCGCGGGCGGGCGCCGGGAGCGTACGTCACCGTTCCTGCAGGATGCGTGGGGTAAGGTGCGGTTTGCGGCGCGAAGAGCGCGGCGTATCACGCGAGCGGTCGGCGGGACACTGCGTTCACGTGCTCTACCGCACCGCGACCGCGGGGAAAGCGATTTTCACGCGGGAAACGATAGTGACCGGCCGCGCTGTCTCGGCCCGAGCCGCGGCTAACCACCAACTGTCACCCGGCAAGGCGCGAGCCGTACGCGACAACACCCACGGGGCCAGACGACGCCTACACGGCCTTATGACGACAAACTTCGTGCTCAAGGTTCAACTGGCCTGAAACAGTAGATTTATAAAAACTATCACCATATTCTAACTGAAACTATTAATACCTAATGACAGACCGCGTCGACAGTCAATTACGTATTCCCTACTCTTTCTAAGTAAGAAAACCTTACAGGTAGGTTGTAGGTACACGAATTAGAGCTTTGAGAAGAGTCAAAAGTTTCACAACTAAGTTACGAAACATAAGGTGGGCATTATATAATGCTCAGATAAAATTAACCAAAGTTTAAGAAGAGGGATTTAGAGGGCTTCTTTAAATTTTCTTTCCATTCATTTCTATAATTTGTTCCGAAATGGTTTCAGAAAACAGTTGTTTAGCTTCGGGTATCTGTAACATCTGTAAAGTAGATAGAAATCACATCTGTTTAAAACATTATTCTTAAAGAATATTTCCGTATCTAAATCTTGTTATATAGAAAGTTCCCACAATCACCTACTTCGTCCACTTCAATGAAACTTTACAAAGAAGCCGTCTCTTTTTTTCACACTAATAATTACCATTTGGAAAGAGAGAGTATTAGTAGAATAGTAGTGTTAGCCTAACAGACACCACGTAGGTATACCTATTAGTTTATCTTTATCCAAGAAGAATAGAAAAACCAGACTTCGGCAAAATAGGCTCCGCCCTACAAGATCACGTTTTCTGTGTCTGCATTACCTTTGGGAATCGTTTTCATTTATAGCTTTGTCGTGAAGTGACTTTGTACCGTACTAAATATCAGTCACATGATAATCTTAGACTGGATCCGGTTAGACTGGAAGCTGACCCCAACGAATTTGGGAAAAGGCTAGGCAGATAATGATGATGAGGATAATAATGTTAGTAGTCCACTCCAGTCCAGTCATGAAGACAAATAACTATGTTTCATTCAATTCAAAACGCAATCTTAACAAACAACTTAGAATTTAACCCTACATATTGACGTTCTAGCGAGCGTTCGACTCAAGCTGTAGTGTAGGTCTAAACTATCGTCGGACAGTGGGTGGGTGGGGGGGAGCCTCATCCTATCCGCCACCCCCCATCTCCCTCCCACGGGTGTCGGAGACATACGAGTAAGGTTTACACCAGCAATCGCACACGAGTTAAGTTCTATGTATCTAGGTATTATTTAGTACCTAGGAAAGCTGTAGCTAATACGATGTGAGCGCTGTGATGGCGTCTGATTTTGATATTCGTCTTTTTAATAGAGGGTTGAAAGTTTGATAGAAGTCGGGTTAGAAATTTGAATTTTGAGATCAATATTTGTCTATATTTCTTTTAAATTATAAATGACAAACCTACTACACAAGATACGATCAATTACTTTTCCTTCTGCTTCGAATGAAAGAATGCTGAAAACCGGCCAAGTGCGTGTACAATATGGATTTTATCAACTACAAAAATAAATTTATTTCTTTTATAATGTTTCCCAAATAAACTGTTAAAAACTAATTTATTTTTGTGGTTAAAGTGAAAATATCTCAGATCTCACCAACTTAACTCAACAAGACTTCAACAAAAAAGACACTTGGAAATATCATATTTTTGAAGCTTCCGTACCAAAATTTTAAAAAGAAAACTTTATGGCGCGACTATCGTCTATCACATCCGTTTATTTCAGGAACTACGAGTACTAACGCTATCGACTTGAAATTTGAAACAGTTCTCAATAATTAATTCGACGACCTATGTGAAGAGATGGGGCTAGATGATGCTGTGTGGATTGTCCAGCATTATTTATTATTTATTTATTTATAATGGTAACTCAACTTAACACCTTAACTGCCAGAAAACCAGACACAATAGAAAATGTATTATTTGTTGGGTTAAGTATAACAAGCGAAATAACTGTAAAAATATTTTTTTTAGACACAACAGAGGCCCAGCTGGAATGTAACTTTTTTAAAGAGAGTTTACTCGCTCACGTTAGGTCTCATATGAAAGGGATTTAATAGCCCATTACTAAAAAATATTTTTATTTCAATTATTGCAGCACGGTTATTGACGACATCCCGGCTGTCATTTGTAGATTTTTCACAGTCTTTACGGGTAGTCAGAAATCCGAAAGTCTGACAACCAAACTTACCAAGGGGTATCGTGTTGCTCAGCAAACGAGTTGTGGAGTTTAAAAAGGCCGACTCCTAAACAGTTGGGAAAAGGCTGATGATGAGTTTTTGACGTATAATAAAAAGACCGTAAAAATACCATTCCCATTTTCATCAACCTTATTGCCGAAGTTTGCGCATAAAAAATCTGAAATAAATTTAATTGATGGTGGTTTAAGTGAATACTAAAGGATACATAAAACCATGTATTCAGCTATCACAGCTGAACAGCCAAAAACCCTTTACCAATAAACTTAGTTATGACGTCGCAAACAAAGAAAACTTGACGAACTTTATGAAACGAACGAAAACGAAATTTCGGAAATTTGAAGAATGGTCATAAAGATCATTGGGCACCTTAGTATACACCATACCCATGGCGGACACAAACGAAATATACCAGTGTGTAATGATGTAGGGCTCTGATTTACTATGGCATTAGTCGCATTAATGTGAGCCACGGGAATCTCGAAAAAACAAGTGTTAAAATCTGATATGCTGAATTTAAATAAAATGCTAGTTCATTAAAATCATTTTTATTCAATTTGATCCAAATCAATCATAATTTTAAAGGAAAAAATTAAAGGCAGCAGGTGCGTCTGTTGCTTGCTGATGTCTGGCATAAGACAGATAATACACTATGCTAGCGATATGGGCGCAGCTCCCAAAAGTGCGGCGCGGCGGCCGTGTATACACTAGCAGTAGTACTCTTAGCGTATACATGCCTCTGAATATTGGTTCATCCGTACACTATGCCGTATAGTAACGAAATTCTTTTTGTCTTTATAATATGGAATAAAATCCTTTGTTTTTTTTTTTTTTTTTTCTCCATTGATTTTTAATTAAATAACTATATTCAATGAAAGGTCATATTATTCCCCTTAGTTTGATAGTATTTTGATTAATGTCCGCCACTCTTCACAAAGCGGGTCAGATATGCCCAATGACCTTTGGTGCTTCTTGCACATTCTGTTCCACACGAAACTAGCTATTAGTAGGGGCCACTAGAATCATTTTAGTTTTTTTTTATTTTAATTTTAAATATGACGTTCAAGTGTTTTTTGAATGGTCTTTGAAATAAATGATTTGACTTTGACTTAAACATAGAAAGTTGTTAAATGTTTTCTTTTTAAGGTACGGAACGCTGGTGTGCGAGGATTTTTTCAAAAGATGGGATCTCACAGTACCGCACACGTTTATTTGCATTCACTTTTTGTTTCATCCCTTATTTACAGAATTCGAGAGTGCTACCCCTAATTATTTGTTTAGCATTGCACAGTAGACTTAGCCTCCTAGTAAATTGTCTGTGAGAAATTGTTGCGACATCTATCTCGCCACAAACGAACAAAAATCTGACGTATCCTACATCGCGATATTAAAGATATCCGCGCGATCGAACATATATCCAAGAACCCGACAACATCCGTCGGGCAGTAGCCACACAACACCCGTCTGGTCGGAGGATCCTCCCTTTTCTATGGTGGATGAAGAACTGTACACCCTGTTCCTCATACCCCCAAAAAATCAAGACGGACAGACAGACAAGACAAAATTCAGGGGTTCCGTATTTGATATTTGGCTATGAAATCCTAAAACGAAACATTTATTCCTTGGGTCTTGTTTAGTGCCTCAATCTGTAATTTTGAAATCCGCAACATGAAGCGCACCTTGGTCACATGCTACTTCCGGTTGCGCGTGCGCCGCATGTCTTACGATCTGGCTGGGTTTAATGATTTTCACTTACCCTAACACTTTTAAAATCTTCGTTTTGTATTGTTATTTTTATCAAAACTATTACTTACTGTGCGTAAATCAAAATGTTTTTGTTATTTTAATATTTGTTATATTTGTGATTTTTTCATTCTTATGGGAAATAAACATATCTCAACTGTCAAGTCACTTTATTGTCTTTCCATATTACAGTATAATCTAAGTATGTATGTAAAGAGGCAAAAACATCAAGCTACTCCCATCTGTCAAATTTCTTTGTCTGATTTACAACTTTATTACAAAAGGATTCCTGTTCAATTTGGAAAAAATTATGTTTGGGATACCTTGATGTGCTGTGTCTGGTCCTAATTAACTTTCCTTCACTACATGATATTAGTTGCCATATGGATACTAACCTATTAATATTATTGTGATGATTGAAACTTCCAATTCCTAAAGCTAATTATTGGAGCCTTTAGAGTGTTTGATTAAAACTCCTAGTGCCCGGTTTACTATCACTAGGTGACACCTATATGAAAGCGCATTATTGCACTGTTAGATTTTCTGATTTTCAGGTCTCGGCGCTGAAAATCCAACAGTGCGCTTTTTTACGCATTCATTTAGGTATCGCCTAGTGTTCGTGAAAACATGCATAGGTAACAGCATTTACGCTTAGGTTTAATAATATTATTCGATTGTTTTTAGTATTTCCGTCGTTATATCTAGCCTCGGGGACTGTTTATCTCTTAACTAACACTACTACACACTACTAGTATTCTGCGACAAGATTAACTTACTATTCCAAAAAGAAACTTATTACTTTAAATACTGAAAATAAACGAACATCTACTCGTACTTGGGGTTTTGAAAAAGACAGGTTTGATGTGATTGTATTCAATTGTGAACCAATTAAAAATTAAGCTATTACCAAAACAAAACAATCTTACAGAAAAGTATTCATGCAATCTAATCTTATTAAAATTTAATGGATTTATTATCTAACCTTATCGACTCTCAGATAAAGCAGGCAGTACAGATGTACTTCAGGACATTACACGCACATCATTGGCTAGGTGCTGAAAAAGCAGAGACATACGAAATGGTCACTGATGTAAAGGAGGTTCTCAATTTGACACGACCTTTTTTTCAAATTTTTGACCACACATATCTTTTTACACTTTTGTTCAGTTTCGATGATTCTTTCATTGAATAGAGTAAACCTCAGAATTGGTCCCAATATAATTTTAAAATTTTAAAAATCGTCTAGAAAATAGGGGATAATTGAATTTTCACCTACTGAATTTTGTACGAGAAGACGATCAGTGGACATTGTATCATGGATACTTTATATTATAAACCGACCCACTTTACGGGTATCTTGTGGAGATCAGATAAGCATTCTCTTCGCATCTTGAGTGAGTTAAAAAAAGAATGAGCGGAAACTGAACTATGCTATGCAAAAGGGTAGTGAACACCGAGTAACCTTACAAAGTACAAGCATATTTTGAATGGAATTGAATAACGTACACTTTAAAACACCCTACATTCGTTTATAACATAATTTAAACAATGGGTGGTATTTGCTTTGAACTGATAAATGATTGAATTCGATAGTTTATATAAAAAATCTTCTTGGGAAATCCTCATGAAAACTGTCCCCATGAACAAAACAAAGGGTCCACAGATATTCCAGCGTGCGAAACATTTCGGTTGCCGTCATCAGCACATGCGGAGAGGCTCTCCAGGGATCCCCAGTGGAACACACCGCTGCACCTGTAACAAAACAAAATAAAATAAGCCTATTAGATAATGTTGCCAATGCTGAACTCAGACCTAATTTTTGTAAGAGGGTGTGGGCCGTATACTACGCAACAATTCGTATCCGATGAATTGCGTGCTCATTACACCGTTTACATATTGATGATATCTTGTTAATCTATAAGTAATGCTGACTAACTTGTTTCCGTGACTTCGTCTGCCCTGATAATCACCTAAACCATAAGATATACTAGGATACACGACAATAGGCATACAGTGGTTGTCCGCAATTCCTTCCCCAATTGCGGACCACCACTGTATGTCTATTGTCGTGTATCCTAGTATATAGGTCACATAAATAGGTTAATATTATTACTAAGATCATATAAGTAAATCGATTCAGTAGTTCCAGGGATTTCCTCTTACACCCAAACATTTACCTCTTCATAAGTTGGCAGATAAGATTACTAGGAATGCTTATTCTAAGAACATGATAATTGAAAATATGAATTTCCTTTAATATTCGTTTGAGGAAAATAATATCGGAAGTGTAATATAACGGGTGCTGATTGTGATAGGTGCTTATCAGTAACTTACAACGATGACAATTATTTTATAGTAAATCCGAAGATATTTATAGTTGATAATGAGTTTATTGAATGATGAAACTCAGCACATTTGGATAACGGATTGGTTGTGATAGACGGCTCTTCTGAAAGGTGAGGTGCGTAGTACTAAGTAATCTATACAATGGAATGCGATATATCGATATTTTGTACTATTAGTAGTACTACGTCAAGCGTGCGTATGCCGTCAACGTGTATTGTGAGACCTTGCTTCTTGCCAAAATGACTGTAGGTCAAAGTAGGAAGTACTCTATAAGTTTTGATTTATTTTCGAGGATATAATACTCGTATGTCGCATATTTTTTTATTGCGTTGACTAAAATAAAAGATTTTTTTTTAAATCCATGGGACCTAGGTATTTAATATTAATTTCAACTTGATACCTCCACACTTTTCTAAGAAAATAAGGTTTCGGCAGACATTAGACGGACAGACAACGAAGTGATCCTATAAGGGTTCCGTTATACCTTTTGATGTAAAGAAACTCTAGAAAGGCTTCGGTTAAGTTGTAGCTTTTAATACCTAGGTATATTGCTCTATTGTGTGCAATAAAGGTATTCAATACAAAACCTTTTATGGCATTCCACAGTGTATATGCTTAGGAGGTAAGTAAACATTTGTTCCAACAATCGTGGACCTTCTGTTGGGCACAGCAAAAGATTATTTTTAAGGCAGACGACTTATTTATCAGCAACAATGCGCTTCATTTAGGCATTGCATTTAGGTGTTGCTTAGTGTAAGTGATAAACAGGCATTACGCTATTTGCTTATCCAACAAAGAGAAAACAATGTCATAACTAAACTCCTTTATAAGTGGACAGTAAACAGCCCCAAAGAAAAAAAGAAAACCCCTTAATATTTCTATTAAGACTGCGTGTCAACAAGATATCTAACCAGACATCTATAATTCCACCTGCACACAAACCATAACTCCGAACCTGATAGGCACGAGTCTGAAGAACATTGAGGAGGCAACCCCCCTTAGGGGGGAGGAGTAGGGAGGCAGGGGGAAAAGGGGGGTCGAAGCCGTAAATATGATTATCAGCGGGGGAGGCGACGCGGACTAATCATATTCTCTGCAATTTACATAAATATTAGCGTGTTCCGTGTCACACGACTGGCCGCCAGGGCTGTCCCGGTCTACTCAAGGATATAAGAAAACAAAGACTTCTGTTGGTAGAATTTATTAAAAGTACTACTAGGCTTGATTATATGTAACCGAGGGCTGGGTCATTGCTACCCAATGTGGCAATGCTACCAGTCTCCTGGGCACGTTTCCAGATGACAGCGATGCGGAGTTGTGCTTTGACGTTTGAGTGTCCTTGGTCGGTTTTTCATTTAGTATTCCTCCCTTTTTATTTAATTTTGTTTCTTGTTAGATACATAATTTGTATGAAGTGAGTGTTGCTGTAAATAGTTACATAGTTGCTGTAAATAGTTTAGACTAAACAACTTTTTACAAGTTTCCTAAATTTTTTTGTTTTTCTACTTGAGTTACGTCAAATTGAACACAAAAGAAATTTACAAGTATGTATTACTTATTTACAGCCAACTTTCACAAACTATTGCCAATGGACAGCGGAGTTTGAACTGAGTTTGTTTCTTGAGTCCCTTGGTATCACTTCCACCACATGGTATACTAAAACTCTAGACGTATCTCCATACAAAACCTTAACAATTGCCAGATTATCGTCACAAAACACTTTAAACAAGTTAGAACACAAAAAAAAACAAAGAAATTACTAATAATTAGCCACAGAAGACATACATACGTACAAACATATTACGTACAAATTCCTAATGACAGTAAATTATATCAGTGAAGACATAAAATAAACTAAAGGTATAAGATTCGGTAGTTGCGAGTCGTGTCTGCAAGAAAAAGAATACCACTCAGAATTACGCTGTGTCATTTTGGCTACAGCACAGCGCTGGTTCTCTAATACTAATACTAATATTATACTAATAATGGTTACCTAAATACTAATATCCGGCTAAAGTTTTCATATACTAACACGAATTGTATTTTTTTAAATATTTATTAGTATATTTTATTTTGTATGCTATATATTTTTGTCTATGGGCCTTGGTTATCTAAAGTAGTATTAGTAAATAAAGCAGTTATTGCTATGTTTGTTAAATATTACGGCGTAGGACACAACGGACACCGGACAGCCCTGTCCGGTCATTAGGAGCTTCGGCCACGTACCTTTTAATGATACCGTAAGGTCGATGTAGATACGTAACTCAGAAGTCGCTTTGTCTTTTTTATGAATGATTAATGTTAACGCCAGGTAACGCCAGCGGGCGCCATGTTTGCCCATGCATATTCAAAAGAATGAAGGCTTAGGATCTGTTTGATAAACGTAACAATAGCAACAAGAAATCGTGTCAGGCGTGGTGGTAGGAATTTTCTTTTTCTTTCCATTTTTATATTTTTTTTCCTGCATAAGTACTGCATAGGTAAGGCACTTCTACTTTATGATATAGGCTAAAGCTGTTTTATTATTATAATTGACGACCGATGTGGCGTGGCGGGCGAAGGTCCGCCTGCGGCGCAGGAGGTTGCGGGTTCGATCCCCGCCTTGGGGACAAATCTTTGTACGATCTACAGAGATTTGTACCGGGTGCTCTGAGCATTTGCTGTATGTATAATGAAAAATATCTATCTATGTAATGTATTAAATAAAATAAATAAATAATGCTGGACAATCCACACAGCATCATCTAGCCCCAAGTTAAGCAGAGCATGTGTTATGGGTAGGTACTGATGACAGATGACTGATATACTTAATACGATACATTACACAGATATATATTTATTATACATAGCAAATAGTAGTACTAGTACACATAACGCAAACTCTGCTTAGCTTGGGGCTAGATGATGCTGTGTGGATTGTTCAGCATTATTTGTTTTATTTTTTAACTATACCAGACTGCTAACTGCCCCACTGCAGGACAAAGGCCTCCTTGCATACAGAAAAGACACGAACATTAATCACCACGCTTTCTCAAGGCGGATTGGTGATTTTAAACCTACTTTAACTAATAAATCCAGGTTTACTCATGAAGTTTTAAAATACATTCACCGATGTCAGTGATGTCAAAGATAAACTTAAAAAGCTAATTATAAAAACAATAATATTTTATATAAACTATAAAAAAGTATTTATTTATAAATTAAAACAGCCACATTGATGTTTACCCGGATTTGAAGTCACAACTTCGTGCATGATAGGCGAGGCCATGACCAATGAGCCATCACAGACAACCAACGCTAAGAAAAGGTAAAATATGTTTAGAAAGATAAGGATCTTAATATATGTAAATCTACGAATCTCACTCATGTACTTGTCACCATAGCGTGATAACAATATGCCTTGCGAGCAATTTAAACCAGCCATGTATTTCTAATTTAATCCATAACGATAATAAAATCTCTTACTTGTGATGGCTACTCGCGATGACGAGTAAACTTCCTGTAAGATTACTTACAGTTCACAAAACAAATAAGTTCAAAGTACAAAGAAATCGGTATTTCCCGCTTTTACTTTCAATATTACTTTCCTCAACTTGCGCAATCTTCTAAGAAACCATAAACGTGTCTAGTTAAATCCGTTCATTCCTTATGAAGAATTTAATACCGAATCGATTATCGAAATACGAATTTCCTCTATAACTCTTGTAAATTCTTTTATATCAATAAAAACAATCATACCAACGCGTGTAACTCAACAAAATCTATAAAATCTTTCCTGCTCTGTTATAAAATAATAGCATCAAACAAAATACTGTAAGGTTTCAAGATTTGATAACGAATAACAAATCCAATCCCGCATTCAGCCCCCGAGAACAAAAATAAATTATTAATTACTACACCTTCAGAGGAATTTACCCTTCCCATAAATTATGGGGGCCAGATGTTAACAGACTTGAACAAACCCCAAATATCTTGTTAAGCCACCCACTGAGTGTCACCGCAGACATAGGTACCTACCTAAACCACGTCGGTGTTTCGAAGCCACAAGACGCCACCTAATGGCGAACTAAGAAGACTGCATTTCCCAGAACACTACCTGTATGTTTGACTTTATCGACTCGAGAGGGTTTCTTCCTTATATTATATCGTACGAAGATGTGCTTTTCAAAACCATAAAGTCCCTTGAAATTTTTCAGCACACGCAATTTTCAACCTTAACTCATGTCGCATAAAACCAAAAATCTCTTGCACCTTGATGGTTCTTAGGTCACTTTGTTTCACCCAGCATGTGATATGATATCAAGGCGAGACAGAAAGGGACAGTAGAGCGCAGGCTCCTCGGCAGACGTCGCGGTTGCCATGGCAACACATCGATTTGCACCCCTCCCCCACCCCCCACCCCTGCCGCCGCACCCGCCAGCCTCCGTTCGTATCCAGGTCATCCAAAACCATCAGAGCCGATGTTTGTGAACATTTAATTAGCTGTTGTGACGTTAGCTACATGTATGCGCTTTGAGAAACTAATAAGTCACTTATATGAGCAATGGGGTGTGGAAAAGTAGTTTGTACTCGTAGGTTTGTGAGCAGTTACGTTGTAAGCAATTTTGGGCACAATCACAGAAAAGAATACTATTCTGAGAGTTTTCAAGTACCTACATATTACAAAACATCACGAAGCCTGTATTCCTTGAAAGGTTGGGCAGCTATGTACCTAATAGGGGCGAGCCTATTGCCACCAATGGGGCAATAATCCAGACTCTGGGCTGCTACTGAGCAATGTGACGACCGATGTGGCGCGGCGGGCGAAGGTCCGCCTGCGACGCAAGAGGTTGTGGGTTCGATTCCCGCCTTGGGACAAATGTTTGTATGATCTACAAATAATTGTTCCGGGTGTTCTGGGTATTTGATGTATGTTTAATGAAAAATATCTATCTATGTAATGTATTAAATAAAATAAATAAATAATGCTGGACAATCCACACAGCATCATCTAGCCCCAAGTTAAGCAGAGCTTGTGTTATGGGTAGGTACTAGATGACTGATATACTTAATACGATACATTACACAGATAGATATTTATTATACATAGCAAATAGTAGTACTAGTACACATAACACAAGCTCTGCTTAGCTTGGGGCTAGATGATGCTGTGTGGATTGTCCAGCAATATTTTTATTTATTTATTTATACCATTACCCACGTCTTAACGATAGAGCATACATTGTTCAGATAATAATAATAAACCACAGGCGAAGTGTCCATACAACTAAATGTTTACCGGCTTTCCTTTGAAAGTTCGCTGAACGAAGATCAACTCTATCGCCATTGATAAAAGGCACAGTTAGTACCTAGTGTCGTCTATTGCCGAATAAAATAAGGACTCTTAATTATTTATTCTTCAGCTTCCCTTTTACCAAAATTGTCGGCATGTCATTGATAGTCAGCCATATTCTTTAACCACAATTCAATCCAGATTTTGGACATCTTTAAAGCAATGCTTACTTCGGCAAACTGTAGTACCATAGGTAGAAAAAGAAAATAAAGAAAAGACATTTCTTTAGTATCTACATGCTCAGGCACACACTGATACAATACTAAACATAGAAAACAAATAATAAATATATTAAGTAAGTGCCGTACGGCTGTGCCAAATTGGTCCAGTACAGCAAAAATGCCAGACAACTAGTTTCTTATGTTGGTTTTCATCTGGACCCTCAGGTTGTGAGTACCTTAAGTTTATGAATCGTCATCAAGTAGCAATAAGTCTCTATTAACAGGCAGAATACAAAGACATGTAGGGTACAGTCGGCCACACATATCGGTAACACTTTAATCTTGAGCTAACCTCACTCAGTACGGAGACTCAATAGAATGAAAGGCCAGCTTAAATTCGTTCGACACAATCACTGATGACGAACGTAGTGAAGGATACTTCCTAGCTCCGTCCCTTACTTTCTTATGAAATATTAACCTGCTAATGCCTCCGTGATGATTGTAGTAGGTATTTCCAACTATTTAATCGTGTTTCATTATCTTATCAAAGCCAAGAACACAAGCACTAAGCACGTGTTAATAGTATAATGTAATCAAGTAGCACTAGTGCAAGTGTACTTATTGGGAAAAGCGGATCAAAATATTTTAATAAAACCACAAAACTAACTCCTGTGATCAAAAACATTCAAAATCTAGTCGCAATCTTACCTCAACGAAAATCTTTGTCAAAAACTTGTCAAAAATCTTGTCGTAAATTAGACTTATTTTAATAGATTCAGATTGAGATTAAAATACGAACGTCCTTGGAAATATGGGAATTGACCCTCTATACAAACTGGCTTGTACTCTGTTAAAACTCGGTATTACGCTAGGCTAACTTACGGTCAAAGTGCCGACACGGGTATATGGTTGCTATGTTTCCAGCGGGAGTTCTGATAATACAAGATCAGCAGAAACTCTACTCAAAACAATGGTTGAAAAGACATTCAAGTGGGCAACTTCGGTCTAACGTTATAATTCCTAAATGGAGTATAAGTACAGCTAATTGAATGTAAGAAACATCAAGTAAATAATATAAACGACGCCAATCCCATAACCACAATTAGGTACTCCAACAAATACATAATTCTTTTACAACATATTTACCTTATTCTTTGATGTGCCTAAGAAAAGTCGACCCAATTCTTATCTCAAAGACACGTCAAGCCTCGCTGCCTCGTCAAAGGCAAGAGGCTGGACCTAATAGGGCCACTCGAGGCACGAGGCTGCCTCCCCGTGCCCTTGCCTCCTTTGACATGCCGACGAAATGAAGGCAATTTGAAAAGGTGAAACGTCACAGAGATTTTGGCGGTAACCTACTTTGTTGATGGAGTCGCAGACAATGTGAGTTGTATGTAAGTAATATTGGACATATAGAAGTAATTTGATCGGTGCTTGGTACGTAAGGGGATGCCGGAGCAGTCCTCAAGACAGACTATGGATCGTCTATTCCCTATGCCTAGCCTGGGCCGCCTTCAGATAACTTTACCAATATAAGGCCGTTAGAGCTAAATGCCATTATAGATTTTTGCAAGACTTAGGTTGGTTTACCTTCTTGTAAATTATCGTCTTGGCACTATTCATCAGTAGACTAAAATGACATTCAGTCTTAACTGAATAAAATCACCATCTCCATCAAGAACCTCAACTGTAACCTGCTGAGAACTGGTGCTGACATATGAAACTTAGGTAGTATTCGCAAAAAAAAAAAACTAAAAAAAATATCCTGACGTTTGATTTCACGGAAAATACAAACGGTATGATACTTTGCATGAGAATTTAACCTGATAATAGAAATAATAGAAGAAATTCACACGTTTTTTACATATTAAGGTATACTGACCGAGGTCCGAGGTTAGATAATGATAACACATGACGAGATACAGCTTGAACAGCCTTGTGTGTGTGTGACATAGGCACGTTAGTGCACGAAGTTGTGGGTACAAACCTGGGCAAGTACCAATGTGAGTTTTTCAA
Source organism: Phlogophora meticulosa (assembly GCA_905147745.2). Taxonomy (NCBI): domain Eukaryota; kingdom Metazoa; phylum Arthropoda; class Insecta; order Lepidoptera; family Noctuidae; genus Phlogophora; species Phlogophora meticulosa. The sequence goes on along the minus strand of LR990535.1, from coordinate 6,506,065 downwards.
TTCATATGTTCTTTCTAAGTTTATCTTGGACATCACTGACATCGGTAAACAAAAACATCGTGAGGAAACCTGGACTTATGTAATTAATATAAGTCTGAAATCGCCAACCCGTCTTGAGCAAGCGTGGTGATTAATGCTCGTTCCTTCTCTGTATGAGAAGAGGCCTTTGCCCTGCAGTGGGATAGTAATAGGCTGGTACTTTACTTTTTTTTTTAAAGTATACTGCAATTCATCATTGCAGCAGAATGTTGTACAAACTACTTGACCCTACAATATAATACCTATGTTACTTAATTACATACAACTGAGTTTCTCTTTGAAATCAAGTTTAACTAAGTATTTTAAGCAGTAAACAGCCTTATAGTGCTGAACTGCGAGTGGCCCTACCTAAAAAAAAAAAAAAATAAGTACTTTCATAGGATTGTCACGAGTAGGAAATGACAATTAAAGATAAGGCAAGTTATTATGTAGGAACAAGGTAGGTTGATACCGTTTACTATTCTAGGCACATCCTTGCTAACTTTATTAAAAGGTAGGTACCTACGGGTTACAACCCTAGTCGTAGGCAACATATTTGTACAATACCTACGGTATGATACGGTACGGTACCTTTTAATAAAGTATTTTACTTTGGGAGAGATAAACGTATCTAACTGTGTACTTTGTGCTTTTGAGTATTATAGAATGTAAAAATATATTTTTTACATAATTTGACTGCAATAAACAGTGTTTAGTTATATATACCTTACCTACATGCTTGTAAAGGAATGACAATGAGTGGATTTCGTTTCTGAAAGCAATCTAAAACGTCAATGTGAATTTATTGTTAACTTAACATTTTGTATGTATTCGCGTGAACTTTATTGACGCTAACGCAAACTCTGAGGCACAAACGCTAGTATTTAAAAAAGCTCATAAAATCACACTTTTTTTCCATGCGGGTAGGCAGAAACTACATAACGCCATCATATTTATCATAATGAAAATATAATGACCTCGTAAATTATTATAATTTAGTAGTTATTTGATCATAATTGCCGCATGATGTTTGCCGCAATTTGAGCAACGCACAACATGTAACAACGCTGTAAATGTTACGGTCGCGAATAACTTTTTCAATAACATGCAACCTAATACTGAGCTGCAAATTGCAAAAAACCTCGCTGGCTTTGCTAAAACTTTGCAATCTGTTACTAAAGTCGTTTGATTTCAAACAATTTGGTGAGCTCACGCAGCTCAGCTACCTAATCGTTTCGACATTCGCAAAGGATGCATGTATCCGATTTCTAAAACTGTCTGTAACGAGTGTGGAGAATGAGCGCGTCTACTTTACGGCCTGTCTCTAAAGATTCTCTGACGACGAAGATAATACACCGTGAAATGGAGTTCACCTTATTGTTTTACTTTATTATTAGCTGCGTTTCATCCCAGGAAGTCGTAAATACCTACATCGTGGTGATCGTGGAAACAAAGTGGTTAATCAACGATCTTGATGTTGAGGGTTGCTGTAGGCCTACCAAGGATCTTTGCAGGCAAAATAAATTATACCGTATGTTAAGGACTTACTCACCTACAAAATCCGTATAATAGGTATTTTATCCATACCTAGAATATAACATATGGACAGAATGAAAGACGGCGATGCACAGCCGAACGTATAGTTTTAAATTTACTTTTACTTTACACATTTTTGTTTTCTATACAGTCAATATTTCAAAACTGCAATAATATGTTACATGTATCCCACAATTCACAAAATACGTTCAGATGTTCGTTTGAAATACATACAGCGCCATCTATGTACATCTGATATTATTACAATACCAACGAATGCTTCTGACGCCTAAATTGCCATTGACTGTCTTTTCTAAATGGCTTTGCGCGACATCTAGTGGCGTTTATTAAAAACACCGAATCAAAACAAAGGCGTTTTGCTTTGCTTTTATTTAGCCAGATGACGCTGAGCTCATAATAACCATGTTTTACCGACTAGTGTTACCCCTTACAATTTTGAATTTTAGTACAAATAATTGACCAAAAATAAACCACCCAGATTTTAGTTTGAAATTAATTAAAATGAAATTTAGGTACTTAAAACGTGATCAGTTTATCCTTTGCCGTGCAGTGAGAATTATAGGCTTATATTATCATACTATTATCATAAAATACTCGGTATTATTAATTCTGATAAAACTGACAGACTTCTATACTAGCTGCTACTTTGTAAAATAATATTGTGGCATATTTTTATCAGCAATCGTTTAGATTGAAATCAATCAATCAATCATCAATCAATTTGTAATATGATGAGTAAAAGATTAAAATTACTTTATTACATTTTATTATTATAAAGCGAATACAACACTATGTTCTGTATATATAATTGGTAACAAATAAGACCAAATATGTATATATTTGGTCTTATTCTTTTTATTCTTATTTATTTTTGGGTATTTTGTAAAGAACAAATTATGTTTTTGGCTTTCAGTTATGACATCAGTATTTTGACACAAGAAAATGACAGCAGAAGCGAAGCACAACCCTATTATTGATGTTAAAAATAATAAATTCAATTTCCTGCTTTACCGACAGAAGACAAGAGACGCATGCGCGTCGTGCGTTTTGTTTTTTTTTCTCTTTTTCTATTGGTTTGTTTTGTGATTTGTGTCATGCCCCGAACCCTTGCTTGTCCTAACCATAGCTTGTGTATTTTATGTTTAATTTAAATTACTTACGATTATTTTAAAAGTTTGATGGTAGAATTAGTAACTAAAATATTTATAGTATTGTGATGATAAGTGCTGTGCATAAATATAGTATTCAGCGCTGGGAATCTAAAGCGGCACCGTGGAGTCACGAAAACGAAGGTAAAAAAATGTTTTCATTGTTTCTAGCGACGCTTGGTTTGCAAAGAAAAATCGGAAATCGATTTCATAGCTGCATGTGAGCTTCTAACTTGCAGTGTATTTACTCAAATCATCAAAAAAGGAAACGTTCTTGGTTAGTTAAGTTTACGTGAAGTTATTAGCAGTTGGCTCACTGGCCACATGGGTCGATAATCATTAAACGTAACCTGTCGGCTTCAGTTTTGGAGTTTGAAAGTATCGCAGAAGTTTTTGCAGTGATATTTGCGTTGGTTAGTCAATACCGTGAATTATATCAATGCACATAGTATATAATCCTTTGGCAGTATGCGTGTTTGAGAACAGCTGGATACTTATTTAACTAAAGTAAACAGGCGTCACTCGCGCCATTCGTGTTTCATAAACACCAAGATTTGACTCAGTGTTTTAATTTGCTTGTGCATCTTGCACTTGCATTGCATTTTTTTATATTTCTGGAAATTAATGTAATTTTCTATTGTAAGTACTTAATTTACTAAATATATAAATACGTAAATATTATTTGGCTTTCCCTGTGTATGTAGGATTGTAATAATATTTACTTAAAGTTAATTAATGATAACAAATATTGTCTAAGTGCTTAAATCAACTATAATATTATGGCATGTGGAAATCCAGAACTTGTATGGGTGACAACTGGTTAATTTAAATAAATTTTCAAACATCTTATTTATCAACAGATTTATCTTGACAGCTACCTCATGGTACAAAAATAGGCAGGACAGTAATGATTTTTTTCCTTAAAAATTCTACATGAAGGTACCCATTATACTATTAACCTACTGTATAAGCCTAGTATAACCCTGGGTTTTATCATACAAACAAAAAATAATGATGTCATTTTTATATTCAGACATTATTTTGAACTTAAGGCAAACTCCAAAAATGTCAAAATAACATTGTGTTACCCAACAGCTTCAAGTAGGTACTTCTGTTTTATTTTTATCGGATTTTACCTAAATTATTGATGTTATTATTTATAAAGAATGAATTTTAATGAAACTTGATATGCACGCAGAAGATACAAAAAGTTTGAAAAGAACTTTTTCATGAGTTATTTTAAGAACTCAAAAATATTTGAACTTAACAATAATAAAATTCTATAGTTACTACTTATATCTCTGCAGTTGTTGCAGGTACTGTAAAAGATAAATCATAGTACATACTACTAGTACATCATCATCATCATCATCTGCCTAGCCTTTTCCCAACTATGTTGGGGTCGGCTACCAGTCTAACTGGATGCAGCTGAATACCAGTATTTTACATGGAGCGACTGCCTATCTAACCTCCACAACCCAGTTACTTACTACTAGTACATGAAAAAAAATCCTAACAGTGGATTTTAAATATGAACACAAAACTATTGCTGCTTTTAAATTAAATCACTTGCATTACCAGGGTATTCCCTCTGAGTAAATGGTAACAGATCTACATCTTAAATTTAAATCCGTACCACACCTAACTGACTCATGTAAACTTTGCATCCAAGAATAAGATCTGTGGATTATGGTAAATTATATTATTCATTACTTAGTGCTAAGAATGCATTCATTCATCATTGCATACATACTGTATAATTCTTAGGATTATATTAATAATTAAAATTAATCATCACCAAACACGGCTATTGAAAACCCACTAAAGGATGAAAACATCATCTCTTGGTTCCTCATTTTTCCTTATTTTTTATTTAATTAAGTTTCATACTAATTCTAGGTTCCTTTTTCAGGTAAAATTACGAAATGAAATCTAGGGGCTTATAATGTTATCTCTCAAAGATTCAATGGAATATGGTAAGTAGTGCCTATTAAATATTTATGAAGAGGTGCTTGACATTCAATTCCAGAATTCAGGCTGCATTCAATTTTCATTTTTACCCAGATTCAATTGTAAAATGAATTTCACAATCTTCAGGCTCTGCATTTTTTGTTATTGTCTCAAAAAGAAACAACAATAATTATCTCTAATAACTTAACACAAGCAATTTATTCATTAACCATGTATTTCTTATCTATTCTCTTAATAATCTAAGTACTTATTAAAAAAAGGAATTCTTAGGTATAGCTATCTAGTGCAATATTCACTGCAAACAAAAAAAAACATATCAAGTACGACACAATAATAGATTCATAGTAAAGTAGATAACATCATATTCTCAATTACTTTTTCCAAATATTATCAGGAACTCAGGAGGTTGTTGGAAGTCCAATTTTTTTTTTTCTATTTTATAGTCCACTGCTGTACAAAGGCCTCTATTAAGCATGGCAACATATGGTTTTTATCCTGAATTCCACCATAGCTCCCTTCACATTGTTCCACCTGGTTTGCCAGAGCTTCCCTAAGTTTACCCAAATCACCCAAAAAACCGTTTCTTTCTAAAGCCCGTGGTCTTTTGGGAAATATGGTCGAAGATTTCAGGTCTCATTTGCAAAGTATATCTGTACTTTCTATCTCGACCCCTACCTCGTATCCTTCAGAACAGCCCCGAGCGTAACTCTTTTAAATTCTTAACTTTTACGTGACCTAGCTTAGACTGTCTCGATTGTCAGTCTAGTCTAGCGATAGCAACGTAAGTACCCTATTAAAAGCAAAATGCAACTTTGATATTCTGTTTACTGAAGAGTCCCAAATTATACTAAACCAATTGTAACGAAAATAACTGCAATAGCTATGTTTTATGCCATTTACAACCTACGGCCATCGTAATAATATACTATTAATCATAGTTTATAACTCCATAGTGATCATGAATAGCATTTTTTTTTGTCTGACTAGTATTTTGCACCTTACTCGCTTCCTGGTACTTTTCCAAGATTTTAAAGCAGGTAGGTTAGTACTAGGTATAAAGGTATCTTCGGCAAATCATTTTCTACGAAGGTCTACTTTTTTTTCCAATAGTCCCTTGCAGACGATAGTTTTCAATAAAATGTTAATGAAATCCAATCACGCGCTGAGAGGTTTTTAATTGCGTGATATTAAGATGACTACGGCAAATCTATTGCTACTCTAGATACTTGAAGAATCAATTAATATTCTTATTTCAATATGATTTCGTTTTAAGACTAAGTGCTTTGAGTCACAAAGTTTCCATTCTCCGGTGGTCGAAGACCTCTTGTTGAAGGAAGGATATAGTTACTACAATACAGCATAACGACATTCTCCAAATGTTACCTAAATGTGTACGTATAGAATAAGCGTTTATTATATTCAGCAGTCTACCTGCTCGGGCGGTCCGCACCGCTCCGTGAGCGACTCAGCAAAAAAGTAAAAAGATAATTTTTCGTAGAGTCGAGTCGGGCCACGGACGAGAAAGAACAAAGGTTTTACGCTCTTACCTAGTTATAGCTAGTTATACGGGCTCCCCGCAGGTGTAACTTGTTATCTTTTACTGAGAATTCCTTTATTTTATTTTTCTCGGAGATCACGAGAGAAAATGTCTAAGGTGGATGCTTAAAAGTATCATCGTAAACTGTTTGGTGTTAAGACGGCTGTACTCGTTATCATTGCGACACCGCTCACACCGTAATCTCATACGTTATTCAAATTAAGTAAAGGTTCGCCTCCCCAAATAGCGGAAGAGGCCAAACGAGATTTCAAATTGCCCATATGGTTGCGTGAATTTTTTGAATTACCCACACTTTTATGAGTGGAGTTAAGTGTCGTTGGTTCATTTATCGGATGCATTTATCGGTAGTAATTTTCGTGTTTCGTTATGCATGCATATACGATAACACGCGAAGTGAATTCATCCAAATCTACGTAGTCGACTTGAGGCTGCTGCGAACATTGCTAAGTCGTTAGTTATTAGCAACGCTCAATGTTCATCCGGCTTCGATAAGACCAGTCGTCACGTGAGCGGGTTTCGATGGTAAAAAAACCTGCCTCGTGGCATTCACCCGACGCCCTTGAACTGCTCGACAGTTCACCACTCAGCTGGTCCGAGCTGTTCTAAGCCTTGAGTTTGTCTAGGCCGTTCACCCAAGTCCTGAAATAACCACTTGAACAATTGTCCACTAAAATAATTGCGTACCCAACAGATAGTGACACCAAGTGACGATGACCCCGTTCTATTTATATTGCCTAGGTACTTTACGATCATTAACTTTATTATCCCACTCTCGAGTTGGTACTCGCTACGTTTTACGGTAAAGATGTTACTGCTCATAACTTTCAGCCTGCTTGAACACGGAAGATTGGCGACTAAGATATTAAACATCTACTATAAATAACTATAAAACTACTTGACATTTAAGTAGGCAATATAAACATAAATTAACTACAAATTGATCAAGTATTATGTTCATTAATGCGTGGAATCCAGCAACCACATAATTACACATTTGTTAATGAGCAGTTTTGTCAGTTAGATTTACAACTGGTTAAGTTTCTACTGAGTATCATAATTGCAACTTGGCGATTAATTCTAAAACATTAAAATTACCATACGTAACTATGTTTTCAATTTGAATATGAATATTATGAATAGTTCTGTTATGGAATTGTGTACGTAATCTAACATCTGTATCTGTGTTAGTTACGCGAGAAAAATCTATTGTTTCTGAGTGCGGCCAGCTGGTGTTTAATATCTCGGTTTATTAATCATACAACCAACGCTGACAAGACAGATTATTAATGACTAATTATAACAATGAGTGGTGAACAATAACTCCAGCGAGGTGTAGATATTTAATAAGATTCCGCAACACGATTCCTACAACCATTGGGCCTATCACGTTGCCGTTTGGACGAAGATTAATTGTTACCCAACGCCATAGCTCGGCCTGGGTTGATTTGTTCGATACTAAGGTCGCGTTTTGTAACAAACTTATTTCCTACAATAAAAACAACAATATCACTTTCCATTTCCATTCACAAATTAATTACACGGCTGTAACAGTTTGAAAGTTACCATCAGTGATTAACTTTGCTTCATTACAAGGCTAGACGAGATGATCGTATCGTCGCAATCAGGGCCACGTTTCAGGGATATTATGAAGTACACATTTATCTTGACAATTCACAGAGTTTACAGCGTCTGGTAGGTATCTAGCGTCAATAGTACGTATTCTCGCTCGCAGTTACGCCATCTACTTACCGCAACCTTGTTGTTCTAGCGCCCATTTGTTTGACGTGTATGGATATAATTTGCTATTTGTGTGGGAACCCTGAGTGGGTCGTGATATTGCATTGTTACTACCGAACCCATTAACAACGCCAAGAGTCTGGACTCTTGTGCTTAATTATGATCTGAGCACGACTGTTTCTTATGATATCATCAGAACGACATTAACCGCCACTGGCCATCTTTCGTACAGCTTACCGTATTCAATATACTTTAATGTGCCATCCAACTATCGTTAAAGGAGTCGCAAGTGGCAGCTACTATAATGGGTAATAAGACACTCGGGTTTCGATTGAGTGCCTTAATAAAAACTTTTATAACGTTATTTAATTAAATCTACAATTCAACATTCAACGTAGCAGCAAATTCGTATTAGAATGGAAACTCAAATGCAAAGCGAATGCGACAGAACAAGAATGTGAATCCTCTACAATCTGCTCACGTACAGTGCTGTCAACTTTCGCAATGCTACCTCGCGACACTCAAACGGTAAGGAGACTTGAAGGCTAAATAACAGTCGAGGTTGTGAAGCTGCCTACGTGATGTATCATCATAAGTTTTCACGTGCTCTTTTCTTTACACAATGATTATACCGTTATTATCCATAAAACGTATTGTTTTAAACTAAAATCGCAAATTGGCGCTCGTAGAAACACAATTAAATTAATTTAGTTAAAAGTCGGCGAGCGCCTCTGGCATGTCTGTAACGAGAGCCAGAATCTAACAATTGGCAAAGAAATAACCGTTTCAGATAAATAATTTGGTTACCATTGCCATGTTAATTTTTATCTAAGGTTATAGTTGTGATTAAGCAGTCATTAACAGTTGGATTGGGCAACAGTGCAGAGGGAACGCAATCAAGGTTTCGCGGGTCAACGTGTCCTCAGCAAGCATCCTTACTTTAGCCGAGCCGTTCACTTCGTACAAAATTTCACCTTGTGTCAACTGCATTGTGTATTTCATCAACGTTCACATCGTGCGAAAGGTCAACAACGCGGTTATACCATATGTCATATCGTATCCGCCGCTGCCTCCTGCCTTTACGTGAAAGCCACGCTTTCTACGACATTTTGTTGATGTCTTCGCTCTAAAAAACCAGAATGAGAACTGGTGTTCTGAATTTCATAACGTTGTCGTCTTTATTGGTACGCAAAAGTGTGTCATTGGGCCTGTTTTATCATATCGCATAGTATTTTTATTACATACCTATGTTGTGGAGTCCGAAATTCAGAAGCTACGTTTTTCATTTTATATTTCGCAAAGTCAGACGAAACTTGCACAAAACAAGTGTGGGATAATAAACAAGTTTTGTACATTGTGTTGTTCCTGTCTTGTATGTACGATGTGAGTTTCTATCTCATGAAAGTAAAAGGAAGTTTGATCTTCAGGTATATTCTCAACTTGTATTGCAAAAATAACGTTGTTTTTTTTCTTCTTTGTTCTGAACCTCACTTCATATACTTTCGTACGTCAATTTTACCGCACAGCGTTTTTGTCCATCGAAAGTAAAATTGTTTTTTAATCTAGCATGTACCTAGGTATTAAACATGACGAAGCAATTTTAAATCAAAACTTAAACTTGATTAATGACCGTTGTAACTAACGTCAAGCAAAACAACGTCTAGTAAGGAAACGGCAAACGTAAGCAATTTCCTAAGCAACCACTCCCGTTTCACTATTCGCTTCTCAGAAGGTAACTAGTAGCCTTCGAAATCTACATTTTAACACTTGTCAGTGGTTATTGAAGTTCGTTGTCTGTCAATATTTTTGGAAATCTGTTGCTTGGTAACCTGAAAGTTCTCTAAGCATCAACCATCGGAGAATCGAGTCTATTTTCAGTACCAAAACGCGACATCTCAATGTTAGGCCAAATTATTTTTGCACTGTCGCGCAGAGTAAAATGGTCATCAGTGTCGTAACTTAAGTTATCGCCTTGTGTTTGGAGATATGTTTCTTTGGACTACGTAACTGCTTTATTTTTATGCAGTACATTTAAGTGTCACATACAGTAAGTAAAAACGGGCATAAGACTGCTAAACTTTCAGCCCCACACAGTCATCGCACCTATCGTGGAATTTTACCAAAATTGCTTTGAATCACTAGCTTTAGTTTCCCCTAAATACATTCTTTATCTGTGCACCCTAAAGACCAACGCTGCGTCTATTTGTGAGCCAAGTATTGTAGACGATACGACGTCATTCGACGAGACTCCAAAATCTTCACTATTAAGTGTTTCTTTATCACGACCTCATTACAGTTGAGTGACAGATAATGTTGGGTGCGTCGTGAGAAATAACATCAATACAAATTTAATACGATAGTCACTTCACTTGTAGATAAAGAGCATAATTTCGATATTTGTTTAATGGTAATATGTAGATTTAAGTAACGGAAGCAAAACGAACCTAAACTTTGAAATGTGAAGATTTGAAACAGAAAACAAACCATAAGATACCTTAAGAGAAAAATGGGAGACTTAGCTCTAGCCAGCATTGAATTACGCTCAACACAAATTAGCCGTATAATGTGTAATTATATTTAAGATTGTTTTAGCTCTCTTTTTTGTTTTGTTCAAAAAATCGATGCCCCACATTAGACATTTCTCCTATGTCGTGGGTACGTTTACAAACATTTAAACTCACATACAAAAAGAGTCAGACCCACAATAACCAACTGTAGGCCATACAAATATTTGTACCGTGCGGAAATCGAACCCGAGGCACGCAGTGCAGCAGCCAATTGCTCAGCCACTGCGCCAACCATGCCGTAAAAGTGAATTTGTAATGTTCTTTGGAGAAATAAATTCTTGGAACCGAACCGTTATCCTCGTACTCGATTTACTATAATTTTAGAAGAATTTAATCGATATCTCCCTATTCTTAGAAGTTAAACGCCACGGATTCATATGGAATTCAGCTTTCTTCATATTACCGTATTCGTAAAATTAGGTAGAATTAATTGTTCGGAGGTAATTTTTCCTGTATTCGCTTGCATCACCTTAAACGTGACCTGGTTATTGGTGTCCTGAGGTCACCAATCATCGATCTAGGTAAAGTCCCCAGTTCTATTTGAAACGTAATAAAATGAAACGACATATCTGATGCAGCAAGTATTTATTTACCATATTTGCTTATATTATTTTTAAGTATGTTTATTTAAATCTCATCTCTCTCACCTACGATTACCCTGATAGATGACTGGATGATACCAATTACCATCTTAAACATATTCATTTTTCTAATGATTTCAAAAATTAGGTATGTGAAATAATGTTAATAATTTTGTTGTGCTACAATTACCATACTATGTGAGCTCCTGTCCCCGAGATACAGGTTTATCCAACCAATTACCTACAGGCATCTAACATTCCAATCCCTTTGTGAATTATCAATAAGATTGTATTTATATTTTTAACCCCCTTCTATTTTAATTTTGAATAAATATTTAATTATTTTATAGCAGTTTTAAAATATCTCCGCAGATTGTAGTGGGCTCAAGCACCGATACTGGTGTTTAAAAATCGATATTTTCTGAAGGTCGAACTTCCCTAGATCTTAAATTGAAATAAACGTCATATATCATTTCCTTTTTGGGCGCTGGACGCAATAAGGCCACGCATAAGCACTCTCTGCTAATATCAACTACTGCTCAACTCAAGCTCAGCTCGCTCCAGATCCGTGCCGGTAATTATACTAAGAATAATTTGGAAGTTGTATGCGAGCTGATGCTACTGATAGCTTACACTACAAGTTACAGAACTATCCATTTCTTTCGTTCTCAATACTACGAAGCCCGAGCCTGATAGAAATTATAATCTGTTAACGGTATATTTAAAACGTCAACATTGCATAACTTTAAATCTATTGATTCCTATCATCTTACTTGAATGATTGAATGATTCAAACTGCGTTTATAGCTTAGTGACAGGATACATAATAATGATACCAATAAAAACTAGAAGTATCTCGATCGCGATCCATTAATTCGTTTCCCAGGATAGTTTGCTATCATTATCAGCTCGACAATGTTTAACGTGATGCACGATAAGTTAAGCATCTTATCATTACAATCCTTGACTTACTCAGGGCGGTTCCCAGTATCTAATAAATAACATTTAATTAGCGCTCATTACTATTGCAACGGGCGTCAACGATTACAAATTTACAATTTACATAATAATAGATCTTTAAGTGAACCTTTTATCTCTTTCAAACTGTAAATGGCTTTGTCTTATTCAATCGAGGAGTAAAAATCTGTGTTGATTTGATTTATTTTTCCGCAGCCCTTGAAACAAATATTCATTTTTCTATCGTCATTAACATTAAATCAGGTCGGGCGCGTGTAGCTAAAACATGAACGTAATTTTGGGCTCGTAATTTATATATCCACATTAACATAGTTTTATAAACATAGATAGTGGGCTATTTATAACGGAAACGTGGGAATAAATATACAATCATTACGTTGGATTTGGTGTTCGATACTCTCCATTCACATACCAATTGATTTTAATGACCTTACCAACAAAAATGGTTTATTGACTATCATGATTCCAATAGGGGAAACGTTTTTAAATGATCCTTATGAACATGATATATTAATAAGCATGAATTTTCCCTTGAAGCTTTTAAATTTTAAACTACCGAAAAGATATGACAAATGACGTCTCTATCGATTTGTATTTATGTAACGTGCGTGTTGTAACCATAGGGTATGTATTATTGTTATCATGTTATTGTCTATTCAGCCAGACATCACGCAAAACAAACATGGTATACGATATGGCGTTCAACCAAAAAATTCAATGTTTAAACTAAAATCTTACCTTGTGAATAAAATTGTACTTACATGATTTCAATCTATCCATCTTATCTAGCTCTAAATATATGCAAATCATAAACGACATTGATGGAAAATCCACGTTAGACCTGTTTCCTGTACCAAGTGAAGGCTATGCAAATACCAGCTAGCCTACATATACAATCCGTGAAATTCTGAAAACGCGTATACCTACACATAAAGACTTCATAGGGTTTTCTTTGACGCTCTGAAGCCACTATTATTTCGGTGAACGACTCAGTTCCTCGACGTCCAATATCGGAATGGTTTATAGCCAATGTCGTCAGTACGTGCCAGGGGTGGTAAATTGGGATCCGTTTAGCAAATCTCATGTTTCGAACCCCTGCTCATCTTTCAGGTGACGATGAATTCTTTTCTTTGTACAACTCAAAGGCGTAAATTGTACCTAATAATAATATTATTTATTATTTAAGGTAATATTTATTTAATACTTTAAGCACACAAATGTGCAGAGGCGATCTTAATGCCATAGCCATTTTCTAACAGTCAACCTTTGGGTGATGCAGAGACAAACAGTGGTAGGTGAAATTTTTTTCTCCTCAGGGATGTGCCCTAACAGGCATTGCACAAAGGGGGTCCCGGAGTGGTCTCTTAAGAGGTATCCCCGGTGATCACCGGGGTGGTTTTAGTGAGGTAAGAATCCCACACTCCATGGTTTTTCCCCAAAAGTCCAGGCGCCTTTTGAAGGTTTCCCCCCGTTAACCAAAAAAAAAGGTGCAATTTCTTAAAAGAAAAGGAAACAATAAAATAATAGATTATAAACTATAAATACCTACATAGAATATATGTATACACAAATAAACATACATACACGACTACGAATTTTCACTCAATATTTTTTTTTGCAATACTAGTAACGTGATTGTTTTGAACCAAAATAATGTTATTTTAATCGAAAAAATATTTCCATTGATGATTGAAGATTATTGCAATTCAATTAATACTAATGAGAATTTGATGTAACGTTCAATTCTCTAAACGAAGAACTAATTAACATCAAGTAACTCCAATTTTATTGTTCCTATATGCTTCAAAAATATTCTCGGCATAGTTTTTTGTATGAATATGAGTTTCTGTACATGCTTTCTTCCCTAGGTTTTACGAAAAGTTGCGTTTTCCAGGTCAACTAATGTAAGTGCCGAGAATTTAAAATTCAGAACCCGGGTGTGTGCCCTAATCACGGGCCACTGGTTAATTTAATAGCTCTCCTAATACTTTAGTTACAGGAAGCAAAAATATTTGATGTTGATCAAATATAACTTATTTATTATCATTATGATCTACATCACTTTCAACTGATAAGTTACCCTTAGCTAAAACCGAAAACCACTCAGTAGTTTCCCAAAAAAATCAAATCCAAAAACTTGAACATAAAGTAATGATGAATTTAGCGTCACGTCTCCTAAGTTGAGGGAGCGACGCGCCAGCTAGGCAAGCTGCGATATCATAGGGCGGCTCAAGAACAGAACACTTTGATTCGCGCGGGGGCGGGCGAGCGACGCCGCGGTTCTCTCAAGTCTGTACGCTGAGCCAGAGGCGACCGGCGGCAGACGTCAGTGCCACACCGAGCAACACACAGACCGATCGCCTCGCGCTGCCACGCGACCGCACATCGACGTCTTCCGCGATAAAACTATTCCATTTTCGCTTTCCTTCGAGCCCAAAACTAACACCAGCTAAGCTGTTATTACCTGATTAAGCCAAGAATTCAATTAATAGGTATATTTCATCTTTCATTTATCAAAAATTCATCCTAAACAAAAAGTTTATCGACCCTTACGTTGCAGCCATAACAACCCTTATTCACATCACTCAGCCAATCGCTCCCTCTAATTATTGACTCCCCTAAAGTTTGTTGAAAAATCCGGTCGCTCTCGATTCTGCCCTTTTATAGCTTTAATATTTTTATTACTTTGCTCTTTGAATGGCGTGCCTAGTGCTGCCGCTGCCACAATTCATAGCATACAATTTCTCGTAGTAGTAGTTGCGACACAGTCGTCTAGTTTCCTTCTTCGCGTATTTCTTCGAGTGACTAATTGGCACAGGGTATAATTATTTTTTTCTTCTATTTCACTATCCGGAAAACTCGAAGATCATCGAGGCTGTCGGTCGTAATCCTAAGTTGGCAAACTGTTTTGCGTCACCGTTATCTGTATCCAGGTCAATTAAGGTGCGCTGAACCATGACACTGCGTTGACATTGGCGCGTTTAGTTTTTACTGTGTGGTGAATGTGAAACTGGTGCGTTGTTGGTGGACTGTGAGCGGTGTGGAGTGTGGTGCATGGTGGCTTCAGGGTTCCGCCGCGCCCGCAGCGGATGTGCACGCCGCTGCCGATTTGGTGGTTCGCGCCAGCTGGAATGCCAGCTGCTCTTGACCTAACTAGGTAACATTTACATCACTATCATGATATTATCTTATCATAACCACTTATTATTCATCAACACACCCATAATTATGTAAAGTTAATATAATTTTATCAGTCCACGACGAGCATGATACAAAAACGAAGTACGCAAATTAGTTTAATAAACCATCCTCAATAATTAGTTCCGTGTGTTTACGTCAAATGCTAAACGAGGTGCCTCAATTACAATTCTAAGTCAAACATCTAGGATTTCCTTATAAACTTCTACTTATTGGTATAAACATTGGATATGTAATAGAATAGCCTTACTTTTTGTAACGTCGTAAATTTTGTATTTAACTTTGGGAGTTTGGAACAAATAGATTCTATTTAAATTATACCGTTAAAATGTTAAAAACCTACTATTTAAAAAAATGTCATAGGGTTCTGCATCATGCCATATTAACATGTGGATATTGATTAACATCACAATCATTGAGAACAGACGGCCAACGTCGACAGCTGAACTAGGGTGTCCCCTCAGCATGGGGAGCATGGCGACCCATTGTCTACGAGCATATAAAATATAATTATCCACGGCTATGTATATGCCTTCATTCATTGTTCAGTTAAATCATGATATTATATCTCAATGTGAAATTATTGCTTGTTGATTCTCTTTATTTTATAAATAGCATTCTGCATTGATAAACGTATACATTTAATATATACATGACGCTCTGGCATTTCTTACTATTAGTAATTATCTGGCTCTGGATGCCACAGCGTTGAAAAGGCATTCGGACGAAACGAGTGTTGATAATTGCATCGTTATATCACTAACAAACATTTATGTTGAACGATCAATAAAATAACAATAACATGTCTGATGTCATGACATCAACAGTCAAGCTAGATCAACAATAAAACAGAGCCAACTATGGAGCAGCTATTAAAGGCTATCTGTTTTGCGATTAAATTCAACATGGGACGGTATGACTAGTGGGGCGAGAACACGCAACCGTCATATCACTCATAAAATGTTTTGTATAACACAAACATTGCAAATAATGTAGCTTTTTGTGGAAACAAAGTATTCTCTGACAGCAGATAATATCAGTGTCTTAAGAACTGCTGAACGAGAGCTTTGTCCATAGGCCTTTCCAAAGAAGGATGGAATATAGTCATAAACAGCGCAATTGATAAATGGATTGGACATCGCATTGTGTTCTAGCGCACAAAAGGGTGCTCTGTTTGTCGCCTAAAACACACACCGGTAGAAAATGTAGTATGTTCTCTTCAGAGAGCCACAAAGCGAGCAGCAAATATTCACTGACAACAAACTATCCCATGAATATAATGTAGTTGCTCGGTTATTCATATGTTCACATGCTTACAGTGAATTCTAGTAGCCACGTAACGTTTATGGAACGTTTATATTCAGCCGAGCGTACCACCCGCGTCGTTTGACGCTCACGGCCTCACGACGAAATCGGAGACACCCATGTTGGTGGCAAAATGTTATGATACTGTGGACAGCCGAGCGTAGTTCACATGTCATTTTATACACAACCAAGCTCCGATAAAATATCATGCTTTATACTTACTCTTTGAAGATAAATACATGTGGCTTCAACCTCTCTGAAGTTCGCTGTACAATGGCAATCTATCTCCTCTCCCCCAGGAGTTGTCGCGTCTCGAGCGTACTCGGCGCTCGCAATCTCGCGAAAATATGGCATTTACTTGACAGCCGAGTCTCTACCATTGATAGATCTAGCTGCCAGAGTGACTTTATTGCTTACCCTTACAATCTCAAACATATTATTGTTGTATCCTGTCTTATCTTCGTCACATATATACGTATTGCGTACACATAATGTATGTGAAAGTCAATACACTTCGTGGTTTATAATTACAATACAAACTTCCTGCGTAAATGCATGTTACTTATTCAAGAATTCCTCAGTGTAATATTTTTTATTCTAAATAAAGTTATATTAACATAAATAGGAAATGGAATAAAGAAACAAAGCTTGCTGCTAAAAGCTTTATCCAGTGTGACTTCTGAAATACGACGTGGAAGGCCTTGTCGTATTTCTTTGGAGAAAACAAAAATAAATTATGTTAAACCGTTTTAATGTACAGTTTTACAATCGATAAATGTATATAGGTCTATCAAATTTAGCTGATCTTTGGTAATTTGCCATGGAACAGTTCGTAAAGACTGAGTATCACGCAACTTCGACCGCTTTCCAACAACAAACCCGCTGTAGTGAAATAATCTACTTTTTGACTGGGTAATCGCTCGGAAAATTTAATATTACGTAAGTAATCTTGATGCCTTTATATTTATACCAAGCGTTTACTTTGAAAAAGAAAAGTGCGTGCACGAAACCGGAATAATTATTTTATTTTAAAATGTGTACCAAGTTTTATACTCAGGTGGACGGTTTTTTTTTCTGTCATTTGCGTGCAAATAGCTTCAGCCGTCTGTGTAGTCATTGAACTGGTTTCGTTGTTGGTTTGAGTAGGTACAGTCACAAAAGCAGACGCGGACGAAAGGACCGGGCATCCGCACTTGTCCCGTTTCCACGAACCGCCGACAATTTGTCCGAGTTCAGTGTACCGGTGTGGGCATGTAAACATGTGTGTGGCGGCGAGTGCCAGCGAACTACTAGAATGGCCTCTTCTATATTAACGCCCACCAACAGTCACTGCTTTTTAGGCGGCGACGTGTTCTTATTGATAAATTAGTGAAAAATATTTACCCGTATGTAGAACATACGATCCATCTGTTTCAATAATATACCTATTATGTTGCCATAAACTTCCATGTCGTGTGTTACTAAAATTAAACTCTTTGTTTTTAATATCCTTTCTAACCATACCTCATTGTTGTAGGTATCATGTAACTTACAAGGTAACCACCGGTCCCAACATTCCCATTCCCCATATAACAGATCGTAAATCTTAAATGTCCACTGGTGAACTTGGACCTCCCCCTCTGACCGTCAAAATGAATGCTCCTAAGGGGATGTTCTCGTAATCAACATGCTCTGTGGGCAGATTGGTGATGGGATTGATGTTACGAGTATTAATTGCTAACAATTGGAAGCTGCTAACCTTTGCATCTTATGGTCCTTTGATCATGGTGTTTATGATACACATGCACATTGCGAAAAAAAGATAATGTGTTTGGTATCTACTTAATCTAACCTGATTCCGTCACAAAAATTCCCAACAATTTGTAGTCATCAAGTTAAGCACCAGGGTATATTATTTTTATGTTACTTAAAATTGTTATTGTTATTGAAAAAACGTTGCCCCACACTAGGAATTTCTCCTGTATCGTGGGTGCGTTTACAAACATTTAAACTCACATACACAAACAGCCAGACCCGGAACAACTACCTGTAGGTCATACAAATATTTGTTCCGTGCGGGGATCGAACCCACAACACGCGGCGCAGCAGCCGATAGCTCAACCACTGCGCCAACCGTGTCGAAAAAATAGACTACTAAGTAATACGTTATAATACATGTTAGTGCAAACGCTGACTCCGTCTACAGGTCATTGTACTTTATTTAGTTGCTGACTGGGGCAATATAAATTGGACTCATGTCACGATAAGAGATTATGGACACGATAATACCTCATTTTGATGCCGATAGGAACTGAAGAGATGGGTCATTGTGCTATTTCTGATATACTGCAATGACAAGTCTACCCTACCAGACACAAATTATTCGATATAAACATTGCTATCTATCTAAATATTGAATGTAGATACGATTACAAACATTCTATTACAAATCCGATTGAACAATATTGTAGCCAATTTTTTTTAAATACTGTTCTAATAACTATCACCGGAAAACAGAATTATAGTATTGTTCCTATATAACAATGTTGATATTATGGCTGACCAAGTACGAACGAATCGTCCAAACGTGATGAAATGTAATTAGCAAAAAGTGCTATAAAGTTAATACTGTCACGGACGCAACATTACTACGCGTAATAAGGATGTGGCTGCTGTACAATTGTTCTATCGATAGCACGGCACACAGATAGCTAGATAACCAACCGTTGGTAAATTAGAATCATGGCAGAACCGTTACCTCCCACAATTGCGTCCCTAAAAGTGCACACTATTTTATAATCGCTTAAACAGTCAATACGAGAGACTGTTATCGTAAAATGTTGATTAAGTCATCAGTGTTAGGAGGTTATGTCGATAACTTGCCTCTTATAAGTTTCAAAGTTATCGTTTGAGAAAATTGACGTCATTTTGTACGTTTCAATCGCGCTCATATCGTGTATATTATAATTCCATGCACGATAATAAGTAATGCACGCAAATCGACCCAAAACCAAACTTCTAAAATCAAACAACGCTCTAGAAAGACCAGTTTGAAGGAAATTTAAAACCACGTAATTTAAAAAAAATGTGCAATATAGAGTGTTATAATTATAAAATTATTCCCATCTATTAGATATTCTGAGGAAAATCACGATAAAATACCATTCCCATGTTCACTTACCATTATGTAATGGAAATTATAAGTTTGATTATAACGATAAATATAAGGAATTTAAGACCAGTCTATCGTATCTCTGTAATTGTAAAGCAAATAGGACTTTCAGTATGTTGAAGCAAGATTATTAAGGGCACTGAATAGGTATTTGGCAATCAATCAAATCTTTCTTTCCCCCAAAAAAGCTTCCTGAAACGACTTGTGTTTCTGTTCGACTGTTCGCAAGCTAGAGCAGTGGACGAGAGATGCGAACGGTGGATAAAGCAACAGCTCATGCTGGGCAGAATACGGATACGATTTGCACTACTGCGCTCTACTGACTAATAGATTTATTTATCAGCAATCCATCCTAAGAACAGTGCGATTGTGGTATCCTTCAAACGGATATTTCGCACGTTCTTTCCTACTAGTCATGTACAACAATCTGCATGCGCCCTTTCCAGGGCTTAAATGAGGTAACCGATAAAATTCTCCAGTCTCAAGACAGACAAGTAAAGAAGTAGAACAAAAAATGCTTTGTTCAGCGATATTCTGTGTCCTTAGCCTTGAATCCTCTAAGTCTGGAGATAGGCTATGCTAAAGGGCTCGTGTCTTGGCAGTATCTCACCCCTTGTGCATTGATAATTTGTAACTATTCCCCAATATACAATATATCTTTATTAACTACGGTCATAAACTCAAACATAGTGGCGTGTATTATTCAATCTTAATTACGCCCTGCTATAGGGGATGAAAATAAGTTTGTATGAAGGTTTGTCATTTTGGCCGATGAAAAATTACATCGAGCACACCGCTTGTAACTAATAAATTGAAAATTGCACTGCATTTACACCATATTTCCATTTGCACAACGATTTGTACTACCGCTCTAGGTTCTAGAGGGAATGTAATACAAAAAAGAACTGGTTAAATTCAAGGTACTTAGGGTTGTCGAATGTTGAAGGCTCGAAGCCAAGCGTAAGCGTCATCATGGAACCACTTAATTCGTAAAGTTGGTAGGCGGCAGTTCGTTAGGCATTTCCGCGTTCGTCAGCCTTCTGGCGGTGCAGCACACGCCGGCAAGGCCGTGTGAACCTCTTTGTCTATTTTTCGACGTGAGGCTCAAAAGTAATTTGCGGTTATTCACATGCCACGTCACACACGCAACCTGCCCTGTGACTTACCTAAAGAAACTAACTCTAATTTCAAAATTGCAGAACACTCTTGTTTGTCTTAAATGTGCCGCACTCTAAGCCGATTTAAAATTAACGTTTTGAAAATATTTTATTTACAGCAAATTAGTCTTCCTTTCCAAGTGTTACCATGGAAAATCACACGGTAGTAAACAAGACCAATTCTTTGAATTTTCCGATTAGTGAACGTAGTGAACAAAGCATAGAGCCAAGCGATTGTTCGACATAGCAAGATTATATTCTCAGAAAGGTTAAGCAGGTATTTATACTGGTGCCTACAGTTCGTAGACGAAGGTGTTCTATCCTTAAACGTGGCAAGGTTTTGTTTAGCGGGCATAGTTCCATTGTTCTAATCCAACGTTTAAAATACAAGCATCTATTAGTTTGGTTTGAAGAAAACCATTTTTTTTCCGACAACGCGACGCAAAGGAGGGTATTCTGTTGGTCAGCTTATAAGCCTAGCAAACGCGTGGGCCTCTTTTGGTGATTCTTACGTCAGTCGTTTTGTCTTAATCTTATGGCTCAAGCACAGATTAAAGTCTGAAAATCTGTTATTTGTAGTTTTATTGCAAGTAAATCGTTGTATGGGAGAACATTTTTTTCAATTATTACGTTAAGTTTGTGCTTCAACTCGAATTAAGAGTCCATAGCCCATTTAGCCGGGCATAGCTTTAAGAGTCGCTGTTGTTAAGATTAATATCATATCTTACAAAAATAAAAGAACCGTGTTTATGGTGTCTTGGATTATTGAGAAATAAAAGTAGAAACCAATCTAATATTGTGTATTTTTATGTACCTACCTACTATGTTTTTTTATATGGCTGTTCATGTATTTTTGCACTGTAGGTAGGCAGCGGACTCTAACAAGGTTATAAAATGTTAACAGTCACAGCACACGAACGCATTTAATTAGCTGAATTTGATTACCAAAAGTCAATAGTAATCGTATCCACTTGATTTGAACGTCCATGCCGATGTCACAGTTAATCTCAGTCCAGATTAACTTTTGTAATGCAATGTGAATCCGGTTGTATACTTATTGCCATCGTCAGTGCTTACTCTTCCGTAAACTGCCTGTCTTTGTTGTTGCAGCATCGGTTTTCTCAACTGTGTACAAGTAAGCATTCAGACGGACAACGCGTTCTAGACAGATATTGTGCAACGTCCACTGACGATGCATTTGTTCTCGCTTAGCCCAGTTCAATGGTGTTGCACTAACCCACAGTCCTACAACGTTAGTTTCAATATCCATCTTTGTGACGTGACAAACAAAAGGTAAATGTATTTCATTAGCTTCAGTTGCCAATTAGACATAATTCTTATGTTGCAATAACAGGCAGGAGCAGATAGATAGTTGCATAAAAATTACGTAATGAAATTATTGTTCCATTCTGTTAGCTTGCCTACGGGCATGCGGGAGTAAACTACCTCGGTAACTTTGTTTTTCAATATAGCAAAATATACCTACACCGTCTACTGACAAGAGTGACTGAATATTTAAAATATTTCACGAACTTGTTGCTTGTGATCGCGCACTTATATGTTTAGTAAATTATCGAATCGAATTTGTAATGTGTTTATGATTGATTCAATCGTTATGTTTATCTCAAGGAAGTGGTAGTTAACTCATATTATGAAATAATATAGTTAAAATTATCTTTTAAATTAATGGGTATAGTTTTATTCAATTTTTTGTGACTTGAATTGTCACTTCATAAAAGTCAAATGAATTCAAAATTTTAGATTTACGTTGTAGATTTTGTTGAAATGGTTACTACTAGTCAGTTATTTCTCCATAACACCCGTGAACGCAGTAGTTGTAGGTTAACCGGACGCGTCGCGCCCCCTCGTGCGTTGAACTGCCGGTTATATTTAACTGCGACAACACGTGTGCACCGGCAATACGACACGGTGCTCTCCAACTTGGATACAGTTTTAACTCACTAAACAATTCAGAATGTTCATATTTTGCGCTTCTTACACGTTAAAGTCTTGCTCATCCCAAGCTTGCATGCCGCACCGCATTATAAACATACATACTTACATAGACGACCCCATCCCATAGCTTGAAAAAGCCATTCACTAACTCTCGTGCTTTCAAAACTGCAAAGAACTTTAAAGAACCCTCTTAAATGATCGTGCAGGAAACGATGCTTTAAAATTTGCATTCTCCGGTAGGTTTTAGCCGTCATTCAGTCGCCGAAAGTGCATTGTCGGCCCTCCATAAAAGTTTGCCTTTCATTGAGGAACTGTGTGTGAAGGTGAAGGCATTCGCTGGTACCTGAGGATTGACAATGGAGTTCAATCAACCCGTACGCCGCCCACCCAGCCCGTCTTTGTGACGTGCACTGCACTCCTCTATTGTCACTTTCTAAGTCATGGTGCGCTTGTACAATGTTCTAAGATTGTATCCTTGGTATTTTTACGCCACTGTCATGTTTTAAGAATTTGACATAATAGGTAAATACGACTATCAGGAAGTTGTACTTACTTTTCTCCAGCTTTAAGTTCTGCTTGAGTCGATGGTACTTTTGAGAATAGTTCGGCGTAGTAGGCGGTAGGAAAGTTAATGGCAGCGTGAGTCACGTTCATAAGATCTTCAAAAGGATGCTCCAGTTTTAAGTTTAATCTGGTGAGTAACTCAATTTTCCATGAATACATCATGGTAAGTATAAAAAAAAAATATTTTAACCCTCCCTAATACGGCAGTTGAAATTGGAAGTCAAATAATCTCAAATTGTCTCATCATCATCACCATCATCAGGCTATATTAGTACACTGCTGGACATAGCCCTCTCCTAATGAGCGCCATAGCGCCCTCAGAAATTGTCTACCTAAGCTCATTTCATTTGAAATAATAAAAATTAAATAATGCAATTTATGGAAGGTAATTTTTGCACCCAGTCCATAAGCGTAAAAAGCCCGCCGTACTAAGTTGTAAAGCCTAACTTGCAAAGTAGTTAAAACTAAGGCGAATAGCTCATAAGTTACTTACAAGGTGTGGATACACAAACTAGTTAAGTAGATTATCGATTTGGCGCATACTACCCTGTACCCATTAAGCTATAAACTACACCCATAGTTTTATAGCAGACACACAACATTATATTCACTAAGGCATGACTCGAATAGAGACCTACTCGTCAACAAACTACATGATGTTCACAAACTTTTGGTGTAAACAAGTTAGCCAACTAATAATGTTAACTTCCTGCGGTACTGGCCAGTCAGCATATAATTGTTTTCGTTGCTGCTGTTAAATTTCGAGTTGAATTTCCATTAAAACCATTCGCCTGCATCGCAAAAAATAAGCACACGAATTTAGAGAAGAGGCCGCGTGGTGCGAACTCGTCGCAGCCGAGGCGTATTGATCGGTGTGCGCGCGCAGCGTCTGCCCAAGTGTACACAGACGGTCGGTGAAGCGTTTCGCCGGCGTGCCACGACAACTCCACTTAACACTAGACCCACCAGAACGTCATCCACCATTCAGTTCCCCTCTATTCATAAGCAATCTTTGATAAAACAAGATCGCCTTCTTCTTCGCCCTATATCCCGTCAAGTTCAAACACTCAAAATAATTGCCATATGCCTACTTCTAGTCGGCACCTGAAGCATTCCAATAAAATAAACATGAATCGTGTCCTGTATACGCACGACTAAACATAGTTTGCGGCGTGTAATGGAGGCGATCAGCTGTGTGGATCGTTGGCAGTCTCCCCCCGCACCCAGACCCCTTCGCTTATCTGACATCCTCCCGCGTGATAAATAGTCCCGTTGTATCTTCACCCTCACCGCAAGGACATAACTCTATCGACTGGGAAGACACTGTTCTACGTGCAGGAAGTTCACACCCTTCTACATACAATCAATTAGTTAAAACATTATTAAAAGTTAATGACAGTAATATGCATTAATTCGACAAAATATTTAAAGAAAATCCTCTGGCGTTTATTCGAGACGGCTTTCAAAATTTAATTTCATTAATGGCGTATCTACGTTGATTAAAGCTACCGATTAAACAATCTTTAACCCAAGACCAAAGATCAAAACCCTGCTTAACCCTCTGGGACTAAAGATATCGAATTGCCAAAATATCTGCGTCGGCGCGACGGCACCCTCTGAGGTCGGATAAACTGCTACTAAGGATTTTGAGACAAACGAGATACGCACAAGGAACCCTTTTGTGATTAATATTCCCTAAGAAACGAAGAACTTGTTACTTCCCGAGTTATGAATCTTCTTATTTTCGTTTTATGCAATGCTGAAGATTGTGCCCGTTCTGAAAAGCTGGTCACTCTTTCTTCGGCTGGTCTCAAGGTTGTGGTGACAATTATTCTCGTTAATGTCTCGAACTGGTCTCATCATCGAGTAGGTAATGCCTGCGTGGTCTATTTCCGTCTACTGTTCCCACTACAACCAAATTTTCTAAGTTATCTGTTTGTCTCTGGGCGATATTATGGCCTAAGTAATTGATTAAGATTAATCTGTTCCTGTCATTTTCAGTATTATACCTGCCTGTTTCTCTTAGTAAAAAATGAAGAATTGGACAAGCCATTCTCGAACTTTTTGGACTTTTCTTACATCGTGTGGCCGTATTTATCAATATTCTATTATTTTTTACTTTCCACACATTTTACCATAACGAGAGAAATAACGCAAGCGAACCGCCAATTCATCGCAGTTAATTGGTGTCATGACAATGACCGTGTTATTTGTCAATCATTCGTAATGAAGAGGACATATTATGTACAGGGGAGGCCTGCGCTAACCGCAACCAAACATAATTATTAAACTATGTAGATGGGCACGTAGCATATATGTCTAACTAATGCAAGAAACGCCCTTATGTAAGCCTAATGTTAATGGCCACAATGAAGTGCTGAGCAGCGAGGTGGACGTTCGATATCATACGTAATATTTCCAGTGACCCTCAAACGTACACTTGACTGCTAACCTTGCTCCATTCGCTGGTGGCAAACGTAACCGACTATTACCTTACCGCCTCATCTACTCGTTAGTCATTCGCGAGGTCGCAGCCGCAGGTTTGGCTCTCCATTCGTAATTCACATTCGACTTTTAGTGGACATTTCGCAACATTGACGTATGCCCAAACATGATATCTAATGTGTCTACTGTTTCTTTTGTGCAGCTATCTTGGCAAATAAATCGGCTGGTAACGTTTTACCCAAGCGTATATTATCATAAAATTAAGAATTTACGAGAAATAAGTGACTGTGTCTTTAATTACGAGGCAAAGCGGTTCTAGAACTTGACCTCCTTAGTGAAACACGTTTGAATTTTAGCATTATGCAATTATTGCGTTGTTATTTGTGTTTTTATTCATGAAGGTTATGAAGTCCTTCATGGTCCAGCCAGGGTGAATGACAATAGCACGTTACACATTCTAGTGGTTACCAAACGTAACGTTTTATCTCGTAACTGCTGTCATAATCCTTAGTTTTAAGTTTATTTATTTTAAAGTGACGCTAATAAGAAACGCGTCGTTGTAAACTTATGATAGGCGAGAGGCGAAGGATGTCATCCTCACTATTCATAGCCACGTTATTACCATCGTCGCGCACCCTACGTTGATCGTATGTTCAACATAAAGCTCGTCTGCCACGGCAACAGAAGCCTCATCCAGATTCTATTTACGAAACGAAAACATACAAAGAAGGATCAATCAACCCTAATTTTCTTTATATTGTTGGCTACCTATTGTTGTTCTACATGGTACAACATTGATATGTAGGAAAACGCAACTTTACTTAGCTGCATTAATTATGTACATAATATGCTTACCTTGGATACTTTAAAGTCGAGATATGGACTTAGATACCGCCATTGTATAATAATGTATTCCTGTTGTTGTATCATGTTGTTACTCATATCTTAAACACGTGTAAACAACCACTATTCTTACATCTTGAATGCTGATTTATGAATTGTAACATTTTTTAATTTTGTTTCAGGTAATTTGGGAGTACTTGAGCTAGTTAACAATGAGTGTTATTCAGTAAGTAGTAAGTATTAGTCAAAGCAGGAGTGTAGTGTCTGAGAATATGGACTCATGCCTACAGGATTCGAGTCCTCTTGCAGCTCTCTACAAAGAAGTGTATTAGGCAATAAATCTGCATTAGCCCATTTTAAATGACAAATAAACCCTTATAGAATGACTTAGTGTCCAGTGAGATTAAATACACAGTTTGAAACAAAGAATGGAAAAAATATTGTAACCCATGTGGGATTTACAGTCAGGACAAAGATATCTGAGAAAGCTTCTTTTTTTCTCTTTTCAAGACTCATAAACTCATTACAATAAGACATTGTTAGGCTGCCTGCAAAGTTCAACAACAGGATAAAAAATGTGTTACTTCTAAGTCGACATTGTACATATAGACAAAGTTTTCTAAAATGTCAAAAATTACAACACAGCTTTGTATGCTCCAAGTTCGTCGCAAGTGATTACGAAACACACTAACTTACAGATTATATTATTCAAACACCGAAGACGGGCCAAGGTTTCCTTCAACATTAACTTTTATAGACCTCATCTGTACATGGTATATAGACGCGTTTCTAATAAATGCAACAAAATATATAACATTAAGAACATCTTCACCTGCTTTATCACTATATCCGACTTTAAGGTATATATTTCTTTTTCTTTGAGGGACTTTTTCTACAAAGGAAATGAGAAATACCTATCTCGAAAACTCAGGATTGTAATGCAATGTCAGAGAACGTGACGATAAGTGCGACGCCAGTCTCGACACCGGTGAATAACGGCCTTGCTTGCTCCACGCATCACGAATGCATAGAAAAACTTAAACGCGTAACGGGAAATCTACACTGCATCTGCACTTTTCCATACTTTGACATACATCACGTACACTGTAATCATTTGCGCGCCAGTTTCTCCAACGTGCGATTTATTCCTATTTTCTCATTTATATATATACACCTTTAAGACTTAATTCGTTGTTATATATTTGCCCGGAAATTAATAGGCACTATATCAATTCCTTCGAAGCCCATAATTGTTATCTATCTAGTTCATAATTCAAGTACCCATTACCTTCACGTTCGTGCTGTCGTAATTGCTTTTGTGATACTGATAAAATGTAACAAGTGGCCAATTTTCTTTATTTTCCAACTAAGGAACGCTCGATTGTCTGAAATTTCTTTATTGCATTAGATAAAATTCTCGAAATAATTGCTGAGACGACTGATACTCTACTCGACCTAGACTTTATTCCAAAACTTACAAGAGCCAGAAGTATTAAAATGGACTAGGTATTGTGAAGGCCGTGTTGAAGTCCTCCAAAATAATTTTGCATGTTTTGCGTTACATTTTCCTTACAGAACATCGAACGTTGTGTATGGTATAGGTACGTGAAGTAATAGCATTCTACACTATCGATACTGCAAACATCTAACGGAGTGAGTTGCGTGGGGGAAATGGACCGAGAGCCTGTGCACGCGCACCGGTATAATAGATCGTCACCCGTCCCAGTTGGTTTCGGCGCGTTGCACCGAGCACGTGTATTTACAATATTTAGTGTTGCACTTTATAAACACACACAAACATTATTTGTTATGTTATGTGCATATCGTTTAGTACCGTTATAAATCACTTTCTGGTGTGATATCTCTTGGTGTTGCTGATAATGGAATCGATGCACTCGCCGCAGTGTTGCCGTGTTTCTTTTGGAGTATGTTCATAGTTGTGTACAGTTCAAAAAACAATTAGATATCATATGTTTTGTATTGCTTCGTGGCAGTGTTTGTCCGTAAGTAGAACCTATGTGTACTTTTTAACACCTATTTAGTACTAACGAAGTTTTCTATGGGCTTGCGTATTAATAGCTGAACATTTTCGTAACGAAAATAGTAAGAATTTTATGGATATAAATAGCTGGTCCGGAGATAGCACCTACTGCTTACTTTTTAGAAGGGACGCGCCATATTATTAGGTTTAACAATCTCCCGTATCAATTGCTGGACCCTCCTAACTTTTATATCCACTTGGCGTATCTTACTGTCCCGGGCAGAGTTTAGAAGCTTCATTAAAACTTATTGCGTATTAAATTATTCCTTGTAAGATTTATTCAAACGTTATAAATGTAGTTGTGAGCCTTGAACGAAAATGTGTTATTTAAAATAGTGCTAGTTTTAAAATTAAAACGGCTTTCTCTACCAGCTAACCAGAGGGTGGTGGTAGCAAACGGAGCAATTGTTGCGATATAAAATATATATAATATAAAATAATATCACAAATTTAAACAAAAATAAGTACAAAAGTACATACATTACACGTACATAATGTGTATTTAATATAATATAAAAAGGAATGGAAAAGGTTATTGATGACTGCTATTTGTCATGCATTAGCACTTGCAACTCTGCACACGTAGAATTCATTTCTATGACATTGGGATGGAAGGTTATATCAGCCAGTCCCCATACTTAGGTATCATAAAATTCGAATTGGGGATTATATTTTGGAATTTAGCAGTGGATTTCGCGCAACGGTGATTACCAATGTTCATCGTGGTGGTTGAGATTGACTTCCCATTGTAAAAAGTTCAGTTTAGCCGCCAGTGGTGTCTTCGGTTTATCAATAAAAAAAGTAAAATATTTGAAAATTGACTTTAGTAGGTAAGTAGAACAATATCATATTTGTATTAACTAGGTATTAATCAAAAGTAAAAAAAGTGTATTGTTTTCATAGGAAATGATGCTGATTGATATGGCTTTAAATAATTGCTTTAATTATTTATTACCCAATCTCTGCTCTGTCAACAATGTAAACCGTATATTGACGTTATTCTAATGAGAAACGCAACTTTTTCTAGGATACACATAGACGTATACATTACGTCAGTCAGACATAATTTGATAAGTTGTTTATTTATACTCTAGTACTTTCCTACGTTGTACACAGTGATATAACGTTATCAATGGGCTGATGTCGTAAATAGTACTAATAAGAGACGGCATAGCCAAGACATACGCACGGGCTGACCGCTTCTCTTATCTCTTATCAGCGCGGATGTAATACGTCGTGTATGACCCCAGCCATCGCTTGGCTGTCGTGACGTTTTTAATTCTAATTTTATCGCACTGTCGAACAAACTTGGAAGACTTGTTCTTAGCCCAACCGTTTCATAACTTTGCATATTTTTTATTAACACTTCGGCAATGAAATTCTTGTTTGTTACACGTTTTGAAAGTTGTCATATTACTTTGATTCGCTTAAATATCACTTAGGTATTTCGAAACTCAACGACGTAGGTATAGATATATTTTCAAGTGCACACAATAGAGCCTACCAGCGTACGGCGTACAATGATTATCGTGAGCCAAAATTTGCGTTTCAATACGAATGCTATGTCGCGACCTAAACGTAGTTGGTAACCGAAAGTGGAAAGCCTTGGTATTATCAAGTATGGAGGTAAGAGTACATGCTTATTGAGCGGCACTGCACAGTTAACCTCTCGTTCTCTGCGAATTAAGCAAATATTCGTGTCGGCATTCAGTTTTTAAATGTTATGTATAATTCGTCAAAAATAAACCATCGCTGAACAAACAAGTTTTAAGATTTTTGAAAAATACAAAATATGAAGATTTTATTACTTATAGACAATCTTTGATCCAACTTGGTTTTTTTGACGGTTCTGTTGACACTGTTAGAATCGTGACATTGAAACATTTAGTGATTTTCAATGTGGTGCTTATTATTTCGTTAGACGTGATATTTATCTTCTAAAGAAGCTTCATTCTGTCTCACCTTGTAGCGTCGAACAAACAAGGTTTTATGCATATTAAACATCACCTAAAACCGTGGTACTGGGTGGATATCAGCAAGCAAAGCATACAATGTATCGAGTAATGAGGCCACGTACGCCGTGACATGAAACAAATATAGGGGGTGTGCTCACGGGCACCAGAGAGATTTTGCACCACCTACGTGTATTATTTGACTGCTCCGTTTTCCCAAAGCGACGTTTCCTAGTAAACAAAGAGAAATGTTTGCTAGTATTTTATTCGCGTGTACAAATCACCATTTGTGTAAGAATAGCCGATGTTTTGTCAAATATTACCTATTATTATGTCGCACACGTTCTTTTTGTACTTTTACCTCAACGCTGCTAACCTGATCGGGCTTGTTTGCTGTTATTTTCCTTTGATGTCGTGAAATTCACGCTAATGAAGTTAAGCGAAACAAGTTTATTCTAACCGCGATCTTACAACCAAACCTCATTTATTTGATTAAGGTATTATAGTCCTTATTAACATACGTTTTATTTGATTTTCGTTGATCGTAAAATATATCAGCAGATAGCAATATAGAAGTTTATAAAAATACTTCTGTATTTATTAAACTTGGCACTGATTTACAAGATTATCTTTCATTAATGTAAGCATCTATGCCATTTCAAGGCAATGCTTAACAGATATTCGATCCCGGTATCAAGGCAACAATACTACGTAACTGCAGACAGATAATAAATTATGCATGGCGCACAAAGAGTGTTTGTGTATAGAATCTCAAGTTTACCATGCCTTGGATTAACGTCTATCTGTCCCACCGCCTAACTCATTATGCACAGTTAATTTTGCGCTGTTTCCAAGCCGTTAAAGGCAACTTTTAATGTTTATTCGCGATCCATACTCGGAACTTGAAACTATCCCTCATCGACCCCTCTGCACCAATGTTACCGTATGGTTCCGACTCGGAAGTTTTAGCGAATCGCTTCGCTTCTGTAACTTTAATCGATAAGTAAGCGAAACATGAAGGAACGAAGTACTTGATATGTTTATGATTACACATCATTATAAATAAATGATTGAGATTACCATATTAATCAAAAACGTGTGCGCACTTTATAATACAAGCTTAATTTAATTCCGTACATACTAGTTCCATCAAAACTTTAATTTCCTCTCGGTTTTAACGCAACTAATAAATTATTAATCGGACAGGCAGACATCTGTTACTTAAAAGGGGATTTAAAAAGCTTTGAACGTTGATACAAATCTAGAATCGAATCGGGATACACGTTCGATGCCCAAACAAGCGTGGCTTCGTTAGAGAGACCGGCTTTCGCAAATCCTCTATCGACAGATGTGAAATTCGTTTGTAACCTCAGTGGAAACACTGTGCCTATTGTTACCCAACTTGACAGAAACAAATAAGCATCGAATAAAGG
This sequence comes from Phlogophora meticulosa, assembly GCA_905147745.2. Classification (NCBI taxonomy): domain Eukaryota; kingdom Metazoa; phylum Arthropoda; class Insecta; order Lepidoptera; family Noctuidae; genus Phlogophora; species Phlogophora meticulosa. The sequence continues at coordinate 6,473,905 of LR990535.1, read as the reverse complement.
TACGACGCGACGCGACGTGCCGTACAGTTGTGTTGTATTTTAACGATCTGCTCGACCAATTCTGTTAACTGCTATTTTGGCAAACGGCAATGCCTTTTTAAATTGTATGTGCATTGTATTATAACTACGATCTCATTTCAAACATACTAAAATGTTAGACAGAACACTTGAATAACCACAAAATAATTATTTTTTTAACATAACGTAATGAATTGATTACATCGACGTTAACCATGCGTGAGATGGCTGCGATTAAATAAAATATTTATTTATACAAGCATTTACAGCTAATGCTTAGTTGAGGACGCGGTCGTGCGAATTTTGTCAACAAAGTAAGTTTTTTGTGTGTTCGCGACGACCTTTATTGCGTAAGACGCATCTCTTCCTCTTCCTAGTTTTGGTGTTCGAGGCACAATGTCGCCCAACTTCCGCCGATCGACCATTTGTTCGTCTCCGTCTTACAAAAACTTTTCTACTGAAGTAAACAGAGATACGCATTTACATTTTAGCAAGGGAAACCGCAAAACATAATGGAACTCCATTAACTTGTCAACCACAAAGTGAAATATTTCATCAATGACTACATGGCCATTAATACTAATGATTGTAAGCTTCATTAGTAATAGTTCTAATCTCAATTCTAAATTGTGATAAAGTACATTTACCAGACACTTTAGTGTGCTCAATATAAAATTCCTTTATTTGTGATAACTTAAATCGAAAACGGTTAAACTCACAGAAAACTTTATAATGTTCACAATCGTATTTATACCGCCTCGTCTGAAATCCCCGAAGGAGAAAGCAATCCAGGATCTAGAGACGGTGTTAAATCCCTACGTCCCTGAATGTACCTGAGATTTTATTGGCATAATACAAGTAGATCCCAGGAAGCTGGATCGCAGTGGTTAAATCTCTGAACCGGAAAGAAAAAGAACGGAAGAGGAAAAGAAAGATGTACAAGGAAGGGTAAAAGAGAGGAAGCCTTTTACCTACAACTAAGTTGTAGATGGAATTTATTTATCATGCTTATCATGTAAGTACACGTTCAATGTTTCATTGCTTAAATTTATAGTTTTAAAACAATATTAATGTTCATGTGGTCGAAATTGTTCCTACTTATCTGTACTTTTGTGCGTTTTTAGGCTCATTTCGTATATAATTCTGACGCATAATACCCCTATGCCTCCGCCCATGCCTCTTATACCTGTATAAGTCACGGTTATAAGATTATCAATAGTGGATTGATAATCTTGGAAATCTCTTGGGTTGCCCCGCATCCAAGAAATTGTACATTTTGTACAAGGAATCTTGCTAATTTAAGAAAAAATGCTTTCAGCACTATTTAAAAAATAAACAAATAGCAACACCTTGACCTAGATGGTAGACTTGTCATGGTAGATTTGTTTTTATGGCTTACAAAATTTAAGTAATTTATTGCACTCTCGAATGCTGAAGAATGGATTATAATCAAGTAAATAAGGCCTAGTTCTTATGCACGAGGTCGGTGGTTGAAATCTGGGCAAGTACCTATGACATTTTTTCTATTCATATTTACTTTCAAACTTGATTATTGACACAAATTAAGGAAGACATCGTGAGCAAACTTGAATAACTTATATAAGTCTGACATCGCTAACGGGCCTTGAGCAAGCGTGGTGATGATGCTCATGCCTTCTCTGTTTGAGAAGAGGCATTTGCCCTGCAGTGAGACAAAAACAGGTCGGTTTGATTTTATATTAATCTTGGTTAGTCAATTAAACATTAAGCATAACTACTAGCTTTAAAAATTCATATCAAGTGTGTCTCAGAAATAAAGCAAAGCTTTTTGAAGTAAAACATATTGTGCTTAATATAAAATCTTATTGTATCTAAGAGAGAAATAATAGAGAGTGTTTACAGTATGAGATAGGAATAATTAAGTCAGTTACACATGCTTCTAACCCGTAACAGCTGTAACCGCAGTTTGGCAGCCACAGCCGTATCAGCTGTAACATGCATGGTAACCCCAGCAACCAAGCTTAATAAATCATGTTAAAAAGTCAGCCATTTTAGGAAAGTGTAACATCGTTAACGTTTGATATACTGATCTCTAAAACAAAATTCATTAAACATTACATCTTTATTGGCAACTTATGCCTGAGGAGCAATTCATGTTACTACGACTTTATTTTATAATGTCCTGGAATCAAATATGCAACAATCATAGTGATTCGTTCATCCGCAAACTAACCAATAATAAAAACTTTATGAAAATTATTACAACGTAGTTTTAGTTGCAGTTCAGGGATTTATTGCGAGCGCGAATGCATAAAAATATCAAAAGGGAGGCGGAACCGAAAATGTATAATATCTTTTTTATCTAGCAGGAATTCTGTAACGGTAGCGGGCTTTCATTTCGCTGAAAAGCGCAATTTTCTCCATTCACTATGGCCGCCTAGTGAAATCGTTATCGTCTGTTCGTTGCGGCGGCGCCCATTTCCTAATGGCGGCTTCGCGTGCATTTAGCTTTTTTATTACGTACCTAACCTCCTATGTACTACGTACATAGTGCATACTATGAAAGTATGAACCTTTATGTTTCAAACATACGGAATTAAATCAATCGTCTGCCAGCGAAACTACTAACTTGTCCTGTTGTTAGCATGTTTGTTTCTAGACTAACCATCTCTTGGAAAAATATCTAATCGTTTAAAGAAAATGCCATAAGCCCGTTATTCCACATGAAAAGCAAGCCTCAGACTTGAAACTCGGACTTGTTAAAATGTAGTGGTCGTAGTAGTGGCGCCGTAAATTATATCCATAACGATCACTTTATTGTGGTGGTCGCATTGAGTGTATTTTCGATATCCATAAATATCAAAGCCACGATAGGCTATCGATTCGGTCTTTATGATATTCGTTGTGGGTAATGTTGGACGGTCAGCGTTTGCGCACTGGTTGAATCGCAACGACAGCATCGCATATTATCTCGCTGTCATTTTCATACACGTCATCGTTTCCGATCCCGCTTCTAACGCGATAAATCGGATATTGCCTTCCAAATAATCTGCAACTGGCTGTATGCATCTTTTGAATATTATTTTTAAACATCGTCTAGCTTCGTCGTGGCTAATGTGCGTTTAAACCATCTGGATCATATAGCAGTCTCTATTTAATAAATTATTTCACTAATGACATTCACATCAAGATAATGAAGCATCCTGTGAAAATGTTCCTCATCTTTTTTTTTAATGCGAATTCGTTGTCTACGCGCCGCCTCTCAGTTTCTGACTTGTGTACAATAAACTAAATTACGCCGAGAACAACGGGGAGCGAGGCAACAATGATATTTCGGTAGTGATGAAAAAACAAGAGGGTCGTTTCAGGGTTCCGGTGGGAATTCACGTCCCGTTTTGTAGCTGAGCCGCGGAAACAACCCAAACACCAGAGAAACACTTTGGATATTCACGACGCTTTACATTATATGCTATTTATATGGTGTATATTTAGCATTTAAAGTCGTTAAATCATTGAGGGAGATGACCGTTTGTCTGTCTAATCTAAAATCAATAGTCACGTACGAACAATATTGTCGTCTGTCCATTAATAAAAAACATTAATTTTGATACATTGCTGCCGTAAAAAGAAATCTACTACAAAAATAAAGTACCATTGCGTAGTTTCTTCATAACGACGTGTGGTGGATTTTTCTTGTTTGTTAATAAGCACTGCTTCATAATCGTAACAACAACAATTTATTTTTATTTTAATAATGTCTTCGTGTTCTCCTCTAATGGTTCAATTATTTTTAAAGAACTAACTCTGTTCAATGGGGGTAGGAATCTATTTTTCAGATTAAATATCTTAGGGCAGATAACAGTATCCCAAAAACAGATATTCAGATATTGTGAACTTCATAGTTTTTCAACCGGTTTTGTGAAAGAGAAAATATAAATATTCCAAAAATCCGAACTAAGGCAATAATATTCAAACATATTCTATTCATATCTTCATAGTACAAATGTATCTCTTGTAGTCCTATGAATTAACCATTTCATCATTTCCGACACTGCAATGTCGTCAGAATACAGAGCCGTTTTGATCTTTATCAAAAAGAATAGGGAGCATCGAGATGACGTATACCTATCTGCCAAAACTGGGCGTTATGAAACATCCTTACACCTTAGTTGTAGAGTTTGAAGACCAGCGAGCTAAAAACAAAATCTTTCTATAAATAACACTTCTATTCGTGTGTCACTGAACTAAATGGGTGGATTGATTTTTTTTTCTACTGTTTTGTATTTATCTCACCCCTAGTTAATTTCTTCGGGGGTGGGTATTCACGAACACTGATTAAAACACGATGAAATTCGAGTATTGAAAGGGGTCATTTCCAATCGTTTCTGGATTAGGTTAGAGATCAATTTATACGCTGTGAGTGAACTGACTATGATGGACTATAATATAAAATATTTAGTCTAAATATCACAAAAATCAAAACGGCTTTTATGATTTTTTGTACAGACACCAGCATAACAAGCTATCCCAAACATGCAAATTTTCCCAATTTAACTTGAACCTGTACTTTTGTTAATAAAGTTGTAAAACTATCAAAGAAAAATGACAGATTGGGTTAGCTTGATGTATTTACTACTTTTTTAATTAATATTATGACATTGTCTCTTGTGACTCTTTACCTATCTAAAACATATCTACAAGTTTTATATTTTTTGGGAAAATGAGAGTCAATTATCTCTTGTGAGGTCTTAATTGATGCATAGACGAAAAATTCCTAGGATTCCAAAAAAAAAACATTTTTTTCTATTCCCAGAATTCGTCTTTGAAAATCATTTATTATCTGATATAAGAAATAAGTTGACCTTAGTAATGAGATAATTTTGTAAAAGTTGAAATCGAAACACTTTTAAGAAACTTGTGCAAATAAACTAACTTAAAACTTGTTTTTCTCGAATCCCAGGGATTTCTGTCAAGGCGTGCTTAATTTGTTGGAAATAGGGTCACTATCACGTCCTTCCAAGAATACGCCGATTAACCAATAACCCTGTTTTACTCCACGTTTATTAATAACTAAATAAATAGGGGGAAAAGCGTGTCGACAAAAGAAACCGGTATTATCAAAAGAACAATGGCTACTCTCCTAACATGCTTGGACTAAGAAAGTCTTATAAAACTTAACTTGACTGTACATATTATATCGTTTCCCCTACCTATTAATATAAGGGGTGTTTTTGTGAGAACATCTAAAAAATATCTTATAGTGTATCGTACATAACACAGCTTAGACGATGTACCTATCTTTTTACCCTACTGCCAAGAAAGGTTATGTATTTTGCGCGATTCAATGTTTATTTGTAATATTCTTTATTACCTCGTATCATCGAAACGACTGAACGGATTTCTACAATTAAGTTACCATTAATAAATAAATAAATAAATAATGCTGGACAATCCACACAGCATCATCTAGCCCCAAGCTAAGCAGAGCTTGTGTTATGGGTACTAGATGACTGATATACTTAATACAATACATTACATAGATAGATATTTTTGTTATTATACATAGCAAATACCCAGAACACCCGGAACAAATATTTGTAGATCGTACAAACATTTGTCCCAGGGCGGGAATCGAACCCGCAACCTCCTGCGTCGCAGGCGGACCTTCGCCCGCCGCGCCACATCGGTCGTCATACCATTGGATTTATCTTGGTAACCCAAGTGTCCCAGGATCGACATCAAGAAATAATGATATTTTGGGTGCCATAACTTGTGCTTCGACTTTTTTATGATATATGGTCATGTAGGTAGGGTACCTAAATAAAGGTTGCGAGGAAACTATTTGAAAAATGAAACTCCCTAAAATGTATGAATTAAAAAATTCATTAAAGGTAAGTCTTACCAACCGAGATAAAACTCCAATTTTTGTCACGTAAAAGTAAAATGTGAAGGTATCAAAAAACACGACTGCAAAAACAACTATTGTCATTTCAGGAAAATAATCTAGATTAAGTATAGTTTTTGCTAAGTATTGCCAGTGTAAACAATTGTAAAAATGTTTTTTACTTCAGAACATATCAATAAAATATCAATTGATATGTATATCCGCTCAAATATATGTGAACCCTGGATTTTTCTAAATATTATTCTCCATAAATTATTTTCCATGTAAGGATGCACTTTTAAATACTATCTAGTTTCACGATCTAGAAACGTACTTCAGCAATTAACTAACAAGAAGAGATAACTAAATAATAGTATTTTGTAAAAGAATTCAATGAAGCTTGATTGTAAACGGATTATTCCTATATATAATTATTGTGAATAAAGTAGCTCATACAAGGAAAAATAATTATTAATAAACCATTATTATTGATGATTGGTGCTGCAAACTTTAAAAAACTCCTGAACAGCAGGTACTTAGGGCTTAACAGTTTTTTTTTTATAATTTTGTAAAACTAGTTTACATATATAATGCATATAGACACGGTCAATGTTGCAAAATTTCTAGGAATTTCAATTCATAGCCAACTGACATGGAAAACTCAAGCAGAAGACATGTAAAAGTCTAAGTTCACTTGCATAATATGCATTATATATGTAGTTTATGAAAAAAGTTTACGTTCAGGCAGTATTGACAGCATACCTCAGTCTAGTTGTTTCTGTGTTGAGGTTTGGTATAATTTTCTGGGGCAACTGTAGCGAAAGAGAAAATATTTTTAAGGGGCAAAAACGCTGCATAAGATCTATTTTTAATCTTAAAGTGACAGAGAGCTGCGTACTTGTTTTCAAAAAATATAGTCTAGTAACTTTTGCTAGCCTATATACATATGTATATTAGAAATAGCCAATTTTGTTAATAACAAACAATAATTTATTCCCGACTTTGAAAAATACTAGAATTAGGAATACAACTTTAAGAACTTAATATGGGGATATGTTATGCACAAGTGGATACAAAACTACATTATTGAAAAAGAGTGTTATGTGTATGGCTCCTCTTATTTATAACTATGTACCAAAGTATATTAAAAACCAACCTTTAAGTAGTCTTAAAACGTTCTTTAAAAAATAATTCTTCAAAAATGTAACTATTCTGTATCAGATTTTTTAAATGATATAATCATAATATAAAAAGTCAATGTAGACTACAATGTCATAATATTAATTAAAAAGTAGTAAATATAATAATTGTAGCATAAGTAAATAAAATTTGGCATGCCATGGGGAGAATGTATAAGGATCGCAAACATTGTAACACCTAATTGTACTAATAACCTACATTCTAAGCAAATAAATAAATCTATCTATACCTACATACATGCAATCATATGGAATGCATAAGATAAAACTATTTAGTGATAGTAATATGCAATCATCCTGTGCCATCATGCCTAAGTGTAAGTTGGCATCTTTCCTTACTTAGCCTAAGTAGCTATTAGAGTGGCAGGGGACAAGATGAATAGCCGGCCGACAGACAGGTGAAGGAACTTTGTGACGTCACGGCTCAATTGCAGGTGTGCCCTTCTGTTTCAAAATATGGGCAGGTAACTCCCGTCACTGAGTCGTCTCTACGAAACAGTTTTCAACTTTCATTATTCATGATCGCATTTGGCCCCTATTTAAAAGACCATTATTAAAATGTCCCTAATGGGATCCAGCACTTCTTTGCTGGCACTAATGCGAGTTGTGAACAGTTCTTTTGTCCAGACAAAGGGAAAAAGCTATTTGCATATTCTCGACTGCTTAAAACTCCAACCTTACACACGCTTAACGGAGCAATCACTTTGCTAAAACTAAAATAAAATCAACTAACTATATTATAGTCTCTACTTGTAAAGACGTAGGTACCCTAGGAATTTTAACTTTTTTTTACGAACGCCAGGACCTTCCAACAAAGGGTCATTGGGACTTCATTATGTACATTTCGTCCGGTTAATTGTTGTTGCACGAGTGCTGGTGAAAGTTGGCCAAGTCTTCTGAAATGACTCATATTTGAACAAACAATATTCACATGTAAATTAGGGCGACCGGCGAACCCATAACTTTACTCTTAAAGTTTCTCTAATTAACTCTAATATATAGAGATGAATAAATGCACGAATTGCAAATACCACGTGTTATTAACTTGCACATTGAGCTTTTACCTATTGAAAGATTTATTCATGAGAATTACGGGTATATTATACCTAAATCAATGTCATAATGTTATACCTATCATTCTCGATGAGGAACTTATTAACGTTTGATTTGAATTAACCTTTAATTATTTAATTTAGGAAGTGTAGGTCAATTCTTCGCTCTTTTGTTTATCTGCTTTTACTACGACGTGACTCCAATTTTATTATCGCTATCGGATTCCTGTATTGCATGGCACGGCATGGCGGGGGCGGTGACGGGATTGTTTTGACGGGGAACGAGCCCTGGCGGGCGGCAGGGCTCTCGGCTTAGGAGAGTGGCAGCCCCCCGGCCGCGGCACGTATACCTGCGCGTGCGCCGCGATGCGCACCTCCGCTTCACCGCGCCGCGGAAACGGCAGGTAGCTCGCGCAAGCCGAACGTGGTTCAGTGCGCGCGTTCTCTCGCCGCCGCTGGTAGTGTTCGTGGTGCGCGTACGCTGGCGCGCTGTTCGCAACTATGGTTTCTACATCTTGTTGGTGAAGTGGTTTAAGCAGTGTACCCTTTCATATACGACATGTCCTGTGACAGGAGAACAAGGGCCGCGCGTTTCCTCGAGCTGCGGTGAGTTCTCGCAACGCCGTACCACGCTTCCCGTCACGACCGATTCACCGATCCTTTGTTGAAGTTGAATCCTCCGAGTGACGTGCATCCGTCTCTTTTCAACGCGTTCTACCTGTCGACTGATCGATTCGGATGGTTTAAGTGTTTGTGTTTTTATATCAGGTGTATCTGTTCCTGTAAGAATAGTTTACATTCACACAGCCATAGTACAGTGTTGTAATGTTCGAGCGTAATTGTCTTTGAAAAGTATGAAATACGTGCTATTGAGGATTATTTCTGCGATTACAATTTTTGCAATAACTCGAAATTTCAAGTACATAGTCATTAGTATTGTAGTGACCTTGACAACTAAGTTACGAAACCAGCGACCCGAGCACACGTAATGTCTAAGAAATTGGCGGTCACGATTTTCTTTCGTAACCTTAAGGTTCCCAGCCTTGACAATTTTCTTATCAGCTAACATTAATCGAAAAACGTAACTCTTTGGTTCTACGTTCATTGTATGAGTATACGCTCATGCAATGAACTTCCACTCACGCAAGGAAAAACTTTGAGAAACCTTTGACGTACTATTTTGATAGATTGCACCGACGACGTCGCTTTAACAGTTCCACCATTACATTAGTGTCGGTTGCGAGAGCACCTCATTTCTGGTGGAATGCAAGCGGTAGGGCAAGAGTGGCTTGGGCCAGGCGCAGATGTGGGGCGCGGGCGCACTCCCCGCCTCGCCTCCCGGCCTTGAAAGGCTCTTGACCAGGCCAGCGCCGCCGATGTCGTATTTATTGCAACCTCCACGATCCGTACCGACGAGGTTATTGACGCCTCGCGGCTTGATGCCTTCACCTCACTACTATTCTTTATCATGGGAACACTAGCAATGCCGAGTCGAGTCCGCCTAATGCTTGCCCTCTCCTTGTAGCGATTGTTCTCACGTCGATCTTGTTATAATGAATAACTACAATAGTTATTACGTCATTTGCTAAGCGAGTTTCCGCCTTTAAAGTTTGGTAGTTAACGACGTGAGTCACGCAACTGACACGCTTCACAATAAATCTGCAGCACACATTGTGTTGAGTGCGCAAACAAATACCTATAAGGTTTAGGTGCATTGTCCTTCTGTTAGTCAAAGATTTACGTCAGAGCTGCCCAGTAGACTGGTATTCTGAATGCGCACAGAGAAGTGCCTTTCATTGTCGCGAGTAATATTTATAAATACTGGTTTGAGCAGTCACAGGATCGATGCCCAGCAAGCCCTAGGTGAAGGACGGTTGTCTAGTCCCTCGCCCTTTAAAAACATTGCGTTTCATTGACAAAGAACATTTACTTGCGATGCTGATATGATCATACACTTACGATAAAGTAAATGGTTAATATTACCTAGTTACTTCTGGACTGATCTAGTATTTGGCATAAAGAAGCCAACTTTTGTAATTCGTTTCGTCTCTCATGTCAAGCATGAAACTTCTTTACCCGAAATAATTTGTAATATTGAGCACAACTTGAAATCATCACTACATTTACTTATGTTTAAATCTTGGAAACCAATGAGTTCAATCAGCTGCCTGTACCATATGGCGCCGAGATCCACACTTCATAAAGCGAATGAGGCCGGCGCATATGTTGCCGCTTTCACTCCCAACATCACAATCGATATTACGTATAGCCTCGTGCGTAGTCGCGAAACAAACCGGTGACAAAATCGAATTCTGCACTAAGTTTAGCTTTGCTGTTATTAGTTAAATACAACATATACAACTAAAAAAGTAGCAAACGCAGCCCGCGTTTGTTATTTTTATTCCAAGCATAAACCGAGAGCTGGATACATCTAATTGTTCCTTATCTGCCGCATTGTATTCCATATCAGCCTTATGAGCACTGGGTTAAGTTCAAAAACAACTTTACACACATTATTTTTACAGTCCAGTGAAAATGAAAGAATGATTGTATTTCATTATTTAAATGAAAGTACAGAAGCGTGCCATTAAAATGACGTAGTTTAATTAGTACAATAATAAAGCTTAGCGTACAGCCGCGTGGCTGGCAAAGCAGGAGGGTAGTTTTTGCCGACAGCAGCTGGTAACCCCAGCAGTGACTCACGTCCTGTGTGCCCCACTGCGAGCCGGGGTGCGTGTCGTTGACCCCACTCGCAGCCCCATGCAACACACATACGCACGCCACACAATTTATACATTGCCTTTTGTGCTCTCTATTATTTATAACGTTTTAGCTCATATTGTACATACATGCCCATGCTTTTTTCATTTGCACGCTCCCGGTTTATCCATTTTTGCATGGACAAGTGATTGTCATTCGATTCGGTACACACACACACACACACACACACATTCCATTCACTACACCAGGAAATCTTTTTGTAGGTACACTGGATCAATCCGTTTTTCATTTAGCAAAAGCTCAACAGCGTTATTACTCTTTCAGTCTCCATCGGTAATAATCATAGATATATTATTCGTATATTATTCTCACTAACGCTCCTAATATTACTCCAAAAAAAACCTTCTTGTTGATGATTTTGTAACTTAATCAAGAAAAATTACCTTACTTACCTAATTTATTTACTGCTCATACAATAAATGCACATTACCAGACCTTAGAAACCGTGTTAAAAAATTAACTCAACACAAATCATTGATCTAGTGTCGACATAAAGATACTTCTTAATTTATGTACAGCTTGAAACGAACGATCGCAGTGTTGTTTTTTTAGTGTGTGATATCAATTTAAGACCGTGATTTAAGCCAATCTATTTTAAGCTGTGGGCAATATTACTGGCAGTATCACAAGGTGTACTTTATCAGTATTATTTGAAGTAGAAATGTATCGGGAGTGACATTGAAGTTATGGTCGATACCCGCGAGGCGTTTGATCCGGCCACCACCGCGCCTCATACCGGTTTCCAGCAAGCCGAGACGGCATTGTTGATCCTTCCACAGAAAAACAAAATGAAACAATCTGTTTTTTGTTCCACGCTCTGAGCTGGCTTGCTATCTTCACTAGTGTTACCATTTCGTTTGAATCTTGGTTGCAAGTCGACAACTTTGCTTAAAAAGATTGAATATATATGAATTTATGTTGAAAAACAAAGTTGGATGGCATTAGTGTTCACGGAAGCGACTGAATTCTCGTCATCAACTTGGGTCACGCTTCGTTGACGCGATTTGCTTAGCAAATAACGTTGTTTCCTGCCCACATAATATTTAAGTACGAACTTCACGTGCTCCTTCAAGCTAGCAACAACAACTTAAGTCTGAACTAATCTGTAGCTAGTTTTTACAACCCGTTGTTTTTTGTTAATATCGAATGAATAAATGCTTTGTTACTTAAATCGCTTCACCCATAAGATGCTTTAACATTTGAAAATCGTTTCAGTAAGTATTATTTCGTGCAAGTTGGACACAGCTTAATAATTTAATCTTTTTTTCTTTTGTTTGTGGTACGAATGTGCATGAATAATTCACGTCGTCGCACCCTCGCCCAGTCAGTCCCCGTCCTCCAAGTTGCTGGAGTTTCATAGGTGCTACTATAGAAACCAATGTTTTCGTACGCCTGTGTTTATCTCGCCTACTCAAAACTTTCCGGAAAAGCTGAAAAGCTCATACGATCTGAAATCTATAGAGAATGTTTTTATTTGCATTATCTTCATCTTCAAAGTGTTCATATTGATATTCAGTAAAGCTTAATCAATGAACCTGCAAAACTGAGGAATCTTATACTGTGTTAAATTGGGTCGAAGTGATAAATTCCACAAAAAGCATTCCGTTTTTAAATAATCCCTCAACCGAAAATTGCGGTCGCCGCTGGCTCAGACACAGACGAGGCTTGTAACATTCCTGAGGCACGAGTATAATGTGCCTCTAACTCAAAGACTCGCTTATTTGCGCACACCACTTGAAAAGCTTTCCTACCAGTTTTATGTGCAAGTCGAAAACGTTTTTAAACTTTTAGCTGCGAGTGGAGTACAGCAGATTTTGAAAGAAATGTGCCCTTTAGACGAACCTGTGTAACTACAACGTAAAACTTGGAATTTGATTACTTTCTGAAATTTTGGAAAAGAATAAATGGTACTAACCTATTGGCTTTCCGCTTTTACTCAAATATGCAGTGAACTCCTGCGTGGAAGCTCTAGTCTAATATTAAAATAAAATCAAATAAGTAATACAAGCATCGTAATTACATAGTCATTACATTTAATCGTAGCCATGTTATATTCTTGTGGTGTTACAAATGTTTAGACACTCCACTATTTTTCGAAAGCTTTCTTTAGTAAACCTTTTGCAAGCGCTATTATATTCTAACTCAATATTATCTTATTCATTCGTCATTAGATATACATTAGGGATGTTGTCCAAAGAAGACATTGCTAAGTTTCTCATTGGATTTCTTAGACGGGGACTCATTCAGTGGTGCTAAAGGCATTTAAAAGCGGAGGGTGTGCTTATCTTTGGAGGGCGGCGCCGCGGCGCAGTCGGGGTGTAGGGTGGCTTTGTTCCCGCGCCGGCCTTCCAGACCACTTAGAAGATTGCTCGGCTTTGTCTTCGCACGATACTTCTTTATACTCCGGGTCTCGCCTTCAATTTGGGTTTTAGATTTATTTACACCAGCCCCTGTTTAGTTCGCACGATTGGACTGAAAATCGGAATCTTCTCGCGCAGTGATTTAACGTAATTGAGTGTTGCCATTCATTTTACCTTTCTTTAGATACTAAACAAGGTACACTGATGTATCTTAGTTCTAGTTGAGTTCCATCAAAGTATTTTTAAATGTAGTGCTGTGTGTAGTAGTACGTTCTTCTTACAGCAATGCACATCATAGGTAATTCAGATGATATGTTAAGGCCGGCCTACACACTGTTCGACGACGGCCTTGTTCAAATTGTTTTTGCCTTCACCATATTGTTATAAGCCATTGTGTACTAAAGCTGAGCTAATATTCGATGACCCAGATAAGCCATTGGTTATCCTTACTAGCTTCCTTATTTGCTGACAAATGATATTCCTGTGTGTTTTACTAGTATGACCTCTGACCCAATTATTGTATAGTAGCGCTGAAGAAACTTTATTCAACATTTATTTTAATTGCCTTATTAGGTTTTTTCTCCGTCATGTCTGTATAGGCCGGGTACAGGTGTGGCAGCGAAAGCAGCGCTCCCTTGACACGCTACGGCGCGCGCGCATTGCAGTCAAGGCCCTCGACTGCTGCGCATGCGCTCGACCCGACAAAACGCACTCCCACTTGAACAAACCAGCGTCAATCACAACTCGAAGACCCAGATTTCTAAATTCAATTATTGACCATCATCGTAATCATCAGCAGCAAATTTGTAATGCTTAAACAAACGATATAATAATATCAATACTCGTGGAATCGAAATCAACTCGTAACGTGACGTTTCTATAGCTGGATTTTCCATATGTCTATAGTATATAAATTAACTTTACCTGTTTGTTACTTACGTGACTAACCACATCGTGTACAACGTCAATGGTTGCCTTATTTAGTTAGAAGTCCTTGGACGAGATAGCGTTTTCCGTTCAAATTTCCAAAAAAAATGTACGTTAGAAACAAAAATATTTTTAGACGATTATCTTCTGTGATATGTGTGACCATGGCACAGCAGCTTCATTATAATATGGCGAAGTCAAGGCATCCTTGACACGAGGAGCGCAGTGCACCGCAGTATGCACGCGCCGCGTCACATCGCCTCGTTATGTAATCATCACCCACCACTATCGTTATTCAACACCTCTTATATCATTCAACTTGTCGACTAATGCACCGCGACGGCATACACACCCGATCACACATAACAACACACACTTCATAGTGTCACAAAAACTTCAATAGTATCAGCAGGAAATGACTTTTACTTTAACGGTAAAGTGTACAAGTTTCCTAACTTCGGATACCTAATACTATAGAAATAGTCCAAAAAAATGTCCAGTATTCGGGGCCAGGGAAACCGCTAAGTAGGATTTTCCTTGACACAAGGCCCAGTTGCAACGCGGCAACCGATACAAGGTTGCACCGACATGCCCTAGCGATTATTTAATTGTTATTTAAACCAGAGACAGTTCATTGGCGTGATATCGAAGACTATGGACAAGTAAACCAAGTGAAGTAGAAAAATCGCTACCTTATCAAGGTGACGCAGTTCGTTTTTAGGTTAGCACTTACAACACTGTTACCTGTTTTCTTATTCAGTTTAGTAATCCTATAAATCCATCAATATTTGTCGAACCGATACCTAAGCTAAGGTTTACTTAAGTACAGTTCACTGCCTATACCAACTAAACTATGGTATGGAATTAGTTTTAACTCTCAGGTGCCAATTTCGAAACAAGAAAGGATTTACAAAGTAGTTGACGGTTCGCAAACATTTGGAAAGTATGTCTACTGAAATTATTACTGTTAAAAATAAAATAAGTAAAGGCCACGTTGAAATTAAGCGCATACCTCCAGATGGCACGACATCGTTCGGTGACTCTTTCGTAAGATGACCCCAGAATCGAAGTCGTCGCTTTCTACAACTGTCACGAGAAATGTTTAAGTGTTTTCATGCTGTTGAGCCTTAATTTTTAACACACACCTACTTGCACATAATACGTAGCTTATATTGATGATTTTTGAGGTGAAATTGTTTGAGCTATATCCACGCTGATCATGAATTAAGTAGGTATTATCTTATTTACGATATCCTCTTCACTTCGCCAATTAAGCAGTGTCTGACATCGTATCGTTTTAAATTCTGTTAAATAATAAATGTACATGCTGTGATTCAATTAACAATTAATCCTCCCATCCCCGTTTGTTCAGTATTCAATTCAGTTTCGGACCAACGTTTCAATTTCGCATGTAGATGACAGTTTTGTTTGCGTTACAAATTAAAATGCCGGCAATCAGGGTTTTATTTAATACTTGACTATCGATTGATAAAAGTACATTATGTTCTGGTGTAATTCCATTTAAAAGTTGAATACTGCTACTCTAGAACTAGTGTTTCCTCAATTTTTCTTGGTACGGCGTCTTGCTAGTCAACAACTTCATTCACACTTTGATTTGACGCGAAGGTGTAAACAGTTCTTTGCTTGCCAGAACTTAGTTGTAATCATCCCGTCTTTGTTTGCAAAGTCACACCCCCGATTCAACTATGTTCCTTTGCATTAAACTAACCTTCAATAAAGAATCCACGTTCAATCATATTATTATTCAGGTATGTACTTGTAAGGCTGTTTAACTACATAATTCCATTTAATTACGTTTTGCTTCAATGATTTGTGTGCAGAGAATCCTTCTAAGCTAAGGTTTTGTGTGTTATCCTAGCAAAATCTAACACCTTGTGTTATATTAATGCTCGAGGATTAACTTGTCTGTACTAAAGTTAAATTAGCAAATACTACAGCTGATATAGGATTTAAGTACGTTACCTAGACTGTAATTCGCGACACCCATGAATGGTTCTGTTTTAGAGCAAGCACAAGATTTAATATTTACAATAGTGACACAGACCGCACGTCATTCGGGTAGTTCATTGTTCGCGCGTTGGCACACGCTAATGTTGTCGGCCTAGCAACGTTCTCTTCTAATGTTCCATTCACCTCTCACCGAGCGTGAACGGTTATGTTGCATTAGACTACACCCGGCAACGTTTATTCACAAGTTTTGAAAAGTCTAAAGATTTCTGCAACTCTAGTTATACCCCTCGATGCGGCGTGTAGCCGTTTTCCCACGATGCCGAGTGACGTTCCTATTGCAAAGTGATATCACAGCTATTTTAGTAGCACATGATTTTATTAACAAATTGTCCGTGAGAATGTCCATGCGCTGAGTACCCGGTATAAAATTGCAATAATTCCTGGTAGATACTTTATATATTTCCTTCGTAGAGTTGCCACGTCATGGTCAGCTTGTGGTTAAGCTCAAAAACACAATGTTATTTCAAAATTGGACCAGGTGGAAAACCTGTTGGTTATTACCACATACTTTTCCCATGTATTTTTGAAAGGGTAAAAGACACATCTCACACATGTGTCTATTTTAGGGTTGCAAATACTGTTCGTTCGGGCGTTAGTACGCACGTGTTGCAAGACGTCACAGATCGACCGGTCACGTGTCCCCTTTGTTTGTTTACTGTCCGCCTCGTGAACTCGCCAGATTATATCCAGCTATCGGTCAAATACTAACAGATGCTCTGCTAAATATATTGAAGTAGCCGTCCATTCGGTTGGCTAACACATATTTAAAAATTAGAGCTCTTTTCGCCTTCAATCATGGTTTTTTTTTTTGAGGTCAGCTTGACGCAGTTTCTTGGGGTACTACGGGTTGGGGGATCAGAAATCTGGCTTGTATTTTTTATTCCAAATCATGAGTATTTTATACTTGTTTCAAACTATTATAGTCTTTCGAATATTCAGCTTCGCATGTTCGTAACTTACATTAAACAAAACAAATGTGAAGGTCTCCAGTTCTGTACACTTGTGAATTGGTGGCTGTGGTTTCTAAATACAATTCAATGAAAATATAAGATCATTCAACTACAAAATGAATCATGCTGATATATTCCCACCATCACGCAATATTTTAGTGTTCTACCAAACAACGGTTTTGGTACGCAGTACCTAGTCAAGAGGCGGCGCAACGTGAGGGGACGCATTCACTGCCTTTCACTTCCCGCTTTTGTCATGCAGCCGCTCTAGGCGACGGAAAGGCAGACGGCCTTGTAGCTTGCGTACCTTCTAGGCGTCCCTTCCCATCCTACTTAGATTGTTCACAAAACCGCGTGTGAGCCACTAGCCCTGCAACACATGATCAACCAAAACCACTGACAATATTAATAGTTGACTCACGTATCCGATGAAATCGAGTTAAGAAATAGCTACACAGGTTGCTAATGAACCCCATGGCCCTTTTATTGTTTTTTATTGTTGTTAATACTTAACAGTTTGGTATAACACAACACTTTATGCGTCCTTCAATGACATCATCCTCAATTGTCACTCTATGTACGAATCAAGCGCGCGTGCCCATTTGCAATATTGTGATTGTGACGACGACGTGGCCAATATTTGGAAGTTGTTTCCAAACCAACAAGCAATGTATTTAATTAAGGAATAACCGAGCAATTACATGACATCACGACTGAGGAAAAATAAATAGTAATTAAAATAAATGTATTAACAAGAAGCGATCATAGAACATTCGCATGTGTTAGAACGAGGTTCCATGGCCGTATTAACCTTGGCTTTTGAGCGGTGACTTTCACGGTTAGACGGCCGGCGTTACATAAGATGCGCGGGTACTCCGCCGACGCCCGGCATCTGCTGTGACGACACCACCACTCACCGGTCACTTGGAAACCGGTTTCCTCGAACTTTGACAATACATTTGTATGACGATCTATTGCTGGATCCATCCGCCAGGAAATGATTGCTTCAGCATATTTGATGTAATAATGAGTAAAAAAGTGTACAGAGTTAAGTAATATCATCTACAAGGTTCATCTTGTGAAAGGTTCAGTTTGCATTATTTTTTTCTGTTGAAACTTTTTCCAAGATTTTTTATTCAAGACTAGTAGTCATAACTTTTATGTTGAACAATACTGACATATTTCATCTCCAAACATTTGTCAGGTCGGTTAAGTGTTTTTATTAAATTCATAACACCCACCGAAGACTGTATTCACCTGACTTAAGCAGGCACTTTTATTTAGTTCATGTGCTTATCAGTTATATCTTCTTCCTCAGGTACAAGAGCGGGGTGCGCTCAGTGAGGGGCGGGGGCGGGGGCGGCGGCGGCGGCGGCGCGGAAGAGGCGCGGCGCGGCGGCCTCAAGGCGCTGCCCAAGCGCGCCCGCACTCGCTGTAGGGGCATGAACATGGGGCAAAAGCTGTCCGGCGGAGTAAAGTCGGTGTCGCGCGAGAGCACGGCGCCCTTCAAGGTAAAAAAAAACCATCGCCCTTAAAACTAAACATCTTCCCATCTTTTTTCCATCAGGAATTTTTTAGTACCAGCATGGAGTCTAGATTTGATATAAGTGCCGAACTGCGGGTGTAATAAACTCTTATGCACAACTAACAAAAGACCATCAAGACGACAAATGGCCAAAAAATTTCCTACATTTGTTTGACTCATGTAATGTTATTTGTTTCACAGGCGGTAGTTGCGCGCGAGCTGGCGCCCGAGCCGCCAAGGCCCGCGCGCCTCGACGCGTTGCTAGACGCGCCGCCCGCGCACCCCGAACTGCAGCTGAAACACGCGTGGAACCCAGATGACAGGTATGACAAACAATCAGAATTACGATCTAACAAGAGGCTTACAAAACACCCCAGGATAAGATTGTCCAAAAGCACATTTTAGAAAGTTGCCATTTATTGACTGTACGAGTATCATTTATCCACTGACTGACAGAAAACATCTCAATATAATGTACTGTTGTTATAATAGTTAATCGTAATTATTATATATCTGTGGAGGCTTGTTATTAGCAACTTAATTATATATTTTTGTTACAGACCTATCATGTTATTAGTCTGTAAGCCTTCTTAAAATAAACAAAATAAAATAAAACTGCTTATGACAACGAATCCTGGCTTGCTGAGTATGTCACTGAGCAAGCCAAGATTCTCTCGCAACACAAAAGTTATGATATCAGATATACCAGATTATTGCAATAAATACTAATTTGAAGTCTTTACGTTCCAGATCACTCAACATATTCGTAAAAGAAGAGGACGCGTTAACGTTCCACCGACACCCGGTTGCCCAAAGCACAGACTGCATCAGGGGCCGGGTGGGTTACTCGCGGGGCCTGCACTGTTGGGAAGTGGTGTGGCCAGCGCGGCAGCGAGGGACGCACGCAGTCGTAGGGGTAGCCACAGCACATGCGCCTCTACATTCTGTCGGCTACCAGAGCCTAGTAGGTGCCACAGACCAGAGTTGGGGCTGGGATTTAGGCAGAAATAAGGTATATTAGTGTTGTAATTTATCTTAAGCTGGGCCAAGTCTAGGGTGAAAAAAGGATATGACTTTTGCTGCATTTGCTCTACATCCAAGCAATTCTTTAGCCCATTCGATTATATCTCTTCAAGTAGCCGAGTACAAACTATTTAAAGTTCTTAAGCTCCAGCAAACACCAATGCAACAACAATGACTCACGAAACACTCCTCACATTCCAGATATACCACAACGTAAAAGGCACAGTGGGCAGCGGCACGACGTACCCGGCGCTGCTGCGGCCAGACGAGCAATTCCTAGTCCCCGACCGACTGCTGGTGGTTCTCGACATGGACGAGGGCACTCTCGCCTTCTGTGCCGACGGACGGTACCTCGGCGTGGCGGCGCGAGGGCTGCGCGGCAAGACGCTGTATCCCATCGTGTCCGCCGTGTGGGGCCATGCAGAGATCACCATGAAGTACATCGGAGGGCTCGATCGTGAGTGTACAATCTTCATGTCTATTTATAAACAATTGTTGTAGTAAGCAGCTTATTATTTACCAGAAGCTGGTGCCAGTCATTCTCCTCAATATGTTCTGAATAGTGAATCTCCTTTTGCTATCGTTTGTAGATAGACGGATGGTCATTTCTTACCTTAGGGCTACCGTCTTATCCCTGTCACACTAAGTCGCTCGGTATTATCATAATGTGGCAAGAATATTGTGATGGTGCTTTTCTAATCAAGCTTTTACTTTCTTAATATTGGAGCATTTATTCTGATGACTGTTTAGGGAATCCTTGGCATGTCTCATAGAGCAAGTCATCATTTCAGCTAAATATATCCACTGCGGGACAAAGGCCTCCCCCAAAAGATTTCCACAACGATCGGTCCCTCGCTGCCTTCTTCAATCGGATTACTGTTCGACGGTTCATCAAATCGTCATTCCACGTTGTGTCGGACGGGTCTACGCGGTCGCCACACAAGAACTCTTTCGCCCCGACGGCAAACGGTTCTGTGAACAATGTGGGGGCCACCAATTAAGTTTGTCAATTCTTCGGGCTTTGTCGGTTTTAGTTCTCTTGCGGATCTCTTCATTTCTGATTGTTCCCGCAGAGAAACTCCAAGCATATCTCTTTCCATGGCCCTTAACCATCGCCAACAAATCAAACGTGAGAGATGTACTTGCCGTTGATGTTGATGCCGAGTCCTTTCCAGTCCAGAAGATTGAAAAAGTCTTCCAATACCGCGGTGAACAGTTTCGGAGATATCACATCTCCCTGTCTCACGCCTCGCTGGTCTTGGATAGGTTTGGAGCTTTGGTCTTGGATATGAACTGACATATGGTGGCGTTTTGGTACAAACACTTCACCACTTCGATGTATCGATAATCAATCCTACCGATTTCGATATCCTACCGCCGACAGCTCAACCGTAGTCCCGTTAGCACCGCTTTGTCATTTATAAGCTGTTTTAGAACCACAATAAACTCGTTCAGGCTGACGTTTGGATGTTATTTGTGTAATGTTGCATTAATCTGACTCTTGGGTCTTTTGCAGATTGCTTTCAGGCGACCATGTTGTCGTGTATAACTGTCCTCAGAACTTCTCGAGTTATCCCGTAAGCTCAGTTTTGGATGACACGATCCTCACGTCATTGGTATTCAGTTTCGTTAGCTGGCTCTGCCCTATAGACTTCTTCTCGCGAACACTTTTGAGCCCTTGTCTCGCTCAATAGCCTCTTTGATACGATTAGTATTAAAGGGGCGAGCGTCGCGAGTCTGAGACTTGGAGATCTGCCTGTTGACCCGCCGATATTTTAGGCATCCTTCGAAGACTGCAGAATAATTCCGCGTCTTTCTTCCATAGGCTGAGACGCCTGAGACGTTTTATCTACTTTTATACAGTCGGTTTTAAAGAACTTGTTACTGTAATTGCCGTTAGCTATCAGATCGTACTTTAAAATGGCTTCGAATAGGCATTCGAAGCTCTCGGGGTCATCAGTCGAGACCATCCAAGGTTCACTTTGATATTCAATGTGCCTTAACTTCCAGTGATCGCTTCCGGTTTTAACCGCAATTCATAGTCCCCATTAAATATTAGCCTCTTCGACATGATGAAATTGTCACATATGTCTCGTTATTGGTTCCACCATTTGGAATTATCCAGGTCCACTTTCGGTATTCAGCATATAGAGTCGGAGTTAGAGCTCATCTCCGCTTCCTTTTGCCCATTTTCAAATGAATGTTGGAATTCCCCATGACTTAGAACACTCTAAGTCTTGGTAGTATGCTTGGATCACCTTCAATGAAAACCCTTTTGGTTTTTCGAAGTACAAGAAACGCTACCGTGGTCACAAGCGGCTTGTGGGCGATAAACCCGATACCACCTTGGGATAGTTGGTCGCTCTCTTGAAATAGAGAAAGTTACTGGATTCAAGGACTTCAGATAATACCATCGTAACTTGCTCAACTCTCCCTTCAGTTCTATTACCTTCTCGTTGGTCCGCAGAGTACGCGTGTTATATGTAGCCAGGGCCACTCCGCTAATGATCTTTCTCGGAGATTCCTAGCACCCCCGCCCCGCCGTGATCATGGCCACTGCCGTAACTCGGAATAGCAAAGCATGGGATTCGGGGCCGTTGCGTCGTTGTAATCATCATAAGAGGAGGGGGTTACCGTAATCACCACGCTTGGCAGGTGGGTTGGACGCCCATGGTATGAATGTGGTGGTCACGGCACATAAAGCAAGTACATTCTTTATAATATAACATTGTAGGAAATCGAATGTGTGAATTAAGTTATGGAGATATCTTAATCCATACATTCAGGGAGATGTGAGAGAGTGCTGATAATTACATACACCAAGATCTCTTCATAAAACACTGACCTTAGTTTGTTTCGATATCTCTTCTCATATAGTTTAAAAAAAAATTGTTTGAAATGAAAACGTGTTTGTTTCACTTAAACGATCTATTTAATCGATTTATCGGTATCAATGTGGAATATGTTCAACTGAGACGTTAATCAGTCTGTCAGTAGTCTCTGAACGTCGTCGGTCAGTAACAGGATTACTACGTTACAGAAGCAAAATCCACTTAACATCCCATCCGGTTTGATTGTATAGCTGCTCAATTGACCATGATACAAGTAGGATTATGTCACAAGTATGCAGCGACGCTGATCATAAAAACGTACACTCAAACGTACGACAAAAGATGATCGGGCTATTAGTGACGTTGTTGTTCTGTTTGCAGCCGAGCCGCTGCCGCTGATGGAGCTGTGCCGGCGCGTGATCCGGCAGCGCGTGGGGCGGCCGCGCCTGCGCTCGGCCGCGTCGCGCCTGGCGCTGCCGCCCGCGCTCACCGCCTACCTGCTGTACCGCGCGCCCTAGCACGACGCCCGGCCTCCGCCAGACACGACCGACACCGAATAGATTCCTCATTTTCATCGCTTGAATGTACTTAACCGAGCGGAGTAGGAAGGTGCCGCGATATCACAAGTTTAGTGGCATGCCGACATTATCACCGAACGGACGTTGGCCGACTTTCTTTTTGTGCTGCACCGGACACTGCCAGCGGAAACCCCGCTCCGAACGATCCTGTCGAGTCCTAACCGATCAGTGACGCCGCAGTATATAGTGACTCGACACCTTTACGGGTAGCGGTAACTTTTACTTCCATATACAAATACAAGGGGTACAAATAAAATATATTATAAAGAAAATGTAATAGGTCGAGTCTGTATTTATATGTACGCACGGTTTTGTCCGATTTACGAGTGTAACACCAGAAAGGCGATAGAACTTTATGAAGAACTCTGATTAATTCTGACATGTTAGCTTTTAGTGGCAAAGTGTCGCGGTGAGCGTCGAGTGAACAACAAACATTTTATACGTCTGTGCGGATTGCGTTGAAACAAATAACTGATTCCAACATAGAACATTGAGTTCATCGCAACTCGATGCCGATCGCGATAGCGGCACTGAATATATACAAAATGTAATTTATTATAAGCACACAAGAAATCTGTAATCATTAGATTTAGTTAAAATTGTTTTTGGCACCCCCTCCCGCAATGATTCCAACGCGAATACCCCTACTTTTATTTTAACGTTATCTGTGATAATTTTACTTTAATGACAAATTGAAATCAGCATACATTTCTCTGAATTCAATGCATTATACTTTCACATTAATTCATACGTTGGATGTCGATTTTGGAACCTCAATTAGTAGTGATGACGGGTTAGTGAGCTGTGACCCATTTTGTTTTTTGAAGATTATATGGTGGGCGACCATGGTACTGTTCTGTTACCGACTAAAGTGGACAATTATATACGATAATATTTATAAGATAGATGTGGCATTAAATAATGCCAAAACTTGTGTTAATTAACATTGTTCAACTTTTTATGCAAGCCACATGAATAAAGCCATATTGATCTCTTAAAAGTACGTTCTCTGCTGCGAACAGCCTTCGGTTAAATGTTCTTAGCAGAGAAACGTATTTGACTTGTTATTAAATAATTTAGAATGAACAACTTCAAATTATAATAACTCACGAGCCTCGGCAATTACTAATAAATGTTAGAGATGTCATTGTTGTTATAACAATTACATTACGGCGGGCCGTGTCGCACGCGGCCCGCGATAGGCCAGTGTATCGTTGGCAATCTATTTTATAGCTCATTAAGCGACTGGTTTACTTTTAGTTTAATCTATGAGTTAAATGTTTTAATTCCTATTGTAAAAATGTGTGAGTGTGTATTGTATATATTATACGACGCATCGCAACCACAACTATGTGTCACCAGGAATATTTAGCTGTAATATTTTGGAGCAATTTTATTTCATTACTAGGTTATTTAGACTGCGTATTTGCAAATCAAGTCTCCACAATGTCTTCTTTTGCGACTATTAGACTTATAGGTGTAATTCCATGAATTCATGAAAATAGTATTTTTCAAAGCACTATAAACAATTTGTCAGCCATTTTGATCCAATTAGTTGTATCGTAACCTTTATAAAAATGTGTAAGTACTTCCATTTTAATAAGATTTTTTCATATGTAGATTGTACGGCAAGGTAGACATCCCAAGTGGAGCTCACTTTTATATGAAGTTAATATTCACATTTTATCTCCATCTTAAATGAATATTGTACATTTCACAGTAAAGTCGGTATTTACGCGCGGCGCGGCGCGACGCGTTGCATTTTAATATTAGTTGCAAGAGTTTTATGTGAATATTGACTGACTGTGAGAATGACTATGATAAACTGCCAAATGCGACAAGTGTGAATGTGCAGCGGTGTTGTATGTGAGTAGGAGAGTCAAACTAACGAGGGCGCGCGTTGTCCACGCGTGTCTGTGTGGCGCGCTCAGGCGCGGTACACGCATATTTTTCGTTGAGTAAGAGATATAATCATAATATAAAAAAATACACCAAGCTCGATGTATTGTCGATAGTCTTTTATGGTAAACCTCTCGAAAGGACCAACACTTTCCTATTTGAACACCCAATTTAAATTGTTTTATGTGGATAATGTTTAACTCTGTCTCCCTCACTTCTATCTACATCCTCAACATACGGGGTTTACTACAAAAGATTAGTATAATTATTAGCAACAAATAACCATGTGAACTCTATGAATCGTCAAATTTAGTCCTGTATATATTAAATTTTATCATTTTTGCGGTGTTTAATGACTTTATTGTAAGTGGAAATGCATTTTAGTTTTATAAGTTGTAGGCAATATTTTTAAAAGGTCATTTCTAATGGATAACTGCGATTGACAGTCGAATCTCTTAGATACAATGATTAAAAAAAATAGGAAAAACGATTGGAATAATAAATATGGTTAAGAAAATAATAAATGATATAAATTAAAATCTTTTTATTATTGATTCTTTATCCCTAGTTTTCCGAATATATCACAATTTCGAAACAAATTTCATGAAGGCCTTGTAGGACGGACTAAACACGTATTCAGATATCGGTTTATTATGACGTCTGCTGACAGATACAATTTATAATTTCAGAACGAACATAATCAACTTAAACTATATCGAGTAAAACATTACGAAATCACATAAAACTACAATACTGATGTCCGTTTCCGCTAACAATAGGAAACACCTAAATGTACGCCAATCCAAGATAAAAGATGATGACATGAAAACCCTACAGTGCAACAATTGCACAGTTGGATTTTTAATTTAGCTTCATTCAATTTAGGTGTCACCTACTGTTAGTGAAAACTGGCATGATTAATATATCATAAGAACTACATAAATTAAAACTTATACATATTCAGCACATTTGCAGTGGATACATGCCTTCTTTCCCGAAGGAGTAGGCAGAGTTGTACTATTGGTGTCCAAAAGTCAACTGGATCTATAATTCTCCAGACATTTGCGATTAATAGATCAAGACGTATACCTTTAGGTTAGAAATGTATTTAGTAGAACTGAAACATCTTCCAAGTCCATGGTAAAAGCAAAATAATCAAGATGTCAGTATCGTTGCTCAATCGCAAAGTGTGTGGTGTTCAACGATGGTGTCGTCACTTATAATGATGGTGTTCTCTTCTGCGAAGTCTTGAGGCAGGTCTATTTGCGCCGTCAGTTCTTGCAGACCGCCTATGAGTTCGTTTAGCGAGCCCTGTTAAGAAAGAGCAAGTTATAGATAAATGATATAATGTATGACTTTCTGAAATCCATTGATAAGCCATGAAGCGAACACAGAATCGGCGGAAAGAACAATACACAACAGTCTTTGAGCAACACAAGGAGAATAAAGTTAAGTCTAAAAGCTACAGAGGGATCGGCCTGGATTAGCCCTTACACTGCTTTACGGAAATTTCTGTCAGAAAGAAGTTCTTCGTTGCCGATAGTTGGGTTATTTGGACTGAGTTAGTATATAAGTTTATTTAAATCAATAAACTGTGTTGGTACACACCTTAGTTTCTTTGAAGTCGGCAATTTGTTCATCCATAGATTCATCTTCTCCAGCAAACTTCTCTGTTAATACTTTCAAGTGATCCGGTAGTAGGGAAGTATCCAGCTCCCCATTTGATTCATCTCGGATGACCCTACGAAAGTAAACATAAATAAGTTACTTTAACGTATGAAGTATGCATACTATACAGGGTGGAAGGTAAATCGACTCACAACCTACTTTTTCCAATGTTTTTTTTACTTAAAATAGTATAAAATCATAAATCATCCATCAAACTTCATCATAGAAAATCTCATCGGATTACACAGAAATCAAGACATTTTACAGTTAAAATTAGAATAAACAACATCAGTGAAAAATCTAAAAATTAGAAAAAGCCGCCGACAAATTTCTTCGCTGAAGGGTCCAAAACCATGTACGGAACCCATGGTATCAGGTTGGGCGTCAATGTCCCTTCCACCCTTTATATAATATGGCATCTGGTTTCCCACACAAGAGTACACGCGTGGCCAATAGTAAACCATAGTAACATTTCGCCTCGGGCTTCCAAGGTCACCTCATCAGTACCGCAGGCGCCTTCGAGTAGTACGTGAGTATTGGCGTAACAAATGTGGGTATAGTCCCCGGCACGTAACTTGGCAAGAGTCGTTAGTCGCTGGCAAGTCGTTTTTTTAGGTCTCTTTGGTAGTCAAGCGGGACGCGGGGTATGATGAGATAGCGTCAATCCGAGCGCGCGATTGGTGCAACAGTCGACTGTTGCCTCCCGAACTCCCGATTACACTTGCGTGCACGAAAGTTGTACCCTTTGTTTTTGTTGTGTTTATGTTAAAGAGTTATTGTTGTTAAATTTAGTTTTTGTTACGAGTTGATATTATTGTTGTTGTTTTAAATTAAAAAATTAAATTTTTTCGCATACTTTTTGAGTATACTTTCCTCGTATGCATATTATTTATAACTCCCAATAAACTTTACGAATTCCACTCCCTTCTTCAACTTTCTTCTAATCAGATATTATTAAATATAAATGATGGCAATAACCATAAAATAATGACGATCAATAAAAGTCACCACTTTTTTGTTCCACTAAGTGCACGATGCGCGAACTTACCCCCACTACGCCAAAACCTTGCCAACTTACGTGCCGGTGACTTTAAGTATCTTTTATGTTTAATTATAGAGATAGAGGTTTTTTTTTTTTTGGAATGGGCATCTCGCAGTTTATCCTTCAGGGATATTTACTGCTCAACCGAACTTTCCTGTGGGGGGCTTAATTAAAATTAAGGCCTCCAGCCAGGCATACAAAACTTATAAGCTAAGCGACTATCGCTAAGGGCACCCCCTGCGGGGTACGAACCTCGGCTTAGGACGTCGCTGAAGAGGACAGCAAGGGACAGGCTGGATCTGATTGTTCCATTATTTAGGGACATTTTAAACATTAATCGGCTCAGCTTCGCGGGCTGGCTCTAGCAAAGGGTCGGGAGGGGGGCATCGACGGGGTCGTCGCGACGGGCCTTTAGAGATAGAGGGTATAATATATTGGTTTATTATTATTGTTGGAAAAATAGGTATATATTAGTATTATATACGTGCTTTTTGTAGGTTTTTACATCCATCACAATGGAAGACGAACGATCGCAGAAGTGATTTTTTTTGTTTTCTTTTTTTGTCTCTTATTCCTATTTCATAGTTCCTACTAAATCTCATTTCAGTCAGGGTCCTGGTGTCTTAAAATACAGGCCTCGCGGCTTAGTATAGGTACCAGTCTCCCCACAAAAAAAAAGTAGTATATGGTAATTAAATAGGCACCAGTATCTCACAAATAAAAAGAAATATAGTAGTATATGGTGATTAAATGGCCATCCTGTATTTTACATTAAAAAAATATTTTGTGATTTTAAAATGAGCTACCAGGTAGACCGCGCGTGCAGTCGCGTAATAAAAGTGGCGCGTGTACTCCAGCGTTAATAGAGTAGGGGAGGCTTTAATAGTATGCTACAACATAGCAAGGTGAAATAGGTACCTAAACCCCACATGGCAAAGACTATAGATGGCCATGGATGGACACGATAACGGCGACTGTTACTGGACATTGCTACAAGCTACTGAAGTAGTGTCGTGTTACTTGAGTATCCTACGCCGCGTGTACTCCGCGCCGGTGAGCACAGTGAGCGTGGCGAGCGAGGCGGCCGGCGCCAGGCGCGCGCGGCGCTCCAGGCGCGGCCAGCACAGGCGCAGGCGCAGCGCGTGGCGCGCTACAAGCTACTGAAGTAGTGTCGTGTTACTTGAGTATCCTACGCCGCGTGTACTCCGCGCCGGTGAGCACAGTGAGCGTGGCGAGCGAGGCGGCCGGCGCCAGGCGCGCGCGGCGCTCCAGGCGCGGCCAGCACAGGCGCAGGCGCAGCGCGTGGCGCGCTACAAGCTACTGAAGTAGTGTCGTGTTACTTGAGTATCCTACGCCGCGTGTACTCCGCGCCGGTGAGCACAGTGAGCGTGGCGAGCGAGGCGGCCGGCGCCAGGCGCGCGCGGCGCTCCAGGCGCGGCCAGCACAGGCGCAGGCGCAGCGCGTGGCGCGCTACAAGCTACTGAAGTAGTGTCGTGTTACTTGAGTATCCTACGCCGCGTGTACTCCGCGCCGGTGAGCACAGTGAGCGTGGCGAGCGAGGCGGCCGGCGCCAGGCGCGCGCGGCGCTCCAGGCGCGGCCAGCACAGGCGCAGGCGCAGCGCGTGGCGCGCTACAAGCTACTGAAGTAGTGTCGTGTTACTTGAGTATCCTACGCCGCGTGTACTCCGCGCCGGTGAGCACAGTGAGCGTGGCGAGCGAGGCGGCCGGCGCCAGGCGCGCGCGGCGCTCCAGGCGCGGCCAGCACAGGCGCAGGCGCAGCGCGTGGCGCGCTACAAGCTACTGAAGTAGTGTCGTGTTACTTGAGTATCCTACGCCGCGTGTACTCCGCGCCGGTGAGCACAGTGAGCGTGGCGAGCGAGGCGGCCGGCGCCAGGCGCGCGCGGCGCTCCAGGCGCGGCCAGCACAGGCGCAGGCGCAGCGCGTGGCGCGCTACAAGCTACTGAAGTAGTGTCGTGTTACTTGAGTATCCTACGCCGCGTGTACTCCGCGCCGGTGAGCACAGTGAGCGTGGCGAGCGAGGCGGCCGGCGCCAGGCGCGCGCGGCGCTCCAGGCGCGGCCAGCACAGGCGCAGGCGCAGCGCGTGGCGCGCGCGCCCGCGCAGTGTGTGCCGCGCGCCCTCCAGCTCCGCGTCCGCGGCCACGCACATGTACTGCACTGGGAAATTAACAGGAAATAAGAGCACAGCCAACAGCTAATTGTCGCGTTATTAATAGTAGAACCCACGATGCTACATTAACCCCCATTTAGCATCGTGGGCTGTGGGGGATTTTGAAAATTGTATGCTAGAAAGAATAAAAAGCTATTAGGATGTATGTGTGTGTCTGTATGTAGGGTGTGGAAGAGGTCCCAACAACAAACGAACAAAGCTATAGCGCCCCACCAACACACACTGGACCAGCGTGGTGGGTTACGACCCTATTTGCCGACGATATTATCCTTTTCGCCTCGACAGCTCTTGAACTTCAGACCAGACTCTTGCTCCAAGAGTTGAGCACGGCTAGCTACAGGGTGGGACTTGCGATGAATTGATCTAAAACACAGCTAATGACTAACAGCACGAAGCTTAGAGTCGAGATAGATGGCCAAGAATTACATTATGTCGATGAGTACAACTACTTGGGCCAGTTAGCTTCTTTCAAAAACAGGCAAGAAAAGGAAAAAGACAGGACAGAATACGAAACACCACGCGAAACACCCTAGACGTGGGAAAAGAAAGTCTCCACACAATGGGTGCCCGAAGATGGACGGCGCCACCGAAGTAGTTCAGGTCGTCTCGCCATCTCTTTCTGGGCCAGAAAGAGATGGCGAGACGACCTGAACGCATTCTATGAGGGCTGGCACGAGGTGGCGCGGGAAAAGAGTACTTCGCCTGCCCGACAGAGGCTTTTTTTTTAAATCGAGCTCTTCGTATTTTCAGAGGGGATATTATGTGAACCCGCGAAAGATGGGAGCCTTCAAAAGATTGATGTAAGCTAGTAAAAGCTATTTAAAAAAGGAAAAAAATACTCATTTTGAAATAATCGAGCGCGTCAGATGAGTTGCTATTTAGCTGGTCGTGTCGTGATGTCCCTTAAACTGACGATTCTTTGGAGGTATTCAACAGGCTGCAAGGTCACCCCATATGTTCTGCCACGATCGAGTAAATCATAAAATACTCTATTGGGCTACCCAATCCACAGACCGATCGCGGCAAGCGCAGCTTAAACTCTCAGATCTCATAAGACGCGTTTTGTGTTTTTAGCTAAGAACTGCATGTCTATAACGTTGATCATGGAGGAATAAAACTTAGAATCAGTCCCTTTTGTCCCGTTTTAAAACCACACAATTTTAGATTCACACATAATATGCAAAACAAGTAACAAATTAAATGCACTCACGATTAAAATGAACTCTTGCGCATACAAAGGCGGGCGTGTTGGATTTGTTATAGAGCTCCAAACTGATAGGCATGCGGCTCACGGCCCGGACTAGCGCCGTGTCGCCGTACGTGACCAGGCCGGACCAGCGCAGGGGTTCGCCGCTCGCGCATCCGTAAAGCACGATCTATGCAGCGGAAAAAACAAAGAAATGTACTCATCTAGTTTTTGTGATGTCTTTTTCTGTTGACGTAAGGAGATATAATTGGTGATTTGGTTGGATTCAAGTTAAAAACTAATGGTGATGTGAACAAGCGTTTTTGGTTATAATATTTTTATAAACCATCTCTTAAACATTCTTTCATGATAATATTACGGTTATAGGCTAAAGGTGGATAATAATGATACTGCGCTACGTAAAAAAGAAAAATACAAGATTATCCTTACCTTTCTACTGCAATCGCTGGTATTTTTATCTTGAACTAAATGGAGCACAGCCTTATGCGGTGCACTTGAAGTCGGCGAAAACACTATAGGCAAGGGCCTACATTCACACGGCCCGAAAGGCACCAAGTAACATCCCCGCGACTCCCGCGGCAGATCTATTGCGAACCCTTCGCCGATTATCTGACATTTTATATAGAACTTTTTATTTGTAGCATTCTTCAAACTTAGTTCTTTTCTGCCCGAGCGGACCCACGACATGGTATTGTAGTTTGTTTTTATTGGGAATGATTTCGGTTTGTCTGACCCTCCACATATTTCTATCGTGGTCTTGCTGCCAGATGTTATGTCTTCGAATATTAGAGTTCTGAAAAAAAAGAAAATGGTTTCATATTTATGTTTCTTGATCTGATTGATCAGATTAAAAAAATAGTAATGAAACTACTTTTCAAGCCTGCAAGGTTACGTTGCAATATCCAACGTCAGTTTGCAATATTCCTGTTGCGAACGTTTCTCGTTTCTTTGGTGTTGGTGTATTATAGGCACATCTCTGGCTGACCCTTCAGGGAGTATGGCGTGGTGTTTGTTATACAAAGTTGTGCAAAGATCTATGTATACATATGCGAAAACCATCCATGTCTCGAAAAGTACGTCATGCCGTTGTTGGTGCCAGCTGTCATACGTTACAGTTAGTGAATCAGAAGCGTAAACAAAAAGTTTTAAAGGGGTATTATTACCCAGTAACTGTCTTGTGCAGTACTGAAGATAGAAGCAGGACTGCCTTTCTGAACGTTAGGCAGTCACGCTCCAGACAATAAACTGATATTCAGCTCCATCAGGTTACACTACGAGACTATACTACCCAGCAGAGTTGTAAAAAGGTCAGCAAATAATTAAATTCCTAGTTTGATTATGACATAAATCTAGACAAATTTGATGAACATTGACTATGAAAGGTGTAGTGAGTCGTATGTACTTACGCTTCACAAAGCCCGTCTCCGGGTCCAGTATATACCAGGCTAACAGTCTTTGAAGAACCGGGACGTATCTCAAACTTTGACGGCGATATCTTGAACGGAAAACTATCTGTTGGGGAGTTCGTCGTAAACTTCACGATCCAGATTCCCGATATTGAGCCATTGTTGCACAGGTCTATATTTGTTGCTTCTGTAAAGGCACAAAAAGGTAACATTTTAACTAAACATGGAAGGAGAAGCATCTGTGGAATTTTGCATAATTTCTGGCTTTGACGACTCAAGGTTCAAGACAGTACTGCAAACGGTCGTACGTATTTTCGCTCGTTAGTCCTATAACATATTTATTAATCAACTAGCACTTCACCCGCGACTAAGTACGCGTGGATTTCGTACTTTTCACTTCGAACTTTAACATCCCCTCCACCAACTTTAATGCGTAGTTTTGAAAATAATAATAGTTGGCGACCTATGTGGCGCAGCGTGCGAAGGTGCGCCTGCGACGCAGAAGGTTGCGGATTCGATTCCCGTCTTGGGACAAATGTTTTTACGATCTACAAGTGTTTGTTCCGGGTGTTCTAGGTATTGGCTATGTATAATAAAAAATTAGATATTTTTTATTATACATAGCCAATACCTTTGTAATGTATTCAAAATCAAAATACATTAATTCAAATTAGGCTCAGAATCAGCACTTTTTGAACGTCTAAACGTTCACAAAAGACAGTCCCCCAAAACGCCCACTTTTCACCACTTCCTAGTGTTTTTGCTGGGAAGAAGAAGTGGTGGAACAAACTCCCCAGCAACATGTCTGTCTGATAGTTTAAAGAACTTGAAGCTATACAACATATGTCAAAAAATAATTATTATGTCAGTCATCTTTATAGATCATTAAATTAAATAATTTGCTACATGTTACCTAACACACACCAATATGCCAAAAAAAAAAAAAAAACTATGTACCAAAATCGACAATTAACTCAAGCAAAGCCTGCTAAACTGAATGCATAATGTATTAAGTATGTATATCAATCATCTAGTACCCATAACACAAACTCTGCTTAGCTTGGGGCTAGATGATGCTGTGTGGATTGTCCAGCATTATTTATTTATAGTCTGGAATAAAGTAACTTTCAAACAGGGAACAAAAGAGAAGAGGTGAATTTTGTTTGTAAGTTTGTATGTAGGGGACATGAAAACATACAAACAAACTTTACTTCTTTTTAATGTTACAGATTGTGTTCAGTCGTGTATCAGATGGCACGTGTTAAACTTACCATTAGATAGTTGCAGTTTATTGACTGATGGCTTCATTACAAGGTTAACAATGCCGACCACGCCGATCAAATCAACCTTTCGTAGTACACTGTTGACTCCTATTAAGTTCACGTTCATCAGGCCGTTGAACGTCACTATTGAGCCTGCTGGAAATATATAGAAACCGTATTATATATCAGACATATTCAGACTTACATGCGTTTACTCAGCGAGCTACGTGAGCTTCACTTGACATCATCGTGTTAAGGCTACTGTCCATGGAGGCGTAGTGTGAGAAACTCGTAGTCGTCATTATACGCTTGGTTTACACCTGCTTCCGGCTTACATAGAAAACGTGCAGCTACATTCAATGTATGACTCGCAGGCCGGCTAGCGTCATGAAGCCTGTGCGACGGTGCTACTGTATAACTGTATTACTCACGATGGAGGTTTTCTCCATCGAGAGTGGTACAGTCACCAGCAACTGCAGCAAGCATGCACCGTATAGAGACGTACAGATGTCTTCAAAGAAAGATGTGCCTACTTTCCATGTAGGCCTTGTTCAAATCAAATTAGTATTTTGTTAAAAATATAGTACTAACCTATTTCAATATCCGATAACTTCGGCGCATTAAATTTAACGGTAACCCTAATAGCATTTCCGCTGGTCAACCTGCAAAGCTGTTTGTTAAGTCCTTTGCCCTTTGCCTTTCCTGGTTGCTGCCCATCATCGGTCGACCCCTGGCGATCCATCAGTATCTTGTTCACATCGCCTTTCTTAATCTCTTGGACGTTTTTGATCGCGAATATGCTATCGCCCTCAACTACGGACAGTTCTAACAAAAGATCAGCAGGACAATCACTTATAAGTACGAAAGACTTCACAAGCGAGCTATTTTCTTGTATTGGAGGGAAGGTGATCTTGTTAACACCATCGCAGGACATAGCTTGTATCATAGGCATTTTAATATCCACTTCAACTTCGCCTTTCTGCTCCATATCACCGTCTATTGACGCATCTTTCAAGTACATTGTGAATTGTAACAACGTATTCAGTTCCACGTTAGATGTTAAGTTCAGTATTATTTTCTCAGATTTTCCTGGAGATAATAGTAAAGGCATTCGGGGCAGTTCGATAGTGAGGTCTCTACCGTCATTTGGTAGATCTACGAACTGTAGTTTTGCAGTTAACCAACTGTCTGATAAAGTCGTGACTGTTATTGTTACAGGGCAGCTGACGCCTGAAATCACCGATAGATTTAATTAGTCAAATAATAATGAAAAATGTTGGTCTAAGTTTATCACTATTTCGTTTCACTTACCCACGTATCCGTCGGCGACAGAAGCTAATATCTCTACCCATTGCTCTAAAATAAGAAAGAAATCATCCGTATTTACTAATTAGTACTTGCGTGTGCTTTTTGACCCAACTCAAAGTATCAACTTTGAGTATCATAATGAAAATAAAAGCAACAAATGAAAAATAAACGACAGTAAACTACAACAGTTTCAGTCATTTATAATTTTGTAAGTTTCAGTTCTCTTCATGCACTTTGCAACCGTCGCTATATTAGTAAGTACCTAACATACGATGAAATTTTAGAAAATAAAATGAACAATGTGAGTCAAGATGAAAATTGCAAAATGTTAACAATATCAAACTAGCCCAAAGTTTTTAAGTCTGAATAAACCAAGCTATATTAGAGTTGGCTCTCTACATAAACATCGCTATATTAGTCATTAGTAAAGATGACGTGTTATTCATGTTAAGATTCGCACAGAATGGTGAATGAAGCGAGGCCCACAAACCTTTAGCTTTAGCCAAGCCCTCCTGTTTCAAATGTTTCTGTTGCATTACTTCGTGCCAATCTACAGACTTATCTAACTCTTTATATATGGTATTTGGGGAAGGAACATTTGACGTATTGGCCTCGCCTGAAAATTTCAACTAGACAGTTACTACAACCGATACATACCCGATTATAATACATATAAAAAAGTAATAAATACTGTTCCAAATAGATGACAAAGACCAGTTGTTGAGAGATATAGACTTGAGCATCATGCGACAGTAAATACCAATGTCGTGGATTTACAGTCGTTGCAAATAAACCGTTACAATTTAAACCTTACGTCACTCACATAGGTCATATGACGGGCGGACTATACAGGGAAAATTACAACTTAAAAACTGACCCTAATCAAGCACGTCACAAGTTGCCCAAGTCAACAAGTCCCTGATAAAACATACCTTTGCTAGTATGTACCGGACTGTCAGCAGATTTGAAACTCGTAAAGTTTTCGTGTACCGTGCTCAGTGTAGAATGACTTTTGCTCGACGGCGACTTAGAGCGGGCACTTTTCTTCGAGTTTGTATCATCGATTTCTATTACTTGATCATTATTTAAGGAGTCTCGAGTTACTACAACAGCTGGGATTTCCGTTTCATTGTTCAGTTGGTATTTATTCTGTGATATGACTGTGTTTATGGTCCCGGAGGAGGAAGCTGTCTCAGTCTTACGAGTGTCTTTTAAATTAGTCACTTGTAGTTCCTGATTGTTCTGTTTCTTAGATTCTGGAATGTTCATGTGTACCTCTGTGAGGGGTTGCTTTGTATTATTTTGTTTCTTTTTGTTATTAAGCTGCAAAATGTCCGTCACACTGACGTTGGATTGTTTACCTGTAATAATAATAAGTGGTGTAAGTTCAGTACCACAGCTCCAAAAATATGAATTGTTAGCGTAAACTTAGGCTCAGACTCACAAATTAGTTAAATACTTTCATTACATAAGGCCAAATTTTAAAGAGGTCGCGTATTCGCATGATTAAGTTAAGCTACCACCACAAAAAAAATAGTACTAGTACAGGGTCTATGGGGTTACAAATAATACACAGTTAAATTTTGATGATCTGCCTCGTTGGTCTAGCGGTCCCTAGCGCACATGCTGAGTGTGAGGTCCTGGTTTTCCAGGTCGAGCAAGTTTTATTGAGTTTTTCCAATAGGAATTTTCTCAAGCAGCCTGGAGTCTGGATTTATGCCCGGTTGATGGCAATAGGCTCGTCCCCTATTACATGGGACTTAAACATAACTGGCGAAATGTGGTGTTATTATAAGTGCACATCTGCCCAACTCTTCGAGGAATACAGGCGTGATAATTATGTGCATTTTCATGCCATAATGAAGGGTACAAAATATCAACTAGAAACAACACCTTCGGTCGTCAGCGACAAAGGCGACTCCTGGGCGTCGGGTGTTCGCGTCGTCCGTGTCTCGCCGAGCGCGTATAGAGGCCTTGACTGACTAACGACCTGACAGAAAGAAGACTGACAACAAAAATAAATAGTTTCAAATAGAACTTACCAAGATAATCAGCAATTCTAGAAATACTGATGGAATTCTCGACAGAACCCTCAGTGTCCTCACTCACCAACCTCAGAGAGGCATGCAAATTCTTTATCAACAAGTCAGTTTCTCTTCTGTGTATAAGTTCTCTAGTTGGCGCAGGTGCAACAGAAACTTTTTTTTGGGGTGACACAGAATTTAACGTCATTTGAACATATTTCGGTTTATCAGGCACTTGGCTCATGAAGAACGGATTCTGTTTTTCGGGAACTTTGCTGGTTGACGGTTCACCTGTATTTTCTACTTTAGGCAGTGTGAAAGTGCCTCTTTCAGTCTGTGCTTGCACATTGTTTTGTTTCTCTGGGAAGTTGTCCATAATGTTTCTTGGTTGTCTTACAGGTACACAGTCTAGTGAATTATCCATTTTGTGTGTTGGATTCTTTTCAGATCGCAGTGAATCCATCTGGCCTGATACTAAAACAAAAGAAGATTGTGAAGTTTTCAACCATATTTTTTTTAAACAATTTTTACATGCGTTGTAAACCGTCTGTGCATGATGTTCTACAAATAATGCAATACTAGCCTGCCCATTGTCTGATACCTGCAAATTTAATGGTTCCTGGCAAATAGCTTACCTTCAGTGATGCTTGGCATAATACTGTAAGATCTCTCTGGACTGTCAGTTTGGCCTAAAACATTACCAAACTCTGGACATCTATTCTTAAAATATGCGCCGACTGACAGATTGGAGTTATTCATTCTGAAAATAAGTAGGATTTTTGTTAGAAATAAATAAAATTTCTGGTAAATAGATAAATTATACATATGAGATATGTATGCCACTAAAATAAGTTCTTTAATCAGCTTGTTCTATAGAAGATAATTTAAAAAAATCTGTTTATTTAAAAAGAATGAGGTCAGTATGACTGACTGACAAAAGAGAACACTAAATATACAAACTATATGAAACTTACGACATGCTTTCTAGAAAAATAGCATTTGCATTGTTTTTCACTGGTAATGGAGCTTCCCGCACAATTAGTGACGCTTCATCAGCTGTGAGGTCTCTCTGAAACGAATATATCGTAACAAATA
Source organism: Phlogophora meticulosa (assembly GCA_905147745.2). Lineage (NCBI taxonomy): Eukaryota > Metazoa > Arthropoda > Insecta > Lepidoptera > Noctuidae > Phlogophora > Phlogophora meticulosa. The sequence goes on along the minus strand of LR990535.1, from coordinate 6,435,667 downwards.
TATCGTAAACGTAAGATGAGGAGGAAGGCATAATCTTTTTTTTTTGTTTTTTAAGGATGGAAACCATCCAATGACTTGTCCCGTTCTGGGTGGAATGGGTGTCAGACTTTTACGACGAAAACCCATCCATGTTCAATCCTTGCCTTTTACTTTCCAGGGGCACGGTAACCATAAAATAATAAAACTATTGAAAAATAAAACTTATAAAAATTAAGGAATTTCTTTCATTCAAAAGAGAGATGCATAAAGCCTGACTTTGTCTTGTTTCTTAACATGCCAGCCATGCTAGTCTAGTGGTTGTAGGGGCCACTGCTGAGCATGAAATTGCTCAGTAGTAGAGTCTGGAGTTGTGCCTGGTTGGTAGCTAGAGGCCTGCCCCCTATTACATGAGACTAACATAACTGGCAAAATGTGGGTGCAATATACAGTAAGGTACACCTCCATTTAAAAGAGTATGCAAATTTTGTTTTGCTTCTTCTCACACTTTCATCAATATATATCAATTAATGTTTCAAGTGCAACAGGAAAAATGTTCTGTTTACCTACACTCTTGTTTTGATGTGGAACATACAATATTTTAGAGATTCAGGAAAAATGATTGATGAGGAGTAGGTACCTGTTTCCTTTTTATGGCAATTAAATTTGATAAAACCATGTCAGGATGGGTAAATTAATAAAGAGTGCTGAGTGGGGCTGTTATGAGAGAAGACTGATGTTGACCTGGATATTGAATACTCAAAGGTTTATGTAAAAAAGGCTGATTTCTGACATTCCCTGTAAGTATAAAATAACAATGTTCCAACTACTTAAATTAACATTCAACTTTTATTTACCTTGGAATGAAAAGAATAATTAGAAGCAATGGAATGTCTCATAACATTCTGAACCTCAGATGACTGGGCATCCAACTTATTGATAAAACTATCTAAATGTAAGGAGTGGCGACCCGTTGGCATTGTTTTGAAGTCATCGGCCCCAGTTGATCTGCCAGTCATTTCACCAGGATTAAATGCTGTCTGAAATGAGATTTTATTTGATAACTTATCATTATACATTATGTATTTATTAGAAATAAGACATTTTAGTTCAATAATATTAGGCTGTAAGTGCTAGTGCTAAAACATTTCAATATTGATAATACCTCAGCCACGGTCTGAGGTTAATTTTCCCACTATCCAAGAATAACTACACCTGATCAAAGTTCTTTTTTGTTAGAGAATGCTGCACATTTTCTGTTAGTATTGTCTAAACAGAGGAGTACAAAAGGGAAGTTTAGTGGGTCGTCTTAAGGCAGCAAAGGCTTAAAAAAGTGTGACAGTTTTATTTAAAACCTTATTAATATTATGACTTTTATTTCAAATCTTACTAAAATGGTGTGACTGTTTTATTACAAATCTTTTTCAGAAGTATTTTTAGCCACAAATCTCAACAGTCAAAAACGTTTACTTACAGATTTGCTGAGAGAAAAATCCCCGGCCTCTGACTCTCCAAAGCCTTAAAAACATTATAATTATTAGTAAAAGTGCAATAGTGTCTATCAAACAATTAAATAATTTTAACTGCATACATCTTATAAAGTAATTTCTAACTTGGGTAGGTAGCTGTTTACCTTCAACTTTATCTAAATCCAAAATGCCAGAAGAGGACTCACAGTTATTGATGTTAGACGTGTTTATAGACGCTTGAGCCGGTACCAGACTACGAAAAATAACAATATTATGAGAAACAAAACAGCTGGTATGGGTAAATAAAGATGTAAAAACGTTTTAAATGCATTGTTACCCTTTCGAGGGTTCGTCATTTAGCAGCAAGCGTCTTGGAATGTTAAAAGATTTGTCCTCCGCATAATGTATAAGTCTTTGTATTTTGTTTGGAGTCAGTGGATTATGATTATCCATTTTAACGAACACACCAGTTTTATTTCACAAAAAGTACAACAGCAAGTTACAATTTCGGTTCGCGAAGCAATACTTTCGTTATTTTTCAAATATTTCGATTCGAAACGTCACTTTGTTTTCAACCAATGATAATTTGGACTCGGGTCTTTTGATCTCATAATTCGGTTTCTCAATTTTACGGTTTACTATAATTCTACATTCAAATACATTAAGTTTACAACAAGACTATAATAATTCGGTTTCAGCATATTTTTGATGGAAAACATTGACCCGTGTAATGGGAGTAATGGGAGTCTCCATGATAAATAATGATTAGCTTACGTATTACCACCACAATTTTTGTCACTATCTTCGATAAGTAATGCTGCACAGCGCGGCTAGCCAAGATGGGCATAGTACAGGTATCTGCAATGACTGAACTTACTGAATGCTATGAGTTTGTGACAGTACGTTGATGAGTTCTTATTCCAGCGAATTATGTAATCCTTGTACATTCTGGGAACTAAAGCCACGATCATTAAAGAAGATCGATATTTGTTTTAGTTAACGTTAATGTTAGTTTACAAAATTTTAAAATGAGAGTATAATATATAATCATATCGAAACTCGACAGACTCAAGTTCGTTTACACTACGCTACACGCTAATGTTATATGACTGAGTATTAGTTTGCATTAGTATTAAGTACCTACTGTTCCGCTGTGCATAAGTTTTTATTTAAACGCACTAGCTTTTGCCCACGACTTAGTCTGCGTGAAAGTCGGTTATCGCGGCAGCAGACCAAGTCGCTGATTAAAATCTATCCTATGTCTTCCCAGGGTCTAAAACTATCTCCGTACCAAATTTCAACAAAATCGTTACAGTAGTTTAGCCGTGAATGCGTAACAGACAGGTCTGTCTGTCTGTTGCGACAGTCATTTTCACATGTATTATGTAAAGTATGGATTATATTTAGGTGTCAGTCTGTCACCTAGTGTTAATGAAAACGGGCGTCATTGTTATATACTAGTTTTCATTACACTACACTTTTGGGCAGTGCAAAATATTGTGCACCATTTAGACATTCAATTTAGGTGTCACCTAAAGTGAAACAGGCATAAGCCTACCGGCCTAGTTTTCACTCAATTTATACAACGATATGTAGGTATCTATTTTCTCATAAAAAAAATAATAATATTCATTCTTGTTTTGATGAATTTATGATATGGACAAAATTACGATTGCAGGCTTAGCCGACAGTAGGCAATAACTGATGATATTGCATTATCATTTAAAACATAATATTTTTTACTATCAGACATATAGTCACCGGCAAATAAGATGGCAAGATTTTGGCGTAGTGGGGGTAAGTTCGCGCATCGTACACTTAGTGGCACAAAAAAGTGGTAACTTTTATTGATGGTCATTATTCTATTGTTATTGCCATCATTTATATTTAATCATGTCTGTATAGAACAAAGTTAAAGAAGGGAGAGGAATTCAAGTTTATTAGGAGTTATAAATAACGTGCATTTAAAATTCAAAAAAGTTTATATAAAAAATAAAAAAAATTAACTAGTCGTCGTCACTATCCGTTAATAAAACTACCCTTGGCATCATATTGAAAGTCGCAATCGCAGAACACTATGGTTGTGTTCTGCAAGTGTTTGGTCAATGCTGTATGTTTTAAATTGTTCTTTTTCCAATTTTATTAATTTGTATAACTCTGGTTTGAGCATACTTTCCTCGTATGCTATGCCTTTTCAGGAACTCTATCCTAAATTTAAAAACAATAACAACACTTAAGTTTAACACAACAAAAACAAAGGGTTCAATTTTCGTGCACTGAAATGTAATCGGGAGCGAACGGGACGAAGGCGCGGTGCGGGAGGCAAGGGTCGACTGATGCACCAATCGCGCGCTCGGATCGACGCTACCTCATACCCCGCGTCCCGCTTGACCACCAAAGAGACCTAAAAAACGACTTGTGCGCATCTAACGACTTTTGCCATCTTATTTGCCGTTGATTATACCTATGCATGTATTGCAGTATACTATTGCACTGTGGCTGAAATGCTAATTTATCACTATAATTGGTATTTGATCTTCAGTATTGCAAAATTAAGTGCAGATTATCAGAAAGTGCATGTTTTGTAGTATACTATTGAAGTGTGCAATCTCAGTCTGAAACGCAAATTTATCACCATAATTGGTATTTGATCTTCAGTATTTGAAAATAAAGTGTTTAAGATTGAATGGGATAAAGTTAAGTTCATTCCCTCTGACTAGGTGGGATGACGATCTGCGAAAGACTGCAGATCTGCCTGCAGTCTTTCTCCAGTCTTCTGGATGCGGCAAGCTGAAGACAGGGCGCTATGGTGCTCATTAGGAGAGGGCTATGTCCAGCAGTGGACTAATATGGCCTGATGATGATTGAATGGGATGATGGAAGCCATGTGATAATCCAACTTGAAAATACATGATCCCCAATAACAAATGCAGAGTTAAGTTATGCCAATCTTAATCCACACGTAATGTATGGTTGTTCCGATAGTCATACTGGTTTCAGGGTAACTCCGTGTGTATTAATAAGGGAGTAGAGGTATCAATAATTAACAATAAAAATATTATTTATGTTATTTATTTCTAAATAATAGGTACCTATTACAAATCTTAATCTACCCCGTAATACTCAACTAAATATTATTTAGCTTGAATTTGGACCTGTTAAAGGTAATGCATTTATCTCTTTATTTAGCCTGATTTGTTCATTAATAGCTCTCCAAGCATCTTCTTTTTCTTTCTTAGTGATAGGTCTCTTCTTCTGCTTTGCAGCCACCATTTTCTTATAAATATCAATACATTCCATGTCAACTTGATCCAGTTGCTTCTTAAGATTAAGTCTAATCATTTCTTGTTTACACAGCCCAATGAGATGCTTCAGATTGCGACAATTGTCTTTCTTTACAGCGGTCAGTTCGGTCTGGCATTTTTTAATTTCTGCCAGTATTTCATCATCAGCTGGATTGGTCAGCGGTGGCAAATCTTCCGGATCTAGTATACCTTGCTCCACTAGCTCCTTTCTAAGGCATTTTTCTAATGTGAGGGAATTCTTATAGCTACTTTTGGTGTTTGCCATCTGCTTCACTTTAATGTCAGGCACTTCATAATTCATTAGATTCTCCTCCATCAGTGCTGATACCAATCTTTGTGTCAAGGGACCAGTAATCATGTTATCATTGGATTTGTCAAGTTTCTTACGAATACTGGATGTTTCGGGAGACATTGATGATTTTTGTTTATTAGGATTGGAAGCATTCTGGTCCTCAGCCAGATGTTCATCTGCCCATACTTCAGAGTAGTGACGTCCGAGTGGTGGTATAGGTGGCAATGTAGTGTTGCTGCTCTGTGCCAGCAAAGATTCTAAAAATTTTATGTCATCCAAAGTGACAGGAGCGCAATAGGGATCTACAGAACTCCAGAACTTGTATGGAATATTATTCTTTGGTAGTGCAAATTGTGATAGTTCCAGCTTAACAGAGTTATCTGAATTTGCAATGTCATTTGAGTAGTTTTGGGATCCGCCCGAGGAAGCATTGGATAAGTTCTTGAACTTAGGCACTTTAGGCTGATTGGATAACTTAGTACTATTGGTTTTCACTAATTTGTCATCAGGAAATTTTCTTTTAACAGGATACTGTAATTGTTTACCAGCTGCTTTTCCTTTCTTTTCTCTTTTGGATTCGTTTGTGTCAATACTTTCAATTTCAGCCTGGAAATATCTTATACGGAGAGCAGTATTCCCAAGCAGTGACTCAAGCTCTAGTTGTAAAGAGTCCAATTCATCCATCCCAATAGGTTCATCAGCAGAGCGGGCAGCGATCGCAGTGAAACGCGGTAGATGTGAAGCATTGTCTTGTATCTTTATGTATGGTATGGGACAGAGTTCCACCTTAATTTTACCGGCAGATATGGCACCTGGTATTTTCGCAGGCTTGTTGTAGGGTGAAATGCCTGGACTTGAGGGTTTTCCATTGTCGTGGCCTTTGCTAGCTAGCCTCCCCTTGCTGTTATGGTGCATTCTCTTTCCCAACATGTTCTTTCAATCAAATTTACCCGCGAAAACACTCGCACACAAACATATCAAGCGTCAATGTTCTGTTATTATCATATAATTCTTTTAACTATTTTTTATCATAAGCAGGCACAATCTGGTATTCAGATTTTAGTTGTATCGGTTTATTTGCACTGTAAAGAAATAATTAACACGAATAAATAAAAATCGCTACGTTAAAAAACTACCACGACAAAATGGCGAACTTCCTTACAGTGTTGCGACTTATCTAAAATAAAAACATATATCATATTTTAAAAAACTAAATATAATATAATTTATAAAAAATGACAGTCTACTAATCGACAAAAGATAAGACAGAGGAATGAGACGAATTAATATATGTGCATATTATGATTGACGTGGAGCGATAGCTTTCTCCCTCAAAAATATTGATTTTACATCGCTTTTTTACAAGTAGCAATTTTCCGGTTAAGCATTTATGAAGTTTGGTTTCGATCTGAGTTTTATTGATTTTCATTAAAATTCTTATAGTATTTGAATTTCCTTTTACTTTAATTGAATTAAAATACAAACAAAGAACTCCGAGTTTCTCTTTTAGTGATGCATAATGAGCCATTATTTAAATAATAATTACACTAGAAGACCACATAATATAAACTTTGAAAACAGTTTCGTAATGTCAGTTTTGACAAAAATGGTGCGTCGCTCGTTCGGTGCTTTCTTCACGTTTAACAAATTAGTGTGAAGTTCTTCTGATTTAAATGGTTTTGTGTTGAGAATTTAGATACGAACTGAATGTAGCACTTTGATGAGGTTGAATGAAAGTGATATGTTTACAAAATAATGCACTCTTTCTTAACAGAAATGATTAGCGTTTGCACACAATAAGGGCGTTAACTGATGTAATTCTAGTATTATGGGAGGCCAACAGTTGAATTGCCCTCTTTGTAGTAATACGAGTTTTAGTTCTAAACAATCTCTACTTGAGCACTTGACTAATGCTTTGGAGAATGTATACTGTCCTATTTGTAACTACAAATTCACCTCATTACCACACCTGGTAGAGCATTTGGCTCAGGATGATTGTCAGTCTGCTAACAATGTTCATACTATTATATTTGAGCGGCAATCAGATGAGGACAACACTGAAACCTCATCAGTTATTGACAATTCTGACATTAAAGTATATGAGAATGGTAAGGCTGTTCCAGTATTTGTATGTTGTATGTAATTATAAGATATGTAATAATGATGGGAAACAATACAGTAATATAATCCATCTAAAATATACAAACTTACCAAAAGTAACCCGTACTTGTTGTTGCTAACAATGGGCCATTTTGTATCAATGCATTGGTTTTATAATTATATAAATGACAAGAGATGTGATAATAAGCAGCTGGGCTTCTGTCTGCCACCAACAAGTAACAAGATACTGACATCACAAATCAGTGTGTTAAGAGTGGTGGATTTTAAAATTATCATTGTTTGGGATTAGGAACCTTAACTACATTACACATAGTTCAATTTACATTGCAACTAAATTTGTGATCTGCTTAGATAATAGTACTTTTCTAGATTTCAATCGTAATAAAATTAACTTAGGGTCTCAATAAAATCCTGTCTATACCTGTACCACTAGAGGGGTGTTTAAATTAAGAAATTATGTTTGCCAGTAAGAGTGTCAGCTAAAATTGTAACAAAAATATTTTTACAGAAATAAATATTAATAATGATGGGAGTCCTTACATATCTGGACAAATATACGATGCACAGGTGGACCCTAATGACACAAATAAAATGTATGTGGAACTATTTAATAAAGAGTCAAAGCCATGCCTTGAAACACGGGAATTTGAACTGGTGAAGGAAAATGGGGAGAGCCGGTACATGATTGTCACACAAGAGGATACTGACTTGAATGCAGGAAGCACTATTGTAACAAAACAAAATAATGATGGAACTATTTCTCTGACTACAGTTAAAGGTTATAAAACTGAATATAAACATATATTTTTAGTTAAATAGGTACCGTGGGATATTCAGTAATTTTATTTAAGACATACTGTTGAATTAAGTAAAATTAAATGATGAGGTGAAATAAACAGAAAATTAAAATAAAGCTCTTTTAATTTCCAGATAATATGAGCCTGAATTCTGAGAATATAATAACACCTGACAATGTGCAGGATACTCAGGAAGAAAGCCAAGTAAATACTCAGGAGGAGATCTACAGCTGTAACACTTGCAAAGTGTCCTTCTCATCAGTTATAGAGCACATACAGAACTACCATAATGATCAGGATGTGGTTGTTGAGGTACAATGTTTTTAAGGGTCAATTTACCTGATATCTGCATGTTGCAGGTTTTGATAGACGTTACTGATAACGCCAACTCGTACCTACGTCCTGGGGCGACTTAACATAGATTGCCATTGACGCGCTAACAAGAATAAGAGTCGATTTCGTTGATGCGCAAGAACTCGCGATTGAGCTTCAGTTCTATTTTTGAGACACTGCGACCCACTTTGTGCGTCTTCTTTAATTATTAAGCAGTTTAGCGAGAATGTCACGGACATTCTCGCTAAACTGCTTAATAATTCTTAGGAAGACGCATAGCCTTTATGCAATGGACATAAAGTTCAAAATAAAAACGCTTCATGTTTCTTCTGCTGCAATATGCTTTAAGTACTCACTGGGTAAAAAACACAATTTAGTAACTGCTTCAAAAATAAAAAAACTACGCCTTTTAATTTTTTAATTACAGGAGCCAGTCGAAGAGGATCAAAATGAGCCAGTAAACATAGAATATGCACCAATAGAGAATGAAGACACATTAGTGACTACAGAAAAGCAGATTCCACGGCGCGTCATCACTGATACCGGTGATATTGTTGAGGAACCACTCGAGTCCACAAGCATTGATCAAGACATGTTAATGGCCCCGTCTAGTTTGGGTAGGTTTTTGTAACTATCTATCCATACTACTACACTTCTTCAAATTACATCTCTGTGTATTTTTGTATCAAAAACTGGGTGCTGTTTTTTTTTGCATTAAGGATTCCAGAAGAAGGAGAAGTTCCATCTCATAAACGTAACCAACTAAGCTGTGCTCGACTTCCAGCTTAACCATGACAATAATTTCAATATTTATATTTTCAGATGAAACACAAGAACCAAAGAAACCGAAGAAGAAGAAGCCAGGATTGCGCGTCGTCACGAAGCGATTACTGAAAGGGACCAAAGATTTGGAGAGTGTCATCGAAGACACCATGCAGGCTGACGGAAAAGGTAACAATCTCCTAATTTAGCATACAGTCTTCGAATTTTTGACAGATATTGCATACAAAACCTGTCAGAAGTCAATTAATACATGACATCACTCCTGTATTCCCTGAAGGGTTGGGCAAAGGTGTACCTACAGTACACCAACATTTCACTAGTTATGTTTTAATTCCCATGTAATGGGGGGTGAGCCTTTTGCTTTCAACTGAGTAGACATCCAGACTCCGGGCTGTTACTGAGAAATTACTAGTTAAAAATCCCAGTATCACATTGCTCGACTCTGGAATCGACCCTGGGACCTCATTTTTACCAGTCGCGTTTGACACCACTAGACCTACGAGGTAGTCAATTTATGTCATGAACATAAATTAAGTATCGGACGTCGGGAAAATCTCTAATGCTCCTGCTACACCTGCATCGTAACGCGTTACATAAGACATATCACAGATATGGCCAATATTTAATACGTTCCGATTTCGCCCCTTGTTACATAGGTCTTAGGCTCAATTTACCATGACGCGGAACAGAATGGGAGAAAATTATCATTACGAAATTATACAAAGTATAATAAACTTAACGTCAATCGTATAAACTAGAAACAAGCCAAATAAACAGGTTGCGCGTCTTTCGAAGAATCTTCCCGCATCTCGGTAATTCCACAGCTACAAGCTTGGACCTAGTTTCTACGTTACACAATTGACATTACGTTCATTATGCTTTGTACAATGTAGTAAATTCGCTTCAATTCCGTTCTGCGTAAATTGAGCCTTAAACATAACTAGCTAAATATAGGTGTACTATATCTAACTCTTTGGGGAATACAGACTTCATATTTATTTTCTACTTTATTCAACAAATATTCTTATAAATTACATTTTTAAATATTTAGATATAAAAACATTTAAAAATGGCGGGAACAGGGTCCAAGTTACCGGTGGTAAGGGTTGCAGAGACAGGAACCTCCTCACAATGCGATTACCAGATACATAGGGATTATAGACCTCAGTCTATAGTCCCTATTAGGTGTATCAATAAAGAAAATCAAGGTCCTGTATCAACACGATAAAAAGATATGGTCAAATTTAGATTTTCGCAAACACTTGTAAGTACCAAAATAGACCTAAATTTTCAACGTTTTTATCTAACTTATTTACTTTAGTGTTAAGAAGATAAGTAAGTACACGACTTATGTTAATGTATACGTATTATGTTGCTTTGTTTTTGTGTAGATGAAAGCGGTCCATTTCACAAAGTAATCACTAAAGAAGTTAAGATGGACGACGGGTTCATCGTCAAGGTGTACCAATGCTTAGGCTGTGACAAAGTCGTCCCCAATTTGGACGACTTCAAAAAACACCCGTGTAAAGCATGTGAGTACAAATTAGTTTACAAGTAATTAAAATTTAATAAAAGATTTCTTTGATAGTTTTTCAACTTTATCTTAATATAAATAAGGATCATGATCTATTGGGAAAATCTGACACATTGGGGTAGCTTGATATGCTGGCCTCTGTATAATTATCGGCATGTAACTTGGCAAGAGTCGTTAGATGCGCACAAGTCGTTTTTTAGGTCTCTTTGGTAGTCAAGTGGGACGCGGGGTATGAGGTAGCGTCAATCCGAGCGCGCGATTGTTGCAACAGTCGACAGTTGCCTCCCGAACTCCCGATTACACTTGCGTGCACGAAAATTGTACCCTTTGTTTTTGTTGTGTTTATGTTAAAGAGTTATTGTTATTGTTTTTAAATTTAGTTTTTGTTACGAGTTGATATTATTGTTGTTGTTTTAAATAAAAAAATTAAGGCAAAAAAGGTATGCCTTTTTTCGCATACTTTTTGAGCATACTTTCCTCGTATGCATATTATTTATAACTCCCAATAAACTTTACCAATTCCACTGCCTTCTTCAACTTTCTTCTAATCAGATATTATTAAATATAAATGATGGCAATAACCATAAAATAATGACGATCAATAAAAGTCACCACTTTTTTGTTCTACTAAGTGCACGATGCGCGAACTTACCCCCACTACGCCAAAACCTTGCCAACTTACGTGCCGGTGACTATACATGAAATTTAAATAACACCACAGAAATATCAGCTTTTTTGGATAAAATATCATATGGATAATATAAAATATGTTAATAAACACACAGTTCTTTTTTTCAGTCAAATATGCGTGCATGTATTGTCCTGTGGCGTATGACAACTCGAAATCCTTGTGTGCACACATGAAAGCGCACAAAGATAAAACAAGTATGTACCTATAGCATATAATATGATATTGCTTGAATTTTAAAACTATTATTATTGTTCTTTTCTTAAGGAAAATAACAGGGGTATCATTCCTTATTCAATAACAAGATACTGCCCTCTCAAATTTATTTCCGAAGTGCGGTAATCAGCATTCTCCAATAACCGAAAATTGTACAAGTCTATCAGGATCAAGGCTTAAACTTGCTGTCTTACAAACTTAGATTCGATTTTTATAGGTAATATAAGTAGCTGTGCCCCGCGGTTACACTCGCTTCTAAGTGTCTTAGCGGGATGTTAGCCTATAACCTTCATAAAAAATTGGGCTATAAAATGCAAAAAAAAAATTTTTTTTCTTTCTTTCTTTACAAAGTTGTTCCACACTAGGACTTACTCCTGCATCGTGGGTGCGTTTACAAACATTAAAACTCATATACACAAACAGCCAGACCCGGAACAACTACCTGTAGGCTATTAAAATATTTGTGCCGTGCGGGAATCGAACTCGCGACACGCAGTGCAGCAGCCAAATGTTCAGCCCCTGCGCCAACCGTTTCGTAAGTTTCAAGAGATTAGCTCTTCTAAATGTCTTCAGGTTTATTATATTAGTATAGATATTTGCTTTTTTAAAACTTGGATGCCGATATTGATCTTTGAAGCGGTTGGCAGTAGGTTAAACCGCATTGAAGGTAAAAACAGCATACATTCTCCTTTTTTCTGATAATATATTTTCTGTTTCCAGGTGCTCTTGGCGTTATGCCCATAACATACGAATGCGGTATATGCTTAACTAATTTCCCAACAAACAAATCTTTGAAACTACACAAAAGGATGCATGATCCAATCAAGTGAGTTAAATCTTTCTAAATAAGTAGTAAAATATGTTTGTAACTATTTTGTAACTCCTAAGTTTATTCCATGCCGTGGCAGCCTTTAATGCAGGCTACACTGTAGAATGTTAAAATAACGAGCTTTTTGCTAACATGTATTTTTGGTGTATGCTTTGTTGGTTTTCCTAAAATAAATAAATAAATAAGAGTACCAGTACCAGTATCAGCTTATTACTGTCCCACTGCAGGGCAAAGGCCTCTTCTCATACAGAGAAGGCACGAGCATTAACCACCACGCTTGCTCAAGACGGGTTGGCAATTTCAGACTTATATTAATTATATAAGTCCAGGTTTCCTCACGATGTTTTCCTTCACCGATGTCAGTGATGTCCAATATAAACTTAGACTTTCTAAGTTTATATTGGACACACATATGAATTGAAAAACTCACATTGGTACTTGCCCAGGTTTGAACCCACAACTTCGTGCACCAGAGGCGAGGCCTAAACCACTGGGCCATCATGACATCATGATAAATAAGAGTACTAGCATAAAAACCTTATTGGACTAGGTTAATACTTATATGTTTGCAGAAATGTACTATTTTTTTACGAGTTTGACGCCGTTTCATGCTGTTAGGCACTGTTCCCATTAGGTCGTGGCGATTTTTTATTTAAAGAACGACGCTACCTCTTTTCTAGACGTTTCACGGCGACCGAAAAACATAATTCTAGAGCCAGTATTACTTCATGATTCCATGAGTAGGTTGCTTACGTAGGTAGATCAATTCACCCCTTATTACCCCCATTAATAATATTCTTATACATCTTTGCAAGTCGGTATTCATAAGACAGTTAAAAAGTAACCATATTCTGGTTCATCTACGTCTGACGATCCGATGTACGTACCGTGTGATCTTTAGTTGGAATGTCTGCTGTAAAGATAAGGTAAACGATTGGACCCGCCAAATGGCAAAAAAGGAACCCTTATGGATTCATCATGTCTGTATGTCTGTCTGTCCGTCTGTATGTCACAGCAACTTTTTTCCGAAACTATAAGCACTATACTGCAACTTGGTAAGTAGATGTATTCTGTGAACCGCATTAAGATTTTCATACAAAAAGTTTAAAGATATGGATATCGTGCCATACCCTATCGAATGCTTGGACGATGTCAAGAAAAACCGCTGAACTAGAAAAACCAATTTAAAAAAATGTCTGTTTGCATAAGGTAATCTCCGAAACGGATGGACCGATTTTGGCGGGACTTTTCACTGGCAGATAGCTAATGTTATAATGCGTAAATAAGGCTAAATTTGTTTGAAAAAAAGAATTAGGGCTACACGCTAAAAAATAAAAACCCACGCTGATAAAATCGCGGATACAGCTGGTTACAAATAATTGTTATATAAAGGTAAATTGCGCTGGGTAGGTAAGTATCGCCGAATATAATCGAATTTACTCCCACAGTTTGAGGCTATTTCACCCCCATTAGATGTTTAGGGGAATAAGAAACAGGGTGTAAAGCTCACCATCCTTCATTGAAAAGGGACCATCCTCCAACCTGTGTGTGGTGTTGTGTCCGGTGGGCTACTGGTTGACGATTGCTGCCGGTACACGTTAGTATCTATGGCGGATAACTTTTATATCGCGATCTAGGATATGTTACTTTAGTTCGTATGTGGCGGTATAGATGTCGCTACAGATGCAATAATATTTTAATATTACACAGATCGCGTGTCATAGAGCGTCCCATTGAAAACAAAGATGGTTCAGAAGTAAGCGAAGGCAGCTACCTATGTGATTTCTGCGAGAAAATGATCCCTAATGACTACAAAGAAATCCACCAGGACTCACACAAACTATCAGAGCAAATGAACTGCGAAATTTGTAACAAGAAATTTACATCAGTCGAGTATTTGGAAATGCATACCAGCGTACATAATGTGGGGAAGGTACGTTTATTTTACACGTGCTGCCCGAATTGGGAATGTTGCGCAAGATTGTTACAACAAAAGGAATTGTAATTAATGCGTCATTGTGATTATAAGAAAATATTAATTATAGAAATTTTAGCTTTGTCTTAAAAAAAAAAACTAGAATAGAACGCATTAAGTCAAGGCTCGTTACGTCACAACTCAGTATAAAATCTATATTGACGTGACGTCATGCCACCTGAGCCATTAGGTTTATATTCGTCCTTTGTCCTTGACGTGTCACGCCAAATTATAGCGCAAAGTATCAACGTAATCTTTTGTTTGATTACGTAAAAATATATTATGTGTCCAATATTCCAATTACCTGACTGGCAAAGAAATCATTTTTAGTCATTGTACGGTTCACGTACAGGCAAATTGCTAACGCCGCAACCTACTTTACGCTACTCGTTTAGTTTACTTTTATAATTACTTATACTTATTAAATTAGTTGACCAATAGCTGCCGTAGCGCTATAACCGCGGATTAGCATCCAAACATAACTTACGTGTAACTTTACAAATATACTGAACTAAGGTGAAATCTGTGGTTTTCGTCAACTCACAACTTAACTACCTCTGAGCCATACAGTCATCATCCCTGTATCGCGTCTTTGGGTTACTTATGTTTTGTATACATGGTAAACAAAACACGACGAAATGTTGCACAATAAAAAAAACGGGGCATTGGGCATAATAAAAAAAATGCACCTCATTATCTGCCTAGCCTTTACCTAACTGTGTTGGGGTCGACTTTCAGTTTAACCGGATGCAGCTATGAGCTATCTTAAATGGAGCGACTTCCTATCTGATCTCCACAACCCAGTTACTGGGCAACACGATACGCGGTGGTAAGACCGATTATCAGACTTTTGGGCTTCTGACTACCCGTAACGATTTTCAAAGATCTCCAAATGACAGCCAGGACCAACGGCTTAACTTGATTTTCGAGGCACGGAGGACTCTCGATATGTTACGAACGGTTCCCCATGTAAGACTGGCCTCAGCAAGCGTAGCTTCAGCTTCGATCAACCCGTGCGGCTGTTTTTATTTAGCCACGAACATTAAAATGCACCTGCCTCTGTTTATTCATGCATCACCTAAAGGAAGTCTGGTAGAAAATGCTTATGGCATTATGTCCACCTTTTTTTAAGGCCATAAAATGAGAGGTCAGCTTATACTGGAAATTTATAGCTTGATATGTAGACATGTGTATATGAAAAAAATAATCATGAAAAATAGATCTTCAATCCAATTTTGTGGTAAGGAATATAATAGCTGTTGCCCGCAGCTTCGCTCGAGTTAGGAAGTGGGGGGTTAGAAAGAGACAAAAAGTAGCCTATGTCACTCTGCATCCCTTCAACTATCTCCACTTAAAAAAATCACGTCAATTCGTCGCGTTGACCGTTCCGTCCGTTTTGCCGTGAAAGACGGACAAACAACACACACACTTTCCCATTTATAATACAAGTATGGATAGAATATATAATTCAAGACTCGTTTTACAGGTGCCGTTGAACAAACAAGATAAAAGCCTACCCTACAGTTGTGTGTATTGCAACAGAAGGTTTGCTAGGCCGCACGAAAAGGTTAAACATGAAAGAATACATACAGGTATTACGACTTTTAAGTCTTTATTTCTTAGCTATAAGGGTCGTTTTAGTAGCTCAAGTGATGCTAGATACGTGCGGTGAACCGCAGGTATAGTAGACCGCAAGTCAGTCATAACAAAACCAGTAAAGCAGGCCTCGTATTCTCCTGAAACTTCGGAACTACACCAGGCAAGGTTAACGTCAAGGTGATACCAATGATGTACATTTGACTGTACAAGCCATACTAAAATTAATATAGTATAATTGAATAGGTGAAAAGCCCCACGCGTGCGAGATCTGCGGCAAGTCGTTTCGCGTATCGTACTGCCTCACCCTGCACATGCGCACGCACACCGGCGCACGGCCCTACGCGTGCCCGCACTGTAACAAGAGGTGCGTAATAACATCATTTTCAAATAAAACACACACCAATAGTACAGATCCAAAAGTAAATTAATATTGCCCATTCTTTATAACTTCTTTAGTAGTTTCGGATGCAAAAGCGGGGCAACAATCTCTCCTATAACACATCGATTTTGTTTCTCAATTATTATACAGAGTAAGGTTTACATAGGTCATAAAACTATGGCATCTTTCATCATCATCCTCTTGCCCTTATCCCAATTTCATTTGGGGTCGGCGCAGCATGTCTTCTTCTTCCATACATCTCTATTTCCCGTCATCTCAGAAGTCACCTCCTTCTTAGCCATATCAACTTTCACACAATCCATCCATCGTTTCCTGGGTCTCCCTCTACTCTTGTAACCCTCTACATTCATACTCAACACTTTCTTCACATGATCCTCATTCCTTCGCATCACGTGTCCATACCATGACAGCCGATTTCCACACTACTTCTCCGTCACAGGCGCCACTTTCAGACTTCCTCTTATATACTCATTTCGTATTCTATCCATTCGCGTAACACCACACATTCCCCTTAGCATTCTCATCTCAGCTGCATGCAACTGCCTTTCATTCATTCCTTTTGTGGCCCAACATTCTGATCCATACAAGACAGCAGGTCTAATCATTGACTTATAGATCTTCCCTTTAAGTTTAAGGGGAACGTGGGAATCGCAAGTGTTAATTCTGTGCTTGACAGTCCGATCTATTCTTCCGTCACTTTGCACTAGTGAGCCGAGATACCGAAAGTCGGAGCAGATCGGAAGAAGCACGCAATCAATCGCAATGGCTTCAGGGCTGGAATATGGCATCTTTCAAACCGACCTCATTTAAAAATCTTAAGTTGCAATGAACTTCCAACATCTAGTATTATTTAGATTCGAGGTAGAAAATCCTCATGAATGTCCTCCACCCTGGGGGGGCGAAGGGGTCTGTCAGACTCTTACTGACTAAAAACCACCCCGGTGTTCCATCTCACACCTACGCTGGGAGCCGCGGGAACGTACGATCCTTCCGCAAACCTCGGCTATGCCATTGTGAACGCTTTAACCTTTTGACCGCCAGAGCATAAATAACGTGTGTCCTCCACGCCAAGCCTTTTTAATAATAGCGTTTAATTTCTTCTTTTTTATCATAAACTTATCAATATGCAATTAAATACGCACAGGGACTTCAACGTTTAAGTTATGTAAATAAACACTCACAAGAGTTATGATTTAATTCATTATTTCGTATATATAGTACTTAGAGTGCACCGCATTTATTTTCATGTATTTGTGATGTTGTCGTACAGGGCATGCGTTCGCTTGTCATGTATTTGTGACGTTGGCGTACAGGGCATGCGTTCGCTTGTCATGTATTCGTGACGATAGCGGTCAAAAGATTAAGAAACTTTATGTGAGTTTAATGAAGCCCCATCTTACGCTATATTTCCACTGTCCAGGTTCAAAGCACACAGCGTGTACAACCATCATCTGCTGACGCACTCAGAGGTGCGTGCCTACAAGTGCCCTTTCTGTCCCAAGGCGTTCAAGACGTCCGTTCAACTCGCCGGACATAAGAACTCGCATACCAAGCCGTTTTCTTGCCAAACTTGTAACAGGTGAGGGATACAATCTTTGTAGCAGTGGCGTAACTATAGGGTGGCAGCGCTGGCAACATGCCACGGGCCCCCGACCCAAGAGGGCCCCGGCCCAAAAGGCCGCAAGCGCAGAAATACATTTTTAACATTGCACCTGAGTTATAATATATTTTATTTTACTTAAAACAAAATACGAGTATATCATTTTTTAAAGCTTAAAATCCATTTAAGAATTTATTTAATTGAGCCCCATCAAAAGAATTTACCACAGGCCCCAAATTATATAGTTACGCCTCTGCTTTGTACATTAGTTTTTCTGTCTTAGCAGATCTCATACATCTTAGTTCAAGGACGATCCAAACGGCTCACTTTCACACTCTGGTTATTATTCGCAGGAAGTCAGAAAGTTGAAAAAATGTTTCCTCTTTGTTATGGATGTTTTTTGCTTTCGATTATCTCGTTAGGATATGTTGTACAAAAAAGGTTATAGGATAAGGTACTTAACGACTACATAAAAGAAAGATCATAAAAAAATATAGCACATAGCTACTTTGTTGGTTTATTATGGTCAGTCCAATCCATACTAATATTATAAATGGGAAAATGGAGGAAGGACATGGGCTACTTTTTATCAGCCAACGATGAGTAAAGCCGCGGGCGGAAACTAGTTATGAATAAATAAATGTTTATTCAAAATTTAATAAGTGAAACATAAATATAAAAATCTTATTGCTAAGTCACAAAGGGATCGGAATGTTAGATGCCTGTACTAGGCTGGACATACTTGTGTCACAGGCGACTAATTATGATTCTTTCGTCTACGCAATCGCAAAAAAAAATAAAAGGCATTCAATAAGTAAAGAGATATTTCCTTTGCCAGGCCATTCGCATCCCTATACGCGGTACGGGTCCACACAGAGACTCACGCGCGTCAGAACAACTTGAAATTCTCGTGTGAGCTATGCGGCGCCAGCTACGCGAGAGCCTTCGCGCTTAAGGACCACATCAAGCAAGCGCACACTGAAAAAGAACAGGCGCGGGTTACTCGACCGGTAAGTTCGTCAATTGTACGATCTACAAACATTTGTTCCGGGTGTTCTGGGTATTTGCTATGTATAATAAAACATATCTATCTATGTATTGTATTAAGTATATCAGTCATCTAGTACCCATAACACAAGCTCTGCTTAACTTGGGGCTAGATGATGCTGTGTGGATTGTCCAGCATTATTTATTAATAATAAAAAAAGTATTATGAATTCCCTATAGTGGAGCTGACGCGATGTCTAAGCTAGTGCTATCTATGATTTTTGGTGTATGGCCAAAAACGTTTCCCCACACTCGGATACCTTTAGTATAATCTGTGGTTGAGGTTACAGACCTAACCATACTGATACTAAGACGATTTGATTTGATTTGATTTTTTCGGGGTAAATAAGTATATTTACCCCGAAAAAATCATTCTATTAGTACAAATTATGTATTTTTCTAACTTCTCCGCTGTTCTATTCCGATTTATTTCGTTGCGGGATCCAAGACAGTCGAATCGTTTCTCCGGGACTCGTTGAGCTTCATTGTCTCGACGCTTTTCTGGTGGTTGCCACTGTTGGTTCTGGTTTTCAGGAGGTGCAGTGGTATGGGAATAGTGCGAGGGCTTGTTTCAAAAATCTATTAGTGCTAGTATTAGTAATCTACCTAATAATAATTTCTGTGATTTTTTGCCTGACTAGCAACATATAAAAAGTGATAATAATACTTACAGATTCCTGGAGATGTAGACTGGTTGAGTAAAGACAGCACGGATATGGATGTAAACACCGATAACAAAGACTTGGCGCATGAGGTACGTATTTATATATAAAAAACGGATTCTATGTAAATTTTACAGTCTTTTGTAAAGCGAACGGTCACTTAATAGTAATGGGATAATAGACTTATCTTCTTATTAAAAGCTTTAATCCGTTTTTTAATCATTTCGACATTATATTGAATGGAACTATCTTTTCTTTTCAGGTAGACATGGGAATCGCTGGCAATGAACTTATAGTTCCTTAAATCCATAGATAAGTAAGATGTACAAAAGGGTACTTATTTGTTATATATTGTACCTATAGATGTGAGGTGTTATTGTGATTCGGCTATTTTTCACTCGAACCTATGTTATTATCTAACTTTATGACGTATGCGGTTAGAAAAAGGTTTCAATAATTTTTCATTGTTCGTACTAATTACGTATTTCAAATGCGCGTGTTTTTATGATTTTAATTCTAATGAGGCAACACTAACAATTAAAAAAGCCGGGCGTCAGTAACTCAAAAAACTATCAATTGTTTTTCTCCTTTGCGTCGAGTATTTCTGTCCCATTAATTGGTCCATAATATACCACCTAACCGCATTCGAATATGAGGTAAAGCCTTCTTTAAAGCAAAGTGTACTTAATCAAATATAAGGCTATCAATGGCAGAACCACAATGACACCTCAGGTGATTGTAGAATAATTCTAAATATAATATTAGAGTAATGTACTTAGGGGATACTCATAATAGGGACATTTAAACCCGGTGTGATCCAATTCGATACTAGGTATATGTTTGAAGTCTGCAGAGGTTTATCGTCTTAACTAAGGAGGCTCTATTGAAACTCGCAATATATTAAAAGGTGCTGATAAACTATTGGTCCTAATATCATACAAGTATTCTAAAATCAAGTCTTAACATAGTCATATATTATCTCAAGTATCTTCAACTATGTAATGATTAAGAGGTAGCTACCCTGAGGTCATTGGCCCTGCTAACTCTTAGATATGCAGCCATTAGGTTTATGAAGTATTAGCGGACTTCCCAGCACCACTTTTGTAATCAAAGACTAAAGAAAAAATACTGTTTTTTTTTCTAAATAAATTATTCCTGGCACAGTCTCAGCTATAAAACAAAACAAGGTCGGACCTCAAATAACATGCTACGGATTTTTATCTTTACCAACTGGAGAGCAGTACGCGTTGTTCTCCGTACTCCCGGCGTATCTTAATGTTTCTCAGCTGGTGTATTTCGTGACCAGTGGAATGAAAAAAAACATTTGTTTGGGACAAGCCCAGGAAATGCTAACGAAAACAAAAGCTAACGAATAAAAACCGTGGACCTGTGCGAGTTCAAATAAAAATTCCTACCTCAGCATAAATACTGCAGCGCTGATCTTCTGTCACGGATGATGGCACCGCATTGCAGTGAGGCACCGATTCTCTTACGCAAAGTAAGGCAATATCGTCACCCTGAACATATCGTGTCGAAGAATATCGGATTGTCAAAAACCGACTCAATCAATGAGCTTCACCAGTTGGCTGGTATCGCACTTATTGAGTGAGAAGTAAGCTGTGGGATTAACACCACTCACCATCACCAAGCTGGTGATTCTTTCCCAGCACTCTTGCTATTCGGACGTGACTTGCAGTGGTCTTTATGGAAAGCGATAAATCGACTACCACCCCTAGTACACCGCTGCACTCACAACGTTTCGATAGCATTAGGCGATTTTTGAAATATGAAGCTGTGACTATAGGTCCATGCATCAGTCTTCATATCATTAAACATAATTTACAATAGTTAAAATATTGTGCAAAATTTACAATTGTTATAATCTATATTTTGCTAAACAGACAGTTTGACAAGTCCGTACTGTTACGTTTTGTGGTACAGGACGCTAATAAGAGTTTTTTTCCGAATGCCATTGATCAAAGTTACTTAGTCAAATATACAAAACGTGAAAATTTCAGATTATTTATGGTCTTTTTACACCCTAGGTACAGTGGAGGCTCTTCCGTAGGCTATTTAAAAATATGTCTCATAGAAACTTAGTAATAAAGAACATCGAACCTCGTTGACGTACCTACGTCTGCCGCCATTTTGAAAAATACTAGTTTTGGCGGCTAGCTATTAAACATGTAGTAAGCAGGTAAGCAGGTAAGTGAAGATTACAAAAAAAAATGTGAAATGTGTGCTGGGACATATAGTAGAAGTGAAACTCCAAATTATATCCATCGAATACAGCCATTGCCCACCGCCGCCGCGCGCCGCCAGCTTTTCTCTCCCGCCGCCGCTGGCGCCTCTCACCACGCGATATATTGTTTATCCAGTCCACGCGGCTGTTACGCTTTTCCATGACAGAAAATAATCCTAATACCCCCGTAAACATAGAAGTTAAACTTCGAAAAAACCCTTCAAATCCGCTTTCTGGAAAAGAAAAGAAAAAACATTTATTTGGGACACGCACAGGTAATAAAAACAAAAAAAAAATTAAAAAAAATATATATAAAATAAAAGGATCTGTGCGAGGCCAAAAAGGCTCCTATCCCGTAAGTAACGTGAGCCCCCTTCTATGTCAGTAACGAGACTACATGTAGATCTCAGAATCCCCACGATAAAGCATTTTATGAAACGCCTCACCCAGCGTTTTATGGATTCTGTTGTCAAACACCTCAACCCCCAAGTGGCCGCCCAAAATACTCCCTCGTGTATCAGTAGGATTCGTAGACACGCCTGATGGTTCTATTACTCTCCTCCAAGCGAGCAAAAAGGCTACCAGTACTCTTTACAAACACAGACAGCCGTACTTCCGTCCTCGCCGTCGAAGCCCTCTGCGACGACCCCGTCAATCCCAATCCCGACCCTTGCTCGAGCCAGCCCGCGACGCTGAGCCAGTAGTTTTAAATTCGTCCCTAAATAATATCGATCAGATCCAGCCGCTTGTACTCTCCCAGCGACGCCCTAAGCCGAGGCCCGTACCCCGCAAGGGGTTGAATGTATGGTTGGAAGCCTTAATTTATTAAGTCACCACAGGAAAGTTCGGTTGAGCAGTAAATAAAGGTTAAACAGCGAGACATCCACTAAAAAAAACGAAAAACAAAAAATATTTAGTGATGACTCGCGTAAGTGATATACTTTCTGTGATTATCGAGTATTGAGATTTGTTTCATCGCTGGCCGCCAAAACAAGCTTTTTTAAAAAAAATTGGACGGTAGGTATGCCAGATCCCATACAAAAATGTTCGAACCTCTTTAAACATCTAACACAGGAGTCCGGAGATTTGGACTAAAAACTGTCGGATTTACCATACATAGGTACTTTACCCACGTTTTTATTCCCCTACACGTCAATAAAATTAAAATGTTCTTCCATCTATCATATTATTATGCTTACTACTGTTATAAATTCCAATATTCTATCTTTAGCGGTTTTAGGTGCGTGAGAGTTATTGACATAAACTGTTCTTCCTCTTATTTATATAAATAAAATCAATGTACTATATTCGTTACTTACTTGCTGTTTTCTAGATAAAAATAGCATTCTAGTGTACAAGTAGAGAGGAATGTATGTATGTGTGTGTGTTTGTAAATAAATAATAATTGTGACAATACGGTATGAGTTGTGAAGTATAGCAGAAATGCGCACATTACAAATAAGTTTAATAACTTTAAACGGATATTTAGTTGGGTCTTGTATATTTTATTTGTTAATGTAAATTTAAATTTGTAAATGTATATTATATTTTGTAAATACCTACATATAACCCCGCGTTTACACTAACATCTCAAGCATGGAGTCCCCATGGTCCCCCATATTACCTACGCTTAGTAAAGTCATGTCAAACTTATTCCTCGAAAAATGTATTACTAATCTAAAGGCTATACTTGTTGTAACTTTACAGTGAATAGGGTTTTGTGTCTTGAATTTTCTTTTATCGTATACTTACGTTCAAAACAAAGTGTAAATACTATTTACTGTTGTAAACAACACTTGTCAAAAAGGTAACAAAATAAACAACAAGTCATGTCTGAAACAAGTTTAATGCTTGCATGATATCTTTACACGACATTTTTTCAACAAGATTTGTTGGAAACAAGTGCAAGCTTGTAGTTGGGTGTGAACGCGGGGTAAATAGTAAAGCTTACCATGATGCAATGGCGAGATGTCTATACAGCTCAATTCCTACCGGCTTCCTTATAGTGGTCCGGGAGACCTACTATTTCTCCATTGAATATGCCAGTCAGTAGTATCAACAAATGCCAAATAATACACGTTAGTATACACTTAAGGTGTATTAATACACCATAAAATTTAAAAACCGATTAGATTACTAATAAATAGGATTTAATTATTTGTCTTCCCCCTCACGAGAATAGATCTCTCGCCACTGCCATGGTGTATATTTGTTTCTTTGTAATTATTTTGTAATGTAACAACAATCAAAAATGAAGTTATCATGAAGAACAGCAAACTTATGCTCTTAAACGGTTAAGTTGTAATATTCTGATAATGAAAATGCTATATTCAATTTTTTATATAATCACTTTTATTGGATCAACAGTACCTAAAGAAGTTTTATGAAATACAAGAAATGGCACATTGTTATTCAAATTTTTGGTATACAGCTGTATGTCTTGTTGCCACTACATTCGCAATCAAAATAAATCATTAATACTACATATTGTCTTTGTTTTTAGACATATAAATTATCTACAATTTATGTTTTGTCTCTAATAACTACTTAATTAACTATCACATATTCAATTTCTTTTGTTCATAATCTAATTTGTTCATCATTAACACCTCACTTAACACATATATCAATCGTAATAATATGGAATAAAACAAGCGTCTTTTCAGATTCACTAGGCGATAACGTCACTAAAACATATTTTATCACGTTTGTCCATTATGTGTCCACTCGCCTTCCATTCTCCACACGGAGAAGGCGTAACTTAACTTGTCCTGCGCGAGGTATTTGCCGTGTTCACTTCCCGCGTCACTATTAGAATCGCTGCTGCCGGTCGAATCACTGTTCGATAGTATTTGATATAAAAATTCTATGTACTGCGTCGCCAGCTGCAGAGTTTGTATCTTTGACAACTTATCGCTCGGCAACGAAGGGATGATCTGCCTCAAACTTGCGAAAGCTTCGTTCAAGCTCTGCGTCCTCTGACGCTCCCGCACGTTTGCCATCACTCGTTGTATCTGCATCTCCTCAAACGACTGCGTCTTCTTGCGCGACGCTTTAGATCTTTTGGACCTTGATCTTCTTTGTTCTTCGGTCTCATCGCTCCTCTCGTCAGTTCCTCTGTAGACGACGTCTCCCATCTTTGGCATTTCCGATGGTTCGTAAAAGCTACGGACTCGATCTTGAGAATTGGAATCGTCAAAGTAGTAGCTTCTAGGAATTTGTCTTTGTCGCTGATCGATGAATTGTTGTTCGAAACCGTAAGGTGCCTGTTGGTAGTCTCGGTCTTCTTCGTCGAACACGACGTTAGAAGGCCAAGGTTGCTGTTGTGTGGGTCGCTCGGAGCCGTTGCTGAGGTCCATGAGGTGTGTCGGTGAGGAAGGCACAAACCCCGGCGCCTCTGTGTGTCTCTCGACCCCTACCGGGACGTACCCGTAGTAGTGATCGTCATCTTCCGGGTACTCGAGATCCTCCTCGCGCTTAATCGGCACCGTTCTATTTTCACAACTTTCGTAATTCATAGTGCGTAAGTAAAAGGAGCGTTACGCGCGTCCCCGACAAACATGTGCGTGTGATAAGCGCAGCCAGACTGCAGCATCGGACTGAGTCCTGCGCCCGCGCCGGCCCGCCCCTACCCGTCCCTTCATTGACAAGATACAAAAAATAACCATCTCCAACGCGGTGCGACTGTATAGCGCCTCCCAGCGCGCCCCTCCTACGGCATGCGTGCGTTAGACAGAGATGACGATAGCAAGATGTGTTGATCGCTTTCTGTTTATCTTGTCCATCATCTCCGAACTGTATTTACTGCATATATAGATTGGTAGGTATAGGTATGTATGGTGTTCGGTCGCCATAACCGATCGCATCGGTGATCGCGCATCCTGTGAGGGCTGCTTCAGTCGGCCACAGTGTCAAACTAATGGCAAGTCAATGTACTGTGACGCTTTTAAAATATTCTTATTTTATGTGTATTTTATGGCATAGGAAGGACCGATTCCGATAATTTCACAAACCACTTGAACTCTGCAACCTTCACGCGGATTGCAAGTTAACAGCGCAACGAATTCTCAAAAGTTTTACAAATATTAAAGCATTAATTTCACCCATAACTTGATATTTGGCGCCACCCTTCCTTGTAAGATTTTTTGTGACGCGTCGTCTCGCCGCGACTAAAAATATCCGTGACGCAATCCTCCCAGGATCGGTCCCACGGCCATGGCAGGCGATGCCTTCGGTATATCATAAATATTTAATTTATTTATCTCATCACTAACAAATATAGGTATGGCGAGGGAGCCTGCTCAGTGTTAGATGTGACAGACATATCGTGTTGGTCTTTATCAAACACGGTATAGATTATCAATATTTTTTTGTCAAACCTTGTGCCGCATCTTGGGAGAGGCTTATGTCCATCAGTGGACTGCGATAGGCAGAGTTCAATGATTGGTTGTTAATGTATCCTTCTATTTTGTGATGAGTTAAACCATATTTTCTGCTGCTTCATTTATCTCCTTCATGTATTAGGAGATACCGACCTACCTATGTCCAGCAGTATCTAGACTGCTTTAGCACAGATTGGAAAATAATATATAAAATAGGCTGATGACGGTGAAGTAGCGAATCAACACGTAGTCAAATTTCTATGCAAGCAATTCTACCTAGGTGATTAATTTATATCGATTCCATCGTAAGCATTAATATCGAGATGCCAATTCATCGTAAATAACCGTCATTTCTAATTATAGTGATCGAGTCGCAAGTATTAGTGATCTATTTAAACTTCAGGAGTGATCTAAAATTATTGTTGTCTATCCAATTTGAAATAAACGGTTGCGCGATTTCAGCGTTGGTCTTGTTATATTGTTTTCATAATTGAGTACAATTACCCCTTAATTAGATGGTTATTTTTGTGTTCATACTATTCATTTTTTGCACCCTGAATTGCATTTTAAATACACCTTGTATTAGGAATTCATCTGCAAAATGTCATGCTTCAAAACATAGCTGTTTTAGTTGTGTGTTGACAGTCAGTGTTTGAATTACTGATATTCATAAAGTAGGAGAAGACATTTCATTTTGGTGTCACCTAGTTTTAGTCAAAATAGGCAGTCATTTTTAATTGGGTATTGGACGTTTTGAGCTTATTTTTAAATCCCTTCCTTTAATTTGTGGTAGACTCGTAGTTAACTTATTCCATCTCATTCGATGTGTGTATTTAAGTAATGTAGGATTAATATAATAATACCCACAAAGAGTACCTACCTACATTATAATAAGACATTTGCAGCTAACTAACAAAGGGCTGAAGCAAAAAAGAACATGAAATGATAATTTTGTCCTGTATTGAAAACTTTATTAGGTAGGGTGCTGAAAAATTGCGTATTTGTAACCGGATGTTTTCTGAATCACCACGCTTTAAAATTATCTCGAGCTTGTAGGTACTTTTAAGGAAATACCAATCATCAATATGGAATTTTCTATCGTCATTATTTCTTGTAAAAGCATGTTTTATTGTTTACATCCTTTTGAATTATTAACGCTTCTAGATTCCCTTTGTTCGTGAGACTAGTCGTAGGTAGTAGCAGTTTTTGTATAGACTAGTGAAATTCTTATAGAATATTTTAGAAGTAAGTTACGTGAAATATTCGAAGCTGTTATTTTGTCTGCTATAGGTACAGATTGGTGAAGATTGGTTACTATCCAAGGTGGCACGGACATCGACGCATATCCTGATACCATGCATGAGTTCAATACATGTTTCTGGACCCCCCCAGAGCAGAAATTTTTCGTCGGCTTTCTCTATTTTTTCTGTTATATTTTTTGCTTTAAATTGTAAATAATCAT
Source organism: Phlogophora meticulosa (assembly GCA_905147745.2). Taxonomy (NCBI): domain Eukaryota; kingdom Metazoa; phylum Arthropoda; class Insecta; order Lepidoptera; family Noctuidae; genus Phlogophora; species Phlogophora meticulosa. Next base: position 6,407,955 of record LR990535.1, on the reverse strand, counting down.
GATAAAATGACAAGTTCCATCTAACCCAATGAGATCTTTAATTAACACCTTAAGCGCCAGGAGATCGACAAACAATACATTTTTATTGTGTCTCGTTGTCTGGCATTGAAGGTGTTAAAAAGGGTCAAAAGTCCCATTGGGTTAAAAAGAAATAACGATTTTCTCATGATAATTTACAATTTAGAGCTAAAAGAATGACCAGGTAGGTGCAATGAGGTTAGAACAGTGACAAACAGCGTCGTCAACATCGCAATTAAAATTAGATAACGACCAAAATAACTAGAAATGTAAGTTTAATTTCATTTACCTACTAAGCAAAATCACATTATGTATACAGACTGGTCATAATTCATAGTGACCGGACTTCTTAAGTTGCCCGTAACATATAATTTTATATCTTTTTATAGCTACTATATTTCCATCATAATCCGCTTATCCAAGGAATGTGTTGGTCTTTATCAAACACGGATAGATTATCAATATTTTTATAGAACTTTGTGCCGCATCTTGGGAGAGGCTTATGTCCATTAGTGGGCTGCGATAGGTGGCAGAGTTCAATGGTTGGTAGTTTAGATATGTATCCTACTATATACTTTTATGTAAATTCATTTAGGTAAGTATTAACTCTGACCAGGTGGGATGACGATATGCGAAAGGCTGCAGGCAGATGCTGGATGCGGCAAACCGAAGACCCATCTAGAAAACGGATACAATGTCCACCATCTTGAAAACTAATCAATATTGTACTTTTGATTTTCGACCGTTAAAAGGACGAAAGGGCGGGAAGAGACGCGAGACGCTGACTGAGCTTCATATATATTTCGGGAATAGTTACCACACCGGTGACGTACGTACCCGACAAAATATTAATAGCTTCATTATCCAAACTCTAAATATAACAAGTTATTATAAAGATAAATGCATTTTACTCAGATGATTAATATAGCTGTAAAGAATTATAAAACATATCGGGCCGAGATGAACGTTTCACAGACTATTTTCTTAATAGTTTCTGATTAAAAATTTAAGTAGGTACTTGTCTTCGTACGATATGCAAATACTAGGAACAAAGAAGACCAAAAATGGGTGAATGTAGGTACTAGGTGTATATAGGTCGATACCTGCCGAAACCAAAGGTGAAAAAGAGATGTAGGCCATGGTCGGCAAGATGATAATCTCCTTGCCTCTGAAACACTTTTTCGAGGTCTAGATTAGAAAAAAACTCTTGTTAATTACTATTGACGACCGATGTGGCGTGGCGGGCGAAGGTCTGCGACGCAAGAGGTTGCGGGGTCGATTCCCGCCTTGGGAAAAATGTTTGTGCGATCTACAAATATTTGTTCCGGGTGTTTTGGGTATTTACTATGTATAATAAAAAAAATATCTATCTATGTAATGTATTGTATTAAGTATATCAGTCATCTAGTACCCATAACACAAGCTCTGCTTAGCTTGGGGCTAGATGATGCTGTGTGGATTGTCCAGCATTATTTATTTTATTTATTTATTTATTCTTCAACACATTAAACGCGAGGTAACCAACAAACAATACATTTTCTATTGTTTCTTGTTGTCTGGCCGTTGAGACGATAATTTAAATTCATGAAATCAAAATGGACCACTGTATCATTAGTCTAATTGATCAGTGACCTTAAAATATAGATAAAACTATTAGTGTGATTACGATATACGTAACATTTTTTGTATTTTTGGCGTTGCAGTTTTTGTCCTTTCGCGGTCCGGACTTGAACTCCTGTCTGAAGTTGCCGAATGCCTACCTATACTATAATATTATCGTGCCCATTGACTTATAGAAATCATTGATCGTACCTGTGTCATTTAGATGTATTTTTTTTATTAAAAACGAACCCAGGTTGAAATATACATTACACGTTTGTAAGTTTTTTTCTAGTAGCAAACGTTCAAGTTCGTAGCAAGTTCTTTAACTTACTCATAACGGTTCAGGCGTATCTACATAGTGGCGTAACAATATTGCTGCATAGAAAGACTAATTAAGTAGGAATATTTGATATGAGCAGCGCAATACTGCAGTAAACTGGGTACCAAATACTCAATCCATACCATATAGTATAAATTTGAATTCGAAAGTAACTCTGTTTGTTTGTTTCCTTTTCACGACTAAACGGTTGATCCGATCGTAAAGGAATTTGGCAAAGAGATAGATTATATCGTGAGGAAGGACATAGGATTTGGAGGTATAGTTTTTAATTCACGACATCGTCTGCATCCGCGATAACCGACATTCACGCGGACGAAGTCGCAAGCAAAAGCTAGTAAGAATTTTTATTTATTTAAGCATTTATGAAACCATAACTATTACCATTAACTTCAGTCTTAAAATTAGACTTAAAATCAAACTTTGCAACACTATCAGTTAGCTGCATTTTTGTTCCCAAGCATTTGGTTCATTCAATTTTAAGTTTAATTATTTTACGGCAAAACAATAAAACATGTGTTGCAATAACACCCAGAAAGAAAAAAGTACCTAAGCCGTTTTTGTGTTCCGGATATTGTTAAAAATATTTTTACAAACAGCGCTTCGTGTCTGTTTCCCAAGATGAATCAAGTCAGCATCTGGTGTTGGCCCATGGGATTCCCTAACAAGCAATTTAGCTTCATTCATGAACCGAGTACCTACTCCGTTACCTCTCACCGTTATCTGTAGTTTCTCACGAATAAGTTAGCAACCGATAAGGGAACGTAGTAAAACAGCGGAACATGAATGGAACGCGCAGAACATATTTGGGACCAAATACATTCCATTTCTTTTTTCAAATTCAAATTTATTTACTTTTGACAAATAGGTATGTGCATGGTATTAAACATTAAAAAGAAAGCTAAGGCCTGCTTTGCAAGGCGTAGATAACTAGTTACCTACAAATTATTGGTTTAAAGGTGATATTACAGCTAATTTAGAATGTAGGCAACGTTTTTGGCCCTCACCTACTGATACAATAAAGTATTTAAAAAAATAAGTTCCAATTATTCAAATTCCGCGCCATTCTTTCATTTTTCATTTATGATTTTAGCCTAAAGCCGACAGTATATAATTTTCATCTATAATACTATAATAATAATATAATAATGTATAATTATTTCGGTAAATTATCTTTGCCTACATTGCTTCATTATTCTTCTGAACGTAATAATATAAACTTTTATGGGGCTTTTCAGCCAAAGGAAAAGTGGTAACGAATTCGGTGAATCTGTAGTTTCTCGCTTATTAACTAAATAATGTATTTAAGCAAAAATTCTTATCCATAAATTGGAGAATAATCGGATTTCTTGCACTCACCTCGCCTACCTAGTTACTGTTGCGAATTGTGAAAGGGATTATACCAAATCAAAAGAATCCGAGATTTCAAGAACAATGCCAGAGATTAGAACCTCCGTCCTTCTGTATTTAAATCGATAGGTACCTATTTGTCATCTCATAATGTAGTCTACAGATAAAACGTCATCCCCTAGTTATGTCGGCTACAGATGTTCTAACTAAAGCAGATTAACGCGTTCGCGAGTTTATTTAGTTAAGAGTTTTACGGCGCTGCGGTTTATTTTGAAACTTTTTGTTCGTAAGTGACACCTGCTTTAGATAACGAGTAGTGGATACTTGAGTGGTAAACATTTGTGGGAAAATTTGGGCTTACAGTTGTTAGCCGCTTGCGCAGATGCTGGCTGGATTTCAATCGAATATAAATCGAAATGGTACATTAAGTAATAAATTTTGGATTTTTTTCTCTATTTCTATAGGTATACTTCTAAGTCATTGGTTAGGTGGGTACCTACTCCGACGTGAATACCTACGGGTCGTAAACTCGTAACCATCAAAGAACCTTACTTTAGACTCATTCATTTGGTTAAAAAAAGTTCTAAGTAACGGTTGATGCTTGAGTAAGGGTTCAAGTACTTGAGACATTGCTTTCATGTCAGATCTAGATCCAATTGGCCTTCTTGACATTAAAAGCTGAGCTAATAGGAATATTCAATGAAATAATATTCTCAAATCCATATCCCTGAATCCCTGATTAATGTTTCCTCAATATAATGAGAGCCCTCCGAGCCGGATTGACGTTCGTCTGAAGCAATATTATTGATCCCAATTGATTTATCGCAAGTTTATCTAAGTATACAAATATTTCAGTCGTTTCTTTACTAAATATGTAGATGAATAGCCAAAAATGTGCCTTAATTTTGTTTACCTTGATTGTTTTAATACAGTATCTTATTTTAAGAAACATACCTATCGTACAAAATTAGAAGTATAATTAGGCGGTGAAAATATTTCTTTCCCACGCGGAGTTACCCCATCTGCCGACCGTATGCCAAAAATAGTACTGCCCAGTGATGACCATTGTTTCTCTGGATAATAAAAACGAAGATTAGGCTCTAAACGGCAATATCGTAATAAATAATAAAGCGTCTTGGAAATGTTCAGCGCCATAAAACATCTGCGAAGGCCTCCACAGCTGCGCTAAGAAGAAAATACGTCACACGTGTGCCGAATCTATAGTCTAGTTCCTGAACTACCTGCATTCACTGATAATGAGGCCATTGTTTGTTAGTGCGAAATTCGGCAAATTCGTTTTCTTCTTTTAATCGGCGTTGCACACCTGCATCGGATAAATGGATCGGTATTAGGAACTAGTTGGAACTTGACTTACTAATGATCATATTGTTTCTTTGTCACACGTAGCCGGTTTGGGTATTTCAGGTAGGTAAAGTATAGATTTCGACAGCGTTCATTATTGAGCTCTGCTAATCCGTTACTGATCTTAATACACCAATACGCACACCTGGCCCTTAAATTATAAGTAGGTATCTAATCCTAGTAGATCCTGAGTTAAGAATTTCCAATTATACCAAAGCTGAAAATAGGAACCCTTTTTTAGGATACCTACTGTTTTTTATTTGCTTGAAGGATCATTCTGTCAGTTTAAAGTGCATTTCTGTTTTTTTTATTAATCCCATTTTATAATGATTCTTCTTTAAAAGGAAAACGGTTATTTTTTAAGATTCTTCGAAACATTCTAGAACAAATGTTCGGAAAGAGCCGCACTATAGCTTCGGCTGGAAGGGTACACCTCCGCCGAGCGCACAGATGCGTCCCATGTGTGGCGATCTCTTCGCGCCGCTGACGCCGCCGCCGCCCTCGGCAACGACTCCAAACTCATGAGCATTCAGGACAATTCCAACGAATAATAAAAGGATATTTTGTTTAACCTCTTTTCAAATAAGCGGAAATTACACTTAGAAACAAAGATAATTCTATGCGAGTGTGCATCCATCCAATAACACCGCGGTGTGTGAAGTCGCAAGCATCGCTTTATCGGCAGAGAGTTGCTGAAACTTCCTGAAGTACCTAATGTAGTTAGGTTCACAGATGCAGTTCTTACGCTAGGTAGATTGACAGTACCGTTCCATATAATTTGGTTATGCTTAGTTTGTAAACGCATAATTGATGGCCTGAGAATGAAAATACATACGTATCTAATATATAAAATTCTCGTGTCACGGTGTTTGTAAATAAACTCCTCCGAAATGGCTCTACCGATTTTCGTGAAATTTTGTGTGCATTTATTTTTCTTCCCCCTAAATGTTAAGGGTGGTCCACTCCAAACATTTTATATGGTAAAACAACGTTTGCTGGGTCAGCTAGTATCTATATAAATATAAAATGCATTTCCCTTGTCACGGCATAACTTGAGAACGACTAAACCGATTTCATCCATGTTTTCGTTTAAGTTAGTTAGTAAAAAAGTGGAAAATTTAAAAAACTTAATGAGTTCTAATTTCGCTCATACGACGGTTCGCGCATTTGATGAATATGAATTTTAACCGCGGGTAACACCGCGGGGCGTTGCTAGTATCTACATGTTGACAACGTGTGGCCACCACAGCTTCACCCCAGCATTGTCCAGCATTCACACGAATTGTTTTGTTTCAGCATATGCCTGTAACGCAACCCCGGGCATTCCTACCTACTCGGAACCCTGCCAACTAATTACACATGAACAAATCTAAACATCGCGTTTTTGTTTTACTATCATAAATAAACATTTCATTTGTGTTGTGGATTCTGAGTGTCTTATGAAGCCAGAATTTATTTTTCAGTTACTTAAATGATTTATTGCCGTGTAAATAGATATGTCTTGTGTTTTGGTTGTAGGTATTTCAATATTTTTTGTTTCCAAATATTACATCTAACGTATTTTGCTGTTGCAAACTGTCATGGTTGACACTGGGTATGTAAATCCAATCTAACATCAAACCAGCATGCATAATATCTTATCAACGCCTGGTAATAACGAACTTTTTAAAAAATGTTCTCGCAACTGATTGTTTCATTATTTTACTTGCGGCTTGTTGCTTTATATTGTTTAAAGCTAATTATTGCGCTTTTCTTTGTCAAATGCGGCATTAGCTGATATTGAGGCGTATCTAGCAATACAAATTTCTATTGATACCGACTCCACAACCAACACCTAAACTCTATCGCTGTCATACGCCGTGTAGTAAATCTTCATTCAGCCATTTCCGACAAAGCTCACTTGTGAGTTAAAAGTGATAGTTCCTCAATGATTCGAGTCTTGAATACGAGTCGGTGATCGTTATTAGGTAGACCTCCACATTTATGATCATCGCGGCTCTGCTCGTGTTTTTCCACTCGTTGCCTTGAAGTATCTAGTTGTTGCGTTGGTTGTAAGTATAAGCTTGTGGAGGTGGACGTAGAGCAATTAAATAGCAATCTGTATTTCACTCGATTTTGGTTCTTATTATCAGACCAAATTCGCGTGCTTTCGATCGAACTTGGCGCCTAACGTGCCCCTAAATGTTATAGAAATGTCCGAATCGGTTTACCACTTCCGTGTCCCTACGGATAGTGCTCAAGTTTGTTGCAGCTATCTACAATGGATTTCATATTTTGGAACTTACAACCTTATTGTTATTGCAAATACTTCTAAAATGCAACACCAACAAAAAAGCAAGAGCAACATCTCTTGGTACCTAACTCCTAGAAGTTAGAAATCGTAAATCTGTGCTAGAAATTCTCCATAAAATGTTATTACCCTCTCCGAGTAGAAAGGTGTTACAATAATACATGCATTAGCTAAAACAATTTTCGCAATACAGTTCCGTTTACGACGTGACCGTTTGTCGGCGGACGGCAGATGCGACGGGGACATTGCTAATTCTGGGTTATGTGCGCGCGCGCTTGTTTCCTGTATCGATTCCTTGTGCCTGTCATGTCATGCTGTCATCCACGGACGGACTAAAAGCTGTGTATGAAATTTTATGTCTGTTTTATTGGCGCTGTGGAATGACGGTTTGCAATTCAGTGTGTGAAGTGTTAGGTAGGTATTTTCCCATTTATTTCTTACCTAAGTACCTACTTTTATTGAAGCTCTATGGAATCTCATAAGTTACCATTCTTGGTACTAGGTTTAGGAATGCAATGCGGCAGCATGCTAGCCCAATGCATGCTAAAATAATAGATGAAAGTATCGAAAAGCTCGACTGGAAAAAGCAACTAAAAAGTTCCAAGGCTATAAGTACCTACTTAATATATAATGTACCTACCTTTCATGCAGCTGGTGGCATCAAATCTAATACGTATTGGAAAATAAATTGAACAAAATTGACTTCTTAAAAAGTGGTTTTGTTTGGAACTTATTTGCAGTCGGGTTGTTTGATAGTTCTAATTTATTGTTTTTTTTTCTTATATAAGTCAATTCTATTTTTGAAATTGTCTCCTCGATATCTATACATGAGCATCCGTTCTATTCTGAACAAATCACCCCGCGAAAAGCTAGGTGAAGCCAGGGTGAAGTGACCTGCCAATCCCTAGCATTTCACGCATTAGTATGAGATGCCAGCTCACTTCGCCTTCACCACCTATGTAAATATTAAGTAACGCATTCACTTTAATGGCCGCCGTCATGTTGGTGTTTTTTTCTTATTCTGTATAGCCAGTGTCAATTATAGCGTCAAGACAAATCTAATGATATTTCATTAAGTAACTTAAAATCTATCAAGCCATTTAATAAGCATACAGATCGTTCCAAAAGCATGCATACATGCATACCTACAGTGTATATACTTGAAAAATAAAAGATACCCTCTAGGGAGGTAAAAAGGATCTCAATAGACACAGCGTCTTTACCCCACCCAACCTTTGGAGACCAATCAGAAGTGGCATTGATACGTAGTACCTACATATTACCTCAATGGATGATGGGGATTTAGTAAGACCGAAGCATTTTAATTATGACGTATGAGATATGGACCATAAAGCTACTTTTTATTGATATTTTATGACTTATTAAAGGAACCCGTCAACTTATGACTCATAAAATAGTAGCAATAGTTTATGAGCGCCGGGAGCAGATCAGCAGACTTTTGCTTCTAAGAATAATTAAACAGATATCCCATTTTTAATTTTGTCATCTTTAGGGACGATACGTATCAAATTAGCTTTATTTCTATCAGCATTAAATATTTTCAAATGATCGCGAAAATAATCGTATTTACTTTGAAAGCAAATGGCGTTGATACGTTTAGTGGCGGCTTCCGTTCACATTAAAGTATCGCCACTGTTTCAGTGTTCAGTACCCCGCAATATCGACGCATCATTTTATTTTAATACGTCCCTATCTTACCTACAAATTCGCACAACACATCCTCCCATCAGTAATGACTAGCTACTTTTAAACCAATAACTTAATGTAGTGCAGTTATAATAACTGCATATTATATTTATGTAACTACGCCATAAGATCAAGAACATCTCAATATTTTCAGTAAAACGAAAACCTGACTTGTGCCAAAGCGTTGCTTCAGAATTTTGGACTTTATTACTAACGTTGTAAGATCAATTTGTTAGAAACTTTATCACTTGGAGTGCAGTGCGCATTCAGCGAAACTACAAAGAGATTGACTGATGACCTCATATCGCTTGGCATCGAGCAATGGTTAATGTCACAGTAGGCTTTTGAAATATAGCATGTGTAATGAAATTCTCTTGTCGGGCCGACGGGCGTCTGCTTGCACGGTTGCGTCATGTCAGGATGAGCCGATTTCTGCACAGCGGGCCACTGAATCGATATGGTCTTGTCAAGATCGTGTTACCATTGCGTTGGAATATCTCGCGTACCCATAGGTAGGTAAGTATATCTACGCAAGGGTTGAACATGAAGTAGTATGAACCGCCAATGAATAAAATTTGTTGGTAGGTACACTTAAACAAGGTCTTACAGAATAAACGCAGGACATCTTAAGGGATCGACTCCCATACATATGCGCAAAATGTACATACTGAACAGCTGTTTTTTTTCGATCGACCCCTGAGTTCTTGCGTTTATTCTGTTACACCTGAAAAGATTCAGACTTGGCTTTATACTTAACTGGGGACAGATACGTTGAATTCTAAGCCTCAGACTCATACATACTCCTACTAATTAGATAGGCACCTATTTATTACAAGAGAAAACCTTTGTATCTAATAAGAAATTAAGAACAATTTTCTTTTCTTATCTGTACAAACTGTTCGTAGTTAGTGAGTACTTATTGGAAAAAGTATGCTAGGCATTCACGATTGCTTAACTTGACTGATTAGAATCTTCAAAGTATCAAATACAGGAGCAGCTAATGATTGTTGTGAAACTTTGGGTTCATGCTTTGAATTTTGCACCTTCACGAGCGAGGCAGTTCGAAAGCATTGACTAAAAGTTTCTGTTATTATTAACTATACATTGATTTACAGTATTATTTAGGTAATGCAATCAATTCTGACATGTTTATTCTCCATAGGTACTGAACAATTTGTTTATCTTTACAACGTTAACGAATAACGATCGAAAGATAAACAACGTCCAATTTAATGACAGCTTGTCTTGTTGAGCTAAAAGTAAAATGAATTAATTCAGTAAACACAACATCAGGAATATTCGGCTTATTCAAGTCAAATTAAATATCAAAACTTAAGGCTTGCATTCAAAGATTTCTATGAAGAAATAGACGAGATATCTCGCCTGTATTCCCCAAAGAGTTAGGCAGAGGTGTGTACACCCTCATTTAGTCAGTTATTTTTTTAAGTCCCAATATCCCATGTCATAGGAAGTGAGTCTGTTGCCATTAATTGGGCACAAATCCATACTCCGGGCAAATTTCTCAGTAGCATCTGAGAAATTTCAAATGGAAAAACCCAAAATTACTTTGTCCTGACCCGGGAATCGAACCCAGGACTACATGTTCAGCAGTAGCATTTAGGCCATATGTATTTAGAGATAAGTAATATAAGAGTATATGCTAGTAACCAAGCTCCATCAATCGAAGCTTCAAAAAACTACTGAAAAAAGGTTGATAAGCTTTTGAATGCCCCAAGGCATAACAAATGACAAGAGTTTTATTTGTCAAATAAAACTTAATCTGAGGGTAATTTTGCAATATTTTTCTATTTTAGCGCATGGCAACGCCAATGGTTCTTCCATTGGTTTTGCCATATGACTTAGTACACATGGAATTATACGGTCCATTGAAATTCGGAAGTAACGGGTATCTGTGTTTCTGAAAAAAACCGGTATCGATCAAAAGGCTAGAATCCCAAAGTAAACGCTTATTTCAAACGGTCATTGACTCTAAAAAAAGTCAAGTAGCGGAAATAGAAGTCTCTGGACTCTCTGGTTTCGGTCAAACTTTTACTGGCAAATTGGCGACTGTCACTGTCAAAATGTGTACAAACTTCTACTTACGTTCCGCGCCTTTTGTATCAATATTATCTTCATGAATTAAAAGTAAAGCCAAAATTAAAATGGAAGGCGGAGATTTGTTTTTATCATGTGCAGTGACACTAGAATGGATGACACAAGGATCCATTGCAAGGAAAGTTAATTACAAGACAGCATCGCTTCGCCTGATACGAAACGAATTTCGTGAAATGTTTATGGAGATTACAAGTGAGAAAAACGCCGCTATTAGATTTGCATTGAAAGGTATAAATGTGTTCAAAAAGTTCATGGCAGAAGGGAAGGCAAGTGTCAAGTTTCAAGATGCTGGTTGCACTTTGTTCATATCGAACGCGCCACCAACCAATCTCGTGGGGTTTTTGAGAACAATATTCGTTAAAATGACAGGAGACAAAGATCAAGGCACTAATAGTAACACAACACCTTCAAAGCAAACCATGAGATCGAAACTATTGAGTGGCAAAGCTCAGGCATTTGAAGAAATTAGTCCAGTCACAGTAGCAGATCTAAATAACGCTAAAAAGAATATCCCTAAGTCTACTTTAACAACCCCCTCACCTCCATCAAAGAAGCGGAAAATGGACGATAATGTGCGAGGTCCAGCACCAAAGAAATTATATTCTCCATCGCCATTGACAAATACTAGTTCGTTAAACCCAGAGCAGCAGAGAGTATTAGAGGCTTGTCTTGGCGGCAAGAACATATTTTTCACTGGGTCTGCTGGAACTGGCAAGAGTTTCTTACTGAAGAGGATTGTGGCAGCTTTGCCTCCTGACGTCACTGTTCCTACTGCCTCCACTGGTGTTGCAGCTTGCCATGTTGGTAAGTGTTATATTAAAAAGATATTTTGCTATCTAGTTTATTTTTAATAAACTGATGATAATTTGACTTCTTTGAATAGTTAGGTGTTCATCACATAACCTATTTAATTATTGTTGTCTTGCAGTATTCCCTAATACCTTTACATATTGTGTATAGTGATGTGAGTAGTGGTTGACCTAGTTTTGTTGCCAACTATAGCTTATTCTCTTTTCTTGCAGGTGGTACAACCCTACATGCATTTGCTGGAATTGGAGATGGGAGTGGAACCTTAGAAAATCTTTGTGAAAGAGCTATGAAAATACCATTAGTTGCACAGAAGTGGAGAAAATGTAAACATCTCATTATAGACGAAATATCTATGGTGGATGGAGGTTTCTTTGAGGTATGTCTTTTTTTTAACAGCAAATTGATTTTATATCCATGTTTGAATGGCTACTAGCCCCTGCCTCACGATTTGTATAGCTTGATGAAACATTGAGATATCTGATTTATACTTAACTAAAATTTATAAAATTAAATTAAATATTTAACTGTTGTTTTTTGTCAGTATTAAAAAAACAAAATTGCACATACACAAAAAACAACTTAGTTTTAATTTATTGTATGTCTTAGTGAAGAATAACATGGTGCATATTATGTTCTAATACTTTTCTTTTTACACTATTTTTTAATTAACATTTGAACCATTGTGTGTGTAATGTAATGGTAATTACAGAAATTAGAAGCAGTTGCAAGATATGTAAGGAAAAACGACAAACCCTTTGGTGGGATACAACTTATACTATGTGGAGATTTCCTGCAATTGCCACCAGTCATGGACAAAGGCAAGACAGGGAAAAGGTTCTGTTTCCAGTCGCCTTGTTGGGACAAATGCATTGAACTTTGTTTTGAACTGAAGCAAGTACACAGGCAAAAAGACTCAGAATTCATCACTATTCTTAACAGCATAAGAATTGGCAGAGTCACTAAAGAAATCAGTGAGCGCCTTACTGGCACCTCCAGGCAGAAGATTGAGAGTGATGGTATTCTAGCAACAAGGTTGTGCTCTCACACTAATGACTCAAAAATGATAAATGAGTCAAAGCTAAGTGACTTAAACGGTGAAGAGAAAATATTCTCCTCACAGGACAGTGATAATGCCACAAAACAACTTGATATGCAGACCATTGCTCCTTCAAAACTGTTACTGAAAGTAGGTGCCCAAGTGATGCTGTTGAAAAATATTAATGTTAATGCTGGATTAGTGAATGGGGCAAGAGGAGTAGTTGTCAGATTCGAGGAAGGCTTTCCTGTTGTAAGGTTTAAGAATAGAAAGGAGTACACAGCAAGATCTGAACGGTGGTATGTTAAGAATTCAAATGGATCTTTGCTGTGTCGCAGACAAGTCCCTTTGAATTTGGCTTGGGCATTTTCTATACACAAATCTCAAGGTTTGACATTGGACTGTGTTGAAATGTCTTTATCCAAAATATTTGAGGCTGGCCAAGCATATGTGGCCCTAAGTAGAGCACAGAGCCTGGATACACTCAGGGTCCTAGACTTCGACTCGCGCCATGTGTGGGCTGATCCTAGCGTTTTAGAATTCTACCAGAGATTTAGGCGGCGTTTGCAGCAAATGGAAATAGTTCCTCTTGGCAGACCATTGACTGATAAAACTAATAAGAAATTAAAATTAAGGGAAATACTGGAAAAACAATTAAGACGTAAATAGTGAGTTAGCTAAGTAGCAAAATATTTATTTATTACTCTTCATTAATCATGATCTTCTTAACAAAGACTGTTCAATTAAATTTGAATATATTTTATACATAATTTTAAGGCAACTAGATTTATGACTTTAATAAAAGAAATATATTCAAACACCTATTTTATTTAACTCAGTAACTGAAAACCTTATGCTTGTACAAAATTAAAACTGAAACTTCCTAAGCTTTCATTTGGTACCAAAATGATTGCTTGAATGTGTCCTCTAGGAATAATGTAAAATCTCACTTTGTCCTAACTATCTAGATTCAACAGAAGTTAAGATTTCAATCTGTTCTTCAAGTGTGGCATGTTTCTCTTGGAGACATTTCACGATATACTTGAGAGACTCAATAGTTTGTTCATTTTCTCTTTTGGAAGTTTTAGATTCCTCAGAATTGTTGTGGAGGATTTCCACATGCTTCTTAGTTTGAACTACCAGCTCCATTAGTCTGTTGTTTAGATGGTCCTGTTTTTTGACCATGAGCCATAGGACAGCCTCCTTCGGTGCATCTGGGCGGCACTTGAGATCGTCACCGACAAATGCATCCAAGTCAGCGGGTTCCCTCAATTTACTCATGCTGGCTTTTATATTAGAAGTTAGTTCAGCCTGTGTCAGCTTGTTCAATAGTCTGTCCACCTTAGTTCTCGGTGGATCTATGCCCTGGAACAAAGTAAACTAAAATTTTGGAGACTAGTCCCATTATTATTTGCTCAAAAATAAAATGATTGCGGGTCATACCTACATGACAGTAGCATACACTAAAAACTAGGGATATACAAAAAAAAAAAGAGGGAGGCCTGTGCCCAGTAGTGTGACAATTCAGGCTAGTAATAATAATAAAATTCACATAAAAACTTAAAAACACAGAATAAATACACAAAAGCACTCTGCACTTGAACTTTCTTTAAGTGAATGCGTAGTGGCAGCCCGCGAAATTCAAATTTTCATAGGTTTTTGCAATTTGCAGCTTAATATGAAGTTGTATTAAAAAATATATCCGCGACCGTAATAAACATTCGAAAAATGACACCTCACTAAATTTGGATTGTGCTCAAATGTCATGATTTCATGAAGTAGTCATTCAATCGCACAACTTGAACTTAAAAATTGAATATTTGTTTCAATATTTAATACTAGTATTAATATAGTGAAGGAAAACATTGTGAGGAAACCTGGACTTATAATTAATATAAGTATGAAATCGCCAACCCGTCTTGAGCAAGGGTGGTGATTAATGCTCGTGCCTTCACTGTATGTGAAGAGCTCTTTGCCCTGCAGTGGGACAATAACTGGTATTATTACTCCGTGAAATATATTCTTCTTCCGGTCGCGAATTAATTTCGCAAGATGCCGCTATACATTATTCATAACAATACACCTTTGTTTGTGCATGTGGGAAGCTTTTTAAAGTGTAGCCACACTTACATAAATTACTCCATGCGATGCAAATAAATAGGCTGTCACCGGATTATTGCAAACACCTTGAGTAGATAATAAATCAATAAATTGTGAATATATAGAACAATTAATTTACAATAACATGCGATAGTTTATAATCTATCCGTGTCATAGTTAACGGATACTAACTGGCGACCAATCAGTGCACAGTTTTATATATAATCTACACCAATTTTCGCCAATATTATCGCCGTTCAATCAAATGGCTTTATTATTTTAAATATGTAGTGCTTAACCCTTAAGTCATCTAATCATCTTTTTCTGTATAATAATTAAATATAATATCTATATATAATTAAAATTATAATACGGCCTGCCCTAAGTTATTACGTCCAAAAAGCGAGAAACGGGCGGGAAGCAAATCACATACGTATTGAGACTTCCACCGAATCGGGGCCCACTCTACGTCCCGTTACTTTTAATCTCATAATTTATCGGCGAGACACAGATAGATTATGAATGGAATTTTGATGATTTTATTTTATATGTAATGTTCCGGAACTTTATAATCTCACGAGATTTATTATTAAGTGTCTGTAATTTGGTGGTAGATACCAAGTGAACTAATGGAAGTGGAGAACTGAGTGAAACACACAGAAGCAAAATAACAACATGCAAGAGTATTTTTTAATAACATGGTTACAAAGGTAATGTGCACATTCAAAATTTTCTATAATGGTAACTACATTGGAGCAAGGACTAGCAATGGAGGTTATCAACTTACATAGACTGGATCTGTCTCATAGGTCCATGGGACACGGGAGACAAACCCGGTAGTTTTATTGTTGGCTGACTGCGAGTCATGCTTCAAGTATTTATTCTGTGACTAAACATAGCAATATTATAATCATCAAGTTCATTACTATATCAATTTATTTAATAAGCACCAGTTTGAGCAAGATAATAGTAAATCAGACATGATTTAACACTTTGCTGCCCAGTTCAAAAATACCGTTTTGCTGATAATGATTGGCATATTTATGGAACATATAGGCATATGGTAGGCAGTGCTAGGCACGGCCACATGTAATCTATATTAGCTATTTACATGTATGATTCTAGAAATCTAGAGGCAAGGTGTGGGTACAAACAAGTATTTTTCAACCCAGGAGCCAGGCGCTGGGCACTAAAAGTGTTGAGGCAAACAGTTACATTCATGTTGTGGCAGCTCTTGAACAGGGTTTAGAAGTGCTAATCGTGTCTAGTGTTGTTAGTGAAAGCCGCCCCAAATAGTTGATCTTAGTAAGTTTAATCTGAAACTCATAAACACACTTGTATTAAAATAATACTTACTTTTGCAGGAGCCTTCGGTGCAAGTTTTGGCAAACTAGGTGAAAATATTGTTGGTACGGCATTAATTGTCAATCTTCTTTGAGGATCAAAATATTTTGCCTCAAAATGTTTTGAACAAATTTGGCTTTTGTACCAATCTAGCATAGAACACCTGGTTTTTAACAATTTCAGCCATCGTTTCCGCATTTCATTGCTCGTTGGACATCTGTGAACGTATGAAATAGTAGTTAGTTAGCTTTGATACATCATCATCACCATTTATCATCAGGCTATATTAGTCCACTGCTGGACATAGCCCTCTCCTAATGAGCGCCATAGCGCCCTGACTTCAGCTTGCCGCATCCAGCATCTGTCTGCAGTCTTTCGCAGATCGTCATCCCACCTACAACCCGGGCGCAATAACTAGACACCTGGCTCGAAACTCGAGCCCCCTCCCGCTACCCCACGCGAGGCCCCGCTCGCGTCCTTCAGTAGGGTTAGCTCTTTGAGCGTTAGCATCGCTGTTACCGTTGCACGTAATCTTTCTTGAGTTTCAGAGTCATTCATTTGCTGTTATAATTATTTTTGTTGAGTTTTTGTTTATAGTTACGTTTGGACCTTTTATTTGTTTATTGTTTTTGGATTTTTGTTATTATCGTTACGTTTGGACGTTTTCTTGTAACTGTTGTGTTTAAAATTATACGATGGGAAAAACCATACACAGCAAAGAAAGGGCCTTAATACTTAAGGTGTTGGCTGTTTTTGAACATGAGAAAGAAGTTAGCAAATTCGAGATTCCTGTGGACCCTACCAAAAGTGCTAAAGAAATTGCTGAGCATGAAAAAGTGAACAAAAAATTTATGATTCCAGTGGATCAACCGATAAATAGAACTAGCGCTGCTACTGGTATATCTAAAAGTACATTATTAAGAATAAAAAAGCAAGTATATACAACCAGTGGCAACATCAATTACATCGGTGCCGAGTACTTCGACGTCTGCCGAATTACCCGGACCATCAACTAAACCGACAACACCTGGCAAGAAGAGAAAATCACGAAAAAAAATTCTTGTCAGTTTCGACTTAGTCGCAACAAGTTATAGAAGAGTTAAGTTACGATTCGCCATAATTTTAATAATAAATGAATATAACATCCTTTTTGTTTTATTTCCGTAAGAAATTAATTGTTTTACCTACTTAATGTATAGGTATTTACTAAGTATGAACTTGAATAATAAAAAAAAATACATTTGATTAACAATATTGAAAATTAATCCCAAAACAGACTCCAAATAGTTTATTACTGCTCCAATTCATAATTAAGCAATAAATACTACATTCGTTATTAGTATACAGATGTTTTATCTCAGTAGGTAATCTTAATATATATATTTCTTGTGTGCGTGTGTACGTGACTGAACTCCTCCTAAACAACTGGACCAATTTTGATGAAATTTTTTGTGTGTGTTCGTGGAGATTCGAGAATGGTTTAGATTTACAATTGGACCCGGTAGGTGGCGCTGTACGGGCAGGACGACGTCTGTTCGGTCCGCTAGTAAAATTATAAATCAGTAATACTTAGGTTTTTAGTTAGGTTAGGGTTTTCATTTCAAACCTCACCATACGGCAGAATTTCAATGGAAGTAATTGTTATTTTAGTTATAATAAAGCCTGACCAGAAAAATAAAAAACATGTTTATAATTATTTTTTGTACTCAGTAGGTACTATAGACAAACGTCATTTGAGCCAGGTGTCTAGTTATTGCGCCCGGGCTGTAGTCAGAGGGCGTCCTACACTACGTTTGCCGAGTCGCGGTCTCCACTCAAGAACACTTTGATACATAATTAGGTTAAAATTCAAATGGTAAAATTAGGGAGTCTGCCAGCAGCCGAAATCGCTCGTGAGGAACAAACCATGTGTGCAGCTTACGTGACCTGCCCTGTGACTGTTTGCCTGGTGAATGGCAAACTGTGCTATTCAGTAATGTTTCCTAGTAACGCAGCGCTTCAGTAAATACATGATAGAGAAATAAAACTCACGGGTGTAAAGATACTCCTGGCGATTTGTTGAGTACAGTTGTCCGGCAGTTTTCAATAACACAGTGAGTAGCTGCAACTACAGACATTATTGTCGAGTTGGTCTAGCGTTGATAATATGGAGCAGCGAAAACAATGGATTTTAAGAACTTTTTAGAAGGGTTTAGTTAAACTATGTAGAACAAAACTCACAATATTTGACAACCACAAAATCAACAAAACTTGCAAGGCTTCAATCAATTCTATTCCATATCACCTAAGTGCGACAGTGCATATGTTTAACATACAATAATTTACTTCTAGCACAAACATTGCAAAAAAAACAAGACAGAAGAAATAGTTATGCTAGTAATAGTAAAAGGTACAGTAGTGGAACGCGGTTGCTGTCATAAGACCAACTGCCGGCTTTGATTCTAGTCCGTCCCGTTTCACACAATTTGGTTGACTCCTTTTAAAAATATTCAAATTCAAGTATTTTATTTGTAGAACATAGGTAAACAAAAATACAGATGTCAATATTAATAAATGAGCGCTATGTCTTGCCGTCAACGGCGTACAAATGTATATGTACCTAATGATCGCATAGTGGCATAGAACAAAATACGCAATAGCTGTATAATCTACAATAATCTTAACTGTAGTCGTGGGTCCATTGGACACATTCAATATATCCGCAGACACTGCAGGACCCCCCACTTCTAGGCTCCTTCCTGCAGTAAGCCGAATCAAGCGCAGTGGAAAGGACACGTTTATGTTGCTAATCCCAAGGTCAGTATCATCATGCGAGTGGGTCAAATGGACTCACCACTATAGATATGTTAACTTTTATTTTTGATTTATTCAGTATTTCTGTTTTATTGCAGTTTTTTGAGATGGTAAACCAGAGCATTGGCACTCGTTATCAAGATGAATTGTTGAAGCTATGGTTGAATGCGGAGATAAGTTCACTTTTAAGTTTAAGAAAAACTGTTTTTAAAAGTTATTTCGTACCTCTTTAATATTTTTTGTTCAGTACCATTTTTTTAGTTTTATACAACATTACTGACTTGTGCAAGAATAAGTATCTACTGTTGCATTTGCTTGAAATAACGTTTATTGTTTGATTTCTAAGTTTAATAAAAAAACGATCAAAATATTAGTTGTCTGAAAAATATGAATGATCGGTCTGGTATCCTAAAATAAATTACCAGAAAGTATGCTGTAGCACTCAGATTTTCTTTTGCAAAAAGTTTCCTATCGCATTCATTGACCAAAAATTAATAGGAATAGAAATTAAATCCAGACAGTTAGCTGCTATAAAATAATTAATCATTTATTTTGAGATGGAGTTAGTAACGACATTATAGCAAGTCGTTGACGAGTGTTATGTTGCGCAAACGGCGGCATTAAACAACGTTTTAATTAACTACTCTGTTATAAAATAAAATAACATTCAAATAATAAAACAAATCTTCTGAAAGAATAAAAGCTTTATATTTTGTTTTGATAATAAATGAGGTTCTTTAAATACAAAATAATACAACCATAAATAAATAAGTAAGTAAACAATTTCGATAAGTATATTGGACGGAGTAATGCGCAAATATTCCTAACTACAATTTTGGGATACCTTAATGCAACATATGACCGTATTAACTAACACGGAAGTGTAATGTGCCTAAATATGGTAGAACTAGCTCAATGGAATAACAGCGCTTCTATTTAGGCATTATATTTAGGTGTCACTAAGTGTTAGTGAAAACAGGCATTGTTTTAGTGATTTTGTTTTGCTACTATTAGAAACATTATTCACTGGTTAGCTGTTGATAATTATATTAAGATTGCAAAGTTTGCGCTTACGTCCAATTTTATTAACATAACATAACTTCTCCCCTGTTTCCTTTGTAGGGGCGTAAAAAGATGAATTTAATTAATTCCAATTATTATTAGTTTAAACTTAATCAGTAACACTTATAGCTACAGGTGGAATAAACCGCCAAATGTGACTGACTTCTCCGGCGCAAGGTTGTATTATGGATGGGTGTTCAGTATCCTTGATGAGGGATACTTCGTCCAGTATTGGTTCAGTGGTTGAACACTGAATGTCAATCTTGTATTCACCGGGGGTCAAAAAAACGACAGTGCACTCGTGATAGGCTTTAGCTGATTCTGGTAGAGTTGAGAGTACCACTCTGAAAATAAGTTAAAGCAAAAATATAAATCATTATAAATAATCATTATTATCTCACTCAGAGAGGGCTTCTTATCAGTGTTACATCGGGACTACATTCTTTACTAGGAGTTTTTTTTCTATATTTCCCATCCTATATTGTGGTAACCATCGCGTAATAGGCATCTTATTTTCTCTCTAAATTCGTAACATTGACTGCACAAAGTCACATTTAGGGAATGCAATCTCGAGCATAAAAATGTCTCATTCAATTCGTAATAATGGCGTGTTATGTGAACTGATTGATGATATTTTGTTAATTAGTCTCTAATTTCTAATAGATTATGAGTAGGTGTTGTTTTCTTTAATTGGTAATAACATCTTAGTTTAATAGTCAACTTAGTTATTGAGTTTTATTTTAGTTTATGACTTCTTGTAATAATTATTAAAATATTGTGATTAAAGATAGAATAAACACACAAAACTCTCAGATCCACAATATCACGAGATTGCATTCCCTAGTCACATTCTAAGAATCATTAATTAATGGCAGATATATTTTGTACTACAGCTTCAAATTGGTTGTTCACTCACTTATTATTCCCAGCAGTAGCGACTCTATTATCAAGTTTATAGCTCAGCACTCCATTGTTGTAGTCCTGGTAGAACTGCACAGATAAGCACAGTTTGTGCAGCGGCCTACTCAGGTGGTTCCACACTGCTACACCCAGGGAAAGACACTCTCCGGCCGAACAGTTGTATTCTTCTTGTGGTTTGATGCATTGGCTGTTGACGCTCACTTCTGTTGAAAGGAGAATAAAAAAAAGTTCAGTTTCAAATGATGGCATCGTCGAATATAACATAACATCACGCCTGTATTCCCCGAAGGGTTGGGCACAGGTATACCTATATAGTACTTATTTCGCCAGTTATGTTTAAGTCCCATGTAATAGGGGGCTCGCCCGCCATCAATCGGGCGCAAATCCAGACTCCGGGCTGCTAACGAGAAAAAAACTCAAGGGTCGAATTAATAACAATATCTAGGGCAGTTACTTGATGGACTGGTAGTAATTTCTAATTATCAAAATCTGGGGCAAAATATAATTTACTGCCGCCAAAATTGTCACAATGGCCGGATCTGTGTTACCATCGGGCTTCACCCCACGAGGTGGGCTGACAAACTTGTGAAGCTTACTGAAATACAGATGGGTAAACCAAAGTAATACAACTTACCCCAGTTCAAAGGCGACATCCTCACGATATCCATCATAGCTTGCGACAGTGTAATGCCCTTTACAGACGCGCCGCCCGTGATGTCGGACTGCATCAAATGCCAGCGTAAAGAGATGTTGTTTGTGATGTGCTCCGAACACATAAATTCTAGGCTGTTGGTCGATGTGCCAGTGTTTGTTGACTTGGATTCTACTAGCTCTGTGAAGGAAATAATTGGATGTTAAAAAAACGGTGCCCTACACTAATTTCTTCTGTATCGTGTGTTTACAAACATTTAAACACTTATACAAAAATAGCCAAAGTATGAGGTTAAGGTAGGTATAACTTTCTAATCGGCTTTATCTGCGACTTATTAGCATATGAGGCAGCCTCAATACTAATTTTAATATGCAGATAATGTATTAGCTGATTGGCATATAGTTGCCACTTGCCATTGTCTTCAATGTATAAATTATTATGCGTTATATGTATCCCAAAGCCTAAATTATAATTTATTTTTTCAGCTGTCTTGGCTTGGTGAGACTTCACCAGCTAGTTAGAGCAATCATCAAATCATCTTAGTTTCCCAGAACGAAGTATTAAGTTAGTTATCGTGCCCTTAGTGTGACGGTGCATATTAATTGGTTTTCTATATTGTCTATCGGCTACATTTACCTTCATCAAGGGGCTTGCTAGGCGTAGTGTTAAAGGGGCAGCGGTCTAAAGGCACAGGCACGCGGCACGACTCCTTGCTCTCGATTAGGATGTGCTTGCTCGGCGCGTAGTGGAAGTCCATCTCTTCTGATGTCAGGTTCGTCACGTCTAGCACCAGGTAGAGCTGGGATGGGCTACATAGACGAGACAATGTAGAAAGTAAATATAAAATGGTTGTAAAGTTTATCAAAGGCACACTTGATCAACTTGATCCAGTTACCTACGTTTGAAATCGCGCTATTAGTAGATTATTATTATTTGCAGTTATAGATTAGAAAGTTTTACTTGTTGGACTGTGATACAGTAGACCGCACGTCAGTGGTAAAAATACCCGTGTAAGCTGGCCTCACCTTATTTGGAAACTCCGTGCAGAGCTAGACCAGCTCAAGCAAGGTGAAAGTGCCACCATTGACGTGCGGCTTACTAACTGCCAATTTCAATAACTTATCTCAATCCTAATATCAATCCGCGATCTGAAACTGGTGCTTCTGATTCGCCCTCTCAAAGTTACACATTGCAAATACGGCCTGCATTGACAGTTACATACAAAGATCCATTGCTAGATTTGGATTGAGAAACGTTATTAAAATTGGCAGTTAGTGTACTAATCCACGAAAGCCTTGGGAAGGTTATTACTTACTATGAAATATTTTTATTTGATTGCTAACTAGTAGATCTGTAACCTGTATACAATTCAATTGAACCAATATTGTGCTATTTTTAACAGCATAATATTTTTTCAATTGTATTGTCCTGAACCCTGTTGTCTCACTATTAAAATTCGAGTAAAATACTTACATTTCTGCAGGCAATACATCCCAATGTGTTATAGACACGCTCGGCAATAGTTCTAGATTGATCTGAAGTGTAGACTGTCGGCAATGCATCTCTTTTCCTTCGCCACCCGAATATCTGATTATTAGCTGAAACACCATAGAGAAAAGATGACTTAAATTCTGTTTTACTTTTGTGAAGTAGAACGTGTAAGCAAGCAATAGACGAGAGATGTGGATGGAAGTGGGGTAGAACTCTGCCTAGAAGTAGGACATAATCGGTTAGATACATACTCCTCCCTGCGACCCTTTGCTCGAGCCAGACCGCGTCGCTGAGCCAGTAGTTGTTTAAATTACTCCCTAAATAGTATATCCATCAGATCCAGAACGGCCCTTTGCTGTCCTCTCCCAGCGAAGCCCTAAGCCGAAGCTCCTTAGCAAGTGGCCGCTTAGCTTTTAAGTTTTTATGCCCTTGCTGGATGCCTTTTTTTTAAATTAAGTCCCCACAGGAAATTTTGGTTAAGCAGTAAATAACCCTGAAGGTTTAAAAAATAAACATTCGTTTAAAATTAACCACGATTTGGTAAACAGTTAGTAACCATTACCTGCGCTTCTATTTGGCGTCCTCTGGATGGAGACATCACTGATATCGGCGCGGACCAGCTTGTTGTATGAGAATTTGTAGATCTAAGAATTAACCAATTATTAAAAAATATTGCTTGTTTGTTAAGACAAAATAATTAGATCTAACTAGAATAACATTTTCTTTAAATAGTTTTACCTAAAGCTACCAGAAGTTCTGTTAGGAATAAGTCCGCTGCTCAAAGACGTTTGCGGGTTCGAATTCTGCGTCGGGAGCGAAGTCTGAGCATTGGGTACTGGAGACCCAACCCTCGATGGATAGTTGGAGTTCAGACTAAGAGGGAACAGGTTTTCCCCCCCTACCCCGCCGAGGTCCAGGAAATCTGCTTCTCCATATAGTTTGATAGCTATTGTAGCCGTTTCGTTGGGCGGGATCGGTAGAAGGGACTGTATGTCCTCATTAGAGTACTGGAATACTTTTGATTGGAGCTGGCTGTCCATGTTTGACTGGAAAGAAATGGTAAAAGATGAGTAAAAAAAATAATGAAAACCTAAAATTCAGTTACTCACTGATACAGGCTAACCGCAGGGTCTAAAAGTATTAAATTTTGCACAATCTCTAAATGTGTTAAATAGAGGATACAAATTTGTCGTTTTTGCGAATAGGAAATTCTATCAGACACACTGTTTGTCCATATGAATAATTTAATGTTTTGTTATAGATTCCAGAGCTTGAACCCATTACAGTAAACCGATATTTATAATTCTTATGGACGACTTTACCATACACCACTGCCTATCATTTCGAGGAATATAAGCGTCATGTTATGTGTGTTTAACTTTTTGACCGCCATCGTCACATATGCGTGACAAAAATTTCGATGCACTCTAAGTACTATAACACGAAATAAACAATAAAGTCTACTTTTGAGTGTGTTTGTTTATATATCTTAAAAGTTAAAGTTCCCGTGCGTATTTAATAGCATGAAACAAATTAAAATAAATAAAAAAAAAACCGCGGATATTGATAAATTCATGATAATAAAGAAGAAATTAAACGATTATATTAAAAAGGGCATGCGCGTGCATTTATGCTCTGGCGGTCAAAAGGTTAAACAACGTACAATGATATTGACTAACGAAACTTCAAAACTCACCTGAATAGCCAACTCAAGATGTTCAATAGGCACATTGCTAGTATTTGTTATCTTTATAGAACAATCGGTACTTTCTCCATTAAACAGTGAGATATTAGTGGTACTGCCCACATTTTCCACGCTCATCACACTTGCATTACCAGAGGGCGCTACGATTGTCTCAATAGTTATCGTGGGGAGACTTGGTATCACTTCAATGGTGTATGAAGCGGGAAATTTGTGAGGTGTAGGCATATTTTTCAAGCGACAATTAGACTTTACACCTAATGTATGGGTCGAGTATCCCTGTATTTGGAGTTCCCCAACTTCTTTCGGCGTTCCATGAAGGTTGACTGTGGTCGGGGAGTCCGGGGGAAGGATTATAGTCTCTGGGATAGACTCGAATACCACGCCTGCTGTTAGGAGCCTCATGTTTGAAACTTTGAGCTCGAATGGCAAAGGGTTTGTAAGCTTCATTTGCACTTCGCATATATCGTCTTCTACCCATAGGTATTCTGTAATAGTAATTTTGTGATGTACCAGCAATTTGAAACCATTTGCGGAATTTCGATGGAGATAGGCAATTTTAAGACTTGTTCCTCTTATGGCTAGTACAAATTTTACAGAGCACATCGAGCTACACTGCCAATTTTCAATTTTTTTTGATAGTTTGTCACTTTATTATAAAAGAATGAGGTTCATGTCCAATTGAGAAAATTTGACGTTATGGGATAGCTTGATGTGCTGTCTGTACTATTATAATGACCAGTTTTAATTTTCTCGACACAATACTTGACTTGGATATATAATGTAATAAATTAGGCAACATATCTTACCCATTTTCCCCTCATCTTTCCTAGCGTTCCTCTCCAAACTGCCAAAGTGTATGGGCGTGAATATGAACGGACCATGCGCTGGTTTAGCCTGCCTCAGATGCGGTGCGCGCGCCGGCGGTAAAGGTCTCGCGTTGAACCAGGAGCAGTGAGGCACGTGGGTTAAGTTCGCCGGCGGAATCACCTCGCCTGTTTCTAGGACTAAGGGAACGGGCCCTCCTTCGCATTGTGCTGATAAAGCCTGAGTAGAAAATGCATTTTAGGGTTATTTACTATCTATTGAATCAATAGTTTATAGAAGCATGATAAAAATGAGAAACAATTTTGACCCTGACTTGGAAGGCTTTTTGTAGCGTTGGCCAACTTGTAAGTGACTGACCACCATGGCTTTTAAAGTATTATTGATCCATGTGGAGCAACCTTTAAGTGGCCTTCTTTTTTTCTCCTTCCATCTTTCTTTCGTATATTACGCAAAATACGCGCAGATTCGTGCAGTTGCGGAAATCGGCCCGTCAAATAATACTAAAACAAGGTGCCTTCTACAACACACTGTGGAACCTTAAAACACTATGCACACTGCATGGTAGTATTTGCAACCTTTACAAGTATCAAGGCAATCTGATGTAGTTTTAAATCCATGGACATCTGTGATTTTGAGACTGCAATGACTTTGTTTGTTGACAAACTAGTTAACCCTTTCGCTGCCCAGTTCAAAAATACGATTTAACTTGTATGTCATAATGTTTGGTAAATTAATAAATAAAATAAATAAATAATGCTGGACAATCCACACAGCATCATCTAGCCCCAAGCTAAGCAGAGGTTGTGTAATGGGTACTAGATGACTGATATACTTAATACAATACATTATATAGATAGATATATTTTTTTATACATAGCAAATACCCAGAACACCCGGAACAAATCTTTGTAGATCGTACAAATATTTGTCCCATGGCGGGAATCGAACCCGCGAAAAATTTACATAATGCGTAGGTATATGGTAGGGGGTGATGGGCATGTTCACATCTCATCTATAGCTTTTTACATGTACGACTCGGGAAGCGAGTTCTGGGTACATGAACAAACTCTTTTCGACCCGGGAGCCGAGTGCTGTGCACTGAAAGTGTTAAAGGGTAAGGTAAAATTAACCTACATAAAAACAAGTATGATTGCTATTGAAGTTACCTGCAGCTGGATAGCCAGCTCCCTGTGCTCCTGTCTTGATAGATGCGGCCACATGGTCTGCAGTAAAAAGGTCATGTGTCTGGTTGCCAGTGCTGGATGCCCCATACGTCGAGCGGCGACAACCAACTCTTGTAACAACTGAATTTGAAGTGCTGGCCAACCTGAGGGTGTTTTTGTATTAATAATTATTATTTATTCAAAATACAATTTTTTTTGGATGCAAGGATTACTGTGTATAGAAGGTGTAAATCAAATAAAGAATCTGGCAAAAAGCAAATTGGTATCTCCCATCAAGTGTTCCGTACTTTGATAGGAAAAATATATTTACATTTTCAACACAATTTTTGTTTTTGTGACTTCTTATCTATTTTGCATTGTATGCTGATCAAATTGATTTTATGGCAAAACATAAGTCTTGCACATATGTGGCGACCTATGTGGCGTAGCGGGCGAAGGTCCACCTGTGACGCAGCAGGTTGTGGGTTCGATTCCCGCCTTGGGAGAAATGTTTGTGTTCTGGGCATTTGCTATATATTATAAAAAAAAACATCTATCTGTGTAATGTATCGTATTAAGCATATCAGTCATCTAGTAACCATAACACTAGCTCAGCTTAGCTTGGAGCTAGATGATGCTGTGTGGATTGTCCAGCATTATTTATTTATTATTATTTATTATATTTTCATTAAAGTGATATGTTGATGTTTTGTTTACATTATTTGATTAATTATCTAAGTGATTATTCTATCGTAATTGGTTTGAACTGAATATTATTTGCAAAAAAACATAAGAAGTCACAGAATTCATCGGGAATCTACATTTCGTTTTTCAAATATAGTACTTTTATAGCCACGGATGCCGTACAGAGTAGATACCCTGGATAGATTCGTGAGAGTCCTTAGTGGGACTGAATTAAAATCAGATCAAAAAAGTACATACCAACTTGATGCTGAATGACGTAGTTTGGGTCCAGACTTAGTTTGTACCCTGGGAAGCTGTGAAGCATCAAGTAATAGCACTTCAGCCAGTCTGGACTCGGGTTGTTGGGACTCACTTGTCGAGTGGCTGCTAGGCGCTGGCAGAAACCAGCCTTGCGGTGGAATCCTTGGGAAAATATTTTCAATATTTAAGAATGTTTGTTATAAATATTGACATACAATTTCACTATCACTTTTATTGAAAAGTATTGAATCGATCTAAATTTACCTGGCCTAAGCAGGGTGATTTAAATTTATTTATTGGTTAGTTCTAAACTACAGGTTTAAGAGAAAAACGTTGACAGGAATCATGAGCTCGACTTTTAAAGAAAATAATTTTGTTCTCAATACAAAATATATCTCAAGCAAGACTTACCAATTTCCTTATAAAGTTCCGCCAACGTTTCAAAACGCTGAATTTTCTCTTGTTCACTCAAAGTCAAGTTAATGAATATAACATTTTGCAGAAAACTAGAAGCATGCAAACTGTTGGTCTGCTCCACGGCAATTCTGGCTGCTTTGAAGCAGGCTTCAGTCTCAATCACACCGGCGTTCTTATATTTACTATAATCCATTATAGCTTCACGATATCTTTCGGCGATTTCTTCCCCATTCAGTAAGAACTGATTAGTAATCTGGGAAGGAGGTTGCCGAGGTATGGATGGGAGATCAGGAGCTAAGAATGACTTGTGACTTTGATACTCAATGTCGCTTGATGAAGCAAGAGATTCAGAATCAGCGTTATCGGTTTCCGACTGCCTGGATGACGTTTCAACACTGTCGGAAGAAGTAGGTGTCAGTTCACTGGGTGGGTTGACAGGACTGGAAGTTTTTGACGTCCGTAAAGGAGATGAGGTGAGCTTCAATCTTCTCAGGGAGTCGGAGTTAGGTTGGAATAAAGACAGCTGTTTAGCTTTGTTCGGCGAGTTCTCTTGGAGGCTCGCGTTTCTGTGCAGTGGGGTGGGGTTGCGGAGGTTCGGGTAGAGGAGAATAGCTGATGCGGTGCAGAGACCTGTAATACATGAATTGTTTAAGGAAATTGATCATATTAAATTAAAGCAAGATTTCAATCCAATCCGACTCAACTCGTCGATGACGGGATTTGGATTTATGTGAGTGGCGATGAGTATAGTGTACACTGCGTACACTGCGTACTTTACATATTACTTTTGGCAATTGATCAATGATCCCGTGTCTTAAATAATGCATCCATGTTTGCTGCTATTAATAACAAGAACGCGGACTTGATAAGGCTCCGTCATTAAGATTACAAAAACAATTGAAGTTTCTATTTCATACCTTCTTTAGCTGCAGCCAACCACAACCAATCAGTTTTTAGTAACTCAGAAGAGGAGTTATATAAGCTGAGACTGTCTGCGACCAAGCCGGCTTGCAACGTCAAGTCCGCTAAGTTCTTCGTCACACGGCCCATGCAACGTTTCTTATTGTTCCGGGATTCCATGTCCAGCCCTATAGAAATTTAAAAAGGGACAAAATATTTAAAACAATTTTTCTTTCTTTAAAAAAAAAAAAGAACGTTGCCCCACACTAGGAATTTCTCCTGTATCGTGGGTGCGTTTACAAACAGTTAAACTCACATACACAAACAGCCAGACCCGGAACAACTAACTGTAGGTTATACAAATATTTATTCCGTGCGGGGATCGAACCCACAACACGCGGCGCAGCAGCCGATGGCTCAACCACTGCGCCAACCGTGTCATCAAATGGCGATATAGTATCTTTACATAGCTTGCATCACTACATGATGAGATAGGTGCCTAAACCTATCACTTAGTTGAAAAAATACAGTTAAAATTATACTTAGACTTCACTCACCAACAAAATCCTTCTTCTCAAAGGGTGCTAACAGTAAGGAAACTTTCTCCAACTTTTCCTTGGACCTTTCCAAGCGCTTGGACTCCACAACCCAGAACAGTGAGTTGATAAGATCAGCCACATTCTGTTCTAAATCGGGAACGGGGTCATTCTCTCCGTAGAACATAGCGTGCGTCTTGAAGTTTGATGGGGTAGTAAAGTGTTCCTCTTGAAGAGGGTATGAAGAGTTCGAGGACGTGGATTGAGGGAAGCTCTCTAAAGAAGATAAGCTGTCTGCCTGTTCGCTTGGAGCACTGCAATTTAAAAAATAACTAAAATGGGGGGTATAGGGAAGTTTAAGTAATGGTTCCATTTTTAAATAAAGAGAGCAAGGAAGGGTGTTTCTGTGACTTGCTGATGTGCAGTTGCATATCTTGACTAGGTATTATATATTGTCTTTGTTAGTAGTTAAATCTAGGAGGTTTTTTTTTTTAATCTTCATTTGTTTTGGGGTTTTTATCTAACCAGATATGTCAACCCCATCGTGTCTTTTACCATTATTACACTAAGCCTTATAATTAACACATAAACTATACTTATCAGATAAACAGTTATATAAAACACTTGGATCAATGTAGAAGTCACCGATGAAGGACTGTTACTAAATGAGATAACTTTTTGGCACCTTCTGAAGTTGGTTGAGATAAAATTGATTGTATTAATCCTACGTTAAGTCTATTTAATCTAGGAGGTACAGAAAACAATAGTTATATCTACAAGTTCTACAAATTACTTGGTTGAAGCTGCAGAATTAGGTCAACTGTGTCAAAAACCTCAGGTAATATCAAACTACTCACATGTCACTCATCCCTTCCCTCAAAGGCCTTTCCTCTTCAAAGTAGCTGTAGGTCTCTGGCTCCTGTTCCGGTTTCTTCATATTACTGACTGGACCAAACATGAAGGACCGAGAGTCGAACAGTGTGTTGGAGTATTTCACTTTCAGAGACTCGTGAACGCGACATACTTCGTTCAGCTCCACTTGGTTCGTGAACTTACTCAATGTTATGAGGCCTAGTAATCGCCTGTAGAAATGAAAATTAGTTGGGAATTAATATATCACGTTGTTATTAAAAGAGAGGGCAAGCCTTTTGCAGTATAACAGCTTTCTGATAAGTGTCCCACTTATCACGACACTGTTATATGGATTGCTTGAACCTAGCCCAACCTGGGGATCAGATCTTATGCAAAACAGTTAATTTTGTGAGCACTAGCCCAATAAGACGCATAGTGCTAAACATAATAGTGACGACCGATGTGGCGCGGTGGGCGAAGGTCCGCCTGCGACGCAAGAGGTTGCGGGTTCGATTCCCGCCTTGGGACAAATGTTTGTACGATCTACATATATCTGTTCCGGGTGTTCTGAGTATTTCCTATGTATAATAAAAATATCTATCTATGAAATGTATTGTATTAAGTATATCAGTCATCTAGTACCCATAACACAAGCTTTTGCTTAACTTGGGGCTAGATGATGCTGTGTGAATTGTCCAGCAATATTTATTTATTTATTTATAATAAAACGGTCAGACAGTTGGTCGGTCTTTTGGTCAGTCTGTCTCTGTTGGTCTGTCTGTATTTTATGCACACACAGGGGAGTCGAGGGCGGTGGTGTAGAAGAGGCATGACGGCACGAGGCACGCCTACAGATGTTTATTTATTTATTTAATACTTTAAGCACACAAATGTACAGAGGCAGCCTAAAAAAAATGCCTATGACATAGGCATTTTCCACCAGTCAACCTTTGGGTGATGCAAAGACAAACAGTGGTAGGCGCAATTTCTTAAAAAGAAAAGGGAAAGGGTTTCACTGTATATGATTTAGAAAACATAATTGTCATGTGTAACTTTATATATTAGCTGTAATAATGAATACTTAGTACTTTTATAGCAGTGTTTGCTCATTTGCAAACAAATAAGACATTAATATTGATGCTTTTTACCACCTATTTGCCAACTTGCATCAAATATTGGTGAAATTAGTTACCTAATGTTCAGTGAAACTGTTAACTAATTATCATTATTGTTGGTAGACCTATTAATTGATGCCTTACTTGTGTTTCTTTTGTATTGCACATAAGTTATATGAATATTAAGAGAGCACTACCCACAGTATCAAATATCAGAAGCACGTAATATTCTGTATTGGTTTTTCTTCTCTTATTTATTCTTTTAATCTTGGATTTTTATTATATTTGTTGGAGTTCTTAATTTTTTTTACTGCATACCAGAGCTTTGTATACCTTTTTAGGTTTGGTGTATACTAAAATTTTTCAAGATGCAATATACTCACTTTCTAGTATTGATATATTAATAAATGAAGTTAAAACCTGTGAGTTTGAAAGTCTCCCCAGTCATTGTTCTCCACTGGATAGTCTCTGACATATCTTACCCATATATCTCTAACTTGTCCCGAAGAATCTGTGAAGAAAGGTATGATACCTTGAGTTATACATGACCACACAATTCCAAAACAAAATGTCTTACTGTGGTAAGTAAAGGTGTGTGACAAATTGCTGAATTGCATGTCTGTAATACATCTAAAGGAATGTTTGTGGTGAGTGACATAGTTTTTCTCTAGGAATTAAGATTTCTACATATTTTTTTAGTGTAGATGAAGTGACTGTTTTAGGTATTATTACTGATAGTTTATACAAATACAAAATAGTTTATTGTGCAAAATAGTAAGTACATTACATGTTAACGTGTTTGGAGCCCCCATTTAAGCAAACAATGCCTGTATTAGGAGGCTAGGAGTTTATCACAGTAACTACAGAGTTAAGTAGACGCTTGTATGTAATGTGACAATTACTAAAACTGCTTACCAGTAACTTTAATATTGTTAATCCTTTGTATCCTCTCCCAGAGTTTATTAAAGTTCTTTAGCATGCCACCGACGCCTTTGACGAGCACCAGCAGGCACGCATGGTGCTGGGCATGCTGCGAGTAGTCAGGGTGCGACATCACCGACTCTCCTGGCGCGTGAGACAGAATATAGCTCACCGAAGAGCGCATTGATATCTCATTTGATTATCAATAGCGGTATTTAATTGATTTTGTTTGAAATACACTATCCATCGCCGATAAATATTAAGATAAAATGATTTTGTGTTTGTTATTAGGGAATATTTATTATTCTCTTTTTTTATTTATATTTGTTTACGTCGCGACTTTTCCCAAGACAAGACGGGGCGTATTTGACCAATTGTTTGACAGTGACAGGTCGTTTGTCATAATGTTGACACAAGTGTCTTCGTTTTGAAACCGTTCTGAAACATTTTTTCCTTTAAACAAAGAGTATACTAAAATGAATATACATGTACGACATGTACCTTACCTTATTGACATTTCAACTAACCTCAAAGTTTTGTTGTCGACCTGTTTAAGACGCCGAAATTAAAATTCTACTTTAAAATTACAATAATTTAGCAGTTACTATAAAATGGCTTCAAAGGAAGGTGGTGGTGATAAAGGAAAGGTAAGAACTTTGATGTAGAAACTTTAACAACTTTGGGTATCCTTTGTATATGTATTGTTATCATCTAATTTTGTCGCTTTGTTGTTCTTTACAGTCTTCTCAAGGTGCTGGAGACAATAAAGAAAAGAGAAGGAAAGAGTCTATCCTCGATCTTAGTAAATATTTAGAGAAGAGCATTCGTGTGAAATTCGCTGGTGGGCGGGAAGCGGCGGGAATTCTGAAAGGATACGATCCTCTTTTGAACCTTGTATTGGACAACACTACAGAGTTTCTAAGAGGTAAACTTCTATCTTTTAGTAAACATCACTCACTTTAATCATATTCAATAATCTAAAGGCCTGCAACATATTTTCTGTACAGAAGTTTAATATAGGTAGCAGAAATGTTCAATGCTCTCCGAACAACGCTGAGTTATGACCCTATTTCGTAGCTGGATGTTGGTGCAGTCTCTCATCATAACCTAATGTTTCGAGGTCTATCTTTAAAAAA
Source organism: Phlogophora meticulosa (assembly GCA_905147745.2). NCBI lineage: Eukaryota > Metazoa > Arthropoda > Insecta > Lepidoptera > Noctuidae > Phlogophora > Phlogophora meticulosa. Next base: position 6,374,450 of record LR990535.1, on the reverse strand, counting down.
AATATTACTCTCTATCTTTGCAGATCCTGATGACCCATATAAACTATTGGATGATACAAGAGCACTAGGACTTGTAGTTTGCAGAGGTACCTCTGTTGTTCTAATATGTCCCATGGATGGTATGGAAGCTATACCTAATCCCTTCATCACACAGGAAGGATAATAAATTTAAATTAATTCTCTGTATTTTAAGGTGTAAGTAATTATGTTTAAGTAAATGATATTAAAAAAAAAACTCATATTTATTTTCCAAATTTCAGACATAAAAGCTCATTTATTACACTACTTAATAAATTATTGCACACATACACTTAAATATGTCCAAAATTATTAAAAAATACTGTTGCAATGGGCAAAACTTACATAAAGGGTTATATATTATAATACGCTAGTAATCATTTTTCATTCAGCATGACTTGGAAAAACACTAGTGTAATCTCACCTTAAGAATTACAAAAACTTAAAAAGAAAACAACTTAGGTAAAATAAAAAGAACTCAGGTCCCTACTCAAATATTGTTCTAAATTAGCTGGTAACTGGTAAATTGTGAATAAACTATTACTATTCAAAAATCAATCAAATCCAAATTCGTTTCTTATCCAGGGATAACTCTTGGGGCAGTCAGTACATGTGATCATGTACTTATCATGTTCTAATACTTTTGAAGACAGTTTACACGTGTTAGGCTTGACACATGCAACTTCAGCCTCTTCAAAATGGCGCTCTTTGCACTGCCACGGCTGGAACTTCTTCAACTGAGGAACTGGAGTAGGCCTCTTTATCCAATCAATCAGTTCTTTGTATGTTACAAAGTACACATCTGGTACTTTTGACAGTTCACTGATGAATTTCTGAAAAGCAAAATGAAATCATTAAAATCGGGACAATTTAGTCATAGTTTTGTAAACAACTTCTTCAATGTTCCAAAGAAGGAAGTGAGGAGGACCGAATAATAAGTATGTTCTAAAGTTATTGGGACACCAGTTACATGATATATTGCAAACTCCAGGATTTACATAACTTTCTACACAACCTGGTTTTTACACCACTGCCTGAATGGAATGTTACGTTTTGAGTTCATGAATGTATGTATGTAACTATACATATATGTAAGTGTTTTTAGATTGCTTGATTTAATTTTTTCATGAAAAATTTAGTTACCTTGAAAGCAAACAAATATTCATTATTCTTTAACCACGTTGAGCTCAAGTGAATACCGTATGGCGCTCTATTCTTCGAATAGTGTCTCTTGAAGTTCGTCACTAGAATGTTGTAGACATCTTCTCCGGTGAGGTTTGAGGGGCAGTACTCCAGGGTGGCGCATGTGTGATCGCCGTTCGAAAGAGGATTTATCATCATCTCCCATATTCCGGCATAGCTTCGCGTTGGGCAGTATTGGTTGTAGCCTAAAACAAAAGTAGGTTGAAACAATAGTTGATTTTTTCAAAATAGGCGGTGTTTTAAGACTCATTGGACCCATATATGATCATTACAAAAAAATCAACTGTCTAGGTCTTTTTAGACATCAACTGTACCTACGCACCGCGTGCGCAACCTCATTCCTAACAGTATTTCTATTCTTTATTCTTTCTAGTATATTCACCCCATAGCGAGGGTAACATGCGTGAAAATATGGATCTTTCACTTTGTAGATAATTGTTTGGTTATGTATTTCCTGGAATTATTATAATGGTCATTGTAGTTTGTTTAAAACGAGGAAAGGTGCGATCATTAGCTGGTGCACGAAAGCACGAACTGCCCCCACCCAAGCCTATTATTGCGAGTTTCTAATTCAAGTAGGACTAGGTACGACTGCGGCCTGAACCTAGCACAGTCTTAACTGGTTAACCTTTACATAAAGGTCTTGAAATGTAAGTTTATAGATAGCATTAAAATATCATTTGGATTCTGCAAGTAGATTATGGAGTGAAAGGGCACTGCTATCCATCATCCCTAACATAAAATGTGGTAACTATTCGGCAGCTGCAGGTAGGTAGAGCGGACAAATGTAGTTCAGAATACAAATAATGAATTGACCAAAGAATTGCATTGCAAACCAAGACGTAACTGACATTCTTGACCTACAATAAAGTACACTGACTTAGCTCGTTAATCAAAATACCTAAGTTCTGGTAAATATCACAATAATGGCTTATAATTTGATCGAAACGTGATTCAAAAGCTGTGCAATGCCGCATTCCAGGTAGTTCTGCGTAATATTACAAACAATAGGCGCGCAGAACGCAATCTCTCCTAGTCGGAAGCGCGTGCGCCGTCGCACGGTGGATCGAAAATCGGCTGTAGAAGACATAGGATCTCGATTTCTTAAATGTGATTTTTTTGCTGGAAATGACTTCTGCTGATCATTACTGTTCTATAAAATGTCATATGAAGTAAATGTGTGCACAAATGGAAGAGTTATAATTTTTATAAGAAAAAAATGTATGGAGCTACTATGAAAAATCGAATTATCTCCTAAACGGCATGTTTAACCGTAATATCCTTGGAGGTGGTCATAGTGCTTATTATTTATAATTTTTTGGTTGCGGATTTGACGAAAAATTTCATGCCGTTTTTTTTTTAAAAATCGTCAAAATATTTTTATTTGTTTTTTCATATGAAACGATTCCTTTTAGTGTTTATGTTGAAGAACACGGACTTTTAACTACACGTAACATAAAATAGCATCACTCCTATAGTTCCGAAGGAGTTGGCAGAGGTTTATAGTACACCCACACGTAGACAACTATGTTTGAGCTAGATATTTATCAACACATCATGAGTTTTAAAACTTTTCATACAACCAAATTACCAATTGTTTACTCTTCTAATGAGTTCGAAAAGAAGTGATTAAGTAACTACACTGATTAGGTCTTCTAATGAGTCTTAATAGGTGATTTAATGATTTTCAATATCTCACGACAATGCCAACTATGGATTACATTCAACTTTTCCTGATAAGTAAGCTAATTTGTTAATTAGCAGTGCTATGAGTTCTAAGAATAGTTAGTGACAATTATACATTTTCATTAGCTAATGAGAAGATAACTAATGAGGGTAGTTACCTAATTATTGGCGTTTTGCAATAAAAGGGCTAAAGTTTTGTTTTATAATTTAGTTTGTTCACAACTGTGTAACTGCTAACACTAAATCTGCGACTATAAAATCTTAGAATGGAAAGTTTAATCACGAATTTAGACTTGTTTGTTCTTCTACGAAGTGAGACTACTTCATTTGATCATGAAGTATTGTTCAGTGCAGTTGTATCCCGCATAGGCGATTGCCTGTCTGACGAAGATCGTGTTGTTCTCAAAGAATTTTGTCGGAGATTTACGCGAGCCGCTTTACAAAGGTGGCAGAAATCCAACCGATTCCTTGATAATTTCAGGAGAAAGTACGAGAATTGGTTGGGAGCAAATATTGATTGGCCGAGTTTTGTGCAAACTTTAGTTAATCAAGAACCAAGTGTTGATGAGATACCAAGAGCGCCCTCAGTCTCTTCAGAACCGTTGACATCAACGTCCATTGGAACAATTACGAAAAAATCCCGTAAACCATTCGAAGATCTGGGAAGTAAACAAAAAAAGAGAAGATCTGATGAACACACAGGCGAAGATTCCAGTGAATTGGCATATGCAGCTGCAGCACGTTTAAAAGAAGAAGGGCATGGAGATATCGCCTCTGTCATCGAATACATGATGAAATATCCTGAAGCAGCCGCTAAATTAAATGAAACGCTTAAGAAACCAGCGAAAACAATCATATTTACGTCAGAAAAGGCGCTTGGATTGCTTCTTTCGCTAAAACTCTCAAAGTGGCAATATATTACGTTGCGAGAGGCTGCCATTCGGGAAGGTGCTAAGGATATTTATCCATCTTACTATAAAGTGCAACAAACTAAGCTTGATTGCTACCCTCCGAAGCAATCAGTGACAGTTACTGATTCATCGGCTAGGATTACACTTCAAGCTTTACTTGATATCACAGTTACAAGAATCCTTCAAAGCCTTTCTAAGGAAGAGCATAACAAGCAGTTGAAGCTGATATCCAAGTGGGGATTTGATGGTGCTTCTAACCAAAGCCGATACAAGCAGAAAATGGAGGGTGAGGAAAATGACTCGAGCATTTTCATGACCTCCTTGGTGCCACTTAAACTGACAGATGGAGACAACATCTTATGGACGAACCCAAAACCATGCTCAGTTTTATATTGTCGTCCAGTTCAGTTTACTTTTGTAAAGGAGAGTGAAGCAGTTGTCCTTGAGCTGAAAAAACAAATGGATGAAGAAATTAAGGCCCTTATCCCCACAGAGTGCAATAATAATAATAGGGTGACTCATGAACTAATGATGACGATGATCGACGCTAAAGTTTGCACTTACCTTTCTGAAGCTAGATCAAATGCATCGTGCTACCTGTGCTTAGCAAAGCCTACTGAAATGAACCGCTTAGATGCTGTAACATCAAAAATTGTGTGTTCTGACCTGTATGAATTTGGCTTGTCATCCCTACACGCCCGTATAAATTGTATGGAATGTCTGTTGCACATTGCATACAGGCTCGACTTCAAACGGTGGGCAGCGAGAAGTGATGAGCACAAAGAAATGCTACAGACAAGGAAGAAAATAATTCAAAATAAATTCAAAGATGAGCTCAATCTGTTGATTGATATAGTAAAACAAGGCTCGGGAACCACCAATGACGGGAATACTGCAAGAAAATTCTTTGAGTTTCCTAATAAAACCGCAGCTATAACCGGTCTGGATGAAGACCTCATCAAAAGATTTGCTGTAATTTTACAAGCCATTACATCTGGAGAGCAGGTCGATATAATGAAATTTAGAGATTATGCCCGCAAAACAGCAGAAAAGTACGTATTATTATACGACTGGTACTACATGTCGTCAACCGTTCATAAATTATTAATCCATGGGGCTGACATAATTGAGAAAAATAATATTGTGCCGATTGGGACTCTCTCGGAAGAAGCCTCAGAGTCTCGAAACAAAGATTTTAGGAGGTTTCGAGAACATCATTCGCGGAAAAGAAGCAGGCAGGATTCCAATCAAGACATTTTAAATATGCTTGTTGTTTCTTCGGATCCTTTGCTAAGTGCACAAAGGCCTAAGTTAGATGCCAAGAAAAAGCAGAGCTTTTTTGCTGAAACTCTCGACTTAATTCAATTTCAGGAAACTGAGTTCGAGTTTTTGGATATATCCAATCTGGATGCTGACTCAGAATTGGAGTCTGACAACGAGAGTGATAAGGAAAATTTGTAAAAAAATATATATGTACTTATTTGTAAATTTGTATTTGAGTCTGTTTGGGTTTTTTTTTTGTAATTTAATGATATTTTGTCTTTTTTTTTATTTATTTTACTTTATTTTACAAATGCTTAGTATTAATTCCTTAAATTAAATTATTTTGTATATAATATAACTTTATATGTTACTTAAATAAGAGTTTGATAATCTTTTTTTATTTAAATTAGTAAAAATGGGTCAAAAAACAGCAATTTTTTAATTTATTTTTTCTTGTTTTGTGTCTTCTTAATATTTGGGTTAATAACATATCGAACTTTTTAACTTGGACACTAAAAGGGATCGTTTTACATGTAAAAATAAATAAAAATATTTTGACGATTTTTTTTTAAAAAAACGGCATTAAATTTTTCGTCAAATCGGCAACCAAAAAATCATAAATAATTAGCACTATGACCACCTCCAAGGATATTACGGTTAAACATGCCGTTTAGGAGATAATTCGATTTTTCATACTAGCTTCATACAAATTTTTCGTAAAAAAAATATATTTCCTTCGTTTATGGGCAGAATTAACTCGGGTGTCATTTTTGTACATAGTAATGATCAGCAGAAGTCATTTCCAGCAAAAAAAAAAACATTTAAGAAATCGAGATCCTATGTCTTCTACAGCCGATTTTCGATCCACCGTGCGTCGTCGTCATCGACAATCACAGCTCATAATATCTTACTTAACCACTTACACGCTCTAGTTACGAGGTGTTGAGATGAATCAATGGCATTTAATGGTGTGTGTTAAAAATATTCCCTTTAGGCATCTTCATAACTTAGACCTACCAACCACTTGAAGTAAAAGAAATACCTAAAAATGGCAGCCATATTTTAACGGATGCTGAAGGACGAACCTTCTACAAAAAAGTGTTGTTAGCGCTGAAGTTAAAGTTATTACAAGAAAAAAAAAAAGTTAAATTATATCTTCTCCCACATTCCAAAGACCTCTCAAGCACACAGCAGTCAATCAAAACTTCACTCTCGGCTTACCTGTACATTGATGTGGCATCTTGTAGTCAAGAGTGTATGGCCAGAATGGAGGGTCAGCCAACGGTGCGACAATTGTAGCATCGTACACGAAGCCAAATTCCTGCATCATCAGGAATTGTCGGTTCCAACCCACTGAAAGGAACGGTACTCGCATTCCTCTGTGAAATAAATATGAAAGTGCATACACAATAATGATACAGCGGTATCGTTATTACCAGATTTGTTAGTGATTTGCAACGTCAAGCAATCGATCAAGTTGCGCGAACGGACAAATTATCCAACCCACAACCGATCTAGATCTTAAGACTAAACAGAATTAAAAATCCCATGACAAATAAATACCTGAAGTCCTCCATATGAACTCTACTGAATCTGTTTATCATATTCGCTTCACCAACCATTTCGTCGAACCAGTCTTCAACGGTGGCATTTTTCGACCACCAATCTGCCGGGCCTCGAGTACTGCACAATTTAGAACGTTTGTCATTATTCTGTTACTTCATCACTATACTAACGATTTCTATTGACATGTTACTTACGTGATTGAGTTTACTGCTATCTCATGGCCGTCATTCCACAGCTTTTGTACGTGTCTGTAATTTGTATAGGAGTGTGAAACGAAGAATGTCGCTTTTATTGGACAGCCGTTAGGGTTCGTACGGTCTGGAGTGAACAAGTGATTGGTGTAGACATCCCAGTTTTCATGGTTTACAGAACCATCGAAGGTTAATGTGATCATTTGTGGAGTCTGTAAATAACACAGAAGGAAGTAGTCAACAGATTTAAAAGCTTCTGTCTATAGTGTTAATCACGAAATACAAAATAAACTTTTACCTGACTGGGAACGAGATTTCCAGGTATAACATTGCCTTCCTTCGAGCAAAAGCAATCGGGAAGCACGCAGACATTAGGATCACAAGGTTCCGCAGCGTTCGGGTCGTAGTTCACATCGCACCAGCCCTAAACATCATTCAAAAATTGAGAGAAATCTACAAATTATGATGAATGACACGGCAGTAAGATTATTGTGAAAGTATAAAAATTAGGGTGACGATTAGAAAACGATTCAGCTTACGGTGTTAATTTACAAGTCATAATGAAGCGAGAACTTGTGAAATTACTATCTAATGTTTCAGTTTAGATATAGATAGAAGTTCGAATTGAATTTACTTCGTCAGACGCGTCCGTACAGTCGATGGAGCCATCACAGAAATATTCTGCGGGAATGCAGTTGCCGTTGGAACAGCCGATGTAAGTGTCATTGGCACAATCTGCCATATCTAGAAGGGGCTTCGGAATCCGGGTCTCTGAAATAAACGATCTCTTAATAGGGTTTACAAAGGAAATAGCAGCCGGCAAGACCTGCGATTTTTGCAGCTGTCGGTCCCATATCCATAGGTACATCTATTGGGTAGAGTTCCTTTTTGGAGAGGGTCATACTGACCCATATATCTGAAGAGTTAAGTACTATCTTGTGCATGGGGACTGAGTAATGTTAATAAAGTAATTTAAAAAAAAGTTAAATATCTTATAAATGGGACAGGCCAGCTGGCAACAGTTGCCGCGGCAAAATAAGACGATTAATTATCATAGTCTTCGACACTTACCTACAGTGAGATCGCAGTTGTGCACATTCTGTTGCATGTCACAGAGCTGCCTGTTGACGTCGAACATCAAACTGGGCGAGCAATGGAACTCGAACACGTCGCCGTCCAAGCACAGGTAGTATTTAGCGCACTCGTCAATTGTCCACATTTTATCTTCAGCTCTGTCCGGATTCCTGGTTAAATTGGATAAGAATATTATTTCTACATTCTTTTATGCACATGGGTCAAGTAGGTCATCTAACTCGCGAACTAATGTTCTTGATGATTTGGGGTCCAAAGTTTCTACTAGATTAGTTATTTCGCATTGTTGTACTTTTCCATTCGGAATATCGCAGCAACAGTAGGTATGCAACACGGTTGATGGTAATAGGCGAAATGTGGATGGATTGTGTAGGTAGGCCCAACCCTTCTGGGAATACAGGTGTGATCTTATGTTGGTTGTTAACACGTTGAACGCCACATGACCGACATTCAAATACATTTTCTATTCAGTCTCATTGTTTGGCAGTTAAGGTGTTAAGAAGTTTCTTCTTAGTAGATATTGGTTTACTTTTACACAAGTAGGTAGCTAGTAAATGATACCATTATCTAAAATATTCCGCATAATGTATGTTTCAAGAAACAGAACGCTAAAAGCACACAGTACGTGCAGCATTTGGCTAATATTTTAAGCATGCTAATGCTACGCATCTGTCATACAGATTAAAGGCATAGCGAAAGTGAATTTCTCAAGACGTGTAGTAGGAAATGGTTATGATGATACAAGCGGACGGGTGGCTCAGTCAAGGCTGCGGCGAAAGTCGCCCGGGTCGTTGTCCGCGCTATGAAAATGGCGGAAAATCATCCTTCTGTAATGTCTGCACGCAGTATATACGCGTTGTTTTTAGTCATGCAGGTTTGTGCCTGTGCCACGTCTCGCTGCGGAAGCAAGAGGAAACACTTCATGCAATTTTCTTAAGGAACTGATAAAAAGCAGCATGTTTCCGTTTTCCCGATATAGTTAGTCACTAACCTCGGAATCAGATCACTAACCTAATAGTGACTAACTTAATAGTTACCTAACTAACGTTGGATAGACTGGGTGGGTACGTTAGTTACGGTTGTATCAATTTTCCATTAACCATAGCGCTAGCAGATTCCCAGAATGTTCTTTCTTTTCTTTTTTAAAAAACGTTGCCCCACACAAACAGCCAGACCCGGAACAATTACCTGTAGATCATACAAATATTTGTTCCGTGCGGGGATCGAACCCACAACACGCGGCGCAACAGCCGATGGCTCAACCACTGCGCCAACCGTGTCATCAAATTCGTCGTCATGTTCACTAAATACATAGTTACCTAACCGTGGGATACACTGGGTAGGTATGTACGGTTGTATTGTATGTATTAATTTCCCGTTGACCGCCCATAGCGCTAACTGATTCCCAGAATGTTGCTAGTAGTTAAAATTAGTGTATGCAACTAAGTATGAGTTACAACCGATCATATGTCATGGGCCGTATACCCATATACCCGTAAATGGGAACTATGGGTACAGTTGTAACACTTATAAATAAAAAAATAAACATATTTCATTCAATTTTATTACTCTGAAGTTACAGTTTCAGTTGTACTTATTATTCCAAATGGCAGTTTACTTAAATTTTGTGGAGAGTGTGTAATATGTCTGCACAATGAATCAGGCATGATGATAGATGAGGGCGACGCTCTTGATCTTCTGTGAAATCTCTGTTATGACCTAAATAAAACACAATTGTAACATTTCCCGGTCATGGTCTACATAATATCTTTTAAGGGGTACCTTTCCAATTTGAACAAATATTTATATGGGCTATAGGTAGTTGTTTCAGGTCTGGATGTTTGTGTATGTAACTTTAAATGTTTATTAACACGTCCACGATATAGGAGAAATTCCTAGTTTTTTTATTATTTCTTTTAACAAAACGTTGCCCCCGTTTTGTTAAAAGAAAGAATAAAGAAATACTTGAACAATTTTCCTACCAAGGTGCGACACCCTCGATTGGCGAGTCCAACTCGCTTTTGTTAGTTTTTTTTTTATCGAGAACCATAATTAACACCGCATTTCAAAAGCATTCTGGTATGTACCAAGTTGCTCTCGTCTCCTACAGTTTTTTGTATGCGATTCTTAGACTTGTGCAGGCAAACAAAATCATAATACTTAAAACAACACACCCAACAACAACAACCGTCTAACAAAATTATTACATCCGGTACGGTTGTAAAATTTTATTTATTTTGTATTCTGCTTTATAACTGTGTTTTGAAATGTGGGTTTGGTATATGCATAACCTCGTTTCAAAACACAGTGATAAAGTAAAAAAAAACAATGATTCAGGAATTTATATCTATAGTACAGAGGCTTATTATTGATCGAAGTACAGAGGCCAGCACATCAAGCTACCCAAATGTCACCAACCCTGTGTCAAATTTCGTTGATAGTTTTTCAACTTTGTATCAGAAGAAATAAGGTTCATATTCAATTGGGAAAATTTGACTGTTTTAGTAAGCTGGATGTGCTGGCGTCTGTACAAAAATTACTGAGGTATGCACACACCCAATACTTTATTAAATTATAGGTATCAATGAGAAGCTGTTTTGTGTTGAAATTCTTTAAAACTACCATCTTACCTTTTGATTGGCAAAACTCAAGATATAAGGGACCGTAGACCTACATATATTCTTGGTATTCATTTCAAATTGAACCTTCACGTGTTCCTGAGGAAAAGGATCTTGACACACAGACAGACAGAGGTAGGTAATATTACTAATTTATTATCATAAACTCGATGTGAATTCTTTATCTCAAAGTAATTAATACTTTATCCTATTTATAAAAATATTCATGCCCAAATTCAATTAACTACAATCTTTGAATTTGTTGTTAGGTATGCATCGTAACATAATAATTAACCATCGTTAGTTGTAGACATTTAAATAATTATACATATTCAATACCTATTGTTAGTTTATGTAACATATCTTGACACACTTAGGTATATAGCCATAGGTAATAATAGTTAGCTATGTTATTATTGATGTAAGAGGTAGATAATTAATTGGCACAACGCGAAGACTAACGGAAAGATATGCTATAAAAACTATGCATCATATATGACGATTATGGTGAGAAATAATTCTTTTATCGTCACGTTTTGACCGATATCCGTCGTTATTGATGAAATATTAATCGCTTCCGAAGTTATTGGTCGGAGACCAAGCTTTAAGATGCAGGATTTATAAACCTACGTTCAAAGTAAGCGATGGAAGCTAGAGATAGAAGAAGTACCAAGGGGACAAAAGAACAGGAGACAGAATTTACTAATTACAAAAACCAGCCACAGCGGTTAAGAGGACAGCTAAAGTTACTAGTGAAAACGAGTGAGTGAAGTCTAACTTAAGGGACCGATAGTCCAAGAGAAAATCTGCTTAAAGCGTCTAAATTGTGGGTTAGGCGGCCAGAGTAATTCCTATTAACCAACCTCGATCTCATCCTGGTGATGATGATGATGATTTGCCTTCAACTATTCTGAACAGGGGTTTCCTTTTTAAGGGTTCCATATTCATACCCAAAGAGTAAAGATGGGTACGGTACTTACTATAAGCCGAAATTGTCTGACAGTCTGTTAAAGGTTACTTATTTAAACGATTGGCCGGTGTTTTTAAAATTCTGTAAGTACTTACTATTCTAATTTAAAGAAGATGCAGTAACAAAAACAGTATGCGTAGGTGGTTTGGTCATGTTGAGAGATTCAATAGGTAGATCATGACTAAGAAAAGGTAGTTGTGAGTGGAAATGCCATGAGAGGACGCCCATGAAGGACACCCACTGACCTTTTTGGTGATATTCTTCAGAACAAACACTTCAGAAGAAACAACACTTCGGTTGCGAGTACTACGCACCTGACCTGGTGCGTAGTACTCGCAACCGAAGTGTATGTCCAGATGTAGGAACGTAAACGAAGCAAAAGGAGTATGTACGAATCGTAGCAGGTGGCGTGTTCAATAACTTCTGCCTTCTGCCCATAGGAAAATGTCGTGAGTTTATGTATGTATTTATGTATTCTGTAGTTATGTCACTTGACTGCGATGGCTGAGTCTGCTATTGTGATTAGAACATCGTGTTGGTAAAATCTTCATTTGTCGACTTTCGTGGGAATACTTTTGTCTCTTCAATAATTAATGCTACTTACAGAAAGTGGCGAAGATGCTTGAGCATAAGTAAAAGTTAACCTAAGACATATCTGTATCAGATAACTCGTGCATTGTTTCTTAAGGAGGTTTGGCTTGAGATTGCACAATCGTTAAGCAGCTGTGTAGTTTTTATAATTAAACCATTGCTACTATTTGCTAAATCGTTACACAACATCACGCCTGTATTACCGAAGGATAAGACAGGGTTGTAACTATAGTAAATCCTCATTTCGCCGGTTATGTTTAAGTCCCATGTAATATGGAGGGGGCGAGCCAATTTTGTCAAATCCAAACTCCAGGCTGTTACTGAGAAATTCTAGATCGAAAAACCTAATAATACTTTTTCCAACCCGGGAATCGAACCCGTTACCTCATTCTCAGCAGTAGCGCTTGCAATCATTAGACTATCGACGCAGATTTTTAACAGTTGTTATTATTTAGGGAATTTGTGTTTAAGATTCATTTATTTTGACGACTGATGTGGCGCGGCGGGCGAAGGTTCGCCTGCGACGCAGGAGGTTGCGGGTTCGATTCCCGCCTTGGGCCAATTGTTTGTACAACCTACAAATATTTGTTCCGGGTGTTCTGGGTATTTGCTATGTATATTAAAAATATCTATCAATGTAATGCATTGTATTAAGTATATCAGTCGTCTAGTACCCATAGCACAAGCTCTGCTTAACTTGGGGCTGTGTGGATTGTCCAGCATTATTTATTATTTATTATTCAAGTCTCCATGACTTGAATGAGTGAATGCCGATACTACCTTAAATAATAAAGGCCACGACTAAGTAGGTACCTACTCACGGATTACTAATGATAACATTATCTATTTGTTCCCACGTACAATAAGTGACCCTCGGATTAAGATATCTAACTACCTAATTTTCTGTGAGAAAAACTAATCTTGACTGCACCGATTCAAAACCCAAGACCTACCTACCTAATGAGGCAAGTTAGCCATTTCAATTCATGAAGCGGATCTATGAGAGTACAGAGGAAAGCACATCAAGCTACCCTAATCTGTCAAATTTCTTTGATAGTTTATCAACTTTATAAGAAAAGAATAAATTTCATGTTCAATTGGGATAATTTGACGGATTGCTGTAGCTTGATGTACAAAACAAGTGAGGGAACGCCTACGTACCTGTAAAACCTTCCATTTTCCAGACACTTCACATCCGTTAAGCTTCTTTTGCTCCTAAACTTTCCTTGCACCCCTGAAAAAATATTATAGGTAAACGTAAAACTTTTTTATTTACACAACATAGAGAAGAAACGCACTAAAATTTTAAAGTAAAAAAAGTGGGGGAAAATCGCACTTTACCTAAGAATAAGTAAGTTATTACGAAAGTTATGAGTAATCGCGACAGCAGTGTTTGTCGAGCCATGTTGTGAGCTCGGTGGCTGCAGACACACTGAGTTATCAACAACTCATACATCGTCAGACGCGGGCATTACTTTCTTTTACTTATGGAGACACAGAGCCGGGTGCTGTACGAAAAGAAAGGAAAATAAAACAACTTTTTTATTAATAAATCCGTCGCGTATTTTGCATGTTTGATGAGCTTTTGTTTTGTGTTTTTAGGTATATATAGATGAGCTTTGGTATTAAGTTTCTCTGATTAACACGGTAGGGAAAAGTTATGGAGATAATTACGTAGATATACCTACCGAATGCGAGTGTGCAAATGATCTTCGGAGTCAAAATGAGTGAAAGGTTGCAAGACTATTTTGCACATAGATAGAAATTGTTATAAAAATACAGGCGATGAGGCTGTTGAATTTGAACACGGCCGCCTTATTAAAAAAACAGTTTTCTAGATAAAAAAGAACAGGTCCCACCGAGATTTGAACTCGGATCGCTGGATTCAGAGTCCAAAGTGCTAACCGTTACACCATGGGACCGCTTGCTTTCGAGCTTATAATATGAGTCACATTGAAAGTGGTAATAAATGAACAAGCTGCTCTTCATTCCAATATCGTACAGATCTTGATTCATACTTGGTGGGTATACGTACCTACTTGGCATCTATAAATATGTAGATATATCAGAATCTTAGTGAAACGGGCGTGGCGCAGTTTCAACAGGGGTCAGCGATCTTGTGATTTTAAACGTCATATTAGCAAGCGGTCACCAACTCGGCATTTTATCTAAGTGTGCTGTATAGGCACACTTCTCATGCAACTTATAAAAACGCAGCCCGGCCCTAACCCTTAATCAAAGTATAGCTAGATTTTCTTTTAATAGATCCATTCCATTAATAAATAATATTTCAAAATAATAAAATGCTCCTAAAAATTATATAGGCGCTATAAAAATGATATATTTCAATCGAAATTGTTTTAACTTTTGACATTTTGGCGCCCCTTGCTACCTGGCACCTAGAGCGACCGCACCTCTAGATATACGCTTTACACCTCTGCCTAACTCTTCGGAAAATATCTTTAGGCGTTACGTTATGGTATGCTGTCAGCAATGCCGCACACACAAAGCCTAAACGTAGTTTGTATATTGGATTGGTATGTATTATGGAGTTATGTGTGTGGCCATTTAGCCTTACCTAAAGGGTATCAGGCAAGGGATACAAGACTGGATCGTTCACCCCAAAAGCGACTAGATGACAGAATCTTAATAGGAATAGTCGACAAGTCCAGCGCACGTCTACGCTCAGTTGGTGGTTCCATTGAGCTAGGATAAGAGGCACCTACGGGTTTCAATACAATACGAGGCGGGCAAAATCATATGCCCGCCTCTTATATTGTTACCACTAACGTGCGGATTACTCAGCTCCCACTTCATAACAAAAGTAGCAAAACAGTCGGTCGGTGGTCAAAGGTCTCCATGTGGCTATTTGTGATACTTATACATGGTTTGAGACTCTTTACAGAACTCTCAGACCACCTTGGCCACAGCCTTAAAGGAAATCTACCGGGGCCTTTCGCGTGTGAACTTAACTATTAACAGCGATTTAAAGTCGTTGGCACAGACTAAGTTATCTCCTCTATCTATTTACGCCGTTCCAATATGCCGTTAATTACATGAAATTATTTAGGCACATTCCAATAAGGACTAACACCTGATCCTTATTAGTTTTATACCTAATATTGGATAACATTTTAATAGTTGCTTTCAAGCTATATCTTCTTTCGAATATTTTTCAACTGCGGATCTTGACAATTTGTGTAGCGATAAACAATAACTTTCCTGGTTTGTAGGTATTTTAACATAAGTCTTTCTAAACGAGCCGGTATTTCATTTAAAGGTTTTTATATATAAATTCTAATAAAATAAAATAAAATAAAAATAAAAATATTTTATTTCAGACAAAGTAGTCCATAGACAAGACAAGATTGTTAGTTTGGAGGTATGAAGAACAGGGTGTAAAGTTCCTCATCCACCATAGAAAAGGGAGGATCCTCCGACCAGACGGGTGTCGTGTCTGGTGGGCAACTGCCCGACGATTGTTTTTTTTTTTTTTTTTTTTTGGAATGGGCATCTCGCAGTTTATCCTTTAGGGATATTTACTGCTCAACCGAACTTTCCTGTGGGGGGCTTAATTAAAATTAAGGCCTCCAGCCAGGCATAAAAACTTATAAGCTAAGCGACTATCGCTAAGGGCACCCCCTGCGGGGTACGAACCTCGGCTTAGGACGTCGCTGAAGAGGACAGCAAGGGACAGGCTGGATCTGATTGTTCCATTATTTAGGGACATTTTAAACATTAATCGGCTCAGCTTCGCGGGCTGGCTCTAGCAAAGGGTCGGGAGGGGGGCATTGACGGGGTCGTCGCGACGGGCCTCGGCGGCGAGGACGGAATGTCCGTTTTTGTTTGCGAACAGTGCTGGTGGCCTTATCGCTCTCCTGGAGGAGAGTGATAGGATCATTTGGCTCTATGAGTGTGTGTTTCGGTCTTCGAACTGTACTTATTCGCGAGGGAGTGTATCGGACGGCCGATGACACTAAGGGGTTAGGATGAGCGGTAGAACAGTCCATGAAGCGCTGGGTGAGTCGCTTCATGAACTGTTTCACCGTAGGTATTTTGAGATCTACATGGAGAGTCTCATTTCGGACGTAGAAGGGGGCTCCCGTGACTCTGCGCTGGAATCGGTTCTGGACGGTCTGAAGCCTATGAATATGATACGGCTTGGCGTGAGCGAACACTGCGCAAGCGTATGTCATGATTGGTTGCCCGACGATTGTTGTCGGGCTTGTTTATATATACTCAGTCGCGTGGATGACTCTAATATCGCGATGTAGGAAACGTCGATTTAGTTCGAATGTGGCGAGATAGATGTCGCTACATCACTCCCCTCCAAGACCGGAGGTCGATAGCTTGTGAGTCATTTTTGTGGTGCTTGTGGGGCCAGTGGAGTGTTCCTGTGAGTCGGAACCGGATGCCGCATAGTTCGCGGTGAGTCGGAACTGTCTGCGGTGATACTGCGTATAGGTTCCAGTGAGTCGTGGTGCAGTGCTGCGTGTTGGCTGGCTGCTCGGGTCGACCAGGAGAGGAGGTGCGTCTCTGCTTGATGACCGGTCGAAATGCAGCGTGTGGAGCCAAGGTTGCTGAGTAGGTTGTGGGTGATGACCAGGCATGCGCGTTCGCTGCATGCTAGTGGTCAGGATACCCGTAGAAGTCGTGGTTGCTGACTGGCTGTATGACTCTCTGCTTGAAAGCTTGAGGAAGTGATGATGACGTCACGCTGAGGTAGCTCTGCTCGAAGGCTGCGCTGACGTTCATGTTCGGGGTCACCAATTTGGAGGTATGAAGAACAGGGTGTAAAGTTCCTCATCCACCATAGAAAAGAGAGGATCCTCCGACCAGACGGGTGTCGTGTCTGGTGGGCAACTGCCCGACGATTGTTGTCGGGCTTGTTTATATTATATACTCAGTCGCGTGGATAACTCTAATATCGCGATGTAGGAAACGTCGATTTAGTTCGAATGTGGCGAGATAGATGTCGCTACAATAGTAACAAGAATTTTGCTTATATCTATTGTTACTAATAAAAGTAGGTAACGGTAACAAACTGGACACACCGTCTACC
This sequence comes from Phlogophora meticulosa, assembly GCA_905147745.2. Lineage (NCBI taxonomy): Eukaryota > Metazoa > Arthropoda > Insecta > Lepidoptera > Noctuidae > Phlogophora > Phlogophora meticulosa. The sequence continues at coordinate 6,357,279 of LR990535.1, read as the reverse complement.
CCTGCACAGTAGGCTCACCGGTCCCGCAACACATGGAGTTCAGTGAACCTACTGAGCAGAACAGTATCGGTTCTCTCGCCAAACATCCTGAGGACGGTATTCGGGCTCCCCCGTACTCGGCGCACCACCGACGCTACTTTTTTACGCATAATTGCGTAGAAGTCATCTACGCTGGCGTCAGCAAACATGCCGGATGCACTGCAATACCGAGGGAGCCGAAACAGAGCCCTGAACACATTGTTATACTGTTGTTATACATTGTTATACTGGACTGGTCACTGGACTGGACTAATGGTCAATCTGGAATTACCATACATAAATGATGAAACCTAGTTCAAACAAGAACCACAAGCTTCTCTTTTTCAATTTGTTCCCAATGTTTTTCTGTAGGAGTCAGAGTTCATGCTACGTATGCAGCTGGCTTACCGTCTTGCAACAAGCAAGCACAGATACTGTTATCGGGTTATTTGGCGAGTAATATTTAAGAACTTTTATTTGATTTGATTAGTGTAACCTTGACTGTGTTACAGTTTTTAAGATAGTGTATCTAAAATCCACTTTTAGCAACATAACAGAATCATCACCGCCACTGCCTAACTTAAATTGAATACTACACCGTTTACACTAATCAAACAATGTCGGGACTTAACATACAACCGAATGGGCTGCAAATTTTAAACAACCTATGAAAATTTGAATTTCGCGGGCTACCACCGCGCATTCACCTTAACATTTGTTTCAACAAGGTAGAGTAAAATTGTTTTTCAGCACCCTGTAGTCAACGCTTACACACCATAAATTGTATTTGAGTTCATGTGAACTTAATGATATTTACCAAATAAATCACCATTCAATTATATTTCTCTATCGAAATTGTTCTTCGCATTTGGCCTTTAGGCGCCCTTTGATATGTACCTTGCGCCTAGGCAGTATGTTTATAAAAGGTTCATAATCAGCGAAACATGGCTGAACTTGGGTTCAAAACTACATTTTTTTTTCCAGTTTTCGTAAAGACCACGTAAGCTTTTCCTAATCTGTGGTTTTTAAAATAAGTTAGGGACGTCCACTGTAAAATGTCATAATTTTATCGACACAAATTACGCTGAACTTGTCGATGTCCAAGTTTACAAAGTGGTCATTTTGTAAAACTAATTTTTAGATATTATATCAGTTTCCATTTTTATTTATTTAATATTGTCGTGTTTTATTTAGTCCCTGAGCACGCACCAGGGAGGCTGTTTAGATGTATTGCTAATTTTAATGATAATAGTTCGGTTAGTACATATTTTTGACGGTCACAAATAACCTTTCAATACCATACAACGCAATATTGATGTACAAGTTGGAAAACGTAAGTAATTTTGATTTTTTTGGATTACTTTGGCGCTTACACATTTGAAATGGGCTGTCACGAATGTCAAACGAAAAAAATCGATATCAACAGTAGTATTGATATTCTGACATCTCTATACTTCACCCGGCGAGCGAATGTTGTGTTGTTGAAGTGGCTGCTACGGTTTTTGTTAATTACGATTTGCGGTGTACTATATGAGAAAAACACTACTTTTGTGAGATATAACGGAAAAATGAAATGTATTAAAACAGTGCTGCAGATAATTTTCCTTTTAAATGTGTGTTTGGCAACGTTATCGCCGCCCTCCGATAAAAAGGGGCAGAAGGGGGTAAAACCACAAGAGGGTCCGAGGAAAAACAACGTATTGGATCGTAAATTAGTGAACGAAACGCCTTTAGCGAAAGATATTATAAAGTACCATGCTACCTATCACCAGGACATAATAACGCGCAACTTCAAGAATGCTGTTTTGGGTTACGTTACTCCCGTGAGTATTTTACAGTTACTATTTGATTGTCTTGTTTTTTTTTTTGATTATACTGTCCTAGAAAGACAATATTAATTCTACAGATAAATATATTTTACTTACACTTCCTTTTTTTTAGTGGAACAACAAAGGCTATGATGTGGCAAAGACTTGGGCGCCTAAGTTCAACTATGTCTCTCCGGTTTGGCTTCAAATCAAGCGCCAGTCCCCGAATATCTACATCGTATCAGGTCTTCACGATGTCGATCATGCCTGGATGAAGTTAGTCAAGGCAAAAGGCTCTGCTACCAATCTAAAATGTATGTATAACTTAGTAAAGTTTGTCTTGCATAGTTTTGTTTCCACATATTTTTTTTACAATATCATCCTCCTGCCCTTATCTCTATTTATTTGGGGTTGGCGCAGCATGTTTTCTTCTTCCATACATCTCTATATGCCGTTATCTCAAGAGTCACCTCTTTTCTAGCCATATCATCTTTCACACAATCCATCCATCTTTTGTTTGGTCTCCCTCTACTCATGAAACCCTGCACATTCACACTCAAAACTTTCCTCACAACATGGTCCTCATTCCTGCTTATCACATGCCCCTACCATGACAACCGATTTGGTCACAGGCGCCACTTTCAGACTTCTTATTCTATCCATTTGCGTAACACCACACATCCTCCACAGCATTCTCATCTCAGTTGCTATATATATTTTATTTACAATATGACAGTGTAATAGTGTACACTCTCAGATTGCGCTTCTTTCATCATGCCACTTAGAAGTGGTACTTGTACTAAAGCATTAACACATTTAAGTATCAATAGAGTACTTCTTGTAATCTGAACTTGTGGTTATTGTGTATTTTACTTACTTAAAAACTTTTCTTATAAAGTATTAAAATTATGTTGCAGTATTGCCAAGAATTATCTTTGAGAACTGGCAGCCTTCAGACCTCAAAGCGTTCTTCATGGAGCCAACATCACACACAGAACAAAAAGCTCTCATTGATGAAATAAAGAAAGCCTGCAAACAGTGGAAGTTTGACGGAGTGGTATTGGAGGTACTCTCACAAATTGGGAAATATGTTGACAAATCGGTCAAGTTTATACAGCAATTTGGTAAGACTTTGCTTTCCACCTTGGAAGGCCATAATATATGTTTTTATTTGCTTGATTAATCTGGAGGTGTATAGTGCAAACATACTTTGTTCGTGAATTATGTCAACTTTACAAGTCTAGCCCAGCCAAGACTAGCCAAGGTATCTATTTATTTAAATAGATACCTTGGCTTTTTTAAAAATGTCAAGGTATCTATTTATTTAAATAGATACCTTGGCTTTTTTTAAAATGTGAATTTAACTGAAAATACAATTTTATCCTCTTTTGATATAATGGCACTATTTTCTGCACCAAATGTACTGTACTGGAATTCCATTCTATATTAATATTACTTTTATGTTTTCAGGGTTGGAGATGCGTGATGATGATCTGAGTCTTATTCTAGTCTACCCACCCTTCAGAGGGTATCCCACTGATGAGTTCTTCATCCAAGCATTTAATGATATCTATCCTTATGTGGAAGCAGTATCAGTCATGACCTATGACTTCTCTAATCCTCAGAAACCAGGCAAGTATTAACAAAAAGTATTTAATATAATTTATAAAATGTTTGTGTCCAATGGATACTTCCATTTTTGAATGAATTTGAAAAACTGTCAAATTATTTATTAGCTACTAATTATTTTACCGCACTATTGCATGGTTAATAAATACTAATAAATATTGTAATAAATCTATACAACCTGCTGCATAATTTGAGTAAATATTTTTATTTAACTTTTCTTCATTTTCTGTTTCAGGACCCAATGCACCCTTATATTGGGTTAGGTTGTGTGTAGAAAAACTCATAGACAATGATGAGAACCCCTCAAAGAGGTCCAAGATCTTACTTGGACTAAATTTCTATGGTAACTCATACACAGCGAATGGAGGTGGCCCCATAGTTGGGACAGAGTACACTGAGTTACTGAAGCATGCCAAGAATAACCAGGCTTTGTCATATAATAATAATACTGGTGAGAATTATGTGGAGATCAGGTAACTATCACCTTAAAATATATATATAAATAGCAACAATTTCTTAATCATTTTAAGTGTAAATAAATATGCAGTGGATTTAGCAATACTGGCAATCAATTTTTTTTAAATTACTGTGATTATATAAAGGTCATTTATTAAGTTGAGATCATCAAAGTTACACGCGGATCTCAACTCGAAATATTACTTTATGTAATATTTCGAGTTGAGATCCGCGTGTAACTTTTTCGATGTCACGCAGCAAGCTTTCGACGCCAGCGCCGCGACTAAAACAAATTCTATCGGTGCTCTCCGGAAGTTAGTGTATAGAGTGTTTAGTAGATAAAGGGCAGGAAGATTATGATGATGATGATAATGTAGATGATAATGATGATGATGATGAATATCGTTTTGAACCGAAAATGTATCGGTGCGATCGATACGACACTGCGCAACTGCTTGAAGGTCATAGCAAGCTTCTGTTGTGCCTTAACATATAATAATATCTTTATATTTGAATCTTCAAATTTATTTCCTGTTTTCAGAACATCACAAGGCACAAAGAAGATATTTTACCCCACCTTATACTCAATACAGAAGCGTCTGGAGTTAGCGAAGGAGTACGGCACTGGTGTAGCTATATGGGAGCTCGGACAAGGCCTCGATTACTTCTACGACTTGTTCTGATTGTGTGTGATAGTAACTTTAAGTCTACCAATATATTTATGTTTGTGATATTCATACTTCCGAATTTTTTAATGAAACAAAATAAATTAATGTAAAATTGTTGTAATTTATTTATTGCTAAAACCTTATTTTAAAATAATACTGAAGACATGTTCAGTCTCTTATATAAATATCCGTTTCACTATCTCTAGGTGACACCTAAATGTAGTGCCTAAATAGTACTACAACGATTTTGCACTGCGCGACAGTGCATAAATATTAATACACTACTAGGTTTCGCCTAGTTTTAGTGGAAGCACTTTATTAGTAGGTGTGTCTCAAGTACCGTGGGTACACATGTGTACCACGCGCCCCAAACTGTTTTACGCTCTATTTGTATTTGTTTACGGTTGAATTTAATATAAACGTTGTTTGGGACTTTACGGCGGTTGAGAGGTTAATCTCGAGTTTAAGCTTACCATACATTGATAGATCAAACTTTATAGGCAAATGTTTGCCGGTTTAGCCGGACTGAAAGAGTACAAATTTAAAGAGCGATTTTTATCATCAAGCTACATCAATCCGTCAAATTTCTTTTATAGTTTTTCAAATTTATTACAAAAGTATAAGGTTCATGTTCAATTGGGAATATTTGACATTTTGGGATAGCTTGATGTGCTGGCATATGTACGAATACTCGAATAAGCAGCAAACACAACAAGTAACGATATTTTAAGAGGTTAGGAGAAACTGATGATGGTAAACCTTATAGTTTGCGATCGCGACGTGATCGACATTTAAAACATTACAGTAAACGCTATTTACAGAGTAAATTGAGCAACTACAACTAATATTCTAACTGGCTACAGCTTTGGGTTTTCCCTTGAACTCCATCATGGACTGTGGTCCCTTCATAACTCGGTGCATCAGGTCCCAGCACATTTTCGCGGGGAGCAGGCTGGAATAATCAAAAAACATTATTAACTAAAACGTTCATTAGTAGGAACTGGCAGAAAAGGCTCGGTACACACATCACAGCTTATATTGAATATTTGTTTCAAGACGGTGCTCTTGGTTTTAATAATGCTTTTTTATTTATATACTAGCTGTGCCCGCGACTTCGTTCGCGTGGATGTCGGAACTTAACAAAGCAGCATTTTCAAAAAAAAGACTGAACCAATCAAAAAAATATTTAACCAATTTTTTTTTAAATAAATGAATTTTTGTAAAATAAAAGTAGCCTATGTTACTCCTTATTACATCAGCTACCTGCCAATAAAAGTCCCGTCAAAATCGGTCAAGCCATTTCAGAGATTAGCGATTACAAACAGACAGACAGACAGACAGACAAAAATTTTAAAAAATGTTATTTTGGTGTATGTACCGTATATATATTCATATGCAAGTAAGAAAAAACGGTTATTTCAATATTACAGACAGACACTCCAATTTTATTTATATGTATAGATATGGCAACTAGGCCCAATTGTTAGTCACATAGTTATAAAAAAAACACAGGCACAAAAACACAAAGAAAATTGCAAGGTTGGCTGTGGGGTCTTCTGACTAGTATCTCCATAGCGTGCGGCAACTAAGTTGCGTTGTACTTTTCCATAAACATACTTAGTATTCGTTTTTTTTTCACATTATGACATTTTAAAACAGACTACTTACCACTTAAGAGGCAGAAGGTATCTAACAGATCCTGGCATAACGCAGTTGACCTCGTTCTTCCTGATGGAGTCTATCATGGTTTCTGCCACGTAGTCTGGCTCCAGCATGGGCAGCAGACGAGGGGTGACTCCGTCGAACATCCCAGTGTTGATGTAGTATGGGCAGACGAGCGTCGCGTGGATAGTGTTGTGGCCGTGAGCCTAGGGAAGAGAAAAGAAAAGTTCGATTCCGTAATTCACCATGCAGATTGAACTACCGATACAAGAAATAATAATTCCTATAGGTATTCTTCGCTAAGGCACAGTACAGTTAGTTAAGTAGCACGCAGAGGTACTTACTGACTGGGCATTTCTAATCTGTCGTGGGTTTATAAACATTTAAACTAACATACACGAACGGCCAGACCCGGTAAAACTATGTAGACCATACAAATTATGATTAGTTCCAAGCGGGCATCGAACCCACTACACGCGGCCCAGCTGCAGTCGATCGCGTAGTCACTGTTGGATTCTGGGTTCGATCTACGTGTCGGGCAGTGTTCCTATTAAAAACATCTTAGTAGCAGCACGGTGTATGGATAAGTGGTTCTGTGAAAAGTGGTAGTTATGAGTACTTCACTTCTGCCTATCCCTTTGGGGAATGAAAAATATATAGTGTCTAAACAGTCTTCCTCCCTTTCTCTCTCCACCATAATAGTAAAAGATAAACTTTTAACTATTTACCCTCAACTCGGTGAACAGACTCTCGTGGAAGCCGACGGTGGCGAACTTGGTGGCGCTGTAGTCTGTGCAGCGGTAGGTGCCGAGCAGGCCAGCTACTGAGCCCACCGTCACTATATGGCCCTTGCCTGAGCTGATCATGTCGGGCAGAAATGCTTTCACAGTCTGGAGAAAAAACAAAGATAACATTAAAAATAATTAAGAAAAAGAGACTGTTCTACTTTCCACTGTAGGTTATGCGCCTTCCTTAAGCGTTTTCACATTCTTCTTAGCTTGAATCACTCAATCTCACACACACACACTCACAATCATATACAGCACACACTCATACTCACACACACACACTCACAATCATATACAGCACACACTCATACTCACACACACACACACACACTCACACAAACTACATGCTTCTTTTAAACGCTTTTAATCTACTCGTATCTTTTATTATTCCTATAGTTTTATTTTATTTTTTGTATATATATTTTTTTAATAATTCTTATTTGTGACAAGAGTCATTCGGACTGGCGCCCTAATTGTTCTGTTCGATGAAAACTTGTAAACTTTATCTTCCTAATTTTTATTAATTTACCATGCTAGAGGCCATAGTAGCAGAATTGGCTAAAAGCTAAATAAATACAGGCTTAATAGTACGTATAAATAGGGTCCCATTGGCAAACTTTGGGTACGGAACCTCAAACATAAGCAACACTATCCGATCACTATAAAAGTACTTAGGTAAATGACCTTAAAGTGTCTCAAATGTCTACCGCCTCATTGAGCCATAGCTCAATCATAGTGTGCACGTGTAAAAGTTACCCAATATGTGGTTACTTTGTATTGTGATTTGCCATTGCTGCTTAAGAGTCTTATAAAGACAGGTGCTCTTACAGAGACAGGTTCTCTAGGCATCAACATATTTTAGGTATACACGTAAGTTTAACAACATCATCAACTGAGCCTTTTCCCAAACCAGTAGAGGTCGGCTTCCAGTCTAAGCTGAATACCACTGTTTTACATGGAGCGACTACCTATCTGACCTCCATAACCAAGAAACTAGGTGAGAGACTAGCTCTTACGGTGGTTACCTTTCCATTATTTATGATTTATGTAAATTAAAGATAACGATTTGTAAAGCTTACAAGTAAAGTCGAGTACTTAAAGTACTTACCCAATAATGTGAGAGGATATTGACTTTGTAAGTAGTTTCTATGGCAGAGTCGGACAGATCTAGCAGTGTCTCACCAAACACAGTGCCTGCGTTGTTGATCAATACGTCCACTTTGCCTATCTGTAATTAATATTAATATTATTATTGTTGTAAGGTCAAATCGCACTGAAGGAAAATTAAAAAAAAAATCAAATCGTAGTACCTCTTTCTTGAGTTTTTCCGCGGCCGCGTAGACAGCGCTACGATCAGCAAGGTCTACGACGTAGCTCGCGATTTCGTAGCCTTCGTCAATAACCGCTGCGCATGTCTTTTGCAAACCTGGGATAGATAAATAGATATAAATATTTGGACATGCAAGTTTAGGAACTTAAGGAATATTACATTATTCTTCTTCCATTAAGTAATATGCATATCCTATGTTCTAATGCTCGGTGCAATGGGTTCGTACCTTAATGATTTCCTCGTTTCTTATCTAAGCTGTTAGAAAACGTACATATAATAATGGGATTATAATGGTTTATTAAGTAATTGAGTGTCTCTGGCGTGTCTAAAAACAAAAGGCAATCAAAGCATCGTTTCCCGTAATAATTATATAATAATTAATTTATTACACGTTAGTGACACCGGACATGACCGTAATCAAGTTATTATGTTGGTAACGACACGGCAATTAAAATAAATAACCAAAAACCTTTGACTTTAGCTTCACAATAAACCGTGTTGTAGCATTTAAGTATGAAAAGTGATCAGATAATCCACGGTAATAAGTTAATAGTTACAATGTATTGCGGATATCATTTCAAAACCAATCCAGCGAACTAAAGCCTACGTACCAAGTAAAGGGACTAATACCTAGGTCCCAAATGAATTTACCGCGGCACTAAAGGTAACCAATCACCGCGACCTAACACGAAATGAGTCTAAGGTTGTCCGGCGGCCTACCAAACCAATCGAACCTCAAAAGGAAACTAAATTGTCTTACAACTAACCTTCTGTGCTAATGTCCCATACGACGACCTTGGCTCCAAGTCTGGCCAACTTTACTGCTAGTTGGCGACCAACACCGCCGCCTCCTCCAGTCACCAACACCACATCTCCTCTGAGGCTCTTCATGGGCCTTATAGCATTAGGCACGAAGGTCCAGAACAGGGATTCCAGGATGTAGTAGCAGGATAAAACCAGGAAAAGGACTGTGTCCTTGGCGATGTCGAAAACGCTTGCCATTTGTGATGGAGAGTTGATTTTTGTTCCCTCCAACATTTTTAGTTCCTGTAACAAGATTTTGAGGAGATTAAAGTCTTATAAACAGTTTAATCACATTGTCTGAACAGATCGAATCATGCATTAGATGCCTTTTTACAAAAGGTGTAGCCAGTGCAAGCGTCCAAACAACCTCATTTCGTCAATGACGGTATTTAGATCTATATATATACTTCCTATCTAGTGGTGGCCATCGTACAAGGATAATCAAAATCCTTCTTCGTGAATTGTCCAAGAGATAAACCCAGTAACATTCACCCAACCTTGGATCGAATATAGGTACTGAAGTTTTGGCTCCTGTCTGCGTCCAAATATTTTCTTAGAGGGTAATCTATATTCCTCATCAACCTCTTATCGATAGATTATTACTACAGTAATAGATATATTACAGCTTCGATGTCCGTCTTATCCTTCCATCGGCGATCAACAGCACATTTGACAGTCGATTGTAGGTGGTATGTGCAATATATGTCATTGCACAGCTACAGGGCCAATTTAAAGCCATTTATATTCATTGCAAAGAAATCTTTGTAAGGACAGTAAGGTTCCTGATGGTTTCTATTGTGCCGCAATGTATTTAAATATATAATTAATTAAGTAGATAGGTACCTATTACATTATATTTCCTGTTAGGTACTAATAATAAATTAGTATTCTAAGATATAGTTGGCTGCTCGCGTTTTGTAATATTAATTAGCTAAGAGAACTATTCTTGATTTGTTTTCTAGTTATTTTAGAAACTCCGCTGCTGCAGACTGTTCCACATTAAGTTAGACATTAAAATTTTTGATTTTAAGGTCAGTAGCATTTTGATTATGAATGTTGTAGCATACTTATAAATGTGGAGTCCTTATTACTCGAAACTTCATGTCTTGTAAACTAATAAGGATTACCAGAAAATAAATCAGCAAAAAACAAATTGTGAAATGATTTTTTTATTTCTGTAAGTAAATCCATGCACTTTCAAACGTCAATGTATGCTCAATACTCTAGATGGCGCCGGCATTTCCTAACTGACTGATTGCTGCGACGAACTGCCATAACAAACTCAGAAGTCATGGTCTATCTTAATTACATCTTCCATTCCTCGCTACTATTATAACTCAAGAACGCACGGCATTACTGAGTAAATTTCTTTAACGTTTCGCAAAACTAATTTACGGTGATTATGGTGAACGGATACGATTCATGCAGTTGCGGTCTGCAAGCAACTCGCTGTAATGACAGACGGTTTCTATTCCACCACTCTGGGGATTATGATGTCTATTAACATGCACTGTTGGATGTTGGTTGTTTGTTGCAATAGCTTACGTTATCTGTGTTAGATATACTCTATGTCATAAAATAGTAGCATAAAGAGTAAAAGCTTGAGAATCTTTTAGTTCTAGGTAGTGTTACTGCTGAAATTAACATCAAATTATATCTAAATTGAGAGTTTAGTAACAGTTAATATAGTATAAGTAATTTTCTTATAACTTAATAGACATTTTTTTGTGCGATATATTGCACGAAACTTCACAATTGACACTACATATTAATGATGAATGATTTTAATCTTAGGAATGTTTAAAATAGTTTATAATCTTGTTATTGCACGAATAATTGTAGATTCGCCAAGGTTTATTAATATTTCATTTATTAATACTTAGACGATCGCAACGGTCTGCTGCCACTTCTTACGAGAGGTCAAGGATTGGTTCAAAAAAGTTTCCATGCGTTGATTGCTATAAATAATTACCACCAGGTTTGTGGAGAGAAACTAACGTCGCGTCATAAATTAAACGCGAGTCAAGTGATGGGATTTGCTGTTGAGAGTTTGTTCTTCGATGTCATCAGTTAACGCGCGTTCGACAATTTGTCACATCATTCATCACAATATTTTTTATAAAATTATTGTTCCAGAAACAGGCCCTGAGGCTCTTTGGCAACTGGATTTTTTTGTTTTTTATTTTCATTTTTGAATGGCTGTTAAAATTCTGGCCCAAACAACTTTTGGGTCAGAATTTGGGATCGAACAGATTCCGGTCTCGAATTTCGAATGTTAATTAAATGTGTTCACTTGTATTCTTACTCTTTCGTTTACCTATTTTGTATCTTGTTCTAGCGTTGCCGCGCTATGTTGAAGTAATATAAAGTTAAATAGTCCGTGAAGGATCTTAGCAAATGAGATGTGGGTATTTGATCGGATAGAATAACAAACATCTAGGTTAGTTGTTGTGGAAAGGGAGAACCTTAATTAAACCTAGGTACTATACCAGTAGTAAGTCACCTTGGGAATACATATAAAAATCGTATTCTATGATAATTTAGGTAGGTGTAGGTATGGGCATGTGATGCGAAGGAATGAGGGCCATGTTTTGAAGAAAGTTTTAAGTATGAATGAGGAGGGTTACAAGAGCAGAGGGAAACCAAAGAAAAGTAGGATGGATTGTGTGAAAGATGATATGGCTAGAGAAGAGGTGACTTTTAAGAAGACGGCAAATAGAGATGTATGGAAGAAGAAAACATGCTACCAAATAAATTGGGATAAGGGCAGGAGGATGATGACCTGGTATAGCCTAGAAGGTGGAACTATCAGAATTTAAAATTAAACTTAAACCCATGTAAGTTGATTAAGAACCATAATATAAATATATTTTCAAGGAATGTAAGCAGGTCCTGACATGTGCCGTTAGAACACGAATTTCGTCTTGTATCAGCAGAGACCGCATGAAAGAGCTATGTCGTGTAAGCTATCAAACAAAATATAAGTACCTAATTCTCTTCGACTCATATGCTACATTTGATTTCTCAGCACATATAATATAGTAACCACTAGTCTACAACCTATCTCTGAGCGGTTGTAGGTACATGCTCAGCAGTTATTAATAATAACTAGTGTAGAAATCTATCATGGAGGATATCGACTACTTCGCTCAGTAATCGATATCGACCGTTTCAGCTTTCTGCACTAATATAAATATTCCATATTATGAACTTTAATTATTAAAAAACTCACACTCAATGCGCGCAATAATCAAGCTTGCAATGCTTCAAGTATTAATCATCTGCCTAGCCTTTTCCCAGCTATTTGGGGGTCAGCTTCCAGTCTAACTGGATGCAACTGAAAATCAGTATTTTACATGGAGCTACTGCCTATCTGACCTCCACAACCCAGTTACTGGGCAGTACCCCTTGGTAAGACTGGTTGTTAGACTTTCGGGTTTCTGACTACCCATAACGACTGTCAAAGAGCTACAACTGACAGCCGGGACCAACGTGCTTTCCGAGGCACGGAGGAGTTTCGATATGTTACGAACGGTCATCCATCCATAGACTGTCCTCGGCAAGCGTAGCTTAACCTTAGATCAAGCTGTGCGGCTGTTTTTATTTATCCCCGAGCTCCTTCCTCTCTTCAAGTATTAACATATCCAATAATTATTAAACATCATTGATACTCGTTTGTATTATTTTACAAAATAAACAAGTCCGTTTGAGAAAGTAGATTTATGAAAGTTGTTTTGCTAACACATTGCTTTGTATTTGCTAGGTTTATTTATTTTCATTGGTGTGGGACATGCTACAGACTTTCTGTCTGTATGTTTGTAAAGATATTTAGTTTATTTGTTGGAGGAAAACATCAGTCACAGCTCGGAGTCTGGACATATGCCCGGACAATGACAATAGGCTCGCCCCCTATTACATGGTACTTAAAACTTAACTAGCGAAATGTGGGTCTACTGTACTTAGGCACTCCCGTGCCTAACCCTTCTGGGAATACAGGCGAGCCGCGTGATGTTAAGAAAACATTCTGTCAATAATTTAGGCTTAATTTACATCACATCACCTAGTTTTACGCCTTCTTCATGGATTCCAGCAGTTGTACTACCTAATACAGTATTCTAAATACAGGTAAGTTAACATACCATTATGGTGTTGTAACCTTGTTAAATAATCTCTATTTGCCAAGCCTTTTCCCAACTATGTTGATTTAGGTTTCTAGCCGAACAGGATACAGCTGAATACCAGTATTTTATACTGAGCGGCTGTCTATCTGGCCTGCACAACTCAGTAACTAGGCAACGCTACCTCTTGGTAACACTGGTTTTCAGACTTTCGGGTTTCTGGTAACCCATAACTATTGCCGAAGTTCTACAAATCGCAGCCAGGACCAACGGTTTATTGATCTTCCCGAGGCGCGGAGAATTCTCGACATGTGATGGATGTTCACCCATCTACAGCTCAACCTCGGCAGGTACAGATTTACCGTATCGTTTGACTCAGGCGTCTATATTATGTCGAGCTCCCAGACCTGGTCGACCTAGCTACTAATGTAAAGGTAGAATCTATCTGTTAATGCCTGCTGCCAGGTTATCTCTTTACGTCGGTGGAACAACACATATCTAATTTTGGGCAATCCTCAAAAGTAGCCTAAGAAAAAATATTCCTCAATTTACACAAATTAATCATTCATAAATTTAAATATCGAAAAAGTACATACCTATTTATAACAGATAATCCACTTCAATCTTTATAACATCGAACTACAAAACAACAGAACACAATATTCCCGCGGTGGGTGCGTGTATGCGCGTGCGACGACCGGCCACTGACTGTGCTGCTCTACTCTCCGGCTTTCTCCGATAACGGTAAATCCACCGCTTTTCCCGTACCTCGAGTCGCATGTGACGTCAAAATAAGTGCATACTGGTATTTCTAGGTTACCAAATGGACGTCTTTGAAAGTCAACCCATATGTTCTACAGATTTTTTGTATATCTCCGAAAACCTAATTCTTTAAAACGTAGTTAATCCAGCTTGAGTGCTAGACGACGCAGTATCGAGACATATGTGAATGTAAATAAATATAGGGAGACGTAAAGATATTAAAGTGAAAGTTTAATTGAACAAGAAAGCGATGACCGATAGACGCGCAGAGTTTCTCGGTCAAGGTTTGTTAGGATCTCCTGCTTATCTGTTCTCGTCGTGTTTTCCTCATATTCACGCATGGTATTGAAACCTGGACGAACTATGTGTCATCGTGAACTGGGTACAAATCCAGACTATGGGATTTTACATACCACTATACGACTTGGATAAGGACCTCAACAAGGACCCAACACAGTACAAACCTGTCGATAAGCGATAACTATACGATAAACGATACAAAAAATAAGATTTTACACTTAATGAAATGTGGAAGTTAGAAATCATTTAACGGATATATTTGACTACAGGATATTTTTGGAGGGGTAATTGGTATTGATAAATAATTTGTTTAATCATTATCATCCTTTGTCCTTCGAGATGCTCAGTTAAAACCTGGTTTTTCTATTCTTTGAGAGAGAGTCACTCTTTTGTTAGCGAATGCAAAATAATTATATTGTTAGTTTTAAGCTTAACCTTAAGACTGAAAAAGACAAAAAGGAGTGATCTCTATTAAGTTCGCAGAACCAGTAGCGACTAAGTGGTCTAAGTCAGATAGACAAAACCAGAAAATAGCTCCTGTTCACCCATCTTCTACAGAGGTTTCTTTTATTCAAATTCGCCTAAACAACAAAAACTAACTTACTTTTGTGTACAATATTATACGGCGCTAGTGAAAAGGGGTATCTAGAGCTCCACGTATGTCGGTCGCGCGGTTCATGGAAGAAAATGTTATCACCCTGCCTTGGGTAAGTAAGGTTTTCGGGTTTCCTTTGAACATACAGAACTACATAAAGTAACGTATGCTATGCAGAAAAGCTTCAGACTTAAAATAATATATGACGTAAGAACGAGCGACTCGTGCTCGAATTTTTAGGACTGCTACTTTGGATATGTAAGCTTTTCTTTTGACCATACCATAAATATGTATACCTTTATTCGTAGATTACCTCAAACAAACCGACACTCAGACAACAATTTTATAAATTGTGTTCCTTTTCGTATGCATTTAGTAAAAAGCTTTTATTTTGACATTGCAAACAAAACAGATACAAACGAATTACTGTTAGTTCTAAAAACTACCAACCAGTGGCGGACTAAGCCCGTCAGAGGCCCGGGGCGGCAAAGATGAATGAGGCCCGGGGCGGCAAAGTTGAATGAGGCCCGGGGCGGCAAAGCTGAATGAGGCCCCCCAGCTTTTAAAAAAATGTAGTTTTACAAGCTTTTTATTCAGTTCACATTTGTATGTAGTGTTTATGTTTATTTCGTTAATATCTGGCAAGTGAAATTAATTTCAAAGTACCCGCTACAAAGACGGGAATTCATTCAAAATTTGATGGGTTCAGCAAAGTTAAAAGAATATTAGTACCGCGTAAAAAGTCTAGATGGCTGTAGTGTTTTGATCTTGATGAAATTATGTAGGTTAGGCACTTAGCACATTTTTAAAGTCTTGTTTAGGATTTGATCAGGGGAATGCGGAGGCATTTGGGGGCCCCCAAGACCGGAGGCCCGGGTTGGGCCGCCCCTTCCGCCCCTCTGTTAGTCCGCCACTGCTACCAACCACAACGTTTTCGATGAAGCAGATTGGCCGAGCATAGAGCTCAGTTCATAGAGGTTTTCTGATATTGGTGGATTCGCGTTGCTCTTAAGAGTAACAGCTGTAGAATACTAAGTTGTATGTTGAGGTAGGGAGAAGGTTATGTTTTGACTTCAAGATCTAGCCGTTTACCAATTGCTAAAGAATCGATTAACCTTTTGACAGATGAAGCTGTTTATTTTTTTAGTGTTTATTTTCTGTTAATTTAAATATTGTGACATAAGTAAGTCGTGTGAAACTATCTAATTAATAGTTTTGTGGTTCATTTATGATGAAACATGGTAACATATTCGAATATCTACTTGTAATTAGCTAACTTGTTAATCAACAGCAATTTTAGATTTCAAAACAAATTAAACTAAGGAATAAAAACAAATAGGTATGGTAGGCATGGCATTTAAAGCTACCCCAATGTGTCAAATTTCTTTAATACTTTTTCAACTTTATCTAAAAAGAAATAAGGTTCATGTTCAATTGGGAAAATCTGACAGTTTGGGGTAGCTTGTTGTCCTGGTGTCTGTACCTATATTTCGTATCAATATAATATTACATCTACGCGGTATAAATTTAGGAAAATAGTTCACGAAATTAAAAGGTCAACTATGAAAAAAACAAATAATTAATTTATGATGACAATGTTTGTTAGGTGACGTAGATTAGTAATTTGGTAGGTAGCTACAATATGGCGGAATATGTCCTTTGTTATGAAACACTTACCCGGTTCTTGTCCATTTTTGTCAAATAAACTGCAGGCACACGTGAAAGGAATCAGCGTCAAGTTTTACTTTCGATATTTTATAAAATCACTCCGTTTCTAAGTACAGTAAAGCACTGGACTGGTGTTCCAAACCTGCCTACAAGATTGCGCATGTGCGTCTATAATACTAATAGCATTTGTCCCCGACTCCACAATCACAATCGTACAAAGTGACAATAGATTAAAGATTGATCTTGTTGCCGATTCCATACAACATAATTATTTTCTACAAACTTATAAAAGTGACTTCACTGGCATATTTTGGAACGAAGTTCCTTATCGCGCGTTGCGAAAGGGGCTAGACGGAAAAAATTAAGACAAAAAGTTGTAACGACACTTTTTGCTATAGTTGTAAGCCGTGCGGCGTGCGCGTATTTGTCTGTCTGTCTATCTCTCTCTCTCTCTCTCTCTCTCTCATAGAAAGCAAGCCCGTTATTTTCGTTTCGTCTTTCTATTTCGCATTGAACAGTGTGGTGTCGCGACGATTATTTTTGTTGAGGACTTTTTGTTGAGAACAAAAGGAACTTCGTTCACACCCGGAAGGAACGGGTAGTTCCGTTTGTTATCAACAAAAAGTCTTCAACAAAAATCCCTTGACACCTCTCAAGTTTTTAATTAAATGCTTCATTCATTCAATTAAAATTGTGTTTTGTATGAAGTAGCAAAGACCCTATAATCGCCTTATAGTAGCTTATTTGTATTCTAGAGCAGTAAAATACTCATTATCTGAGGCCGCACGCGCCACATAATGTGTTCAAGCTGCATGCTGGCAGCACTTGTGTGATTGTGTCTAGATGTTAGTCCCTTGCTGATACGGTGGAGTATCTGATGAAGTTTTGAAACAGACATATTATAACATTTGAATTATGTAAACCTTCAGAGTATGAAGGTACAGATTTTTTGAGTTTAAAATGATTATATTAAAAACTCGGTAATGTGGGTTTGGAGTTTAAAAATTGAATACTGCTTCGGAAATCAATAGATTCAATAAAAAACAACTCATGACATGATAATGGGAGAACAACTTTAAATTTAACTGCATTCTATTACAATACAAATTCAGTTTTATTTTGTGCTTAGTAAGCTGTTTCCCAAGATTATATTGGGTACCAAGCCGGGAAAATACAACGATCACGATCCTCAGCGTCGAGGGAATATAAATATATGTCGAGAAAATAAAGAAGAAAAGAGCTTAAGACATACTTAAGAGAAATATTCTTATTGCTCACTCACACCATTGTTTAAAAGTTACAAAGTAACTGACTCTTCAGCAAAAAACTTACTCGACTGTACCAAAGGCCACGTATTTTTCAGCAACAGCCATTCCTTACAAATAGACCTCCATGGGACAGTAGTTAATTTTAGGGTTCCCTTCCGACCTTAAAATAAAAACCGCCATTCTGAACTTGAATTTTAGGATATTGGAAGGTCTAGCTGACGCGCCCACATAAGCATCACTAGTCAATATCCAAACTAATAACATTTTATATTTTTGAGGGTTAATTGGTTACAAAGAAAAGTTTTAATAAATAATAAATAAATAATAAATAAATAAATATCTTTATTTCCCAAAAAAATTACAGATAGTATAAGTTTACGATTACACTAAACATTGAATGCTGTAGAAATCTGTACATAATATATTAAACTCTGTCTCTTAAACTAGGGTATCCTGTATCTTAAGAGACAGTGTTTCACAATGAGGTTCCAATTGAAATAATGTAAGAGTGGACTGTGTCGATGTATCTTCAAGAAGGGAAAATAAAGTTATATTTTACTTTAGGTTAAAATATGTATGAGTATGTGAGAGTGTGAGGATGAGGGTGAATGGATATGATTATAGGTGATTGTGTGTGAGTGAGGATGAGTAGGTGATGTGGTGTTGGTGTGTAAGTGAGTGGTGGTGTGTAATGTGCATGGATGCGAGTATAGAAGTATTCGTGCAGGGATGGACATGGGTGTGCTTGTTAGGTGACGTAGGTTAGTAAAGTCTCCGTTGCGGCATAGTCTTGTTTAAGTAGCCATTCTGTCACTTTTAATTTTAGGTTGTGTTTGTTGAGGTCTAAAATATTCAGTTTTTTATGAATGTTTTTGTAAATGTACGAGCTGATTACATAATACTGATGTTGTGCGAACGTGGTCCTGTGTTGGGTGCCTGAGGGAAGGTTTGTACGCTTTTTTGGGTTAGATGGTGGAAGGCTGCTATGTTTCCTAAGGACAGAGTGAAGCACAAAGAGCTGACGAACTGTAAGAACCTTGCAGTCTGCGTATAGCTGTATTGTTGGGTATCTAAGGGGCTTCCTTGTCATTACTTTTAGTACAGCTCTCTGAGCCCTCTCTGCCCTCAGGATGCAACCTTTTGTTGCAGCACCCCATACAGAGATGCAATATCCTATGACCGATTGGCACAGTGTATAATACACCATTTTCAAAATATCAGAATTAGCAGAGTTTATGAGGGATTTAAATATATGTATGAGGCGCAAAGTTCTAGTCGTGACAGCGCCTAGTTGTGTTTTCCATGTAAGTCCGTCATCTATGTGAACTCCTAAGTACTTTATGTTGTCACTTCTAGTTAGTGCTGGACAACGGCATGGTAATGATCGGTTAGAGCATGAATGGGCAGTAATTGAGAAACTGAGGGATGGTGCGGACTTTCGCCTAATAGCAAAAGGGATGTAGCAAGTTTTGCTGATATTTAAGGTCAGAAGATTAAAATTGAGCCACTTCATAATTTCCTCTACAACCGACTCCGCTTTTGATTTGATTTTATCCCAAGTAGGGCCGCGAACTAAGATCGCAGTATCATCAGCGTAAGTATATACCTTACTATTTGGGAGGTTCATTTTGCAAAGGTCGTTGACGTAAATTTGAAATAAGGTGGGGCTCAGTATGCTGCCTTGAGGGACGCCGAAAGTTACAAACTCTTCATCACTGAGGAGGGTATCAATTTTAACTCTCTGGGTGCGATTCTTGAGATAATCTTTGAATATTTCAAGTGACAAGCCACGTATACCCAAGTGTTCCAATTTCGAGGTAAGGATGGGAACAGATACTGTGTCAAATGCCTTAGAAAGGTCTAGGAATATACCTAAACATTTTGTCTTCTTGTCTAAATTTCTAGCCACCTCTTGCGTCAATCCAAGCACAGCATCTTCTGTTGAAACACCAGCTCGGAAGCCATACTGGTTAAATATGTCGTGTGTGTATTTGAAAGAGCAATACTTATTAAATAGTTGCAGCACTTGCGGTAATAGTAGTTGCTAATGTATAATGGTTGGGAAAATTCTACAAAGATGATGACAGTAATAATGGTAGACCAGAGAGCGCGCTTACTCTTGATTTTAATTCCGATCTTTGAAATTTTGACGTTTCGTAGGTACTATTGAATTCGAGTTTAATTTGACAGCTGTGTATTTCGCCTTATAATATAATCGTGACTGCTAAACTAACATCGGAATCGTATTGATTTTAGATCAGAATTAAAATTATATAGTTTGAAGAGTAAGGCCCCAGGTTGGTACAGAACCCACACATATATATGTTGGTACACAACCCTAATATTGCGACCCGGGTCGCTTGTGACTAGTTTTTGAAAAAGGAACACAGTGATTTTTAAATCATAGGCCATAAGTTAAAGACCTCGCCATTGTTAAACAATGGGGTCGCACTGAGTATTGCTACAAAGTAACATAGACGAAACGCGTTGGACACACTAATTTTGTCACAGAGAGCAGTGTTATGCAAATTTACAATTGCACAACACTACGTTATGAAAAGAACAAACGGAAAATCTTGCTGCACAAGGTACTCATGAAAATTCATGGCTGTGTGATGTGATTTTGTGCTTTAGAAAAGTTAACCTTACCTTCGTATGTTGGCTTTTCTTTCAGTCATTTGTTTGTCCTAAGACTTTTTTTGATGATGAGGTGCAATCCCCAAAAAAGATGGTAGTGCAATTTGTTAAACTGGAGTTTGTTTATGAAACGTTGCTTAGAGTTGAGTAACAATTAATGTCTGCTTAAGAGCGGATATGAACCAAAATTGACACGAAAATGACATTATAAAATAGGCCAATGTTTAAAAAAAAAAGTATCACATGGGATCAGATGTGAAACATAAAAATGTATGGTTTAAGAATGTTTTTTTTTTAAACCGTAAACAGATTTTTAATGAAAGGGGGTAATTTTAATAAGAGGGAACATGATGTATCATCCCCAACATGAATGATGTGAAAACAAAAGAATTGAGTGGCAGCTGTTGAAGGACCGATGATTGTTGGAGCAAACGAGTCATAAAGTGGAGAACATAATTCCAAGGCTTAATTATCGTTCGATTAGAGACCAGTCCCAAGTCAACTGCACGTTGTGTTGCGCGTCAAGGAGACGTGTCAGCAGAATTGACGGGACCCAATAAGGGGCCGAAGCCCGTCAGGGCTGCGGGATGTTCGAAAGAGTTACCGTGACCCTGGGACGTAAAGGGCAAGGACGGAACACGGATGGGTTTTAGTCAGTGAAAGTCTAACACTTCCTCCCGTTCCACCCAGAACGGGAAAAGTCATTATGATTTCCCATCCTTAAAAAAGGGTTTAGGTTATGAAGGCAATTAGAGATGTTGGATTCTTCAAAATAATAAACTAACAGCTAAAAAGTGTACAAAATGTTATGTTACTTTTTGCTAAACTTAAAACATATTCAATGTTGTAATAGAATGCTGTTAATGCAGTTTTGAAAGTACGCAGTGCATATTAGACCAGCAATCAAGGTCTCAAGGCTTTATACACCGCTATCTAAATTGTAAACACATCAACTTGGACACTTGCCCCCTTATTAAATGTGGAGTAATAACATAATGCCAACCATGATCCTCGAAAAATGTACACTAAATCTGCCGATCACACAACCTACCAGTTACAACGTTACTTCGCGTATATTAATTAGGCCATTGGATTATAAGTTAATATACTTAATTCTTCCGGAGTTTAAATAAAGAACTGTGTCACCAACATGCTCTTAATTAATCCTCTCTCTACTTTAAATAAAAACGTTTTATTCGTAAGGAAGTGATTGTTTTCCTGTTCACCGTATTCGCTGTAACTTGGTGACTGTTGACAGTTTTATCGATAATTTTGTGGTGTGGAAGTCGTAAATGCAAAAGGATAATTGAAATCAAGAGTTTTTTTTATCAACGATTACCTGCTCACGAAGCTTACCTCCGTAACGTTCTGTAACGATTAGTTTTTAACATTTTTTATAGGTAAATTATATAGGTAGGTGATTTTAGTAAATCAAAAACATACTTTTTCTATTAAGTACTAGTTTTCTAGCATTACGACGGCTTATGTGATCCAAAGAGTATTGCAAACGTTTTCAGAGAACATTTTTCGGTTCGGTCGTCGCTCGGTCCGGTGGATGGGGTGCTGAATGCTGACAGAGAGAACAATAAAATGGTAGGAATAAGTTTTTTTTTCGCGAAAGATATTTCAAAAACCATAAGTCAGATTAAGCGGGGAAAGTCCCCTGGCCACGACGCACTCAGCATTGAGCACCTGCAGCACGCCGGGCCGCACTTGGCGAGAGTGCTTGCAATGTTCTTCTCGCTGTGTGTGTGCCACTCCTACCTACCTGTGGACTTTATGAGGACAGTAGTAGTGCCGGTGGTAAAAAATAAAACAGGCGATATGACAGACAAAAATAACTACAGGCCTATATCGCTGGCAACTGTAGTGGCGAAGGTTTTTGACGGTGTGCTTAACACACAGTTAAATAGACACGTACTCGTAACTCTTCATGACAACCAGTTTGGTTTTCGACCCAAACTGTCCACAGAGAGTGCAATACTGTGTTTAAAGCACACCGTTAAATACTATACGAATAGGAAGACCCCAGTATACGCGTGCTTCCTCGATTTATCCAAAGCTTTTGACCTCGTTTCGTACGACATCCTCTGGAGGAAGCTGGAGAGCACGGACTTACCGTCGGAGCTCATCAGCTTGCTCCGGTACTGGTACAGGCACCAGGTCAATAGTGTCCGATGGGCGGGGGCGATGTCGGACCCTTACATAAGTGAATGTGGCGTAAGGCAGGGCGGTTTGACCTCTCCTACATTGTTCAATTTATATATAAATGAACTGATCGTTTCGCTCAGCAGTCAACATGTAGGATGCTATATAGACGGAGTTTGTGTTAACAATATGAGTTATGCGGACGACATGGTGCTGCTGAGCGCGTCGATTTGTGGGCTGAGGAGACTACTCCGTACGTGTACGGAATACGCGCATGGACATGGGTTAAAATATAATGGGAAGAAAAGCCAATACATGGTTTTTCAGGCCATCGGTATGTCGAGCCCTATGAACGTTCCAGATGTTATTCTTGATGGAGTTCCAATAGACCGAGTGGACCAATTTAAATACCTAGGGCATCTACTTACCGAGGACCTTAAAGACCATGCTGATATGGACCGGGAACGGAGGGCGCTGTCAGTGCGAGCCAACATGATAGCCCGCAGGTTTTCGCGTTGTACTGGGGATGTAAAGGTCACGCTTTTTAGAGCGTACTGCACATCCCTATACACGTGTGCCTTATGGGTTGACTACACTGAAAGGGCGTACAGTGCCCTCCGAGTCCAGTACAACAACGCGTTCCGGGCGGTGTTGGGGCTGCCCCGTTTCTGTAGCGCATCGGGGATGTTCGCGATGGCACGCACTGATTGTTTTCATGCTTCCTTGCGCAAGCGGTGTGCGTCTCTGGTGCGGCGGGTGCGGGCCAGCCCCAATGCCATCTTGGCGATGATCTCCAACAGGCTGGACTGCCCTTATATCCGGCATTGCTGTGGCAGGCATGTTGCTCCTCCAATGCCAATTAGAAAATTATAATTATTATAATTTTCTAATTGGCAATCGGAATCGAATCAAATTGTAATTATGTATTGTGAATTTAATTTAATTGTATGTAACATTGTGTATGTAAGTTTGATGTCTATTTTTGTGATGTTTTATTTGACTTGATTATAATTTTGTGTACATATGGATAATGTCTGAAATAAAATTATTATTATTATTATCCCCTTTATTTAAAATCTTTCTTATAAATTATATTTTTAAATATTTCAATATTAATACAAAAAAAAAAACATTTAAAAATATAAAAAATAGTGGCCCACCGGTATCGGGAACAGGGTCCAAGCTACCGGCGGTCAGGGCTCCAGAGAGAGGAATCGCCTAACTATACGCGCCGTGTCCAGAAGAACTGCTTTCTGAATCAAGCCCTTGATCCAGCTGCCTAACGCGAGCCTCCTTAGATGTTGGTCAAGGCTCTTAGCTATTAAGCCATTGGCTGACACGACTATCGGTACAACGATTGCTGAGTCCACATCCCACATGTCGACAACCTCGCGAGCCAAGTCAAGATACTTGATTTGTTTATCTTTCTCGGCTTTCACGAGGTTCCCGTCATGCGGGACCGTTACATCAATAATCGTTGCGCGCCTCTCGATTCGATCCATCACCACTATATCAGGCTTATTGGCTACAATAGTCCTGTCAGTGATGATGGATCGGTCCCAATACAAAGTGACACTGCCATTTTCAAGAACTGGGTCGGGCACATACTTGTAGTATGGCACTTCCGATTCTACAAGACTGTATTTTAGAGCAAGTTGCTGATGGATAATCCTGGCTACTAGGTTGTGCCTATGCAAATACTCTTCGTTAGCAAGACGAGAACAACCGGAGATAATGTGGCGGATTGATTCGCCTGGACGGTGGCATGCCCGACAGATGTCAACCGTACCATCCTTCACAATAAATCTCCGATAGTTATTCGTCATGATAACTTCGTCCATAATTGCACAGACAAAACCTTCGGTTTCCCCAAAGAGGTCACCGAAACGCAGCCAAGATACGGACGCTAACTGATCTACATCAGGCCCATGTAGGGCCTGGAAAAAGCGTCCGTGAAGCTCCTTACTCTGCCATACTTCCTTGCGATCGTTAGTGTCAAGTACTACAGGTTTGCGCCAGTTCTCTTTAGCCAACGAGAGCGGGGTGAGGCCCTGGTCCACCGCGACTACATCTCGATGCATCCCCACGTCGGTTTCTAGGAAATAATCCCTGAGACTACATATCTCGCGATTATGGAGGGTCTTAGCATTTAAAAAGCCTCGACCCCCACACTTTCGCGGGATATACAGTCTCATAACCGATGAACGTGGGTGATGCATTCGAGATGCCGTCAGGAATGTACGGACTCTCCTATCCAGGGCGTCAAGTTCTGTTTGAGTCCATTTGAGTATGCCGAAAGAGTACATCAAGACTGGCATGACCCAACCGTTGAAGGCACGCACCTTGTTACCGCCTGACAAAAGACTATTACATACTTTCTTCAGGCGGCCAAAGAAGCGCTCCTTCAACGATTGCTTCATGTCAGCAGCATTAATGCCCAATGCTTCCGACATACCCAAATACTTATAGGTTTCGATTGGAGAGAGGGCTCTAAAGTTTATGAAATCCGGGAGTTGGGTTCCCACGGATTCCACAATCTTCCCTCGCTTTACATGCATGACCGCACATTTGTCCACACCAAATTCCATCCTGATGGCGCTACTAAAGGTTTTTGTTACCGTCAGTAGCTCCATCAGTTGCAAATCACTGGGGGCAAAGAGCTTTAGGTCATCCATGTAAAGAAGGTGAGATACAACCTGACCACCTCTCTTCAATCGATAGCCTAGACCCGAATCCTCCAGTAATGTACTTAGAGGATTCAAGGCTAAGCAGAACCAAAGTGGACTCAAACTGTCACCCTGGAATATGCCTCGCTCAATTCTTATTGGTTCGCTATTCCTCTGAATTTGTCGACATCCTGGATAGCGAAGTACGGTTCTCCATTGCCCCATACACGACGTCAGGAAGGTGCGCAGAGTTGCATCTACTTTATACAACTCCAGCACCCTCTTGAGCCATGTATGTGGTACCGAGTCATACGCCTTCTTGTAATCTATCCAGCATGTCGACAGATCCTTTCTTGAACGACGAACCTGTTGGCTTATGGCAGAATCAATGAGGAGGAGCTCCTTAGTACCGCGAGACCCATTCCTACATCCATTTTGAGAGGCCGACATGATCGAATTGCTGTCGATATGGTTGTTAATTTTAACTCTCAAAATGGATGTAAGAACCTTATAGACCGTTGGTAAGCAAGTGATCGGTCTATAATTTTTGGGTTCCGCAGTACTACCAGATTTGTGGAGCAGGTGGGTAATTCCTGTCGTAAGGAACTGGGGTAGCGATCCAGTCTCTAAGGCCGACTGGAACTGAGATGCCAAACGAGCGTGTGACTTTTGTAGCCATTTTATCCAAAAATTGTGCAGCCCATCCGGCCCTGGCGATTTCCAGTTCGGCAACGGACGGACTGCACGAGCTACATCTTGGGGGCTGATGGTTATTGCCCCCATTTGCGGTATTGGATCGCACGCTCGTTCGACCTCTCGAGTCCAATCACCCTCTGTGTGACTGACAGGCACCGACCAAATGTTACGCCAGAAAGAACACATGACGTCATCCTCCGGTAGGTGCGTATCAGTCACACCTTGGACCGGTCGCTCCCAAGCTCTATACACCCACCTCTCATTGCTCTGGAAAGTGCGATTTTGAGTGTATCGCTCCACTCGCCGTTTGTACCTACGAATACGGCTTGCCCATGCATACACCTTCTGCTTCAGGAAGTCGATGCGCTCTGTAACACGGGACATATAGTCTCGAGGACTGATATCAGTCCCCAAGAACGCCCGTCTTACATAGCGCATCACTCTAGGGCGAGTATTGCCCTCCCTGTAGCAAACAAGCTTACCGATGAGTGCTCTAGCCCCAGCGATGCGACGCTCAATCCTGCACTGCCAAGCCGGTACAGCTGGTTTCGGTCGTGTAGCTATGTCATAAGGAAATTTGACGTGAGCTACACGACATGCCGCTACAGCCGCGCAGTACAAGATTGAGTGAGCATCGGTGAGGTCATCGCAGTTATCAAAATAGTTTGACAACTGCGAATCCAGAGCAGCCACCAGCGCCCTATTTTTATTATGCATGGGCAAACGGGGTAAGCGTGGTCGTAGTGCGGGTAGCATGAAACGATATTCCCGAATCGCACCTTCCAAAGCACTCCTCAATTCCTCATTGTATTGGGTACTTACATTTGTAACCTTGTCACTACCCTCTCCGTCAGCAAAACTAGATAATACAATGTTGTACTGTGGTGGCACTACAGTGTGCGACGGCGAGGTAATGACACGGCTACTCTGCATTTCCGTTCGGAGGCGATCAAGTACAACGTCATCCAACATATGATTACGCTGAATGACCCGCACCTGATCCGAAAGTCGTTGTGCCGATACGTTGACAGCTGGCTCAAGCACCTGAAACAGAGAGAGCATCCGAACACGGTACGCGGTCAGGTTACTTCCTCCCTCTGTAGCCCCATAGTATGAGCGCATGACGTTTTCGTTGATGGATTGTGTCCATCGCATGCGCTGCACACTTCCGCCGGGAGCTGGGACCCTATCAGAGGCCGGAGGGCCTCGAGGTCCTAAGCCGTCCGGCGGCCGGCGTCCTCTCCGTCGACGTGCAGGTGGTGGCGACGTGGGCGGGGAAAAATACTCGTCGCTCGAGCTCGACGCGACTGGCACAGCCGGCTTCACAGTACTCACGATGGTGCTGGGTTTCGGCGGTGACGAGGCGGAGCTGAGCGACGAGGCCGGAGGTGGTGGGCGTGCTCGACGTGCTGCTGATCTTGTTAACATTTCATCAACTATTATAAGATAATTTTCTTTGATTTGACATCTGTCAATTTCTGTTTTGATTTTGTGAACTGCATTGTTGGTGAATTTTTGGACATTTTGGATTTATTTAAATTTATTATTATTATTATTATTATTACTAGATTTGCAAGTTGACTATTCTTGTAAATACTGTAGCGAGTGGTTAGTTTGCTAATTTAATCTCATGTAGTTTTTGGTTCAAACCTGGACAAGTACTAATATGACTTTTTCAATTTATATGTGCATAAAAGTCACAAATTGCCAACCCGCCTTGAGCATGCGTGGTGATTAATACTCGTGCCTTCTCTGTATGAGAAGAGGCTTTTGCCGTGCAGTAGGACAGTAGCAGGCTGGTATTATACTTAGTTTTCTAATTTGCTAGCTTACGAGTCTTCTACAGTTTATAAGTTTACTTTAATTGCGAGTTACTTGTTCATTTGTTTACTATACTAGTATGATAGGATAGTCTTGTAATACTAGTATAATAGTTTTTTTTTATTAAAAAATTTGCCCCTCAGTCGGAATTTCTCCTATATCGTGGGTGCGTTTACAAATATTTAAACTCACATACACAAACAGCCAGACCCGGGAACAACTACCTGTAAGGCCAAGTTAGTTTCGAGTTACGAGTATATCTACTAGTTTACTCGTTTCTTATGTTACTAATTAATAAATAAAAATAAAATAAAATTCATTTAATTCAGACTATTTTTGCATGTCCATTTGAGGTTAGTATTATTTTAATTAAAATTTATGTTAGTTAAATTAATAAAAATTCAAAAATATGTCAAAGTATCAGTATCAAAATTTAAAATTAAATTCCATAAATTATTCTACTCATAGTCACATGAATACATAGTTTCCTATGTTAGTAGATTGCTTTAGTTGGCTAGTTTTAAATAACCCCTCTTCTCCAAGATTTATACAGGGTCTTCACAGCTGTGAACTAATATAATCTAGAATTTGTGATATGCGTCTACATTAATTAAGGTTAAAACCCGGACTGACCCAGACCTTTCACTCTAAGCATAGAAACTGTTTTTAATGCCATAAAAATACGCAGTAGGTACCTATAGCTCAGTGGAATCACATTCAAATGTAAACATGAGTCAGTGGAGAGAAAGGGATTACGAGAGTACAGCAGTAATTATGGTAATGTCCTCATCGCAAGCTGATGCGGCAAGAGGAGGACGAGTGGTGTGCCATAACGTCGAGGCATATACCTGTCCTCAAAACTATACTTAGTCAGTAATTGGAACTGTGTCAAAGTTATTATTTTTGAGTTTTAAAATGGTTGAATATGAACATATGAGATTTTAATTTATTAATAAACGATACAAACATCCATACTATACTAAATTTATTAATGGGAAAGTGTGTGTGTCTGTTTGTCCGTCTTTCACGGCAAAACGGAGCTACGAATTGACGTGATTTTTTAAGTGGAAATAGTTGAAGGGATGGAGAGTGACATAGGCTACTTTTTGTCTCTTTCTAACCTCCTACTTCTTAACGCGAGCGAAGCGGCGGGCAAAAGCTAGTATAAAAAAGATATAAATCGAAGTGCACATTATGTATTGAATTTCAGCATCCGAAATTGATTTTTGATAATAAATTTCGACTTGTAAAATATTACGTAAAAATGGGTACTACCCCCCAATATAAGGACATGTATAGATTTCCTTAACTCCCTTTCCCCTTGGGGACCCTTACATCATTAGTTAATGGCCGCTAAAACTTGCAACGAATTTTCAAAACAATTAGATCACTTATATAGATAAGTAATCTAATTGTTTTGAAAATTCGTTCCAAGAGCCCACACAAATAGTTGTGTGGGCTCTTGGGTAAGGCTTAAAGTCAATTTTGATGTAGATTGTAGGTATACTCAATCTAGGAACTTCCAACTTATCGCAAACGATATGTCCCTATAGCTAGCTAGTCAGAGATGCCCTTCTGCCAACATCGATACCATGAGATGGAAAAATACTGGCACACAATGATTTTGACATAGTGATGTGTACACAGAACACAGATGCCGCATACGTGTAGCTAATAGCAATTATTTATATAGAGATTTGTAATCTTCAGACAGGTTGCTGACAACCGAACAAATGTGTGATTTTGGCCGATTGCATTGAGATATTTAGATAAGTTAAGTAGATATGGAGATACTCCATCATCTCCTAGCGTTTTCCCATGTTGCAGGTAAGGTCGGCCTTAGATCAGATACAGTCAGATCCTTATCTATGACACCATTATTTACGGAAACTCTTTTTTTGCTACGTTAGCTCGAAATTCAAATATTATCATTCTATTTTTATAAAAGTAGGTATACTTACTTTTCTTAATATTATATTGTTTTTAATAAGATTTCATCACAATAAATAATGCTACTTGCATTATTTACATGTTACTTTCTTAAATAATGAATATAATCAATTGATAACAAATAACAAACAAATCTATCGATATAATCAAAGTGGCGCCCCCTACCGGTAATCTGCCGAAGAACGTAACACGCTGCTTGACTTGCCAAACAACATAGTAACTTAGTAGAGACAAGTTACCAGCTCAAGTTGAATGTCTTCAAGTTCGTATTGCAAAACATAGATGGCGCGCTAAACCCATTGTGTTGCTCAATTTCCTTTTAAAAGATGAAATGCCTTTTTGACAGGATATGATAGTTCGAGAGTTTATTTTAAATTTCTTGTGGCAATCTGTAACTTTTTCATATTCTTTTTTCATTCACAATATGCTGTTAAAACTTCAGCGTACCGAATACCTTCATTGCTTTTTATTTTTTTGCAAATTAATTTCGTAAGCACAAGTCTTAATTTGACTTATTTTTTTTTTCAGTCGTTGAAAATTAAATTTAAAGTGTAAAAGTTACAGCTACAGAGAATAATTGCCTCAAGAATATTTTGAAAATATAAGAGTTAGGGTTGATTTAGCCCCTTTTCCCCCAGCCAAGCCATCGGATCTCTACTTAGGTGTTATAGGAGAAGTATTGAACATGTTTTCAGCTTGCCTCAAATACCAACCCAGAAATATCTAACAGCTCTCTAACTATACATAGAATTAAGGTTGGTTTTGAATAACACTACACCACACCTAAAATGTAATGCTTAAGTATTTTCCACTCATGCCCATTTCAGAAAAAGTACGCTTTTATTTAGTCATTACATTTACTATAGGTGCCTCTGCCCAACCCTTCAGGGAATACAGGTGTGATGTTAAGTTACGTTTAGGTGTGGTTTATAGAGTTGTTACCGAAGACGGGCATACGATTCGTTACGATAAAAGTCTGTCGACCTTTACTATAACGAATATAACATTAAACTAACATAAGTTTTACCAATGTTGCCTTTTATGTTTAAGGAATTGGCCTAATATTATGATAGTAGTATGTACTTACTGGAATTTCTCAGTAGCAGAAGTAGCCCGGAGTCGGGATTTGTACCCATTTGATTCCAATAAAAAATAAAAAGTTATTTTTATTAATTCCCATGAAATAGAGGGCATATTACATGGGACTTAATAAACATAACAAGTCAAATGTGGGTGTTCTATAATTAGATACATCTCTGCTTAACCGTTCGGGTAATACAGGCGTGATTTTGTGTATGTACTAGTAATCAATTTAAATATTACTTAGTGAGTTCCGTAGATACAACAACATTATCATGAGCTTTGCTACAAGACAATTACCATCTTTTTTACACGCGATAATTGACACCATCGCACATAATAAATAATAGTAGGTACTAACGACTATAGTTATAAGTATAACGTATTCTAGGATTGAAACAAGCTAGCTAATCACCATCTGCCTCGCCTGTTTCCAGGCCCAACAATGTTTGGATCGGCTTAAGCCGGATTAACCAGATTCAGCTGGATACACATACACATACAAACTGGCATACATAAACTGGCCATTTGTTACGTCAATAATAATAATATTTTTTTTGTAAATATTTAAAAATATACTAAGGAAGAAAATAAATGAAATAAAGGAGTTATTAATAAAACTTTTTTTCAGACCAGAGATCCATAACAAGTCGAGCAAAATATTACATTGAAAACTGTAAGAAATAAATAAAGAAAAATATGATTGGCAGACGGACGATTCCGGACAAACTTAGTCTTAGTAACTGGGTACCGCTTTCACAATGTGAGTACAGTACCCTAAAACATGGGGCTTAGGCCTATGATTGGCAGACGGACGATTCCGGACAAACTTAGTCTTGGTAACTGGGTCCCGTTTTCACAATGTGAGTACGGTACCCTAAAACATGGGGCTTAGGCCTATGATTGGCAGACGGACGATTCCGGACAAACTTAGTCTTAGTCACTGGGTCCCGTTTTCACAATGTGAGTACGGTACCCTAAAACATGGGGCTTAGGCCTATGATTGGCAGACGGACGATTCCGGACAAACTTAGTCTTAGTCACTGGGTCCCGTTTTCACAATGTGAGTACGGTACCCTAAAACATGGGGCTTAGGCCTATGATTGGCAGACGGACGATTCCGGACAAACTTAGTCTTAGTCACTGGGTCCCGCTTTCACAATGTGAGTACGGTACCCTAAAACATGGGGCTTAGGCCTATGATTGGCAGACGGACGATTCCGGACAAACTTAGTCTTAGTCACTGGGTCCCGTTTTCACAATGTGAGTACGGAACCCCAAAAACGTTGGGGCTTGACCTACACGTATAATTTAAATATTATAAAAACCTTATAAGAACTTATTGTTTGCATGAATGGTTTTTGTTCAATTTTTGTTGTATCCGCGTAAATTATTTTACTTAAGATTAAAGTTCGACTTTTGTATAATGTACCTAGAACAAATCAATTCCTTGTACACTTTTTGTGTCAAAACTCTTAAATCCTTCGGTAAATCCACAATTGATCGTTTTTGCTGTTTTGTCAAAAAAATAATAACAGACGTAATAAATAGAAGCAACTAAAAAAAATTGGCCAAGTGCGTGTTGGCTCACGCACAATGTAGGTTCCGTAACCGGGATTGAATATTTACCTACATACACAATATTGGTTTTGTCGAAAAATAGGTTGTATTTTAAAAAAGAATACCATTTCTCAAAGAAAATTAAAAAAAATATATATTCCTGCAGTTATAACTTTATGTACGAGTATTTATGTAAAAATGTCACCAACTATAATTTATTGACCTAAACAAAAACAACGTCATCGAAGTAATTTTCAAGAGAATTGAAAAGAATTCAGTTTTGCTTCTCCGAGTAACTATTACTTGAAAATGAGTAAAGCCTACTTGGCTGTGATTATATTATCTAATCAAGGCAGTAAGAAGTACCTTAGCTACCTTAATTTTTTTGGGGCATATTTAATATTTCGCAAACTTAACCCTGAATCGAAAAACAGTCTTCAGACGACCGCAATGTTTCGAACAACCCATCCAACGACACTTCACACCATGGGATACATAAGAAAAAAAACATCTTCCACCTTTTACGTGTAAGGGAGTTACTGTAAAATGTTTATTTTCCAAAATTTTATGTTAGTCGACATAATGTATACCCTTGCCAAATTACAGCTTTTTAGTACTAACAGTCTTTGAGCTGAGCTGCAGGAAGACAGATAAACGGGCATGACGGAACTACATATAAGGTTCCCTATTGACTATGGAACCCTAAAAACTATACCGTCGCAAGTAACTACTCGCAGATCTACTACTTCCGGTTCGCCATGTTCGTTTATTTACGTAAGATACACGTACTTACAAATATTTAAAAAACAAACAAAACTTAAGAAGAATACAGAATTTAAGGGAAAAACTTAAGGAAAACCGGAAATGTAATCGCTGTGAAACGAACGCATCAGTGAATAACGTAGCACAGCAATAAACATGCGTGAGCGCATAGATAGGATGCGCCGATCACTTGCGCACCGTGTAGAGGTCGCGCTTGCGTCATTATATCCAGTCGGGGTACCTGTAGAGCTACAGTATAAAACCTCAAATCATGATTTTTAGTACAGACTGAGTTTGCAAGTAAACCATTTAAGATTCCTGAAAAATTCCGATCTTATCGGGAATTTTCTTTCTTACTAACACCAAATTCCTAAACATACATACACACATAAACTCACGCCTTTTTTCCATGGGTTTAGGCAGAAACTACAGAACGCCACCTGCTACGATCCTTACATACTACTCTATTGTTTCGTTGACATCCATACATCTTAACACTGACGGTAATAATCTAAGTACGTAAGTTTCCATTTTTGGGATCCAATACGCGTTGCTGGTATTTGCAGCAATTTTTTCCTATAAATTCTATATTCTACTAAGGTTTTGTTAGTTTTTTTTTTAATATTTGTACGTGTATCTTACGTAAATAAATACATACATGGCAAACTGGATTTAGTAGTATCTACGAGTAGGTACTTGTGCCAGTATGGTTTTTAGGGTTTCGTAATCAATAAGGAATCCTTATAGTTTCGCCATGACCGACCGTCCACCTGGGACAGGCGGGATAAAGGGAAGGGCCTGTAGGTACTAACATAATACACAGCTTTGAACGCTGTACGAGTGAAGTCAAAGTTGCTTTATTCCGTGCATATTAGACGGAATTCATTCTACGCGTGTAGCCTGTGATGTCATGATGGCCCAGTGGGTCATGATGGCCCAGTGGTTTAGGCCTCGCCTCTTGTGCACGAGGTTGTGGGTTCAAATCTGGGCAAGTACCAATGTGAGTTTTTCAATTCATATGTACTTTCTAAGTTTATCTTGGACATCATTGACATCGGTGAAGGAAAACATCGTGAGGAAACCTGGACTTATCTAATTAATATAAGTCTGAAATCGCCAACCCGTCTTGAGCAAGCGTGGTGATTAATGCTCGTGCCTTCTCTGTATGAGAAGAGGCCTTTGCCCTGCAGTGGGACAGTAATAGGCTGGTACTGGTACTGGTACTGGTGTAGCCTGTGGGCTCATTTTACACTAAAGGCGGAACTACAGCGCCCTTCGAGTCCTATATAATAACGCGTTAGGGTGCTGATGGGGTTGCTGCGTTTTTGTAGTTCTTCTGGGATGTTTGCAAAAGCCCGCGTAGATTGTTTTTATACAGTAATGCGTAAGAGATGTACATCCCTGGTATGCGTACCAGGGATGCACAACTCTGCCCCGCAGCCTGTGGGGGCAGCACCAACAGCATTCTAAGAATGATCTACTGACAAATTTTATGACATATTTTGTAAAGCTTCAAAATCTTCAAACTATCAGACAGACGTGTTGCTGGGAGTTTGTTCCGTAACTTCTTCTTCCCAGCAAAAACATTAGGAAGTGGTGAAGGGTGGGCGTTTTGGGGGACTGTCTTTTGTTAACGTTTTGACGTTCAAAAAGTGCTGATTCTCAGCCTAATTTGAATAAATGAATTTTGATTTAGATCTGCTGTTGCGCAATCGTTAACCGGTGATGCACAATTACTACTCGACTTTCGGCTTGATTAAAATTTCTTAATTTGTTTTTAATATGGTTAACTAAAATAAGTTTTTAATTCAGATTGTTACTAATAATATTAAGAGTTGTGTTACTTGAATAAATAATTGAATTTTATACACGAAAAAAGGTTATACACGAAATACAGTAGTAAAAATCCTGAACAAGCGCTGAAAAGCTCGGCCTTCGCACCTATAAAAGAAACTAAAAACGATTTCAGACAATAAGTCCATATTTTCTCAAAATGTTTTTCCTCATCGATCGATACTGGTATTACTTGATGCTAAGAAAATAAGATACCTACCTACATAAAATAATTATTGTTATTATGAACATTATAATGGATATGCACGATCTTGACTTAGTATTGCTCAATCAACCTTTGCATTTAAAATGAATAACATTAAAATATTAATTATTAGTAATAACCGAATTTAATAACACTCATTGCATCTTTCGTAACTATCCGAAATGGCTGGTTTTGAACGGATGCAGTTGTCAGGGTCGATGACTTTTGAATTAAGTATGGCTTTATTTCCAACTCGACACTAAGTGGGTGAAACAATATACCACTAGATAATATATATATGCATGTTAATTTGTCATTTGTAAATTGTACGTTAAGCTTGTCAATGGGTGTTTTAATGTATTTTTATTATATTGGCGATGTGTTGTATGATAGGTTATTAATTGCTAAGACAAAGAACTAAAAATTGATGCTTAATACCGAGTTTGAATATGGAACAACTTTTAATTTTTTGCTGCTTCCCCGTTTATAAAAATAACGAACAAATATCACAGTCATCGTATGTTTTTTGACGGTTGGGTTGGGGCGGTAGCTGATTAGGGGTCGATCCGTGAATGGTTGACAATCCATTCATGAAGACCCATCCGTGCCTTGAAAAGCACGATAAGCAGATGGTACCGGCTCTCAGAAGTTAAAACATTCTTTACAAACACCGTTCGTAACATATTGAGACTCCTCCGTGA
The DNA here is from genome assembly GCA_905147745.2 of Phlogophora meticulosa. Classification (NCBI taxonomy): domain Eukaryota; kingdom Metazoa; phylum Arthropoda; class Insecta; order Lepidoptera; family Noctuidae; genus Phlogophora; species Phlogophora meticulosa. Next base: position 6,321,346 of record LR990535.1, on the reverse strand, counting down.
CTCGGAAAGTCCGCTAAGCCTTTTTGACAGTCGTTACGGGTATCCAGATGCTTGAAAGTTAGACAACCAGGGGTATTGTGTTGCCCAGTAACTGGGTTCCGGAGGTCAGATAGGCAGTCGCTTCATGTTACATATTGGTATTCAGCTGCATCCGGTTAGACTGGAAACCGACCCCAAGATAATTGGGCAAAGGGTAGTCAGATGATGAAGATTCTTCATACAAATCTCCTACTTTTCACTGATTCTTTATACAAAATGTTCCGCCACATAATATGTATAAGTTCCATTTAAAATAAAGTTCTTTCACATTCTAGACAAGGTGCTTTTGAGCTAGATAAGTATATTTCCACTTTTTAAATCGAGTTTTAATTTCGAAAGCACTTGATAGGTGGGTAGGTGCAGACCGGTCTTGTACGAAAACGGTTGGAGATATGGTAAGTTGACAGGTAAGGTATTCAAGTAGTTCACATTCTTGACGTAGGTATACTAGTATGAACGATCGAACATTATTGATAGATCAACGTTGGTAATACTCTATCACGTTGACCAACGAACTATGAACTACAATATCACATCACTAGCTTAGAATAACTAAGAAGTACTTATACACTATCAAAGTTAGGAACGAAGCACCTCGTGGAACTACAGCTTACCGATACAATAGTGAATATTAGTGACAAGTCATATTTATTCCATGTATTAAAGGAAGTGTGGTGTTGATGACCTCATCTCTCACTAATGTGACTCTTTCAATTCATTATCATGTACTTTCTATGTTTATCCTGGATATCATTGACATCGATGAAGGAAAACATCATAAGGAAACCTTGGACTTATAATAAATAACACACAACACACACACACACTAACTAACAAATACACTTAACATAATACTTAAGTCTGAAATCGCCTACCTACACTGAGCAAGCGTGGTGATTTATACTCGTGCCTTCTATGTATGAGAAGAGGCCTTTGTCCTGCAGTGGGACAGTAACAGGCTAGTGTTATTATTATTACAGAAAAGGGCAAAATACTCAAAAGATTTCGGAACCCTCCCGTCCGAGAAGACTAAGGTAATAAAAAAAAGAAAGACAGTAAAAACAATATAATTTACTTTGTACAGACGCCAGCACGCCATGCTACCCTAAACTGCCAAATTTTCCCAATTGAATATGAACCGTAAACTCTTGTAATAAAGTTGAAGAACTATCAAAGAAATTTGACATATTGGGGTAGCTTGATGTGTACACTGCACAAATATACTGAACAAAGAGAAAGGAGTTTACCACCTTGATTTACCGAAAAGTTAAAAGCATTCCGACGTTAAAATCATGTACAGTCAGTTAATACAAAAATCTATTGCACACCCACGTGATAGTCTGTATAATAGCCATTAATTAATGTTTTTGTCTAGCAAACCAGATACCTAAAACCAATTAATATAGGAAATTGTGTATATATTTTTCTTAGAAGTTTTTCTACTGAGATTGAATAAAATCTTCGAAGAAAATCATATGCATTTGTGGGATAATTCTAAACCCGCCTTGATAACAAATTATAAATGTGTATTTAGAAAATACTAGTTTTTAAACTGTGTTCTCAAACTGTCATTTCGTCCGCTCATCCACTGTCTATTCATATAAATATACGTGGGATTATTTAAATGAGTTAACATCTCAACAAAAAATGGTATAACTTCGGGCGAATCGGGCAACGACATGACAATAGCATTACAACTGTGTGTTCATTGTAGTGATGGGAAGTCACCCCGTGAGCCGTGCGTGAAGGCCGTCTGCTGAGGGTCTGAGGGTCGCGGTGCGCGCGCAGCCAGCCGCCACTCCGCGCCAGTCTCACTCAGTCGATCTGCAGCGTCGCGCGCCGCCACAGGCCGACGCTACACCAAACATTACCACATCCGTCGCGGACTTTATTTATATTTTAACACCCAACCAACCACCTGTTCTAAATTTAAATTAAAAAAAAAAGTTTAATTTGTGTCAGTGTATGTGATCAGCTGATCACCGGCCGCCTGACATCTGTACTCATAGGTAAGTTTGTTGTCATCGGGGGTTAATTAAATGTTGATTCTGTTGGGTAAACGTTTTCGCATAGTTCACGTGGTTCGAAAGTATTTCAAGGCGATCCTGCCTCTGCGAGCTCTCGTATGGACAACATTATTTCATCAAACCTATCTCTAGATCTTGTTTCATGTTGTATAAAATAAATGTTGGGCTAACTGCCAGCAACACTTAATTCAGTTCAACATACTATTCAAGGACAACCCAAATAGGTAAATCATCATCTGGCACAATTAACAGTATTTAATGCAACTGTATCCTCTGTGACGCATAAGTAAGCGGATAAATCAAGAACATAATCACAAAAAAATAAAACATTCACATCAATTTTATTTGCATTGCTGTTAACATCAAATACAATAAAATCCTCTTTGACGAGATTTATGAAGATTATCATTTTAATAATAACGACCGTCATAACGGAGATAAATGGCATTTTGAATAAAAACGATAGACAAGAAACGAAATAAAAATCTACAGCTCAATCAATCGCTTGTTCCACATCACACAGCTCATAAAATAAAATAATGCCACTACAAGATAACTTATGAGTACTTTTCTACTCAATATTAACCTATTGACAAAGCAGTTGGTATGTGAAATGAAATAGGCGCAGTATCAATAAGAAACCTTCTCGATATTAAGTAATTTCGTTCAAGGACGTAATTTAGTAGACTACGCATTGGCCATGGTCAGTCAACTCCAACTTTCTTAACGAACATTAAAGTTATCGATATGCAAAAGTACCTTGGGTTGACGATAAATAAGACTTCACTTGTAGTATAATTAGTAATTGTTATGACAATAGTGTTTAAATCACAATACTGCAAATGAGGTAATACTGGCCCATTGTTTACAAATACCATGGCAACCCATTTAGACACAAGCTCTGTCCGGTTGAGTCAAGACACTAAAATAAGTTGACGATAATCATAATCATATCCCAATCATCATGCTAATTAAGAAATGAAATCCATCTTACATTAAAACAAACTCGACAAAAAATAAATGATTGCAATGCACATTTGCAAAAGACTGCGTCAGATTGTATCATATTTCTAGCAGTGAATGCATATTCAGTTTGAACTAATTACCTAATTTCTAACAGATTTTTTACTTCCTCTGGCCGCCAAAGATACCAGAGTTGCATAATACGGTTGCACTCATGTGAGCATTAAAATTAATGATGGCAACCGTTCTGCTACTACAGCTACACAACAGAAAAACACGCTAGCTTCAATATAGCTGGCGTGTTTTTGTATAATAAGAATTAGTATCTAGTAGTTTAGTAACGAAAATACTTTTAAACTTTAAGGAGAAAAACTTTTATCTAGATAATACTTGAAATGACAATATACGCTGAGACGCATTTAACTTTGAAATTGAAATATCTTTTGAAATGTTCACACTAAAAGTGATAAAACCAATCATCACAAACTAACAAGACTTTTTAAGTGCAATTATCTGTAAGAGAGCACTCAACATTAAATGTATGGCTATGGTGTAAGTGTAAGGCAGTACGTCCTTCCGCTGGGCACGTCAACGCGTGCGCACGTTGGGTAACGTCCCGAGAAGGCCGCCCGGTTAGATACCCCGCGAATGCCCGCGATCGATCTGCGTCTGCGATGATCTTGCAAGGAATTGCGATATCGACTTCTAGTATCGAAATAGTTTAAAACTCAGTTTAGCTTGAGAAATGTTATGACATTTCTCTGTTGGAAATAAACTTGCTTCTGCTGTTTCGCAGTTTGTTTTATGAAGTTATAAGTTGACATATAGATAATTAAACTTTTGTTGTAATTAAGCATTTAATAGATGTCTTTACTTAATTCTAATGTTACCATCTTCAATTTAGTAGCGTGTGCATGTGCATTCAGAAAAGTAATTACTGGAGAGAAAAGCTGGTCTAACAGTATTTGAGACAATAAACTCTTCATCTTTACGAGGTACATTAAAGAGTGTATTTTACTAGAAATGAACGATTACTATTGTAGCTGTCGTTACCAAGAAACTAAGTAATTATTTTCCAAATTCTCATAATTTCTACATCGACTAGACCGACTGGCCCCGTTGGTCTGGTGGTCGCAAGCGCTACTGTTGAGCATGAGGTCCTGCGTTCGATTCCCGGGTCGGGCAAGCGTTATTGGGTTTTTACATATATTAATAAATAGCCCGGACTCTAGATTTGTGCCCGATTGATATCAATTGGCTGGTGAAATGTGGGTGTAACATAGGACCTCTGACTAGCCTTTCTGGGATTATAGGCGCGATGGTGCCGTACATTTTCACATAATTTCTTTATTTTTAGGAAACGCTTGTTGAAAAATTCTCATTTGTTTAGTCCGTTACAAATTTCGTTACACAACACGTTTTAGAACAGGTTGATCATTGTACTGAGGCAAACCGTCATCACATTCCTATAATATTCATAAACGATTGTTGGACTCATCGAAATTCAAAAGCTCCCGGCAAACATTCTTATTTCGAATAATGTCCAAAATGACGTGCCATTGGTCGTCATGGTGAAAGCATGAGAGAAAGCGGTCGCAAAAAATACACGGCCGCACCGAAACTGTCGGACAACGGTTCTGGCAAACTGGAAATGTAGCTTCACCTTTAACATGACACTACTGAGAAAAAAGCCGGAATAAGCCGTTAAGATAATGTTAATAGATTTTTTTATTTCTTAACAAAACGTTGCCCCACACTAGGAATTTCTCCTGTATCGTGGGTGCGTTGAAAAACATTTAAACTCACATACACAAACAGCCAGACCCGGAACAATTACCTGTAGGTCATACAAATATTTGTTCCGTGCGGGGATCGAACCCACGACACGAGGCGCAACAGCCGATGTCTCAACCACTGCGCCAATCGTGTCGTCATCGAATAAATTATTTGTCCGACAAAAAACAAAAGCTTTAAAAGTGTAGCGAATAAAACAACACGTGTGTGCATGCGCGGTTGATCCCGTAGGAATGAACGATATTACAGAATCCCATTGAAGGTTTCAAGAAACAATATCTAAACTAATACAAGTCTATGGAACTGCATCTTTCAGTTATTTGACCACACATTTGAAACACACTTTAAAATATACCATGAACTAGGAGACTACAGACACTTTTTAATCCGCCATACCACTTTGCAAATCAATTCAATCTTACATTCGATGAACAACTATCTGCGTTATAAGGCTGTGAAATATATTAGCATTCCTTGTACTCAAAACCTATTCTTGGCTCACGTATATGTATAGTATTTATCTAGCACATACTTAGTTTATTTAGTATGTACATTAATCGGATGCATTCGTGTCTATTAACTTTAAACGTGGTGGTTGCATGACCTTCCAATGTTCTTAACTTTAAACAAAACACGAAAATTAAGATCAAGGATTGTAACGCCGAGCCTTAGAATCTGTCAGTATTGACGAAGCATTTGCACAAATAATCTATGATAAATATTAAATATTGATTTCTTAGGATTGCAAAAATCATCCTCTTTTACCAAATACGTGAGGGTCGGCTTCCAGTCTAAGCGAATGTATTTATTTATGAAACATTTCAAGCGTATATCCAAGGTATTGCGCAGTATATGTAGTTTTTTATTGAAAAGAGACTTTGTTGCGATAATGATGTTATACATAAAAATAATACACATAAAGTTAACAAACAAAATAAGTGAAACTAGAAAAAACAAGTACTTGTATTGGTACAAAAAACGAAATAGATGCAGTTGAAGAAAAGATTAAAAAAAAACTGCTCACACATATGTACGTATTCAAAGACAGTCTATCAAATGGTAATAAACTTTGGAAAAAAGAAAGATAAACATATTATACTTCAAAATGTTTTATTTCTAGGGGTTTTCATTTTAGAAGGTACTAATACAAGTTTTATTTTGAAATCTGAATTACAAAATCGATAATTTCAATATTACCCGTCTAGACATTTGAAAGTTTGCATTTTTCGACTTCTTTGAGTTGGCTTTTTGAAAGTCATAACAATTTAAGAGTGCCAAGTACTAGCATGAACAAAAATAGCTTTCCTTTAAATAAACAAACATTTGAGACTGTTTATCTACTTCGTTTTCTATTAACTGTCCTCAAAATTGCTCTACAAATAGATAGTGTAGACAGGATACAGTAAATAAATAATAAATAAATAATGCTGGACAATCCACACAGCATCATCTAGCCCCAAGCTAAGCAGAGCTTGTGTTATGGGTACTAGATGACTGATATACTTAATACAATACATTACATAGATAGATTTTTTTATTATACATAGCAATTACACAGAACACCCGGAACAAATCTTTGTAGATCGTACAAACATTTGTCCCAAGGCGGGAATCAATCCCCACAACTTCCTGCGTCGAAGGCGGACCTTCGCCCGCTGCGCCACACAGGTCGTCAAAGACGAATATGACCACAATAGCTTGACTTATCTTCTTACATAGTTACGAACTTGCAAAGCTTGAGGCTATCTCATTATGATAAATCGGCCAGAATTAACGAGCCCAAAAAGAGTGTTTGTATCTGTCAGATTTAATTTTGCAAGTTCGTACCATGTTGCATTTTTTATTCATGGAACCTGGGTGCGGCATTGACGGTTTAATGAGGTATTGCTAGGTTTTAAGCAATCATGAGGTTTATAATGTTTAGGTATAGCATTGTCAATCGAATATTTATTCCGTAATAAGTACATGTTATTACGGAATAAAGATTTAGAGAAACCATTGTCTGGATTCTATCATAATTTTTATTTACAACACAAGGATTTTTTACGATTCTGTAATATTATGCATAGTTTACATTTAAATAATGCATTATTGCGAATATTTGAACGACAGTGAATATATAGAAGTTTGAAAACGTTTTTATACCGACAAAACAGTTCAAGAGCGTTACAATATGCGATAGACGTCAGACGTCCATCAAGGTTTCACCTTGGTCCTGAGACAAGTGTCAGAAATTAAAAGTACGAGTTTTTCCCGAAGCGAGCTTTAAACTTTATCATAATTTTGTAGACTATCTGGCTTCCGTCAATAAAATGTTAACACCTGGTAAAACTTGCCCAACAAGTTCTATCAATATTTACATGACGAAAAAATATGGCAAAATATTTTTCTGATAAAACGTAATCATTTTGTAACTACACGATGACTTCACACGCAAGGACGCTTCGTTCGTTGCAACAGCACGTCACACCGACGAAATAGACTAAATATTGAAATCTTTAAGCCGGAATATTTGAATAGTCAAGCAGATAAAATAAATGATGCTGGACAATCCACACAGCATCATCTAGCCCCAAGCTAAGCATAGCTTGGGTTATGGGTACTAGATGACTGATATACTTAATACAATACATTACATAGAAAGATATTAGATATCAGAACACCCGGAACAAATATTTGTAGATCGTACAAACATTTGTCGCAGGGCGGGAATCGAAGCCGCAACCTCGTGCGTCGCAGGCGGACCTCCGCGCTACATCGGTCATCAAGATAGATAGAGCTCTTGGTGAGCGCCGGTGAAGGAACTTATTCGGGGAGATATTTACCGCCCCCCTGCATGCTTTTTCTACCACCAACCAGGGTGATGTTATAACAGGCACTAAGATATTTCTCCACTCAAGATTTGTCGCGCATCCTAGTTAGTCTTCATCTTTTTTCCACCAATAACATTAAAATATATGTTTCGAAAAAATGTCATGATGGCCCAGTGGTGTAGGCCTCGCCTCTTGTGCACGAGGTTGTGGGTTCAAACCTGGGCAAGTACCAATGTGAGTTTTTCTATTTATATGTGCTTTCTGTTTATTTTGGACTTTACTGACATCGGTGAAGGAAAACATCGTGAGGAAACCTGGACTTATAATTCAGAAAAAAGTAGTAATCGCCAACCCGTCTTGAGCAAGCGTGGTGATTAATGCTTGTGCCTTCTCTGTATGAGAAGAGGCCTTTACCCTGCAGTGGGACAGTAATAGGCTGGTACTTCTACTTCTACTTCATATGTTTCGGTGACGGCTGTTCGATGGACAATATTTTCTTGTCACGGTATGTAACTCTCAGCCGCCAATTAGGCGCCACACTGCACCATAGCCATGAAACGGTGCGCGTGCTTATTTCCCAACTCGGTTTCTTTACTTTCTAAGGGGCTATTAGATATTATTTGGTATGAAACTCCAATGCCGTACGTTTCCATCGAATATTAGCACTCCATAAAATGGCGCACTAATCTACAAATTACATAGAGAAAAACTTATCCACGGAAAAATTGTTTATTGCATCAGCATAGGAAGTAGTTTGAGTATATTCAGAACCATTGTTAATTGGATGCTTTGCGAAATGAGCCAGTAAATTGTCTACAGACTATCTCATCTCATACTATTATTTCTCATGCATACCAAACCTCTTATTTTCTAATTCTACCAAGACATCATTTGTTTCTCTCCTATCCTATATTTATGCCTAGTCATGCGGTTGATATTAAAGTAAATGAAGTTCGCGTGATCGCCAGCTTCATATGAAATGAGCCTGCCATGGAATTATGCATCAAGATTACCATCACTTACCATCATTATAGCTGTAGTAATCGAAATAGATAAAATTGCATCGTCTACGATGATAGTACTTAGCTGTGAACACCACCGACCTTGCATTTTGTAACAGTGTAACGAAGAATTTATAACATGTACGTAATGGCATGATAAATACGGTTAATTTAGAAATACTACGAACAACTCCTCATCAAAAACTAGGTGGACGCTAAAACATTCAAGATAAGAAGAGACGAATCGATCATTATTCCACAAACAATAGTTCAGTGTGTTGCGGTTAATATTTGTGGTCAAATGCCTCATTGATCCTTGAATCGTTCAATGGAGCGTTGAATGTGACTATGTGACATTGAATGCATCGCCCAAAGACTAACAGTGAACCTTATATTCAGATCACGAGTGCGTGGACGATAAACGTGCGTGCGTCATCCATAAGTTACTAGGCGGCTGTGGTCTCTTGAATGGAAGACAGAATAACAATGATAGTAATTATTTCTCTTGAATCAGCGCTGGCGTGAATGGCAGTTATTTATTTAATAGTAGATAAAGCTCAGTAGCTATCTGTTGTAGTAAAGATGGCTATTGTAGTAAATAGCGATCTATACAGCTATTATAAGTTACAGGATCAGAGAATTTTTCCACCATGCCTGGCGGTGTTACTTGACCGATGTGGCGCGGCGGGCGAAGGTCCGCCTGCGACGCAGGAGGTCACGGGTTCGATTCCCGCCCTGGGACAAATATTTGTATGATCTACATAGATTTGTTCCGGGTGTTCAGGGTATTTGCTATATATGTTAAAATAACTATCTATGTAATTTACTGTATTAAGTATATCAGTCATCTAGTACCCATAACACAAGCTCTGCTTAGCTTGGGGCTAGATAATGCTATGTGGATTGTCTAGCATTATTTTATTATTATTCATCTTTCCGAAATATTTTTTTTAATTTCTTTGCTCTCTTGAGCAGTATGAGAATAGTGTTGAGAATAGTGTGGCGGGGTTGTCTCAATAAAAGAAAATGTCATCCATTTTGTATCGGAACCTACTTATGGACGATTCATAATTGCAACAAACTTATGAGCAAAGCAACTTTCTTTCTTTATCTACAATACGTGCATACATATCAAGACGGGCATACATAATTACCACAGTAGATAGGTATCTAGCGAGAATGTAATCATGGTTTAAGTAATTAACCACTGTCTGTATAACGCAATTACATTGCCCCTGTTTACTAGCGGCCTTCGAAGGTTAGACGATTGCTGCTTTCCTGTCTTTTCGAGAACGCAACGACACTTTGTTTTAATTAGTTTGGTGTCATAAGTGCGTTTCATTGACTCAGAGGTCCGCTGCGCCGCCGCCGCCGGCCATAAGTCAAACAAACGCACTTACAAACTTCGTTAAAAAACCTCTTTTGATGACGTATCATTTGTGAGGCAGTTGATTTTGACAGCTAATTTGGATCTAGCGTTGCGATCGACATTGCATATGCAACACTGGATAAGTTTTCAGTGCTATAACGGTTGTTAGTACATAATGTTCATCTCAGTCTAATTGAAAAATATCTTGATTACCACGTGTAGCAAGTATAATAATGTTGTTATTTCTAAATAACACTACATAGAGCTGCCAGGCTCAAATGGGTATGGGTGGGTCGCTGCAGCCACGTGCACTATTACGCTGAGCAATTATAAAAGTCTGCACACAATTGGTGCCAGACGATGTTATGCACTACCGAGGCCGACCCAGAAAGAGGTGGCGAGACCACCTAGATTCGTTCAATGAGGGCTGGCTTGATGTGCTTGTACTTGGGGAGGCCTCCCAACACTGGGACATTATAGGCTAAAAAATAACCGTATTTTAGATTTTGTCGAAGGCATTTTTTTTTTGTTTTCTATACGTTCCTTACTAGAAATTTCTCCGTCATCGTGGGTTTGTTTTCAAACACTTAAATTCACATACACAAACAGCCAGACTCGAAAAAACTACCCGTAGGCCATTTAAGTATTTGTTCCGTGCGGTGATTGAACCCGCGTCACGCAGTGCAGCAGCCAATTGCTCAGTCACTGCGCCAGCCGTGCCGTCAAAACTACTAATACTGGCATTTATAAAACCGCTGCTTGGTAAAATTCTAACATTTAATGGGCTTATGTGAAATCTAGGGTCTATACAGCTTTTTCAGTCCCTATACCAGACAATTTTTTATAAATAAACGATTTTATTTATTTATATTTATTTATTTAATTGACATGTGTCACAATACATATAATATTGCGTTGTCACCAGTTGTTGCTGAATTGACAAACTCTCTATCTGCCACTTAAATTATTATTTTGGATGAAGACTGTATGAATAAAAACGTATTTTGTCATAATATCTTACCTATACTTGTATAGTACATGTGAGTTTTGACTGATCTTATGACACCAGTTATGTTATTTGTAAATCAAGCCTTTTATATTTTTTATTTGATTATTTAAATAATAACTGGTTTAGAAGATACGACTATACATATATCTACACATAGTCACATGTGTGTGTGTGTGTTATATTAGGTTCAAATTTCGCAAATGTAGTTTTTCTATGTATGATGTATTTAAGTAAAATAAGTACAGTATTTGCTGTGCCCAACAGGGTCCACGATTGTGTCCAATATTTTCACCTACCACCTAATCATTTACGTTGTGGAATGCAATAAATACTTGAGTATTGAGTATTCTACACTACATATATATACAAAGAAGTCGCTCTTTCTCTTGAATAAATTATTTTTGGTATCTGAAGATATTTTCCTCAATAAATCTTGTTAAATGAATATCCTCAGATTATGTATTTTAATCTCACCCATTAATCAGCTTCACGCACACTTAAGCCTTAACAGACTAAGTAGTAAATTTTAGCAAAAAACATATATTTATCTGCCTTGCTTTTTCCCAAATGTCGTGGTTGGCTTCCAGTGTACCTGGATCCAGCTGAATACTAGTTTTACATAGAGCGACTACTTTCAGATTGTCAGAAACCAGTTATTGAGTATCACGCTACCCTCTGACTTTTGATATTCTGACTATCCTCAACAACGGTCAAAGACAGCTGGGACCAACGACTTAGCGTGGTTTTCAAAACACGCTCTGCTTCCTGTATAAAATAATATACGTTCGTATATTTATATCTAAAGTGTTTCAGCACACCATTTTCTCTTAGTACACTATGTAGGCAACATTTAAAATAAACTAGCTTATGCCACGACTTCGTCCGCTTGAATAATATAAAAACTATTCTTTGTCCTCTCCCAGGATCTATCTCCTTGCCAAATTTCATTACGTTCCGATCAGCCGTTCAGTCGTGAAAAGGTAACAAACAAATAAACAAACTACTTACTTACTTAGTTACTTTCGCATTTATAGGTAACTAACACTTCGCCCGCGACTTCGTCCTCGTAGATTTCTACTTTTCCCTTCGAACTTAGACATCCCCTTTACAGCGTAGTTTTGGAAATAATAATAGCCTAAAGGAACTCAGGAATAATCTAAATTTACAACAGGGAAATCATTTTTAGAATTAGATCATTAGTTCCGGAGATTATACCCTACATACAAACTTACAAACAAATTTTACCTCTTTATAATATCAGTATGGATACAAATAATTGCACATCTATCAAAATAATACGACATATTGACATAGAAACATCATAGTCGTGTATAAGTATACCTACTTTACCTCCGATTAAAATAACACTAGCGGACAGAAAAAATTGCCACCACAAACGTTTTAAAAATAACACGATGAGGACTTTATATTGACTCCACGCTCTCGAGGGATCACTTTTAAAGAACCTTCGAACTCCAACTTTGTATGAATTGAATTACCTACAAGTTTATTTTTAATTGGTGGTTAGAATCGATTTTGAACCGAGTGTCGGTTTAAAATCTACCTACGCCTAACAATAGATTTGAAATTAGAATGTTTTCCTTTTTTTGCATTGTGTCGCTGAGCCTGTGCTATATAGAGCCCTTTTCTTTCTTTATTTCGCTGTTAAACCAAAAATACTTATACATATTCACTCTTTAGTAAAAGTAGCTTCACCCTTAAAAAAATGCGAGATAACCTTGGCAATAATCGTAACAAATCTGCGCAGGAGTGAATTGAACTCATTGATAATATTAAAACCGACCTTCACACCGACACCGGTCCTCGCAGTATGCCGTGGTTTGTGCAATGGTTGCATTCACCGGCCGCTGGCTGCGCTTGCGACACCGCCGATGTGTGAGGGAGAACACCGCCATCTACTCCCATTATGTTTTAGACACATGTATAAACAACATGATCAAATAAATCAGGACATATGGTATCTCTACGTAAAATGTCGTTAATACTCTAGTTTAAGAGTTCCTGATGTCTCACAGATTTTAAAACAGATGGAAAGATATTAAGCAGTTTTTATAAATTTCTAACGACTCTATGTATTTGCAAAATGCCTCATCGTCTCTACTTTGAACATTCCGAGAGAGAGATCCAAATCTTTACAAAGCAAACCCATAACACGGGATCTTTCTGTTTGGTTAGGTGGGAGTACTTCTTGTTTACTATCACGCTGTAGAGAGAGGATTGAGTAGTGGCGTAGCGAAACGGCCTTGGAAAGAAGGGGCTTCATATTTAGGGACGGCAAAATTTCACAACAAAATTCCGACAAAGTTACACCTGTTTTTGTTTAACTGTTAAGTCTCTACATGTTGGGCCAACGCAAGCCAATGTACGCCACAGTATACTTAAAGTATTATATTAAGATTGACTGACTAACATTTGCGTAATCTTATCATTGTAATATAGACATTCTGTGGCCATTATTGGCATGTTGGGCCAACGTGTAGGTAAAGGGAGCGCTATGCTAATATTTTCGGGCTCTCATAGTTTGCTGTTGCATCCCGATTCTTTTAGTAAAATTACCGCTACTTTAAGGTTCAAAAGTCAACACATCAATCAACCCCATTCTGTCAAATTTGTTTGTTCGATTTTCAACTTTATTACAAAAATTAAGGTTCATGTTCAATTGGGGAAATTTAACAGTTTGGGGTAGCTTGAATTAGTTATTACAGTAAGTTTGTCCATGAATTGCTTTAAAAATCCTAAAAACAGGGACGGCGCTCGTATCCCCCATACGGCTAATACCCACGCTACACTACGAATATACAAAGAATCGAATATACAATATAGTATTATTATACACATGTAACGCGTTTCAACGGTTATTTCAATTCCGTTTGAAAATTAACGCACAATACAAACGCTATGACAATAATAATACAATTATTTAATAAAATGTATAACTTAACCCAAACATACCTACTTATACCTATACATAGTCATTATAGTCTTATAATTATAGTCATTTCTCAAGATAACCCATTCCAGTTTGTTTTGAATTTTATGAATATTAATATCTAATGATTGTATCCTTGATCAGTCAGTGATTTTAATTTTTTTCCAACTAGTACTTCGCCCGCGACTTCAGCCGTGTGGATTTCGTCCTTTTCCTTTCGAACTTTAACAACCTCCCTACACCCCCTTTAAAGCGTATTTACCAGTACCAGTACCAGCCTATTACTGTCCCACTGCAGAGCAAAGGCCTCTTCTCATACAGAGAAGGCACGAGCATTATTCACCACGCTTGCTCAAGACGGGTTGGCGATTTCAGACTTATATTAATTATATAAGTCCAGGTTTCCTCAAGATGTTTTCCTTCACCGATGTCAGTGATGTCCAAGATAAACTTAGAAAGTACTGTATATGAATTGAAAAACTCACATTGGTACGAGTACTTGCCCAGGTTTGAACCCACAACCTCGAAAAGCGTATTTATGAAAATAAAATATAGCCTTTGTTACACGCTGATGATGTAGCTTTCTATAGGTGAAAGAATTTTTAAATCGGTTAAATAGTTTGCGAGTTTATCCATTACAAACAAACAATTAAATCTTTTTTCTTTACTTATAACTAGACGATATAACCAATTATTTTTCTAAAATAAAGGTAGCCTAAATAACTCCTTATCTCATCAGCTATCATTTCATGCCAGTGAAAGTCCCGCCAAAATCAGTCCAGCTGTTTCGGTTATTACCCCACACAAACAGATAGACAGACAAAATAAAAATGGGTTTTTGGTACAATTACAATATAAACTTTCAAAATATGCACTTAGCAAAAATCTGTTATTTTGACATTACAAACAGATACTACAATAGGGATGTTTCCTAGATAAAAATATATTAAGTCTATTTAGTCCGTCAGTAAGATTACCAAAAACTATTGGACACGTATTTATTGCTTACTTAATACAATATAAAGTGACAATGATATAATATGATTAGATAAGATAAGATAAGATAAGATTACAAGGTGTTATTAAAAAAAAAAAATACATTAGATCGGACATGTTTTGCTTACTACTAAAGCATGCAAACTTACTTACTAAAGATACATCTAGGTTTACATTTAATTCATATTTAAAAAATCATGAATGCTATAGAAATTGTTATTATTAAGCCATTTATATAATTGTATTTTAAATAATTTACAATTTAATGTTTTAAACATTTTTGGTAATTTATTATAGAGACGTACACACATAGCCAGAGAGTTTTTATTATATTTCGCTGATCGAGGCAGCACATCCAGCACAAGTTTGTATTGGACACGCCGACTTCGTGAGCTTACTTCCTCTGCTGTTTTAAATAGTTCTTTATGCTTTTGAACGAACATGCATGCTTCATATACATATAATGAAGGTAAAGGTAGCAAACCAAGCTCTTTAAATATTGGTCGACATGATTCGTCAGATGGAATCTCGTATATAGCTCGTAAACATTTCTTTTGGGCGACAAATGCTCTATGGTGGTCAGTACTATTTCCCCACATCATTAGTCCATACCGTAGTGAAGACTCAACATATGCGCGATATGACATCACAGCCGTTTTTATATTAGTGACTTTTTTTATTTGTCTCAAAGCATAGACAAATTTATTTATTTTATTACATACAGTATCAACTTGTGCTTTCCAGTCTAAATGTTCATCAATTACTACTCCTAAAAACTTAGTTTGTGTCGATTGTGTAATTTTCGGAATGTCCATTTTAAAATTAAATTTATTATTATAAGATTTATTAAATTGTATAAATATTGATTTGTTAAGATTAATAGATAAATTATTATTATTTAACCAGTTAATTAGAATGTCTATTGTTTTATTTATGTCCGCTTCATGATCCGTAATAGATTTATGTTTTTTATCGGTAGTCACAATTATGGAAATGTCATCGGCAAAAAGAAAGCATTTATGATTGGTTACATTAACAATGTCGTTTATATACAGAAGAAATAAGATAGGGCCCAATATGCTAATGCCAATGGGCATGATTGATGAATGATATCTGATTTTTCATTCGGACGAACGGAACCCTAAAAATGGATGATATGATACCTATAACAAAAAAACGAATGACCAAATCGCGATGGCGTAGTAGAAAATAAAACTAAATAAATCATTTTTATTGCGCAATTATGCAAATACTAGATATATATATTGTACATACGAGAAATCAATATCTTCGATTTGAACATGTTTTTTGGGTTGTAAATCTATTTAAACATACTTAATTTAGGTATGCTCGATAGCTATTTGCTGAATAATAAGGAAACTGATGGCTATCCAACAATCATGTCTGACATACCTACCTATGTTCTTAATCGAACTTAATTTAGCCATGTAGGCATAGATTTTACACACCATTATGAGTCGCGTTGCTCCTATTCAAAGTTTTTTTTTTAATTCTTGTCGTCCTTGCAAATATCTTGATTAATATATTTTGATACGCACTCATTTTGGAGACTTAGAGTAAGTAAATATTTTTACAAAGCCCATTCGTTTCCATCTTCGTTAGAAATATGCGCTTAAAACGATTTCTGTTATATTAACTTAAGGATATTGAGTTAATCTGCCCCCGCAGTAACGTTAAGATACATGCGATGGATAGATATTTTGTTTGGGTTAAGAAATGTGCCAACCAATATATGCCTGTAATTGCCACCTCGCCTTGAGTAAGCGTGGCGATTAATGGTCGTTCTCTAAATAAGAAGAGTTCTTTGGCTAATCAGCAGACTGGTTTTTTTATGCATAATCTAAATGAACTTCACAATATTAATACTTGTAGTAGGTATAAAAAATTTATGACGACATAAAGCTTTTCTCAAAAATTGCAAAATACATTAAGCAATTATTGATTGCATGTACGTTTTACTGATTTATATTCGTTTGTTACAGGTACCAAAGACAAGTGTAGTGTGAATGAAAACATTAAGTGAGAAGTGATGCTCAGTGGTTGGACATTAAATTAACAAAATAAAAATCTTGAACAAAGATGTCTGTAGAAACTCAGGAGTACATAAATGGCATGAGGCCAGGACCCCTCACGAGGGAGATCCCAGAATGTATGAGGGACAAATACACCGTCGTGCAAGCGATTATAGACGTTATAATGTTTGTCATCGTCGGCATCGGATATGTGATAAAAGCTACATATATGACTATCGTTGGCCGACATAAAAAGGACCTTAAGGGTGCTATTGCTGTGGTAACAGGAGGCGGTGGTGGCTTGGGCAGTCTTATAGCCTTGAGGCTAGCCCGGCTCGGCTGCACCGTCGTGTTATGGGATATCAACAAACAAGGTCAGTTGACTAATTACCGCATTATAACAACGCACGTACAGGTGATAATCATGACTTACTCGACGACACGTCTAGATATTTAAATTGCGTAATATAAATAACATATACGCTCTCATGGTTTATTACTGGCCATGCAGACATCGCGTTGGCAGATGTAAAAAGTCTATAAAAACTATAGACATGAAGACTATTTTCTATGGTAAAACAATCTAGTGTGAAATTTTTCGAGAAATCGCGAAGCGTTTGGTCGACTCTTCACGTGACCAGAGGGCTGGCCTTTTTTTTGGTCAAAGAATCAGCATTGCCATTTAACGTGGCAATGCTGCCAGCCTTTTGGGCACTTTTCCCGTTGACAACGATGCGGATGAATTTTTTGATGCCCTATATTATTTATTTTATTTTATTTCTTCATATATTATATTAATAATTGTATCATTTTAATGAAATAAAAATTTATTTAGTGTGAAATCAATAGGAACAATGACAATCGCCAATGAGGTGGTTGTATAATTTTAAACGGCAATTGTGTGGTTAGTTTCTATAATTTGCGACATGTCCGAAACAATGTGTGAGAAATGTAACAATTGCAGAATCCGTCAACACATTATTTGATATTTCCACACGTAGTAAATTGCATACAATTTATATAATAGGTCTTTACCTATGAAATTGCCGTTTTGTATGAAAAAATTTAAATGAATTTTTTTCATGTATTTTTTATTTGTATTAATCGAAGTAATCACCCATGCAATCAATGCATCTTTGCCAACGCAGTGGCAGTTTATTGATGCCCTTCTTAAAGAAATCAGCTGGACGGGAGGCAACAAATTCTTCAAAGGCATTTTGTACTGCCTCTCGGGTATTGAATTTTTTTCCCGCCAAGAAGTTATCCAAATTCTGGAAAAAGTAGTAGTCTGTAGGCGCAAGGTCTGGTGAGTAGGGCGGATGACGGAGAGCTTCCAACCCCAGTTCTTGCAACTTGGAGACCGTCTGCTGTGCAGTATGAGGTCGCGCGTTGTCGTGCAGGAGCAGCGGAGACGAGCGATTGACCAATGCTGGTTGGAGATGTGCCAGCTTCTCCATCATTGTGTTCAATTCTTCACAGTACACATCTGCAGTAATGCTCACCCCGTTTGGTAAGAAGCTGTGTTGAATCACACCGGCGCTAGACCACCAAACAGTGACCATCACTTTTCTTGGGGTAAGTTTTCGTTTAGGGCATTGTTTAGGTGCTGAACCAGGATCCAACCAACTTGCTGAGCGCTTGCGGTTATCAAACAGAATCCATTTTTCATCGCAGGTAACAATGCGGTTCAAAATTCCTTCATTTGTGTGTCTGTTGAGCAGTGCAAGGCACGTCTCGACGCGTACTCGCGCTGGCGATCATTGAGTTCGTGGGGCACCCATTAGTCAAGCTTTTTTACCTTGCCAATTTGACGCAAATGGACCAATATTGTTTTGACGCTAACGTCGAAAGCTGCTGCTAATTCAGCCGTAGATTGTGTATCATCAGCTTCCACAATCGCCTTTAATTCGTCATTGTCGACCAAAGTATTCGGACGACCGCGAGGTTCATTTTTCAGGTCGAAATTTCCAGAACGGAAGCGAGCAAACCAATAACAGGTAGTGCGTTGGTTTGTAGTGTTAGCTCCGTAAACGTCGTTGATGTTGCGTGCCGCTTGTGCCGCGTTGCTGCCACGACGGTACTCATATTCCATAATTACTCGAATTTTTAACGTATCCATGATGACGAAAAAGATTTAAATGCGATGAAAATGTAACACTAATCAATAAACAAATGACTACTTTTGGAAAAAAAAAACCATGTTTTTTAAATAAAATTAATTTGAAATTAGAATTCTTAGCCAAACAAAAAATATTTTGATTTGAAATGGCCAGTACTGCAGAACGGCAATTTCATAGGTAAAGACCTAATATATACGTTAGTTATATACGTCATACAGTAATAACAGAAAAATATAATAATAAGTATTACTAAGGAAATGCTCTTAGAAAACACGAGATCTACAGTAATTTTATTCGAAAAACCAGCTAATGTGCAAATTACGTACAAGTACAATAGTGACGATGAGTATGATGACCATATGTCTAACATGAACTTTATGCACTAAAGAAAGTATTGTTTGGTTCACAACTGCATTCGGAGCCAAGTTCTGACCCAACAGAACAAAGACGTAATGGATTCATCTCTTAAGTTAACTAATCTGCATTCAAATTTCCAATATTTCTAAAAGGTTATTGAAAATATTCTGATTCTTCGCAATATTAAAATAAAACTATTTTCCAATTATCATGACATGGCTTGAAACATATATTTTATCACGGTTAGAGCGATAAAACAGTACCATACCATTGTAATCATGTCTTGTCATGTCTTGTTACAAACTTCTTGTACGCTCGAAACGCTGGAATGTTAAGTTGCTATAATTGGGGATTTAAGGGATCCTAGATGCTTCTTAAGATCAAGACATCGATCTACGAGTTTTAGTAGTTAAGACGCCAAGCAGTAACAAACAAACTTTCGGTTTCATAACATTAGCTAGATAATGTTACAAAACGGTATCATATTCCATCCCCCCTCGCCTTTGTTTTATAACCTTAACGCGGGCCATACTCCAGCTAAATACCAGTCTAAAAGGTCATCAGGTACTTTGGAACCAAATTGATAGCGCGTAACATTTTTCGTTCCGTCATAGTTCATACACATCTCTCTACCGCAAGTGGTTCATTTATGTAGAACCACAAATGCAGCATGTTGCAGTTGCGTATACACATGTAATTTCGTGAAGGCCTTCTTGTGATGAACGTTCTTCGATTTAAGTGAGGTGTACACACTACACAGTCGAGTCATCAATCATTTTGGGGTATTTGAGTAAATGCTTCAAAAAACTGTGTGTTGTTCGAGTCAACCAAGTTTCCACAGATTGTTTTTTGTTAAGTTATAAAAACTTTTATGATGTGTGTCCATAGAAGCTTTTATCTTGTCTTTTCCTCAATTCATAAGCTATAAATGATTTAGCACATATATCGTTCTACTGTTTTTTTTGGGAAATCGGTTGCCATGGTAGGGCCATGTTGTGAGGAAAGTTTTGAGTATGAAAGGGTTACAAGAAAAGCGGGAGACCAAAAGAAAAGATGGATGGATTGTGTGAAAGATGACATGGCTACAAAGGAGCTGACTTTTGAGATGACGGCAAATAGAGATGTATTGAAGAGGAAGACATGCTGCACCGACCCCAAATAAATTAGGATAAGGGGAGAGGATGAGGATGATGTTTTTTCTGGGAACAAAAGTAGTCTCTAATCAAGTTGACGGGATAGGTTACATGTTTTTGCTCTAAATAATTAAATTTTAGGATCTTAAACCGCCTAGAAGACAGTAATTCATATGTCTAGGGTTTAATATACGGTTGACTAACATCCCCACTCGAGATGCATCTTGTAACGCACCTGCTTGGTCGTGGAGAGGTGTTGAAGATTGTTTCTCAACTCAATGTTGAGCGCTTTCCGCATTCGTGTTGCAATGGAGATCAGACAATACTATATGCTGAAGTAAAATTGTACCATTAGATCTATTATTGTAGACCAAAGTTAATGACTTGGTACATCATGTTACGTCAATCAATTTGCTATGGTATAATTTGGTAATATGAAAGAAATGACAGTAGTGTTACGTGGCGATTCATAAACCTAGCATTACCATAGCCTATACAGTTTGGTGTAAGTAGACTAGCAGTCGTTTGAAAATATAGCATTATATTATGCTACACAGCTTGTTTGCATTAGGTCATCATAAAATTTGCTTAAATTTTTTGAGAAAATTACGTCATACTGCTTCATAAATTATTTATTGTTTTTTAATAAATGTTATGGTAACCAAAACAGCATAAATTTTACATTAAGATAATATTATGTATTGCATAGATCTGTAGTCTGTCGTCTGTGTAATTTGCCTTTGCACTTAAAAGTGTAACAATTATATAACTGTAACATTTTAATATGCACGACGTCGTGCGAAAATAAATTCAACTTGACATTCAATTACTTAGCGCCATGTCATTAAAATACATAGCACGGAAGGTTCTAAGTATCAGTAAACAGTGATGAATAACATCTTGAAGATAAATAAATAAAGATCAATGTAATTATGTGCTCAGCGGTATACAGGAGCTCAGGTATAAGGTCGACTGTTTACATTTACATTATAACATGAAGGCTCCTTCGTGTAGCGTTATGAACTTTGTTTGTGTAGTGCAGGCGTCTGCTAATGTTGATCTTTGTTAATAACTGTGTTTCTTCATTCGAAATATCGATCGATCTATTTTTCATTCGAAATATTGACATCTGTCATTCGCAATCAAAATTCCGGTATTTTTACACTCATCGAAAATAAGTAAACTCGCTCAAAGGCTCAAGTTCCGGCCCATTATAAAATACTTTATTGGCCTTGTCCGAAAAATATCGATATTTTTTATCCTTCCGACATCTTTCAGCGTTCCAGTAAGGCTTAGCGCACACTACGAGTTTTAATCGTTGCGAATAATAATCGCCAATCTGTGAACAATACCAATAAGCAAGAGTCCGCGCACTACGAAATGAAATAGTAATTTTAAATTTTAAATATGCTTGGATTTCTATTTCGTTTTAAAAATCGCAACGTTTCAATTTCGTAGTGCGCAGTTGCGCGCTTAGCCTAATACTTGATTGAGATTTAAGTGATTTTGGATGTTTCTTTGTGTATGTGTATCTTTTGCCTGATTGTAGTCTACCGCTTAGTAAGATCGTTCAATTTACACACTTCACGACTTCACAGAGATTCATGGTACAGTATTATTTTCCCATTTTTATCTGAGTCCGGTTTCGAAGCGAGAGTTGTGCTAAGTTAGCCAATTAGAGGTAGAGGCATGTGGCATGTTTAACATTGTTAGTACTAATTGTGTACGTCACACGTGCCCGGCCGGACTGCAGCTATGTTGAGTAAACAATTCCATTTTATTTTGTATACAATTCCATTTTACACTGTTTAATATGACTTTTGTTTTGTGTTTAATTAATAACTTCGTATCCAGACCTGATTCATTGTCAGTTGCGTGGTCTACAATGTATCAGGCTTAAGTATAAAATAACTGTAAAGTTCTTGAGGAGTCATTATATGTATCATAATGAACAACAAGCGAAAAAATCAGCTGTTCCCTACAATTTGTCGAGATTTGCTCGCGACAGCAAGGTTAAGCTACGATTACCGAAACAGTCTGTGGGTGGCTGACCGTTCATTTCGTATCGAGACTCCTCCGTGCCTCGGAAAGCACGTTAAGCCGTTGGTATCGGCTGTCATTTGTAGATTTTTGATATTCGTTATGGGTAGTCAGAAGCCCGAAAGTCTGACAACCAGTCTTACCAAGGAGTATAAGCGTTGCTCAGTAAATGCGTTGTGGACGTCAGATAGGCCGTCGCTTCATGTAATAAAGTGGTATTCAACTGCATCCGGCTAGACTGGAAGCCGGCCCAACATAGTTGGGAATAGGCATGGTTTTTTTTTCGTGATTTCATTATTGTCAGTTAGATTTTGTTTCAAGAAAAGAAACATCGAAACTAACCTCACAGTGCGACAGCAATGATGTCACCTTATTCTTCACAAGTATTTAATGAAGAACTAACGCAAATTCTAACAAATACCACTACTGAATATTGGAACTCAAGACAAGTGTACTTTAAGTTTTTGTGGTTACACGAAGCAGACGTACAATTTAGCAAATATCTTATCTACACATATTTCAAATAGTTCGGCTAAAAGGTGGTTTAAGGTCTAAAGTCTCATCTTGAGAGAGATAACCAAAATAAATATATGGGTCAATATTCAACAAAAAAGAAAAATACCCGGCTTATTGACAAGTTTTTATTATTATAATGTAACACAAAATAAAAATGATTACTGTTCTCTGTAGGCGATTGATTATTTTTTCTCTTATCTCTGTTGGAAATAGTTCAATGTATTATTTTGAGTATCCAAGTCGACCTCGACCTCTGTGTCCTTTGTGCAACAAATCTATGATCATTAAAGTTAAAATTTCCGTGGTTAAACAGCAGACTACCGAATTACGTCATAAATTACATAAATGAATCAATAGATGTGAAATACATAAGCATCATCAATCTTATACAGACATGTTATTAGTATGTAGGTTGGCAATTGCAGTAACAGATGGTTTATCACGTTGTGTATACCTAATAGTCCATTGCGTAATTTCTCTAATAACGTTGTCAACACATCCGTGGAAAATGCGCAATGTACTGGCACATATGTTTCGTGTACGTGTTCTACTAGGTAGTTTATTGAATGAAGGCTTGTCAATATTTGTTTATCTCGCATAGAGAGTTGTCGAAACTGACCCAATGCTTCTAACTGTCCTTAGGCCTATTGCAGCAGATGTTTGTAGAATACGCTATTGGTATGTCGTATGGTACTCGTAGATGAGGGATGACAAATCTTTAGGTACATATTGTGTCTGCAAATTTACCCTCTTTCCGCCAATAGGTAGCATAGCATACATACATGTAAACTCGGAAAGGGATCGAAAACGTATCGCCTTTCGCCTCATGCTTGTCCCGACGCAAGGCGATTACTCGTACATTACGTTTCCCATTAATGTGGTTTGCACTAGGGACTTCCATCCAAAGAATTCTGCATGGCTCGAGTTGACATGATGTGTGATAACGGGAATACATTTAAACAGAAGCTAAAGAAACATGTTTGTACTGCTAATACTCTGGAGGAAATTTGTATTGTACTGTATTTTCATGCTTATTACTTTGTATCTCATTATAAGCGGACTGTATGTTCTGATGAGAACTAAATTTCTTCAAACCGAAATCGACGATCCCTTTCTGAGTTGATATGTGTCCCTTATGTCGTGCCACCGAAACTAGGACACACTAAAACCAAAATTATACTCACTAAAATCCCTTATCAAGGATGTTTTTAACGTAAATATGATTAAGAGTGAATATATGCATGCCAAATGGTAGAATGTACCAGGAACGAATAACTCCAACTCCACCTACCTACATTAAATGCAAATTAAAATTAAAAAACAAAAACAAAAAGTTTCTAATCTCTGTCGCATGCCACTCTTAGCAAGCGTGCAATGGTTCGATCCATGCCGTAGACGATGGAATATACCATGATCATAATTAGCTCATAATTCAGTTGCAGTATGTATTAAAAAACAGTAAAACTCTAAGTGCATATCAAGGAAAAATATGTAAAGTACCTAGCAATTACTTAATTGTTTACTGTTTACATTATTGTTACTTTGTAATTGTAACTAAGTAATGAATTTTTATTCACATATATACAATTATACTATAAAACTAACTAGGTATATACATAATGAATGGAGATGTTAGGAATTACAAGAATTCTATTACGTTTCCTTAACTTTATGAAAAGAGGTTTTATAGTAGATTAGAAATATGGACCCCCCACCGTGCTCTTTTTTTTGCTACCTAACCAAAAGAGATGTTTTATTAAATAACGTGAATTATTTAATTTTTAATTAAACTTCATCCGATTATATAGAAATGACTTTTTACAGATAAAGAAAAAAACACATCGGAAAGATAACGTAAATATGATGAAAAATCCGATAAAATTCAAAATTGGGGGGTTTCAGAATAATTTTCTGGTACTCATGGTCTCAATTGTGCGTATCCTATAACATTAATGGATCACCAGCTAGTGCTGCTAGTGCAGAAGACTCACTATACAATTTTTTTTTGTTTAAAATCTTTGCCCCACACTAGGAATTTCTCCTGTGTCGTGAGTGCGTTCACAAACATTTACAGTCACATACACAAACAGTCAGACCCGAAACAACTATCGTGTAGGTCATACAAATATTTGTTCCGTGCGGGGATCGAACCCACGACACGCGGTGCAGAAGCCGATCGCTCAGCCATTGCGTCAAAAGGAATTATTGATGCCGTAATTATTAATGGAAAGGAAAAAGATTCTAAAGGATGAGAAACACTTGACAAATTACGTAAAAATATGCGCAGTTTTAATCCTGATAGGTTTAAAACTTCCAACTATAAGAAATCCATCAAAGAATATAAAGACTTGATAGTTCATTATTATTAATCTTTACATATCTTTAACGATCCTCACTTTACTCGACTTTTATGATAAAGACTATTATATACTTTGACGACCGATGTGGCGCGGCGGGCGAAGGTCCGCCTGCGACGCAAGAGGTTGCGGGATCGATTCCCGCTTTGGGACAAATGTTTGTACGATCTACAAATATTTGTTCCGGGTGTTCTGGGTATTTCCTATGTATAATAAAAAAAATATCTATATATGTAATGTATTGTATTAAGTATATCAGTCATCTAGTACCCATAAAACAAGCTCTGCTTAGCTTGGGGCTAGATGATGCTGTGTGGATTGTCCAGCAATATTTATTTATTTATTTATTATTATTTATATACTTACGACGTGTAATGATGTGTGGTTCAATATCGTACCGTGTTAATTGAACCTCGTGTTATTTTAGCCAATACTCGGATTATTTTTATAACATTTTCGCTCTATTATATGACGAGTGAAAACCAACTTGTGTAGGCACATAATTTGGCTTATATAGAGAATACAGACGACGCATCTAGGCAGAATAACCTTAGGTTGAAAAGGCTATAATCAATTGCTCTATGTCCCCTCATTACTGCATTGATAACTATAAAGATATATCTTTAAATAAAGCACTAATGAGACTTAAATTGAGCTAGAACCTATGTTTTACGATAAGCTAAAATAAGAAAATCCGCTGAGACGATACTTATCTGTTATAAGCAGACAGAAGCTCAGCGCAGACATCAATTTAATATAACTATAAGGTTAACAAAAAGTACTTCCATAAATAAGAAATTAAAACTCTCGGAACCTGGTATATCAAGCCCTAGTCGGTAAAACTAAAAATCCGAAATAAATAATGCTGGACAATCCATACAGCATCATCAAGCTAAGCAGAGCTTGTGTTATGGGTACTAGATGACTGATATACTTAATACAGTACATAGACAGATATTTTTTATTTTACATTAGCAAATACCCAGAACACTTGGAACAAATCTTTGTAGATCTTACAAATAAGTGTCTCCAGCGTTGTAGGCGGACCTTCGCCCTACGCGCCACATCGGTCGTCAGAAATAAATCTTGAATACCTACATTTAATATCGACTGGCCTAATATTTCACAACAAAAAGTTAACACAATCTGTTTCTGGGTTTCCCGGCAATAACTTTAAAGGGAACACGGAACAAAGTGAACTTCAACGTGAATAAAACCTTGATTTTACGTACGTTTCGTAAACATAGTGATAAACAGCCGGAAGCGTGTTTTATAAAAAAAAACCATGGCAACTTTTATCCGGGATTGTACCTACTAAGTAAGCTTTTGGACAGAATAAATATGTGCTTCTTTAAAACAACACAAAAGTTAAGGATTGAGACGAAGAAGGAAATGTGTCCTCAAAGAAACGAATCAAGCAATCACGTAATTTGGGAAAAATGTTGATCTGAATTTATCCAAATCAAATTACTGTGTAAATTATATCATCACCACTGCAAGGCATAAATAAGCACTTGTGAACACGCCTGCCGGAAGGCATTCTCTGTGGTTTCACTCTATAACATTCCAAAAACAAAAAAGAACCATCGTTGGAGTATTGATAAATGGTTATGTTTCAAAATAGAAACGTAAAATGGTTGTTAAAAATTAATCGTGTTTTGATTTAAGAAGAATATTTTCATGTTTACGACACGATTAAATTATATTTTATTGAAGTAAATTACTGTGAAAACACACTTCTATTGTAACAATTAAACAAACAGATAGACAATGGTGCAAATGATTTACTCGACAAAATCACATTAATACCTACATGGATTGATTTATAGGACAGTTAAAATGTAATAAAAGAATCAAGTAATAATAAAAGGCACTGCGGAAAATATAAAAGCACACATACCTACTTAGTTATAAGATGTAATCAAGCAAGGCGAGCATTTTAGGCGGATTAACACTGATTATATAATAATATTTACTACGCAACACGTTAAGCAATTAGTAGATAGGTACCTCAAACCGATCGCCCTTATTACAGCAATTAATATTTATTATATGCTATAAAGCAAGTCATTCATTTTATAACATTTATAACCTGCCTCTTAAAAATAACATAATACTGGCCATAAAGTTTAGTGGTTTGTTTTTAAGAAGACACCTATTAACGTTATAATAAATCAATACAACAATTAAAATGTCATTTACCAAAGATCTAGAAAGATTTCTAAGCACGAATTTGATATTAATTTTTAATATAAACTTAATTTTGTTTTTGATGTTGTTGGTTATAAACAGTGCCATTTCAATGTCAGTAAGTTATTGACACGAAAACCAGCTTGGTCCCAAAATAATACCATGGGGGACCCTTGTACCTCTAAACTTGTTATTTTAGGTTTCAGTAATTATTTGCAGATTTTACCGTTTTTTAACTCGGCTCAAATTAAAAAAGAGACACACGACTGTAAAATAGAAGGTTACGAAATTGATTAGCCTTTTGCAGAAACACAACCTTGCCATACGTCAAACATGATTCGCTTCGATGTGAAATTAATAAAAGAACAGTTAGTCTACGAAAATTATCCTTTCTAAACCAATAACTTGTTTTTACTATTACTTTAGCTATTAAAATTTCTTCGAATGCTCGTCCACCAGTAAAACTGTAAAGTTAATCACTTCATGGTCTATTAGAAATTACGATACTCTACGAACATGGCTTTTAAGAGTAGGCGCAACTGTGAGCACTGGAGCAGAGACCTTGCCTTTTATTTGATCGTTGCTCTTGCCAACAACACTTCGACAACGAAATAAACGAGCACAGTCGACACCTAGATGATAATATTGTAAACCTTGACCGAAGCGAAGTACGATTTGACTTTTAAAATGACAATTTGTTTATAATTTGGCTAGTGCAGTACCTGTCTGCTACAATGACGACCAAATAAAAATTACAATATAAACAAATGATGATGATGATGTTTAGAATGTGTTGACTTATAATAGGCTTGCCCTTCCATCAACAAAAAGGCGAACACAGACAGTCGAAATTTGGTCATATGGTAAAGATTCCGGTGTAAAGTGTTCTAGGATGAAATCTCAAACATAGGGTAGTTAATCCGAGACGTGAATGATGTATATAAATGAATAAACAACATTGTCTACACAGCAAGAGCCAATGCATTTTAGTCGGAAAATATTGAGGAAAATCCTTTGTAATGAGTAATAAGTTTCTTGGAATAATCGCCTTCAAATTGTTTGAGTGGATGAACAATTAAGTATCAATTAGTAGTTTTGGCGTGTGTTTGATTTTAGAACCAATTAAATCTAAAATTACATCAATCAAAAAGGTTAAATATAAAATTGATGGCTAGTAATATTACGATGATGACGTTCGTAGACGTTAAAAATAGGCTATAGTGTAGGCTAAATGCATCCATTATGGAATCATCTCTAGTATATTAAGGTTAAAGGTTTAATAACAGTTATAATAGAGCCTCTATTAAGTCTACGATTCCATTCTCCTTGTGGGTGCTGCAGTACAAGGCATGATTATTCTATGACAAGGCCGTCCGCACTGGTGGCGTTAATATCCATTGACCTAATAGGTTAAATTAGAAGACTTTTTGCAGTCTACACGAATCTAGATTGTATATTTGATAAGTAGATTGGTATGTAAGATTATCCAACAGTAAAAAGTGCGAATTACTTTCTTGATGTTCGTGAAAGTCAACAAAGAGAAATTTATTACTCTGATGTTTACATATACGAATTTCAAGTAGTTTCGGCCAAATTTTGTAGTGTTTTTTCTGAAGATGCAGGTAACTGATGTTAACTGATGTTAAAAGATGATGTTTTAGTAGAAGCAAAATAATCGCAACTTAAGCGTTGACGATGTCGACTACGATTTATCACTTTGATTGGTACAAAAAAAAAACAGCAAACAGCTACAACGTGAGAATTCTCATTTGATTTTTATAAATTTACATCTTTAATATCACTGGCATTTGTAATAAATTATGATTACTGAAATTGAATTCGTCTAGCTAGCTAAAACCTTATTTGTTTGGATTTTTATTTTATATTTATGTCATTTTCATGTCATATTTATTTATAGCTATAATGCTATCTTTTTTAAGCTTCTAAATTGCCGTTGTGAGAACACACGCGACTAGCCTTGCTTTTACATCAAATGTTAGTATTTACGTTTTCATCAAACTGGATATGGGTATGTGACTTTTGAGACGAACCAGCATTTTTTTTTATAAGATAAACGTTGCCCAACACTAGGAATTTCTCCTGTATCGTGGGTGCGTTTACAAACATTTAAACTCACATACACAAACAGCCAGACCCGGAACAAGTACCTTGCCTAAGCCTTACAAATATTTGTTCCGTGCGGTAATTGAACCCACGACACGCAGTGCAGCAGCCGATTGGTCAGCCACTGCGCCAACCGTGCCGTCAAATACTCAAATTATAGTTTTAACTCGGGAAGAAACAAATCTGAGCGGAAATGCGAATTTTGCAGTCGTACAGTTTGGAAAGTGCCTTTATTTTGTCTCTTAAAATTTAAAATTAATTTTCAAACCTAATTTATTAATCGTAAACCTAATTTATAAGACGTAAATAATAACTGTACTTGATCCGTTTGGACGATGACCCCCAAACTAGACGTTGGCCTGTATCTTGGGGGTCAGAGTTGCGATATTTTGATATTTATTGGTTGGTACACAGTTATTAGATATTACAAATAACGGACAACAAAAAAAGGAGGAGATTTTATTTCGAAGGTTTGTATTTTTATGTTTGTTACCTTAGAACTCCGACATTTATAAACCTATTTTGAATTATTATTTTTTTTTTTAACTTTCCCGCACACAAGTAATTTCTCCTGTGGCGTGGATGCGTATACAAACATTTAATTTCACATACACAAAAAGACAGACCCGGACCAGTAGGTCTTAAAAATATTTGTTCCGTGCAGGAATCGACCCACGACACGCAGCGTAGCAGCCAATCGCTCAGCCACTGCGCCAACCGTGTCGTCGTTTTTGTTAATGGAAGGATCCAGTTGTGATGCTGGTATCCTGGAGAAATTGAGGGAACTCTGGAAATATTATAGGCCCACCCGATTCGGGTATTTGCTCTCGGAAAACACCATTTGGTGAAATGGAACTGATGGTCAATGGAACCAATAATGACCTACAGGTAGTTGTTCCGGGTCTGGCTGTTTGTGTATGTGAGTTTAAATGTTTGTAAACGCACCCACGATACAGGAGAAATTCCTAGTGTGGGGCAACGTTTTTAAAAAAAATAAAAAAAAAATAAAAAAATAATAAAAAATAAAAAATAATAATAAGAATTTCACAGTTTGCGATTTAATGACTTTCATATGGTTAAGCTAAGAAAGCTAAGCATTTTAAGCTCGTCACAACGCATATGGTGAAGTACTAGTAGAACTCCTCGATTATTATCGTAAGCTATGTTTTGTAAAAGGTGACGTACAGTTGACATTAGAATATTACATCTTAAAATGCTAGAAATAAAAAAAAAGCACTGTAAAGTGTAAAATCACTGTAATTACGGAAGTTCGTGGCTTTGGTTTTTTTGTTTGATTCATTTTTTTTGCAACCGTCTCACAGTAGTGTTTGAGTATTCGGCCGCATGATTACTAATGGGGTTACCTATATTATCTGTGACAGGTATGACGCCACGTATTGTTTTTTTTTTACATATTGTTATGTAAGTTCACGGTGTGGCTGTCAGTCTATGCTAGTGACATGACACGGGTGTTACCTTGCAGGTTGTCATACTATTGTCCTGCCTCACAGCATACATGACTTGTTTACATGGTCATACGTAAGTGTAACAAGTCACAAGTGAGTTTCGAATATATTATGTATATTCATGAAATTATTGCTAACGTGAAAGTCAGTTGGTTGGTTTGCTACATTTTAAAACGTAGGGTTTTAATGTTATATCTGTGATGTGAGGCTATTTATAAATACACTTCGACGGCACGGTTGGCGCAGTGGCTGAGCGGTTGACTGCTGCGCCGCACGTTGTGAGTTCGATTCCCGCACGGAACAAATATTTTTATGGCCTACAGGTAGTTGTTTCGGGTCTAGCTGTTTGTCTGTGACTTAGAATGTTTGTGAACGCACCCACGATACAGGAGAAATTCCTAGTGTGGGGCAACGTCTTTTAAAACATAAAAGAAAAGAAAAATCGTAAGTTATATATTATATAATTAAGAAATCTCTAATATTTACAAGATACAACAAGAGACAACTGAACCTATAATTTTATTTGATATAATGATCAGTTAATATACTAAACGATTGATATAATTTTTGAAATCCTCCGAAAAGATGCCAGTGCCAGTTTAAATCATTTCCAGACAAAAAGTCATGTCCTTACGTCTTTTATGCCTCCTTAGATCTGTTTTAAATAAGAAGGCACATTTTTGCTAACGATTAGGTATGTAGGTATATAATATAATTGCTTAGGTATTAAAAAAAATATTTGGATGCCATTAGGTGTGGCAGGACACAGAAAAACTGTACCCAATACTGTGTTTTTTTTCCTGTTTGTGTGTATATGTTATTTAATTGGTTTCCGTCTCGGCAAATTAAAGACACCGCGTTGATGTCTTTAATTTACCGGTATTACGGATAACAGTTAGAGATGGAGTCTAATGCTAACAATGTATGATGAACTAGGGTTTCTCAACGTCATAGAAAAAACTTTAATTCCGTTACATCACTGAGTGTGTGAGCAGATTTACACTAATCATAATGCTTAACGGTGTACTTTGAACATATCGACTTCCTGTTACATGATTAAAATGAATTAACAACCGTACTCTTTGCACAAGACTTTGCCTTTTGAAACCACGAATTTTGTGGTTCTAAGAAATTACTAGAGCGATTTAAATGAATACACTAAGGAGTCTCAATGTGTAATAGATGTGGCACTGGTACAAATATGGTGCCTCGGAACGTTAAGCCGCTGGTCCCGGCTGTCATTTGTACATCTTTGACAGTCGTTATCGGAACTCCAAAAGTCTGACATCCAGTCATACTAAAAGATATCATAATACCCAGTAGGTAACTGGGTTGTGGGGGTAAGATAGGCGTTCGCTCATATAATGTATTTAAGGCATTAAGTCCGCCACTGTACGGGTTTTTTTACCCGTGTATAAAGTTTAAATAAATAACCTAGAGAATGTAAGAATGGAACTTAATTACACATAACGTCGTACACTTAATCCATAATGACATAGATTATGTGAACAGTTACGTGATAACTGACACCTACTGCAATTAACTAAGTCCGCAATAACACCGGTCTACATTGTTGACTATGAACAGTTTAAACCATGTCTTTAGCACTTTTGATCGGTAGTAACCAGGGAAGACAATTTTTGCAGGCACGGGGTTTTAATTCTAGTATAAAATAGTTCTCTGGTATCTTGTACCTTCCACCCATAGAGACGCCTAGATAGCTACTGTAAGGCAATGTCTTCTGAAGAGAACTTTATAGCATACATATGGTACAGGCTGGCATAATTTTACTTTTAACTGGATTCGATTTTAGAACGGTTCGAAATATAGAACGTGTCTTTTGTTTAGTACGTATCAGATTTGCTTTGGATGCGGTTACGTTAAGACGTATTCTTAATAAACATAAATATCAATCAACGGAGCCCTTATTGATAGATATTACCACTCAACTCGGTGCTGTAAGCCTTACACTATTACCAAACTTGAAATAAAAACAACTCAATGAAAGCTTAAAACTGTGGTTAAACTAGAGTTATCAGTTCATCTTTTTCAATTTATTTAGCATTAATGCGTCAAACATAACCAAGGTTAATGTACATAGCAATTTCCTTCGATAATGTTTACTGACTTATAATAATCTTCCTGCCTTCGTCCCATGTTGCTTGGTTAGTTCAACAAGTTTTATTCTTCCATTCTTTCTGGCTACCGTCACGCTATCATTCACTCATTCGTCTTTCATATCATTCACCTGCCTCTCCGTGCCTCCACATATAGTTCATAATGTTTACTGACTATGCCTAGGAAAATTCATTTTCACATTCCGTTGTGTTACTGCCACAAATATATGCGAACCTTTCTCTCCAAATATAGCCGTTTTGTTAACTCTCTTGGGGTTACTATTATGTGCTTTGGCTTTAGTGCCGTGTACTTATCTACACCTGAAAGTGTGCCTATATAAAGTTAGTGCTCGTAAAATCTAAAGAACTATTCAAGGCATTAGTATTTTATATATTCCGGGAGAGATAAAACTACTGTTGCTTTTAAATATCCAACACCTCGTGAAAGTCAAGTCCACGGTAAAGTGAGACAGCACTGTCACTCCCTAAAAACTAACAATACATCACGCCGATGTTCTCCGAAGGGTTAGGCAGATTTGTATCTATAGTACAGACACATTTTAACGTTCACACCCAGTTAACTTTAAGTCTTTGAGAGCGAGTCTATTGCCATCAACCGGGCATAAACCCAGACTGGTTGCTACTCAGAAATCTAGATGGAAAATGCCAATATCACTTTGCCTTACCTGGGAACCGAATTCAAGACCCCATGCATAGCAGTAGTGCTTGCAAACACTAAAAACTATAAGCGCTAAGGCTTTGAACCTTGAAACGATTAACTGAAATAAAATAATTTCAAACTAATTGTAATTGTTTGTTTCATACAAATATAAATGTTAATTGCGACATAAATATAATATTTTGTACCTATGTTGAGTTAAAGGGCGCCTGCTCGACAGCTTGAGAACACGCTGCTCACCGATGTCGTTAAAACAATAAAAATCGGCTTACCGGTTTCACAAGTTAAAATTAAAGTAAAACATATCTTCTTCTCATGCCATTAAGCTTAATTAAGATGCTGATACCAAATATAATACTTGTTTACCTCAAAACAAAGCACTGTGTCAGGGACATTGCAAGTATTGCCGCTCTTTATAATTATTGATAGCCTCTTTGGTCTTGTGGTTGCAAACGCGACTGGTAAGCTTGAGGTTTTGGGTTCGATCTTCAAGTCGAGCAATATGTTATTGGGATTTTTCAGTAGCAGCCCGGAGACTGGATATGTGCTCGGTTGATGGCAATTGGCTCACCCTCTATCACATGGGACTTAAAACTAGGTGGTAAGGGGTTCTGTAAGTACAGTTCTGCCTTAGCGGAATTCAGGCGTGATGGTACGTTATGTATGATTATTATCATAATTATTGTGAAAATGAGGACTGTGTAGGATCATCAAGGATAGATTTAATAATTGTCTGGCAGTTTTCATACTGCTTACACAAATGTCCTTACTTTTGTTTTGTTCGTCGGATCGTTGAGCTCCATAAATTCTGAGTTGAGCTACACGATAACTGACAAATGTATGCACTATCTAGACAAGTTCACTCATATATTAACCTACATGGTTCCGTATGAGGAGTAACAGATCATAGTGTATTAACTCCACCCACCGTAATAAGAAAAGTACAAACGGATGTTTTTGGAGTTGACTTGACATTAGCTTTAGAGATGTCACGTGACTCCTTTCTACATTTGTAATGTCATTGCCATACATTTTGACGTTAGCGTTTTAGGCTATTTTCGTCTAGGCTTGCTGACCTTTCCTATCTTAGTGGCCTCATCTAATTTAAAATTTCACAAAAAAAAATACCCACGAATAAAAGCGTTATTTTTAAACCAGTTTACAAAGTAAAGGATCTTTATTAAAAGTAAACACACTATGAATATATTTCCTGTGATGAACTGTCAAGGATTACTTTTGGATTGTTATAAATTTAATCAAATGACCCAGCACTTCCGTCGCAGAAGATGATGGGATAAAACCAACGATCAGTAGCCCACATTTATTGAAACAACTGTAAGTCATGGGGTGAGGCCTTTGCCCAGCAGTGGGATGACGCAGGCTAACAGTATCCGTATCAGTAACCCAGCACTTTATAAAATACAGAGCTAATTTATACTGCAGACAAATGAACACGCTTGGGATTTCAAAAATTACTTAGCTTCGTTATGTTATGTGACTCGTCCGCAGTGTGCCTGTAAAAGGAAAATGGATAATTCTTTGTGAAATCGCCAAAGTGTACAGCTATGCAGATGACTTTCATGTAGTTATACTTATTATTGATAGGCTCTCGTTTGACCACTCGTTTGGTTTTGTTTTAAAAGACCTTTTACACATAACATCATCACCCCTGTATTCTTCGAAGGGTTGGGCAGGGGATTAGGTGCAATTATAGTAACACCCACACTTCGAAAGCTATGTTTGTCATATGTAAGAGGGGGCGAACCTATTGTTATCAACCAGGCAACGACTTAACTGGCCCGACATGATAATCGAACCCAGCACCTCACGCTCAGCAGCCGCTTTTGGGACCACTAGACCAATGGAGAATTTGGTGTGGTACTCATCAATCAAAAACACTAGGAAGTGGTGAAGGGTGGGCGTTTTGGGGGACTGTCTTATGTAAACGTCTTTGACGTTCAAAAAGTGCTGATTCTCAGCCTAATTTGAATAAATGAATTTTGATTTTGATTTTGAATCTGAGGAAAGATTAAACAAACTCACTATCTATCTACTAACACCTAACATTAATATTCAACTAACCTTGTGACAGCAGCGGTATCGACTGCGTCTCTAGCAAACAGTTTGTGGAACGAAAGTAAAAAAAAACAAATTAAATTAACAGATTGCTGTAATTGGTTACATGAATTATATTATCAATGGCCAATCGCATGATTGCTTGATTTGTGTTTTTAATAAAGTGGACCCCCGGTAATCCGGTGCCACATGTAATTTGACATGCCTATCACTGTTGAATGTAGGTACACAATCATTATGATGGCAAATCTTCACTTATGTAAATTCATTATTTACATGATTATCACTTTGATCTATAATTTTTCGGAATAAAAGGTGCTCTTTTTTAAAAAATCGGGACTATAGGGTATAATATAGGTCTTAGGCAATACTGTATAATCCTACTCATTCGATAGTCCGACGCTGCCCTGCAAAATGTCAGACATGTGAATATTATGTGTTAATCTTGTTTCAAACAGAACCTCGTCTGAGTTAACTTATATAGAAATAAACAGACAAGGCTTTAGAAAGATATTTCTAAAACGAAGATCAATAGAAAGGTAATAAAATATGGCCACTTTTCCATGGCCACTCCTTCATAACAATAACAATGTCGAGTGTGTTTTGAAAGTGCTGTCGCAGAGTTTAGTCAACATACGATACGAGTACCTACCTAATACACTGTCATAGTCGAGAAGCTTAAATTGTTATACAATATACATACAAACATACATAAACCCACGCCTTTTTCCCATGGCGGTAGGCAGAAACTACAGAAAGCCACCTGCTACGATTAATACATGTACTTCTTTTGTTTCGTTTTTGATCATAATATATCTGATCATACACGCAAGCTATGTAGTCAGACTTGCTCGCAATATAAAATAATTGTGCCTAAAAATTCAATCGACGTCGAGTTTCGGAAGTCGTATGTTCTAAAAATGTTCTAGTAGGTACAGTTCGACTTTTATTTAAATTATGAAGTTGTCAAAAGTCGTATATAAATGTGTCGTTATCTTGTATATGGTTCTGTTTTTAACCGGCTTTATCTTTATATCAAGATCTGATTATTCAAATACTTTATATGGACACAATTACCCGAAGCAGGTATAAAGGTTTTAAATTGGTCCCACAAAAAACTGTCAATAAATTAGCCTTAAAAAATATCTTCAGCAGTAAGATGGGGCATTTTATTGCAACCTTTTCAGCGGCAGTAGGTAAAGTAGGCCGCTTGTGAGTAGTTATGAATCCAGTATAAACTCGCATCGCATTGTACTGAAACTATGTCCATATAGGCCAGCTCAAGTGTATCACTGACGTGCCGCCTACTGTACATTAATTTTATTACAATTTACAAGTATTTATACCAGTTAAAGAATATATGATAATTATATTTAGATCAATTCACACCGAACATGCAATGATGGGGGCATAAATGACATAAATCAAAGCTTATCGAAGACACGCAAAACAAAAGGAGGCTTTTATAATAAGCCACTTCTTAGTTCATGAAGTCCGTCATTCATTCCTGTGAGTTATCAAAGCCTCCGTCGATCTCCATTTGTAATATCACCGCTATGCGCACGAGTCTATCGCAGATAATGCTTAGTAATTACCATCATTATTTACGAAGGGCTGTCACTGCCATATTCTAAAACGCTTCCCACGATGCAACGTTCCATATTTAAATACAATGAGGCTTTGATAATAGCTGCTTTGACGCCTGAGGCACTAGTGTCGTGAACTTATAGTGATGGTACAAAATTGGCTGAGAAAATATTTAACTACCATATCGTGTTTTGTTATTGGGGTGTCTGTCGCCTAGAGGGTAGTCAGTTTTCGCTAAGCTGATCTTCATTGGCGATCATTCCGAAGTTACACAACGAGAAAAAAAAGGCGTTATAAGTCAGTGTAATTTAAAGGGAATATGTTTCTTATTGATATTCTTATTGATATTTGATGTGACTTATTAGAATAAAAAGTCGTATTATGTCACAGTGTTACTTAACAGGAATTCAATTCCTAAGGCTGCTTGTAGACGTCCGTTTTTTTCACCGGTGCATTTGCAAGTTCCGGCATCCGGTGCATGTACACCAAGCCACCAAAAATTGTCAAATTCTCCCAATTGAACATGAACCTTTTTCATGTGTGATAAAGTTGAAAAACTATCAAAGCAATTTGACATATTGGGGTAGCTTGATGTGCCTCCCTCTGTACACACATTCATTATAAACCATACACCACCGCGAAACCGGCGAAAAAATTTCGTTCCGTTGTCCGGTGAAAAACCGGACGTATACAAGTGCCCTAATGAGTCACACTGTTACATATCTGGGTGTTACTGAACGTGGATACACCCCCAAAAGAGCAGTAAATTGTGAGCGCATAGGATAAATAAGTAGGTAGTAAGTCATCTTTGCAGTTGGGTATTTACTTAAGATGTAGCCTAACAATAATTTAAATAGCCTAGCATCGTTAAAAGCTCTAAAGTTTCAGGTCTAAAATAGCTAATGCGGTTTTCTAACGCTCTTTGCCAAAACTGATTATAGCTTTCGTGATAGGTCAAATTTTCAACCAGTCGGGCAAATCCGTTGAAAATGCGGGAATACTTGACAACCCTACACGTTATCGTCATTGTTCGAGAAAATAGCTCCTCAGATTGCTTGTCTGTATGCAAGTGTTCTGCGGTTGGTCAGTAAAATTTTTTTTTATAGATTCCAGTCTACTGTTAGAAACATGACCTCATCATCTGCCTAGCCTTTTCCCAACTATGTTGAGGTTGGCTATTTTACATGGAGCGACTGCCTATCTGACCTTCATAACTCAGTAACTGAACATACCCCTTGATAAGACTGGTTGTCAGACTTTCAGGCTTCTGACTACCCGTAACGACTGTCAAAGATCTACGATCTAGTGACAACCGGGACCAACGTCTTAGCGGGCTATCCGAGGCACGTAGGAGTTTCGGTATGCTACTAACGGTCACCCATCCACAAACTGACCTCGGCAAACGTAGCTTGTCCTTCGAATAGCCACAAGCTCCTCCTCCTTTGAGCTAAAAACAATACAATAAATAAACCATTCTTCTTCATTCATTCTAAAACCATTATATCGACGTCATTTTACTCATTTAAGCCATACTAAACACCTTAAGGGCTTAAACATCAGGTGACTGACAAAAATACACTTTCTATTGTATCTCGTTGTCTGACAGCTAGTAGTGTCAATCGTACTTAGGGTTGCCATCCGTCTGGGCTTCACCGGATTTGTCCTAGTTTAGAGGGCGTCCGGGGAGCGTCCGGGCGGGGTTTCATGTATCGTTCGATTTTTAAAGTTTTAATTATTAAGAATATTTTTGTTTCATTTAAATTAAGTTGTTAGACTGCTAATAGTTTCTTCAAGAAAAAAACTGTTTTGCTTCTCTAGAAGACCTCATTTTGTTTTGAATTGTATGCATTTGACTTGTTGACATGTTCGGGTTTTAAGCTCCACAATCCGGGGATTTTACGCTTCTTGTCCTTGTTGGCGGATTTGGGATGACGGAGATGGCAACATTAATCGTACTTAATTATAGTTAATAATATTACGACAAACTAAATATAACTGTTGATTTATATTAGTAGTATAATGAATAATATAAATAATTAATTATTTATCAACAAAATGCAGACGATTCACTGAAAAACGTTTTACCCCTACCTACTTTCCACCGACGAAAATTCATCAACCTGTACTCACTTGAACCTACGAATAACCGCTACAATAAACAGTTAGAATGAGCGATCATTGCTATAGTTGATTGGTAGAAAAAACCTGAACTTGCTGCGCTACAATACCAGCTTGTTACTGACCCACTGCGGAGCAACGTCACGCTAGACTCAAAGCGGGTTGGCAGTTTAAAAATTAATTCATCTATATACCTATAAATTAATAATAATTCTAGGTTATCTCGAGATGTTTTCCTCAAAATCTCGAGATAACCTTTTTTTTTCGAGTCAATTTTTTTTTTAGAAAATACTGATGCCAGCAGATCAAGCTACCCCAATCTATTAAACATTGACAGTTTCTCAACTTAATACAAAAGAATAAGGTTCATGTTGAATTGAGAAAATTTTACAGTTTGCGATAATTTTTATTTGCTATCTGTACATACATATAAATTTAAAATGGTATTTCCAATGTTACTTTATGTGTATGTAAACTTTTTCCCTTCTGAAATTTGAACCCACAACTCGTGCATAAGAGGCGAAGACAAAAAATAAATGTAACCTCTTTGTCGTTGTTATCACAAATCAAACTGCCAACCGGATAATTAAAATCTGCCGAAAAATAATGTTACATATAATTGTAACGGGCAATAAAGCCTAATTCCCACGAGTAAATTAGTCGCTGTAGTTGGCATTAGACGCAACGGACAACCAAATTATGGGCCAAATTACATGAAACCGTCAAGGTGAGCTGGATTCCGGCGCTTGCACAACAAACCTCGTGTTCGATCAATTGAATCAGGCGCATGTTTCAAGAGTATTCGGCCAAGAGCACTCGTTTACAGTACGCACGCATAGCAAATTGTTTGCCCTTTAAATATTGCACGAAACACCAGCTTCAACTACGTAGCTAGCTAGTCTGGTAACCAAGGTAACTACGCGTGCCAATGCGTAGTTAGATTAGACAAGGATTACAGGAAATCTTTCCAAAACTTCTTCAATCTTCAATCTTAGAAACATTCCGTTCCGTCAGTTCCGTCAGTTCCGTTTTACTGTTATTCTGAAGCGTTCTTAACCTTTAAATAACTAGACAGTTTCTAAATGTTTTTGAAACATTAGAGTTTTTGAAACCGATAGTCCTAAAACACACACTGCAGACAACAATCACTATTTTTAACTAAGAACTTTCATTAATCATCTAAAAATTATGCTTCCTAAATAGCAATGACGAACGTAACAGTACGACGCAACTCAGAAGTTACATAGACTTAATTCATCAAACAGGTTCATTTCCGAACGCACTTCACTTAAGATGCGCTTAGAACCAAGACTTGTAAAATGGTGCGAAAATAAGCCATTGTTTAATCAGGTACAGCCGACCGCGTGTCGGTGAACACTTTGAGGTAGCCTAGCGTAGTACGGAGTATTCGTAGAATAAAGAGGTCAGCTTAAACTGATTTTGTGTTACCACCGACCTAAGTATGTACAGTACAGAATAATAGTGAAGTTTCTTTCTGGTTCTTCTCTTTAATTAAATAAATAATAATATAATATAATAATATTATTTGTTAGAATACTGTTGTTACATAGGTGTTACACATAATATGATGTCCATAATATTCTGCTGTTTCCAGCGCACAAATATTTCAAAGAGTTACATTAAAATTAATAATAAATCATACAATGTCGAAAATAAGTAAAACGGTAACCACTATTGAATACAC
Organism: Phlogophora meticulosa; assembly: GCA_905147745.2. Lineage (NCBI taxonomy): Eukaryota > Metazoa > Arthropoda > Insecta > Lepidoptera > Noctuidae > Phlogophora > Phlogophora meticulosa. The sequence continues at coordinate 6,279,767 of LR990535.1, read as the reverse complement.
TATTTAATAACCAATGAACTTGAACTATTTCGAAGTAACATCTAAGTTGTGTCGTAACTCGTATGGTAACAGTACGATGGCACGGCTGAAAGAGCAATAGCCCGCGCACAGAGCGCACGCTTGCTGCGTTTGCGCACACGCCGCAGCTGCTTCCGCGCTTCACGGACAACGTTCACTAGCACAAGCGCAATACAGACCAACATACAAGATTCTAAGTAATTAAGTGGGTTTTTAATTAAGTAGGTGAGGTTTTAAGAATTTAGTTTAAAGAAGTTACACCGTGAAATGGAAAGTTTTGCATTTTTAATACGATTAACAGGATTTTACTGTACCTATCACTTTATTGACATTAAGAAAGATTTGATTCAGACTATCTAAAGCAATAAAGTTAAATCTACAAGCCTACACAATCGCAATTTATTTGCGTCTGTGCGTATGTAGTTTTACTGTTACTACATTATTTTTATTTCTTTTAATAGATTCAAAATGTTATGTACAGAGGCCAGCACATCAAGCTACCCCAATCTGTCACATTTCTCTGATAGTTTTTAACTTTATCACAAAAGAATAAGGTTCAATTGGGAAAATTAATAGTTTGAGTCTGTACAGTTCAGGCCCCAACGACACACTTAATGATTTATAAGCTTCTTTTCTTATAAGTAGTTAAACTATTTAAAGCTCTATACAATTGAACACGTCATTTACCATGTTTACCTGTTATTTGACGAAGGTACATATACCTGCCTTATTAGGCACACGAATGGATTATAAAACTCACATGTGTATGTTATTTTCATATTGCATCCACACGTTACTTTCTACTTACACTCGACGAATTTTTTACAAAAAATACCTACTTATAACGGACTCCGCCGCGCCGGCTCGTTAGTGGACTTTTTCCATCAACTCATTATAGAAAGTATACTTTAGCATACACTCGGTTACAGAAGTGATGAGATAATGAAAGTAAACTCTACCACGTTAAAAGGCGCGCCTACATGTCATTTATCGAGAAACACAGTCATATCCGACTTCTTTGTCTGACGAATTGACTTTTTAGTTTTGTTTGTAACTGTACTTTTGAATGTCAAAAAGTTCAAGTTCGTCAGAGTTTATTGAACCCGTATGGTCATTAAGGACAACTTTGCAGTCTTTGTTGAAATAAAATAAGCTGCACTTAACTTTATACACTTAGCAAAGTCTTTTATTTTATTTTATATCATCGACCCGCGTCACACAGGTGTAATGGTGACCTGTCTAAAAATCAAGATATGTTTGGTTACTTAGGTATTTATATGTAAGATATTAATGTTTATTACACTAAACCACCCGAAATAAATCCTCAAAATGATGACGAAAACTGCATTATACTTAATGCATTTTATAAGAAGATATAAGCGGTCACACAGACTCATAATATTGATTGATCAATCCTCAACCAAATTATTGTTAATTTAGCAAAATGTCAATGATGTTCAAAACGTAATGTTATTTTAGTTGTATTTCGAAGTCTTTGACCGAACATTCTAATGTCTGCAACCCTGTATTTTAAGCATGCAATCTTGTCATTGACATTCTGAAATCATTGAAAAAACAACTCGTTAAAAAACTATTGTTGAGTAGGTACATATTTGTACCTCGAGGTGAGGAGGTGCATACCTGTACGTCGAGAAGCGAGCCAAGGCATTGATAACATTAATTCATTTGTTTCAGGATTGGAAGATACAGTGAAGCTGGTGAAAGGTATCGGTGGCAAATGCTACGGGTATGTGGTAGACTTGACCCAGAGAGAAGACGTCTACAGGGTCGCCAAGAAGGTCGATAAAGAAGTCGGCAAGGTACGTAGTGATGACCAGACTTAATTCATTATAACACTTAGTTTTCCTTTAAAACCTTTTCAAAATGGTTTACTTTCAAAAAACCCTGTAGGTGTTAAATAAACAAAAAATTACACTCGAAATCTTAGATATTTACCTACCATTCAAATTACTTGTTGATATATTGGGCTTTTCAAATATTCCTTGTTGATTATCAATATAAATTAGTACATGTAAAGGTGTTAATTAAAGTTTTAAACGACCGCTGTGCTAATGTTGACAATACAAACCCTTGACGAATATTTCATAGTAGGTTTGTAATGTGAGTCATTAAAAGGTACCTACTACCAAAACAATACGAAAAAAATAGTTGGAACATCAACTTGGACACGATAACACAAACATTTAATTAATGTAGGTATACATATAACAAAAGAAAGGTGGTGAAGGGTGGGCGGCGTTTTGGGGGACTGTCTTTTGTAAACGTTTTGACGTTCAAAAAGTGCTGATTCTTAGCCTAATTTGAATAACTGAATTTTGTTTTTTTTTTAGATCAACGGGCTAACTAAATGTAATTTTTTCCCCATTATTTTCATAAAATTATGATTGTCACTCCAATTTCTTTACGTGATTTTATTACAACATTAGATTGTTTACCGGTTAATAGTGCATAGCATTTTATGTTAAATAAACTACTTGGTACACCTTTCTTTCTTTAGGTACTTAATATTCCCGGCAACACTCAGAATCCGAGCAGAGCTCTTACAATATTCAGATAAGGTTCTAAGATGACGGATATGATTTATATCTTGACATATACTCTGTGTATCTTGTTAAGACACCGTGTCAGGAAGTTGAGACATGGAGAAAAATGTCAACACACCTAACGCAAGTAAAGTTGCGAAGGAAAGCTTGCATTATAATTAGCACCGTGGAACCATACATATTTGCCTTATGAAAATTTCGTCGGAAATGTCAGTTTCTTGTTGTTACTGCAGCCAAATATATAAATAGGTTTTTTCGTAGCCCCGAAATTAAATCTAAACGTAACTAAAAATACTGCAAACAGGTTTAAAAAAAAAAGTTGATAAAAACGCGATATGATTATGATAAATAGTTATGAGTGCAGTGAACCCAGACTAATTACCAATAGCATAGTTGTGTATATTTTGTGACACGATTCCAAGCAGGTTCCAATTTTTTTATTGATTACTAACACTCAAGTTGATTTTGTGTAGTGGCAAGATGGCCCAGTGGTTTAGGCCTCGCCTCTTGTGCACGAGGTTGTGGGTTCAAACCTGGGCAAGTACCAATGTGAGTTTTTCAATTCATATGTACTATCTAAGTTTATCTTGGACATCATTGACATCGGTGAAGGAAAACATCGTGAGGAAACCTGGACTTATGTAATTGATATAAGTCTGAAATCGCCAACCCGTCTTGAGCAAGCGTGGTGATTAATGCTCGTGCCATGTCTGTATGAGAAGAGGCCTTTGCCCTGCAGTGGGACAATAATAGGCTGGTACTGGTACTGGAAGTTGATTTTGATATTGGTTTTTTGTCAGGAAAACGTTCACCATCTGATTTGTTCATTGATCGTTGTTTTTTATTTTACCATTATGTCTTATAAATGTAATAAAAATTAAAGAAAAATATTTGAATTTCCAGGTGAACCTGCTGATCAACAATGCTGGTGTGGTCTCCGGAAGCTACCTCCTCGACACTCCCGACCACCTCATACAAAGAACGTTCGATGTTAACATTCTAGCACACTTCTGGGTGGGTAACAACAACTTAATATTCAACCTCTTTGGACTGCCGAGTTCGATTTCCAGATCAGGAAAAGTGTTATTACTTTTACCAAGAACTGCTCATATGTCAAAAGCGTTTTTTCGTTTTGCTCTGGGTTTATGTCGATAGGCTCGCCCCCTTTAACATGGGACTTAAACATAACTGGCAAAATGTGGGTATTCGTCCCTATAGGTGCATCTCTACTCACCCCTCGTGGCGTGATGTTATGTTATGTGATCCAGTTATCAAAATCATCGTGTGGAAACCTGGACATATAAATAAATAAATAAATAATACTGGACAATCCACACAGCATCATCTAGCCCTAAGCTAAGCAGAGCTCGTGTTATAGGCACTAGATGACTGATATACTTAATACAATACATTACATAGATAGATATTTTTTATTATACATAGCAAATACCCAGAGCACCCGGAAAAAATCTTTGTAGATCGTAAAAACATTTGTCCCAAGGCGGGAATCGAACCCACAACCTCCTGAGTCGCAGGCGGACCTTCGCCCGCTGCGCCACATAGGTCGTAGGTAATATAATTGAACCCGCCATGAGCAAGCAAGCGTGATGGTTAATGCATTATCTGTGTGAGAAGAGGTCTTTGTCCTGCAGTTGCACGCATTAACAGGCTGGTTTTATTATGATTTATTATTTTAATAGGTACCTTTCCTTAATTTCACGTCTCATTTGCATACAATAGGTACCTAGCTACTTAAGCTTTAAATATTTATTTTATTTTTCGAAACAAAAGACCCACGAACAGTGTGTTGTTTTATTTTAAGATTAAATATTTAAAGTTTTTGTTAGTAGTTGTTGTTGTTTCGGAAATAAACTAACTAATGAACATTACAAATTAACCTAATACGTAGGAACTAACGTTTCAGTTGAACCGGTAACTCATAGTTTACGCTAGGAAACATAAATTTTGTACAGGAAAAATAAATCACAGTTACGACAGGCGCGAAAACGGATTTTATGATAATTTTGAATAAATTACGTCCTAATATGATAAATCTTAGCATGGCAGGCCATCGAACCTTTTCATTGTTAAGTCATGCTTGACGCAGGTTCAACGGTGGGGAAAATCGTTGCTGATAAAAAACCGGAATAATTATTGGATGTAACCGGTTAATTGCAAATAAGGATTAAAAGGACTTTGAACTTGGTTGTGAGACCCTTTTCTTATGGCCCTATATTTTTTGTTTTCCTTGCTATAACCCCTTTTATTTATTTTTCCACAGACTGTAAAAGCATTCTTGCCATCCATGATCGAAAACAACGATGGGCACATAGTGACCATTGCGTCCATGGCCGGCCACGTCGGAGTGGCCAAGCTGGTCGACTACTGCTCCTCCAAGGCGGCTGCCTGTGGCTTCGACGAAGCTTTGCGATTGGAACTGGAAACCCAAGGCATCAAAGGAGTCCGCACTTCCCTTATTTGCCCATACTTTATACGTTCGACAGGCATGTTTGAAGAAGTCAATTCTAGGTAAGGGTTTAAGAAACGTATTCGTCCATCTAATCTTTGTAAATAAATAAATAAAAATTAGTATTCTAAATGGCTAGTCATAGACTGGCGTAGACTAACGTAGGCCTTCCTTATATGAATAAGGAATCGATTTTGACGGGATATATATATATCGATTTTAAGGATCCCGTCACAATCGATTTTGATGTTTCGGATATTAGCCCAAACAAACAGACAGACAGACAAAACAAATAAAATTGTATTTTTGGTATTACTACCTTATTTACGTTTATAAGCATTTAGTAAAAATCTGTTATTTTAACATTGCATACAGACACTTTAATTTTATTTTACTTGTATAGACAGTACTGATTTAAATATAAGAATATTTTGAAACAAAAACAAATGCATTAACCGGAAAACATTGTTTTTGCATCATGATTAATGTTATACGTGAGAAGCTGAGGCGACGATTGATGCCAATTTTCTTTGTCTTCGTTTTTATAACCACATTTATAAATGCAATTATTGAATTGACGTCACCCCAAATACGCACCACGATGTCATACAAAAACGTATTACGTATTTATTAAGATAGGTATGAAAAGAATGAATAAAACTGGTTTATAACCTACGAAAAAAGGGAATAAAGCTTTCAAATGTCGTAAATTACTGACAGACATCTTTCATCCATTTTTATTGTTTTGTCAGATCCGGAAATCTTTCTGCTCTATACTTAGATGTCAGCGATTCCTCAGTCACTTTTAACGACACTTAAGACGGTGAAGGGTTGTGTTAGGTCCTAGTAATCTCCAAGGTACAGAACACTTTGTATCAGAATTGCTTAGTCTTAGTCTTTGCGATTGCAACTTACCTGCGGTTCCCTTACGTGCTCCATAGGAAGCAGCAACCTCTAACTATAAGTCTGATGGACTGCCTCTTTGTTTGCATAAAAGAAGAAAATTTTAATTAGTAATTCCTTGTTTCCAGATTCGTGCCCCAACTGAACTCAAACGACGTTGCTGACCGTGTGGTGTTAGCGATCCGCACGGACGAACCTTTCGCCCTCATTCCTGGATACTTCCGCGTCTTGCTGCCTTTCAAGTGGTAAGTTAACTCGTATGACACAAGCATGACATGACACAATACTTCTGTATGACACATGACACGACCTACGTAAGAACTGGTCCAGTCCAGTTGATTTGACTCAATGCAGATTCAGGTGACGGTTTTAGTTGGCGTATGATCTGAGGATTATGTAACATCATCATCATCATCATCATCAGGCTATACTAGTCCACTGCTGGACATAGCCCTCTCCTAATGAGCGCCATAGCGCCCTGTCTTCAGCTTGCCGCATCCAGCATCTGCCTGCAGATTATGTAACTCCTTAGTCATTTCATTATAGATCTTTGCTGGTGTCTTTTGTAGCCTTGCCATTGTTTTCTAATCCCCCAGCAACACCAGACCAATCGACCAGCCTTTATCAACCAACCAACCTCTAAATAGGCTGTTCATTTGAAAATTTCATTGGATCTCCCACGTCGTCAAACCAACCATAACTCAAGCCACCTTCTCATTCCAGGCTGGTGCCATGGCCGTGCATATCAGAGCTGATCCGAGGATTAGTTCCGGACGCAGTACCGGTGCCAATCCCCGCTAGTCGTTCGTCACCCGCGGCCGCTAAAGTGGCCAACAAGCCAACATCCCTGGATGCTAAGCACGGCGCCGGCGCAGGCCCCATGACCGTGCTGCCACCCGCACGACACGACCGACAAGTGTGACGTCACTATAAAGGTTTTGTTGTAGCACTAGTAATGAGAGGCGAGAGGTGAGGCTCATGCTAACTTGAACACGAGAAATTAGTCAAATGTTAAACTGGAATGATGTACAACATTCATAAAGAAAATATCTATGAACAGCAGATTGTAAAAGTCCAAATTGAAATTAGGTACAGAAAGACCTACAGAAGTTTGGAAGAACTTTTACAAAGTTTATAGCCATAAACTTAATTTTGGATGGACCATGGAGTGTTTTTTTAATACAAAAAAAAAACAAGGATTCGTATAATGTAATTATTATTTTAAACTAAATACATAATCAGGACGAGCCTCTCGCATCTCCAAGTTAAATGATAACAGGTAAGAAGTTACAGATAGCTGATATGAAACTGCATGTACAACATAGTTACTATAATAAAACGTTATCTTGACACTGAATGTGTTCATCTTCGCAATTAATCGTACTGTACGATCTATGATTGCAGTGTTGCCTTGCATATGAACTTAAATCGACGGGGCCTTATACAATTACTAAGGGTATAAATAATATTTTACCATTGGGCGTTTAGGATCCAACTTGTATGTCGTTTGCGTTTCTTTTGTAGCTAACATAGATGTAATGCAAATGCAATACAATAAAAAGGAATTTTAATACACGAGAGATGAGATTGGATGTACGTTTGCAAAATCACTTACCTCTCTGTACAAACATGCCCAAAATAGGACTGCCCGGTATATTATATTTTATAACATCATTTACGCATTTATCATCCTTCGTATCACCGAAGGGATAATACCTTTCAAGACTAATAGGCATTTTTTTAACCGACCTGCTTGCTTCGGTAGGCATCAAACACAATCTATCGACGGTTTGTCAATCTACCTATTTAATAATACCTTTGGATATTTTCAATCATCCGTGCATTTGATCAAAATAATAAAATATTGAAAAGGTACGTGAAACGGGGTTAATAGTAACGAGGCGAGGGGGTAAATAGAAACAAAACTTTGAAGGGGATTTTTTAGTTAGTTTAACGGTGTTTGATTTTTTGAGGAATTGAAATTTAAAAAATCACGTCTTTTTAGTGATAAATAATATTAAATCAATGTTAAAATATCATTTTAAGTTTTGTTGGATCACCCCGGCGTTTTAATGCTCCCCATTTTACCGGTACAGAAAATACAAATTTTGCCATGTTTCCAGGCACTCATGCCAGAGCAGAACCACAATTTAATCTTCCATGTACTTGCATAAAATGTGTTGGTACTTATAATTATGTACATAATGTATTTTTTGTTTAAATTCTTTAAGAATTGTTTGTGTACGGACATCTGTGGTACTTAGTCAAACTAAGATATTACTTAGTTAAGATATTCTGGATGTGATTTTATAATTAAGATTTTTTCTACCGCTAATATTAGTAACTAAATTGTACTCTTTTGCTATAAATTGTAATTTTTATTAAACATAATGTTATTTGAAGATATAATTAAAAAAATTATTACAAAGAGCATCCTGTACTTACAAGTATACCTCTTATAAAATAAGTTTTATTTTAATTTATGTATAAGTGTAGTTAAATATCGGAATGGGATGACAATGTAACTCCATAAGGATATGTAAATATGTTTAATTAGTTTACTGTATAAGTCTTCCAGCTAATAACATTGTAACGGTGTTAAGGTAAACTGTATACCAATATTCGAGGGAATAACTGTAGTTAAGTCTTATACTTATATGCAATTATGTCCCAAATATAGATAATAATTGTCGACCATAAGGATTTAAGTTTTTGGATCTGATAAAACCCCAAATAAGATTGCTCTAAACTTATTCTTTCTACAAACAATTGTCTTACTATCGTTCGCCGAGTGGTCTAAATTCGACCGTTTTTTACCCTCGACGCTAAAACGACGGGGTGTTATAAGTTTGACGTGTCTCTGTGTGTGTGTCTGTCTGTAGCATCGTAGCTCCCGAACGGATGAAAAGATTTTGATTTTGTTTTTTCTTAGTGCGCTTCTTCTCCGTATACATTTTAACCGTGCCAAATAAATAAATAATAAATAATGCTGGACAATCCACACAGCATCATCTAGCCCCAAGCTAAGCAGAGCTTGTGTTATGGGTACTAGATGACTGATATACTTAATACAATACATTACATAGATAGATATTTTTTATTATACATAGCAAATACCCAGAACACCCGGAACAAATATTTGTAGATCGTACAAACATTTGTCCCAAGGCGGGAATCGAACCCGCAACCTCCTGCGTCGCAGGCGGACCTTCGCCCACCGCGCCACATCGGTCGTCACCAAATCTTCCCTGCATGCGCAGAATATATTTAAAAAGGGATACAAAGTTTTCTATTCACTTCTACATACATATATACGTACAAAGATCTTTTTTTACAGATTACTGAAAACACTAACTTCGTTAGTAGTTTTCTTAATGAATATTTTTATGCAGTTTTGGTAAGGTACAGTTACCCTAACACCGATAGTGTTACCTTGTTACTTGATATTTTTTTACCAATATGTTGCGGTGGAAGTGATGCGTTCAACTGTACTCATTGTGATTGTTACAAAATATTCAGAATCAAAATGAGAATATTTCTATGAACGCGTCAAAATTAATAAAACCATGATAATGTTAACGAGTGTTTTATTTTTGGTTTAGTTATTTACAAACATTTTACAAAAAACGATTTGTTTAGACAAAACAACTTATAACTAGGGACTTGCTAATGTAAATAGAAGATTTTACTAATTTCATTGTACGTTTACAAGGCATGTTTGTGCTTTTATAAAAAAATAACGTTTTTAAATTGTTATATTTATTTACAAATTCGTTCTTAACCGTTTTCACCCTGCATGGTGTCCTGTTTGACTGTACTATTAAGTCAACTTAATTTTAATTTCATTGCACTGATAAATGTCGTAAGTATACTTTGATGATAAACTTAACTTTACATTATTAAAATAAAATAAGACACTATTTATAAAGACATAAAATGCAATACTGCAAGACTAGCAAAAATACTTCAGTATTCTCAAGCTATTTTGTAAAAAGCAAATTGTAAAAATTACTTAGGTACTTTTTTATTACTTTCCTTAAGACTCTTCCATCGTCAGGAGAAGCCCTTTTTTAATAACAGACTTCCTTTATTATGATATTTTAACAAATGCCTTAAATCTACGTGACGGCGAAGGCACGGATGGCAACAACTTCAAACTTAACTATTTACTTATTCAAGTAAGTAAGTACATTTTATATAAAATATGACGCTTTGTACTTATGTTAATATTACAGGCAATATTATGACGAATAGATTTTGTATCTTAAAATATTAAACTTTACAAATGCATAAGCCACATGTATTCATCAAAGTTTAAGTATACATATTGCTAAGGGCACTTCTACGTTATGCGAATCTCGCGTTGATAAGCAGCGTGTTTGCTTACGCCGCGCCCCAGTTGCGACACGAGGTCTACACCGAATCTCTACGCAGACGAGGCTAAGGTAAATGCCTGGAACATCCTTATTGCAAAGGATATATACAACAAATCAGCATAACATATTGTTCTATGGAGCGCTATACTTACTGCGTGAAGTTCTTATGTATACAAATATATATATGCACCTTATAATTCATTACTTTTACAAACAAATCAACTAATATACAAAACTAAAATCAAGAAATGGTATTAAGTACAAATAAAATTGAAATTGCACTTTTTGTCACTAGAGGCACTGTCTGAGTCATGGTTTAAGAAACCAATCCTCTTGTAGAGTAGCCAAAATTAACAGTTTATTAAGTACAGCTAAAATATATATATAACTAAGTTTAAAAAAAACATCATATCAAACTCAACAACAAAACCTAATCATTTTTATCCCTAGGAAACGAATCGGGCAGCCTGAACTCTGAAATAGGCGAAATATACAAAGGGTTCAATTCTTGCATATTTTTCCTGCTCTCTTGGGCTTCTTTAACGAATTTAGCGTAGGCTCTTCTATCTGAGAATATCTGAGCACACTTGATGAACAAAACGACGATCAGGCCGATTGCTACCACGCACCCCATGATGATTAACCCATTTGTCATTATTTGAGCACTAGTCGGTGTGTAGCACTCCTTTGAGCTGATGGATATTTCGACGCCTGATGATTCGGGAGAGTATGTGTATTTGTATTCACATTCTAACTCGTCTTCTTCGAGACGGAGGAAGCATGATGTGACGTTGTCGCTAACTGTAACAAAGTATATAAGTGTTAAATATTTTATTTATTTTAGTTAGAAATTTCCTTGCAATAGCATAGTTTTTAATAAATATGTTTTTTTTTTTTATAAAATGTTGCCCCACACAAGGAATTTCTCCTGTGTCGTGGGTGCTTTGACAAACATTTAAAGTCACATACACAAACAGCCAGACCCGGAACAATTACCTGTAGGCCATACAAATATTTGTTCCGTGCGGGAATCGAACCCACGACACGTGGCGCAGCAGTCGATCGTTTAGCCACTGCGCCAACCGTGTCGTCTTTGAATTTATGTGTAACATCTTTCCTCTCGCTTTTCTGCAATTTGTTCGTGAAAAGGGACGTAAGTGTGTAACAGGAAACCTGGGAAGCGCGCGCTATTTGATTTGACCACTAAGCGTGTGCAGTTACGAAAAATCATTTCAAATAAAACCTGAGTATTTTTTTCAGTATATATGTTAATGTTGTTTTTTATTATCAAGGTGAGATGTCACATGTTACACACCTTATGCGACTACTGTTAGGCTCGCTCGTTTTTTTGTTTTTACCTATAAAGGTTAATTAGTCTTAATTCTATTTTCCAACCCTAAGACGTGTTAATTTCAGTGTTAAGGCCGCCTAAAGGGGTGTAAGTCTCCTCAAAATGTTTCCATTCCTCTCTATTCCTAGCGGTTTTCGAGCTTACCAGCTACTTTACATAAGTCTTCATTCCAACTTCTGTACGGTCTTCCCCGCCTTAGTTGGATGCCTTACTGCCTGGAGTGAGAAAGTTCGTTACAATTTTAGCCTACCGTTCATCTTTGAATCGCTGAAGGTATCCTTTTGTTTTCCTTTTAAGCTTTATAGATTTTTTTGATCACATCTCTGCCTAGTTACTTTAGTGTTAAATATAGCTAATGATAGATGCAACGGTTGAGTCTGTAGTGGACAAAACATGGAGGAATATTTTTAACCTTTCCGAATGAGCTATGTTCAGGAGACAATAAGGCTTTCGCTAAACCGATTATTTAGAGATACCTAATCCAAAGAAAAGATCGTATGAATAAACCTTGTATAAGAATCTTACATGAATAATGTACGTTTTCACTAATACTAGGTGACAATGAAAACGGGCATTACTTAATGAGACCCCATTTCACTGAAACAAGAAGACAGCTCATCTTAATAATGACAAAATTAGTACTCTCAAACGTACTCTGCACCGGTAACCACAATCGTTTGGGTAACGGTGGTAATTACTTCTTAACGTTCTGTGAAATACGGTAAACCACAACTTTAGACGTCGTTATTTTTATATATTAACCTCAAACGGTTTACTTACTCTACCCAAATGTATGTCCAGTGCATAAACTTCAGAGGTTAACTTATGCAAAATATTCTAAGAAGTTAATCAACATTGAATCTATTTCAATTTGTTGAAGGTAGGAAATGGGCTTAAGCGTTACAGTAACCAACAGTAGAGCTCTTTGTGAGAAGCTTGTCCGGGGATATACTTGGACTATTCAGGCATTATTTCTCTTTCATTTTTTGCTGAAAGGGCCTATTTGGCGCAGCCGCGAGGCACAAAATTTTCTTTTCCTTTTTTAAGTATTGTGTGCCTGAGCCTATACTAAATAAATATTTATTCTCTCTTTCTTTCTTATTGTTTTATTGTGTCTGACGGATATAGTACCAATTTGCCAAGCTCATGACACGTTTCAGATCGGTCGCTGGGATGCCACTGACTCACTGGCAATGATTCTGGTATTGCAGATGTCAAGCTTATCACCCGGTAGACCATTTTCTCCAAAAGGCTTTAACCCTATACTCAGGGGCCAATCGTACACGGGACATGACCTTTTTTGTTGGCTGTTGGAAGTACCAGTCTTGACCCCTAAACTAACCGCCCACTGCTAATCTTATCTGAAGTCATGATTGTGTAAAATATACCTAAGCTTCGACCAGAATTCAGCCATGTCGACAGTGTTAGCATTGGTCTCGTAAGTTACATTAAATAAAGAAATAAATAAATAATGCTGGACAATCCACACAGCATCATCTAGCCCCAAGTTAAGCAGAACTTGTGTTATGGGTACTAGATAACTCATATACTTAATACAATAAATTACATGGATAGATTTTTTTATACATAGCAAATACCCAGAACACCCGGACCTTGTAGATCGTACAAACATTTGTCTCAGGGCGGGAATCGAACCCGCAACCTCCTGCGTCGCAGGCGGACCTTCACCCACCGCGCCACATTGTACAGGAGACATTGTGCGGAAAGCAGGACAAGACGTGAGGCTCCACGAACACAGTGTGGCTCATTGGAGAGCCCATCTGACTAAGATAGGCTTCGTAGACGTTTAAGGAATTATGAACTGCTAGAAGTACTGAACATACCTGATTCCGCGATCCTCTCGGTGACAGTATAGTTGACTTTCCCGATGGTACAGATGTCGGTGCAGGTGGTGTTGAGATGGCACGACACACACGGTTCGGCGTGCGCGCACAGAGGGTTATCGCAAGTCGCGCACGACTCACAGAACATGCCAGAATACTTGGCGCCACTTTCGTCTGCCACATGGCATTCGCAGCGACCTGGTAGAAACGATCACGTTAGAAGGACAAAAATATATTTATTAAGGTAAAAGCTATTCATAATTAATAGACTTAAAAAAATATTGTGTAATATGTTTGCCAGACGGAAGATCTCGTCAAGAAATCAAGTTGAAGACAGTCATTAGAATAATTTAGAGACTGTTTGGAGACTTTGGAGACTGTTTTGCTTTTTTACCAGCTTAAACACGAGGCATTTTCTCTCCTAAGCTAAGACTAAAGCATAAGGAGAATATACTTGAGTTTAAGCTAGTTAGTATGCCTAGTATCATTTCCCGCTCTTTTACTGCACTATTCAATCAAAAGTACGATACAAGGTTAAGGGCTTGCTTCTTAGCCTAATCTTATATACGTTCATATGTGAAGCCAAAACTTTGGATCCCTATTGAATAAAGTTTATATGGATAAGGAGTGCAGAAATCTAAAACGGTCGACTTCGTCAACTGAAAGACCGCTATTTTGAATAAATACGATCTGTAGTACTCACCACAGACACAGTCCCCGTGTCCCGAGCACACCTTTGTATCAGCAGGTGATAAACAAGTATCTGTTTTATCAGTACAGTCACACGCAGCACCACTCCAGCCGTCAGTGCAAGCGCATTGTCCGCAAACGCACACTCCCCGACCAACTCCACCGCATTCTAGGTTGTTCTCTCTGGAAAATTGGGAAAAATATTTGTCGATGCGGTGCTTGTACGATGAAAAGATATGGTAGTAAGTTTTATATGAAAGATTGAATAAAAGAAAGTAATACATAGTTTTGTATCTAAACTTATACCTAATTAGCACAACAAAACAATTGTTAATAAATCGAAAATTGGAAGAGCGAGGTTTATCCCATCACAAGTATCTTCGGATTACTTTCTGGGAAGCCCCGGCAAATTAATTCTATTGTTTTAAGAAAATAAACACATTTTTTTTTTGTATCTGAATACTGTTTGGGGACAATGTTATGCGCATATTTCAGTTTGTCTATTGGAAGACCTAAGTCGCCCTGACCTGATTATTATTCGAAAACATGTAGAATTGCATAACCTAGGAGTTTAAGTTTACGTTACGGGGAAGAAAGAACCAAACGTGAACTACTACTATATAAAAATGGGATCCATAAGCCACGTCTAATACATACATCCTCCTTGTACATACATCCTTCTTGGATGTATTTACCTAAATAAATCAGCTAAATTTCAAAAGATGAAGTTATAGAACACTGAGTATAGGTATAGAAGGCTACTATTTTGACATTTCAACCTCGTTCATTTGCATAACTTTGCCAGCAGTTAAGTTGTATAGGCACATTAACTAGAACATTAAACAGCCATCATTACTACCGCGCCTATTCCAAATGAGACAAGCAGACATTCCGCGTAAACATCCAGAAATACTCTAATGTGTCGATAGTCGGTAACATGAAGTATATTTGCCAATGCTCTAAATACTCCCGGCGTATTGCGTGTCTGGTTAAAGTCAACTGAAGTAAGAAATATAGCATCTTTCGCCGGGACAAAAGTACTGACGGAAGCCGTTGTGTCTTTTTGTGATATTGTATGTAATCTTTAAATCGGACACATCCGTAGAGCTATTGGATACTGAGAATATCCGAAGGTAAAAACGCTACGATCAATAGTCGCTCTTACGTCTGTTTGAATAAGGAATCTTTATAATTGATATCCTGCTAATAAATATTAACGTATCTGGTTCGCGAGTGGATAAACAGTTACAAATAAAATTTTTCATGATTATCTTCTTATTTCACCATAATAAAATAAGAAACTTCAAGTGTGAGTCTGTCTATCTGATTAGTATAGTTTATGTGTTAATTATTAGGCTTAGTATAATAATGGTAAAAGGCACGATGGGGTTGACATATCTGGTTAGATAAAAACCCCAAAAAAAAAAAAGAAAAAAAAAAAAAGTGTGAGTCGCCGCTGTCACAGTAACTATAGAGAAAAACAAAAATTGTTCTAAAATGTGGTACGATCATGATGCATAGATCCCAGGAACATATTTTTGTATAACAAAACATAATATCACGCCTGAACTCTCAAAGGGTTATGCAGATGGTGGTACAAAGTTATGAGCATAACAAATCACACTTACGCAATAGGCAAAAGCGATTTTCATCTAAAGTATTGAAGGAAGGATGGATGGATATATTTGCAGGTGTTACTATACATAGATTCTCCCCTGCCCAACCCTTCTTCAGGGAATATAGGCGTTATGTTATAATGTTTATTGATGGAACTTTTGTTGTCTTGAACTCTTGTGTGGTTGAATATTTTGAAAACAGTACTAAGACAAAATATGTATTAAGGTACTTTCTCGTGACTGTACATCCACATCCAGCCAGATATGTACGTGTATATGCGTATGAGCAGTAACCGGTCGCAAATCAAAACTCTGGGCTGACGCTGAACATTGAACGAGGAGAAATAAATAAATAATGCTGGACAATCCACACAGCATCATCTAGCCCCAAGCTAAGCAGAGCTTGTGTTATGGGTACTAGATGACTGAAATACTTAATACAATACATTACATAGATATATATTTTTTATTATACATAGCAAATACCCGGAACACCCGGAACAAATATTTGTAGATCGTACAAACATTTGTCCCAGGGCGGGAATCGAACCCGCAACCTCCTGCGGCGCAGGCGGACCTTCACCCGCTGCGCCACATAGGTCGAAATATTATCAGTATACTTACAGACTAACGTCGCAAGTCTTACACTGGCAGTATCGGCCAGTATAGCCCCTATCACAGTCGCACTCGCCACACATGCAGTCGCCTGCGCCCGAGCAGGCTATGCTCCGCGTCGCGTTCGGTTCGCGACACTGCGCCATCAGATCCGCTGACTCGTTCAAATTTCCAATCGCGCAGTCACATGATGGACCAGACCTGGAAGGATTATGGTAGAGATGAGTTGTTGGTGATACTGATGTTAATAACAATTTCAGACCAATGGAAGATTGCATATTTATCTGGTTTAAAGAGAATAGGTTCAGAGAAGCTTTAACTAAGGACATAAAGTTAACAGATGATGTGCACAAATAGGTCTTGGATACAATTTTATCCAAGCATGACAGAGCTACTCAATACCAAGAATAAGTCTGTTGTTGTCAAGTAAGAAGTAGCATTGGTATTCAAGTTCCTGGAATTGTTTCCCCACCAAACATACATTATTGGTCTGGCAAATATTGCAAAGAAGATGAAACGAGGTGCGAATTTTCGATACACGAACTTGTGTTGCTTCTGCATTGGGGCCTTAAGGACTTACATTGTGACGAGTTTCACAAGATCGATATAGACCAAGGTAAGGCATTGTCGATGCTTCCTTTACACACAAAGGACTTTTGCATAAAAGACAAAAGAAACATCGTGATTTGAGAGTCACGACTTGCGGGAGAATAATTTCATCAATTAAAAAGGCTGCTTTAGTGAAATTAAAGGTACATTTAAAATAAATAATGCTGGACAATCCACACAGCATCATCTAGCCCCAAGCTAAGCAGAGCTTGTGTTATGGGTATTAGATGACTGATATACTTAATACAATACATTAAATAGATAGATATTTTTTACTATACATAGCAAATACCCAGAACACCCGGAACAAATCTTTGTAGATCGTACAAACATTTGTCCCAAGGCGGGAATCGGAACCCGCAACCCCCTGCGTCGCAGGCGGACCTTCGCCCAGCGTGCCACATCGGTCGTCACTCACCATCCTTTGTTACACTGGCACACCCCACAGACTAAGTGCGCATTGACGGGACACATGAGCGCCATGTCCAGTTGCTCTTCAGCGCTGCACCCACACCCGCATTGTATGTCCACGTCCAGGGTCAGAGCATCCTGGCCCAGGTGAGACTCTGATATGCGTATTGTTTGTTTGGACTATTGAGGGAGAAAAGTTTCATAAGAGTAATAATACATATTTCGAAGGAGTTTGTTGCGCGGTGGTCATTTTATCAGGGGAGTTCTATCCATTTGTGAGCAAAATCAAGATATTGAAACGAGTTTTTATCAAGTTTTAAGCGCCGAAGCAAGTAGGGAACAGTAAACAAGAGCTACCAAAAGACAGCGAGATTCAATATTTGCAATTTGAAAGATGCAAAGCATAAAATAAAACCTAAATGCATTCAGACTAACAAAAAAGTAAACTTGAGGTCCAATTCCCAGGTTGAGTAACGTGTTATTGAGTTTTTCCAATATGAATATCTTCATTATATATTTATATATATATTTATAAAAAATATAAAACCATAACTTCAACTTTAAAGCATTAGTTAATCGTAATTTTTATATATCTGTGGAGGCTTGTTATTAGCAACTTAATTATATATATTTGTTACCTATCATGATATTAGTCTGTAAGCCTTCTTAAAATAAATAAAATAAAATAAAATAAAATTAACAGCCCGGAGTCTGGATGTGTACCCGGTTAATGGCAATAAGCTTGCCTCCTAAGAATTACATGGGACTTAAACATAACTGGCAAAATGTTGGTGTCACTATAGGTGCGCCTCTGCCCAACCCATCGGGGATAACAGGCGTGATATTAAGTGGTTGAAGTATTAGTCTACTTACTGATTTAAACTCTGGACACGCCTCCAGAGTGACATGCGCTTCATAACGTAGCGTCATTCCATACTCCACTCCAGTACATCTAGTCTCCTCTTTCAAAGGTCCTCCCTTAACTCCGCAGTCGGTAAAGTACCTAATTTTAACTGGTCCCAGTTTAGAATCATCATGGAAGTCTACCACGCTAACAATATCTTCGTAACCCATCTTCACTAGTTTCAGGATATTGGAACTGTCACTTTCTAACTTGGCTACGTAGCTATAGTCTTCGAGAAGTTGGTTCAAACTGTCGTAGTGATCCTTTACGCCTTCAGTTACAGCAAAGATTACGTTGACCTGGAAGTAAGTGTGGACGGTTAAACATTGACCGTGGGTATATTGTGTTTGATGGGGTAATGTCAATCTATTAACCTCTATGGAGGGTGTGTCAAGACAATTAATTTTGTCCTAAGATACCACAGAAAGCCTTCTCATTTTTATGGTTTAAACATTGCGGATGTCTTATAAATTGCGTGGCTTTTTATGGCCGTTTTAGCCATTTTGGCCATTTTGAAAATTATTGCACTTTTTCCTTTGCATTGCGCTAGTTGCACTTCCTCTAAAGTCGTAATATTATAACTGATGACATGACACTATACTAGATGTAATATTCACTGCCTCTACTGCCTCCTTGGTCTAGTGTTGGCAAGCGCGACTGCTAAGCATAAGGTCCTGGTTTCGATTCCTGGGCGAAAAAGGTAATATTTAGCTTTTCTATCTAAAACTTCCCAGTAGTAGTCCGAAGACTAGATTTATGCCCGGTTGATGGTAATATACTCGCCCCATGTTAAATAGATCTTTTTTTTTCTTTTTGTGTTAGCGGGGGGAAACCTTCAAAAGGCGCCTGGACTTTAGGGGAAAAGACCAGGGAGTGTGGGATTTTTACCTCACTAAAACCACCCCGGTGATCACCATCAGCACATGGAAGGGGCCCCGTTACCTCTTAAGAGACCACTCCGGGGCCCCCTCCGTGCAACGCCTGTTAGCGCACATCCCATCCACGGCGACACGTGATCACTATGCCGCCGTCTTCCCTAAGGTCATTCGGTGGGCGATCAGAGTCCCCACTCTGAGCATGTTAAATAGACCTAAAATATAACTGACAAAATGTAGGTACACCTCTGCCTATCCCTTCTGAGAGTGCAGGCGTGATGATATGCGTCACATTCACATGACGCATTTGTTTTAATCTCGGATCTTACCTTGTACTTTTCTAAAAGTCGATACAACTGCGCTACCGACGGATAGTCGTAAGTAGCGGCCTCAGAATAGTACCCTTTGTCATCCAAGTGACATTGATCATCGTTCTTCTTAGTCGCGCCACCTTTAACAGATCAGGGTTCGTTATCAGATGACATGTGTAATTTTAAATCTTATTTATTGTGGTGTTTGACTTCGCTGGTATGTTAGTAGCGTTTGTGTTTGGTAACGGTTAACTGATTGTCCAATTTTCTATAACTGTCTTGTCGCATTTCACTATAAATACTTGGTTTAATATGGATCGATGGTGGTTGCTTGGATTGTTTGAAACTTCAAGATCACTATTTAATTACTCTGTGTTACCTACTATTTGGTTTACCGCAGCACTTGAATAAATAGATACCGACAAGTTTTCCTGTTTCCTTAATATCTATTTTAGTTTTAAGGACAACACAACCTTGACTTGACAAGAACCAAATATGTCTTTTGTTTAATTCATAGTCATTTATTCATAAACATGCATTTTGTATCTGAATTTACACATGACACAATTACAGTATTATATAATAAAACTAGCTGACCCAGCAAACGTTGTTTTGCCATATAGGAGTTGATCGTAGAGGGGTGAAAATTAAGAGTTCTATGTATTTATGTATGTTTGTATTTTATAATAAAAAAATAAAAACAAAAATGTTGTCTAAAGCATAATAAAATAAAATGTTTGGGGTGGACCGCCCTTAACATTTAGGGGGATGAAAAATAGATGTTGGCCGATTCCCAGACATACCCGATATGCATACAAAATTTCGTACAAATCGGTCGAGCCGTTTCGGAGGAGCTTGGTAATAAGAATTTTATATATTAAAAAAATAATTATATTTGGAATTTTATAAATTACATGTCCACAAATATGGTCAACACCTTTAAAATTTAAGTAAAAACAATAAAATAAATAATTAAAGATTAACATACTATTATACGATTTATAGTTAGAACAATAAATCATAATTAACAAAATACAATCAAAAGCAACGCATGGTTATGTCAATAAAATTACAACTAAATAAAATAACAGTTATAATATACAGATATAATAATCTCCGTAAACTACCTACCTTTGCAAATTGTCAGATGAATATTCGGTCTGAGACTAGATCCACGAAAACCTTGCCTCTGGATGTCTCCCATATCACCAGAATGTACAGAATATAGTGGTATGCCTTACCAAGTTTCCCATCTCCAGCTGTATGCATAAGTCCATCCGAGAGCAGGATGACAATCTTTCTGCTGTGCGTGGCCCATCCGATCTTGTCGCCACATGCTATGACTTGCACCAAGGCATCCAGCTGAGCTTCCGCGTTGTCCAAGTTAGCAGTCACTGAACTGCTGTTCACGTGTTCTATGAACTCGTTTATCTGAAGAAAGAGAAATTAATGGTTTTCGACTCTCACGGAGAGATTATAATAATTAAAAATGCAAGACACCTGAATAAAAAGAACCACATTAGTTCAAATAATTGTTTAAAATTCCAGACTAATGTTTGCGCAAAATTAGGACAACAAGGTGATTCGACGATCGGCGACCAATAATGAAATTCGGTTAAATATAACCATTTAGAAGTTTTAATTTAAGTGCAACAAAACGCCTGTTTGACTGCCTCGTTGGGCTAGTGGTACCAAGCGCGACTGCTGAGCGTGAAGTCCTGGGTTCGATTCCCAGCTCGGGCTAAGTGTTGTTGGGTTTTTCCATCGAGAACTGCTCAGTAGCAGCTCTGATTCTGGATCTGTACCCGGATGGCAATAGGCTCGACCCCTATTACATGGGACTTAAACATAACTGGCGAAATGCGGGTGTTCCCTGTTTTGCGTAACAAAATGCGTTTTGACGACGCCAGGTGCGTTTCATAGGTACCACTGACCACTACATTGTATGGCCCACAAATTAACCTTCTCTATTTACGTACGAGCAACTAAAAACGGAAGAAGACTATTAAGGATTTCCTTCTACAATATCGCAACGTGTGAAGAGAACAATTTTAAAGTTACCTGATTTGTAAGTGACAGGTGGTGTTTATAGCTGTAGGTCGCTTCGCAGGCTTCTTCCTCCACTGAGCAAGGGTTCGCCAATCTCCGTCTGTCCGTGCTTATGAACGGCATTAAGGGTTTCTCGGCAAAGCTTCCAAATCCGAGCCTAGAAATACGATTAACTATAGTATGCTCTTTATAGAAAACCAGTGATAGGTTAGATAGGACATGAGAATAACTCATGTAGGTAAGATGATAGACAATTCCTTCGCCGCAAGCGGTTAGTAACAGTGGGAGCTTTGCTGATGGTTTCATAGACAGTATTAAAATGTTCATTAAATCCATTTCATGAAAGGTTGTACCCAATGAATGTGTCCACAATCGTAACGTAGTATTAGTGTCATTATGATCATCATCATCATCATTTCAGCGAAAATATATCTACTGTTGGACATGAGCCTCCCCCAAAGATATCCGCAACGATCTGTCCAGCGGCGCCCACATCCATCGGCTTCGTGCGATCTACACGAGGTTATCGTCACACATTAACATTAAAATTACATAAAATGTTGTCATTATCTTACCTAAAGTTGTCAGTAAGATTCTTCAACAAAATAGGAAGATCGTCTCTCAGACTCACGAGCGTTTCTTTGTCGTCCTTCATAGACCAAGTGAGATCCATCAAATAATATAAGTCTAAGGGGTAATTTTTGGCTGGTCTATATGAGAACTGAATCTTCTGCGTCTCCCCTGGAACATTTAATACAAGAATTCTATTTAGCTTACGCAGCCTGACACATGGGCTTCTGGATCCTCCACCTCCGATTTCCTCCTTTTTGAACTTTTGACTGTGACTGCCGTGCTATCCTAACTACCTAGCCTTTTTAAATCTATTAAACAACTTTTATTTTATTGGATTTTTTTTTAATTTTGATTCGAATTTCGAATTGGATATTATTTTTAATTTAATTGTTTTCTTTATGTTTCTAATTTTTTTTTCGATCTTCTCCACGTGTAAAAAACAGATAGGCAGAAATGTATTTGAGAAGAAAACTGCTGTGTACTCGTACAAGCGACAAATTCACCAAAACTCAATTCTTATATATTATTTTTACCTTACAAATAAATAAATAAACTATAGCTAGCATATGCTGAGATGGGAGCCTTTTGGGCCTCGCACAGGTCCTTTTATTATACATTTTTTATTTAATTTGTTATTGTTTAGATTTTAGTTCCCTTTTTTTTGTTTTTTATTACCAGTGCGTGTTCCAAATAAATGCTTTTTCTTTCTTTTCATTTGTTTCTTTATATTGGGGTCGGCTACCACTCGTTAGCACTTTAGCACTTTATACACAGGAGCGACTGCCTATCTGACCTCCACAAGTTCCACAACCAAGTTACTAGTTAACGCGTGACTGCCGTGCTATCATTCTCGTTATTTATGCGTAAGAGTCCCTCATTATTAAAACTGCCGCTGTTGACTTGTATTAATTTAACTGACTTTTCAGCACTATTGGAAATTCACGACAGACGAATTATCACGGGTATCATGTGGTATCTAAAGACGAACGACGAAATGAACAAAAAAAAACTTGGTCGAATGATTGAAATTATACGTTTAATAAACCTTTAATTTGTTTTATCGTCATTATATCGATACCCATCATTTCTGTAAAGTTTGTCAAGAGAATATAATTCGGGCCTGTATATCGAGATATTAGTAAAAATGACTTTGAAACGGATGAATACCAAACCTAATAGCAAATTGTTGCCGCCTTCTTTACTAAACTTTCTTTAAGTTTCTTCGTTTTTAAATAATTATGTGACAGCGTGCTTTTGACATTAAATTCCGAGATTATAGTTCTTTATCGCCTAACAATACTAAGTTAATTAAATATAGTACCTAATATTAGTAAGATAAATGGTGTTATTTTACTCACAAACCAATCAAACAGTCACAAAACTGTGAAAATCAATTTGGAAAAGTCTATCCTCATTCACCAACCTAGTTAACTACAATTAAACACAGGCTTACAAAACCGTGTTAGCATGGAAATTTCTACTAAGTTATTCAAAGGTCTTTTTACTTACGTGGCTTCAGAGAGAGGTGAATCTTCTGCGGTTGTATTTGAACTACATTTTCCTGACTGTTGGGTGACATGTCCTGGAGCGAACTGTTCTCGACCACCTTCCAAACTGGCTTCTCAGGCCGCTGGATTAGAGCTTGACTGCAGCCAGTATTTACGAGACTGTGGGATTCGTTATAAGTTAATATTTACATATCATTACAGCCTATATTCGGTTAAAGGTGCACATCTATATAGTATACCCACATTTCGCCAGTTATGTTTTTTTGTCCCATCGGGGTGAGCCTATCTTCATGAACCGTGCACAAATCCAAATCATGGCTTTTACTTAGAAAAAATCTCAGAAATTGCCCGGAGTCTGGGAAGAGACTAATAAACCCAGCCAACACTCTGCCCAACCCAGGAATTGAACCCCACCCTACCCAAACTTATGCTTAGCAGAAGCACTTGCCACCACTAATCCAACGAGCGATCAATATTTACACTTAGACATTACATAATCGATATTATCACTACAAAAATTATTTTTTGATCTTGATAAAAAAAAACAAAAATAATGCTGGACAATCCACACAGCATCATCTAGCCCCAAGCTAAGCAGAGCTTGTGTTATGGTTACTAGATGACTCATATACTTAATAGAATTCATAGTAAATACTCAATACATAGTAAATACCCAAAACACCTGGAACAAATCTTTGTAGATCGTACAAACATTTCTCCCAAGGCGGGAATCGAACCCGCAACCTCCTGCGTCCAGGCAGAGCTTCGCCCGCCGCGCCACATCGGTCGATCGTTGAAGGTTGGATGTCAATATGACCAGCGACCACTTACAATGCGAACAGCAATGACCACATTTTGTTGAAGAATACAGAATGCAGGCGATTATATGTAGATTGTTAAGCACAAAATAATATCCGTCATACTATTAACCCATAAGTGGTGATGTCATGATGGCCCTGTGGTTTAGGCCTCGCCTCTAGTGCACGAGGTTATGGGTTCAAATCTGGGCAAGTAACAATGTGACTTTTTCCATTCATATGTACTTTCTAAGTTTATCTTGGACATCACTGGCATCGGTGAAGGAAAAACATCGTGAGGAAACGTGGACTTATAATTAATATAAGTCTGAAAACGCCAACCTGTCTTGAGCAAGCGTGGTGATTAATGCTCGTGCCTTGTCTGTATGAGAAGAGGCCTTTGCCCTGCAGTGGGACAGTAATAAGCTGGTATTATTTATTATTACGAGTAACCCATAACAAAAGTCCCTAACATTGAAATCCTAATATTATTTACAGAATTACCGCTACAATAAATAATAATGGTATAATAATGCTGGTCATTTTTTGTAGTAATTTTATTAATATTTTTATGAACAAAAAGTAGGTGAAGGCTATATTCCTCTTGACCCCATCATTTTGACGGCACCCATGGGATGTGACCTATTTTTTTACCTACCGACTTTACAGCAGTAGATTCGCAGTAAATTCGTGTAATTTTTTATATTTAATGTGTTCCAAAACTTTATGATAAAAGTGTAAACAAACCCTGTTCAAGTTTAATTCAAACGTAATCAATCACTGAAGAGACAAATTATAGTAACTCATATCTACATCTGTATTTATGAGTTTTAAACTTTATTAATATCTTAATGCCATTTCCAAGAATTATTATTTGAATGACATCTATTATTATATCTTCTTAATATATATAAATTACGCGTCACGTTGTTTGTCCGCTATGGCACGGTAATATTATAATATTACCGTGGCTATGGACTACTAAACTACTGAACTGATTTTAATAAAATTTGGTTTACTGTGTGTTTTGGTGAAACTTAAGAGATAGGACGGTTTTTATTTCGATTATTGATCTCAATATTTTTTTATTGCAAATTAAATGTTTTCCTACAATGAGTTCCATACATTTCTAACAGATGGCAGTGTACGTAACTTTTGAGGCGGTACGAAGTTCGCAGGGTCAGCTAGTATAATTATATATAAAAATGAATCCCAATGTAACTTGGTCACGGCATCACGCGGAAACGGCTGGACCAATTTCGCTAATTCTGTTTTGTTTGTGTTTATTAGTGTAAGGAGGAGGTTCTTACGGAAACAAAAAATAAGTAAATTGCGCAGTAAATTGTAAAAAATCAGTAAATTCAACGACTGTTTTAATTTCGCGCGTTTGACAGTTTGCGTCATTGACAGAGCGACGTCTGTCAGGTCAATTAGTCTTATATACAGAAATCGTCAACGGAGATTGAGGTTTTAAAAATAACCCTTCTTTTCAAATATGACAAACCTCTCTAAGATGATTTAAAGTAATAATTTCAGATTTAAGTATTTAATAATCCAATCATAGAACTCACAAAATGGCATCCACGGGTACGTGTTCTGTCTCATTTCTTTAGATACACTTTAATAAAATAGTGTCGGAAATTGATGAGAATTAATACCAAGTTTGAGTTAACTTAAAATTGAACCAATTTCCTGGTCTTTATATTAGTAATGGAGTGATTAATCTATCATGCTAAACCGTCAAATTGAATTAAACGAACCTATTAATTTCAGCACAACGGAACTAGGTTAACATTAACACTTCCAAATGGTTATCTATCAAAACAAACAAGCCCAACTAAATGTTCATATAATAAGAAGACAGACGCCATTACATCAATCTATCCCAAACTGTCAAATTATCCCATTTGAAAATGTACCTTATACTTTTGTAATAAAGTTGAAAAACTACCAAAGAAATTTGACAGATTGGGGTAGCTTGATGTGCTGACCTCTGTACATCAAACACTCGACATGGACCACTTTAATTTTGTTACCCACTTTTCTCGGCCAAGAACTTGTGGAACACGGTACTAATTTTAAAGTAAGTACAGTCACAGTGTAAGATTTTCCCAATTGAACATGAACCTTATTTCAATTGCAATAAAGTTGAAAAAGAATCAAAGAAATCTGACACATTGGGGTAGCTTGATGTGCTGGCCTCTATACCAGCCCATTGAATATCGTTCATTCGCTCTCTGCACAATCAATAACCTATCAAACAACGATATCTTGATTAGTTTGGGAGCCGAAGAGGCGGAACTGCGGAGTGGCCAAGTGCCCAAATATCGGTCAGTGAACGTGGGAACAGTGAGCACGAGGAATGCGCTTGCGTCGCGCTCGCGGTACTTAATTGATTGAGCGAATTAATGCGGAACTTTTTATTGTTTTTGGGTCTGGTGGAAGCGATTGTATGAAGAGCGTGGTTATTGTCAAGGTAAGTAAAGTTGTCGTCTGAGAAATTGTTTCCCATAACCTGAAGGGTCTATGTTTTGCATGCAGTCTTTTCAATGATAATTTATGAGGGTCCTATCAACATTTAGCTTTGTTAGGCTGCGCTGTGCTGTTCTATGCTAAACTGAACTATCTTTTTCCTGTTATGTTACCAGCTTTTATTTTGATTTTGTAGAACCTCAAAGTGAGATGAGCCTACATACTGATGCAAACTATAAATTTTAGTGATCTATAGTCTTATTGAGCATTACGTAACTTTTAACTCTTTCTTTCTTTATTCAAAAACATTGTCCCACACTAGGAATTTCTCCTGTACCTATCGTGGGTACGTTTACATAGATTTAAAATACACTTACACAAACAGCCAGACCCGGAACAACTACCTGTATATATGGTATATGGTATCTGTGTATTTTGTATTTTGTCCGTGCGGGGATCGAACCTGCGACACACAACGCAGCAACCAATAGCTCGGCCACTGCGCCAACCGTGCCGTCAAATTGGACAATTCATGCTACTTCACTGCTTCCATCAAACCTTAACGCCCATCTGCACTTGTCAAGGACAGGCAGCATCCGACCTTACTTAGTACCCTACGTCAACGGTCCCCCATCCAATTACTGTGTGTCGTGGGCGTCGTTTAACTGCCGAGATCTACGCGAGATAACTAGACGATGATCCCTTGTTATTGCGACGGGTATTTCCTCTAAATACCTAGTTAGGCCTTAATTATAAAAACGTTCACCAAATACAATGAATTCTTGGGATGTACGGACTTTTATTGTTTAAAAATGTCGCTTTTAAAGTCGTAGTGACTTCGTTTTGGTAATTGATAGGCATTTTTGTGTGAAAAAGAAGTGAACTTAATTAATGTGTGATTAAATTGGTTATAGCTACATATTTAGGGCATGTCTATATAAAATAATAATAAGGCTTTATTTTATTCCATACATGCCTATTTAATAAAATATAAAAAGAATAATTGTGAACTAGTAAATACATTATTTTTGGTAAAAAAAAAACAAGTTTACATGCATTATAATAATAGTTTCAGTGCAACAATTGGACATTTTATTTTCATAAATTTCTTATTAAAATGATTATAAAATATGTCCTCTATCCATTAGTACATTTTCCATGTATGGACCCCCTTTGCGTAAAAGCCAGGCCTGTCTATACTAATATGATATTTGACGACCTATGTGGCGCAGCGGGCGAAGGTCCGCCTGCGACGCAGGAGGTTGCGGGTTCGATTCCCGCCTTGGGCCAAATGTTTGTACGATCTACAAAGGTTTGTTACGGGTGTTCTGGGTATTTGCTATGTATAATAAAATATATCTATCTATGTAACGTATTGTATTAAGTATATCAGTCATCTAGCACCCATAACACAAGCTCTGCCTAGCTTGGGGCTAGATGATGCTGTGTGGATTGTCCAGCATTATTTATTTATTATTATTATAATATATTAATATTATAAAGAGGTAAAATTTGTATGTAAGTTGGTATGTAGGGGGTCATCTCCGAAACGTTTCACTGTTGGAAAGCTGCATAATTCCTGAGTACTATAGGCTATTATTATTTTCAAAACTACGCCTTGAAGGAGGTGGATGGGATGTTAAAGTTTGAATGGAAAAGTACGAAATCCACGCAGACGAATTCGCGGGCGAAGTGCTGGTAATTTATAATGCACAAAAGGCCTGTTACCTAACAATCTAACAAACCAAGTTAATTAATAGCCTAAGCTAGATAATTTACGGTGGCGATTGTAGAACATTACAACATCGTAAATAAATTATGATTTTCCGTGAAAGTGTTATTAATTATACGTTCGTTAATTTATTATTATGAATGTTATTTACCTACTAACGTGACCTAAGCCCTATGTTATGAAGGATATAGCCGGTTCTTGGCTGCTACACCCTCTATAATATACATCTACAAATACTTCTAAGCCGGTAAATAGTAGGTAACTTTTAATGTCACAATTGCTCACGCAAGTGTCTTCGATAAGTTAGCAATGATGCGATGGCGCATATTTTTAACTCTAGGAGACTTACCATTTTGGCATAGAAATCGAGATCGTACCCAAGTAAGTTTGTCGCGGAAATATTTTTACAACTCTGCTGTCCTTTAATAAGAAGGCCGTTAATCCCAAAAAGTTGTTTCCGAGAAAATGGAAAAAAATGCGGGAATAGTTATTTCTTAAAAACTATAATACTTTGGTTAATGATTGTTGGACACATCAATTGATATGTCTTTCTTGAAAGTTAAGGTTTTTTAACGTATATTAAGCGGAGAAGTATGGACTAGACGCTTTCAAGTGATGGAATCATCATAAATTATGTTACATAACGGCCTACAAAATTTTCATATCTCTGGAACTATTTATGCTGTAAAAATGTTTCATAGACAGAAAGATAGAGAATTTTAAAGTCCGAAGTTGAAACCGAGAGTGCAATGACGTATGCGTTACAAACGACCCACCCACGAAGATATAAATAAAATATGTTAAACATCCATATATTGATATTAATATTATAAATGGGAAAGTGTGTGTGTCTGTTTGATCGTCTTTCACGGCAAACGTACCGAACGGATTTCGATAAAATTTGGCAGAGAGATAGATAGCATCCCGAGGAAAGACATAGGCTACTTTTTATCAGCAAACCACGCAGGAAATGCCGCGTGCGGAACCTGTGCATATTTTTTTGTGAAAAAAACCTTTTTTGTAGTTGACTCGAATCCTCTAAACAGTATACATTTTAAAATATAAAAACGAATATTTAAAGCAACATTTTATTTTCAGTACAGTACCTAATAATTAACATTAATTAGCGTAGATACTAATTTGTTAAAAAAAATGAATAATTTGATTAAATTTAATCTTTATTTATCACATTTTATTTATTTAGGTAGTTAGCAGTTCAGGTATATTAATTACAAAACAGTTTTAGGGATAAGTAATTAAAAATAAAGTCAACTTAAAACTTAAAAAATATTGGACATCTCTGACTAGCATAATAATAGTTATATGTAGCGCACTTTCCTGCACTATGTACCGCGGACATGGTAGCAATGCAATTAAATACACTGCATTGTGAACCTAACTCCGGTGTAATAAGAGCCACTTTTCGAGTAAGTGTGTTGCAAAATGAAATATAAACCTAGATTCAGAGCTAAGAATAAGTAGGTATAGATATCTTAGGTAAGTAAATGTAAAGACGACACGTTGGCGCAGTGGCTGAGCTATAAACTGCAGCGACGCCTGCCGGGGGTTCGATTCCCGCACGGAATAAATTTTCGTGTGGCCCATAGGTAGTTGTTCCGGGCCTGGCAGTTCTTGTATGTGACTTTAAATGTTTGTAAACGCACCCACGACACAGGAGGAATTCCTAGTGTGAGTCTTTACTGAGACAGACTTTAATCATTATCTGCCTAGCCTTTTCCCAACTATGTTGGGGTCGGCTACCAGTCTAACAGGATGCAGCTGAATACCAGTATTTTACATGGAGCGACTGCCTATCTGACCTCCACAACCAAGTTACTGGGCAACACGATACCCCTTGGTAAGACTGGTTGTCAGACTTTCGGGCTTCTGACTACCCGTAACGGCTGTCAAAGATCTACAAATGACAGCCGGGACCAACGGCTTACGTGCTTTCCGAGGCACGGAGGAGTCTCGATACGTTACGAACGGTCACCTTATTATTCTGACATTAGGTATGCTATTTTGTGCGAGCATAAAGTATAGCAATTTCTTTCTTTCTCACCTGTCGTCATCATTGCAGCGCGGTGCCCCAGAGTTGTAGTTGATGTCAGCGCACCAGCGGCAGTGCGACGCCGCAGACAAGCATGCGCCACACTCATCGTGCTCGATGCACACCAGCTTGTTCAGCATTTGTTGCACTAGCGAAACAAAAAAAAAACATAACATTGATGAATAAAATTCTAATAAGTATACAAAATGTTCGAAAAAATATTCCTCCGAAACGGCTGGACCGATTTGTATTTGTAAATTTTGTGTGCATATCGGGTAGGTCTGAAAATCGGCCAACATCTATTTTTAACACCCCTAAAAGAAAAGGGTGGTCCACCCCAAACATTATTTTTTATTTTATGTTTTTCTGGCTTAAAATGGCAAAACTACGTTTGCCGGGTCAGCTAGCGTAATTTTTTTTTTGGAATAACCACGTTGGTTATAACAATGTTGGAAATTTGGATGGGATTTTCGTATGCAACTCTCATTACAAAAAAATGTTTGCAATACGCTTTTTCGCCAACTTTATATAAAAATAGCTGCTGCTGCTGCCAAATGGCATATTTCCATTTTAGAAGCTGTATTAAGCAGATATGCCGCTGAAAAATAGCATGAATAGAAGGCCCGTCCATAGTTATCGCCAGTAATCACACTATAATACACATAATATATACATAATTGCTTTTCATCTACAACTGCATTATTCATTTATTTATTTATTGTTCCACCAACAATTGTTAACACTCGTTTAATGCTTATAGGTAACATGCAAAAATGCAACAATCACTTATCGGTAAATTCCACAACACTTATAAGTGCATCCACTTGGTGGCCTATTCCTTGTTCTCTTTCCGGTTAAGAATAGCTGGCTATCTCCATCTATCTCTCTATCTCTGTCGTGCGCATAAGATTACCGGATTTACCTATTAAATGGTAGGTAATACCTAATTATATTAGTCATGTTTACAGCGAATTCAAGTAAAATTACGTAACCGATGGGCGTAAACCTATCAGCGAGTACGAGTGGGTATCTACGTTATATTTATTTTAATAATATCTTTGTTATATGGGTAATTGTACACCGTGGTTAATAGGCACAAGGTGAGTACCTACTTTTCGTTTTTCCGTACATCTTAGAATAATTTCGAGAAGTTTCCTTTTTTTCCATGACTACGTTATTATTTTAACAAACGAAGAGTTAATGTTGAGTACCTACCGACTTAATCTAATTATTTCATTCGCTAACTTCTCAAAACGACACGGTTGGCGCAGTGTAACCACCGCGCCAACCGTGTCGTCAAATTTGGCCATCGGCTGCTGCGCCGCGTGTTGTGGGTTCGATCCCCACACGGAACAAATATTTGTATGACCTACAGGTAATTGTTCTGGGTCTGGCTGTTTGTGTATGTGAGTTTCAATGCTTGTTAATGAACCCACGATACAGGAGAAATTCCTAGCGTGGGGCAACGTTTTTTAAAGAAAAAAAAAAAGGAAAAAAAAATAAAACCTACCTAAGTACGAGTATCGTTGCCAGGCGTCCGGATAAAGCCGGACATAGGTAGGCTTTTTGATAGTGTGTTCGGCCAAAGTAAACGGTGTCCGGCTTGTACGGCTTTTGTAAGACTAAGCTTAGCATAATTAGACCGATGTTTCTCTACTGCCCAACAGGATAAGACAGATATTTCGTTTTTATAAGTACAAAAACTATACGAACACAATTTTTTTTGTCGATCCTATAAATACTGAGACAAAATCCTCAATAATGTAGGGTGTCCGGCCTTTCTACCCAAATGTCCGGCCAAACTAGCTGGTCTGTCCGGCTATTAGATTTGACGACCTGGCAACCCTAAGTACGA
This sequence comes from Phlogophora meticulosa, assembly GCA_905147745.2. NCBI lineage: Eukaryota > Metazoa > Arthropoda > Insecta > Lepidoptera > Noctuidae > Phlogophora > Phlogophora meticulosa. The sequence continues at coordinate 6,247,177 of LR990535.1, read as the reverse complement.
GTATATGACAAAATCTCTTCTCTAGACTACATTCCGAAAACAAAAGAAAAAACAGGTACATCCAATTCATTCCAATGTTAAAAGAAACTAAAAAGGAATAGCATATCTTAAGAAGCACTTGACAGACAGAATAGGGCGACGAACAAGTTAAAATAGACCACCAAAATCGGTGGTCTTAGAAGCGCGCTAGGCGTTGACATAATTTATGTGGGCGTAGAGTAGATTACGGACGAATCGGGACACCACAAGGCAAGAGATTTAGAAGATTCATTTCGAGGTATTTGTTACGGCCGATACGGTATACGCAAAATAAGGCAGCTGTTTTTATTTTTTTGAGAAACGCAAGCTTAGCTTTCATTTGTTTGTTTAATATATTGTTACATCATCAAGGCTCGACCTTATCCCAACAATGCTGCAATGTTGGGGTCGGCTTCCAGTCTAGCCTGAACATCCAGTTCTACATGGATCGACTGCCTATCTGATCTCCATCGCCTAATAACTAAGTAATACGACACCTTGTTGTCAGATTTTCGGGCTTCTGACTAGTTGTAACGGCTGTCAAAGATCAACATTTAGCCGGCACCATTGTTTAACATGCTTTTCGAGGATCCGTTCCTCGATAAGCGATGGGGTCTCGATATGTAATGGAAGGTCACACATCTAGGGTAGCCATCGATAGGCATAGTTTAATATTCGATCAACTGGTGCGGCTATTATTGATACATTATATTGTTTGTAACCTTACAATTAATCTTCTCATATTTTCAATACCAGAGGGATCGCTCGTAGGTATAATATCTTTATGTGTGTATGTACGTGTGTTAATGTGTGTGTGTGCTCTTTATATCTTTCATTCCTCTTCGTTTTCTTTCTTGTTTCTTCTTTTATAATATTTGGACTCTAAACAAAACCATGACCTCTGAGTTTGCTTCAGCATTTCTTCTCGGAGATGAGTCAATGGGAAGGAAAAGCCGGCGCCATCTACTTCTTTAAATATTGACCGTACATTGCCGTTTCAAAGTGTCTGGATAGTAAAATCAATGTCATGTTATTTTACTATGCTTCTAGTAGTGTGGTCTACCATTTCAGAGCACAAGTTTCGTTTAAGGCACTACACCGTACGGGCCAAGGCCGAGCCTTCTGCTGTCTCTTTTCTAAGTGAGCCGAGATAATCTTACAAATACGGCACAATTGCCAGCACGTGTCCGTAGAGTTAACAGACCGATACTATCCGAAATAGATACTTAAATGTACGTACAACAACCGGACTGTGCGACAATGTGTAATCAATTCTGTTGATTACACTTTACTTTTACTGTTAGTTTTTTGTTTGATTGATTGTTGTAAGTATGGCCTGGTATTTTTCAACCGTGTTTCGTCATTGTGTTTGTTTAACTCCGCTACTGAAAATGGGCCTTGTTACTTATGATCGCTATTCCAATCACTAAACTGGTGATTAGTACGAGTTTCTAATGTAAGAGGACGCACTGCCGGGCTGACCTTGTTGCCTAAAAGGAGCCAGTTAAGTAAGAATATAATAGAATAGAACTATCTTTATTGTGCACCATGAAAGCTTACAAGTAATGACTTTAAGAGCTACATAGGGTGTTAGGTACAATGGTATTATCGCTAAAAGCGACCTTTTACAGACAACCTAACCTGACTACCTAGGCAAGGTAATATAGTGATTCTGTATTCCGAAATATTTCATTTTATTATAAGGAAACAAGGTAATAAATTAATAAATAAATAATAAATTTATTTGCTCCAGTTTATTATGTTAATTTTACAACAATGTGGTCACATGCCTGTTATTGCCCACTTGTTTTTTTTTTTACAACATAATGTGTGGTAATATTCCAATGTCAATGTTATTCTTGTGTTAATAAATGTGGCATAATAATTTTAAGAGGAAGGAAATCAACGTGTAAGAGCTTTGGCACCTCTTAGGTACATAGTACCTACTTTTAGGTACATCAATCAAACTAATTATTCCTTTTTTTATTTTATTACAATTTTTCATAATAATCTAAAATGAAACTCCAATAAACTCGACGTACAAAAATAAAGCTTATCGTTTTTGAAACGCAAGTGAGATTCACTTCAGTGTGGTCTCTAATTAATTACGACATTTTTTTCTTTTTATTTCTTTCTTTTTTTAAAAAAAAGGTTGGCTCTCACTAGGAATTTCTCATGTGTCGTGGGTGCGTTTACAAACATTTAAAGTCACACACGAACAGCCAGACCCCGAACAACTACATATGTTCCGTGCGGGAATCGAACCCAGGACTCGTGACGCAGCAGATTGCTCAGCCATTGTACCAACCGTGCCGTCAATTACGAGATCGACTATACGTAGCGGTAAAACACAGACTGCAACGATTTTTCATGGCCAGCATGGCCCGTGGTGCTGGTATACCACCTAATAGATGCACTACACACAGATTAAGAAAGAGGCAAAATATGTTAGATCGACGGATGGAGCATGTGGTGCCTAAATCTGTGAAATACTAACACAAATGTTAAGTGGCCAGAGATTGCATCATAAATTGAATAGTAGATACCAACTACTTCCTAAGTAAGTCGTAAGTGGTGAGGTTTTTAATAGCCGATCTAAGTTCCAGTTTACGACTTCCCATTGCATCGCGTTAGCGTTGCTACTTGCCAAATCTTTCGTATCACTTCCATGGTGGTTAAATCGCCATTTTTTATGCTAGCCACATAAGTAAGTAGCTCGCACACAGACATCGCGGTCTAACGTCTAAACTTAATAAAAAAATAGTCCCCAAAGCGCCCGCACTTTACCACTTCCTAGGGTTTTTTTCTGGGTTGAAGTGGCGCAACAAACTCCCCAGCAACATCTCCCAATCTTCAACCATTCAGCGTCACAGGGAGCAAAACATCTTTCAATCAGCTTCCTATACTAATTCCATGACCAATTGACCATTGCCGCCTGACGAGTAACGAGGCTCCCCACTGCAGGTCATAGTCTTGGCTATAGCCCATTTTGACCGTAACAACTATCGATATAAGGTCGCTCATTGAGTCCACCTCCCACTTGCCGATAATCTCACCCACAAACATATCGGTGATCTCACCGCTAGTCGTGCTGTCTCCGCATGATATTAATTGTCCGAGCGTGTACGAAATTACTTTTAAAAGCTAGTTTTTTTTCATCTAAACTCGCACAACTAGGAATGGACGAATATTGTGTTACTCAAGGATATGAACGAGTTTTCCTATATTAGGTAATAACTGGGTCAAATAAACTTAATCAACCGCCTGCCCTTATCCCAATTGATTTTGGGTCGGCGCAGCATGTCGTCTTCTGCCATACATCCCTATTTACCGTCATCTCAATATACACCTCCTATATATAGGCATATCACCTTTCACACAATCCGTCCATTAATTCCTTGATATTATATAGGAAGACCGAGGAATCAATGGACGCATCGAACGTCGTCGTCAAAATAAACTTAATTTTTTAATATTATTGGTATGTTGCCATCGATCCTAGAAGATATGGAAAAGTAGGTTAACTTCCTAGGATATCTTCGTTCACGTCCATAAAATCATAGTCAAAACAGTGGTGCTAATTTCCACTCAGTAATAACGTCTGCACTTAAACTAAAAACGAGCATATTACAACACAGCACAGTATTATTTCGGCTGAACAGCGTACGTGTTTTTTTTGTTCAACGCTATGTTGTATCGCAACAAGTCGTGAACTCGGAAAACGCATACCGAGGTTGCAACTCGAAATAAAACTGTCAATCCTATTCCGCTTTTCTATTTTCGAAAACGAATGTCCGTAACAGGTGTGTTCCTGCCTTGCGTCTGTTTCGGCTATTTTAGTAAACGTATGAGCATAAAATAAATCTCTCCGTTTGAAGTTACATTTATGTCCGTGTTGAGATAACGAATTAGTTTTTATTTTGTTTTTAATCTCTCAGCTACGCCATAATAACATTTAATAATGAATAGTTTTAGACTTCCGTCGTGTTTGTAGATAATTGTAATATCCTTTCATGATTAGTGTTGAAACATAGTTGTTTATTTTCATCCTGAAATATAAAACTTCAACTTTGGAAACTACAGAGCAGAGGCGTAACTATATTATTTGGGGCCTGTGGCAATTTCTTTTGATGGGGCCCTAATTAATAAATTCTTAAATGGATTTTAAGCTTTAAAAAATGATATATTCTTTATTAAGTAAAATATGATATAATGCTCGTATAACTCAGGTGCAATGTTAAAATTTCATTTCTGCGCTTGCGGCCTTTTGGGCCGGGGCCCTCCTGGGTCGGGGGCCCGTGGCATTAAGCCAGCCCGGCCACCCTATAGTTACGCCACTGCTACAGAGTCATTTAATAATGTGGGTAATCATAAATATGGTACCTGCCAATGATATAATAAGTAATACCAGCCTGTTATGCTCCCACTGCTGAGCAAAAGCGTCTTCTCATATGGAGAAGGCACGAGGATTAATCCCTACGCTTGCTCAAGGCGTGCTGGCGATTTCAGACTTATATTAATTGTAAGTCCGAGTTTCCTCATGATGTTTTACTTCACGGATGTCAGTGGTGTATAAATAAACTTGGAAAGTATAGGTTAGTATAGGAATCGAAAAAGTCACAGTGGTACTTGCCCGGGTTTGAACCCACAACCTCGTGCATTGGAGGCGAGGGCTTATCCCAACATAGAAGTAATATTTACTTAAATATCATAGATACCATTTGTTCCTATTCCTATGTCAGAGATAACTTAGTGATTTTATTACGAGTACATGAGCTGAGTTTGAATTTTAAGTAGCATTCATGAGTTACTGTGGCACTCATTTTGAAATACATAATATAAATACCTACTTAGGATCATTTTTACGTTTGAGTTAATCTCATTTGTTCATAAACTACAGCACAACTTTGAGGTTACAAAGCAGTAGAAAGTTTCTATTTTTCTTTCTACTCAACAATTTGATGTAGAGTCGCAGGGCACGCCCCCTATCACTGGAAGGTCATACTGAGATGGGCGAGCATAATAGGGACCTTAACCTCTGCTTATACGCTTCTCAACATAGACCTACACGACCACAAACCTACATTTTTACACTAGCCTATTAAAACTACTACCATCCTGATAACCTACTGCTGAGGCTGACATAGAAACGTTTAAATGTAATCCATTTCCATTCAAGTGTGTTTAAGAATGTCTTATCATAACCTTCATACCGTGTGGTAATCACATAGTAAACATTGTAAGAACTAGTTTACTGAAGTATTAGAGGATTCATGAATTACCTAGGTATCTATACAAAGTTATAAGTTGTACTTATACTCGACTGTACCTACCCTAAGTACGAGACTGTTAGTCATATGCGTACATACATGAGCAAATACATATCTACTTACCCATACAACAATAGTCTTCATTATCTGCGAGAAAAACATGAAAAATGTATGAAAAACTCACCTTGACCGTTTCCATGTTCGAAATTCACGAACAATAAACATGAAAAAACAAACACTGAAATCCCGTACATGATCAAATGTTCAGCAACAAATCACATCTGGATCGAACTCTTGGCGCGTGTGTATCGAATGGCGGCGTGCGATCGGATTCGCGATGAGTAACTGATACGAGTTGATAAGGTGATAAGGATAAGGCGCGGGCGGCGAGCACCGGCGCGCCGGTTCGCGCCTCACGTCTATGCCGCTCGACATCTGCCGCGCCTCTAACAGACAACACTCCGTAACTTCGTAGTTTCGCTTCACGGTGTCGATAAGCGACAGCTTACTACTTACTAGACTACGAGTAACTTCTGTCGTAGTTACTCGTTGTCTCGTAGTACGCTGCTACGCTCGCCGAATTACGCCAATTGATGTTTGATTCCCGATAAGATAAGATGTGAGGCTGGTGGTATTAGAAACTGCTAAAAGGTGAGCCTTGTATGGTGGTTCTGGTTGTCGACGTCGTGTTTTGCTTTCCGCTTTTACCGCGGAGAGCGTTATTTAGTGGGCGATGCATGTTGTGGGACTTACCCTCATGGCGTGACTGACACTGGCAGTGACTGCAGTTCTGTTTTTTAATAGACTCCAAAAAAGGAGGAGGTTCTCAATCCGACGGTGTTTTTTTTTTAGTAATTAAAATTCCTGAATATAAAGTTATTTACTTTATATTCAGGAATTTTAATCAGGCTAAGTTAGAAGAAGAAAGTAATAATTAAGTATATTTGACATATTTTTCTATTGATCACGTCATTCATCCTTGGTCTACTTAAAACTTACCTGTCATAACATAAGGGTCGATGTTCGGTTAATCTTACGGTTCCGTTCTTTCAATATGTTTGTAGACAAAAGGGGTTAAAGATAAAGGGCTCCATCTACGTACGGCTCGCTCAAAGAGAAAGAAGCTGCATCTTGCTCAAACATAGCGCAATGTGTCTTTGTTGACATGGTTCTTGGCAAATTCTCCAGCAGTGACTGATAAATATTCGATGTACAAACTTCACATTTGCACATAGATCTACTCTTGTCTATACTTGTCTATTATTTAGAACTTATGTGACTCAAGGTGAGCTCAAACTGTTACCTGTTGACACACTCTCTCCATTACACATTAAACATCACATTCTTAAATAAGAAAAAGATGAAAATAAAATAAGAAACTTTCAACTATCAAGAAGGACCTATCGATGTGGTGACGCTTGGGAGAGGCCTATGTCCAGCAGTGGATGTCTTTCGGCTGAAATGATGATGATTTATCAATTCTTAATACGTTTGTGCATCCGTATTATTACGGATCTGACCAGAGTTATGATCACACTTTTGTAACCCCAAAACGTGTCAAATAATATCTGTTTTACGATACAGAAAGTGCAGTCGACATACTCGTAAAACCGAACATATGTACTGTCACGGATTAATAGCAAGCAAGCCCATTAAAAAGGTAGTAAAATCAGTGTCCTTCACCTCGGAGCCATTCTGTTGTCCTGCCTAATTACTAATTATGGACACCGAGGTGGTTCGCAAGATACACGGCTGCGAGTCACGCACTGGGCCACTCCTATGCTACTCTAAACTGTGCCGCACCACCATGTCAAGTTGACCCGCCTCGATCCCCTTATCGGTGCGTGAAATAGGCTCGATATGTGAAACCTCCTAAGATTACAGAGATCTTCGGAGACTGGTATGCAAATGTGGGTGTACATTCGAGGCCAAAATAACAAACCTAAGAGTTCGTTCACAGGCTTTGTGATCATTGACGTGATACAAATGGTCTGTAGGCGGCAAGCAGTCTGTCTGTACCTACATATGACGGTGCAAATAAATGTCATCATACCAAATGGAGCCGTGTGGAAAACTGCGCAACCTTAACGAGCTATTCTTAATATGAGAGGTTGCATCACGCGACTGGCTGCCACTTGTTGCTTTGTTTATAAATCATAATACCGTTTGATTTTCGTGAGCAGTCACTATCTAAGTTACGCTTGAAGTAACACCTCTTCACACACAAGTCATGCCTCGTCTAATAAAGACTGATATCTCGCTGCAGTAAAATGCCATGATTGTTTACTCATTTCTTTGTTATCTTTCACCCAGAGTTAGGTAACTTTGTTAACTTCATCTGCACTGATATTATAAATGCGAAAGAAACTTTGTTTGTTTATCTTTGCACATCTATGTAGATTGTTGATCGGATCGTAATGGAAATTGGTATGCAGACAGTTTGATTGCCTGGGAAGGACATAGGATAGTTTTTAATATGTTACTTTGTTTGCTTCCGCGATAAACGACATTCAAATGCTTATCTCAAATAAAGTGTAAATATACAATGATTTACGTGATCTCATGACAATCTCAGGACAATAAGAAAGGATTTAATTTTCTCAAAATGATTAGTAGATCCTCAAAGGCTATTGACGATGCACAGCTTAGAATGCATCATAGGCCCAGTAAGTATATATTATAATTTTATTGAATTATTGCTCTTGGTCTACATGCCGGTGACGGTGGCTTTCACTAACGAATACCACTAGAAATCATATTTGACTTCGTTTATAAAAGTTCTGTCATTGACTGTAAAAGTTTATCCAAATGATTTACGTGTATCGTAAGTGGGTTCCACCGGCCGGAGTGTCACAAGATGGAGTGCCCCTAACTAGTTAAGTGACTAACTGCAGTTAGCGGCCAATATACCTACATGTTAGGTAGGTACAGACGCCAGCACATCAAGCTAAGCCAAACAGTAAACTTTTCCCAAATGAACAGGAACCTTATTGATTTGGAATAAAGTTGAAAAACTATCAAAGGCTATTGACAGATTGGGGTAGCTTGATGTGTTGGCCCCTGTAGGCCTGGCAGTTTCTCAATCCACCAAACGTTTCCTTTGTTTACATTTCGTTTTATCGATTGTTTACATAAATGATTGGAGCACGCCTATACATTTACAAGTTCACACTTAACAAGACAACTTGGCGTACGTTCGCTTCCTCACCTATTCGGACGTTTTGTCTGCGTATATTTGTTTACTAACGAATTGGTCTTCAACCATCAGTCGGATACGATTTAGGGTCAATATCATAATACTCTTTTTGCGGACTAACGGACAATCAACATAAGAAAATAACATAGTTACAATGTACCTAACATTTTTATTGAGAAACACTTTCCGTGTTCAAAAGGATACAAGTAAATAAGGCAAGCCTCTTACATTTTCACTTTTTTTTTGCTTTTGTTTTTGGTACTGGTGAAACCGAACTAGGCTTTCTAGAAGTCGAGCCATCGGGAGGAGCTGAGGCACCTGGTATAGTTGGGGTGTTCGAAACATTCTTATGACGTCGTTTTATCCTGGTCTGAGTCGTGTCCAGCAGCTCATAGAAGTGATTGACGGGTTCCATCCACCCGAACCCGTGCTCAGCCTTTCCCAACCACGTATGTCCATTAGGGTCTGTCAAAACCAGGTTACCTACTGGGCAGTTGTCAGCAAAGTCCCCAGTCAGTTCGCTCCCATCCGGATAAGTGTATTTACCCTTGCCCGTGTAACCCCAATTATGTATTATTCCTTCGAACTTTGCGCCATCGATGAATGATACGATAGTTTCACCAGAGCTGACGAGTTTGTCTGCTTCCCAGTGTCCTACGTAGGTGTCGCCTTCAGCCGTTGTGTACACGCCTTGCCCTAAAATGATAAAGTTAAATATATTATAATATACATAAATAAATAAATCCCTGTTTCCGACTTTATATTTATAAAGTGAAATTCCAGGTTCCCTAACGATATTTACCTTCACAGATGTGATCTGATCAGAACATTATAATGAACGAAGTTATAATGCCTACCATTAAAAGAACTCCTATAACATAAGAAGACAATAGTAGGTACATACGTACAAAGACCAGTACAAACGTAACAGTCACAGTAAGTACGTAATTAGAGCGTACGTAACGCTCGCCTGAGCACGACATCCAATGGATTACGATACGGTCCATTAGACGTCCCTCGATATGTCAAAAATATTCAGCTTCCTACGTCTTTTACAAGACAATACTCAGTTTTGTCTCGCAAATGTTATATTGAGTGAAGTGTGCGCAGTTACTTGCAAGAATTTAAGTTTTGCATATTACACACTAGACCGCCAGTCGGGAGAATGCATTGAATTGCAACTTGCAGTTATTTATGGTAATTTAGTCATGGGGGAGACTAGAGAGGCTTACTTACGGTGGTGTAAATTATTGACATAACGTAACATCACACCTGTGAGCCCCCATGGAGGAAGCAGTGTCCCTTACCCACTTTTCTAATAGGGCATGAACGGTGGGCATGAACAGCCGGGCGTAAATTCATAGGTACTAAAAGTTCAAAATAAACAATGTTTACCGTCTACAATATCTAATAAATTATAAACGCGCGGTACCTACTGCGCGGCACAACGCGTCGTTTCGCGCCCGTTGTCATTCAAAGCGCAAGATCTTGCACCGCGTTGATCTTCCGCGCTTTCAGACGGATAAACGAATAGATCGATGAAATTGAAAAAATAATCGTATTTGGAAACTCAGCTCTAAGGAAAATCTTCAATAAAAAAAACCGGTAAGTGCATATTGAATCACGCACACAGAAGGGATCCGTAGCCAGAATTAATACGAGTTTTTACGCATGTGCAGTATTCATTTTATCGATTGCACAAATAGGTTTGGAAACATCTCGCCTCTGTTCCCCGAAGAGTTGGGCAGAGGTGCACCTATAGTAACACCCACATTTCGCCAGTTATGTTTAAGTTATGTCTACTGATTTGTTAATGTTAATGTTCTGCGTGTTTATCGGTTTAAAATTATTTTGTGTTTTAGTGTAATTATTTTATTTTAATATGTTGATTATCTTTTATAATAATGACTGACATATGAAGGAGTGTATACCTTTAAGGTAGATTTTTGAGGAACTTATAATTATTTATTTTTAAGATCTCATATACAATGTACCAAAAATCACACCAATAAATGAATTTTGAATTCTGAGCGCGATGTTCTGGGTTCGATTCCCGAGTCGAGTATAGTATTATTGGGTTTTTTCTTCTGAAAATTTTCAGTAGCAGCCTAGAATCTGGATTTGTGCCCGGTTGATGGCAATAGGCTCGCCCCCTAGTACATGGGACTTAAACATAACTGGCGAAATGTGGGTGTAGGTAAGTCCAATATGTTCACCTCTGCTAACCTAACCTAACTCTTTTGGCAATTACAGGCGTGATGTTAAGTGTTAAATTTAGAATCGTACCATGCATTTTAACAGAGTGGTCCTTCTTCTTCGCTTCGAACTCCCCGTCGTATGTATCCCCGGTGGTGTGTTTGAAGAACCCCTGGTCATGTATCACGGGTATCTCTTTCGCCGCTTGCGACTTTTTTCCTTCCGTAGGTTCAGCTTCCGACACCACCGCTGTCTTAGACGTAGGAGAAGGCACACCCTTTTGACTCTTTACAGATCGCGATGTGTCCGTCATTTTTTACCTATAAGAACTATGTTAATTTATTTTTATTAAAAATAAAAGGTATCATAAAAATATTATGACTTTTCTAGCTCTATATAGCCATGATGGCCCAGTGGTTTAGGCCTCGCCTCTTGTGCACGATGTTGTGGGTTCAAACCTGGACAAGTACCAATGTGAGTTTTTCAATTCATGTACTTTCTAAGTTTATCTTGGACATTACTGACATCGGTGAAGGAAAACATCGTGGGGAAACCTGGACTTATATAATTAATAAAGTCTGAAATCGCCAACCCGTCTTGAGCAAGCGTGGTGATTAATGCTCGTGCCTTCTCTGTATGAGAAGAGGCCTTTGCCCAGCAGTAGGACATTAATAGGCTGGCACTACTACTACTAATTTATTTTTCTTAAAAATAAAAGGTATCATAAAAATATTATGACTTTTCTAGCTGTATGTTGCAGTTGATGGTCATTTTCAGATTTAATGTCACTGATTGTTTGAAAACTCAGCTTGTTTTTAATTTTTTTGATATGTTTTTTTGACTAGCAAACATTTCGAAGCACACATTACGGCGCATCCGAATTCTGATTTATTTTGACGTCACTATTAACCAAGACACTTTGGTTTCTAAGACAAACCCAACGATACCTTAAAATATAGAAATTTGTCCAGCTCTGTTTCGATGATACGAGAATAGCTTTGCTATTAAGAATATTTCAATTTACGAGGCCGACTATAGGTACCTAGTTGTAGATTGTATTTATGTATGCTCAGATGGTTTGGTCACGTTCAGAGGATGAAAAGTCGACTAACAAAAGGTAATTTTAAGGCAGATGTTAGCAAAAACGCCAGAAGGGGACGCCTTAGACTCTAAGGCGTCCCATTCCGTAAGTCCCTCTAAAGCTAAAAGGGACTTACACTGACCTTATTGGTGATGTTCTTCAAAAGGGTCAGGTACGTAGTACTCGGAACCAGTGGTGTCCATGTATGACCAGATGTATGAACGTAAACGATATAATAGGAATAGGAACGAAGGAAAGTAGCAGGTGGCGTTCTGTAGTTTCTGTCTACTTGTATAGGAATAAGGCGTGAGTTTTTGTATGCCAATGTTTTCAATAACGATTCTTTTTTAATTCCTACCTGGTTAGGTAGGAATTAAAAAAGAATCGTTCTAATTCTCTGGTTCTAATCGAGATACTTTACAAAAATGGGTGTTGGTGGTTACCAACACCCATTTTTGTAAAGTATCTCAATTAGAAGTGCATATTTACCACCAAAAAAATACAATCTTTTTATTCAATCGATGAGTGCCATAAAAATCCTTTTATATTATCACGATGAAAACATTGACTACTACTACTCTACATATTGTAGTTAATATAGGTAGAAACTTATAATGATGAAAATTCCACTATGCCAGTCACTCCGTCCCATCATCTACACAGCTCTTCGCGCAACAAAGAACACTGGTACCTATGTAATATACCAAGACGCATTCCCATATTAAATTCTATTGTCTATTGTTACGGTAATTGTGACTAATTTTACACCGTGAATAAACTTACTTTACATAAGAAGTAGATACCTATAGGTAGGTTTTTGACCGCGTATATCCGGAAGAAATTACTATACAGCCTTTGACTTTAGGCGGCAAGGTGCGTCACCATACTATGTATGCGTGTGTACACATGATAGAGAAAATAGGATAAAACATACTTACATCGCCCGGTTGGTAATGAGAATGGTTCGGAAACGACTACATTAGTATCGTAGTCGTTAAAAAACATTGAAAGGGCAATAAAAAACTACAAAGGGACCTACCTATCTTACTACAGCAGTAACGTAGCAGTCTAATCTTTCAAAAATAAAGCCCTAACGTGACCTAATTAAGTACAATCGTACACGTCATGTGCAGAGTAGGGCAATGTGTTCAAAAGTGACAAGAGTAATTACGAAGTCGAGTGGTCGTCTATACCTTGTCGAATAAACCGAACCGAGGAAGTATGTATGAACCTATGGTCTAAGAAGTTAGATAGATTACTTATCTACCTAATATTGTTCCTATGGTTCCGTACCAAAATATTTAAACAACGAACCTTTATTTTGTGACTTCATCTATCTGTCTGTCTGTCTGTTACAAACAATTGCTTATTTCAAAAACTACAATTTAAACAATGCATGTCCGCTTATAATTGTACACATGTTCAGAGTAGGCACGAAAGACATAGTCAAACGAAACAAAACATGAAACTAATCTTGTGACTGTGGCTACCTGTAAGAGCCATGTACTGTGATATCCGCAGCCAACAAGTAGGTATCAGTCCATAATATTGATGTATTTGGAGTACCAGTCAACAAGGTACGGACAGCCCTAGCTACCTATGGCTAGGGCTGTCCACAAAGGATGTGCAAAACACTTTTTTTAAACCCTAAAGTAGATACATAAAAAGATGATGTGTTAGAAAACACAATACAACGTGTTTTTTCTTGAGCTTTCCATGGATTTATTTATTTGTACATAACTTACAGGCTAATATCATAATAGTAACAATGACTTATAACTACTTTGCTATTTATAAGCCTCCACAGATACGTACAAAATTCAATTAAGCAATAGCAACACATTGGCTGGTTTGGTGGATCCATAAGCTCCGTCTTTTTTCCCATGGGAGTACAGAAGCCCACAATCCTTGCATACTCCTTTTGCTTCTAAAGACATTGTGTTTACTAAGAATATGACCTTTCTGAATAACATCACCAATAACGTCAGTTAATACCCTTATAGGGAGCCTACTCCCAGCGTTTCCACTTACGCCTTTCATTCATCTTGTGAACGTGGCCAAAACTATCTAAGCATTCTTATTAATCAATTAATTTTAAAATAATTTCATACAACAACACAACTTTTCATAGCGTATTCTTACCTTAGTACAGCTAGTTTTAATTAATAATAATTTTCAGGTGACAGTTTGACAGGTGCTGTCTCATTTGATTATGTCACCTCGCGTGTCCAGTTTTTGCACGTGTATTGCCGGCCATGACCCTAATGAGTGTAACGAGACTACTTCATATTAGGGTCTAAATTACCATAAAACTATATTTCTATTTGGTGTGTCGAGGCCATGGTTTAACTATAGGTTATCGTCTTATAGTTTACGTATCTAGGTCATAAAAATTTCTCGACGTCTGATCGACACTTCGCTTGACCAGAGGGCTGGCTCATTCTTTGCCCAAAGAATTAGTATTGCCATCCAACGAGGCAATGCTGCCAGTCTTTTGGGCACGTTTCCAGATGACAGCGATGCGGAGGAATACTTTGACGCCTGAGTGTCCTTGTCGGCTTTTTTTTGTTTTTTTTTTTGTTTTTGTAAATATGTATATACCTAGTTAGTTTTATAGTATAATTGTATATATGTGAATATCTAAAAACGAAATAAAAATAAAAGGTCATTTTTAAATCATAAGTACTCAGTATTTAACTTTGGATATTTTTTCGCGATATAAAATATATTACGAATCGATATATCGATGTCAAAATAACGAGAAGCGAAAACTTATTAAAGTTGCACTCGAGATCGAGAGATTTTACATACGGGTTTTCACGGCCATTTCGGGAAGGTTCAAAGTATGACCTTTAACAGACGCCAGCACATCAAGATACCCCAAACTGTCAAATTATCCCAATTGAACACGAACCTTATTTCTTTTGCAAAGTTGAAAAACTATCAAATAAATTTGTCAAATTGAGGTAGCTTGATGCTGGAGTGCTGGCCTCTGTACATCCAAAATTAACCATGGTATCGTTTTGAACCATTATGAATTTTGTCTGTGCGGGAACAGAATAGTAAGTTGCCACTAAAAGCCATTAAAGATTATTAGCCAACCAAGAACTATTTTTCTTGCTTATTCTAACGCAACTTTGGGTAATGGTGTAAAATCTCTAAAACATAGTCGGCATCGACAAAGCTCAATTACTATCGAAGAATTTAATAAGCTCTGCTTGTAATTGATGATTGTTGTTGTTTCATGAAACACGATTTTCCAAAAGACTTTACCTAATTTTTTACTTCACTGGTGCTGGTGTTGCGTTTCAGTTCGGAACGGTGTGCGTGCAGACTTTGCAAGTCTCTGTCTGACACAATGCTAGGAGGGACAGCGTGCTTTCTGGCCATGCCCACGTGTCCCACAAGTGAGTTCGAGCCCACGCCTAGTTCAACCTTAAAAATAATATTTTGACATAATCATGTCGAAAAAAATCGCTAGTTGATTTCCGTTGAAAAAGTGCATCACTAGGTTTGTCTATAAAATATATGTAGATGTATGGATATACGTTTTTACATTGGGTGAAAGCTATACACTATACATTTTACTGTTTAAAAACACAACCGAAAAAAACATAAAAATGAGGGAAAGAAATCTAGAATGAAGTATTTACTGTATTTACATATTATCAGTTTGTGCGTCGGTGTCTCTACCACCCTGAATATCGATACTTTAGAGACTTCCGACGTCCTTAATTGGGCTTGCAGGGCATAAGTCTCAACCATCCTGTATATAGATACTTTTGTGACTGCCGATGTCTCTACTTGGGTTTGCAGGTGTCTCTACCAACCTGTATATCGATACTTTTGAGACTTCCGACGTCCTTAATTGGGCTTGCAGGGCATAAGTCTCTACCACCCTGTATATCGATACTTTTGAGACTTCCGACGTCCTTAATTGGACTTGCAGGGCATAAGTCTCTACCACCCTGTACATCGATACTTTTGAGACTTCCGACGTCTCTACTTGGGTTTGCAGGACAGAAGTCTCTACCATCCTGTATATAGATACTTTTGAGACTTCCGACGTCCTTAATTGGGCTTGCAGGGCATAAGTCTCTACCACCCTGTACATCGATACTTTTGAGACTTCCGACGTCTCTACTTGGGTTTGCAGGACAGAAGTCTCTACCACCCTGTATATAGATACTTTTGAGACTTCCGACGTCCTTAATTGGGCTTGCAGGGCATAAGTCTCAACCACCCTGTACATCGATACTTTTGAGACTTCCGACGTCTCTACTTGGGTTTGCAGGACATAAGTCTCTACCACCCTGTATATAGATACTTTTGAGACTTCCGACGTCCTTAATTGGGCTTGCAGGACATAAGTCTCTACCACCCTGTATATAGATACTTTTGAGACTTCCGACGTCCTTAATTGGGCTTGCAGGACATAAGTCTCTACCACCCTGTATATAGATACTTTTGAGACTTCCGACGTCCTTAATTGGGCTTGCAGGACAGAAGTCTCTACCATCCTGTTTATAGATACTTTTGAGACTTCCGACGTCTCTACTTGGGTTTGCAGGGTAACTTAGGGTCTCCTCCTAAGTACATATTATGTAATTATGGCGTTTCGGGCTCTGGGCCATCTGTCCTCAACGCTCAAGAATTCTTAGATTGCTAGCAAACATTTGCATTGCCCTCAATGTCCCAATCTGATGTAGAAAAACAGAGAGCCCTGACACCAAGTATTATAATCACCAGTAAACCTTACTAGAACTGTGTAGATTTGCCACGCTTTTACCTTTGTATGAAACTAACTTACTGATATGATGATGTTTTTACAGTTCAGGAAATCTTAAGGACTAAGACAATAAAACAAAGTCTAAATGTAAAATATGTATTATATTCCACTAACTTTCATAAAATCATCTGCATTTTCAAATGTAATAAACAGGCGCTAACAAAAGATCACATAAGCCCACTTTTGCGTCAAATATACATGCATATATACCAGTATACGTCGTATTTGTGGATGAAATAATATCTCATAATAATTTCAATTAAGGCACAAAAATATTAAAAACAAAATGTTGATAGATCTTTGCTCCAATCGCTACTAATAAAAACTTGATTAGAATTTTAGAAAATAAATATCTATACAAAAATACGAATGGTATATTCGATAAAAAAAAATGTAAACGTAATCCCGCATTAGGCAGGTGTATATTCTTCAATAAGTGCGTGATTTCCCTATAAGAACATTTACAATATTACAAATAGGGATGGAGCTTCTGATATTTAAATTGTACGATTACCATTCCTTACAAAACTAAATAAATAATCACTTATTTTGGTAAAAACCGCGCTTCCTTCGATTAATTCGCGTTCTCGCTAAATCTACGTTCTTCTATACATAGCCTATCTGAACGTACGAGACAGATAATCACAGCACAGATAAATAAACTTGTAAAAAGACAACAATTAATTTAAATATAACAAAACTAGTATCGATGCTTTAATCGAAGGAAATCACAGTAACTCTACAATTCGATTTTTGGACACCTGCTTGCAAAATAAATAGAAAATAATTAAATGATTTATCCGGTGTCCCTCTGGCACAGGTGATTTGCTAATGTTATATACGCAAAAAAGGGCCGCTATAACTTTTATGCCGACATTTGCTTCAGGTTTTATGATGAATGAAATATTTTAGTCAAGAAATATTGGCGGGAATGAGATGTCGCAAGCATAAAAAATATTTGAAATAAACACGACTTGACACTTACATTTAAGTACCCTTACTATTAAGTGCTCACACGCTTACGTCATAGATATGGTGATATTATGTATTTGTACACAGATGCCCATTAATCGAAATGCGTGGAGCCTCTAGGCTGTGTTCAAAGGATGATGTTAGCGGGGTCCTCTATGTTCTCTTTGAAGGCCTTCATCCACTGCGCGCCCACCGCGCCGTCTATCACTCTGTGATCTGCCGACGCCGTGAATGTCACGAACTTGGCCAATCGGAAACTAGAAATAGGAAAATAATTATTCAGTAAGATGAAATACGAGAACCAACATTATTGCTACAGACATAGAGTATATTAGATTTTTTTTTTATATGGATGTGAGCTGACTGTACATTTGTCATTGATAGATGTATTTTTTTACCCTTTCGCTGCCCAGTTCAAAAATATGATTTAACTTGTATGTCATAATGTTTGGCAAATTACATAAGGTACATGGTAGGGGGTGATGGGCATGTTCACATCTCATCTATAGCTTTTTACATGTACGACTAGGGAAGCGAATTCTGGGACATGGACAAACTCTTTTTCGACCTGGGAGCCGGGTGCTGGGAACTAAAAGTGTTAATAGACGAACTAATTAGCGTGACTTAATAACGTCAAAAAGAATAAAAATAGAGCATAAACTTACCCTCTGGAATCATCTTTGTCAGGAATAACCAACTCCTGTAGACCACCACACGCCAGGATTAACGACTGAGGAGGGTTGATGATGGCATTGAACATTGTGATACCTGCAAGCAAACAGTTTCGTGTTAAAAAGTATGAAAGCAAGTGATACATGATGTTCTACTATTGGAATACGAGACATCCGCTGCTGGACAAAGTCCTCTCCTAGAATAGACAGGAATAACCAGCGTTGTTGTGCGTCCCGCACAGTTCCCGCGACTTTTACCAGGTCATAGGTCTACCTGGCAGGAAGTTTACCTACGTTTGACCTTCCACTAAGCTAACAATAGGACCTCATCAACCAACTGTTCTTCAAGCAACGGGCCTAGACAAAATTCCTTTTCTGTAAGCACACGTTCACGTCAACGGAAAAATCGAATTATATAGAGAGATAGAGATGTCACGTGACTCCTGTCCACATGGATTGTCATTGCCATACATTTTGACGTTAGCATCTGGCGTTTTACGCTACAGAATAGTTTCTTATCTAGGCCCGCTGCTGCTTCTGACTATCTCGATTATATCATATTCAATTCTTCAGACTATCTCGGTTAAACTGGTTTAAAACAGTACACTTCTTCGAAGGAGGAAAATAAGACTAGAAATTTTCACTCACCGTACATTCCAAGGTTAGACACAGTGACAGTGCCACCCATAAACTCGTTTGGCTGAAGCTTGCCATCCCTGGCCTTAGCGGCGAGTTCCTTCATGTTTGTGGAGAGGTCGATGATGCCGCGAGAGTCGCAGTTGAAGAGGATCGGCGTGATCAGCCCGGAAGGTGTCGCAACTGCTACGCTTACGTCTACGTTAGCGAACCTGGAAATAAAAAATAAAATAACTGTCAGATTTTCCTAATGAAACATGAACCTTACGCTTTTGTAATAAAGTTGAAGACATATCAAAGAAATTTGACACATTGGGGTAGCTTGATATGCTGGCCTCTGTACGATAGAATGTTCTTGGCAAGTATGTTCGATACTTTCATTTTATAAGGCCCAACCAAAAATTCAACATTGTCAGCATTGAAATAAAATCGAAGGCAAACTGACTGTTACATGAACTTACTGTCTAATATAAGAGTCCATCCAGTGTGAGTTGACTGTGGGAACTCGCTTGCAAGCTGCAGCAACGGCCTTTACTATGAAGTCGTTCATCGAAACCTGAAAACACACAAAATAATATTAAACTATTTTATATTATTAACTTATAATTACTCAAGACTAGTTTCTGCCTTTGTATACTGGTGGAATTCAATCACACCCAAAAATACCTTATGGCACTCTTAATAATGTAGCTTTCTGCCAGTACGATTTTTATTTTTAGAGGATCAGTACTTCCAGAGGTTATCTTTTGCAATGAAATAATCAATCAGTTTAGTTTACATGAAGTTATTTCTTGAAGTTAGTTATTGAAATTATCAATAAAGAATTATCGTTGAAATCACGATTATCAATTAGGTCACTCGCATTTCTGAGGATACAAATAATTTTGCGAGCTTTTCTTACCTTAACTCCAGCCTTCTCGGCTTCCAGCTTTTCGTTGACCGTCTTCCTCATTGCCATGGTCTTCTCAACGTTGACCGTGGCCGTCAGCTGGTAGTGCGGGATGGTCTGCTTGGCGGCCGAGAGCCGCTTGGCAATGGTAGCGCGCATGCTGGACAGCGGGATGTCCACGTAGCTGGCGCCCGGCGCAGGCGCAGGCGGCGCGGCGGCGGCCGGCGCGCCGGCGCCCGCGGCTGCCAAGTCCGAACTCTTCAGTGAGCCGTACAGGCCGGAGCCTTCTCCTGATAGCATGAAATACGATATTGAGCATTGTTTAAAGACACTTTTGAAGAGATTGCTTTAGTATTTTACAAGAATGATAGATTTACGGCTAGTCAAATATTGTTTTTTTTTTATTTCAATCACAGTTTAATGAGCTGTGCATTTAAATCAAATCAATTTACTACAAAATACTCAGAACCTAGTTTATTTCGTGCCATCAGAATAGAGGCTGACATTGGGTGAGAATTTTATCATGTGGAATCAGTGTGGAAATAGTGAAACAACATGCAAGATGAGTTGTGTTAATTGAGAATACGATGTTGATGAATGGACAAGGTTTCTTTTGGTGTACGACTGTACGAGGTGACAATCATAGAAATATTTAGATATGTTTAATAATATGTATAAATAATAATCTGAACTTAAATGGAGAGTCAATCAATGCCTAAAATAAGACGTAATTCTTACCACCAAGCCTGACATTTCTGATTTCTGCGAGCCTCCTGGCCATGGGACTGGCGTAGATCCTGCTGCCCTCCGGTGCAGCCGAAGCCGCAGGCGCAGCCGGGGGCGCGGGGGCCGGGGCCGGGGCCGCGGGGGCCGGGGCGGGCGGGGGAGGGGGCGCGGGGGCGGCCGCCGCGGGGGCCGGGGCCCCTCCCTCTGCTGTAGTTACAATACACTATTAATACGAGTTAAGCTATAGCAGAGAAGTAATCTGGATTAAAAAAATATTTCCATCACCCAGGCTGCTTGATTATACAGACAATTGATTTAGTCACTTGCAATCTAAACTTTTTCTATAACAAAAAATAACCCAACAGAAACAGAACATACCACATGAGTAGACCAACAGCCCGCACAAATAGACATTTAAAAAAATGTTAGTAAAAATAACCTTTTTTCTTGACAAGAGGCTTGGCCGCACTGGGTGCTGTGGGGTACAAACAAGTTGTAAGACATATCTCGTACATGCAAATGTAAGTACAGCCAGTATTAGTTATGCTGGAATGTAAAATAATCATAAGGTACTTATGATCTGATATTATTAAGACATGTTTTAGATATCACGATAAAAATCTTTCGAATATTACAATCGAAATAACTATTACGAGTGCACCACTCATTTATGCTTTTTTTGTGATCAGGCTAGAAAAAATTATAAGCGACGCAAAATCGTTTGCAATTATTATTTTTTTAGTTACGTCGTTTATAGGGTTTTAGCCATATTGTTATGATGCAAAAACATTGGTCGTTGGCTTTGTATCTAAAGTGATGTAGTTGTAAATAACCGATTTCGACTACAATACCTACCTATTTTCAGAGTTCTGAACCAAAATATTATAAAAGATACCCTTGGTACCACTTAGTCTGTCTCAGCTAATTACTACTAATGCTATCGACTTGTAGAAATTAATGAATTGAAATGAAATTATATTTATGTCGTTAAATAGGTTTTAAAAAAACATTTTAGTATCAATGTTTATGTACAGACATCAGCACATCAAGTAAACCTAAACTGTCAGATTTTCCCAATTGAACATGGACCCACAAATAAATTTGACACTTGGGGTAGCTTGATGTGCTGGCCTCTGTACAAAGCAAGGGAAAGAAGATAAAAAAATATTAAAAAAGGAGTTAATATTTTAAAGCTCAGTCATCATCATCCTCCTGCCCTTATCCCACTTTATTTACCCGTCACCGTGCGGGTGGCCTAGAGTGCTTAATATTTTGCACCAGGTCTGAAAAACTCCCTTAGTCGCCTCATACGACACCCACGGGATGAAAATAGGGTGGTCATATTCTTAGTCCGTGAGCACACAGAGAAATTTTAAAGCTCAGTAACGAGGTCAAGTAGGGAATATGAGAAGGATACATTGGCATGTTCTAACTATTTTTTTTGTCGTATTGTGTTTGCGTAAAATGAAAAGAAAATGTAAAAGCGCCTTTATCATTCCCTGAAGATTCCATAACAAATATGACTAAATTAGTTGAAGGAGGTTTATGGAAATATTACAGGTCAGTTTTTTTTGTAATCAACAAAAACCCAGTCTTGCGGTCGCAACATATTAAAATTTGACTTTGAAAATGTACAAATGATTTTCCTAACCCTCGGTGAGGGAGCCCGAGTAGCTCTCGACCTTTTGCATGATTGCCGAAAAGTTAAATGAGTTTTTACGATTTTATTACACAGTGTATGTAGCAACGAGACCCATGACGGGAATGAAAATAACAGCCTTAATGAGCGTTAAAATATTACGAAATATGAAAAATTTTCATGACACTTACAGTCGTCTCCCTTGAAATCTTTGAAGGCAGCTACATCAGCTTTGTCTCCTACGATGATGCACAGCAATTTGCCAACTGGCACACCTTTTGTTCCAGCTGGGATCAAGATCTTAGCCAGGTAACCTTCTTCAGGGGTCTCGAAACCCATTGTTGCCTTGTCTGTTTCAATCTCGCAGAGAAGATCGCCTAAAATAAAATAGAGATTTCGTGACCTTAGAATTTAATTATGAAGTTCATTACAGATTCGACTTTGTAATTTTACCTTTTGACCGCTAACACGCTAACAACGACAAGACAAATACGTGACAAGTACGAAATAAACAATTAAACCATTAGTTTTGAGTGTGTTTATTTATATATATTAATGTTGAAGCTCCCGTGCGTATTTAATTGCATGTATCAAATTAAAATACACCACGGATATTGATAAATTCATGATGACGAGTAGAAAATAAACATATTTATTAAAAGGTTTAGTGCGGACGGCATGCGCGTGCGGTTATGCTCTGGCGGTCAAAAGGTTAAGAATATTACTAATCTTAATACTTTTAGTGCCCAGCACCCGGCTCCCGGGTCGAAAAATAGTTTGTTTATGTATCCAGAACTCGCTTCCCGTGTCGTACATGTAAAAAGCTATTGATGGGATGTGAACATGCCCATCACCCACTACCACGTACGTACGTATATATAATAATAATATGTAATTTGCCAAACATTATGACATATACGTTAAATCGTATTTTTGAAATGGGCAGCGAAATGGTTAACTAGCTGGAATTAATTTCTATTAAATTTAATACAAGTATAATAATACCTTCAGTCAGTTTGTCACCCTCCTTCTTCTGCCAGTTGATAATGGAACCACTCTCCATAGTCGGTGACAATGCCGGTAAGTTGACCTTTGAATGGCCTGGCAGGTCGGCATAATACCTTATCTGGATGGTCCATTGTGGTGTGGCCAAAATTCTCCGGTTCTGAGAATTTAATACTCTGGAAAGAAGTGATTTTAGTTTAATAACAAGTTGTAACATAAAATGAGATATATGTGGTTTATTTAAAATACATTTTTATATGTTTCATTGTTTCAAATGCCAAAAATATGGGAATGCAGAAATATTTAAATTAACAATAGTTATGGGAAGCATATCATACTATCATATTTACCATTAACACTAGCTTTGCACATAAAAGAGTGGTATTTCGGATTTTCTTAAACCATAATTGCAGATTATTACTTTTTAACTTGAATGGGTCACTGCTAGGCTAAAGGTCACCTCCACACACAGCCTTATCTATGACAAGCTTTTATTAAGCTGCACTTTGGTATTTAATGAGAAAATCTTGCAAGCTCATTTAGGTAAACTTTCTCTTGGCTTACTGTTTTGAAATCTCTCATTTTTTAATATTATGGTTCCTACAACCTACTACTAATCATAATTATATAATTAGCAGCTACACATGTAAGATGCGTAAAATAGTTATCAAAGTCACCGAGAGATAAGTTTATAATATTATGTGTTAGCTTATCAGTCACGCATAGTTCAGACATCTCAATGATATCTGCATACTTTTAGATAAACAAAGAGGTTTTTTAACATTATTTCTCTTTTCATGGTACAGTGATTTCTTTTTAATTAAGTAATGTTTGATGCAGATAATGTTAGAAATGTGAAAGTCTATTTATTCATTTATTTAATACTTTAAGCACACAAATGTACAGAGGCCGACTAAATGCCACAGGCATTTTCTACCAGACAACCTAGTCTATATGTTTGTATGATTGTGAATTTGGATATTTGTTCAATGACACGTCAAGGGCTAATCGAATTTTGATGTTTGGTACCCATGTACCAAATGAAATACATGTGAAGTACTCTCTCTGTAGCCATCTACAGAGAGAGTACTTCTTATCCTGGTAGTATGCATAGTTCTTAATACTCTGAGCATCAAAAAAATATGCTTTAAAGTACCTACACCATATTTATTCAGCATTCCTATTATTTTTTAAGGGATATACGCTCTTGTTATCAGCTATTATCAGGTAATGAGGTGAAACTGATACTTAATGATTATATAACTATGTGCAGTTGAATAACATTAACTAAGTCATTTAATGTTAGGTTAGGTTAAGATGAAGAGATTCTGATGTCCCTCAATTTTTTTTAATTAACTGATAGCATGACAAACAGTACTAGTATAGAAAATTGGTTATAAATGAAATCTGTTGACATTTGGGACATGCTCCATTTGAAGCTCCATTGGAAATGTTCCTGCAAACATACAAGGTGCTGTCTAAGATCTGATTGTATTGTATTGTTTGACGGACCAATATCCGCAACTCCATGACACTGCGCATATTTCTATAAGATCTGAATAAAATGCTTAAGTATCAATAACATAGGGAAACTACAGTCTCAATACTGTGTAATTGTAAGTTATTTTTTTTAAAGACAGTTGCTGCTTTACTTGTTTTATCTTTATATCATAACTTATTAATGTATGAATTGATTTTGATTTCATAAAAAATTTAATACTATAGAAATAATAAAACATTCTCAGACAATCTTATCAGTTTTGAGATAATGAAACCATTATATGAATTGTTTTATTTATACACTAGCTGGACCCTGCAGCTTCTCCTATTCCTATGGTATGTACCTCGCTTAAGGATTGAGATACTAAGTGGGGAAAAAAAATCACAAACTGTGGGAAGTTCCAAAGATTAGTGCGGTCAAACAAAAAACAAACAATCTCTTTGGCTTTGTTATATTACTATGGATAAAACTGTATAGTGTTCATTCTTTTGCCATCAATCTATTGCATGACATGTATATTTGCTTTATATTGCTATCAAAAGATAGCGTTGTATCTTTTTAGAAATCAAAAATCTTTACTACTATACCTAGTAGTAAAGTTTTTTGATTTCTAAAAATCAATCTATTGCATGACATTTTTATTTGCTTTATATTGCTATCAAAAGATAGTGTTGGTATCTTTTTAGAAATACAAAAAACTTTACTACTAGGTTCTTAGTTTACTTTTAATAACCAGAAAATGTTTTAGAATGGACCTAATAAATTCAGGAATCAAGGTTGATTACTACCTTAATGAAGTAATTACAACACCTACAAAACAAAAGCATGTTTTACTGCTTAAATATTCCAGTCTATTTACATTGTCACGATAAACCATAACAAGTTTCATGTCTTAATTAAAAGGTGCTACAGCTTTGTTACTCTATATAGACCCAAAGGAAGGACTAGAAGGCCCGTATAACACGCCAGTGCTTATACATAATAATATGTACTACCATTCAAGTTTATTGGCACCAAACTCTATAAACATGTTTCTTTCAACTCAGTTTAATGGCAATACTTCCCCAAACATTACATTCGATCAATAAATGACTATGAAGTATTCTTGTAATGCAAAACACATGGAATAGCTGACAATAGTCCTCTAATTAAAATATGAATCTGCAAGGTGAAAACCATTGACATTTTGGTTATGCAACTAGTAGAATTTATACAAGCGATGGTTAGTAACAATATTTGTGATACCGGTAAAAGTATCAATGAAACCAAATACTAAGATCTTTAATGTAAACTGTAAAATAATGAAATCCAAGTAACTTACTTCTGAGAAAGTTTCCTTTTGGACAGTTCTGTGCTCATGCATCTCGTCAGGTTAGACCGTAGAGATTTTTTCAAGGCATCGTTTAAAACTTGGTTTCGTACAAAAATCGATCGCAACATTCTGATTTGTTTTTTGTTAAAACAATTCCGTCCAGGTGATCGGGACGGCTAAAATTTCCGTAAGATCGACCTTTTTCCAAGTATACCGGCAGTGTTGTGGGTTACCAGGATAGGCATCTCGCGTTTCCCGTAAATTTTACCCAGATAATTTACCAGTAATCTAAAATTAATATGGGCATTGAGAGTTATAACTTTTCATGTTAATTAGAAGAAATGTAAACTAGTTGAAGTTGTCTAAAGTAAGCAATGGTTTGAAACATATTATCCAAAAAAGTTTTGTCTCCAAAGTCAGTTTCTGTTCAGTCACGAGTATATCGGACATAATTCATGTTTTCTTCGCACTAACGAGACTCTAAAGACCACTGAAGAATGGCTATTTACAATATCATTTATGTTCCCACTTGCAAACTATTTTTATCATCAAATTGGCCCCCATCCTGAAAATTGCGAAAATAAGCAAATAATTAAAAAGGTATCGCAGTGTGAATCACAAGTAACGTGTTCATCCGTATGACATAAATTTTAAAGAGGTCAAAAGTTTAAAAGTTAATATTTTTTGTGGCTAATAACTTCCCGAAAATTGGGGGTATTTTCTCTAAACTGGCATCATCGACCTACAACTGTTGTAGGTCGTTATAAATGCTAGCGAACCCCACTTACTCGAGTGCTGGAAATCAAAAGTTTTGACAGTTTTCGAACCAATCAGAGAATCGAAATCATCTGTTTTGTATTCTTAGTTAGATCTCAAGTAAATTGCGTTCCAGTGCAACTTATTTGTCCTATTCAGCGATGTATTTTTATGTTATTATTTTCTAGTATAAATATGAAATTTGGTTGAGTAGCGAAATGTTAATTTCTGCAGTCATTGACTCATTTTCACTTAAATGGGTTTTACGGATCGTACTCGTGGAATCATGACTAAAGAAATATAAATACCTGTAAGCTACAGCTTTATAGGTACATTGCTTGAAATTACTTTCGCAACTTAGTTTCATGTTTCATATTAGCTCGAACATTTATTTTGTAACACAAAATCATTACGCATTAGTCTCAGACGGGATGAAAAATGGACAGACCTGTCAGTTTCAATATTTTGTTTCATTGGTCAGTTTGTTTAAAGTTTTCATAGCACAGAAAATAGAGAATTAATACAGTGATATAATTTTTGTGGTTCCTAAAAAAATATTTCTTTTCATATCGTTACGTCCACCGTCCACTGGAGGAATAGACTGCGGCAGGCGTTTAACTGTAACCGCGAAAAGCTTACGGGTATGCATACTGCAACAATCAGCATATCTATCCCAGACCATCATGCAAGACATTTTTCTTCAGTGTGTGATACTAAATGATCTCTAGTTCCGCCAGTGGGCGCTAATAAACCCATAAATAAATGTTCTTCTTCTCCTTAGTGTGTCGATGACAATTTAAATTGAGTCAGCCCAAAATTTGGCGACGAGAATGGTGCTTTCCGTAGCGTCCATCAGGTCCTGTGAAGTGGAAGCAACAGGGCAGGCAGAGCATGATAACAAGTGTCCCATCGTTTGTGGGGCAGCATCCCATTTATAATCCAGGGCAGAGTGATCTGTGAACCTCCACCTGAACAGGTTTTCCTTGCTTCGGCCAACCTGTGTCCGGAGTCTATTTAAAGACTTCCAAGTTAGCCATGGCTACTCGTATGCAGGGGGGATTTCGTGGGATTTTCAGCAGGTGGCATAAATAGGTTGGATATGGAAACATTTTCTCGCCACAGCTTGAGTCTTTCTGTGAAGCGTTCGACTGTGAGCGGATCCACACATTTTACTACCACTAACTTTGCATGGGCTGAGCGACTCCGTACTGGGCATGTAAATTAACCCGCATTGAAATATAGTGCCAGCCCAGTAGTCCACATGTCAGGCGAAGCACCCCACTTTGACGAGACTAATCGCCGTAAAAGATTATTGCGAGTCCTGCTTGATGTTGTTGCAGTTCGTTCTGAATGTTAGTGACCTGCCCAGAGTAACCCCTAGATATTTTGGGAAGTATGATCGATGGAAACCCCACCCCAAACGATGATAAGTTTTGCAGCTCTCCTCTATTGTGAAGATGGAAAACGCACTACTACGTTTTGCTCGGATTTGATTTGAGTGAGTTAGCGTGTAGCAGTAGTAGGTACGTGGTACATAAGTCACCAAGAGCAACTGACAAGTGCACCTCGGCCTCCTCAAATGTGGTAGTTTGGAAGGCAAGGGCATGATCATTTGCATAGAGAAAGCGAGAGGTATGCTGGCTGGATGGTTGATCGTTAGTATAGATGTTAAACAGTAGCGGTGCCAAGACACTTTCTTGGGGTAGGCCTTTTTTTTGGGCTCTTCAACGACTTGTTACTCAGAAAAGGTGCACCTGAAATCGGCGGGTGTGAAGATGTTCTCGGAGTGCGCATACTAAATTATGATCGCTGACCAAGGTTGTTGTGTGATAATAAATGTCGGGAAAATACGGTTTAAGCATGCAAAAGCTAAAATATTTAGGTGGGTAACACCAAGCTGTCAATTGTTGTTTCTCTTTTCTTCTGTCAACCGTTGTGTTAGACAGGTTATCAAAAATGGTGAGATTTAATTTGTGAATATTTAACTAATCCGTTTATAAAATCAGTGATAAATCATACAAAAAGGGTGCTAGTGAATATTGCTAATGTTCAACATAAATATTTTGTGCGAAGGACATCATATTCACCGATAGTTAGTAGATCGATTTTGGTGGCAGTGCTCAATGTAACTACATGAAATGTTATAATGTTTTCAGGCCAAACGCACGAAGAAGGTCGGAATCACCGGCAAATATGGCACACGTTACGGTGCCTCCCTCCGTAAGATGGTCAAAAAAATGGAAGTCACCCAGCATTCAAAATACACTTGCTCGTTCTGCGGTAAGGTTAGTATCGTGAAAACTTTTTACCTCTTCGTTATGGGCATTTGATCGAAGTATGCTGTTACTGCAGTGATAATAGTATTATTTTAATGGGTATTTATTGTTCACATTAACATAAATATTGCATAGTTTTGACCTAAGTTTTTTTATTATGATTTGGTGGTTATGTTTTGCTGCACTGCTTTTATACTGAAACATTCAACTGATTCGACTAAGTTGCATAGCCGGCATTATTTGTATCATATATAAATGAATATGAATATGAACAAGTTGCACCACAAATCACAACTTTGCTACGGAAGGAAAAGAAGTACTTACCGGGCATTTTATAACAATGAAATTGATGCAAGTAGATAATATTTAAGACATTTTACAGGAAACTTCACAATCACTGTATTGATAAATGTTATTTTATTTGTACACTATTTCAAACCTCTTAAGATACTGTACTAAAATCGACATAAGAAAAGTACTTCTATTTGATTGTATTTTAATTTGTCAGCCTGCTCTGTCTTTCTCATTTGTAAGTAAGATATCCGAAGTCTCCTACCATCTTTTTGTGGCCTGTCCATTCCATCTTCTCAATGACCACCTCTAGCTATACCAGTACTCTAGTTAGAATAATACACGCCCACAGTCAAGTCAGAGGTGGCCAATGAACTCTGCTAAATTTAATTTATATCCCGCAGCTTTGTAAACTACATGCATAATGTGCGTTCTTTAGTGCAGCAAGTACTTTGTAATGATGAACTATAAACAACCAGACTTGGCTTTGCCTGGGTGCAAACATTTTAATATTGAGATTTTCATCCAACAAAATTTCTCTGTAGTGAGCCTATACTAGAACAGTAGTGTGCCATGCTGTGCACAAAAGAAGGCCTGATATCAGACAGTACTAAAAAATGTTGGGCTGTATACCGAGGTTGAATCTAAACTAATATTATAAAGAGAAAATATTTGTTTGTGATTAGTACTAACTCAAAAAGTACTGAATCAATTAAAAAAATCATTCACTTATAATAGAAGCTGCATTTTTTATATATAAACAATCATTCAGGTGGAAACAATATCTATATGGAAATCCCAATCAATCTTATAAGTATTATCATTTCAGGATGCCATGAAGCGTTCCTGTGTCGGCATCTGGTCATGCAAGCGTTGTAAGAGGACTGTAGCTGGTGGTGCCTGGGTATTCTCCACCACCGCTGCCTCCTCCTGCAGGTCCGCAGTCAGAAGATTGCGTGAGGTCAAGTAAACATCTGACATTAGCTTAAGAAAATAAACAAAATCACCAAAATAAATTCTTTTATTCAAAAAAAACCTTTGTATTCAAAATTACATCAATATAAATAATATATATTGTAATGCACACATTTATAAAAAAAATAAACTCATAAAACACTAAGTCACAAATCTTCACGGTTTTAACAGACTGCCAGGGGCAGTGCATTAAACATTTTTATGAAACATGGATTGGTTCAAATCTACCAAACTGATCATCTTTCCAACCATTGGTATGTCCATTAGAGTCCCTTAATTGTGGATACTCTACACTAGCTATTTTTGTAATATGCATCATTGTTTTTTAATGCACTTTCACTACAATGATAAAATAACAACTAAGCAGTCGCTTAAACGAAAGTATCTTTTGTAGTAGTAATTGAAGTAATTATAGCCTTTATATAAATGCCTGGACCTAAAACAAAGAAGTCATGATAACCAAAGCATATACGTGATATACAATAAAAATAACCAGCCAAGTGCGTATCGGACCACGCACTGTGAAGGGTCCCGTAGTGGGGATGAATATTTACGCATTCATATTATTTATTAAATCGATAGCAAAAGAAGTTTGAATTTAATATAGTGAAAAATTCAATTCGGAGTATCGTCCTTCCATCCCTTTTCAATGGTGGATGAGGAACTTACTACTACTATTATACTAACTACACTCTGTTCCTCTTACCCCCAAACATACATATTATCCATACTAATATTATAAATGGTTGTGTGTGTGTATCTGTTTGTCCGTCTTTCACGCCTAAACCACTGAACGGATTTCGATAAAATTTGGCAGAGATAGATTGCACCCGG
This sequence comes from Phlogophora meticulosa, assembly GCA_905147745.2. Lineage (NCBI taxonomy): Eukaryota > Metazoa > Arthropoda > Insecta > Lepidoptera > Noctuidae > Phlogophora > Phlogophora meticulosa. The sequence goes on along the minus strand of LR990535.1, from coordinate 6,216,144 downwards.
GAAAGGACATGGCTACTGTTTTTTATCAACAAACCACGCTGGCAGAAGCTAGTTTTAATTAAAGCGTTTATCTGACTTACGTACATTTTAGAGCATGCAGTGTCCAATAAACAACATATTACTATGTAGAGCTTTTAGGCAGTGTTTAGAGGATCATATTGGCGGGATCCTCCAGGTTCTCTTTGAAGGCCTTCATCCACAACGCACCCACTGCGCCGTCTACCACACTATGGTTTACAGATGCGGTAAACATCGCGAACTTACCTACGCGGAAACTGAAAATAGGAAAACAACAGTATACCAGGATTACCAGGGCTCAGCATCGTCGCCACAGGGTCAAAACTTACTTTTTTTTCACAAAATCCGTCTACAATGTTTCTACATCGGGCGACTCTGCGAACTTATGTGTATGGATAGATATGCCATTGCAAATTAAATTCCAAATTCAGTTATAAGAAAATCCAATAATTATTCGATAAATTACATACCCTTTACTCTCCGGATCCTTGGCAGATTTATCAGGAATAACTAACTCCTGTAGACCTCCGCAAGCCAGTATCAATGACTGAGGAGGGTTGATAATGGCATTGAACATTGTAATACCTGAAAATACAATTAAAAACTGAAAGTAGAATCAAAATCTAGAAGACACCGAGGAGAGACTAAGCACATTTTTTTTTTACAGTACTACAAAAGTAATTTCGTATTATTAAGTAATACTAGAAACTCAATACCCTTTTATTATAATCGATAAATTAACTGACAGGGGTAGGTACACGGTTTCCGAGGTCTATCAGTCGGTTAAACGATGATCCCAAGTACAGAGGCTAGCACATCAAGCTACCCCAATGTGTCAAACTTCTTTGATAGTTTTTCAACTTTATTGCAATTAAAATAAGGTTCATTTTCAATTGGGAAAATCTGACAGTTTGGAGTAGCTTGATGTGCTGGCGTGTGTACTTTTGTCCTTTTCTATAATTTTCATATAAGAGCATGAGGATGATAAGTCCCAAAGCTCGAATAAAGGCACATTTCAACAGTTCTACCCATCCCTCCAAGAACCACAGACGTGTTATTAAGATGGTTTATAAAGATCTATAGGACATAGACTTGCTGCTCCTACCCCAGGATATTGGGATACAGATGAATTAGTATTCATGTTATTATAATCACCATACATTCCAAGGTTGGACACAGTGATAGTGCCGCCCTGAAACTCCGATGGCTGAAGTTTGCCATCCCTGGCCCTTTCGGCAAGCTCCTTCATGTTCTTAGAGATCTCGATGATACCGCGAGAATCGCAATTGAATAGGATTGGCGTGAGTAGCCCAGTAGGGGTCGCTACTGCTACGCTTACGTCTACGCTACTGTACCTGAGAAGAAAGCAAAGAAATGATTTGGTTGGGCCATAAGTAGGAGACTTGTGTTCTTGGCGAAGAGAGAACAGTATACGTCACTCATCATGCAATGGTACCTTATGCTGGAGTACAGTTGCCGGTTTTTATCTTCAGCTTTCATACTCGTACTTAATTTCTTTAAGCGATTTTGGCCCTTACTCCTGAGACAATACGACGCGCACACCAACCCCCACCACTCCCCCGAGAGCTCAAGTTAAATCCTGGCAACTAGAAGAGTGAGTAGCGTATTGTGACATTATCGTCTATCGAACTACTATCCAACATGAGCTTACTGTCTTATGAATGTTCCCATCCAGTGTGCGTTGACCTCAGGAACTCGCTTACAAGCCGCAGCGACCCCCTTCACTATGAAGTCATTTATTGAAATCTGAAAAACACGGATATAGTATATAAATTGTAAGAACACCGTCTTAAGTCAAAAAACTAACAACTTCTGTGAAATTTCACAAAGATATTCTGAAAGAATATGTTACGGTGTTGAAAAGTAGGTAGTTATATGCATTTCGTTTACTATAATAGAAATCTAAAACAAATTGCCGGTCGTATGTGATACATCTAAGTAACGGAACCATGTTTATCCGTATTTGAACATGAAAAATAAAAGAAATTCAACGGACTCCAAAAAAAAACAAGGTAAAATATCTAGGTAGGTATAGTTTAGAAAGTCGGTAGCTTTGGTTGTTTCGTTTGATTCATTTTATGCCTTCGACTACTGAGACTAAGTATCTATAGATATTTTACACATTCGTTTTTTAGGAGTCGGTTGAATTAATTCGCAAAAAAAAGTATTATTTCTCTTTAGTGGGATGGTTGGTAATGTGTTTGGTTTGATTCATTTAAAGCCTAACATCAACTGCTCCTCATCAGCTTTTATAAAATATTGCTTTTCTCGATGCAGGGACGTTACTCTTCTGAGGAGTTTTCCTGGCACATCTCCACATGCATTGTAACGAACATTAATTGCTTAGCAACCATATTAAACGAAGTAAATCGCAACCTGTGAAATACTTTTTATTGTGTGGTTGCGGTGGCAGTCTGGGGTCTTTATCATCAGTTCCACTTCACGAAATGGTGCTTTCCGAGAGAAAAAGCAGGAGTTACTTTAAAAAATACCCAAATCCCTATTAGTGTGCCTATACAATTTTAAGAGTTCCGTTGATTTCCCCAGGATTCCATCATCAGACCTTGACAATGGGACCACCTCTAGAGTATACCCTTTCAAACAAAAAAAATATTTTCAGCATCGGTTACCAAGTGACGGAGAAATGGGGAAAAAACATAAAAAAGACTTCCTTCTCTTTGAAGTCGGTTAAAAGTACCTTAACACCAGTCATCTCAGAAGCCAGCTTTATGTTGATACGCTTCCTCATCGCCATGGTTTTCTCCATGTTGACGTTGGCTGTCAGCTGAAAGTGCGGGACGGTCTGCTTCGCAGCTGTGAGACGTTGGGCGATGGTGGCGCGCATGCTAGTCAGCGGGATGTCCACGTAGCTGCCCTTAGGCCCCGACATGGCCGCAGCGCCCGGCATAGCTGCGGCGCCCGGCGCCATCGGGGCTGGTGCTGCAGCAACGGCACCCGCAGCTGACAAGTCCGTACTCTTCAGCGAACCGTACAGGCCGGAGCCTTGTCCTGATGGCATGAAATAACATACTTGAGCCTTGTACGTATTTAAAAATATATTATTTTTTCACTTAGAGTTAATACCAAAATAAGGACGAACAGTGTCATTTAAAGTTTCACTTGACTGTTAAAGTGTTAATAAACTATGGTTGATTATCTAATAGATGTATGATTGTCCATTAAGCAACTAATCATGTACTTTTTTAAGCCGGTGAATGGTAGTATGTTTTGTTTTTGGGTTATCTATGACAGCTGCGCATTATTATACCTAAAGCAGTCATTCAGTTTCCCATATGATTTAAATAGACCTCTCTAGAGATATTTGTTATCTAATACAACGCTAATTATTGGCAAGCTGTGGTGATCTTGTTATACAACTAAGCTCTTAATAACTCCCAATAACTTATTAAATAGTAAAATACCTAATATTATTTAATAATACATATTTGCATAAGAAAATTTAAATTTCGCGGGCGTATTTATTAACAGTATCTATTCTCCTTACTAATTCACGTACCTACGACAATGTACTGAATCTTACCTTCTTTCCTCTGTATCGTACCTATAAGGGCTAACTCCACTTACTCAACTCAATACATCAATTCATTTTGTCCATTGAAAACACTAGTTTTGTATAAAATGCTTACGTACAAATATACTCATACAAAATCCTCTTTGTTTTAAACGCCTTACTAAACCCTAGTTTTAATTTAAATCAGAATTATATAAAATGTTGAAAAAATAACTCAACACTCGAGGCAACATTCCGGCATGGATTTTGAGCGATGGACTACTGCGCAACTCAAGGTCTGCATTAGTCAGTTGCGCAGTAGTCGTAGTAGTTTTTAGTAGAATGTGCCTATGCGCGAACTTACCCCCACCACTGCATCCAGCGCTCAAGATCCGTGCCGAAGCTTATAACACGACTGATACCTATGTCTGAGAAGATGCTCAGTAGATGTGTATGTATTTTATTTCATGCCATCAGGACCTATCATACATACTAATAAGTATGGATATTGATGAAAGAAACACCAGGTATTTTGTTTCATTCAGTCAAAATTTGTATGAAATCTACCGTGTATCTATTCCCGTTCGTCCCCCCGATTCGTCCACCTTGTAGGATTTTGCTGGTGGGACAAACTGGAATAATTTATAAGTATAAAAAAATTGTAGGGATCGTGATGACCTTCATGCTAGGCCACCAACAACTATATTGTTGGTGGCCTAGCATTAAAGTCATCACGCTTAATATCTAAGTGCGATCTTTTTCCCTCTTCAAAGGCGTTGACTTGTCGATGCACATAATGACATAACGCCAACACTCGGGCCGAATTTGCGCATGCTTTTACCAAACTAAGGGAGACTTAGAAGTGTCTATTCTGAACATCCTTAAAATGGAAAAACTTTACACCACGTTTCCGTTTACCTTTCTGGAGTTCAGAAAAGAAGATACGCTTCGCTAGACTCTCTTCGTGCATTCTAGAGACATGCCCACACCATCTCAGCTGACGTCTCATCAAATAGGCCTTTATGCTAAGAACCTTGGCTTGCTTTAAGACGTTCGTATTCAGATTGTGCGAACTTCAAACTTTAGGCTGTAATTTGCCTTCTGAAGTATGTTTCAGACTTTCTCGAATGCCGATAGTACAGAGAGGGTTGGACACATTCCTGCTTCACGCCACAGGTGATATTCAAAAAAGTGTGATTGCTCGCCTTTTGTAATTAACTGCCTAACTTAATTTACCTTATGTGTGATTTAAAAAAACAAGTTGAAAAAAGTACTTATTTGTATAGCTAAGGTATATTTGCACTTATTCGCGGATTCGTGCGAATTATCTGCCCAGAGCCATGTTATATTTTGACGGAACTAGGTATTTATTTTGTAAAATAATTATTAAATCCAATCATGTAAATTATTTGCAAAGTATACCACAAAACAGCGAGTAACATTTCAGGCAATATTATACAGTAGGACGAAAGGCACTAATCTAAGAAAATATTCCCACTTGTCACTCTAATATCCCAAGTGGGACGATCGGGGACAAATTTAATATTATTTTTGTAAATTAGATTATAGTAGTAGTAGTATTATTCCTATTGGCAATTTTGCCACAAAACACTGAATTTATCGCATGATTGTAATTATATTTCTTACCTCCAAGCCTTACTTGCTTAATTTCAGCAAGCCTTCTAGCCATGGGACTGGCATAAACCCTACCGCCCGCGGGCGCCGCAGCAGCTGCCGGGGCAGCCGCAGCTGGCGGGGGGGCAGCAGCAGCAGGCGCGGGTGCCGCTGCAGCAGGTGCAGCAGGTGCAGCAGGCGCGGGGGCTGCCGCAGCGGCTGGCGCCGGATCCGCTACGGGGGTAGAGATAGTAACTGTGTATATATTCTGTTACCGACATAGACACCTGACTCTCTTGAGTGATAATTAATTTTGAGTGAATTTTTTCGGTTCCGTTATTCCGTACGAAAATGCTAAATACGCTTTGTTGTCATTGCTTTTTATTATTTCAATGTTAGCCTAAAATATGGCCTAAATTATCTGGGGAATCTGCTCACTACTGATCGCGACACCAAAACAACCTTGTCTAATGCATTAGAACCTTATTGTTTATCTCATTAAGTTAATTATCGCTCACTTATGGTCACGCTGAGAGGATGAATGAAAGGCGACTAACAAACGTGTTTAGTTTTGATTGCGTTAAGGTCTTATTTTACTATTATTTAAAGGTCAGGAGGTCTGCTAAACTCCTGGCCTTTAAATAATAGTAAGTTATGTAGGCAGATCACCAACTGTGCAGATTTTGTGGAATAATTAGCTCCTCTACCGATATTTAAAAAGATTTAATTTCATGATGTAGTAGTAGTTGATCGTGTTATTATTATTTTGTCAACTAACTTTTTCATGTTGTGTCCGCAAAATGTACGCAAAGACAGTGTAACGGGTGGGTATAATTTTTAATAAAAAGACGACGACCATATTTACGTTGAACAAAAATTCTGGGCGAGGCTATTTTGGATTGCAACCGACCGTAACTCAAAAAAAAAGCCTGACTTGGTAAGCGCCGCGGCTGGGGCTGCTGTGGTCGAAGGCAACGATAACACAACTGACATGCAAAAATACGAGTATGTTTTAATAATAAAGCTAGTAAATTGTAGAAGCAAGTGCCGTCCTGTTGAATTAATGACATAGGTATAGATAGGTATAGACAAGTAAGATCAGTGAGCGTCATGTAATTTTGCCGCTCTGAAGTAAATAACGGTGCAGTTGTCAATTTAATAAACATGCAGTGCGGCAAAGGTAGCGTGCACATTGGTAAGCCTGGTTGCGGAGTGACAACCTAACGTGACGCGATCTAATATGGCACGTAAGTTGGCAAGGTTTTGGCGTAGTGGGGGCAAGTTCGCGCATCGTGCACTTAGTCGGAAAATCGTATCGGTCGTATGCGAAAAAAGGCATACCTTTTTTTGCCTTATTTTTTTAATTTAAAACAACAACAATAATATCAACTCGTAACAAAAACTAAATTTAAAAACAATAACAATAACTCTTTAACATAAACACAACAAAAACAAAGGGTACAATTTTCGTGCACGCAAGTGTAATCGGGAGTTCGGGAGGCAACTGTCGACTGTTACACCAATCGCGCGCTCGGATTGAAGTACCTCATACCCCGCGTCCCGCTTGACTACCAAAGAGACCTAAAAAACGACTTGTGCGCATCTAACGACTCTTGCCAAGTTACATGCCGATAATTATACCAGCCGGTGTATTTTATAAAAATCTCCTCGCTGAAAAGTTGGCTAAAGTGAGCGTAGAGGGTCAGTCCCTAGCATTAGTATGGGTTGACAGCTCACTTCGCCTTTATTTACCTACATTTTCATGGAGTGAGTTTTACAGAATAGTACTGCTGAATTTAACTAAAAGCAAAAAACACCTTCATTACTGTAAGTAGGTATGCATTTTGCATTGCACTTACGACTATCATCCTTGAAATCTTTGAATGCAGCTACATCAGCTTGATCCGATACAATAATGCACAACAATTTGCCAACTGGCACCTCTTTAGCTCCAGTTGGTAGTAGTATCTTAGCAAGGAAGCCTTCTTCAGGGGTATCGAAATTCATAGTAGCCTTATCTGTTTCAATCTCGCAGAGAAGATCACCTAAAAGATATCAGATTTCATGACCTTGGTAGGTATGCCTTATTTACATTAATTTGTTGAAACTTTCACTGTCAACATCAACAATATTCCAGTACTTATAGGTACACCAGCATTATCCATCAGTTGGACAAAGGCTGTTATCAACTACTTACTGCTCATCATTATCTATGCGGCGCATACATATTATCTTTCTATGAATGATCCAGAGAACTCCATATCTAAAACTTTCCGTCTAATCTTCTTCAAAATAAAATGAAACAAAACTCATATGTACCTTCACTCAGTTTATCACCCTCTTTCTTCGCCCAACTCAGAATGTTCCCTTTCACCATTGTGGGTGACAATGCTGGCAATTTCACTTTTATATGACTTGGCAGGGCAGCATAATTTCTCATCTGGATGATCCATTGTGGTTTGAAAATCCTTCTGTTTTGAGTATTTAAAACACTGAAAAGATTAAATACAAACATAGGTACTTAATCATAATACTGCCCCAAGCAATAATGATAGTTTGATGCTACCAATCAGATTCAACAGATAATCTACGAGTATATGCATATCATAAATCTGTAACCGATCGCTGTCTTTACATGCAAGGTATTAAAAAAATAGTGTTGCAGTGTGCCGCGAGCTTCACCCTCACCAACTCACCACCATGATCAACGGTCGAACCAGCCCCGCGCCGCAGAGCCTGTAGTTTTGAATTCGTTCCTAAAAAATATCGACCAGATCCAGCCTGTCCCGTTGTTGTTTTATCCCAGCGATGCCCTAAGCTGAGGTGCCCGTCGTCCATAGTGTGTGGTCTCTAGTTTTGATGTTTTATAACTATTAGCGCGGTAAGTATGTTATTTTTTTTTGTTAGTACCTATGATTCAACTGTCTTGGATACCGCAACGAAATTAATCAGAAAAGAACAGCGGACGTGTTAGAAAAATACATAATTTCCACTTATCTCCTTAAAAAGCAGGAGACAAAAGAGAGCTAGGCCAATCTGCACAAAGGGACTTTTTACCACAGGGTTAAGCCTAGTTGCTTGGCACCACGGATTAAAATGAAGACTGATATTAATGGGTCCTAAATTCTGAGCACACTGTTACATTTGATTCCAATAGTAGATTAGGTAAAACGCTTGAACTCACGGAAATTTAATCAAGTTTCTGTAGTAAACAACTCCGGATGCAACATGCACATTATCTAACATTATATTGCGATCAGTATGCCAAGCCAACCCATAATGAATGAAATATCTTCATAAGTTCAGAGGTCAGCCTAGACAGTCAGCTTATCGTGCTTTCCGTGTTGCGGGCGGAGTCTTGATATGTAATGAACGGTGATCCATCCACAGACTCACCTCGCCAAGCGTAGCTTCACCTTCAATCGTCCCGTGCTGCTGTTTTTATTTAGACAGAGCTAATAATTAAATAGTAATAATAATAATAATAATAATAATAAATCTTTATTCATACAAGAACCTTTACAAAGCTTAAACACTAGGTTACATAAATTTCAGTGAAAAAAGGTACATATAGATAGAGTATCCCTGACTCCCAAACTAGGGGATCCTGTGACTTAGGAGTCAGTGTTCTGCTGTCACGTTGGTACACAAAACCTTTTACTGCAAAGTGTGTTTTCAAACATTTCGGAAAAAGAAAAAAAAAAAAGACAGGTTTGAAAGCACAATTAGATTATTTAAACAAAATTTTTTAAATAGGAATATGAATATAGGAATTTTACTGTGTTATGGGTGTGTATGTGTAGGTAATGGTTTGTAGAATGTGGATGTGTAGGTATGTATATGAGTGTGTTAATGTGTAGTGGGAGGTATAAGTGTGCGTTAGGTTGTCTGCATGATTGAGATTGTATAATTATATTAGTGTGTATGTGTGTTGCAATGTAAATGTGTATTATTATGTGTCGATCAGTAAGTGTAGGGATTATTGCATGGTTACTGCCGGAGATGAAGTAGTTCTTCTGTACGAGCGTAATCCTGATCTTGGAGCCAATTATGAAGACTAGACTTAACCTCATGATGGCTCAGCCCAGTTAATTGAATGATTTTTGCAATGTTTTTGTAAATGAAAGAGCTCACAACGTAGAACTGTCGCTTGGCGAATGCAGTCTTGTAGCTTATTGTTGGGAAAATCAGTTTGGCTCTATAGTAGTTTGTAATTTTAATTATATTTTTCATTATTGAAAACGTTCTATAAAAAGTAGGTACATCAGCATCTCTCGAACGCCACGCCACGCATTTTAATCGCAACTTTCGAAAAGGTCAATCCTATATGGATGAAATATAAAAAATGCATTTTAAATTGCAGGAATGTAGCATTCACACCTATTTAAGATCTAGGTACTTACCTACTTACCTGCATCTTATAAGCAAACACGGAGATTGAAAGTAGTATTATGTCGGCTTATCAGTCATGAATAGTTCAGACATCTCAGTGTTATCTCTGGCAAACTTTAAGATAGTTATAGTGTCCCTTAGGCCTAGCGCGCATTGCGGCAGCAACCGGTGCGGTTTGCTCCCGTAAAAATCTGTGATGTATGAACTACAGTGGAGGTACGCGCACTGCAGCTGTTCAACCGCATGCGGGTAAAAAATCTGTGACTTGCTACAGATTTCTTGCGGTGCGGCGCCGCACGGGTTTTTTTTGCGTCCAATGAATTTGTATGCAACCCCGCGCACTGCGGCAGAAACATCGTAGCGCGCAGCAGTCAGTAGTGATCGAGCCACGGCGGAAGAATGTTGTCGCCGAGCGCTTCGTCCGACGATGCGGCGGCCAAAGCGGTCGCCGATGTCAATATTGATGCCCTAATCATTGAAGTACAAAGTCGGCCCGTACTGTGGGATAAAATTCATAGTCCTTGTAGTAGATTTTGTAACCAACAATTCTTTTTAAATTGTCAAAGGTCTTTATGCTCATTCTGTAGTAGGTAACCAAAAAACTTTTTTGGAAACATTCGCAAATCATTATATCTCATAAAGAAAAAACCCTTCATAGGTCTCATTGCTGTTAATGGATGAACCCAATACTGCTTGCGTTTCCGTTTTCTTGCTGTTATAGTCACCAGCACGTAAGTTGGCAAGGTTTTGGCGTAGTGGGGGTAAGTTCGCGCATCGTGCACTTAGTGGAACAAAAAAGTGGTGACTTTTATATACTGCCTGGCTGGAGGCCTTAATTTTAATTAAGCCCCCCACAGGAAAGTTCGGTTGAGCAGTAAATATCCCTAAAGGATAAACTGCGAGATGCCCATTCCAAAAAAAAAAAAAAAAAAAAAGGTGACTTTTATTGATCGTCATTATTTTATGGTTATTGCCATCATTTATAATTAATAATATTTGATTAGAAGAAAGTTGAAGAAGGGAGTGGAATTCGTAATGTTTATTGGGAGTTATAAATAATATGCATACGAGGAAAGTATGCTCAAAAAGTATGGGAAAAAGGCATACCTTTTTTTGCCTTAATTTTTTAATTTAAAACAACAACAATAATATCAACTCGTAACAAAAACTAAATTTAAAAACAATAACATTAACTCTTTAACATAAACACAACAAAAACAAAGGGTACAATTTTCGTGCACGCAAGTGTAATCGGGAGTTCGGGAGGCAACTGTCGACTGTTGCACCAATCGCGCGCTCGGATTGACGTACCTCATACCCCGCGTCCCGCTTGACTACCAAAGAGACCTAAAAAACGACTTGTGCGCATCTAACGACTCTTGCCAAGTTACTTGCCGATAATTATAATATTAAATAAATGCAAATCCGAAGCCTGGTTTCGTAGTCCATGCTGGTCGACCTTCCACTACGAAAGCTGAGATACGAATGGTAAAACTTGCGGCTGTGCAGCCGCAATTCGCGCGCCATATCGTTTCAGAATTTCGCAGTACCGGTTTTAAAACCGCAGCCGCAACTCGCCGCACCGCAATGCGCGCTACCTCTTAATTTACCCAAAATCAGAATTTGCTTCCATTTGTGCGGCGACGTGATGTCAACCCATAAAAGAAAACAGTTTGACTGCTGACAGTTAAGAGTAAGTAAAAATGGATCGCTACATGAGCGAACAATAGGTTTTCAGCGTGGGCATGGGCCCCTCAGGGGGACCGACATTCTGGTGAAGATCGCAGAAATCTATGGATGAAGGCAGCGCAAGACGACGAACGGACGAAAGGGACTGACTGACAAAGCATAAAGCAAACTGTAGATACGAGTGGAATAGTGGTATATAGGTATCTAATAACTTAAAACTACGAAAGGTGGCCGCTGGAATTTGCAAATCGAAATAACGCGTGTACGTTTTGCCTCAAGCTGTGAATAACTTGAAAAACTTACTTACTGACAAAATTTCCTTTTGACTAGTTCTGTGCACAAACATCTCTTAGTGCTTAACCGTAAAGATTTTTTCAGGCCACTTTTCATAAATTGATTTCTAGTTAACATCGATCGAAACATTTTGATTTAAATATCTTGTAAAATCGTGCTTAAAACAAGCCCGTCCACGTCATAAAGACGTAGAATCTTAAAGAGTATTATTATCTATGCGTAGGTACAATATCACGAAAAATAAACTAACTCTCGACCTTCTTTCTAGCAAAATTAATAGAGCAGTGGCAGAATTGCAATTACGTTTGCATTTATGCGTTTTAATATTCAAAATAAACTAATTTTCTAGTTTTTTTAGCTAATATACCTACTTTCGTTGTAGATAAATGCCTATGCAGAAAAGAAGTGCAATTAATGTATTATGAAACAACTCATTTGCGTTACTCAGATCCATTTTAATGTAGATCAATGCAATATCATTGTGATTGGCCTTTGAAGTATAAATATGTCTATGATCAATAAAAAAAGGTGGGAATAAAGTACTCCCGCCAATTCGTTGATTTATGACTATTGTTGGGAATTTATCAGGATAAATACTCAATAAACATCCGTTTTATCTTGAGTATATATCTAAAACAGCAAGTAACTGAGCTTATAATGCAGCTTATAAGCAAGTAATGCGAACTGTGACAGTCCATTTTTTTTCAATCTGTGAAATTATTGACTTGTTGTATTCAGCTGAGATGAGTATGCTAAATTCCATAATATCCAAGCTGAACTGTGTTTCTTTCATCCCTTTTGTAGCCCTACATTCTGTTCTATACAAGACAGCAGGCCTTACCATTGGTTCAAAGATCTTCCCCTTAAGGTTAAGGGGATTGTGACAGTCGCTAATTGTTTCCTTTACCTGCTGCCATCTTATCTGTCCGGTGTTATGTGCATGACAGTCCAATCTCTTTCACTAGTACTTTTCACAAGTGAACCGAGATATCGAAAATCGGAGGAGACTGAATAACCAAGCGCGTCCGGACTTGAGTGACCGCCGAAATTGCAGGGCAACCAATATAATATAATTGAAAAAGCTAAAAACCTGAAAAGTGGGCATTGTACAGACGCAAGCACGTCAAGTTATCCATAACTGTCAAATTTTCCCAATTTAAAGTGAACCTTATTCTTTTGTTATAAAATTTGAAAGATTGGGTTAGCTCGATGTGCTAGCCTCTGCACTACCTATAAGATTATAAATAACTTTTATTGAAGGATCAACCCAAACAATCGCATCCATGTTTGCATAACTCGACAAAATAACGTCCGTAATTAAGTATACAGCTTATGTACATGATAGTAAACAGAATAATAATATCAGTAGCTACATAGTTAAACTTAATGATGTAGGCCATTAGTTAGCCATTATAACAGTAAGTAGTTAGGTACTTAGGTACCTATTAGTTACCGACTATTTAAATAGCTTGGTACGACACCGTTAAAAAGTAATTTACATTATTTTTATAACTTTTCACGACAATACCAATTAATACCAATTTATTATGACTGCCTTTTCAGTACCTACCGTAAAACGGGGTGAATAGAAACGCAGGGGTGAGTAGAAACAAAACTTTGCAAGGCATTATCGCGTTAGTTTAACATTGTTTGTTACTATAAGGACTCTTATTTTTTTTTAAGGAATTTAAATGATTCATTTCAACACCTTTTCATTAATTAATAATGTTGAGTCAATGATTAAATCTCATTTAAAGTTTTGTTTCGATTCATTCTTTTCGATTCACCCCGTTTTACTGTACCTAATTAAATTGAAAGGTCAGCCATTTAGGTAGGTACTTAATAGATTTCAGTCCGCACCCACAAAGTCAAGCTATCTATGGTATTGCCCGGGTACCCTACTAGAAATCGAATGACATCAATAATCAAGTAACAAAATCTCGATTGTAAATGAAATCGATACCTATATGAAAGCGACAGTTCGATGGCTGGCAGTGAACTTTCGCGCTTATAATTGCATCATATTTTATAAATGGGACGATGTCAGAAACTCCGCGACTCTGCGTACATCATCGTTCATAACACTTATATCGATTTCACTAACGTTTTCAAGCAACCTTCATTCAATTTAAAGTAGAAACCCATACCTAATTGTTTTTATTGACAATAATCTCAAATTCATTAACAAAAACACTCGTCTCATTATTATTAGATACATCTCCTATCACTATCCTTATAAAAAATAATTATAAAGTATCAAATTATTGATTTACACCACGGGGTCGAACCCGTGAACACAGCGACGACAGATGAAATTATTTTTACCCAACTCTCCATGTGGGACAGATTATTATAGTCACCGGCACGTAACTTGGCAAGAGTCGTTAGATGCGCATAAGTCGTTTTTTAGGTCTCTTTGGTAGTCAAGCGGGACGCGGGGTATGAGGTACGTCAATCCGAGCGCGCGATTGGTGCAACAGTCGACTGTTGCCTCCCGAACTCCCGATTACACTTGCGTGCACGAAAGTTGTACCCTTTGTTTTTGTTGTGTTTATGTTAAAGAGTTATTGTTTTTAAATTTAGTTTTTGTTACGAGTTGATATTATTGTTGTTGTTTTAAATTAAAAAATTAAGGCAAAAAAAGGTATGCCTTTTTTTGCATACTCTCCTCGTATGCATATTATTTATACATATACAACTTTCTTCTAATCAGATATTATTAAATATAAATGATTGCAATAACCATAAAATAATGACGATCAATAAAAGTCACCACTTTTTTGTTCCACTAAGTGCACGATGCGAGAACTTACCCTCACTACGCCAAAACCTTGCCAACTTACGTGCCGGTGATTATAATTGTCGTTTGTATATTTGTGTCTATTTCTTTGGCATGCACTGAAGCTTAGCGGCTTGATGGTTTCTATCGAATGGATTATCATTTGATTTGGATTGACTGAGTGACACGATAATTAGAGTAACAAAAAAAAACTGGCGTTCGTCATTGTCTACACTTTTTGTATATTTTATTTAAGGAGACAATTTGTTAATACAATTCACTCAAAACTGAAAAGTTCCAAACAAGATGTAGACTGGACTTTGTCCAACCAGTCTTCATCTTACAGTTGATGGCATCAAATCTGAAGTTGAACCAAAATAACTGCCACCAACTGTTTGAAAATAAATCTTATTTAGAAGTAGTCAGATGATTTCTGCTGTTCAATTGTTTAAAACTACAATTTTGTTTGTTCACAAAATTAAACCAGGGTATTAGATAAAGGCATATATATCAAAATCAACAAGTTTATTAAAAAAATCAAGTTTTCATTTCTTGTAGGCAGGCACTTATAAAAATATTCTCATTTCAAAATTGTTTTATATTAGTAGCACCAATAATTATTATGAATTATGTTTTTAAGTCTTAATTTATGTACATTGGAATACAGTTTATGTATAAGTAAGTACAATTTATGTATAGATAATAGATAACACACAATATAAGTTAGTTTTATATGAGTATGCAGTAAGGATAGTCAAAATGTGTTTGACCTTACTGATATTCAAAATCTTGCTTCGCAATAAGTTATGTGTGCCGCTTTGCAAGTATGTAAGTACATAAACAAAAAACAATGGCACTAAACTGTTTAATACTGCTTAAAACTACATATTTAGAATAGAATCACTTACTTATAGATATTGTCTTAAATTATTATTAATTTTTTTATCAGCTTCTAAATGGTTTTGAGCAGCTTAAGCAGATATAACATTGAGATCTATGTTAGTCTCCTAAATCACTGTCTTTATCACCTATCGCATATAGGATGCTGAAAGCCACACCCAGGAGGGCTGTGCCCAATAAATCTCCCAATGCAGTAAGATATGGTATTGCTGAGTTGTCAGGATCCATACCCATCTTCCACATCCACGCAACCATGTAGTGACTAATGGTTAGCAACAAGAACACTTGCAACATTGCAGCTGACATATAAATTAAAATGAAAGTAGGGGTTGTGGATGTGTGACCAGCTCTTAAGTATCCTATAGTGTAAATAAATATTAATTGGCCTGGTATCACCATTAGGAGTAGAAGTTTTGTGGTGCTCCCCATAACAGAACCTTCTTTCTGGCCTGTGTGCAGTTGGGTTGATAGCCTAGAAGCATGTACTGCTACCATGTTGCCTCCTATGCCATTAATTACCAGCTGGTACACCGCAATACCAGTGTACACTGACACTGTATGGTCCAGTATAAGTCCTCCAGCACTGCTTATTACCATGGCAGAAACAACTGGAACCCATCCTTCATCCAATGCTTGTCTTGTAAATTTATTGCTCCAAGCAATATAGCCACACACCGGTACAAGAAGCGCGCCAACAGTGATAATAATAGATGGTAGTATTATACTAGTGCCAATAGATTCATACAGCATCGATGCTATCCAAGACAACAGTGCCAAGGTTGTCAGATCTCCCAGACTGGCTGCTATAGGTGTGGCAATGTTGTCAGGGTTTATATTAATCTTCTTGGATACTACTATTACTCCTATCATGATCAAACCGAGGACAAAACTGGCAGATGATGCTGTTAACACACTAGACGCACACAACAAAGATGCATGATGGATGTCAAATTGCCCTTCAGGTATCCACCCCATGGCAACTGCTGCCATGGCTGCCAGGAACCCCACCAGAACCGCCTGACATTGTATTAAACACAAATTACCCACAACCAGGGATCCCAAACTAGTATCCAGATGTCCCAAATGGGCATGAGTTGACAGTCGAGATGCTAATGTCATTTCCAGATTACCTTTTAACCCCAGGAGGGCTGGCACTAAAATATATACTTCAGATACTTTGGTGAAGACATCCCAGTGCTGCACCACATCCAGCAGGAGACTGGCTGCAACCATGCCAAACCCAGCCAGTAGAAAGGACACAAACATCTGGACTCCAGCCACCCATGAGTTCTCTTTCTCAAATTTAATATCAGGCGGCTTTTCCTCATTTGTAATAAGTCTGTATGACGTGTTGGCAGTCTTTGTTTCGGGCTCGCATTCGGTAGTTCGCACCATCCTAGAATTGTTCTTGTTTCTGTTCATAATTTTATTATAAATCAAATTAGTCTGTTAGGAAATGATACGTATTTATAATCGAAAATAAACACTTGCCTAATTATAATCAGAAGCGCAACGTACACTTGTTGAAGTTCCAGCTGTTTTTATTGGTTACATTTCTCTTCGGTGTGTGGCGGAAATTTGATAAGGAAATTCATTTTGTCACACCATAACTCGCTGCGGTATTGATAGGTATTTTTTAAGAAAACAACTTTCTGTTAAGACCGCCACTTTTCTATACCAATTGCAGGACCAAACAACTTCAGTTGATTGTTTAGTGATCCATCAAAATCACAGTCCAACTATAAATTTGTATAAAATCCGTTGTATGTAGAAAAGATCGCACTATAGTGAGAGGCAAACTATAATAAATTCTGTACACAGTAGCTTCAGTAGCGGATATCTTACTACTTCTGAGTTTGCGAGCAAGATTGATAATATATTGATAACAAGAGTCACCTGTCAGGCTGTCATAATCATAAACGGCATAAACCCAAATGAACTGTCAGTAGGCACTGGGCTGTCAGTGGCTGTGTTGCTAACTTTTTTCCCTAATCCACCAGCTGTGAGCTGCAGGTCTTTAAACCCCTAATGAGGTACAGGGGGTATGGTGAAACAAGACGACTCTCTTCAGTCTTAGCTGATCCAAATTAATTACCCCCAAAATCTTGGAATTGGACTGTGTATTTAACTTTTTTGTTTTGCATATTTCATTATTATGAAAATTTGTTTAGTGGTTAAGTATCTTGTTATTTAACTTACTGAATGTTGTCAACTCTTGTCACTATAATATTGGAGTTCCAGCTATATTAGAACCCCAATTCCTTGGCACGTGACGATGTTAATAGACAAAACGGTATGTCTTTACTTAAATGAAAGAGGTAGACCTTTAGATTGGGACACATTTTATGTCAAAACTCTTGCGTCAATGCTGATGCTACCGGTGTGGCTGTAAATAACCTCAAGTGCCGTAAATATAATAACCTTGCTAGTAATAATATTTTGCTATTTGGACAGGAGTGGAGTGAAATAATTGTCTGCGTTAGAAGGGGTGTTTTAATCCACCCAATATAGTAGTAATTCCTCTACGTTGGCAGCACCTGCCAGTGATCGTCACTGTCAGTTGTCAGCTATTGGTCATTATCAAACATTTGTCAAAAATTCGATGGTCGAAAAATGTCACCAAGGATGTGCAAAATCGTAGAAGTACGTTTTTTTTACCCTTAACAGTTGATGACGTGGCGACGTGTCACATTTTGTTTGCCGCTTCGCATCTAGACTTTTCGATGCAAACAGCATGTTGGACTGATATCTTTATCTCACGGGCTCAGGCAAAAAGTACAGAAAGCCACCATTGTTATTGTATGTACCAAAAAGCCATTATAGTAATTAGTCTTAATTGAACCACAAAACTTGTGACAACAACATTACAAAAAATATTGCATTGAAAGTTAAGTAAACTTACAACTACCACTCAGTAACTCATAAAACTAAAAAATCGACTACGACTTATTGAAAAACACTATGGAGGATGGCAATCAAATCCTTGGTTTGACACGGTAGAAAGTTTGACGTATACATTTTGGCTTGTCGTTGTCGTAATTGGCGATTGTCGATGGAATTGATTGTCGTCGACGAGTTGAATGTCGACCCGTCGACCGCGAGAACCGCGAGCCAACATTCACTATCGTTGCACTACATACAAACTTTAGATTTCACAGAAAATAAACGGTAATAATTTAACTAATTAGTTGTTAGTTCGTTGTTGACTTAATACATAAAAATAAAACTTAGTGAAGTATTTAGTGCAGTATTCACTATTTAGATCCGGAAACCTACTTACTGTGAAATGTTGCGCTTAGATTTTTAGTATTTTTAATTCAGTTGTAAGTACAAGGGCAACATATCGCGGGATTAAATGGTGTCAATTTAGGTCGTGTCAAAGTTTAATTCGTGTAAACGTTCGTTGTTGCTTTTGCTTTGTTTGCTCAAAATTCGCGTGTGTTGCAGGTCGCGAAGATAACGTGACATTCGTGTAGCCGTGTTGTCATGAGGCAGTGAACTCGAGTGCGTACGAACTTGATCAGTTAAAATGTTCAGGAGTAAAATACGGATACACACATGTCGGATAATATTGCTGACTTCGTTGGTATGGCTACTGGTAGACGTGATGCTCCTGGCCATGTATTCCGACTGCTTCGGTGATGGTTGGGATTGCAGTAAAAAGGCAGACAGTGATAATATTATAGAGGTAAGATTTGTTCAAGTTCAAGGTCTGGAGTACTGTAAATATTTTTTGTTTACACATCTTGTCCTTCATTTATATCACTAAGACTCCGTTCTAAACATGTTAAATACTAAAATGTGGGTCACTACAACCTGTGGCTGCATTGGTATTCTAAAATCATAAAGTTTTTCACACAATTATGTTGGTGACACATGTTACAATTTCAAAATATACACAAGAGAATGTAAGCAGTGAAAGGGAGACTAAATTGTTCCTAATTTCAACACTAAACAGATTCCAAAATATGTGTAAGAATTGTGAGTGTTATGCTTGGAGACTTCATTAAACATTCTCATATTGAACCCAGTCTTCAAAGGTTCATTTGAATTATCAATCACCTTTAACAAAATCCTACTTATCCAAGTTTTTAAGATTTTTGATTTTTATTCCCCTTTAGAAAAATAAGAAATAAGGTATGTCACAATTTATGAACTGAAAGTTATAAAGAATGTAGCTGATTCTATCCTGGCTCTTGAAAAACCTAGGAGTAAGCTGGACAGAATACTTGAATTACACCTTATAGAATTACCAATATTGTTGCATTTCCCTCACATGTGATTAGTAACTATAAGTTCTTTTGAGATAAAATAGCACTTATTTATAGAGGTAGAGGTACTGTTTTGCAATAAACCTCATCTAAGGCTAAACAAAATGTCAATGACTTATGACCTTTTCTTTGAATATCTTCATGGTTATTTATTAAAATGACAAATGCAGTGATTTATAAAAGTAGTGTTTTACATATTGAAATAATATAAAATATTGTAAGTAGTCAGCATTTTAGAATTCATATAGATGACTATTATTTAGCCTACTAAAGGTCTATTCGAAGAACATCTTGAATCAAGAATTTTTTTTATAAACATGCCTTTGTGTCCACACAATTCATATTTATGTATGAATCATAATATGTTTAGAATTCCGAAGATCTAGACATTTTCTTTTTAGTTTTGATTGACTGCAGTGAATGTTAATGTTACTAGATACCACTTATTTGCATAGCATATGTCCAACAGTGCACTTCTTTTGACCCAAATGAAAACGATGATAACTTTTTCTTATAGTCTAAAGATAAGAAAAAATAAGTTCTTCTTTATTCCCAACAGCCTAAAGAAAAACAGTATGCAGGCAAAAAGGCAGCAATAGCAGCAGCACAACATGGAAACCAGATTGATGATGATGACACTAACTTAGAAGTAAATGAAGTGGAACAGGATATAGGAGAAGACGGGATCTTACTTTCTCCATACCCAAGGTCCCGACTCAAGCGGTGGGAGCAAGCACCCTTTGTCAAACCACAAGGGGAATTTTTACCTGGAGAAATGGGTGTGTAATTTTATATCATTTAAATAACAAAATCTTTTATGTATATTCAGTTTATGCTGAAAATGAGCCAGTTTTGAAGGTCTGTGGTTATAAAAATGCTCACTATACAGTAAATTATCACAATGCACATTTTATTCTACATATACATTTTTTAATTCTGCATTTGGTCTACCTCATTGGTCTATTGGTTGCAAGGGCTACTGCTGAGTACACTTATAATTCTTTAATTATGTGATCCAAGCATCACAAATAGATTCGGTATGTAAGTTATGTTAATGTTAAATTATTAAAAAAAAATGAAATTTACTAAAAATATTTTAATAATCATTCGAGATTTTGTAGCAGATAAATTACCAAAGTTCTTCTCAGAAATCTGAAATTAGCTAAATCAGTTATAATTTAACTGATTTAGCTTACTACTACATAATAATAAATCCATTAGCTACTTTGCAATTGTAATATGCCAAGTTCAAGGTAGGTTGTTGTGTTACCAACCTAGTAAAATAAACAGTTATAAATATTGCCATAAAAATAACTAAATAACAGTTATGTATGAAATGGTAATTTATTTGAATTTGTTATCCAATAACACCCTTTTAAATTTAAATTAAGGAAAACGCATATTACATGATTCAGAATTAAGCAGTTATACTCTGTAAAACTTGTTGTAAGTAAGTAAAACACGATCATTTGCCGAAATCTGTTCAACAGTTTTTGAGCTACAACGTAGCAACGACACAGAGACGTACGTGTCTCTGTGTACATACATACCCATCCTTTTACAAATTCGGGTAATAGCAAGGTCTCAAGATGGTTCTCTAATAACCTGATCAAGTTGTTCACTAGCTAATCAATTTTTACATAAAACGGTAAAACCCGTTTATTAAAAAAAATCTAAGGGGGTAGGCAGAAACTCCTCAACACCACCAACTATGATCTTTACATACTCCTTTATCTACTCTCTTATCTTACTATGAAATCAAATGAAATCAAGAATAGAATCTTAATTACTTTATCTAAGTGCAATTAAAACAACAGTAATCTATATGAATGATATAGATAGTATTATGTACATAAACGAAATTTCTCAGTCAACCACTTTTCAACCTTATTCCTAAGTAAATAAGGGCGAAAAGTGTTCGACCGGGGACTGTCGCCATCACATCAAGCTACCTAAATCTTTTAACAGTATTACAAAAGAATAAGGTTCATATTCGATTGGGAAAATTTTACAGTTTGGGATAGCTTGATGTGCTAGTGTCTGTATATTTAACTCCCAATCGCTGCTTTTACATTATCTATAATTCAAAGGCAAAATGGCATCGAAACAGCTTATGAGTTGCTGTTCGTTTACCCTCGCGGTATAATAACAAACCAAATTTCTCCAGGGACCACCATGGAGACATTTTCAAACCTTATGAACAAGTAGATAACGTAAAACATAAAATAAGTTCAAACATTTCTACATTTCAGTTTCTATTAAAAGCAAAAAGCTAGTTTATTTCATTATCAAAAGTCATGCCTGTTAGTAATGGCATTTTTGATGATACGCTATTTGTATTTGACTGTAACTTTCTATTCCCAGCACAGATATGTCTAAAAGATAAGGACTGCCTGGCTGTATAAAAAGACTAAAAATATATTCCTATTGTTTGTTTTATTTTTATCATGTTGCCGAAGCTTGTTCGTATGCAGAGCTTGTACCTGGCTTTTGTTCAATATTCTGTGTGACACATAATATATTTCTTATAGCATATATATACATAGCTACTTTTTTATGTTTGGACCTACTTTATTAAAGTCATGCAGTGTTTTCTTCAATAAAATTTGTAACCTTGGTTCGCGCTTTGACTAACAAGGTAAGCTTTAATTAATTACACAAACTCAGGTGTATGAACGTAGACGAAGCAAAAGTAGTGTTTAAGGATTGTAGCAGATGACGTTCTGTAGTTTCTGCCTACCCTCATAGGGTAAAAGGCGTGAGTTTACGTATGTACCAACTTCTTACAGTTTGTTTAGGTGTATTTTTATTAATACGACAATTATATGTAAGTATAGCAATTTAGTGATATTTAATACAATAATGGTATATAAACAGCTGGTATCATAAAAGTAAATAGTGCTGATCTGACGGCGTCACGCGTCCATACTCCCTGTGCCTTGTCTGTTATAGATAATTCAATAAGATAATAAAAATGTGTGTTTTAGAAAAGTTTGCGTCAAAGAAAAGAGAAAGCATTTTATTGATGTTAATTATTAGCATTCAACGCACCTCCTGCTTATTTAGAATGCAAACAAATGTGGAATATCTGAGATCGGCATCGTCGACTCGTTGAAAAGATAAAAACTTGGCCGCAGTAACGGATCAAAAGGCCATAGGGCTAAAGTCATTATAAGGCTACTAATAGACAAAAGGACAGACAGATATTGGTTGCTTGCCCGTTGGTTTGCTAATTTCCCGAACCTGTTTTCGCGAAACTAGTCTACGTTTTAAGGTTCCTTTAAACTGAATCGGATTCAATTCTTCTCCCGTCTCTCATAACAGTTTATCTCGACAATGCTTATGCCAGTCAAAAACATAAAAATATATATTTAGAGGGTCAGGTCAATCCTAAGTTTTTTTTTTTTCAATGTATTGTGATGGGTATCATTTGAAAGGATTTTCTCTAAGTGAGTTATTTCAATTAACGTGCAATACAGTCTTTACGACTCAGACCAGAAGCAGTTCTATGTATTTGCACTGTGTGGTTCGGAAACTTTATGAGCCCGACTCACTCTTGACTAGTTTTTTTAAATGTTACTTAAAAAAAATGATATAAGAAAAATGATACTAAAATTAGAGCATACCACTTTATTTTAAACGTCTTCTTTTTTCAAGAACTTTCGTGTTAAAATATGTCATTATTACAGGTAAGGCAGTGAACATACCGATAGACCAAGAGAAGCTGATGTTGGACAAGTTCCAGGAGAATCAGTTCAACTTGCTGGCCAGTGACATGATCTCAATCAACAGGTCTTTGACGGACGTCAGATTTAAAAAGTAAGTGATTTTTTATTTATGTAGTTGAATTTTACCTTAAATTTTTATATTAATAACTAGCAATTCGCCTGCGTGTCATGTGTCATGATGGCCCAGTGGTTTAGGCCTCGCCTCTTGTGCACGAGGTTGTGGGTTCAAAACTGGGCAAGTACCAATGTGACTTTTTCAATTCATATGTACTTTCTAAGTTTATCTTGGACATCACTGACATCGGTGAAGGAAAACATCGTGAGGAAACCTGGACTTGTAATTAATATAAGTCTGAAATCGCCAACCCGTCTTGAGCGAGCGTGGTGATTAATGCTCGTGCCTTCTCTGTATGAGAAGTAGCCTTTACCCTGCAGTGGGACAGTAACAGGCTGGTATATATAATTCGCCTGCAACTTCGTATGCCTGGTTGTTCATTGTTCTTGTCGGTGAAGATGGACCTGAGATCCAGAGCAGACTGGAGAAATGGCAACAGAGGCTGGAGAGTGTGGGCTTGAAAATCAGCAGAACTAAAACTGAATATATGTTCTGCGATTTCGGCGGTCTCTCCAGTCCTGAAGCAATGTCGCTTAACAGCGTGCTTCTCCCGGTCTGTTCCGACTTTCGGTATCTCGGTTCACTCGTGCAAAGTGACGGAGAAATAGATCGGGCTGTCAAGCACCGAATTAACATAGGGTGGATGAAATGGCGCCAGGTAACGGAAACAACCTGTGACCCCCATATTCCCCTTAAACTTAAGGGGAAGATTTACAAAACAATGGTTAGACCTGCTGTCTTGTATGGATCAGAATGTTGGGCCGCAAAAGGCATGAATGAAAGGCAGTTACATGCAGCTGAGATGAGAATGCTGAGGGGGATGTGTGGTGTTACGCGAATGGATAGAATAAGAAATGAGTATGTAAGAGGAAGTCTTAAAGTTGCGCCTGTGACCGAGAAGTTGTGTGGAAATCGGTTGTCATGGTATGGGCATGTGATGCGAAGGAATGAGGACCATGTTGTGAGGAAAGTTTTGAGTATGAATGTGCAGGGTTACATGAGTAGAGGAAGACCAAAGAAAAGATGGATGGATTGTGTGAAAGAGGATATGGCAAGAAAAGAGGTGACCCATGAGATGACGGCAAATAGAGATGTATGGAAGAAGAAAACATGCTGCGCCGACCCCAAATAAATTGGGATAAGGGCAGGAGGATGATGATGATGAACTTCGTATGCCTGGATTTCGTACTGTCCCCTTCGAACTTTAACATCCCGTCCACCCCATTTAAAGCGTGGTTTTGAAAATAATGATAGTCTATAGCATTCAGGGATAATTTTACTTTCAAGCAGTGAAAAAACTTTTAGAAATGTATCAATTGTTCCAGAGATACAAACATACACACTCACATACAAATTTTATCTCTTTATAATATTAGCATAGATAGCATCGATAGTGTAGTTAGTATCGATAGGTGAACTGTCGATATTTGTGCAACAGTAGCCCCCTAGTTAATGACCTAACCTAACTTTAACACAAAAATTCTTAAGCACTAATTTTTACCAGCCTTCTTACCAAGTCACTGAGAAAATAATACCCTAAAATGTAACAAAAGTTATTTGACAACATTTATACATAGAGATTTCATAGAGTTTTCAACTGACATCCTTATGCTTCTGATTACACGATACATATTTCTTACATTGGCGACTAATGTGCCACATAAATTCTTATTGTACTTTTCAGTGTTTTATTAATAACTGATAAGATTTAGCATCTAATCTTTGTTAATTAATGTTAAATACTCACGATGCTATCACTGCATAAGTACACTGATATCTGGAATACTATGGCCATGGGTTATTTTACAACATAATATGTTTCTGAAGAGGTTGCTCCTCTTTTATAGTAAGTATTTCATGGTAAACATAATGAGTACTCATTCATTTATTGCAGTGGTAAGTAAACATTGGTTTTAACAATCGTCGACCCTGTCGGGTACAACAAAAGAAACATTCTAAGGAAGAGCAGTTATTTATACATGTAAACTAACTTAGTCTAAGTAATGATAATATTTAAGTTAACATTTGATTAATTAAGATTATTAATTTATATTATTGTATCAGTACTCTTAATATGACAATGAAATATTCATTTATGCTTTAATAACATTACAACACACTCATTGTTTTATCATGCTGTATAAAATACTCTTTTCCTTAATACAATATTATGGTTCAGTAATACTTATATGCTGCCGTTTCGTGATAACAGAGCAATAGCGTACATAATAAGTAAATAATATTATAGGCAAATGGAAGAAATGCTCAAAGATAGAGTAAGGAAGTACGGAACATCAAAGGAATTCCTTGACACGTTTATATTGTTTCTCCGAGTAGTGTAGCATTCTGACTTCCTTTTCACGGGCTCCTTTCAACAGCCGGCTCTATGGTTGACCCCACAAATTAACAGCACTATTTTATAGGCGAAGGCGTAAGAGTTTATACAGTATATACACTATTATAATACACCAACGCCGTTTACTGACGATGGATACGATTTCGCATTTGCATTAAACAAAAAATGGTGCGTGCGTTTGATGAAGTGATAGCTGAAAATCACTCAAAGATTGTAAATTGTGTTGAAATATTCGCTGTATGTTGTCTCAACCATTCAGTAAACGATATTCTTGTTAAAAAAAGAAAATTAAATAACGTAGAGTGTACAGCAGTCTTATATCGGGGAGTAATTAATTAATATACAAAAACAAAAATACTCTGAAAGTGTATAAACGTTGGTAATTTAACATCTCATATGTATGTAGAAAGTGCGATAAAATTTTGTTACACATATTAGTCACAGCAATGTGAACCATTGTACGATTTATTAAATCGGCGTGTTATTAAGTAATCTTGGTTTACGACGGTACATATTGTCGTGTAGTGATGTATCACATAATTTCGATTAGCGTATGTACAGCATGTGGACCGAAGCGTTACAATAAACTTGAAGCTAATATGTACTTATGTTCACCATAAACTATCAGTAGTAACTTAGAGCTCTAGTTGATGACACTATAACGGTTAAGAACTTGAAATATTTACATCCAACTACCTATATTTCAAGATCAATATTATGTACTAACCGTACTCCATAGGTTTTTGTAATTACCGGCATGGATCTTGAAACGTAGTGAGTGGGTCAGTTCGCGCATATATGCGCTTTCTACTAAAATCAACTACTGTGCAACTTAAGATCATCGTTCGATATCCGTGCCGGTAAATTATAAGTGAAGCAGTTTAAAGTTTTAAAGATTCACCAACATAGAGTTGCAACAACCCACCATTTCGCATATAAACGCATCAGACGATGTGTCGCCTTCGTCATCAACACCTATTAGTAATCAGTGGAGTAATGTGCCCACCGAGTCGACCTTGTAAAAGTGACGGTACACGCGATGATTTGAGGATGCCGCGGCGCGCCGGCACTAACCTCTTGCGCAGACACTGAACGCGGAACCCATCTCGCCATTTTACCGCTATTTATTGATACTAATATATTGATACGGTAAATCTTTGTAGTCAAACGACACGTCAGGCTGTTTACTTATGGATTTGGCGCCATTAAATGGTCATGCTTGAGGTGATTTGAAAAGTCAAGACAAGTTGGCTACGTTGGTTGGACATTGTGTTTGACCATAGTTGGGCTACTTATAAATAGCTCTAAATTATTCTAATTTGTGCGGTAAACTTGTAGACCTGTCCTATTTCTTATAAACCCACGACAGGTTATAGAACAAATCAGTCTAAAGATCCTAAGATATGCTACTTGACCCAAATTGTGATCATATAAATTGATGTAAAAATGTTTAAGGACATAATTTGGGCTACATTGCCAGTTAATATTCCTCCATTGACTGAGTACAAAAGTAGTAGGCACAAGTGTTGCCTACCTACAAAAGTACGTACTTCTAAGGTTTATAACCTATTTCGATTGTCTTTATGCTTTTTGAGCGTCGTTAAACCTGCCAGTTTTAATATTATCTGAATGTCTGTTTAATGACAACGTTTTATGATCCTTGTAATTTAATTTGTTTGGAAAAAAACATAACATCACGCCCGTAATCATTCCATGTAATAGGGGGCGATCTTGTTGTTATCAACCGGGCACAAATCTAGACATCGAGTTGCTACTTAGAAATTCCAAATGGTTAAACCCGGTTACATTGTACCCGACCTGGAGTTAGAATCAAGACCTCATGCTTAACTGTAGTTCTTGCGAAAACTCGACCACTGAAGCAGTATTTAGCTACATACTTAATACGTTTTAGCTCGAAAGACATATAGTCGCGATAAGGTGATTTAAAAAAAAGTATTTTTTCCAAGTATTTAAGATCTCAGCATGCGATCATATAATGCGACTGCTTAAGCGATACCAAGCCAGTTTTTGTTTTATTTCGCAAGAGGAGAGAAATACGCTTAATGTTTTATAAATCGTAGTTAAGATGAAGACGTTAAACAGAGATCACTCAGAGTGGTTTCTATTGAACACAGCAGTTGTCAACTTGCAGTTAGGTACATGTAGTTGCACGATCCACAGAGAGTAGCTGATCCAACACCGTACTCTCGTTTAACGGGTGTAAAAGTTGACAGTTAGTTTAAGTCTTTACTAAAACAACTAATTATGATCTTCTACATAGCGTGGTGCAACACATGGCTGTCACAATTCGAAAGTGCTTCCAACCATGCGTGTCATTACGTATAGGATAGGATTATAGCCTTAGTAGTCCAGTAGTAATACTCACGCGAACATACCATATTGTGCGATGAAAGTAGGAATAACTTGCCACCAAGAAGATCCTTAAAGGTGGGCGGAGTGCACTAAAAGAGGATTTTTGGTACTTACCAGTAAACAGATCGGTCCCCTACCATTCCGTTCAAGGGGGAAGCGGCATGATGGTGAGTGGGATACAAAAATCTACCAATTTAATTCTACTGGCGGTTTTTTCTCTCCCGCATCGTTCCGCTTCATTTCACAGTTCTGATGGCTTTAGCCAGCCTAAGCGGGGTTAGAGTATGTAAGCAAAATTGCTGACAATTTTTCTTTGTCACCAGATGCAAGGATAAGGCTTATCCAACCCTGCTGCCTACAACCAGCGTGGTGATAGTATTCCACAACGAAGCGTGGACGACACTCATACGCACAATATGGAGTACAATCAACCGGTCACCACGCCCTCTACTCAAGGAGATCATACTGGTTGACGATGCCAGTGAAAAGGGTAAGTTTTTTCGATGATTTGACAGGCGACTGCGATGTCAGGCAATCGACCAAAGAAAAGATGGATACAGTGAATGAAAGAAAGTGAATGATAACGTTACTTCTTCCGTTCACCGCTGCCAGCTACAGGAATGAATGGAAGAAGATGACGCCTAACCATTTGACCTGATGGTAAGCCATCATGCAGTCGACAATGGGGTCACACCTGCCTAGATATTATGGATGACTAAAGCAATTTATACCTTTTGGGAAATACAGACTCCGGCAAAGAGTAAAGGAGCTACTTGAGTTACCAGTGAGGAGTTCGTAACTTACTCAGTGGTGATAAAAATAACAGTTCAAATGGTCTCTAGCTTTCTCAGAAGTTTTTTAATGTATTATTAGTTTCGTGAGTGGCATTCACGATTCATCATGACCTGTGCGACAACGAGTTCGCCGTGTGAATAGCTCTTAATTGAAGACTCAGGACGAGTCTGTAATTTGTCATGAAATCTTTAATAGAAGGGTAATGTAAACCGTCTTCATAAACTCATCATAACTTTCTCGCGAAAAGTAGTGGTGATTACTATTTAGTCAATTTTGTATGCACCCGTGCACATTGAGTGCGCTGGCATTCATTTAAAACGATTAATAGTAGAATTATAATAAATAGAGAAACTCAAAATGTTTTTGATTACAACGCATTAAAAAGGAAAATACAATTGATGGACCTTGTAACATTAATCAACGTAAGAAAACAGCAATGCCCACAGCACAATAATGAAAACGTGAAAAGATAAAGATTTGTAGTAAAAGTCATTACTACAAATCTTTCTCTTTCTCTTCTGGTGCTTGATGTTAATTACTTTGCATTATATTGTATAATGATTAAAATTTAATTTAATTCTGTAAAAAGGTTTTTAAAACACTTTTACTTGTCATAAAATAAAATAAATTAGAATTAGATTAGATTAGGTCAGTGTTTCCCTATATGACTACGCAGTGAAGAAACATCGAAACCAACTCAGGTTATAGATTCAATTGCTTCTAACTTATACTTATGAGATACACGATCTGTTGCTGGGGAGTTTGTTGCGCCACTCTTTATCAGCGAAAACTGAGCGGCCTGTGTTGATTCTCAACCCAACTCGAATTTGATTATTGATATGATTTCATTTCGTACATAAAGCAAATAACGTAATATTAATTTCTATTAGTAGGTAAATACTTATAACAACACAATCAGTTCCAACGCTTTGATCGCAATCATACTATAGTTGCAACTGATAGAACTGAAACCTATTAACCAAAATTGATACACTGTATCTTATCTTTGTTCAATTGTTATTTACCTTAACGAAACGAGTCTGTAAAAGTGACGTGTCCAACCACGTCAACAGTAGAAACAAAAAACATTTTGAGTGAGCAATGCGCTTTATAAGATGTATTTTCGTATCTTGCACATTTCTAGTGGCTTGACCGCGAGCCGGTGGGTTTCTGTTCTCCATGCATATTATTGAATAAATATGTAGATTAAGATCATGAATGAATAAAATCCACGTTCGCCTTGAATGCTTCTAAGGCTGGTTTCATACTAGAGCGGCGACGACTGGACGCGGCAACAATACCGTACTAATCTACTTTTTAGCAACGTATTATTAAGTCAGTGACATTTTCATTCAGTTTCGCAAGCGGCATGCGACATTATTTCTGTTCTTGTTAGTTCCTGTTGCATCTATGTCGTTTTAACCAGTCCCGTCGCGCCCTAAATCTTCTTTTAGCTGGTGTTAGTAGTTGCATTACAAACGAGCGCGCGAAATTGTTTTAATTTCATTTAAGCTCATAATATTCAAGACTTAGGAATTATAATAACCTGTCTCTGTTAAATATTCATATCCACAGACAGACATTTGTTTGTGCGAGACTCGTGTGAAAGACTTAATAATTGTAAAGATGACGTAAACCTTTTGATCTCATTTTCCCTCCACTTTATCACGATACTCCTCTGTGTTTATTGACAAAGGTTTAAGGAAAATTATTTTCACAATAATCAAGTAACGTCACAATCGTGCTGTTCGTGACCTTGTTACTTAGTCATCTTACCACGTGACCACCGCCTTACTGCCAGGCGCCAGAGCATAAGCAGTCAAGCATATTGTTCTTCGCCGCTATTCTAGTGTAGATACAGCTTTAGAAATTCAACATCTTAATATACCTACTACATTGTTTGATCGGATATGATTTTTTGTTACTTCATGACATTTCTATATTTGGAATCATTCGCAAAGTAACTTATATTTTTTTTACTATTTCGATAACGTTTTATGTTTATTGCAACAGTTTGAGCATTCCAAATTTGAACAACGATGTTGACAACTTGTAATTTTGATAGTGTTTGTTTTTAATTTAGCTACTTCCTGCTCGTAATGAGATAGTACACTAATTAAAATATTTAGACATGCATGCAGCTGCTTATACTCTGGCGCCTCTTGTCGAGACTGCCGTCATATATGCAAATACACAAGCATATATAAAAAGTGTACTTAATCCAGTCGTGCGTGTTCTGCACTCTTATACAATGGGGTGGTATTTCTTATATGTTTAATCTTGTGGAGGAAAATATTTTTTATAGCTTTGGCTTGGAGGAAGCGTAATATCCGTTATGGAAATACAGAAATAATCGTCTTACTGATATTATGAATGTGAAGTTATACACGTCTCTTTTAATGGTATAACTACCAAATCGATGAGCAGAGTGAGATTCTTATCTTTATAGTACCTGGTAAAGGACAAGGTACCTTCTTAAATTATTGTTAAATGACGAGTTCCTTTAGTCTGGTTTAAGGAAAACCAGTTGCCAAGTGGATGGTAATGGCACATTTTGCAACACATACCTGTACTAACTTAAATATTCTTGCAATACTATCATCAGCATTTTCTCAATTAAACAGTTACGTATCACGTTTATTTCATACTAGCTGCGCCCATTATAAAATATTAATATAATAAAATAGCCTGTGCTAATGCAAAGTAAGAGCTACCATTATAACTAATTTCTTTCAAATTCGTTCAGCCTTTTCAGCGTGAAGGAGTAACAAACACACACACACACGGACAAACTTTTGCATTTATAATATAAGTGTTTTTTTTTTTTTTTTTTTTTTTTTTTTTTAGGTAGGGCCACTCGCAGTTCAGCACTATAAGGCTGTTTACTGCTTAACCGGTCGATCCTGTGGTGACCTTACAAGAAGGCCCCCAGCCAGGGCTAACTAAAAGTTACATTTAAACGACCGCTCGCTAAGGGCGCCCCCTGTGGGGCTCGAACCTCGGCTTAGGGCGTCGTTGAATTCTTAACAAAAACAAAGGCTGGGTCTCGTTATTATTATGTCGGGGGGTTTTTATACTGCTGACTCAGCTACGCGGGCTGGCCTTGTAGAATCTAAAGATTGAATTTACATTTAACTAACTAGGGCGTCGCGCGTCGCGGGCCTCGTCGGCGAGGCCGGAATGTGGGTCGGTTTGTTCTTGTGTATTTTCTAAGAGTGCTAGTTTCCCTACTGCTCTCCTGGATGACGGTTGTTTCGTCGTCTGGCTCGACTAGGGTATGCCTTGGGCGGCGAATCTTACCAATTCTGGTAGGGAAGTATTGGGAGGCCGAGACGACAAGTGGGTTTGGGTGTCGCTCGGCTGATTCGAAAAAGCGCCCAGTAAGACGCTTCATGAATTGCTTGATGGTGGGGATTTTTAAATCTACGTGGAGTCTAACATTCCTAACGAACCATGGGGCTCCCGTGGCTCGACGGAGAAAACGGTTCTGTAAAACCTGCATCCTATGGATATAGGAAGGCCTTGCATGTGCGAATATGGCACACGCGTAGGTCATAATAGGCCTGATGCACGTGGTGTAGAGCCGCATCTTGCACCGAAGTGACAATTTGCTGCGTGCATTGATCATGGGATGTAACCTCCCTAGAGCGAATGCGGCGCGCGAGCGCACCGTCATTATGTGCGTTCGGAAGGTAAGGTGTCGGTCAAGGATGACCCCCAGGTACTTAGCTTGCACCCCCCAGGGGATCGGCTTGTCATACATGGTGATCGGGGGAGGAGGGGATGGGTCTTTACCCTTCCTGGAGTATAAAACCGCCTGGCTCTTGTCGGGGTTCACTTCAATTCTCCATTTCCTGAACCAGACGCTTAGGGCGTTGGCGGAGGATTGGAGGGCCTTAGCTATGGCTGGACACTTTAAGCCATAATATAAGTGTGTTACGCAATGGGTGTATGGCAAGTACGCCATAAAATATTTATAGGTAACATAATTAGATAATAAAAATAAACATTAATTATGATTTCTTTTCTTGTGTCGGTTTAAACTATACGATGTTATGTTTAGCAGACAGTATTATTAATACTTAACTGGCGGGACTGTCCTAGAGGCTAGATGCGCCCGATGTACTTATGTGGGGTTACTCGTTGACGCTCTTTTATTCTACCCCATTATTTATTATGTGATTTCAAAGAAACGGCTGTGTGAAAGATGATATGGCTATGGAAGAAAGTGAATACTGAAATGACTGGAAGAGGTCGACAGAATCTATTCATGTAGCCTATATTGATCCCCTGCAAGGCAAATGCCTCTCTTTTCCCGCACAACTATGTTCTTTGCTACTCCAGGCCAGCCCTTTCGTTAGAAGACAAGCTCCCGCCATCTCTGCCGGCGTGAATTAGCGTTCACTCTGTGGTTCAGTAGAATGATGATGATTTATCTTAAGTATTCCTTCTACAGAACATCTCGGCAAGAAGCTAGAAGACTACATAAAGACGCTGCCGGTACCGACGCATTTGTTCCGTACTGAGAACAGGTCTGGTCTGATCCGAGCGCGTCTCTTAGGCGCAAAACATGTGAAGGGTGATGTCATCACGTTCCTCGATGCGCATTGCGAATGTACAGGTAATGATTCGTTTTTATATTCAATGGGTCATGTTTCGAAACTGTTTTTGCGGCTACACAGTTCTGCCCGCCTCGGTATTGGCGGACCCCAAGATCTCTCACATCGTAGTGTAAAAAATGTTTATGCAATCACGACTCTTAGAAAAAGATTTCTATTAATACCTACTACTTCACTGCAGGCAACAGCACACCGATTAGCCCTAATCGTTTTAACAACAATTGAAAATCAACTGAGTTCCTCTTGCATACGGCTGAAATTGGCATAATTAATACAACCACGTGGCCAATACTCAATACTTCCGTTTTTAATCAGCCAGCAGTTTAGCCTGTAGCTCTATAAAAAACATTATCCGTTTAATCAATGTAAGTTTATTGACATTGCACAATAAGTTTCTTGCAATAATGCATTGCTAAGACCCTTTTACTTTCCGTATCCAAGAAAAAACAGGTTAAGTACCAAGTGTAAAGTAAGTCACAAGTTAACCTCAACTGACTCCTACGACTGTCTAAGTGTGAACGGAAATAAACAGCTTATCGATGTTCATTCATTCATTTTTGGTCCTTGGGTCCGAATTTATTTCTGGCATGTAGTTATTTTGTAGGCAGGTTGGGTTAGTTAATTTTTTTGTTATATAGGCTCGCCCCCTATTACATGGGACGTAAACATAACTGGCGAAATGTGGATGTGGTGGTGATAAGTGCACCTCTGCCTTACCCTTTCGAGAATACAGGTGTGATGTTATGTAGTTATTTTGTCACAAGACAAAAATATGAATTTTACTCGTATTTTTAATAGTCACTAATATTAAAAGACGTCAAATGCCAACCAAACACACAGTTAACTTTTTATTCACTATTATATGGTACCAAATCCAGATCATTTACCAATCAAGTCGTTTACATTTGCACCTCAGTTAAACGCAAATTATAACTGCAAAGCGGTATATCAATTATTTAAATGCATTGTTCGCTTCGAGCTAGATACTATGTTGATTCAAAATTCAAGCATGCATGACGCAACTCCGTTATTGGTATCCCATATTTTTATCCGAGTCATTAGCTTCTTATAGACGTGGGGCCGTTCCTAGTCACGATGATGAATTTATTCGTTTATGCGAAAATTCTTATTTTTATAGGCCACTGATTTACGACTGCCAATTCTAAATACGTTCTCCGAAATTCTGAATTCTATAGGTGTTCCAATATCTACCCCAGTTAGATTGCTATTTCAGATCACGAGATGGTTTTGTTTCCTAAACGTGGCATCTTAGATCTGTTACACAATTATTTAAGACGGCGAAAATGTAATGTCATCAAACAAATGAAGTGCAAACAAGGAAATAATTGCTGGAACGCGTGACTGCTCGACAATTGGCTTTCCCATCCCATTATGTAAATGTATATTGATCCCAAGCAGAAATGCTAAATGTCTGTCATCATAATTGACTTTCCTTATTCCTGACGATAAGGTGAATTGATAGGTAGATTAATATCAACAAAATATTATGGTCACAGAATTTTGTAAACTTTGCATCGAACAATAGACAATAGATGAATGGAGTATGCTTTATTGTACACCAACATTGTGACACAGCTCACAGCTGCAGTGTCTTTAAACATAATAAATCGCAGAGAAATTAAGAAGGAGGTTGAATTAGTGTATTTCCTTTCTCTCTGCTGTTCTAGAATGACGTTTAACTTTCATTTGTAGAGGGTTGGCTCGAGCCGTTGCTGGCGCGGATCGTGGAGGACCGGACGACAGTGGTATGCCCCATCATTGACGTCATTTCCGACACTACCTTCGAGTACATACAGGCCTCGGATATGACGTGGGGTGGGTTCAACTGGAAGCTGAACTTTAGGTGGTAAGTACACACTGTTTAACACAATAACACGTTTCGTTACAAACACATTGGTTAATTAAAAACCTACTTAATTAAAACTCAAAACTCTTCCTTGTTTTACGGAAAAATAAAAACAGTTTCAGTACGTTGGTAAAGTTTGTTTTAACAGACCTTGTAAACACCATAATTAACAAACATTATAATTGGACATGAATCTTCAAATTTCATCTTGCATGAACCAAACATGCATCATGAATTTGAAACCCAATAAAAATTACAAGTTATAATGTATGCAGATTTAAAGGAAAATTAAAACCCCTACACTTTTATTAATTAACTAGTTCCGCGCCTCAC
Source organism: Phlogophora meticulosa (assembly GCA_905147745.2). Taxonomy (NCBI): domain Eukaryota; kingdom Metazoa; phylum Arthropoda; class Insecta; order Lepidoptera; family Noctuidae; genus Phlogophora; species Phlogophora meticulosa. The sequence continues at coordinate 6,180,469 of LR990535.1, read as the reverse complement.
CACCTCGCCACCCGCAGCTAAAAAGTCGAATCCCACGGGAATACTTTACTTTTTCGGTATAAAAAGCAGCTTATGTGTTAATTTATCCAAAACGGTTCAGACGTTTCTGCGTGAAGAAGTAACAAACATACACACACACACATACCGACGAACTTTGGCATTTATAATAATAGTGTAACAAGGAGTGTTATATGTAGTTATGCCAACACTGAACATGCATGGTAAATCTGAAGGTCATACTGGTTGTAACTAGTTGATAAGGTAGCTCATGTCTTAAGAATATCTGTAGTTTGCACAACATAACTGTTACACGGTCCATTTTCACGGTAATAACGGCAAGTGTTTCACTTACATTATACGAAATCACCTGTTTAATGTTAACTAATTGGAACTGCGTACGGCGCGTGCGGCTTGCGGCACAGCTAACAAACGTACCAGCTATTGTTATTACTGATTATTGTGATTACATAACACCCCGTCCCATTGTTTTGTTTCCGCCGGTCGCGGTGGAAAACACCTTAATTTCTGCGCTTATTAATAAGTTCGCGCTATCGATATCGGATGTGTTAGGGTTGCTACCTCAAATAATTGGGTATTATTTACGAAATTTATCCTGTTTTTTTGTGTTTCGCTTAGTTTACTTTATTAATGTTATTTATAATATTATTCCAGTCCAGATACATATTACTTTAATTTTTTCCGTAGATATAAGTTAAAAATACAATGGAAGACCATAACTCACTACGTCTTGAATAAGGATGTATGTAACTCGAAAGGACCAAAGCGTTTCAGTGTGCGACGTAGGCAATCAAGTTCAAGTGTCAGGCAAATAGAAATGGATCTTTCAATAGGAGGGATCTAAGGCTGCGTAATTACACATGCGAAGCATGCCGCCTGCAGCATGCTTAGAAAATAGGAGAACGGGTTCGCTAAGCTCGCTTTGTTATGAACCATGATGACGTCACAGTGCAAGCTTGCATGCACCGCGGTGACGAAAACCTTGCTTGAAACCGTACTACAGTTTAGGCCAGCTAACAAATGGACGGCTTGGGCAATCGGGCCCGTGGTTATAAATCGCTTACATTGGGCAATTCCTTGTTAGAGATTTACCATCGGAAGTAAGGTGAAATTAAGAGCTTGTTAGAAAGAAAGAAAAACTATTCACGTGAAAGTGACGCACATACATAAGAATTGCTGTTTATAGAATCGTAAAACAAGAACAAGTTGGAATTAAATGTAAAAAAATAATAAAAAGAAATGTGTGTTAGTCACTCTTGTGTTTAAAAACCATTCAGGGACCTGGTGTAAGCGTATAGGTATCGGTAACAGACTACGCCACGATGTTTAATAATCAATAAACAAAACGAACCGTACAATTAGTTATTCACGCGGTTACTAAGCATAGAGTCAACATTTAGTACGCGACGCTTGCCGATCATTTATTTTTACATGATCATCATGCAATATGCTTCAATTGTTTTTTGAGCAGGACATGTTAGAATTCATTAATTATGATAATAATATTTCTCGTAGACGACAAATGTAAAATGATAGTGGACATACATTCTAGGTACTTATTTTTAACAACTTGTTTTTCCTCGTAGATAATAAATTTCGTCAATTTAAATTCACACGTTTTGTCATAATATTAATAATATTGCCTAATGGAGAATATGACATTTTGACAAATAAAATAAAATAAAAACAACAAAATGTAGGTAAGTATATCATAATCTCAGTACACAAATTTGATGGCGGAACTGTTCATTACAATCCTTTTCCTTTATCAATTTTAGTCATGAGGCAATATTCTAATTACGACTACGTAAGTCACTTGCCGATAGGATAACTACATATCTGACAGATAGCATGTGGTTTTTATAAGTTGCTATGTCTATCTGTCAGATAAGTTAAATTACTTATCGAACTTTAATGAGTGTTTATTAAAATAGATCCTGTTTTATTTAATCTTAGGTATCGGGTACCGGAACGAGAGATGGCGCGTCGAGGCGGCGATCGCACGGCGCCGCTCCGAACGCCCACGATGGCGGGGGGACTGTTTGCCATAGACAAAGACTACTTCTACCAGGTCGGCTCCTACGATGAGGGCATGGACATCTGGGGCGGAGAGAACCTCGAAATGAGCTTCAGGGTAAATTTTCTTATTAGAGTGATAGGAGTACCGAATAGTGACGGTAGATTGTACGTCGTTTAGTTGATTGTGAATTGGCTTATGTTTTGCGACACGGTAGTCTTGAGCTATAGACAGGCCACTATTTTAGGCCGTATTGGCAGAAAACAAAAGTATTTTTTTTACTAGTTCTTGGAAGCGGTGTGATATGGTAAGTTCCAAATGTCGTGTTTTCTAATCTTCATATATTTTAGAAACTTGCTCTGGCCTGCTTTATTGTCGTTTCATTAACAGCATAGTCTGGATACTCCAAAAAATCGATAAAAAAAACTAAACTAAAAATGTAAACGAACGAATTAATGAACGAAGCTCATTTATTGTTTTTATAAAAAAGGCGAGGCAGCTTATTTTGTAACTCCGAAAGGCCAGGGTGGGCGTAATAATGTGAAGCCTCTCGCTACAAATACTCATGTGGGGTAAAGGTCTGGCAGTGCGGCGGGCGGCTGGAGATCGAGCCGTGCTCGCACGTTGGCCACGTGTTCCGGGACAAGTCGCCCTATTCCTTCCCCGGGGGCGTGCAAAACATCGTGCTACACAACGCGGCCCGCGTCGCTGAAGTCTGGATGGACGAATGGGGAGAGTTCTATTACGCCATGAACCCAGGTTCGAGTCTGGATGACTGTGCCGACACTGCTAACATTTTGCTATCGAGACGCGCTTAGACGGCGAGTTTTCCGTATGTCCATTCACAGAAGAATCTATTACAGCGCGCTAATTTAGACCTTAATACAATTCGAATACAGTTCAGTTTGGATGGACGAACGTTAATGAGTTATATTAAATTGTAAACTAACCTTTAAATGGACTACGGGAAAACAGTATTGCCGTCTGAGCGTGCCCTAGAGTTTTATTTTCGTCCTTCAGACTACTCAAACTAATCTTAATATAGCGTTCAGTGGTTAAATTGTTTACGTAAGGCCGCAATGTTGGATTTACGGGTAGTTTTGAGAGCTTTTTATTGCGTTACTATCAAGTATGATATTTGAGCTCACTGTATTCTCCTTGCGTTTTTAAGTAGGTACAGCATAAGGGTAAGACAAGGGGAACACAGACTGTAGCGAACTATAATTAACCTTACCTTGAAAATAAGGTGCATTATTGAATAGCAAAATTTTAGAAGTGAAGGTACAAAATACAAAAGTTTTGTTGTGGCTTGGGATATAACACTAACAAAGTAAAGTTTTGATACATTACATCATTAACATTTGGATAATCCAGAAAGCTTAAAAACATTAACCCCATTGCAGCTGCATTCATGTGCCTCGGCATGTCATTTTATTTTCCATTCATTTTGCTTCATCGCTTTTTTACAATCTATGTGTTTTTACCACTGTTTGTTATCTGTTTCTATGTTTATTTCTTATTCTTAATTGTGTTGCAGGATTAAATATTAAAACAGAATCCAGCCTCTATACTATTTAGTTTTTTTTTTACTCATAAAATATTTATTAAGGTTTATTTGATCCTGCAACACGCTTTTTTGTTTCTGTTCGCTGTTTTCTATCATTTCTTTTAATTTTTTTACATTAATTTCTGCTTCTTCTTAATGCAGAAGCAATGAGTTATAACTATGAATATTTGTCTACAACCAATACTAGAATTAACCACAGCAATCCTTTTTAGACTACGTGTTGTGGTAAATGATATTAAATGGTTGTCAATTGATTAATTAATGAGATAGTTCCGAAGGTAATACTATATATTATAGTAAACAAGGTTTCTACAGACTGTTGACATTGGGTAGAAACCTAGCGAAGACTATAAATAACATACAAAATTCAGCTGAGCAAATATACAATAAAATTGATAAAGCATATCTGGAAAATGAACTTGCTTTCCGTTATTAACTAAGTTAGTAAATAACGACGTAGAACACATTTATATGTCACAGGATATCTTACAGTTAACAATAAAATATTGATGAAATTTCAACTAAAAATATTGCTTCTGAAAAATGGTCCTTTGTCCAATCAAGTATCATGACCACACTGGTTTTCTGGTCTTTTTTTATGCAGGGCTGACACTGTGTACTGTGTGAGTGACATTATTGCCTATATCTCATATAATAGCTATTTATGTATCATTTGCCGCAACTAGTCTGTCATGGCTTAATAGAATTATGTGTGATGCCGATAACAGCTATGAATTTAATATTAAATTAATAATTGCAGAGGAAGATCCGATTAACATATCGGTTCCTGTTTTGTGTTTTCTAATCTATGTGTGTATTGTTTTTCCGTATTGTAATAATTTTAATTAATATTAATCCCAGATTGTTGTTAAAATTCCAGAATTTGGTATGTACTAGTTTTAAGAGACAAGACGTTATGAAATTTACGGAATGAGGTAGGTAGTCGTCGAGTCATTATTGTTATATTAGGCCAAAGGTCGGAGAGAGAACGCATACATGTATAATAAACTGTACGCTGTTTTTATTATTGTTAGACAAGTCGTTTCGATTGTTATTGAAATCAAACATAAACTCTCTCGTATTCAAAACAATTGCAGATTCATGATCTCGGTCTTGTTCTCTTTTCGGTAACTTTAACAACGATTCCGGGAACATTTTATAAGCTTTACATGTTGTGTAGTTAAACAAAATTTTAACGAGTTTACTTCTACTAGTTTAACACAGTTTTTTCTCTATACTAAACTTTGTGCTAACAATATAAGGAACATTTTAATACAATGGTGAATATTGGCTCAGTCACTGGCAATAACACGATCGGTCGACAAAGATTAAATAAGGAAGTCTCATTAATATTATCAGTATTCTTATTATTGCTTGTGGCTGTATAAACATTACACATTTGTTGGGTGGTTCTTCAGCTGATTACATTACAGTACAACTTCCTCCATTTGAGTAGCTGACACGTGATAGTGACGACACTCTTAACAGGTGTGAAATGTTAAATAACATCAGGACATGTAGCCAGGAAGAAAGGCGTTTTGAATTTAAAATCAGGTACAAAGACTGTTTTACAAATCGGTTAACTTTTCGGTTGTCGATGAAGATTTATGTGGGGACTTGAAATGTTAACTGATGCAAATGTTTTGTCAAGGCAGGAAACCAATTTGAAGATATCGGGGCTTAGTAGCGTTAAAACATGATTGCTTTGGTATGCGTACGAACGTTTAATAAAGAAGTATTAATGAAGCACACTATTTGTATGGTTATAGAAATATACGTCCACACACATTATTTAATTACATTGAAGATTAAGAGTCACAATTTTCCAGAAAGTTCGATTTAAACAATGCTGTGATTAATTGACCAATTCATGATACAATGCTGCCATATTAAAATGAACTGGTGTAATATGGCTGTTGGCTTAGTTAATTAATAACATTCAGATTACATTATTTTAGAACTATTGTTAACGTAAAGGTAGTTAATTGCTAATAGAACCTTTCCTTGCACGAGACTGAGAAGTTAACCGATTTAGACCGGTATACCGCCCCAAACGACTTCAAGTATCTTATAAAATCATTTACAAGTCCTCCAGTGGACATAGCAAAACCATGATTAGTTTATGATCAGTAATTTGCTGTCAAATCTGAGTTGAAGACAAGAACAACCAATGACATAAGTTGACTCAATATTGGCAACAGATCTCAAATGGACCAGCTATATAAGAAAGAAGCTCATGCTGTGTTCAAGAGACAGTCGAATCGTGGATCTTTTAAAGCTCATCAAGCAACCGATTAACCCGAAAGACTAAATTAAAAATGACTCAACTCAAAGTACCAAACTAAATATTGCAATGAAAAAAATTCTTCCTGGCTACTGCGCTTTGGGTACTTAACCGGAGTGGTGGGGCGCGCCAGGTGTGGATGTGCGGCGGCCGGCTGGAGATCGCGCCGTGCTCGCACGTGGGCCACGTGTTCCGCAAGACGACGCCCTACTCCTTCCCCGGAGGCACCGGCCGCGTGGTCAACCATAACAACGCGCGCCTCGCTGAGGTCTGGCTCGACGACTGGAAGCATTTCTACTACAATATTAACCCGGGTACGGGCGCGCCTGTTCTAAATTGAGTCTTTAACAGTTTTAGTTTGGAATAAAAGCTTCGTCCTTGGTGACATAAAAAATCACATTCAAATTAGATCTCAAGTTTCTTTAGTAGAGTATAAAAAAAATGCCGTTCAGGGTAAATTTTCCAAGCTTTGCTTAAACAAATTTTAAGTCAAAAATTATCATTTCGCAGTTGATCTTGTGATTTATGAATAATTGTCTTAATTCCAAGGAATTTGGTAAAACTGGTAACGCTTTGTCAAGCCAAAACAAAGTCAACGGAAATGAATGAGAATAGATAAATCCAAATTCTTATTCAAAGTAGGTACCTGACGAACAAGCCATAAAGTTGAATGCTCCACTTATATTATTTCTGTTTGCCCGACTTAATTCAGAACAGGTGGGCTAAGCGATAAGCGTATATTTCAATAGGCATCATAAATGTATCGATAACAGTTAGAACAAAGCAGTTGAGGGAAACATATTTTCTACCTTTTGTTGTGTCAATGATTTCTACATGTTGCGTGTCTGTCCGTATTTAGCTCAGAGTATGATATATGGGGTTGATAGCTTTTAAAATTACAATAATTTGACAATGGTAAAAACGTATGTTGTGTTCGTTCTTAGTCTTTGGTCATAACAAATTAACCCTCTATATCCATTGTTAACATTTATTTATATTTTTTTAATAAAAATGTAAGCAAGTGTTACATCAGCATGTATTTAACAAAATAACCAGTCATTAACATTTTGACCGCATCTACATTCATCTGTACGTCATTGTTATTGGGTATAACGAAATCATGCTTCTAACTAACAGTGGTATTGCCATGTAAATTCAATTGAGTTTTAATAACGTAATTTTTAATTTGACACGGTGATTGTTAATGATTTAAGATTTCCATGTACGTGCTTGATGGTTACTTATAGATATTAATGTTTAATTCAAATTTAAGCACTTTAGACCTTTATCATGATATTCAGACAGACTTTAAAATCTGAAATACAAATAGAAATCATGTTGAAAACCAGAATATTATCGATGGCATTCCTTTCAAAGAACAAAGTATAGCTACATATAGGTGTCTCTAGCCTTACTCTTGTCCCATACTATGATTACATGTGTCATATCATGAGCAGGAGCACTGAGCGTGCCGGTCGGTGATGTCAGCGAGCGGAAAGCGCTGCGTGAGCGGCTGAAGTGCAAGAGCTTCAGATGGTACCTCGAAAATATCTACCCGGAGAGTCAGATGCCGCTTGAGTACTACTACCTTGGAGAGGTGAGTTATCTCTATATCATATTGGTTTAGGAGTAAGGTCGCCTCAGAAACAGTGTCTCACGTATTTCAGGCTAGTTAAGAGGCGGAACGTTCTCTCAGTTTGCCTGTATTTGAAGAGTGTTTCGTCATTGAAGACGAGCTCTTCAATGACGAAACATTCTTCAAATACAGGCTACATAAAAAAACAGCCACACGAGTCGATCGAAGGTACGCTTGCTGAAGTCAGTCTGCGCACGGGTGTCTGTTAATTATCGAGAATCCTCTGTGCCTCAGAAAGCACGTTAAGCCGTTGGTGCCGGCTGTCACTTGTAGATTTTTGACAGTCGTTACGGGCAGTCAGAAGCCCGCAAGTCACCAATAACCAACAAGACCACCAAGACAACCAGTCTTACCAAAGAGTATCGTGTTGCCCAGTAAATGGGTTCAAATGGGCAGTCGCTACATGTACAATACTGGTACTTAACTGCACCCGGTTAGACAAGACCCCGATATTTTTAGGAAAAGGCTAGGCAGATGATGATTCGTAATCAGTAGTAACCACATTGGCTGTCATAAGTGTGTTAATTATTGGTAAAAAATCTTTTTCTTCCTCAAATTTTGCCCTCAATTTGTATGTTTATTGTTCATTTTACTTCATATAACAAGCTTTGCAAGCAAGTGTACCTTTGTACCTTTCATTATACAACACCATACATCTGGAAAATTTTAAATGCTTCTCCGAGAGTTTATAGACTGCAAAGACCGGTAGTATATTTTGTTTAAGTCAATACGTGTTTCGAAATTACATAGATTATACCGACCAAATGTTTGTACAAGTGTGGTGAACATTTCCTTGACGACAAACATTACTGTTTACAGATACGCAACACTGAAACGTCGAACTGTTTGGACACGCTCGGCGGGAAGGCGGGACAACCGCTCGGCATGGGCTATTGCCACGGAATGGGCGGAAACCAGGTATCTATCCAACCATCCTACCTACATAATCCAATAACAAGCTTATTTATCCAAACGTAATGCTAATGTCATTGCCTCTCGTTACTATGATCAGTACAGGAAATCGAAGAAAGCAAAGAAACTTAGAAAATATCGCAAATTTTCCCTAAAACAAGTATGTATGTTTAGTGTTCAGAGACGTGCAATAACGGCGTCTACACTGCTCACATTGTTACACGAATTTCATGTGCATAGTATAAATAATGTGTTTTATTCATTTTGTACACAGATTTTATATGTAAAAGGAGACTATTTCATTTACTAATTGCACGGTAATCATTGAATGTAAGCGCATATTATGTCGGACAAGCTATCGTACGTTGAAATTGGTGATTGACGGGATTTTCTTCTTTTATCGATTTCGGTGCTAGATGTGATTGTTCGTGTCCATCGGTGGAACCCGTTAATCGTGTATATAATTTAAAAACTAAATAAAACGTAGCCAAGTCCGAAATAATCTGCCTGCCATACATAAGCACGCTACTTAATGATTATAACAAGTGTGTCAGATTACTCAGATTGTAATCTTGCTTCAGCTGACCCTAGCACGGAACAGCGTGAGCTTGCAGCTGTAGTTGAGTTTTATGTCATGCATTTGCTTTTATTGTATTACAGGATGGTCGTGATACGATAGTAAGTCGCTTTGGTAACTAAGCTAGCATTATTATTAGTTTCTCTAATTCGGCTGCCTGTGAATTCGAATTAACGACCGTGTACGCCCGTCGAATTGGAAGACGGAGTTCTTCCAATTTCATTGAAACCCGAATTCGTGAAAACTGTCTATAATGAGTCGGGTGTCCGAATTCGGGTTGTCAATCAGATACCCGAATGCGGGCTATCGACCATATCAGAATGTAATTGCGCTTTTAACGTGGCACCTGAGGTGTAATTCCCGTATTTTTAAGAACTTTCGCATTCTAGTTTCGGTCTCTCAAAAATGCGTCTAATTTACCTCCTTTTTTGACAAGTTTCTGATATTGATTGTCACTAAAGTGAGATTGAAATTAGATTTTGAACGCGTTTAACTACGGGAATGGCCTTCTAACCTGCAATATTTTAATCAGAGAGGCAATTCCCGGATGTTTAAGAACATACGCATTCTAATCTCAGTCTCAATCTGTCAAAAAGTCGTGTAATTTACTTACATTTTTGACAAGTTTTTGACATTCATTGTCACTGAGATGAGATTGCAACTAGATAATGAACGCTTTTAATTACGAGAATTGGCCTTCTGGTATAACTAATGTACGGATCCATGTCAGTCGCCACATTAACTTTTAAGCTTTAACGAGGGCTAATAATAAAATCTTTAGAATGTCGATGTTAAAAAAGGTAAGGTAATTTGTCGCACACTTTTATACAGAGTATCATCGCTATGTTAGAGAATAACTTCTAACAGAGTTATTTATGGAACTGTTAGTTATTTGAACCTGGCCAACCCTTTCTTTTAGCGAGGCATTGTTAAGTTAATTATAGATATCAGCCATTTTTTTTCTTTTTTCAGTCGTATATCCTAACAAACTTTTCCATTCTCTGGGAACTGTCTCCTCAGTCCAAAATGGCGTCCCGTTAGTGCTATAAAAATTGTCATGTTGGCCCAGTGATCAGGGCCACGCCTCTCATGCACTAAGTTGTGGGTTCAAATCCGAGAAAGTACCAATGTGTTTTTTTCAATTTATATGTACTTTTTAAGTTTCTGTTATTGGTGAAGGTAAACCTAGACTTAGTCAGAAATCGCCGACCCCTCTTGAGCAAGCGTGGTGATTTATGCACGTGCCTTCTGTGATTGAGAAGAGGCCTATGCCCTGTAGTGGGACAGACTAGTATATATTATAAATTGTCACTTGGGGCTTCTACTTTCTCGTGTTTTATTTATTTTTGAAATGAGAGATTGTTAAAGTGTGTAGTTATAGACGGTGAAAGTTTAAAACATTGTTCTCATCATAATTTTTTGTATCTAGGTGTTCGCGTACACGAAGCGTAAGCAGATAATGTCTGACGACAACTGCCTGGACGCGGCGCACCCGCGCGGGCCCATCAAGCTGATCCGCTGCCACGGCATGCGCGGCAACCAGGAGTGGACCTATGACACTAAGGTAGCCGCGGGGTTGTGCTTGCTACTGAAGCCCTTAAAGCGGGAGCCACAAGTATCACTTTTCAGTTTATCATTAAGCGTGTATTCCCTGAAGTAGCCAGCCATTGACTTAAATGACGAACTATGTGGCGCAGCGGGTGAAGGTCCGCCTGCAACGCAGGAGGGGGTTCGATTCCCGCCTTGGGACAAATGTTTGTTCCGGGTGTTCTGGGTATTTGTTATGTATAATAAAAAAATATCTATCTTTGTAATGTATTGTATTAAGTATATCAGTCATCTAGTACCCATAACACAAGCTCTGCTTAGCTTGGGGCTAGATGATGCTGTGTGGATTGTCTAGCATTATTTATTTATTTTTCTCTAAAAAAATAGGCCGCCCTACACTAGGAATTTCTCCTGTATCATAGGTGCGTTTATAAACATTTTAAACTCACATACACACATGCTCCAGTTACAGCTGACCACAGTTTCAATAGCCAGTTTTCCCAGTTAATATATTATGCATGACACTTTGGTAGAAAAGAAAGAAAATTATATTTACTCCGTGCATCAAATAATAAAAGAATATTAGGCACTTATTTTGCATTATCTTATTCATAAAAAATGACTTAGACAAGACACATTAATGATGGGGAGTGGGGGCTCGCTACGTCACAATTCAGTATAGTATCTACCTAGGCTTGACGTCATGCCACATTATAACTCAATGAATATACGTAATCTCTCGAAGGAAGAATACGTATCCAATTTTTTTTAATACCTGACGGACAAAAATGTTTTATTGAACATCATCTCCATTTCACCTGGTTCATCAAGCTACAGAAAAGTATAAAAGAAGTTACAATTCTCACACATTTGTACATTTTCTAGAACCGAACAATAAAGCACACGAACACAGGCATGTGCCTGGACAAGCCGGACTCCGGCGACGTGTGGAAGCCTGTGCTGCGGCAGTGCAACGGCTCGCGCGGCCAGCAGTGGCTCATGCAGGTAGACTTCAAGTGGCAGGCCCGCCGGAACGCGCGCGCGCAACCTAGCTAGTCTTCACACCGTCGCAGGTAAAGCCCTGTGTACGGGTTGTAAGTCCGTACATGTAATTTGTCGTGAAGGTTTGTAAGTTAAGTTAGTGAAGAGAAACGCGTTCCACTAAGATGCAGTTAAGTTTATTGAGAGTAAGTTACAGTACTTGAGCGGAGGCGATTATTTCTCTCAGTTGTTGATAGTCACACACTTGTATGTTTACTACGATTAAATTAGTTAATAAGGTTATTTTTATAACGCGCAATCGTGACGCGCATCGCTGGTCTAAAGTAGGTTACAGCGTAAGCAGAAAAATGTACGGCGATGAGACCGTACATATTGGCAACCCCTAAAGAAGTTAAGATGAGTAAAGAGAGAGAGAAAGAACCGCCTGTACAAAGTTAAGGCTTAATGTTAAAGTAAGTATACAATTAATCAAAAGTAAAGGCAATGTTGTCTCGATGCCCTTGAGGTTGAGTGTGGCAGACGTGGTCGCGCGCCTGCTGGTTTTCGTCTCTGGCAGTCTGCTGTCGAGGTCCCATTGGCTGAAGTTCGATGTCTTCATGTTTTGGCTTCGTATTTGTTGTCCTCGGAAGTCGTTTCCTGAGCCGTACGCAGTATTTTCTTGTGACGATCCCCAGACACGTGATGACAGCAATTGTAAGTAAAAAGTAACTAATTGCATATTGGTGAATATCATGCTGTGTGATGGTGGATGGTAGTTGTGGCTCGTTCTCTTGTTGGAACCGTAGTTTCTTGTCGATTACTGTGAAGTCGTTTTTCTTGAGAGTGAAGAGTTCGTCTTGAGAGCCGTGTAGTGTTATGTTGACAATGTTATTAATCGACGAGTTCAAGTTCGGTACATGCATGTCGTAGTTTACGTTGAGGTTGCTGTTGTACTGATTGTGTGAAGTGATGGTGAGCTCTTTTGACTGCAGAACACATCCTTGACTCAAAGTTACAATAGCCGCTGACGTGATAGTTTGCCAAGTTACGTCGTTATCACAAACAGTACGTAATTCGCATCTTCCGCAACAAACAACCAGCCAGCTGTTTGATTCTTGCAATTTGATCCATGCCTCGTCGCATGACACACTGACGACGTTGCATGGCGACGTAGTTACACGATGACCCAGTAGTTTTGCTTCGCAAGGTGCATTCTTGTTTTGTAAGTTGAACACTGGTATGTTTGCGTTGCAAATAAAGTTATCTTTTTGTCTTTTGGTACATTGCTTGAAGTCTTCATCCTTTAATGAGATGTAAGACTTCTTTTCAAAGTTCACGGCGATGTACTCTGACGATAACTGCATCAATTTGAATTTTTCCTCAGTTTTAAAAGGTATAGTGATAGCCCGGTAGTAGGTGAAGTCCTCATCCGAGATCAACGGAATGTGAACTTCGAACATAAAGTAGTTTTTTGTTATTCGTGCTTTCACGTAGAGCAGTTTGTAAAGTTCCTTGATATCTTGTTTGATGTTGGTCGTCGGTAGTGTCAGAGTTCTCGGCAGTTTGCCGGCTATGTCTTCCATTTGTTCGACTAGGCTGACTGGTGATATCAAGTGCACGTCCATGTGCCCACTGTAGACATTCGTGAGGGTGTTTAGGAGCATTGTTTGAATTTCTTTAAGATTTCGTAATAGTAATGATGCTGTGAGCGAAGCGGAGTTGAAGTAGCTTGTAGCCATCATTATTTGTATTTCTGTTTCAATGTTGCCCAAATTCGACTTAGTTTCATTCATGAAGCGTTCTATCATTTTGCATTGTAATTTAATGTTTTCATCGTTTTTCTTCAAAACATCGTTTTGTAGTTGCATAATTGACGTTTGGTTTTTTGCGAGTTCGCGTAAATAGTTTTCGTTGCGTTGAATGGCATCAATATCTTGGTGATATTTGTCAGCAAATCTCTGGTCTAAGACGCCGAATAAGCTGTTTGCTACCATGCCTACTCCGTCGATTAAGCCGCGTTTCTTGCGTGTTGATAAATGCTTGTGCGGAGCCAGCAGGATCGTATTGTAGAAGTTGAGTAGTTCCATCTCGTGTGAAAGTTGATCTGTCGTAGCTTGGCAATAGCTTTGATGGATTTTCTGGCATAAGCTATTTACACCGTTGACGTAGTTTTCAATGTTTTGAACGCCTTGCCAGTAGTTAGTTAGATTGTAGTACGTAAGCAAAGTCCATTCGTCGTGAATGAGTTCAATTTTGCCTATGGTGTCATAATAAATCGGCCGCTCGGGTTCCAGGTTTGTAATCTGAATTCCTGACCTTTGTTGCGTACCATATGATCCATTCACGAATATCAAACTTGTGAAAATACACATCAAAATGTTTGTAAGACATTTTTTCGTTGACTGTTTTGTTGTGGTAGGTCTTTTAGTTTTGTCAGCGTTTTGTAAGTCCGTCTGACATTCTTCACTATCTCTGTTGCAAGTAGTTTCGATGGGTAGAGCAGATAGTTTCACAATTGGTCGTTTGATGACACCGGTTTGTGTTTTCAGGGTTGTCACTCGAACGTATCCGTCGGCTCCAGGGTGTAATTTCAGCACCCGTCCCATGGCCCATTTTCCTGGCGGCAAATTGTTGTCCCGGACTAGTACGATGTCCCCCTCGTTGAGGTTTTTCTTAGGATTGTTCCATTTGCTGCGCCTTTGAAGTTGTGTTAGATAGTCGTTTGACCAATTCTTCCAAAATTGTTGGTACATGTGTTCAGTTAGCTGCCATCGTCGGCGTAGATCTATGTTATGTTTTTCATTGTAGTCTGCTCGTGGTAGAGACATTGTTGGTCCCCCCGTTAGAAAGTGACCTGGTGTCAGATAGTTATAGAATTCTTCGGGGTCCTCAGTAAGCTGGCAAAGTGGCCTGGAGTTCATGCATGCTTCTATGTTCGCAAGCAAGGTAGTAAACTCCTCGTACGTCAGTTTTTGGTCTCCTAGCACTCGACGAAGGTGATACTTCATCGACTTGACCGCTGCTTCCCATAGTCCACCAGCGGTTGGCCAAGCGGGTGCATTGAAGTGCCATTGTACTCCCATGTCAGCAATACTATTGAAGAAGTCTGGCGATAAGATTTGCTTGAAGTCTTCAAACTCTTTCTGAAGCAATCTTGATGCGCCGATAAAGTTCGTACCACAGTCCGAGTAGACGTGACCTGGTGTACCGCGCCTGGAGCACATTCTCTGGAAGGCTGCTATGAATGTTTCGGTGCTTAAGTCCGATGCGAGTTCGATGTGTACAGCCTTAGTTACCATGCACACGAATATGCATATGTAACCCTTTGAGGTCCGCACTCCCTTTCCTTTGTTAAGTTTGACTTCCACGTGTCCTGTGAAGTCAACTCCTGTGTGGGTGAACGGTCGCGATGGTGTCACACGTTGTGGTGGTAGTTCTCCCATGAGTTGGTTTAACTCCGATGGGTTGTAGCGGTGGCAACGCACACAGCGCCGTAGTTCAGCTTTTACCGCTCTGTTGCCGCCAACGATCCAGTACCGTTGTCGGATGTGCGCTAAAGTTAATCTGGCTCCTCCGTGTAAAGTCGTAAGATGAGCTTGATGAATCACCAACTCAGTAAGTCGTCCACTCTTAGGTAGGATGATTGGGTTCTTCATCTCGAAAGGTAGAACAGAGTGGTTCAGTCGACCACCGACTCGGATGATGCCTTTGTTGTCCAGATATGGCTTAAGTTTGAAAATGTAACTTTTAGTAGAAATAGTTTTAGTAGTTTGAAGTTGTTTGTATTCTTGCGCAAGTTCCGTTTGTTGCACATATTTTATTATTTGTTCTTTTGCACTGCTTAATTCGCACAAAGTAAGGCATCCGGTGTCACGTTTGGCCTTGTTTCTTGTATTTGCAATGAATCGTTGTATCCATGCTGCAATTCTGTTCACTTTGGTCAATGAACTGCAATTAGTTAATAAATTATGAATACAATTATTGTTTTCTTTGTTCGTCGAGTTTGATTTTGCTTGGCAAACGCTGCCTATGTTCGTAGTAAATGTGCATGTTACGTTTTCTTCACGACTTTGTTCTTGGAAGCTAGGCAGAAATGCAGGACCTTCCCACCACAGACTGAAAGTTTGTAGCTTGGTGGGTAGCATGCCTCTTGATGCGCAGTCTGCAGGGTTATCTTGTGACTTCACATAACGCCATTGCTCGGCTGGTATGATTTGTCTTATTTTTTCAACCCGGTTAGCGACGTATTTTTCCCTTTTGGATGTGTCCCCCTGTATCCAAGCGAGGACCACTTGGGAATCGCACCAAACGCTTGTAGTTATGTCGAAGCCATTCAGGGCGTCTCTGATTTTTTCGATGAGTTGCGATAGTAAGAGTGCGCCACAAAGTTCAAGTTTCGGTAATGTGATCGTTTGTGATAGCGGCGCCACTCTTGTTTTAGCAGCGAGTAATGTTATTGTTGACTTGTTTGTTTCTTCTCTGACGCAGCTGTATACCACGCAAGAGTAAGCCTTTTCACTGGCGTCACAGAATCCAAATAGTTCTATCTTCTTGTTTGTTGTACGGACCCAGCGCTTGATTACCATAAGTTTTACATTGGGTATGTCAGCTCTTAGTTTCAGCCACTTTTCTGCTATTGGGACGGTAACTGATCATCCCAGTCAAGTTTGTTGATCCAGACTTCTTGAAATAGTAGTTTTGCCGCAATAATTATGGGTGATAGCCAACCCAGCGGATCGTAAAGTTGCGAAATTTCAGAAAGCAGCCGCCTTTTAGTTATCTCGGATCGACCTTTTTCTTCAAATTTCCAGTTAAACACAAATGTGTCGGCGTGCGGGTTCCAACCTAGTCCTAGGGTTTTCATTGATTCCTCTTGCTTAAAGTCAAAAGTAGTTCTGCGTGAAATCTGTTCATCGCTTAAGTTTACTAGTAGTGCTGGATCATTGCTGGACCACTTGCGTAAGTTCATCCCGGCTCCTTTTGATGTCTGGAGTTCCTGGGCCGCTTCTAGTGAGTTGTGGCCGCTTATGACGTCATCGACGTAAGTTTCGTTCAACAGTATTTTAGCAGCCGTGGGGTATTTGCAGCCGTCATCGTATGCAAGTTGCTTGATGGTTCTCATGGCTAGCCACGGTGCGCACTTAGTGCCATAAGTGACAGTGCAAAGTTGGTACTCCTGCAGCTTCTCTGACTGTGTAGTTCGCCAGATAATTTTCTGCAAATGTTGTTGTTCCTCAGACAGCCAGATACATCGGTACATTTTCTCGATGTCAGCTGTAAAGGCGTATTTGTAAGTTCTCCATTTTATGATAAGTTCTTGGATATCTTTTTGTAGGTTGGGGCCTTTTTCTTGTAAGGCGTTCAAGCTGTATCCTGTGTTAGTTTTCTGAGATGCGTTGAAGACAACCCTGAGTTTCGTGGTTGTAGATTCTTCTCGAAGTACTCCGTGATGTGGTAAGTAGCATTCCGTCGTTGACGATTGTATAGGTTTTGTTAGTTTCATGTGACCTAGCTCCAGGTATTCCTTAAGGAACCCTTTGTATAGCAATGCAAGACGGCTATTTCTTTGAAACCGTTTTTCTAGTTGCAGCAATTGTGATACTGCTATCGTTTTCGATGATCCAAGTTTATGTTCGTAATCTGAACATAGAGGCATCTTCACAATGTATCTTCCGTCTAAACCACGGCGAGTAGTTTCCTTGTAGTAAGTTCACATTGATCTTCTTGAGATTGATCAGTGTTTGCTTTTGTTACGTCTTCACACTCCCAAAATTTCGTTATTTCGGACAAGTCGAGTAGGGTGACGTGACAGTTAAACGTTTCTAGTTTTCCACACAAAATCCATCCCAGCTGTGTCTGTTGAGCAACTGGTGATTTTGGTGCGCCTTTTAGTATTCCGTCTTGGATTATTTCTGCGTATACGTCAGCTCCAAGCAGTATGTCAACAGCCCTTGAAATGTTGTAGTCAGGGTCTGCTAGTTTTAAGTTTTGCAAGTGTGACCACTCAGGTCGTTCAAATGTGTAGTTTGGTAGTTTGTTGATTAATTTCTTCATAATCAACGCCTCAGTGTCGAAAGTATATTCGGAGTGGATTGATTTGCATGTTAGCTTCAGGCGCCCTTTACAGTCGCCCGATACAGTACCAACTCCCGATATCTTTGCAGTCATTTTGCTTCTCGGCAGCCTCAGCAGTTGTGCTGCATTTTCAGTTATCAAATTAACTTGTGAGCCCTGGTCTACGAGCGCACGAAGAGCGATGTAAGTGCCATCTAACGATTTGACCTTGATCTGGACGGTTGTAAGTAAAACCTCCATCTCGTTGGTTGATAGGTGGTTTGAACTTGGTTCCGTTTCCTTTGGTCGTTGACCTGAACGCTGATTTTCATAGCTCGGTGAAGGTGTATTTTTGTTGTAGTTGTTGTAATGTAAGAGCGTATGATGTTTCATATTGCATTCCTTACACGTTTTTGTAGAGTTGCAAGTCTGGTTTTCGTGTTTGAACAAACAGTTTTTGCATATCCGCAATTTTGCAACTGTGTTGTTACGTTGCTTAGTATCCATGTCCATAAATTGCTGACATTTCATTAGAACATGATTGTTTTTACAAAGAGGGCATTGCCCATACGAAGTGTGGTAAGTTTTCGGATGCCATTTTTTCTGATCGTAGTTTTTTCGAAACGTATGTTTTTCGTTTTCAGTTGATTTTCCTGAATTCTGTACCTCTTTCTTCGAAGTTTTCATGGTTTCAAACGCTGTAAACTGGTTTTCTAAGAACATTAGAAATTCATGAAGTGTTGGTACCTCTCTGTTGTCGTTTAAGTCTTTTATATATTCGTTGTATGTGCCACAGTCTAGTTTTAGTGACATCACATGGACAATCATAGATTCTCCACCGGTTGTATCAAGACCCATATTTGTCAAGCCGTTTAGACATTCCGTTGTTACGTCATGTAGCTTCTTCAAGTTGTAAGCGCCAGGCTTCTGTATGACAGGCAACTGTAGCATAGTGTTCATATAGGCTGAGAACTGTAGTCGACGGTTATCGTACCGTTGATTCAATATTTCCCAGCATGAAGCGTAGTTGTTGGCGCTGATGCCCAGGTGTTGCACCAGCCTTTCTGCTTCGCCTTTCAGTTTGGTCTTCAGATGCTGCATTTTTTGTGCGTTATTCAGCGACGGGTTTTTGTGTATGGTCTCCAGGAATAGATCTTTAAACGATGTCCACTTGCTGTAGTGTCCTGAAAACTCTGGCATCTCGATTTTCGGTGCTGAACGTTCGTGATGAGCGTTAGACCATATTTTGCCTTTCAGGCGTTTTCTTGTTTCGTCGTATTTGGATTCCATGCTGTAGAACATGTCATAGTATGTCTGATTCGATCCTTTTAGTAGGGCTTCCAGTTCCCAGTGAGTGTTGTCAAGAGCATCCCATTTCGACTTCAAGATTGACAAGTGATCATCAATTTCCCATTTTTCAGCTAGGCCTTCATAGTCAATTTTAGCCATAGCACGATCCATCGCCTTGAAGTTACATTCTTGCTTAGTCAGTAGCGTCTTTGTCTTCTCATCAAGCTCTCCCCCTGAGGACTCCGTAAGGTCGAATTTGACGTTTTCTCCTGCAACTTGTTGTAACATACTCGTAATGTCGGCTCTAGTCGTTTCATACATAGTTTTTGTCTTGCCGTAGACATCTTCCACAAAGTAGTTTATGTTTTTATCTTCAATTTCCTGCAAAAGCAATGTGTGCCTTGCATTGAAATCCATCCATTGAGCTTCTAATGAAGAAAGTCGCTTGTTCAAGTAATCAGTTGTTTTTCTTGTCTTGCTATCCTTTTTGTAGTTGTTGCATAATGTTTTTATGTTTTCGAAACACGTAGACTGGAGTTGTAGCTTATTCATCTTGATTTGTTAGACAAATAGCTTCCTTATAGTTTATAAGATAACTTTCCTTACGTGTTTGAAGATTCTCCCAGTATTTGAAGTCTCTTCTAGTTATAGTTGAAGGCGCTTCCAGTAGTCGAAGGCTCTTCCAGTAGTTGAAGTTAGTTTCAGTAGTTGACGACTCTTCTAGCAATCGAAGACTCGTCCAGTAGTTGAAGTCAGTTCTGCAGGTGACGGCTCTTCTAGTAGTCGAAGACTCACCCAGTATCTGCAGCTGGTTCCGGTACTCAATGTGCCTGTACTCGAGCTAAGTATGTGCGCCTTCTCAATCCAACTGGGGCGACCCTCTTCCGGGAGACCAGCTGAACCGATTCGCTACCGTACAAGAGACACAAACACACTAAGATACGCGAAGGCTCGAAGGACCATAAATGTACGGGTTGTAAGTCCGTACATGTAATTTGTCGTGAAGGTTTGTAAGTTAAGTTAGTGAAGAGAAACGCGTTCCACTAAGATGCAGTTAAGTTTATTGAGAGTAAGTTACAGTACTTGAGCGGAGGCGATTATTTCTCTTAGTTGTTGATAGTCACACACTTGTATGTTTACTACGATTAAATTAGTTAATAAGGTTATTTTTATAACGCGCAATCGTGACGCGCATCGCTGGTCTAAAGTAGGTTACAGCGTAAGCAGAAAAATGTACGGCGATGAGACCGTACACCCTGACTCTAATTGCCTAACCAAAAATCTAAATCTATATTCATTTATGCAAATGAGGCTGACTTTTGAACGTCAAAAATTATTTAAGACGGTCCCTCTTTCACCCTAGATTTGATCGTGATTTTTCAATAGCCAGATAACTTTTATCTGAAGGATAAAGATGCCAGTTGGACATATTTTCTAGAAAAAAGCTGTACGAACGCATTATTGATTTCTCACATAAAAGTTACCTAACAATAGTGATTATTGAAAAATCAGCCCTACTAGGCTAAGTGCTTCCAAAAAGTAACCTACGTCGAAAGAAGATACGTCCGACTGAGGCTCTTTAATCTGCAGACGGAATCAGTAATAACACATTTGGTAAATAATTCAGTCTAGTGTGATCGCTTTTTCTTCGTTCAAAAAAGCCAAGTGTATTAAGAACTAATAAATAGATCGTGATATTTGGGAAAAGTAGCTTTGATTAAAGCCTATATATTTAATTAGTTTTCGCTACATTGAATTTTTTATACTTTTTCTGAACTTAATTTATACAACCATGAAAAAAAAACATAAAAAAGAGTAGTAAAGTATTTATTGCACACCATATAATTAGCGAGTAGAAACTTAACTAGATAAAAACGCCATAATTATCATAATCAGACCGTAAACTTTAATTGCCAATTGGATTTTTAATCGCCATTGATATTTTGAAGGCATTTCTTAACAGTCGTGACTTGCCACGTTGCAACTTTTAGATACCGCGATGGATTATTGAATCACGCGTGGTTTCTTATAAAATAAACTACGGCGCTTAACCGCGTTGAGGGCCAAAATGATCGAGTCTAAGAGAGAATAACAGTCAATTTCGCATTTATATTATTACTTTATCAGTATGGATGTTTTGTGGCATTTGATATAGCAACGTGAGCATTGTTCGACAAGTCACGTCCGGGAGACGGCCCTAGATCACAATATTTACTGAATGCTTAAATTGCCATTAATGCCACACACGGGAGCGAACTTGGTGCAGAGAATTTCAAACTATAGTTACAGCCATACTAAACTAATCCAGTCTGTCAGTAACGTTCTGAAATGCACGTAAAAAGAAAGTATTCAACAAACTGTCGAATAAAATGAATAACTTAATAGCTTATACCTAACTAAGCTATAAGCTATTAATATAATTTAATTACCAATATTTTATTTGTAACAAATATTTTTTTTCGTCTTTTACAGAGGAGCACAAGCATTTATATTAATGTGCGTTTCGAATTACCGCAGTTCAATTTTAAAACAATAAATAATGATGCTCACTTATTATGTACTAATAGCAAAAATAATGTAAACAATGTGTGTGTTGTATTTTTTTTATCGCTATAAAATATTAATTTAATCGGTGTATGTTGTTTTCTGATTAACTACCATTGTTATAAAGTGGCACTATTTGTTTTATTTTATTGACTTTCAAACCATTGAGCACGGAACTGTAGCGCTGGCAACGAGTAGTGACGTCAATATTAAAAATATTCGTATGCCCGCGCAAGTTTCAGCAGTCATAGGCATAGTTAGAATGGTCATGGACCGTCAGTTTCTTTGGTTAATCGGTGGTACAAAGGGCCTTCACAGATTACAATACTCGCAAGAGACGATACTTCAGTCGCATACCAGAATAATACTTGTTCGCTACTGGAGGTTCGTATATTATGCTACTAAAAACAAAGGAAGTTTCATTCATTTCGTATTTGTGGCTCACACCGCTAGGACGGTATTAATTATGTCGAATGGTTCCTCATTTCAACCCGTTAATTGAAAATTATTACCAATGTCTCCTCAAATCGAATTTGATTTGGATAGCAATATTATTAAGTTGTTTAAAGCCAATTTTCCGTGTCGCATACTAACAGATATTTTGTTTTGTTTTCAGGAATAACAACGATTGACCATACCAGTCTTCCCCTCTCGTTAGATATCAGATTTTATTCCTTATTCCTATATCTGAAGTTTTATATCTATTAGATTTAATGACAAGTGGTCCTGAGAACTGTTGACAATACATGTTGAAACGCTATAATTTGTTGTATTCCCTGTAAA
Organism: Phlogophora meticulosa; assembly: GCA_905147745.2. Lineage (NCBI taxonomy): Eukaryota > Metazoa > Arthropoda > Insecta > Lepidoptera > Noctuidae > Phlogophora > Phlogophora meticulosa. The sequence goes on along the minus strand of LR990535.1, from coordinate 6,158,258 downwards.
CGTTGCTCAATTTAGTATTGCGTCGGATGTGTTTGGAGTGTGCATTTTTTAACATTGTTTCTTGTTTGAATAGACGTATGTAATTGCGAAAGATATTTATTGAAAAGAATATTATTATATAGTTACGAATCACTATTTTGTTTCTTGTCGAGAGCTAGTGTATTCTATAGTAATGCGTTGTATCGCCTTATGACGACTGGTGGTTGAGCCCACGAACGAGCCATTAGTAGACTTTAGTTACTTAAATTTACTAAAATAACTGGTGACATGCGCGCGCGCAATAACTCTGGTGTCTACAGAATACTCCATTCCATGACCAGTTAAATTTAGGTAATTTTTCAAATAGTTCATGTTTGTCTCTGTCTATACATATTTTCTCTTGTTCGTTACTTATACATTTTAATATAATTTTTCAAGTGTCTCCAGATTAATTCTGTCACTTTCTTCAGTCTGAAAGCATTTACAATTGTTCTAACTTACACTATTTACTAAAATTCACTTCCTTGCAATAATACAATACCTATAACAATTAGATCACAACACGACGCTGTACGTATCGTGTCGTTGTCTTCTAGTATTTGTATAGAATGGTTTAATGCTCGCGGTGCTAATCTTCGCCACTAAGATAGGGTTTAAATACCTTTGACTTCTTGTCATGATCGGTTAGTAAAGCTAGAGGCACATTAGTGTCACACCATTAACATACTGCCTTCGAGTTGCCACCAACAATCCGATAAGTAGATAAGTTAAATCTTCGTTTTATTATACTTAGTAATTTTAACAGACTGTTAGGTTCACTGCGGCCATTGACTCCCGAGAGAATATTTTCATACAGTTATGTCGAGTTATGTCTAGTTGACGTATGTTGTGGTTCGAGAGTTGTCACTATCATGTTAGTTGCGGTCACCGCAAAGTGTTGTGTTACGCATACTATTTCAAGTGTGAGATTATTATATGTGTAGCTAAGGGAACTGTCTCATACGCTCGTTGTTACACCTACAAAATGGCACGGTCACTTTTATATCTATCTGTCGATTTTATATTGTCTTGTAGATGTAACAATGGCTCTATATTTTTAAAAGCAACTGTTGCCTTAATTATTTTTATGATGTTTCAAATGATGGCGTTATTGATAGGTGGTAATAAAATAATGATATAATATTTTAGTGTATGTGTATCGTTATAATAATAAAAGAGTGGCTTGATGGAATTGGCTATATTACGATTTTTTGGTATTATTATCTAAAATGGTAGCTAAGTGAAAGTTTTAGCAGATTTCATTCCTGTATAATTTAAAATAATATAGTTTTATCATAATGCATCGGGGCCCTGACAACGAAAATATATTTTACTAAATAGATTTTTAAATATATTTTTTATGTGAAGTTATTATTTCCATTAGTAGAAATTGAATGATTTGGTTGAACTCAACGGGGCCGAGATTATGCCTCTCGATGCCGAATTATTTCTGTACATGATTTTGGACGTATTTAAATTGGTTAGTGATTTGAGTTACATCGCTTTTATTACTATTTATTTCATAAATTTATAAACATAAGATCATATCACTATGTAAAGTTAAAAAATATTGTAAATTTATGATAGTAGTAGAAAAAATTGCAAGTTTATTTATTTACCTACATTGTATACAGTACATCACAGTCTATAGTTGTATAAATATACAATAAAAATAAACAGTAAATATAGATTCTCAAGGATTTCTGTTTCACCCGACACTGTTTTGTATATTGTTTAATATTTTGACCTTCACGGTCGCGCGAAGTGGGCGCAGTAGTGCTCCTTGTTCCGACGCCGCGACCCACTATTGTAGTCATGTAGACGATTATTGTAATTATATTGTAAATAAGTTGTTACTTGAAGAATCGTTCAGCATTTATTCGTCTAAGATTTGTTTGAATCTCAAGAAGTATTGATGGATTAATAACCAGAAGTGCCAAATTAACCATCTATGACTGTTTTTAATATTCATTCACCATTCCAGTAAACAAAAAAATCTATATTGTGACTATGACAATTGAAATAATAAATTATTTGGACTGACGCGTTTGATTTCTTTTCTTTTTACTTAACCCTCGACTATCAAAAAAAGACGTAAAATTTTAGTTGAACTAACGGCCCAAATATAAGGGTTGCTATCATAATCGGTCGCAGCCATGAAACAAATGGAAGTATTCTAGTTTTATTGCCAAATGGGGTGTTATTTTTAGGGGGTTTTCATTTTGCGTGACGATTTTGAGGGGGGGTCCCCTTCCTCGGACCGCTAGTGGTTGCCATTTAGAATGTGTCTATTATTATTATATTGTAAATCGATAATAACTTTTTAATAATGTTTGTGACAGGGAAAGTACTATGCCTACTGCATTTGGTGTTACGCCATGTAGTTATAAGGCATCAACAATGAAGGGGATGTTGAGTGACTTATCTTTCCTGATTATACGTGTGCAAAATATTGTTGACTCTCTTAGTGACCACTCAAGTCGCCCTAACCGTAATAAAGCAGGACAGCAGTAAAGCGCAGGAGTTCACATTACATAGTGTGTATTTTTTTGGAGTCGTGTGAGTATATGATTGTGCGCGTGATAAGAAAAGAGCCTTAAGAGAAATAATATAACTTGCTGTTTATGTAGTCCTTTTTATATGAGAAAGCGATGTTTTGAGTCAGTGACTGTCATGAGCAGCATAAGTTGTCTGAATTTCGTTAATTCATAACCGCTGCCCTGATTTCCAAGCAATTTTGCCGCAAATTAATTAGCATTTGCGAGAAGTTCGCTAATAATTCAGCAGTTAAACTGCCTTGTAGGTGACGTAAACTCGATTGCTAGCAGGACAGCGGTTACACCTTATGCTACAAAATACATTTCAACTGCAAGATGTGCACAATGAAAACCGTAAGATATTTCACAAAAATTTATTAAACTTAACATAATTTATCTTATCTAATACTGCTAAACACTATCTTACATTTATACAATCTAAACAAATGCATACCACACTATAAAATAAATGATCGAATGAGATAAAATAATAATGTAAACAAAATCACATTTCTATACTCCCGTATAAAAGTATGACAAACTACTTCAAATATTTTAGGGTAACACTCACATATAAAGCACTAAAACGTGCTCTTTACAACGACAAAGACATTAGTTGTACGGTGGTAAAGTTAGGGAAGATTGAAAGAAATGGTTATGTATAATAACAGCGAAACTGATAAAATGTCAAGGTTACAAAACTATACACTACATATGACTGTATTATTGCGTTTGTACACAAACATATACGCACGGTCGCCCACTGGTTTGCAGGCACCATTTGCGTATAATGGGCGAGAAAAAGGGGCGGCAATTTCAACGGCACGTAACTTAGTCATTTTTATCGTACAAACGACACTATTTTATATAAACATGCATTACAAACTAAACCTGTAAATAAGGAGAGAACGAAAGTTGAAGGCTCATTTGGCATGTTGAGATCAATGACACATATGCAAGTCAGCAGCGTCCCGCGGTCACTCGTTCGGCATCTCCTCTGGATGTAGCCAACTGTCGTTCTCCGCTCGCGCTAGCTGTTTTTTTAGGCTGCAGTATAGTTTGATCAATGAGTCCTGGAAAAAGAAAATATTCAGTTTTAGTATTGTACATTTGCTACTCACTGCGCAGTGCCCCATCCATCACCCTGCTGTTACAAGAATTGTTCACTACGCAGTGATTCAGCTCGTGTTTATAATCGCCATAAAGTTTTCATCGTTTTCTGGACAAAATTATGCGGTGCACTATGCTAAACTATGCAGCCCAGTACATACAATTTCAAGCCCGCCGTCAAATCATCCACTATCTCAGTTGAAAGATTCTGCTTTTCCAATGCTGGACAAATGCAAGGCTCAAGCATCATAACCACCGGGCCTCCGCTGCCTGCATTCAGCGGATTCCCGCAACCTTCAGGTTTTCCAATTACGTTGAGAGCGGAGTAATTTGTTATTCCTCCATTGCAGCACTTACAATAGCTACATATTATATTATACCGGGCTTATTTGAACAGTTGCTTTCATACAAATTAAATATTAAGGTAAAATATTTACCTTTTCTTTCTCCAACTGTATAATCTCTCTCTTCTGCCGTAGCTCATCGTCGTCCATTTTCTCCTCTAATTCTGCTTTGTGATTACTGAGGTACGCAAACTCAGTTTGTATCTGAAATTGACCAAATTACACAATTATAATATTGCATAACATCAAGTTTAGCCACAACGGTATGGTCATGTTTGAACCATGTGTCTATTCTCATTTTTCTTATAAACATGACTTATTTTCATGAGATCGTTTTTCAACGTAGTCAATTTATTTTATCGGTATTTTGCAATCTATTCAAGAATGAGTTATTTTTCTTACAAATTTAGTAAAATATAATAAAGTTACAAGTAGGCGCTAGAGATATCGTCTATTCCTTACGTGATTATAGGATTAGTGCGATATTATTATGGACATGATACAGGGAATACACATAGTATTACCCGATATGCAAAAAATATATCAGTCGGTTTTATAGTTAAATCATCATAACTCTTTAAAATCAAGATTGCAAGCTTTTTCAGTATTTAAATTATGAAGCTTTATGTAACAATCACATGGATTTGGTTCGAATTTATAAGCAATTGGGGTTTTGATTATGGAGCGTCATATGACATCATTGTTTTCTGTTGATTAGACAAAGAAGATATGGGATCATCTTGAAATAATAACTTCATTATTTTGTTCATGGGATTTGGGAAATCTTACCTTGAGGTACTCCTGCGCAAGTTGCTTATGCTCTTCGAATATCCTCTTGGACTCCTCATTGTTGAGGTCCGGCGAGATGGGCCTGAGGTGGGGGTCCAGCATCATGTGCATGGAGTCCAGCGCCGGGTCGGGCTCCGAGGGCGGCGGCACGGCGCCTTCGCCGCCTGTCGACGCGCTGCTGTTACCTGAGCAATAGATAAACACAGATTTTAGCACGAATTTTACATGGAAACCATCGGAGATAGATATAGGTAATTTCTTGTACGCACTGCAGAATTATAGGTAACGAAGGCAATGCACTGCACAATCGCTTTACTACAATACTGGCTAAAGGAGAACAGATCTTGGCCAATACCACAAGGTCTGCAAGTAAATATAGAAAGAACAAAAAGCTATCTTCCAAAGCTGAAAACTACGTCAAATGGAGCACAGTACAGCTAGACATACATAATTCACCGCCGAAACAGTCGTAGCAACAAAATATTACGTATCATAAGACGCATACACAACTAATAATAATGATGCCGCACGCGATTCAATGACGCAATTAAAACAATGATCGTCTAATAGGAGCCAATGCGAGAACAATCCGAATGTTTGGAGGAATCGGCGGCAGTCCCACGGCACGGTTAAATACGTCAAGAGTTAAATTTACTCCGGACTTGCTGATGTCAGACGCTTCACCTAGATTTCTTGCTTTCAGCATTATGATTCCTTTTCCCGCAAATAGATGGCGGTAGTGTGAACTAACAAGGCGTTGATAAGCAATAATTCATCATCGATACAATAGTGTTGCGCCTGTTTCAACACCAACGATGGCTACTGTTTGTTGTTGCACGTATGTTTATGTGAGCATTCGATTGTGGTTTAAGTGAATCCAGTATTGGGGCACTCCAACGGTTTAACGATTATTCAAATAGAAAAGTAATGTGTACAAAGTGGTAGATGGATTTTTGGATTTTCTAATGCTCAATGCGGAAATGAGAGATGGTTTACTTATCCATATACTTTTGTATATTTGTACGTACGTTAAGTTATCACTTTTATAGGCTAGTTTCGGATGAAAATATAAGGAATATATTCAATTCACATAGCACTCAGTTTGAGACGATGTACGCAACAATATTTTCATAAGAAAATTCACACCAAACAAATGAAACGAACGAGCCTATGAAGGAAGACGACACTGAACAATGTCAGAAAAAATAGTTTACGAGGCGCTAACACGAAACGTGGTCCACAGTGAAAGGCGGCAGAGGTTTTCCGCGTCGCAGTGGTCGGGTAGGCGGCGCGGGCGACACTCACTATAAAATATCCAACTACAGCTGACTGTGTCCCTGATGGTGGTGACGATGGCTCCAGCGTCACACGCGTCGCGCGCATCTCGCGGTCGCAGCGGGCGGCGCAGGCGCGCGGGCGGCGCGGGCAGCGGGGGCATGGCGCGACCTGTCGCGGACACAGTGCGCCGAGGACTGCTGTGCACGCCGCCGCCCGCTCGAAATAATCGACGGGAGAGCCGGGAGCGAGCGATGCAACAACAAACCGACGCTATTCGCGGAGCGGTGACTCAGCGACGTCAGCCCGAGCTAAATGCGGACACCGTGTGCTGCCGCCCTTCGTGAGGTTTTCTGCCGTTTTCGCTGGCAGGGCGCGCTCCGCGCTCTGTGCAGCGGTCGACGACCCGCGCCCACGCGCTGCTCTTGCACCCGGCACCGCGCGCCACCACCGAACATATCAGCCGCACCCCACTTCACCTGCACCCGACTTGTTTCCTTTTGATTCATAACCTACAGGTTATCGGTGATTGTAAACTTTGTTTGGCTTGTAAACATACATGTAGCGGCGGATTCGCGCCGACGATGCGCTCGCGTCACATGACGCGTGCGGCGCGGGTGTAGCTCGCGTGGCTTGCGCAGGGATAAATTAGGGCCATGATTGCGGCATCGCAGCCCTATTTCATAGGTGCGATTGCGCCGTGCATCGCCAGGCCAATGTGCGGTGCGCAAAAGCAACGTAGGTCCGACGTAAATGCATGTCACCATCAACATGTGACATGTGTTACACGTCTATAAAACTGTCACATCACTTGGGCATGTTATTGGAAGAACTCGCCAAAAATGAAGCTCGTATCGACGAAGGTGGTATGGGTAGGCGAGCGGCAGATCACTCAGTTACCGTACGGTAAATAACTTGTTGTTGTTATTATGATAGTAAACAACTGAGGATCTATGTGGGCAATAGAAAACATGTTGTACAACAACATCGCCACTTACATAAGTAATGCTCATTCGAGTGCATTTAGTTCATCATACTTTTATGCAGACTCTGTTGCAAGTTCTTAACATCTACTGATCTAGAAATGACCATACGACCGAAAATGCAAAGTATACTATTTTTCTTGTCTATGGACATAGACAAGAAAAGTATACTACTTTTAGCAGAAACTTTCACAAAATTGTAGTAGTAGTCTACTACTATCAATTTTGTGAAAGTTTCAGCTTTAGATATGGTTCCAATAGTATCAAACCGAGCAATGTTGAGATCCAGCATGCAGCAAGAATTGTTATTTTTGCTAGCACAACACTCGTATGTCATATTGCTGTTACACATTAATTACCAAGACAATGTGAACGCGAGCAGGCTGTGTGTGACAACACATAGCAGGATGTCATGGAGCGTGCGTAGCGCGTGCCCTTATAACATAATGCAGCCGACTCCGCGTGCCAACTGAGAGCTTTAATAGCTCATTACACCAGGGGTATAGCTTACGCAGTCCTAAAGAGCCCAGAATAATCCAACGCATAAATCTTGACAGCGGATGTGGAAAGCGAAGTATTTGTTTTAAGTTTCCGCGACCGGACCTCGTATTTTAAAAACGCTTTGAGGAAACGTTTATTATTTTATGAACGATGCTTTTTACGAGACCAGGATTAAAAGATTTCGTGTCTATTTGAGAGTCAGAACTCTAAAATAGACAACACACAACACATGCAGACTTTGAGCTAGCTAAATGATATATATAACTTACTAATCGCAAATAAACTAAGCGAAACTTCGACAGTATCAAAGTTACATTTACGCAAAAAATCATTGAAGTTTTGATCATGATATGAGAATTTCAACTTTGAGAAAAGGCTTAAATATTTCATAACAGTATAGTTTCAAAAATATTACATTACGAACACTTCTAAAACTTAAACACTACTTTAAGATTTTTAATATTGTGTAAGTGTAACGTATTTATGGTCGTGTCTATACGTTTACTATTCTTGGACCCAATAACTGTCAATTTTAACCACACCTGCAACGCTATTAACAGCCGTGATACGCTAATGAACAACATATAGTATATAAGAAGCTAATTGCGTTACAGAAGTGATAATTAACAAGCAGAGGGCGTTGAAAAGGCATCGGGGGCAAACTCGTTAACAGACCGCCTGCAAACGCTTGCTAGAAGATCATGACTAACGCACACCACATTTTTACGAGTGCAAAACTTCGATGAATCTATAAAATTAAAACCGGGACCGGTATATTTTATTCTGGCGCAATCTTTAAAGATAAGACAAGAGGATATGCGATTCTTGACCTCAATGAGATGGAGATTTATCTATCAAATTGTAATCCGTTGCTGTTTCGCGTTTAGATAAGGTGGAAATTTAGATGCACTTCAATCTAATAATGATTGACTGGGAGTGGGAAGAAAAAATATAAGATAAACTCGAAATGAGAGCTATGGAAACAGCGACCATATTGATGGTCAACAGATTTTTGCTTAACTTAATAAGATTTTTTTACAAGTTATATACAAATAGATCATTAAAAAAGGCAATTTTCATTTTTCGTAATTCTGTCGTGTACTATTATAAATGAAAAAACTAAATAAAATTGGAAACATCCTCAATTTTGAATACTAATCCAAAATATATTTATGATCAACAGAGTTTTGCTTAGCTTAATAAGTTTTTTTTGCAAGTTACCTATATTACAAATAAACCATTTAAAAAGGCAATTTTGATTTTTCGTAATTATGTCGTGTATAAAAAAAAAAACATTGGAAATATTCTCAATTTTGAATACTAATCCAAGACAGGACATCGTTCAGCCTCGACTCCTCGAGTAATAGAACTCAAAACAAGCTTAAGTAATGGCAACACAATCACAATTACATTGCGGTAGCCGAATAAAAAAGTTAGAACAAAAAGTTCTAGCATAGATAACAATCACTTCGTTTTAAAGGTCTTTGACTGTTTCCACTTCCGTTATTCGGTTAATGAGGCTTAATAGCCAAGTTCATTAATCCGCAATCATTCAATGGGAAACCCACAATGGAGATTGAATATGTGGAGTCATTGTGGTGAACTTAAGATTAGGCTTACATGATTGGCGAAAACATCAAAATGGACTCAGGTAGATTCAGAATAGAGATGTGGCGTGCAATTGGAGAGGCCTAAGTTCCATAGTGTACTACCGTTGGTAAGTGATGATCATGAAAGTATGATGGGATAAAAGAAATGGACAGAAAAGTTGAATTATCATTTAAAGGGAAGACACTATGGTCGTCTCAGTGACGGTAGAAATGGAATAGATGAAGACTTAATTATACACTGTTGAAACCAACACACACTTTTAAATTCTTGAAAAATAAACCACGAGCCCTATTTCAGTTCAGACAATAACCGAAATCTATCTAAACAAATATTTTAGAGGGGATTTTTTTATGTTAGTTCAATGCCCCTGCGTTTAAAAATTGACAGCACGGTTGGCGGAGTAGCTGAACGATTGGCTGCTGCGCTGCGTGTCGCGGGTTCGATTCTCGCACGTAAGAAATATTAATTTGTATGGTCTACAGGTAGTTGATCCGGGTCTGGCTGTTTGAGTATGTGGGTTTTAAGATGTTATGCAAACTATTTAAAGGAACGCGAGTGCTTGGCCCATCACCTGAAACCACAGAATTGCAGGTCGATACTAAACAAAGTAATTGTATACCCAAATGATAAAATCCACTACCACTTATGGTTAAGTAAGATTTGGGATACGGTATCCAAAGTATTTCAGACATTACTAGGTTTTTCCCGCGATCACTAGAGCAATTCGAGGATAATGTAGCTTTCCGTCATTAAAGCAGTTTCCGAAATCGAATCAGTATTTCCGGAGATTTCCTCCTACAAACAATAGACTTCTTTCCAGAATTAGTTTCGAAGTCTTCCGGAGATACCGAATGCTTTCGGTCTAATTTTCTTTAAACCTTGTGCCTTACACAATTTCTGGCTACTGTCACATAAGTTTAACGAAAGCCGTTTACAGCACATTTTATTTAGACGTCTTTTAATCCATGTTTAACGTTACGCGTGATCTACAAAACATTGGTAATACCATAAATCAGGCGAGCGAGGGAAAGCTCTTTGATCGGCGGCTTTAATATGTTTTCGATTTGGCGTCGGGACGGGCCGCAGACCGCTCCGGTTGCGTCAGTAGCGGTGACACCTCACGGAAACTGTCCACGGAACGACACTTATTCTATTAGCGGGGCGATTTATGAGCGGCCACATGACAAGCAGGCAAATGTCTGTCTACAAAGTCGGTTAACGCTTCTAGACGTTGAAATGTTACATCGAGTCACGGAAACTTTTGTATATGTCATTAACAGGGAATATTTGTTTTTTAAACAGGTAGGTACACCCAAATTGTAATACCTTCACTTACTTTACCGACGAGTGCCAAAAATTCACAGAATGTCCAAACTTTTAATGTTGGGATCACGCTGGGCATCTGACAGGGAATTACGTCGTACATTTAAAAAAGTCTGATTCACCGGACTCACTTCCATTCGATCCGGAAATATCTACCGAGCGAATTTAGGCGTCCTTGTGTACGATTTTAAAGTACAAGTACAATAATACATGTGAACCTGTATCGGCGAGCAGACAAACTTGTGACTCACAAAGAGTTTAAGTATTGAGTAGTACTATATTTTTACAACAAGTATTTGAAGAACATTAAATATAGCTGAGGGAATTTGGTACTTAATAATTAAAATATTTTTCAAATGTGGCTGCAGAGATTAATTCTCACGTTTTAAAAGAAGATGGCGAATAAGATAATCTTATGGTAGTCAGTAACCCGCCCATATTTCGCACGAGTACAATCTAGTGATGTGGCGACATGTCAAAACATCGAGATTTTGGTGCTTTATCTTAGTTAAATATGAATGTACTATAGACATAAAACTGCCGGAATAAATTATCTAAATGATGGTGAAAATTGCATCAAAATCCATTGTGTACCTAAGAAGAACTAAGCGGTTACGTAGACAGACACGAAAAGCGACTTTGTTTTGTAATACGTATAGAATATAGATATGCATGCTATTTGGATATTTAGCGCCTTTAGTAAAGAGGGCAGTTTACAATTTCGTGCCAACTTCTACGGCGAAACTAGAACTGGGCCAGTCACCGTTAATGCGCTATGTAGGAGACTGTATCCAGATCACATCAAAGAGCCGCCGACGGGGATACAAAGCAGGAGTCCGTAGGACAGATGCGACTGAAGATTTGCTATCTCAAGGCAAGTCGTAAAAATCAATAGAAACGCACCAAGCTTCGTTTATAGTGGACTCCGATCATGAACGTAAAGTTCGAAGTAGATTGATGTTAAAGTTCCAGTTGCGGAGGATTGAGTTCTTTATTGAAATAGTGATTGTTTAAAGAATAGTGTGGTTGTGTTAATTAACGCAAAGCAGCAAACGCTTGCGGAATGTTGTTGTGGTTCAGATTACTACGCGGTGTGGGTGGCTAGTGGCTACCGGCCGAGCTACTGGGAAGTGGATTAGATGAGCAACTGTTTAGTTACGTGCTACGATACTATTGACAATTACGTATTATTCTAACACCTATTGAGAAATTTAAACTGTTGAATCTTATTTTCTGGATCGTTTCTGAAGTGATGCCAAGTAGTGGAGGAAAACCATTGAGTTACTACATACTGAAAGTAAATATTTATAAGCAGTTAATTTAATTTATTATTGATTTCATGGTTGGTTGAAAATTAATTAGGAATGAACTAGATACTTATATTGTGTACAATTTTAAACATGCAGTCATTCACTTTTTCGAGTCATCAATTCGCAAACTGTCTGATGATATAAGGAGGAACTTATTGAATTTCTGCGGTGTAATCACTGGGCATAAACAAAACAAGTTTTTCGAAAATATGTTTTTTACAAAGATTATTCTCACCAGTGATGATAACAATAATAAAAAGTTTACTGCTCTCGTTTAACATCTGATTTATTACAGTTCCGGTCAATTTTTCTGCCAGATTATTTCATTCAAAAGTTGTTTCATTTTCCAATTTATCTGATAGATCGAAGTATCTAGATAATGTACAATAGGTCCCTTTTATTAATTCATCTAATAGTTTCTCTAATTTACAGCAATATTTTCTGTACTAATATTATTGATTAAATAATATCATCCATCAAATAAGGAATAATATTGAAAACAAACATTCGGTGACGTAATACCAAAGTTATCGAAAGCCTGATGGGAGGAATCTTCCGACGAATAGTGGAGGAATATAGTAGCAGCAATAGGAAGTAATACAAAAGCTATTGGCAAAGGTATCGTTGTGAAACGCGCGCTGAGTCACCGGGTATTTCTGCGGAGCGCTCCCGAGCGCTCGCGCCTCGCCGACCGACCAGCCCCTACGCCGCAACACACGCTCTATCTTACGTAGAATTATATCTTTCTGCTTATGTTTTTAATAAAACTGAATATTTTTATAATGTAAATTCACCTCCATATTTTTTAGGGCTTTAATTTGCTGCTTCCCAGTGTCCTTAGAATACTTTGATGAACGTTTTGATGAGCATTGCCAAGTGGTTTCAAAATGATAAAGACTCAATATTATGCTAAAGGATTTTTTACTGTCTATAGAAATACTGGATTTTATACTAGTGGAAAAATGACTAGACTACGAGTACCAATTGCATTATAACATCATTAAAAATATACAACGAGCTAGAAGAAATTGGCACAGCAACTTTTTAAACAATTTAATATTTAATCTACTTTTAAATATTACTTTTGTATATGGAAAATTTAATTGCGTTTTTTACGGTTTTTATTTAATTAAATTAGCCTCTATTTTTTATGACACTAATTAAAATCCGATTAAACATGGAAAGGCAGAATGCAATGGGAAATACGTTACCAGTGGCTATCAATGGGTAGAGAAAGTCATTGGATTAATGTCGGTGCATTTAGCTGCATCCAAACATATAATACAGCTCACGACGCGACGGCATAGAAAGACAGCGTAACGATTTCGCGTAAACGTACGCGAACGGTGAGCGGCCGCGGCCAGGGCGCGTGACGCAGATGCGAGCCCCGACCTACTTATGTCGTAGAAAAAATCAGCAGATGTTCAACTTTGAGGCGCGGGATATATCGAGCAGAATGTGTTGTTCCGAATAGAAATAAACTTGTCACATATTTTGATTGTATCTAGAGCGGGCGGCGGTTAGTCATGTCGTGATGCCGATGCCAACGGCCCGGCCGCTGCGACCAACCACCATCTATAAAGGCAATCGTGCTCCAGACTGAATCACTGTAGGCGCCGTCTGCAAAATGTCTCATCACTGCCGTATTTACGATGTTTATTATAGTTATTGTTGCGACCACATATGGTACGGCTTGACGTACGTTCAGTTTGAAGGTCACGTCAGAGCATTGCTATGGTAACAGATCAAGATCAAAGAAAATAGTCGGTTTGGCTCCAATACAACAGTTTATAAACGTAACGCGGCGTAGGCTGTAGAAAGTAGACGAAGTTTACTGACATAATCTGGAACATTATTGTCCAACTCGTGTAACGCCCGCGCTGACCAGCGTTAGTGTCAGGTATAGCCGATCAGTCTTGAAAGCTGAAGTTCTATCATAGATTTGTTTAAACTGTGAGTTATTTTCGAACTAACCAGATGCAACACCGAGAGAACCGTTATCATAGGTAAAGGGTTACTTGTTAACACTACGCTACGGAGCGTGTAAACAACACTATTTTGGAATCTTCAAAGAGGATTGTTTATAGCGTCTCTTAAAGATCTCTTACAACAAAAGAGTTAACATTGGGAATAAATTTAGAGTCGTAATTTTGGACAGTGGCCGAGATGCTACGGTCAGAGGCCGGTGTTGCCATACGGAGGACTGAAGAGAGTATTGGAGGGTGGCAACCTTACAGTGGTGTGTAAGTGGCTCATCTAATTGTTTAGTTCGGGCGTCGCACGCGCAGCTCCGCTCGCGAATCATAAAATAATTAGCAGTGATTCATCGTCGCGCCGAAAGCGTCTCTCGTCGCTGCTAGATAGCTGTTAGCTGACAGATTTTGGCATTACCTTTGACAGACGATTATTTCACTGTCGCCGATCGTCAGGATACAATTTACCGCGTGATTACTGTGTCAGTCAATTCTTATTTTTGTATTGATTTATGGGCTAGTAACTGCAATAAATGAACCGGTTTGTGGTGTCGATATATAATTTTATGAAGTGTTTTTATTTTAAGCTGAGAACAAAACAGAAGTAGTAGGCAAAGTGAGATTTCAGTTTCACATTTTATATTTGCTGCAGACAGAAGAATAAGTTTTTTTTTTTACATAACGAAGAGACAGATTTTGCTCTAATGTCGCTAGTTCATCGCATTTCGACTATAAGCTTGGTTCCTACCTCATCATCATCTGCGTAAGTCGACTTCCAGTCCAACCCGATACAGCTGAATACCAGTATCTGACATGGAGCGACAGCCTATCTTACCTTCACAACCCAGGAATAGGGGGAGGCGATACTTCTTGGTAAGACTAGTTGTTGTTGTTGACAAATGGCAGCCTGAACCCACAGCTTAACGTGATTTCCGTGGCACGTAGGGGTCTTGATTTGTTATGGACGGTCACCCATCCATGGACCGATTTCCGTAGCGTAGCTTAACTTTCGATCGACCCGTGCGGTTGAAACAATTAATCTACAAGCTCCAGTGTATTAAATAGTTTTTCGGTACTTATGTAAAGTTGCTAGCAAACAGAACGTTCACGAAGATAAGACTGTAGATGAAATAATTCATATTTAATTTGCGTTTTGCGTGGGTCAGTTAAATAATTGGTGATTATCACATTGTTAACTATGGCAGTGGCAGCCAGAGATACTTTAGCAGATTCTAAAGAAACAACCAAGGAGCATCGTCAAACTCAACCAAGAATAAAGCCTGGAGATAGAGAACAAGCCTTGCAAAAAAGAATCTTTGACCAATATTCGGATTATAGCAAGTTACAGAAAGCCTGTCAAAAGCTTCTATGAATTTTCTTGGCAGAGAGATGGCACACCATAACAATAAAGGAGTGAATTGCTTAGCAGAGCCTGAGCCTCAACAGATGACAATATTGAAAATAGGATTTGTTGTTAGTGACGGAAGAAAATATTTGATTGACATCTCCACAAACTCCAGGGGGACACAAGTTCAAGGACTGAATATTTACAATATATTTTTTTTTTAATATTGTGAAATCGTTTGGAGTGACATAGAATATCGTGATAAACACACCGTAGTTACCTGAAAGCTTCCTTTCGATTTTAAGTACCTGTTTTATTATTTTGGCTTACATAATTTTATGGGCAGCATCATAATTTCATCACTACAAACTACTGTTCAAATCGGGCTACTCACTCATGTAAACGTCAACGAACACTTGCAATTTATCGTAACCCGGTTGCACTGTTATCGAAACCTGAACGGAACAGTCTGTTTGCGGCATTTCACTGCGATCACTAGAACACGGGGTGCGTGTGGCGGCGCGCGCGTGCGTCGGGCGCGCGGTTGCATCGGAGTGCAGCGAGCGAGCGCGGGCGAGGCGGGCGATGCGCCGGCCGCGGCGGGTGCGCGAGACTGTGCGTCGGCGCACCCGCCGCGCCCGTCCCATGCCGAACCCGATAACCTTAAATTAGATTAATTGTATCGCGCTGATTCATGCGTGGCCCGCGACGCGCTTCTTTTTGTTGACACCGGACAAATGCGTTCGCTTAATTTAGATTTGAGGATTATGAGAGGTGAATGAATTTTTTCTTTCGCCCATTATGCACCGTGTGTTAACGATGTGTGAACGGCCGAGGCTATAGTCAAAACTTTTGGTATGTACAGTCACAAAATGACGTTGACGCAAGTAGCTGTGCGTATGGCTATACTATATATTTGTAAGTTTTTTGTATCACATTTGAAATAAATAGGTACCCAAATGACGAGTCCTTGCGCTGAATTTCGTTTCTCCAAATTTCCTGAGTTTTATAATCTTTTTTTAATTAACGTAGTATCAAATAAAAAACGCCGTGGGTGATTCAGACTGCTACATAATCAATTTTATGGTATACGCCCCGAACGACAGTTATAATGATAATATAACGTAATCAAGACCAGGGTCGGAGGCAAAACAGCATCTACCTGCTATAATGAGCTTACAAAAAATGGGTTTCTCGTTAGCTCAGAGCTAACCACGCATATTCCGAGTAACGCCCGAAGTGAGTAGGTACATGTAACATGGATGATCGTTCTCTGGAATCACGGTTGGATATGTTCGGCCGCCGCTGAAAACGCCGATACTGTATAAAAATCAACACATTTGTTTATTTGAGCAACGCATAACGGGCGAGGTGCCCGCCGCGGCGGCACCCATGAAAATATTACGACTTATTTACTTTACCGCGATACTGTTCTTACCGCATTGACGTCTGCTCTCTGAGTCAGCAGGGCCGAGCCACGAGGCACGTCTCACTTAACACATTTGCAAAATTCGCAACATCACCGGACTACACTAACTGTTTCTCAGTTCTGTAGAGCTACAGGTTTTAGAAATATTTACATATTTGCATGCAAATTTACTCTACAGTTGCTACTAATTATTCTTTCATTCAACGCTTTAAATAATGTTATACTGGATCCAGTGTTAGCGCAGGACTAGCTGCAAGAAGATCTATCCATAACCGTCTTAAAAGCGCATGTAATTTACGCGAATAATCCTATAAAATACATGCCTGAGACTGCCTGAGTACCGGGAACTATCCAATATATCTTCACACGGTGTTCGTTTTGCAGAGCACACAAAACACAACAATGTACACCAGTAATTATTTGTGGGAAAAACATACTGATTCGTGAACGTTTATGACGAAGAGCACAATAATGCACATGGTATTATGTGATTAAGTGTGAGCATTGTTGCTCGGTGACATTCGCGATTTTGTAGGTACTTAACGCGACGGCTGCCGACGGGCGGAAGCGGTAGATAAACAAAAGGCGATCCGTCTAGCCATCTGCGCGGATGCTTGTCAATACTGCGCGACGCACTAAAGACCCATAACACTATTCTCAGATCACGCCGACAAGTATAAAGACCTTATATTTGAAAATTCCTTCACAAAGAAAATTAAATTGATTTTTACTGTTTTCAAAAACATTATGGGCAAACCGAATCTGTAGAATGCAACCCCAAAAATTTAGTAAGGATTGCCACAGAATAGGTGTCTCAGTATGAACTTCGACGCAGAAGTAGACCGAGGAAACATCATGGCAGATCATATGATTCGATTTATAAACACAGAGACACGCAAAGATGATTGGACCAATCCTGTGAAGTTTTCTACTCATATACATGACAGGCCCATTCCAACTAATTAACAAGTCGAAAGGTGATCAAACGCATGCCAAATATAATGACTTCGCAGCAACACACGCACGAAAGCCAACCAAAAATGACTGCAAAATAGCAGCTAAGTAAAGACTTCCTGGATTCGCCACTTTAGCGGGAATAAAACTAGGAACCAGCGTTGGGCAGGAACAACCCCGTTACCGATCTAACAATACTTTGGCTTTGCGATCGGTCGTTGGTCCCACCACACTACCCGGTTCCTAGAAGGTAAGCGGACACAGTCTAAAATAGTCGCGGCCCCTTCAGAGAAGCGTGAGTCATGGCGGGACCGTCCTGTGCCGCATCTGGACCGCATACACACACGCGTATAACAAATCAATACGAACGTCAGGAACGATGGTGTGTTTTTATTACAGCCTGCTGCACATGTAAATATGCGGTAGAAATGTGTAAAGATGGGGTTGGAACATATTCGCGTATACTTCCCGAAGCTTGCGTTCTGTTTTTGTTTAGATTCGGAGGTGGCAACGCTCTTTGAATTGCACTCAATCAATCAAAGTCAAAGGTGAACGAAGTTGAACGTGTTTTTTATACATACCTCTGTGTACGATGGTAAAATAGATTAAGATGTTGGACTATGTAGTATGTTTACCTTATTCGGTCGTTGGGTAATACATAATGGCACACAATTTAAAACAATTGATTAGGAATTTCCTTCAAAATCTTTTGGATTGTGATTGAAAGTGTATTACGTAATTGGGATGCTGGTTTACTAACAGGAAAAGACGACAATCAAACAACCAAAAGATAATGTTGAACAGACAATGCGTCTTTTCAAAATTTACTTTTTTGTCCGAACGAAATCTTGGAATCCGAGAGAGTTGAAATGAAGAATCATTTCTACAAGGAAAACTAACAGTTTTATAGTCCGAACAGTTTCAAAGAACTTGGCCATCTTGTTTTTATGTGACGTCCAGAGATACTCCGCCTTTATTCAAGATTTATTTTGATGTTGGGTTAGAGCCGACTGTGTATAGGATTAGTCATGAAATTCTCAATAAACTCCATTGGTGGTGGAAAACCGTTCTACGAAGTATGAAATTGTTACATACGGAAATGAGTGGTAGGAGGCGCGTCAATAAATCTTGCTAGTGGATTGCACACTGATGTATTCTCTACAATCATCTATGCCACTGGCGGGGTCGTCGGGGCGCAGGGCTCCGATGACCACATACACAACATTCCTTCCCCTTAAGCTATGCGTATCACTAAACCTAATTACATTAAATATTTTTACGACTACTAACTTATTCTACCGTTTTTTGTGTATTGGTATTATTTTTGTATTTGTATTGTGTTCTGATGTATTGGTCCGTTGTTGGTGTCGAGAACATCGGACTGTCTGCTCGTCGCCTTTGAGTTATGCCGATGGCGTGCGACAGAGCCACTGAGGAGCCTGGTGACATCGCTCTATGTACAGGGGCCGTTACCGGCTTTCTTCCACCATCTGGCAATGCGACAGGCTCAGAATGAGTGGTAGTGCGCGGCGCCTTATCTGACACTACGTCCGGGTCCCTGTCCTGGTTGTTGTTCGATGTTGAGTTCAGTCTCTTCCGTATCTGATCTGTGTGTCTGGTAACTTCACATCCTAAATGTGCCACATATACCAAACACATTACATTTCCGATTTTATTTTTGATGATCCCTTGTATCCAGCTTTCTTTTCATTATTTTCATTTTTCGTTATACATACTTTATCATTTTCTTTAGTCTGTCCTGTGAATACCTCTATAGTTTTTAGCCTGTAAGGACTAATTACGTTCGACGGTTCGACTTAGGTCTGTGGACGAAGGTGACGGGTTCAATAGATCTAGCCGTAAGCGCAATGTGCGCCCAAATATTATCTTCGCGGGTGACTCCTCAGTCGAATATAAATTTTGCTATTTTCCCATGTATGGTTTTTTTATTACGCCCCTCTAAAATTAAGTTTGTTATGTTATATTGTTTTAAGACCCTTTTTCACAATTTCGACTAACTATCGGCGTGCCCATTACTAGCCGGATGATAAACAGGAGATAAAACATGCCAAATGCCGTTTATTTTTACAAAAATCCTCAAATTCATAGGATGTAAAAGATCCTATGAATTTACGCCATCAGGATAGATTTTAGTGTGGACATATGTGCAGTCATACATGTAAAGAGAGGGGAGATTGTGGAATTCGAGGGAACCCAACTCTCGGATTCTTTATACCTTAGATCCCTCTACTCAACCGAAACCTACAAGTTTGGGTATGTCGGAAGCGTTAGGCATCAAAGCTGCTGACATGAAACTATCTTTGAACGAGCGCTTCTTTGGCCGCCTGAATAAAGTATTAAATAGACTTTTATCAGGCGGCAACAAGGTGAGCCCTTTAATGGTTGGGTCATGCAGGCTTTGATGGCCATACTCAGACGGAACTTGACGCCCTGGATCCGAGGTTCCGCACATTGCTGACCGCGAATAGCATGCATCACCCACGATCGTCGGTGTAAAGAATGTATATCCCGCGGAAATGCGGGGGGCATTGAGGCTTCGAGGCTTCTTAAATGCTTCTCAGAACCGCAAGGTAAACAGTCTCAGGGAGTACTTCCTTGAAGCCGACGTGGGGATGCATCGAGATGTGGTCGAGGTGGACAAGGGCCTCACTCCGCTCTCTTTGGCTAACAATAACTGGCGCATGAACATTGCATTAGATACTACTGACCGCATGTAAATATGGAAGACCAAAGGACATGGATCCGATGTAGATCTGTTAGCGTCCATATCCTGGCTGCGTTTCGGTGACCTCTTTGAGGAAACCGAAGGTTTTTTCTGTGCGATTATCATGACGAATAATTACCGGAATTACATTGTGAAGGACGGTACGGTTGACATCTGTCGGGCATGCCACCGACTAGGGAAATCAATCTCCCACATTGTTTCTGGTTGTTCTCGTCTAGCTAACGGGAGACTATTTGCATAGACACAACCTTATTCCCAAAATTGCTTGTGGAATCAGAGGTAACATAATATAGGTATGTGCCCGACCCAGTTATTAAAAATGGCAATATCACTTTATTTTGCGATCGATCATCACTGACTGGACTATGGTTGCTAATAAGCATGACATAGTGGTGATAGATCGATTAGAGCGTTGCACAATGATTGTTGATATAAGGGTCCCACATGACGAGAATCTCGTGAAGGCAGAGAAACAGAAACAGATGAAGTATCTTGATCTGGCCTGCAAGGTTGTCGACATGTGGGATGTGAATACGGCAGTCATTGTGCCGATAGTTGTGACGACCAATGGCATAATAGCCAAGAGCCTCGACCAACACTTAAGGAGGCTCTCGTTAGGCAGCTGGATCAAAGGCTTGATCCAGAAAGAGGTCCTCCTGGACACGGCGCGTATCATTAGGAGCTAGCACCCTACGGTAGGTACCCTAGGTAGCTTGGACCCTGTACCTATGGGCTACAATTTTTATTTTGAATATTTGGGATACAATGGCATTTTAGAGCATACGAAACAATAGTACTTGCAGTTGCAGTACCGCTGTACTAAAGACGATTATATTATCAAACAGTTAACGTCAGTAACAAAAAAACTGCTCCAAAACATTAAGTGATTCCAGCAATTTCTATATTCAAAACAAAACCCGTCTATTTATTTACAATCCATAAAGTAAGACAGAGAAAAATTACTCATTAGTGTGTGGCGCCACCGCACCGCAGCAACGTTCCGTAGTCCACGCAACTTGCGCCCACGCACCGGTACGCGTAACTACGACATTAACGACAAACACGCAACGCTTTTATTACGAACCACTAAAACCAGCTATTACTAGACACTTCAACGTTAACACCATTACGATTTGACCCCAATGTGTCTGTTGCAAGTTTAAAAAAGCACATTCTATTATGTTACTGCCAAACAAATATGCTTATGATCTCACCCAAAATCGAATCTAGAACTCGCCAATATGAAAAAGCTCTAATAATAATAATGCCGGAACTAGACTGTCGGCCTCTCATTTATTATTAAGAAATATAAAATCATGAGAATCTGCTTTAGCGCTTCTCCATTCATCAAGGCGTTAGTGGTAGCAAGTAGGTTACACGGATTTCTGGCAATGGTAGCGCTAATATGTCTTCTCCATGGACAGTTTTTAAACACAAAAAGAACGAATATTAACTCAAAGAAGTAACTATAAACAGATTTGAAACAAACATCAAAAATAATAACATCAAATAAGATTGGCTCCATCTACATTTAAACATATCCACTTATAATGTAGGCGATGATTCACTTTGTGTTTAAAAGCCTGGATTAGACGCAGTAGTATATTTTAATACTCTAACGCACTTATTTCGAGCAAAGTGCAAAAATAAGTTATGTAATAATAAAACTAGTATAACATGTCTGTTCGTATGACTAAGCGCTTGATATTTGAGTGCGCGGTATTTGCTGTCAAATGGCGGCGCGCCTGTACCGCGGCTTTCTAAGAACTGGTAACACTATGCATTATAATTAACATTAGGGCTCTTGTTGTTAGCCAGACTGTAAGTGATACCCTAACGTATCCTGAGAGCTAGTATATTCTGTTAGTCTGTTTTATAAATAAATGAGCACGTTGAAATGTTGCATGACAGAAAATTATGTAGACAATTGCTTTTACATTTTACATGTTTTGCGTTGCAGTTTGTCAAAGTCAGCGGCTGGATGACAACTGATAATTGACGATAACTATGTTAAATGTTTACTAAAGAAATTATTTGTGAGTAGGCCTTGCTAATTCTTACCTTGTTTTGTTGAATAAATAGAATTGATGCAATTTTTCAATGGGAGGAATATATTCACGTAAATATCATCTTTAAAAAAAATTCTTTCAAAAGAGAATAAAGAAAATACTGCCGAAAGTTTTCTCATATCAGATGCCGTGACTTAAGAAAGTTACTGCAGTCACAACGAGCGAAAATTATGTTTAGATTTACGCATGTTTGTGGATCTTGCATTTTGTTGAAGTTTTTCAAAGATTGGAAAGTAAATATTCATAAAAGGGTTGTCTGTAAGAGATCGCTCTGTGCGATAAGACCACCCATTAAACATTTTTTTTATAAATGTTATCCTGTATTTTTATTTGGTGTATAATAAAGTATATGATAATTAATATAAAATTAAGAAGGAAGAAAAGGACATGCTGAAACTGACCCTAAATGAATTGGCATAAGAGCAGGACGATTGTATTCAAAATACGTGTTAAAAAAAAAAAAAGTACCAGCCTATTACTATCCCACTGCAGGGCAAAGGCCTCTTCTCATACAGAGAAGGAACGAGCATTAATCACCACGCTTGCTCAAGACGGGTTGGCGATTTCAGACTTATATTAATTACATAAGTCCAGGTTTCCTCACGATGTTTTCCTTCACCGATGTCAGTGATGTCCAATATAAACTTAGAAAGAACATATGAATTGAAAAACTCACATTGGTACTTGCCCAGATTTGAACCCACAACCTCGTGCACAAGAGGCGAGGCCTAAACCACTGGGCCATCATGACAGTTTACTTATGTACCATTACTAAATACATATTTATCATTTGTATATTATATGTCAAGAACATGAACATCTTTCAATAAGGACGGAGAGTCAATAACTCTACATATTCGTGACTTGCTGATATTTCTTTATTTTTCAAAGACATAGCAGTCATCACAATATGCTGTTGTGTTGGTAAACATTAACCACACATTCAGCACAACAAAAACAAAACTACCCACATATTAAACGTTGAACGTAAAATAAACGGTAGCGTGCGCGTGAGTCAGTGATCGAGCGTGTCCTGCCAGGACTCCGCTATTTGCGCGCGGTTACTCACGCGCTGATGCATTGGTACAAGTTTAGACGACAATCTCGAATCTCTTGAGTTATGGTCTGCTCTTATGTTTTGGACCGATATAACTATCACATTTAATATAATGTCTTAGTCAAATGTTCAGTTGCATCGGTCGTTTTATAAACTGCACAACATTATTTAAAGATCTTGTTTGTGCATAGTTTTATCCGGAATTACTATGTTGTCACCGAAACTAGGATTAACTAAATATCACGTAAAGCTACAAGAGGAATTATTTGGTTCTATGTGATATTCAAGTAAGTTTATTAAAGCCCATTATTTGGTTTTATGCTAAACATGTTATGTGGTTCATGAAAACCACATATCAAAAAATGCTTTGGTTAAAACGAAACAACACTACAAAATAGTTTTCTTAGCTGGGTTGGGTATAATGTAATGACATATATGACTATCAGTCATTCGCGTCGACTATATTATTGCTAATAATAATAGTAGTCAAACGTAAGCCTACAAAATCAGCTCAAAACAGAATCACAAAAAAACCTATCGAATTAAATTAATAAAA
This sequence comes from Phlogophora meticulosa, assembly GCA_905147745.2. Taxonomy (NCBI): domain Eukaryota; kingdom Metazoa; phylum Arthropoda; class Insecta; order Lepidoptera; family Noctuidae; genus Phlogophora; species Phlogophora meticulosa. The sequence continues at coordinate 6,134,328 of LR990535.1, read as the reverse complement.
TTAAACCAAATGCTATAATACTGATGAAAGTAAAAACTTATAAACAACGACATCTATACAATAACGTAGGAACTAAATTTCTATTTAACCAATCTTGCAATATTAGTCAGATAAGTACTGCCCAAATAAATTAACCGGAACTTTTCCGAAAGTGATGAAACGGGTCACCAAAGATTGACATATATATGGAGATTTGAAAGTGGAGGTAGTGTAGACCACCAATAGAATACTAAAATGGAAACTTTTTTGTATGTCATAAGGAAGAGTTAAAAATCTTTTCTCTATCCCGGCGCATTCAAATCACTCCACTCAGGTGTGATTTAGGCCTCGCCTCTTGTGCACGAGACTATGGGTTAAAACCTGGGCAAATACCAATGTAACTTTATCAATTTGACGACCTCTGTGGCGCAGCGGGCGAAGGTCCGCCTGCGACGCAGGAGGTTGCGGGTACGATTCCCGCCTTGGGACAAATGTTTGTACGATCTACAAAGGTTTGTTACGGGTGTTCTGGGTATTTGCTATGTATAATAAAAAATATCTATCTATGTAACGTATTGTATTAAGTATATCAGTCATCTAGTACCCATAACACAAGCTCTGCCTAGCTTGGGGCTAGATGATGCTGTGTAGATTGTCCAGCATTATTTATTTTTAATTCATACGCACTTTCTATGTTTATCTTGGACATCACTGACATCGGTGAAGGAAAACATCGTGAGGACACCTGGACTTATAATTAATTTAAGTCTGAAATCGCCAACACGTCTTGAGCTAGCGTGATGATCAATGCTCGTGCCTTGTCGATATGAGGCTCACCTCAAGGCCTAAGGCCTCAGCCTTTGCCCAGCAGTGGGACAGTAACAGGCTGGTATTATTATGAAGGTATTAACATAACATTTGACGACCATGGTAAACGCTGTCTAATTTCTCATCAATCCAATCTACATCGTATTCTGGCCGAGAACATTGCGGAATGCAAGAGTTTTCATGAAGAAAAATTTAACAGCAATCAAAACTAAAGCGTCTATTCATGAACTGGCCGAGAAAAAGGACCGTCGAGACAAATTTGGTGGTACGCAATGTTTATAACGATCTATAAAACCGGATTGTGACTCTTTGCGATTTCGAGTGCCAATTCTTTTTACAACATCTAAAAGCTCTTTTGTGATAATACATTACAGACACGGAATATGTTCGTTTATTTTCGGTTCTAGATTGTTAGACCGTAACATGACTCAATCGCACCTTAATTACCTACACTTTAAAAACAATAGTCTGTGATTTATGTGCGTTTTTCAGTGTTAGTGCGTATTTATATTGGGTTAAAAGCCATTTCACTCCAGTCTCACGTGCCGCCCCCACGTCAGTCGGTCACACGTGGTCAGTTAGACGAATCTCTGAATCATCCAATGTGCGGTACTATTCTTGTACTGCGCGGAAGTATTGGTTGCAAAACGATTATAATTTCACCTGAATTTTGAGGCTTTTTGTAACACTCTCACTAAAATCTCACGAATGCACACTTTCTACTGGTAGTCAATTAGAAATTTTAGTGAACCACTTGTGTAGTTTAAAACTGGGTATGCTAAGCTAGACTTTTTTTGACTGCATGACGCTAATTTCTTTCTCATACAGAATAGGAAAAAACATCAACCAAAACGCTTGCTCAGTGCGATTTTGACACTTAACGACCAAAATTGAAGTATCACTGTAAAAATATCTAAAAAAAAACATTTGAAATCCACATCGGTTATTGCCTGGTTCAAATCTGCAAAGTCCCTGGCATTTACAAACATTTCGGTATTTGTGTAGTGACAAGAAGCTGGAAATGATCAAAATACAGCATGCAATACTCACCCACTGTATAGTATTTATCAAATCCACCAGAATTTCTCACTTCCACATAATCATCGTAAGCGATGGGCACGTCGATCAACTCCCATGAATTCTGAAAATTAAACGCATAGTTTATAAAGAGTTTTAAGACTCCACATACAATAATGCATAAAACCATAATAATATATAAATAAAATACAATAACTATAATTATGTTAGTTGGTCCTCCACCGTGGTTGTGCTATCTTCACTACATAACTTGCGTCTTCAAGGGACAGGACAAGGTAATAACTATATACGTTTATAGGACTTACTGGATCCACATCGATCTGTAATGGCGTTTCATATCTCGGATCAATGGCTCTCTGTGACAGATTTCCGTTGAACTCTTTGACGGGCGTCATGGGACTATTCGCGGCGCTGAATCTATCGCAGTAGTTCTGGTTAAAGTCCTCTTTCCTCACCGAGTTGGAATTGCTGGTGGTCGACAAGCTACCGGGCGGGGAGTGCTGCTTGTCGTTCTCTCTGTTCCAGTACTGCTCGATGTCGATGTGGCGCGGGTTCATGTTGCCGATGTTGTAGTTGGCGATGGGCGACAGGCGGCGCGGCGAGGAGCCCTCGCTGAACACGGCGGGGCTGCGGCCGCCCGGGCCGCGCGCGCGCTCCGCCGGCTCCACGGGCGAGCTGGACGTGCGGCTGATGGTCACCGGCGACCTCGCCGCTTCCGTAAACACTTCGGGCTTTTTAAACTGCTGTGGAATCCGAACCGGTCCTATTCTGTTATGTACATCCGGTTCATCTTTAGGTAAGGCCGAGGTTTTGGGTTGCGCCTCGGCGGCCATTAAGTGCTGTAGCTTACTCACTTGAGTTTCGACGAAGCTGCGCGGCCGGGGCGGCTGGATGGTATGGTCGATGTTTCTGAGGAGGACGGGGTTGGAGGCGGTGGCGTCGTACGGCGTGGGGATGTGTACTTGTGAGAGCGTGTGGTCGGTGTCGAGGCTGTCCTGCGTGTCGTACTGCATGTACTCGTCGTCCGAGCACTCCGTGTCGTCGTCTTCGCAGTCGTCGTAGTTGATGGGCGTATCGGCGCCCGGGAAGTACTCACACAGCGCTGACATTATGTCTACCACCTGAAATGCACGAAATAACAATTTATTTGGCTAGCCTTTTGGGAAGAGAATATGTTGTTATGTGTATAAAGAAATACAGCCATTATTATATTTTTTTAGGTCAGGTCAGCAGGGCTGATAATGTTATTATCAGCTAACTAATGTGTTATCTCATACACAATGGGTACAGAAGTAAGTAAAAATATAATAATTTGAATTTGGTTGCCTTTTCTCTTGACATAATCCACATTTTCAATATACAACATTTATTTTTTAAATTATCGCTTCCGATTTTCTATTGGTTTGTATTGTCCATTGTTTAACACCTGTGCCAGTACAGGTGACTAATCCATTTATAAAAGCGTAGCCTTTACTATTGGCAACAGATTTTACACTCATCATTTATATTTGGATGGCAGGTAGGCTCACCTTGATCATGCTGGGTCTCTCCGCTGGTACTTTGTGCCAACATTGTATCATCAACTGCTCTATTGGCTCGGGACAACCCTCTATCAGATTTGGCCTTTGACCTAGAATTGTATGATTGAAATTAGAAATAACAATTATGATAAAACTTCATCAAACATCTCACAAAAATAGCACTTCCATAACTTTTGAATGAACATCTAATGAATTTTAAACAACAAAGAACATAGATCCCATCCCTCTAAATATTTCTGATTCCCATATTTTTCTGAATTGATATACCATGTTTAAACACTATTTACACAAAACAGAAATAATGATATGGTAAAAATAACTTGAAAACATTTATCACCATGATTGCTCATGGCGGATTGGCGATATCAGACTTATATTAACACTTTTAGTGCCCAGCACCCGGCTCCCGGGTCGAAAAAGACTTTGTTCATGTCCCAGAACTCGCTTCCCGAGTCTCACATGTAAAAAGCTATAGATGAGATGTGAACCCCCTACCATGTACCTACGCATCATGTAATTTGCCAAACATTATGACATACAAGTTAAATCGTATTTTTGAACTGGGCAGCGAAAGGAGTAATTAAGTAAAATTTACTAGGTGTTCGTACATATTTTGCCAAAATTATGGGTATGCATTATGCATGTTTTTAGTAATTTTTAAACTTATATTTGTTTACATTCATCAATGAGGTTTATTCTCGATTATAGCAGGTTTTAGTGAACATTTTTAGGTACTCAGACGTTTCTATTTTTTATAAGCTTATATACACAAAAACTTATGGAAATCCCATCACACGTTTTCTGTAGCCGATCCTTAGTTAATTACAAAATTACACTCACAAAATTACTTCGTTTTTTTTTCTCAAAGACAATATGTCAGATCTCAAAAGAGGTTTAAATTCAAATGATGTTAAAAGGATGCACGGAGTGGAATGTTATGGAAGGATAATTGATGGTAGGCGGACTGAATCACATCAGTATGATATCATAATTCAGTGGAACGAAATCTTTAATAGGTAGTTATTGTTATGCTGTGATGAGTAAACACAGTGGTAGGATTTTTTATGTATATAGCCATTTGTTGTATTTCATGGTCATAAAATATGAATATAGTGGGTGCACGTAATTGAAACTGATTTTAATCTTGTTTCCATTCAGTTTTATTGATAAAACAGTAGATTATTCAGCATTCTGGTCATCATTGATATTATATTATCTTCATTTCTTCAATGCTGATTAATAAATACAAAACAATGCAGTTTGGAAAGAGTTCGAAAGTTTGGTGATGTGTTAGAAGTTTGAATGAATTAGAATTGGTGTTTAGAAACACCACTGGATAAATTAGACATTTTATTTCTTCTTTTAGACATCAAATAGGTCTGAATTTTGGTCTAATTAAAACAATTTTTATATTTAAGTAGACGGTTAGAATCAATATTGTTCATCAGGCTATTTAATTGGATTATAATTTAACTGTTAATTTACATGAATAATTAAATTATTAATTCATTCCTAAATAATTTGGCCTAGGTCAAACTAGTTAAGCCTAAAGTATAAAGCACCATACTAGCCTAAATACTATAGACATAGGATAAATTGGTATGGCAGGTAACATATGCACATTCAAAGCAGCTACCTACCTACCAGACAGTATGAAATCAGTTTTATACAATACCTGTATGCACAGCCCACATTATCCTAAAAGCTGATCCTCCTTCCTCAAATGGTTTCCTCCGGGAAAGAACCTCCCATAGAATAATACCCCATGAGAACACATCACATTTCTCTGTATATGTTGATCCTTCAAAGACCTGAAATACGAAGAAAGAAACAAATATTTTTAAGTTTGGATGTTTGTTACTCAATGATCTCATTCATGAATTGGCTTAAAGGTATATAGTACAGTCATTTGGTATTTTTTTATGAGGTTTATTAAGCGTAGCAAACTAAAAAGCACACAGAAAAGTGTACTATGAATTGTACCTAGGTTTTAAAGCCCCTCCCTACCTTCTACGTTACGTGTTAGTACTGCTTCACATATATGTAACCCACTATTTTTTGACCAAATGACTGTACTAATATATACTATGCATGTATTCAAATTACTTTCGGCCCAGTTAGTAGTTTTCTAGGATGTGTATATGCAAAGGCAACAGTCCTATTATTGTGTGAAGCATCTTATTTAGAGACGGTACAATTATTAATCACCATGCTTGCCCAGAGAGCAGGGATTATAGATTAGATTAGTAATATTCTTTAATGAGGACCTTAATACAGGAAAAATCAATAAGGAAAATGAGACCTTTTACTATCTTTACAAAGAAATATGTATGAATAAGATAGAGTAAAAGATTTGGGTATAGATATGATTAGATAGGGATATTTTTTTTATTATGTATTCCGCAAACACGTCCTATGCTGTTTGCAATCTTACTATCAGGTTTTGGAATTATGTATCTGTTATGATAATGTTAGAAAGTAGATTTGCTATTTTAATAATGTGATATGTTTCTAACCAACTTCTTAAAGGTTCTGATTTTAATTACTATTTTTGCACTGGGTATAACTCCCAAGTCCTATTTAAATTTATTTTATTTATAGATTTTATTTCTTGTAGTCGTGTCATAATAGTAGGAAATTAGAAATTAATAACTGAGCGCAATTTTGGCGCCACGCAACAAGGAAATACCTACGGTGTTGTCTTATCTATCGTTAAATACTGATTATTTTATCAATACATTTTTTATTTATGTGCGAAAAAATAAAGTGTTTGTATAAAAACAATGCCCTTATCATTTTTTGCAAATCTAAACAAGTTTGACAGACGCCTGGACAAAAAGATAGGCTTGAACGTAGATACCTACATTTCCGCGTCTGATCTATCAAAAATGTATTATTGTTTGTAATTAATTAGAGTTTTTGTTTGTTACTATATTATTCAAATAATAAAATACCTGTTATATTTAACGTAACAAAGTTCAAGTCAGAAATTGAATGGAAATATGTGCAGTATTACGCCAAGCCCAGTGGCCCAGTAACTTGCTTGGTACAATTGCATGAGATTTGATGACAAATTCGTGGTTTGTTGTAATGGATATAGAAGGAGAAAAGATTGCTGGACCAGCTGGGCATTATTTTGATGACCAATAAATATATTGATTTATTGGTCATCAAAATAATGCCGTTCACAGGAAAGTTATGTTTTCCAGGCTATTTAATTATATATATAGATATGGTATAGATAATTATCTATACCAATATTATGAAGCTGAAGAGTTTGTTTGTTTGGTTGAACGCAGGAACTACTGTATCGAATTTAAAATAAACAATATATAATTGAACTAAATATTACTTGTGATAGGGGAACTAGCGCAGACATTGTGAAGTCTTGCTTAAAAACTTTCCCTTTATGGAAGTTTGTTCATACCCTACTATCTACTAATATGAGGGTACACATTTAAGTGGAGCCATACAGATCATCCTTCAAAGTTAATTTAAATAGGAAAGGGGAAAGTGCCTCTTTATAGAAAACAAAATTGAAATTGCCCGCAATTTAGGTGAAAAAGTAACCTGCATTGAAAACCTAATATCGAAAGTCTACCCAGATATGGTCGAAGTAGAGAAAATCATATGAGGGCAATATTGGCGGCGAGATACAGTAGTTTTGACGAAATTAACGACCTAATTTTGACTAAACTTCCAGGAGAGACCATTAACCACACGTCTATTGATAATGTAATGGATCAATTAGATGCGGTCCATAACCCACAGGAGTTCTTAATTCTTTGAACCCGAGTGACCTTCCCGCATATTTCTTCAAGTTAAAAATAGGTGCCCCAATAATTTTACTTAGAAATCACTAAATTTATGTATCGGGACGAGACTACAAGTTAAATTTCTGTGCAGTAACGTGATCGTTACAGTAGTTTTGACTGTTCCAGTAGTTGGTCAAACAGTGCTAATACCTCGCATCCCAATGATTCCCAATGATTTACCTTTTCATTTTAAAAGATGAATAAAGTACAGGGGCAAACATTTAAACACGTAGGAATCGATTTACATCAAGACTGCTTTTCACATGGGACAATTACTATATGTCGCGTTATCAAGATCAAGTTGTGGAGAAAACCAGTACGTTCTTCTACCACAAGAAAATAAAACTAAATATTTCACTAACGCGGTAAGTACTATGTACTAATAATATAAAAATAAATAAATAAATATTGGACAATCCACACAGCATCATCTAGCCCCAAGCTAAGCAGAGCTTGTGTTATGGGTACTAGATGACTGATATAATTAATACAATACATTACATAGATAGATATTTTTATTATACATAGCAAATACCCAGAACACCCGGAACAAATATTTGTAGATCGTACTAACATTTGTCCCAAGGCGGGACCATCGCCCGCCGCGCCACATAGGTCGTCAATATGTACCTCCATAACTTATTATTACATACCCACATTTTATAAGATAAGACCCCCAGTAGTTTTACCCAGCATTCCTTTATTATTCCTGTTCCTGTGATATTTTTTACTATAGTTCCTTTTTTATAGGTTTTTCAACAAAACGGGTGTGAAACCGTGGTGTACAGCTATGTTGTAACAGTTTTCTATGTAACTCTGCCTGTCTGTCGATCTGTAACGCTTTCACGATTAAACCTCGGAATAGACGAAATTTAGAGTAAGCTTAAACCTCAAGGAAAGACATACTTAGTAATAATATTTATACAACTGCGATAACTGATATTCACTAAACAACTAGTTACCTATACATATACAAACCTGCATAAACTGACGCCATTTTCTCACAGGGACAGACAGTAACTACAGAATATTATCTGCTACGATCGTTACATACTACTTCTATGCACAAGTACTATGCAGCTGAACTATCAATAAGATTAGATATTTTCTATCGAGGGCTTCTCCTCCCAGCATTATTAGATTTATTAGCTATATAGATACAGACATACTGTACTATCAGCTAGGTTCCACCTCTGTGGTTTTAGAGTGAATTGTCTATGTGCTGCAATTTGCTATAAATCAGATCACTGTCTAAACTTTTTTGAATAAACTGAACAGAGTTAGAATGTAAGCTTAAAAAACATTATCAAGATCTACTTTTATTTCTTTTAATTTAACTGGCTTCTAAGATACAGGTACATAAACCAAATTCAGAAGACTAGATACATCAAAAAGAGTCGTCACACAGTGGGTGCCAGAAGATGGGCCTTGTCGTAGAGGGAGGCCTAGAAAACACTGCCGTGGTGATTTAGATGCGTTTGCAAAAGATTGGCCCAATAAAACCACACAGAGAGAGGACTGGAAGGCTATGGGGGACGCCTTTGCCCAGCAGTGGGACACTATAGGCTAAGAAAAAAATGGTATCTTAATTAAATACCTACTATCTATCATGTTCAATTTCCATAGTATAAGGCACTCTTAAGCCTCTGTATTTTGGAGGATAAACTTCCTTTCAGACACTTTACAGAAGCTTCTAAATACTATTTGTGATAACAATAAACAACTGTGCATGAATGTTGAAAAATTGTATCTTTGGTTAATATAACTATACATTAGTATTAATAAATTATTTACAGCAGAAAATATTCTTGTGATTTCATTTTTATAATTAATTATAATATGATTATATTCTATTCAACTAACCTCAGGTGCCATCCACGCTGCACTCCCTTTATTGTTAGTCATGTATGTAGCTTTGTCTGCAGCAGTGCCAAAGTCACAGATTTTAAGTCTCTGCCCACCTCCTACTAGTAATAGGTTGGGTGGTTTTAAATCCCTATGTATCAGCGGCTTCGGTTTCATGGCATGGAGGTATGCTACACCCTGTAATATAATATTGTTATGAAGTGATTAATGTGCTTTTGTTTATACATCTGTTTCTAATTAAAAGACGAAGGGCAGATTTTTCGACCAATGTATATCTGTTATTTCAAATAAACAGCCAATTTACAGTTGAACCAAAATGTATGTTCCTTTGAAGTTATTTAAAGATTGGCCCAAAGGGTGAGTCCTCCAATTTATATAGATACATAATTCTTATCCAGCCAAATATGATGGACAGACAGTTTTTCCATACAAAAACAGTATGACTCCATGGACAAAAGATATCCGACAAAGGTATAACCAGCCCTAAAAATGAAAGTAACATTAATTGATATTTATAAACATTTTGAGAGAAATTTAATTTAACATTTCCAATCATAATAGCTGGAGCTGTCTATCCAAATAGACAAAACAGTTGCAGATAACTGAATTATTTTAACTTTCTAACATAAATTAATATAAAAAAAATATTAACCTCTGCGCACTGTCGAGCCCAGCTCATTGCGTGTGCTGCAGTGTATTTAGGCTTTGGGCGGTTGTGTAGCACATTGTACAGCGAACCTCCCTCCGCGTACTCCATGACCAGGCAGACGTGGGCGCCCTTCGTGCATGCTCCATAAAGCCGCACAATGTTGGGATGTGACACGCGAGACAACTGTCGCACTTCTATCGAAAACTCCCGCTTCTCAGCCTCAGAATTGATGTGCTTTATTGCTACTAATGTGTTTCGCCACAGACCTTTCCATACTACACCAAACGCGCCTTTGCCCACCACCTGACGACACAAAATCAGTACTTATATTTCTAATTAACGTTCTATAGCTCACTATAGAACAAATTATGTCCCGATATTTACCGATAACTCTTGAATCTCATTGTAATCTATCTCCTCCACAAATGTCTGCTGAACAGGCGAGTCTTGCACATTGGAAGCCATGGGTACACTTATTATCACATTATCAAAATGACTAGCACGTTAATTTAACGTTATTTATTAAGATCTAGGTACCTAATTTTCTTTAAAAAATGTAAAAATAGTTGGTTATCTCAATTTTCTCAGTATTGTTTGGCAGAAAAAAGCAACTGCGACAAGGCAGCCATCTTTGAAACTGTAGAACAAATGTCACACCACGATAGTGGTGTACCATTACAATTATAATAAACGAAAAATCGTACACAATGTTTACTTGTCGATGTTTATTTTTTAATTGTGTTACTATGTTACGATTCGGAGGATACCCCAATTTATGAACAAATTGGGTCAGTGATCCCGAATCCCAAACACCAAACTAAAACAAATTATGTTAGGTATTATACAACTACAGTTGATTATCGAGGTATGTTTGTAAAAGATTACTATCTCGTTGTTGTTGTCTTGTTATAAGATACAGGAAAAGGATCCTTATGTATGTTTGTAAACATGCCATGCCTTTTTTTTAATGTTTTCTATTTTTTTATTTATTCATAGGAACATTTAAAAAAACCAGAGACAAGTGGTTTTTAAAATATTGTTAGAAAAAATCTAATAAAATTCAAGCCATAACTACCGACCAACACAAATTAATTTTCGCAAAAGTACTTTAAAAAATATATTTTCAGTCAGTTGTTCTAGGCTATTTATTGTGAAACTCCGAGCCGCGGCGCCTCCACTCACCGAGAGTCTCCAACCCAAGCTGCTGGACGCGATATTCGCAGCCCTCTTCCCGGCAAGAGCGGAGCACACTCCGCCGCCGATGGCTTTGCCTTCAGCCTCTGAGCCTGCGAAGAAGAACGCCATCAGCGTCCCAGAGGTGACATAGGTAGCGATGGGGGCAGCCGTGACGCGGCTCCGGGCCAAGGACGTGGCTCCGGGGCCCGACGGGGTTCACGGCTGCGTGTTAGCCCTCGCTCTGAAGGAGCTAGAGCCCCATCTGAGAGAACTCCACACAGCGTGCCTCGAGCGGGGCCAATTTCCCTCGTTGTGGAAGTCTGGCCGCCTGGTCCTGCTCAGGAAGGCGGGATGCCCCGTGGTCTCTCCGTCCACGTACCGGCCCATAGTGTTGTTAGACGAGGTGGGCAAGCTGTTCGAGCGGATAATCGCAGCCCGCCTCGTCGACCACTTGTGCAGAGAGGGGCCGGACCTGAACGAGAGCCAGTTCGGTTTTCAGCATGGGCGCTTCAATATTCACGCTGTGTCGGGAGTGTGAGTCCTGGCGGAGGAAGCGGTGTCGCGAGGCGGTGTGGCGTTGGCGGTCTCTTTAGACATCTCCAACGCGTTCAACACCCTGCCCTAGAGCTGTATTCGGGAGGCACTGCGGTATCATCGGGTGCCTCTCTACCTCCGCCGCATCGTTGGGGCTTACCTGGCGGAGAGGTGTGTCACCTACATGGGACGTGATGGCAGACACCAGCACCGCGTGTCGTGCGGTGTTCCAGGGCTCGGTCGTAGGCCCGCTCCTGTGGAACATCGGGTACGACTGGGTGCTGAGGGGCGGAGGATTCCAACCAGGCGTGGACCTGACGTGTTACGCGGACGACACACTGGTCACGGCAAGTACAGACGCCAGCACCCCGAGCTACCCCCTTAATGGCAAATTTTTCCAATTAAAAATGACTCTTATTTTTTAGAAATAAAGTTGAAAAACAAGCTGAAGCTATGACATGGTCTAAGCTTAAAGCAAATTGAAAAACGTTAATTGTTCTTTGGAGACTCCTAAGACCTGCAAATGCAGCAGCCATCTTAGGAACCTTTAAGAAAAGACCCTAACTGATGGAATGACAAGGATAAGGAGCCTTAGATAAATAAAGAACATCACTTTATAAATGGCAAAGTTCCCAAGTACACGAAGACATGCGTACATAAAGGAGTAAAAGGTGAAGGTGAAGGTGGTGAAGAGGTGTGTGGTGCTGTCTTCGAGTTATTACTCGATAATATAGGGAACCGACTATCTGTACCTACTAGGAAAAAAGTATAAACATAGTATCTATCTACGTTAATATCGGAAGTCCTGAGAAACTGAGAAATAAAACTATTCGGTATCGATAAAACAATTTCATTTTTATTATCTCTTATTTGTGATACCTCTGAGTCAGTAGGTACCTACTGTATTTCTTCTCCTAAAATTGTTTGTCCAAAAATCATTATCCATAACTTCAGTAGCCATCATGTTCGAAAATTCGAGATTTTGTTTTACATTATTATCGTTAGGTACTTCTAAAACTATTGTCTTATTATCGAGTACTAAGATAATATTAAATGTCCTAGTTTTGCATGAAATAAACTCATATGTCCTAAGAATTGTATTACATAATGTATATTATTCCGAATGTCCATATAAAATAAAAGTGTTAGTCCTAAAACATTTGCTAACAATTAGATTTTAGTATTTGATTTAGGACTTTGATTGAAAACGGTTTTAAATCTTTTGTATATTATTGATTTTAATATTTATGACGAAAAATTTAGGGCATGTGATATTATGTGACATTAAGTTCGAGCAAGTTATTATTCGGACAAATGATGATTAGGACAAAAAAAGATTATGGATAATAAAGTTAGGGAACACTATTTAGAACCCTTTGACACAGTAGATAAATATCTACTACATATATACCTACTACATCTAAATATTTATCTACTGTGCCTTTGAGTCACTTTCAGAAAGTTCACTGGTGGGCGATTTCAGAATGTCGCACAAATGTTCAAGTTTGTCTAAAAGGCTGTAGGCCTCTTTGCAGTTGAAGGTCGCCGCTACCTGTTTAGGTGTTTCATGTCTGTGATTAACAGCAAGCAAATCGGCATTCAGATCTACTAGTATGCTTATAAGGCGTGTGTTATTACTCATAGCTGCAAAATGTAAGCCCTGACGTCCACCCGGAGCTTCGGGATCGTTTACAAGTCCACCTTTCTCTACTAAAAGGCGAAGTATTCTTTCTTCTTCTTTGGTTGGAATGCACATCATGACAAATTCTGAAATGGATTACTTGATTCATTTATTTGCGGAAGAAAAGAAATAAAAAACGGTAAATAGGATGGTAAACCACATTTGCCTTCATTTTCCACATAGGTACTTACTTAAGTAATATGTCTTCGTTCAGCATTTTGCAGGTTAATAACCCAAGTGAATTTAGTGTTGCCCCGTTCTACCCCGCAAGTACCTACTTTTGAAAAGCGAAAAAACTGACAGAGGTGAAAGTTTGGGATGTACAGGTGCGAGAGATGGGATGTATAGATCAGATTTCCTGAATAAGGCGCATATCCGAAAGACGTCTGGCAAAGCACAAGAAAGTACTGTGGTTTCGTTGACTGGAGAAGGCCATTGACAGTGTGTAGAGGCAAGAACTGTGATCGATACTATCCACATATAGTATGAACCGGAGTTAGGTACGGCTTGTGAAATCTTTATACAGAGATTTCAGTGCTTGTGTTAGGAAAACTGGGGCATACACGGACTGGTTCGGCAACTCTAGGGGTGTTAGACAGGGCTGTGTAATGTCTCCATGACTGGACTGTTCAATTTATGCATGTATAGTTGCTGACAGATTCAAAAGAGAGTGACTGGGATTGAGAATAAGTTGCTTGTCAAATGTCTCCTGTACGCAGACGTTCTTCTTGCATCGTTGGCAAATAGTTGCAAGACATGGCGACAGTGATAAATGGAATATCTATACAAGATGAAAGACGACAGTAACGGTGTTGAAAGATCGTATGTGCCAGTGTGTGAAGTGAAAACGAATGAAAACGACTGTGAAGAAAGTGAATGATTTTGTATTTTTGGGAAGTCTGTTTATAAGAGATGAAAATATTGATGCAGATGTGGAAAGGATGGTAAATGCGGGAAACAAATCAAATAACGCTACATACATTATGGCGTCGATGCCGATATCCAAAAAAGTTCGACTGGCTGTTCATTATCAAATGGTGTGCTAGTGCATATACTCATGTATGGAAGTGAATGTTGGGTGTGGCAAAAAAGACATAAAAGTAGAATAAAATACGGTAGAAATGTGTTCCTTGCGATGTGTGGTGTTATTTGAGGCTGGTGTGGTACTTAAGACAACGATACACCTACCTACACTTGTTTAAAAGAAGATGTAGTGATAAAAAAATAAAAGAGTATGCTTAGATGGTTTGGTCACGTTGTGAGGATGAATGAAAGGCGAATGAGGATAGGTATATTTTATAAGGCAGATGTACATGGAAACGCCGGGGACCCCTTAGAAGGTAATACACAGACCTTTTCGGTTATTTTATTCAGAAAGGTCAGGTCCGTAAGTATCTAATTGCCAAGTATATGACCAGATGTATGAACGTAAAAGAATAAAAAAGAGTATGATTAGGACCTTAGTAGGTGGCGTTCTGCAGTTTCTGGCCACCCAATGAGAAAAAGGCGTGAGGCTATGTATGTATGTATGTTTAACACAAATCAAAACATGACACTGCTATATCTCGAAGGGTTGGCTAGAGGTGTGTAGTCACACCTAGATTTCGCCAGTTATGTATCAGGACCATTAAATAGGCGGCTAGTCTGTACTTTAACTTATTCGAAAAATGACTTACGCAAGAACAAACCCGTATCCATAGGCCTTGCTCTTTTTACAATTAAGGCACCATGATCAAATAATAAAGTCGCCAGTCGCCAACTTGGACTGAAAATAAGTATAACTTGTTGCTGGAGACAGAAACGAAGATGGTTCTTAAACTTTCAAGATTTATGGTAGGCATAACCTTCCTACAACCAGCATAGCCTTATTTAAGACCTAATTACAACATAAAATACCTAATTTAAGAAAGGTTTCCTTCCTTGTTTCACGGTATGTAGATAATGTAAGTTCTGGTACTCAAAACAATCTATTTAACTACCGAAATAATTCGCCCACACAAGTCTTTTTCAATCTAAGTGAGATTATTGAAGCTATAGAACCTAATACACCCTCTACACCATATACAAACTAACATTACTACGGAAGCACCAGCTAGTATATGGCATGGCAGTACCGGCAGGCTCACTGCTTATACTGCTGCGTTGCGGGACAAAATAAATTGCCGTAGAGTGAGTGTCAATTCTTCAATTTTTTTGGATATGTCACCCACACTAATCCCGACCACTGCAATTCCTGAAAGTTAGAATAAACAGTGGCGACTACCAGAAATGCGTCAATTCAATAAAGCCCAACGTGTCCCGGGGATACAATTCAACTGTCTTGAGCCCGCAACGAAATTAATCAGAAAAGATAAGCGGAGGAGTTAGCAAAATACGTAATTTCCACTATATGTTTGGTTCTTCACTTAGTAATAGTTATTATTCTTTGCCTATACCTTCTCATCAGACATAGGGAAAGCGGTGACATGCCCAGATTATCTCTAATATTAGGATCGACACCAGCTGTCAGGAGCATGCCCACCGTGTTTCGGTTGCCGGAACTGACCGCCAAGTGTAGTGCGTTGCGGCCGAGATGGTCCATTACGTTTATATTGGCTCCCATGCTGCAAGAAAATTAATCCCATAATCACCTTCCTGCCTTCATCGGTCTCATGCCTAATAAATAATAATTATTATCCCTAATTTGGGGTGTTAGTTATTCTATTAGAATATCCACAATCACTTCTTTTGAGGTTACTTTATGGTTAGGTGCTAATTTTCACTGGGTCCTGACGAAAGAAGCCGATGAAGCTGAATTAAAAAGAGAGTAAAGAAAGAAAATGATATGGCTTTTTACTTGATTAACGTTTGTAACGTTTTTTCGTCTCCCATTTCAGCTGCTATCAAGAGTTCATCGTCACGGTGCAGAAATTCAATTGCTTGCTTGTGTGTACCAGGTTCCTCGTCCTGAACAAATGTAGATGGTAGAAATGCAAGTGAAGCTGTTGCCTCGAGTGCAATTTCGAACGATGATCTTGGTGTGCACGGGAACGACGGTATTATGACATCTAAGGACTCTTCCGAATATTCTGTGTGTACAATAATATTTTAGTAAGTATGAGATGAGAATGATATAGCATTTAACACTAATATACCGGTAAATAGAAAATGTAGTCAACCTCGTGAGTTCTGATCAGACTCATCTCTATACTTCACGTTGTTTACTAGAGGTGGTGCAATCAGTTCTATAGACAATATGTCACCTGTCGCCATCTCTACCGGTTCTATCGGGATGTTAATTTATTGAAGTTTGATTGACAATTCCTGAAATACACGTGGGCGAAGTCGCGAGCGAAAGGAAGGTACTCCAAAATACAATTTGCATGAATTATAAAAAAAATGTAAGTAAGACTGGACGGGTAGGTAAGAATTGTAGATAGGTACCTACCTAAAGTATTATTAGCAAACTTAGTCAAAATAAAAACAAAGGAAAAAATAAAAAAATATTGATATATATATTTTTTTTAATTCAAATAATATGTTAAGTACAACTAATTTTTTACTCATTTACATGTAGGTACCTATGACTGGTTTTGACTACGCTGACTTAGATTATCAATTTGTTTGGTCCCCATTTTTAAGGAAATCCAAAGCAGGAGAATCAGATATATTGACGATCGGAAAGGAATTAAAAAGTTCGCTTTCCACTATGGTTTCCATTTTTGGCACACTTTCCAGTAGAGACGCTTTCTTTTTCGTAGACATTAGCATACCTTCCAAATCCAGAAATGCATTTTTGTTTTTTAGGTAAGACATAACTATAGAATCATTATCACATTCGGTATCTGCACCAATCAATAGTTCGTGATCACTTTGGAGGTTTATGTCGATCACTTGCATTTCATCTGCTGAGTCCGATTCAGTCAGCAGTGGCGGCAGATAATCATTACGCAGGTCTCTGCTGGTTGAAGGCAAGTCAACAGGCTTTACATTCTTATTGAAGTGTCTTTTCTGAACAGGATCTCTCGCGTGAAATCTACTATCGATAAGCAATTCCTTCGAACTTGGATTACTGAGGCAGCTCGAATCCACGATGACGAACATCGGTTCCCGGTCATTTCCAAGGTAACCAATATCTTTAGGTGTATATTGGATGCCCGCTTCATCTTCGCTGGAAAGAATATAGGACTTAAATGCGTTGATGATTGTTCTCATCGATAGAGACGACGAGTGGGCTTCGGCTCGCTCTCTGGAACCAACGAAATAGTTTGGGTTGAGCGCTCGTTAGCCGGCTTAAGACAGGAGTGATTGATCAATTTGTACCTGCTGTATGTCACCGTATGCGACTCGCGTTCTGCACGAAGCCTGTTCTGCACTTGCATTAGATGCAGTATGTGAGGCGGGAGGAACTCGCGACCGGGGTACCAGTACATCAAAAACGATGTGTAAACGTCACTTGCTAACCGAGATATACACATTTGAATGTAATTAATCAACCAATAAAATGATGCATACGTCGATTTATTCGTCGATGTGGATTGGCCATCTAGTGATGGGTGGCTTTCAGTAGATGTGACTGCGTCCTTGTGCGATACTTCTAGTGGGCCCTGATGACTACTTAGAGTATTCTGGGTGTTTTTTTTCATATTAACTTATGAATGTGCAGTTTTGCTTAAATTACATTAACTTTTTAGGAAATATAATTTATTTTTTTGACTTAAATTCGCCGTCACTATTCGATATTGACGTTAAAATTGACAGCAAGTCACGTAGGAAGGAGAAGGTATGCCAGTATCTTATTTATTAAAATAAAATAAGTAAGATAATATACCAAAATGAGGTTTGATGTTGCTGAATATAATAAAACAATAATTAAATATAATACTAATTTAATACAGCAAGTTTACATTTACATACACTAATTCTAGTTCAATGTTGAGTACATTAGTAAAGTGTGAAGTTGAACTCCACCGTAAACTATCAGCCCCTTAGGTATTATGTACTAAACGTGGAGAAAAGTTATGCCAAACTTACACCTCGTAAAATGTACCTGTGGTCCATCTGAAGTTTATACTGTTATAACGTTACTCCAAGTTTAATAATAGGGGTTTAATGTTCAATGAAACTAGTTATCTAATTGATAAGTTAAACATTGGTTACACTTTATTAAATTATTGGTACCTAAGTAACAGATTTATAATGAGAACTGAAGTATCCTAAGAAAAAATACACATAAAGTAAACTTAACATTAAAATATTTGACTCTTTTTCCGAAGGAAAAAGTAGCATAACGAAAAAAATTAAAAATGAATTTATTAAAATATTCTGTTAATACTTAGGCCTTAAATTTATTTTTCGTAAAATAAGAAATTAATTATAATCTGGTACCTGATGTTGTCAGTGTTTTAATACTAAGTATTCCTATATCTAAGTTTTGTTAGGTATCCGCTACAAACTGCGAATTAAATGCACGACAATCTTCTACTCCAAACCAAGGCGTCCATCCGACAGCAAGCGACACTTCAATTTGTTATTTTACTTCTCGTGTTGTTACTATTTCTTCAAAATCCTGACCATTGTTGTTAGACCAGTCGCAGGTTGCTAGGGATGGACACCGCCCTTCAACAACGCTTTACAGTATCAGCCGCCGATATACAGGAATGTCTTGTTCTTGCATTCGTGGGGCCGAGCGTAGCAGCTCAGCGAGCGTGTACAGATCATCGCGGGGCCGGTAGCTGTTCTGGTGATTCATCATGCCATCCGAACGCTTCCTGGCAACCATGAAGCGCTTCATCTTGTTAGCATATTGCCTCTTACGACGAGCCTCCTCGTACCGCTGTGCTAACTCTGCCGGACCTACTTGATACATGTCGGGGTAACCGTGGGCTAGGGCCATGCGATTCTGTTCAGAGAAGTATGAGTGACGAGGATAGTCCCGTTCGCGAGGGGAGATGGCGACAGGCTCGCTGTACCAGAAATCTCCGTTCTCATCTACCTCAGGCTGCTCGTCTTCAGCATTACCGTGTCCAACTCCATAATAATGTTCCGGCACCCATTGGTTCTGCGCGTTCCATTCCTGCTTCTTGCGTTCCTGCGCCTCCCACAAGTTGAGAAGAGCTCGGACATCAGCGGCGCTGAGACCAGAGTCACGTTTGCGACGTTCTGAGATGGGCCTAAATGTAAATGAAATTATTTAGTAACGATATTATTTTATTGACTTACATACTTACACCTATTCTATGATGGAGGTTTATGTTGACCTGAAGTTCTTTTTATTTCCACCGGAATTTTTGGTGGCGGTTTTGGCAGAAGCAGCCGCGCCGCCCACCTTTGTGCCGCTGCCGCGCTTGCGGCGGTGTGCGTCGTGTTCGTGAGTCATCGAGTCCACGGGCGAAAGAGCATCGTGCTCCTCCGGTCTAAAAAAATAGAATACACTAAGTCTAGTGTTCTTATAATAGAAATTGCAGTTGGTATCGGCATTGGCCGAGATGACTAAAGCACTAACTTCAGATTTTTCTTGCCCGAGCTGGATTTGGTAGCTACTTTAGTAGCGGCCCCGGCGCCACCGACTTTAGTTCCACTCCCCCGCTTGCGACGGCGGGAGTCGTAGCTGGTAGCTAGACCTTCCATTGCTGGGGGTTCACCATACAGTTCAGGCCTCATAATCAAATTATCGAGTTCTCCATTTGGCTGGGCAGAATCGAATCTTTGATCAACTCCTTGTTCGAATCCTTCAGAATTTCCTGCAAGAAATATTTGGTTGTTGTTAAAATGAAAGTAAGAAGGTCTCTAAAAATATGAAACTAGGGTATATCAGATTAACATAAAAAAAACTATTATCTTTGAGTGCACTTAATCCGACCTCAAATTAAATAAATTTATTTAAATCCGGTCATTTACCTAAATAAGACGTCGCAACTAGCCTACCTACAAAATTATCCATATTACGATATCAGCTACGTAAGTCTAGATACTGGAGCTCGCCTAACATATGTGTAGTTTCAGATTAAGGTTAATGATTAGTTAATAAACGTTTATATCAATCGCTACGCTTATATTTCTATTCTTGTCCACTTAAGCTGCATCAGCCAATAAAGGATGATAGACGTCGGACGTGCAACCTGTCCTATCAACTGCGCTATTGTTGTACTCAATTTCACAATCAGTGCGGTATTACTGTACCGTGCACATAGTCGATGCCCATTTAGGTCCTATTAGTACACCTACGTCTAGGAGTTGGCTACTTGTATCTAAATGATGACTGGTACGTGTATAGATAAGTCTGACTGATAAAGTAGAACGATAGAAATAGGTACTGAAAATATTTTTGAAAAGCAACGCTAAAATCTGTGCAAAAGTACTTCCTTAGTTGAATGAAAAATACGGCGAAAACACGCGCGTCATTTTAGCCGCATCATTCCGCTCTCAGGTATTTCTCTGAACGTTAAAATAACAAAAACAAGCTAACGACAGGACGTGCGCCACAAAAAAAAAGTAATAGGTAAACCACCAGTAAGATGTTCGATTAACCTTTTGATAGGTACTTATAGGTACATAATAAAACAACAAAAAAATTGGGTGTATCTACCATTTTCATTACCTTCCTCACTTAGAGCCAACGGGTAAGGCTCCAGGTCATTTTTATCGCTCTTATTCAGGAAAAGCGATTGAGTGTCATCTTTTGTCTGGTCCCAATTCTCGGGGAGCTCACCAATTGGCCCGCCACCATCTAAAATGTTATTTACGTTCAAGATATTGTGCAATGAGGACTGGGTGCAATAAAGTCCGAATCCAACTGATAAAATAAAAAGTTCCATCTGTGCTACAGGACGACCTCTGTTTTTGATCGACTGTAATAATGTTAAGATAAGTGTGACCTTAATTAGGATACTCTTTTCTCTCCTGCTGCTCAATTTTCTCATTGCTTCTTTTGTGTAAGTCCTATGAGAAGAAGCTGTAAGTATGTTTTTGTTTCGAATGAGGTCAATCTTAAAAAGGTGACTTGCCACGTTTAGCAGGTTCTGTAGTCTCTGCCTACCCCGATGGAAAAAGGCGTGACTATATGTGTTAATACTTTTAATTAGGTATATTATTTATCTTATATTCCCTTTACCTATTTGATAATCTGAAGCTGAAGCTTGCCGTGATAATGACGTCTGGTATGTGAAGACGATGATGAATGAAGACCAAATTACGAGACAAAGAAATGATTGCCGTAGATGCAAAGTTACAGAGGTGGCAATACCTACCTACACATACAGAGTAGGCAGGGATATCGACGTACAACCTGTTACCGAGAGTTCAGTAAAAAACGTAAAAAATAGAAAAAGCCGACGTAAATGTTCAATGCTGGAGAGTCCAGAAACATGTACTGAACTCATGGTATCAGGTGCGCCAATATTCCTTCAACCCTGTATATCAGTAACGCTAGGATTTATATAAAATTCAATCATTACGAGTAAGATATAATCTTAAATGATCGCATTGTAAGATAGATTCAACTCGGCAACGTTATTCTGGTACACATATTATGTCCAGCTGTGGACTTAGCAAGGTCGACTACCTTTGATTGACGGAGTTTTGAAATATTATGACTTTCCAACAGGTTACGTCACAGGCAAAGGTGCTGAAACCGCATCATCCCAGCGATGGATGTTTTTTTCAATTTTTATCATCAGGGTAACGCTAGTCTTCACGATGAAGACCTTTCGTTTCGAAATTATATTGTTGCATGGATGTTATAAAATCTTTTTGATTATTGATTTAAAAAAAAAAACCTATTCCAGAGCGTGGCAAAAACCGAGCGACAATCTCGTAGTCTTGGGCTTCGACCTTGATTATTCCTGAGCTATGTATTGACCGAAAAAGGCACCTAGATAACAATGTTAACACGGCCCGCACCAAAGATAGCTATGCTATAGAGAGATTCCGTGAAAATGTAATTATTGAGCTACGTGAATCGATACGGCGTCTATTTATAAGCTATTGTGTCCAAAAGGTCATAGTTTATAGGGAAAGGTGGAACTACGCCGCAGAACAACATCGGCGCAGAAAGGACACCTGTTGACCTGTTGCTATATATAGAGCGCTCCCGGCCGCGACTGATCGATACTCTCACCAAAACAACACAAATGAACTGACCATACCCATCCTTGCGCAGATTGATAAGTCAGCAATCAGACATCGTTATTAAGCTTTAGATAACAAGCAAAGAGTAACATACCTTTATTAGTAGGCGTCGGCACCGCACCTCCCATCAGGAAAACCGCAAAGAATGCGGTTAAATTAAATAATAACATCGTTGCCGAATCTCAGTATGCAAGGATAATTATTGTAAAATTAATTTGGAATCAGGAGGAACACTGCTTGCGACTGTTATGTGACCGAGCGCAGGGAGCGAGTGCCGTTTAACCGAGCTCAGGCTGGAGAGAAAACCCATTGCTCCTGTCGATAAATTCGCGACATGCGCAGTGTGGAGCACAGGGACGAACTCTAATATGAACACCCACATAAATATGGCTATGCTTGTCCATTGCTTTGAATTTAAACTAACCTGCCTAAGCACGTTTAGTGTTTAAATATATGTAGGCTAACTACCTAAATTAATAAAGGACAGAGAAATCGTATGTTTTGTTTAACTACCTAGTTGATAACCCTCAAAAATTTGTCTTACGTTTTAGGACGGAAACCGAGATGAGACCGAGGAGACTTGAAACAATTCTAAATAGGTACCTGATATTTTCTATAAAAGCTTTGCAAATGAAGGAATTCTAGAAATATGATTTATTGATTGCCTGAACAGGATGTTGAAAATTTTAAGTGAAATTAGCAAGTCAACTATAATTTTTCTCTAAGTTTTTAACTATAAGTTTTGGACTAAATGATGTAAAATGTCAGTAAAAATACCATTTCCCTTTATCTCCAATGTTTGCAAAGTGGAAAATCTGAAATAAATAGAATGTAGTTAATAAATGAAATAATACAAAATTAGGTATCTACCTGAATATTATAGGTAAAATAGAACAGTGTCACACTGGCACAAATTTTAATAAATCAGTGGTTCAAGGGGTTTATTCACTTACATATAAACATGAAGCTGGGTCGCAAAAAATGAAAATTTATTTTGGATTGGCAGCAATTCAGCAGAAGTAGCTAACTGATGGTAAGGTGTTTAGGGCTAGGGATTTCGAGATTTGGCACTCCTTATAATAATAAGCCATTTCATCATGACAAAACAAAGTCATCATCCGCTTAGCCTTCTCCCAACTATGTTGGGGACGGCTTCCAGTCTAACCAGATGCAACTGAATCCCAGTAGGTATTTTACATGCCTATCTGAACTCCACAGCCCTGTTACTGGGCAACACGATACCCCTTGGTAAGACTGGTTGTCAGACTTTCGAGTTTCTGACTACTCGTAACGACTGTCAAAGATCTAGAAATGACACCCGGGACCAACGGCTTAACGTGCTTTCCGAGGCACGGAGGAGTCTCGATATGTTATGAACGATCATCCATCCACAGACTGACCTCGGCAAGCGTAGCTTAACCTTCGATCAACTCGTGCGGCTGTTTCTATGCAGCCACGAGTGCCAAAACAAAGTGCAGTAGATAATTAAGCGCATTTTTGTTTATTCTTTGCATATTATTTTGTTCGTCTGCCAGTCAGCAAAGGCGCCATCCAACCTTCTACCTACATATCCTTTACCACTCTAACCCATGTTGATCCGCCGATCGGTCTGTTATCATCATCCTGCCATTTCTGTGGGACCACTGTTCCAGGTGGCCAGTTTCTTTGAAATTCGGCACCCAGTCCGCCCCTGCCGTGCGCCTAGGTATGACGTCCGCAACGGCTGAACTAAACACGCCCTTCATAAAATAATGTTAAGGTGGATGAGTCGCGACGCTATCGGCGTCAACTCTCATTAATTACGATACATTAAACATGTTCCAGCTTTTTACACTCACTTTCAGACGACCGAATTAAGTTTGTTTCCAAGTCCGTGCCTTTAGAACACAGATTGAGAGCACTTCCCTTGATTGTAGTTCTATTGTGTTTTGTATACCTAGGTACGAACTATCTGTATGAAGCTTCTGTCCGTTCTCACTAACATTACGTGACACCTAATGTACTTAATGCCTAAATATTTTTGCACTGTTGCGCAGTAGGTACGCTTTTTCAAAGAAATTCAAGTCTTGTGAAAACGAGTAGGTATTCAAGTCATTGTCTTAGGCATCTATTCTCTTAGGGAGATGTGGCGTTTACATCTTGGTAAAGTTAGGTCCAATTGTATTTATAAGTACATTCATAAAAGTACGACGTGATCGCCGTTTATAATAGAATGTCCATAACGTAATTAATATGTAGGTACCTAGCCGCTTCAATATATTTCATTACAATCTCTAACGTGATAGGTAGGAAGGTAAGTATACCTTGTATCCAAACTGGCCTCAATATTATGACCTTAACTCATAAATAGTTTAGAATCTTTTACTTGACAACTTCTTGGCGTTGAAAAAAAATGATCAAACAAAATCTACATAAAGTGTAGTACCTATAGGTACATACTGATCCGGTCCACACTTCAATAACACAGCGGCCGAAGGTGCACAATGGGCTCATATAACGAGGGTAATCTTCTCGTTCAGGCACTTAAACACACAAAGGCAAGCCAATGGAACGTTCCCGATTATGTCCAGAGCACGTCCTGTAAATAGACGCTGGCTAAGAATTACCTATCTAACTAGGTACCTTCCATTTTAAACTTTGACATGCTTTATGATTTCCTTTGATATAACTACTGTTTAACGGCCATCTACATATTTCTTGATAAATTAACTTGCCTACACCTACTCATTATACAGACACCCAAGTGCTTACGACCTTCATAGGTATCTATTACTGTATGGTAGTTAGGTATTAAGTAGGTACTCATGTTGTTATCTAGTCATTTAGTTGCCATACCTACCAATTCATAAAACACTGTCATTCATATTAACCATCACTGTCACCACGGACTAGCCTTTTCATGTCGGGGACGGTGGAAGTCCGGATGTAGCTAAATACTTACCTATCAGTAGTTTACATGGAGTGACTGCCTGTCTGACCTTCACAAGCCAGTTACCTACTGAGTAATACGTTACCCCTTGTTAAGACTAGGTGTCCGACTTTCGGGGTTCTGATTACCCGTAAGGGATATCAAATATTTACAGATGATAGTCGGAACAACTGCTTAACGTTCCGAGGCAGACTTGGACCGACCGACCTCAGCAACCGCCACTTGACCTTCGACCGTCCCGTACGGCTTTTTTGTTATTTATCGTTACCAAAAGCATATTTTTTTATCATGGTAGGAATTTTTACCGGAGTAAATACACCTCAGGACAGACTGCTCTGGTGACCCAACTCCTTTTCATTGAGAGTCTTGAATGGCGACCCCATCTCCTGTCACTTGCCAGCGACGGAATATTCTCGTGCAGGGAAGGTTGACAATTTGAGGAATCGGTAGTGGAGTTTTACCTGCAGCGATTCCTGTGTGGTGCAAGGTGAGATAAATGACCTGACCGTTTCTGATGGTGCCTCTGATGCACAGGATTGTGGGTTTCGAAACGAAGCCAGTATCAGTGTTACCTTTCTACTTTCTTAGTTGATTTTGGATTACTGATATAGGTGAAAGAAATCATGGTGAGGAAACCTGATCTTCTAAGATTGTCCATCTGCCTTAGCAAGCGTGGGGAACTGGTGATTAATGCTTGTGCCTCATTTTTATGAGAAGAGGCTTTTGCCCTGCAGTGGGACAGTAACTAGCGTGTAGTATCATTGTTATTTTATATGTAACTTTTATAAAAACCATTTATTTAAATAAAACAAAAGGTGCATGTAACGCTTTTATTAATATACAAAAATACTCATACATATATATGTAACAAATACCTACATTAAGATTTATATCCGGCTTATTTAAAAGAAGACAGCTCCTGAATCACCAAAGTGGATGAAAAACGGAAATACTTACACTAACAAATATTAAAAGAAATAAAAATGTACGTAGTATGACATGATCATTAATTTGTTAAAGGTAATGTAACCATAGTACAATGCAATAAAAAAAATGAATGAGCTACCTAACATAAAAATGGAAAATGTAGGTACATAATTGAATCGAATTGAATGTGCAAGTTCGACCATTAAATCTATTTCCATCAATAAATAGTTAGGTGTTTACATTGTTTCAATCCTAATCGACTAAGTCCAGCTCGAACTTTGGCAATCACAAAAGCACGATCAGCAATTAAGTCGATTAAAAACACAATCGAGACTTTTGAAAATAAAATGGGGAAAAGTAGGTATTGTATCAATGAAGATATTTTGTAAAACTACTATTATAAAATTTTGGCTGCTAACCATACTGCTTGGCTTTTTTTACTTTCTTAGATGAGTATCAAATATAACTATCCTAGCTAGCGAAATTGATTAAAGAGTGAATTAACATTCTAAAGGCTTCATTACTCAGTCTATTGTGTTATAATAATTATTGCTTGTTTATGACTCAATTAACAGTCAGCGAGAAAGAGGTAGGTATAATCTAGCAGTGCACAAGCACGACAATAACAACAATACTATCATCATAAGATATAATTGTACTAGAAAAAGACCGTCTAATTATCTATGCATCCACTCTCTCCTATACCCTAGGTATGCCCACATATATATTTAGCTAAAATAAAATACATATTATTTAACATGTGTTATACATTTCCGTGTCTATATTTATATCTAGTGGTGTTGTAACTTTAGAGGTCAGTTATTGATTAGGATGTTACAATCTTATTTTATTGGTTCTTTGATAGGATTCATGTGATAAAATATAAATCAGTATTTCTAAGATCATGTATGTATAATCTAATGACCCAATTACATTTCTATTTTGTAATATTGCTTCATATTAGTATTCTATTTCTAGTATTTCATATTTGTAAATAATTACATATTTCCAATGTCTTTTTAATAGAATACTGTATTTAAGTAAGTGTCCACTCAGTCTGTTAGGTAAATTAAGGAATTAAAATTAATTGAAAGCAAGACATATACACATAAAAATGGCCACATGGAATATACATTTGAGACTCACTTAAACACTACATGACATGCAAATGGGTTCTTAATCTAAGCGTCATCAACTCAACCGTCAACTACACACACACACTGTGATATATTTAGTCTACTAAGTATAACGCTACGTTTTGAACTTTCCTATAACTTTTTCTTCTTATTAGAATGTTTCTTGCTCTTCTTCTTTTTTCCATCTTCTGAACTTGAGCTGGAAGAAGTGGAGCCGCTGCTGGATGATGAACTGGAAGTGCTGCTGTCACTACTACTAGTACTTGATGTAGAATATTTTTTCTTTCTCCTCTTAACAGTATTTTTCTTATGGTTTTCATCACTAGATGAACTAGACTCACTGCTGGATGAGCTAGAGTCTGATGAACTCTCAGATGATGTGGATGGTTTACGTTTCTTTTTTGCGCTTCTCTTACCTTTTTCCTTTTTGTTTTCACTGTGTTTGGAAGAGGTCTTACGTTTTTTCTTACCATCAGTGGGTGTCGGAGTTCTGGGTTCAATACTTTTAGTATCTTTTTTAGGCTTCTTACTGTTCACCAGTTCTACATCTTCATTTTTATATTTTGATTTGCTGTTCACTATTTCCTTATCCCTGTCTCTTCTATTATTTTTTTCATTAGTACTTTTGTGGTCTTTTGAGTTCACTGACTTATCTCCATCTCTATGCCTGGATGGAGATGACTTAGACCTCTGATCATTAGAATTGTCTCTATTCCTCTCAATTTCATGTCTACTAGACTCATGTTTGGATTCTTTGATACTTCTCTCAGAATTTCTTGAAGTATTTTGATCAGAATAATTAACTTTATTTCTTTCATTTTCATGTCTATCAGAATCGTTTTTAGATTCTTTAATATTTCTTTCAGCGTTCCTTGAAACATTATGGTCATTAGAATTATTTCTATTACGCTCATTTTCTTGCCTACTGGACTCACGTTTGTACTCTTTATTTCTATCAGAATTTCTAGAATTATTGTATCCAGTGGAACTATCTCTTTGTCTCATATTTTCGTATCTATTTGACTCTTTTCTGTGATCCCTGACACTTCTCTCTGAGTTTCTTGAAACATTATTGTCGTTAGAATGGTTATTCCTGTCATCCCTTGGTCTGTCTACTTTAGAGCGACTTCTACTTCTTCTTCTCTGCGACTTCTGTTCTGTTCTGTGATTTGTTTCTCTTTCACGCTTATGAGATCTTTCTGATCGTTTTTCTCTATCTCTATTTTTGTCTCGGTCATCTTTTCTTTTATCATTACTGTTTTGATTTTTATCATTATGATGGTTCCTTTGTTGATCATCTTTACTTCTATGATACACGGGCTTTTCGTTTTTGATGTGGTGCTCTTTTTCTCTAACTTTTGCTTCTTCATCATCAAAGTATTCCACACCTCTACCTTTGCCCAGCCATCTCATTTTAGAAACAGATTGAGAGAAGTCAACATGAATTCTCCTATCATCAATCAACACATTGTCCATTTTAAAATAAGCATCTTCACAAGACTTTTTATCTCCAAACTCAATGAAGGCATATTGCAAAGAGTCACCAGTTTTTTTATCTCTAATAACCTCACAGGTAACTATTTTTCCAAATCTACTGAATATAATCTCTAGATCATCATCTGTAGTGACTGGGTTTAGTTTACAAACAAAGAGTACATTCTCAGGGGGAGCTATATCAGCATCTGGCAAGTCACCTACAATTTCTAAGATAGTGGCTCGTGCCTTAGCTTCTTTATCCTCAATCATTTCTTGTATTTCTGCTGCCGATTTCCCTTGTGTTTCATCAATTTCTTCGTCTGGAGCAATTCTACCACCTTTTAGGCGCTCAGCACTTGGAGAGGGAGATCTTGATGGTGCTCTTAATCCATTAGGATCGTTAAAGGGATCTTCAAGTACCGCAGTATGTGTTATCCTCACATCGCGGTACGGTCGGTGGCCTTCGTCACATATCACGTCGTTCAACTTTCTCAGCACATCATGCCCTTCAGTAACCTCTCCAATGACGCAATGTATGCCATCCAAAGAGTCTAAGTCAGAACCGAGGGTGAAGAAGAACTGAGAACCAATCATCATATCGCCAGTGCCCACCATTGAGAGCAAACCGACGTCTGTGTGGCGAATTTTTGGCATCTTTTCGCCTGAAAAGAATCTTTTGTCAGGCCCTTCCAGCAGCCCAAATATAGACTGCCCGCCTGAACCTTCACCTGATGGATCTCCTGTCTGAGCTATGAAGCCACTTCGAATCGTATGAAACAAATTGAAGTTGTAATATTTCATCTTGCACAACTTCAGAAAGTTCAAACATGTTACGGGTCGTTGATCTAGATATAAATCCACGGTGACGTCCCCAAGGGTCGTTTCAATCACAACAGCCATAGTGTGTTCAATAAAGTATTCAATAGTCTTCACGTATAAGTTAACATTTCATTGAAATTAGCCCAAGAAGATATTATTTATGTTAAAAACTTTGACACATCATATGAAGAAATAAATACATACCTAACCTCACTTTTTGTACAAATGTTGCCAATGTTACCATTGTAAAAATACAAACGTGACTTGAAGCTAAATAAATTATAGTTTAAAAAAACTAAAAAAACACGTTTTTATAGAAAATCCAACTAAAAAAATAGAAAATAAAATATAATAAATTTGGATTAAGAAAAGTGTAAATTAGAAAAAAATGTTTATTAATGGAAAAAAGTGTGGGGTGCATAGTGTTAATATTGAAGAATACATGGAGCCCACTGTGAATGTAACCATGGAAAAATAGAAAATGTTTATAACTATTGACACTATGCACCCCACGCTTTTTTCCATTAATATACATTTTATTCTAATTAACACTTTATCTATAAAAGCGTGTTTTTTTAGTTTTTTTAAACTATAATTTATTTTTCAATTTTTAGTTGATTTTTTTAAAAAAGCGTTGATTTTTTTTTTTTGAACTATGTAATTTTTTTTCGAATTAGGTATTGCATTGTCAGCGGTCTTTGACAGGTGTGCAAAATTTGAATGAAAACTGACCGTTTAAAGTGGGTCAAAATAGCGTCCAAAGGAGTCGGTTACAAACATACATACACACATACAGGTGAAAGTAATATAAAGCGTGTAAAAACTGTACAATCAGATCCAGCCTGTCCCTTGCTGTCCTCTTCAGCGACGTCCTAAGCCGAGGTTCCTACCCCGCAGGGGGTGCCCTTAGCGATAGTCGCTTAGTTTATAAGTTTGTATGCCTGGCTGGAGGCCTTAATTTTAATCAAGCCCCCCACAGGAAAGTTCGGTTAAGCAGTAAATAGAGTACTGATGCAGTCACCGGTTTATTTTGACACCTTACCTGCCAAACAACGGAGATACATTAGAAAATGTATTGTTTGTCGGTCATTTGGCGTTTAACGTTTTAACAGTAGAAGGAACAGAAATTACAGCTATGAATATTCTAAGACATAGCACAATTTTATGCGATAAAATGTCACTATTCTCAAAATAAAAACTAGCCGACATCATTATTAGTAGGTAGCCATATTAGTAAAACAAATTTCTTAATTTTTCAAAGGGGTTTTTTTCGCAGACCAATAGTAAGTATTTATTACGGAATTTTTAGTAAACTCTTTGTTTTTTTGGATATAGCGCCATCTCTGTAATATAAGTAAAACCTGATCTGATAGTCGAAGTACGTTTAGTACCAGGAAAAAACAGTAGATAGCGTTAAATCGAATCACAGAGTTTCAAAGCGCGGGAATTAAAATAGAAGTCAGTCTGATAGTACTGTGATCTTTAATATTTTCAGTGATATTTGGAGAAAATTGCTCATACTTTGACTATATTACATTATATGACTTAAATATTATTTTGTACTAAGGATGTATTATGATTCGTACATCGCATATTATGGTTATCTATATCCTAGTTATCTAGCTCCTTATTTTCAGTACATTTGCACCAACCACGACAGAAATCTGCGTTCCTCCCATAACCGTCTTCTTCAATGCCCGACTCACCGTATTGACTTCATCCACAATTCTTTCTTCGTTAGTTATTTCTCTGTGGAATGCGCTCCCGCAGGAAATCAGGATGGCAACCAGCGTTTGATGCGTGAGCATGTTCGTAAGAAGTTGGCAGTGGTTTCATCACAGCGCTAATGTTTTCTCATTGAGTAATATCTTATCTTTATCTTTTTTTAAAAAACGTTGCCCCACACTAGGAATTTCTCCTATGTCGTGGGTGCGTTTTCAAACATTTAAAGTCAACTGTTCTTATTGTTTATGTATGTGTTTGTGTATATGTTTATTTGTGTATATATTCTATGTAGGTATTATATTTATAGTTTATAATAATATATATGTTTCTTTTCACTTTTCTTTTAAGAAATTGCACCTGCCACTGTTTGTCTCTGCATCACCCAAAGGTTGACTGGTAGAAAATGCCTATGGCATTAAGTCCGCCTCTGTACATTTGTGTGCTTAAAGTATTAAATAAAATAAATATGGTGTTTCTTTTGCTAAAACGTTCGGGTACGACTCCTGGGTATTAGGTGCGCATTATTACATAACAAGCAATAGTTTAAGCTTTATTTAGTATGGCTTTTTTAATAAATCTCGTGACTTATTTCACTACTTTTCTTTCTTTTCTCACACTTTCCGTTTTGGCTTGAAATCCTATCAGAAGCTCATCACAAAAGGTCAACCTTGGGAAAAAATATTTAGGTATTAGGGTATATCTAGATCAGTACGGTGCGTCAGTGGTAACAAAACCAGTTAAGACGGACCCTAAGTTCGTACCTACTACGCTAGGCTGTCTAAAGATCAAGTGTTAAAGAAAAACAAGACAAGAGAGGTTGACTCACGCCCTGAGGGTTCCGTTCCGTCTCAAAGCTATGCCCAACTGTTAGTGGCTTCACTCACATGGCCTTTGAATTTCCAATGATTACTTTTTGTGATAAAACTACAAAAAAACAATTCTCGTATGCTTTCCTATACTTGACCTTGCTAT
Source organism: Phlogophora meticulosa (assembly GCA_905147745.2). NCBI lineage: Eukaryota > Metazoa > Arthropoda > Insecta > Lepidoptera > Noctuidae > Phlogophora > Phlogophora meticulosa. The sequence goes on along the minus strand of LR990535.1, from coordinate 6,102,129 downwards.
TTCTGTAAAAATATGCTGGTCAACGGAAACAACCCTTTAGTTTTTAAAAGGTAAGATAATCTTCAAAATATATGATACGAGATTCCAATACAAATTTTTCATCTAATATTTTACTCTCTTCTGGGATAATTTTTCAAAAACGCTCTTACATGTTGTTATTAATTAGCAACCAAAAGGGCTAAATACAAATTTTAATAATTTATAAACTACAAAAATGAAGATTTCCATACAAACATTCATCCTCTTTTTAAGTCCTTTAGGGGTCGAATTTCGAAAAATCCTTCCTTATTCCTTGTCTACATTATAAAGGGAACCTCTGAGCAAAATTTCAGCTTTCTAGGTCCAAGGGCTGGGCGTTGATGAGTCAGGCAGTCAGTCAGGGCTTGTCTTTTTATTTATATAGACAATTGACCGTATCTTTTGATTGCGTTGACTTGGAAGCTTAAATTTCGCACTCGTTCGAGGGATCGCAGATCTTAATTAGTATCTATTTAATTTCATTTCAACAACAACATTTCATTTCAACAACCCATTCCTGAGAATAAGCGGTCTTGAGTAATTCTTGACATAGGTACCCCACGCACGGACAACGGGCGTTGGTTTTTCTTTTGAAGTACGGAACTCTAAAAACTGGTCAAGTGTGTGTGGGGCCACACACAGTGTAGGTTTCCCGGATATTGATCTGATCGACAGCAAAGATAAGTTTGTTTTTTTTAGTATTTCTCAGGAAACTATGAAAAACTGATATTTCTGCAATTGTAATTTTACTAACTTAAAAAGTCACTTTTGAAATACCATAACCTTTTGAAATATGAGGTACAACAATTATATGCCACACACGCTTATGTTCATCATCTGACTAGCCTTTTCGTAACTATGTTGGGGTCGGCTCCCAGTCTAACCGGATGCAGCTGAATACCAGTGTTTTACATGGAGCGACTGCCTATCTGACCTCCACAACCCACGTACTGGGCAACACGATACTCTTTGGTAAGACTGGTTGTCAGATCAGAACTATGTTGTGGTTGGCATCCAGTCTAACTATCCAGTTACACTCGAAGCCAACCACAACATAGTTGGGAAAAAGCTAGGCAGATGAAGCTCACATGACTTTTTAGTCTGAATCTCTATAAGTCTTCGAGAAAAATGGCTGTGTAACATTCATAATTAGACAGTACGAAATAATAAGGGTTCCATTTTTACCATTTGGCTACGGAACCCTTTAAAACAAGTACATATACCCAAACACAAGTTGGCACCAACTTACCTAGTTAGGTACTTAACACCCGGTACCTATATTTCGTAACAATTTTCAATATGGAGGTGTCGAACGCAGGCCATGCAATTCACCACTTTCCGACTCACGGTTCTAGAAAATCTAATAAAGGCAGTTTCACTCGCCCTGCTTCCGCCGTCACCCCTAATAAAGTGACTAGTGAAAATTTAACAACCATTCTTCCAAGAATATAAGGTTAACTGGCATGAACGACGATCCCACCTATCATATCACAAAGCAAATACAACTCTGTCGCCATTACCTAAGGTCGTAAATATGAACTTGTCGTAATGTTAAGGTGGTTTAAAATTGTCCCGGTCTCTAGCCGGCAAGGTTACGTGTAGAAATAATCAAATAAGGTCTACTCGATGGAAAATATGATATAAACAAAGCGACTCGTGCGTCTTTAAACACTTGCTCATTTTTGAGGATCTGGGCACTGGGCATGACTGGGCGCCCCTTTTAATTTTGATATAGTACCTACTTACTTAAAGGTCGTTTACGGTCCCATATTAAGTCTATTATAATTTGTCTTTGGACACGTTTAGGCAATTAGGAGCTTTTGTGGCGCATTCTTCAACACTCGGCAGTGGTAGAACGAAAAAGAGAACCTACGTAGCAGGTTTTCTTCTAGCTAGTTAGCTACACAATTTATTCTAAACGTTTCTTAGCCCTTTTCGAATTACGTTGTTACAAAAATACACGTTGAGTATCTCGAGTTTCAAGAGGTAGCTGTACATCCAATACTTTTATTTTTTTTTTATCTCCGTCGACGTAGGAAAACGCCCGTGGTTCAAAATTCGAATTGAAGTAGTGTGGCGCACGTACGAATAGAATAGAACCGTAAACATTTGCACTAGTGATTGCGAGTGTTGTTTGTTGTCGAGTCGGCGGAACCTGCCGTATGTGTTGGGACAAGTGGTTGGAACACCTGATAGACAGGCCCCAAGGGATAGAAGTACAATGAAAACGTTGACAAAATCGTTTTTATATTTATAATGTTACGGTTGGCAAACCCGAAATAATATGTAACAAAAGAAACTTTATTATTATTATTATAAATGCCTATGTAGGTAACGCTTGTTTCTCAACAGTTATAATACTTCTTTCAGTACATTTTCATACAAGTTACCAAGAAACATTTTAACAAATCCTATAAATAATGTCATTACTTGGTGAGTCGCAGTCAGGCCACTGTATAAAAAAAAATGATGAAGCCATAAAGTAAATAAGTGAATTTAAAATAAAAGGTGTTTGTTTCCATGACATTAGTACCTAGTTTATTTTAGTGAATTGTGGCCTGTTTCAAGAAAAGTAATAATGAATTATTGTCAACTTGTAGAAAAATTACTTTCACCCTAGAAATAGTTCTAATCTATTGTTTGTTATTTTAAGTCCGAGAAAGACATACAGACATCAGACTTTACACACATAAGTATTTAGAAGTCACCAGAGCCAAATTAAGAAAATGGGCCTGTTTAAAAATAAACCTGTACCACCTAACAGTTTCTATGCATGCATAACACGATATGATCTCCATGAAAAAGCAATCAAATCGCGAGTGAGCGTCAAACCAGGCTACAAATAACACTAGATGTATTTTTAAGGAGGCAGCGTGGGCCAGGGGTGACGCTTGTATTTCCATATAAATGTTGCATAATTTAAACGGACTCAATGTGCCGCTCGCGTTATAAAAATCGTGTTTTATACGACTCATTACGTAGACCGTCATACCTACTAAATATTACGTGAGCGCCTTTAGATTGCCTTGTCATTGTACTTGAGGTCTCTCTAGTAAGTATTGTATTTAGAAATATTGTTGACACATTATATCTGAAAGGTATAGGTACTTAGCTTATAATGATTGTTACCAAAATGTATCGAACGATAAAATAATATTCACAAACATAGAAGTTGTTCATTTTCAAAAGTGCTATATTTGTCTCCTATAGACTCTTTTGTCCGCCAAAAGAAGCTTGCAGGTTAAATAAAGTATTTACACATACGCAGCTACAATTTTTGTGTCGCTAATACAGAAGATAAGAAAAACTCAAAGCGAAAATCTCCAGTAATCTTATAAAGCCAAAATACAAGCCAATAAATGAACATTGTGTCCGGAAGACGCCCTACTGTTAGATTTAATCTGTTTAGAGTTCGCCGTAAAACGTAGTCGATAAAATAAAGTGAGGCGCGCAAAAATCTCCTTGTCTTATCGCTACCCAGCAAGATTACACATAAAAATGTTAAATGATCTTGAACGCGTATTGAAAAAATACGCGGGGAAATGGCGGGAGAAATTGGAAGATGGCCGCGCGGCCGTACAGGGTGCGCTTTTTGATGTCGTTACGAAGAGTAAATCCGTGGCATGGCTATGTAGTTTATACTACCTGCAGTAGGCGACGATTCTGGACTTCTGTAGGAATGGTTTAGTATCAGTTTCTGGAGAAAAATATCACCCTCGGATAGTGATCGAAATGGCTGATAATGGGTGTATAAAGAGTTGCTAAAGATCGAGTTATGGTAGTGAGAGATCTATGTCCAGAAAAGAACTGCTATAGATAGACATGGATGATGATCTTATGCAGTATATTATTTATGCAGAAATTAATTTAATTTAAAAAAGTTTAATTAGATCAGTACCTAGTTCAAATCACCATATACCAACACTACAACCATTGGTGTAACGTACTGCCTGTTAGGTAATGTTGTATTGCAGTTAATGCAGGTAATGTTGTGCACCATAGATTAGTGAACGTACTATATCTTGATGGTAGGGTCGCAAACTGTTGGTGACACCGACACGCGGGCTTGTCGCCTTTCGCGAAATCTAATCTTGACGACTAATGGCGACTCCAACACCACCATGTTGTTATGCTACACATCATCGTTCGTTGAGTCAAACACTTTTAGACGGTAACCTTTTAGACGGTGCATACGGTTAAAAGAAATCTTAATATATATATTTCTTGTGTGCGTGTGTATGTGACTGAACTCCTCCTAAACGACTGGACCAATTTTGATGAAATTTTTTGTGTGTGTTCGTGGAGATTCGAGAATGGTTTAGATTTACAATTGGACCCGGTAGGTGGCGCTGTACGGGCAGGACGACGTCTGTTCGGTCCGCTAGTAAAATATAAATTTGCCGTGTGATCTCAACATTATACAGTAACTTACTGTACTGATACCGTGTAAACGAGACGATTAAAACTGGAACGTTGTTCTATTACCGACCTACAAATCACGGAAAGAAAAATAATATGAAGAAGTAGGTACAACTTACAATTCACTACAAAAAAATATTTAAGAAGCTACAACTCATCATCATCATCGCATCATTTGACAGCTCCAATATAAATAAACAAAATATTATTAGTATATAGTATTGTACCAAAAATGTCATGTTGGCCCAGTGGTTTAGGCTTCGCCTTTTGTGCACGAAGTTATGGGTTCAAACCTAATTTCTAAGTTTATCTTGGACATCACTAACATCGGTGAAGAAAAACATCGTGAGGAAACCTGGACTTATAATCAATATAAGTCTGAAATCGCCAATCCGTCTTGATCAAGCGTGGTAATTAATGCTCGTGCCTTCCGTTGCCCTGGGACAGTAACAGGCTAGTAATATAAATATTATATAGTATTGTACCTACCTATGTTCGGTGCTTGACACCAGTGCTGATAAGAATAACGCGCTCAATATTTAAGTCCATTAATTTATTAAGATATATCCACTAGCCAGATTTATAAAAAAAAAGATTTATTACATACCTGACTATACGACGTGCACTTTGGACTCTTAACAATTACATTTATGTTGTTATTAAAACTTTGTTTCTCGTTAAGTGATTATTCAAATGTTTAAGAAATAAATGATATTTAAACCGTATGTGTAAAGTTACTTGTTGGCAGAAGTTACAGATAAAAAGGTATCTTACCGGCCCCTTTCACTGTCAAGATACAGTGACAGGCAGCAGACTCCTTTGTTACTAAAATTTTTCATTTTTGTAAACAGTTATCAGCATAGCTCTCACTATAGGTAGTGAGAGCTATTCTCTATTAAATTAAATATGAATGAATTCCCATCTACAATATCCATAAATAATTCAACCCATAGAACTAATAAAGTCAATCCAACACTCAAATTTCAATAACTAACCCCCTATCCCGACTAGTGATCAGGGGTAACAAACAATATCGCGAAATCAGAAGGTGTCTACACGTGAACATAAAATATTCTTTACGATATTACCATACAGTAAAGTAATGGTATAAATAAAGAAAGTGTCATGTCGGGGCGTTCGGTGGGCCGATTGGCTTCGATTATTGCCCCACGGAGACTAATATCCCTTTCTTTCGCAAATGTTTTTTTGGGGAATGTTATTTTTTGGCGCGTCGGTCGCAGATGGTGGCCGGGCCTCGTGAAATTGCCGGCTATTGGAGTGTCTTCGACGGCACAGTTGGGATTCTGTAAGTAGGGTCACTTACGTTAAGTAGCCTCTTAGCCGGGCACGTGTTGTGTCACAGTCAGCAGGTGCGCTTCAGGACAGTTGCGCAATTGTGATTGAAATTGCTCCCGGTTTGTGGGGGTTGATTTTTATCGTCTATTTTAGCTGGTATTGCTTTTTTTCTGTTTTTATATATTTTTCGTTTGTTTTCGTAATACTCTTGTTTTTTAAATAAAAAATCATTAGTAAGTAAATAATCTTGATCAATACACGTTTCGCGATGTCGTAATCATAACCAACATCACTACATAGTACAAAATAAAGTCGCTTTCTCTGTCCCTATATCCCTATGTATGCTTAAATCTTTAAAACTACGAAACGGATTTTGATACAGTTTTTTTTAATAGATAGATTGATTGAAGAGGAAGGTTTATATGTATAATATATATATTTTATACCCGTGCGAAGCCGGAGTGAGCCGCTAGTTTGACATAACCTTTAACTACTCATTCTCGTTTAAATGAACCATTTAACACCAAAACTCCACACTCGCTCACAATAACCAAGCAAGTAAGCACACAGTACACGCAATCTGTAATATAAGAACGGAGGCAAAAAGTAAACAAGGCACAGAGGCAGTTTCCGGCAGATATTAAAGGCATATCTCTGTATTATGAGCGAGAAGTTCTGTAATTTAAGGGCGCTCGCAGCGCCGCGGCATATGGCGGCATCGGAAGGGTTGCGCACCCCTGCACACGTGTACATGTCGATGTTTTGATTTTGATGATGGATTGATATTGTTTATGGGTGATGTTTTGATATTTAGAGTTAATAATGTTATATGCTGAACATGGGTGACACGTCAACAAGCTACTACGCAATATATGTAGATATATTTTCTGGTGTGACGAGCTGACTTATATTTGGTAAGGATTTTTAATCTTGGTTTAAACTAAGTATTCATTTTATATTTTTATGCCTTACTCGTCACACCGCTCGTTTCCAACAACCACTTAGTGATAGTGGATAGTACAATTTTAAGGGATTGAAGAGATGAACTTCCCAATTTTTTACTTAATCTGTTACTTAGCGGTTACGCTACGCGTTGTAGCAAAGCTACGTATGTTGCTACGGGAACCGTAGCACTGCTACGCGCTACCAGTACCTCATCAATTTGAAGCTCGATTATTTGATGTTTAGTTTATTTATTCTGTCTGTAAGCCAATTAAGAGACTTTTTTATTGACTGAGAAGAATAAACGTATAATGTCACCAAAAAAGAGCATAATTACTGTTACGAGCTAAATCAAAATTACAAAAAAATTGGTCTTCGATCTCCAAGAAAACTCAATAAAAGACCTCCTAAAATATTATAAGAGAACGGCAGGCCAGTGGTTTAGTACTTATAGACCGAAACTTGATCATAACTGGCTTAGTATACTGAACTGAACATAACATGCACATACATACGAGTGCAGCATTTCGACACGTGTCGCAGCACTGTGGCAGTCGCTCGCTACTTTGACACAGCTGTAGTGAAGCCGGGCCCGATTAAAACCAGCCAAGTGAAGTATGCAAGAGAGCGTAATAATATGACACAACATATCGACATATCGACACGTGTCGCATCACTTTGGCATTCGCTCGTTGCTCAGACACAGCTGTAGTTCGGCCGGTGCTCGATTATAACTAGCTTAGTGAAGTCGCGATGCATGCGAACGTGGGCGAAACTTTACTTGACTGCTTCATTGGTTTCGCGATTCGTGATGCGGGTGGTTCCTTAATTGTATTAATTGCTCTTGTTTGCGTGCGAGGTTTTCGTAATCTGGTCAAATGTTATGAAATGGCTTAATTTAAGGCTTTCGGCGTCTTCTCCTTCTGTCGTTTTCTCACCAGCTTAACATTAGGAACTTTGTATCGTTATAAAAAGATTAACCAATTAGCATAGCTTTTGGCGAGACTGTGGTTAAGTACCTACTTAGCCAATAAGTGATCTTTGCCGAAGCTTTTTTAATTTTTAAATAAAAATTAGGTAATAGGGGCGAGTCAACGGCCATCACCGGACAAAAATGCTGACTCCGGTCTGTTACTGGGAAGTTCCAAGTACACAATCGACCCCAGGATCTCACGCTCAGTAGCTGCGATTGCAAGCACTAGACCAGCGAGGCATTCCACACATTAAACACAAGCATACTTATTTATAAAGAAGGGAAGAAATAACGAGAATCTCTATTTTTACTACAGTAAGCGGCGGATGGGAGAAATTCTCACAGATCTTATAATATCTTTGTATGTAGGTACTGCAAAAATAACTAAACTTTCTACAGAAAACATAGTAAGTATAAAACAAAACATTACCATTGTATAAACATGTGCGGAAATGCAAACAGCTTTAAAATTGGTTGTCAGAAAACATAATGTCGGCAAGGAGAAGGGTTGGGTCGCGTGCCCTTTCCCTATTCTTGACATTTTAAATTGTTTATTTGCGAACAAGTTTCGAGTTATTTATTCAGTGATGTCGGTGTTGCCGTCTGTCGAATGCTTTCGTACTTGCGAAATACCTAGCAGTAGTACACGAGGTAGGGATCGCCTAGAAGTTGGTAGTGCATGCATTTTTTGCAAATGGCTTTCGGCCGCATATGGCTTTTACTGCCTTGTTTGGGAACAGGAATAGTCGTTAGTGCCTTAATTTGCTTTCTTCTGTTGGTTTATCGAATTTGATATCATGAAGTTTTTCAGACTATCGTTTAAAACCACTTTCCGTTATATTGCCTATTTGTGATAGTCAATTTACCTAATTGCTTTGCGTTAGTTACATTTTTGAACTTTATGGATTGATATAAAATAACCTACAATAAATAATAGTAAAAAATCGGCTGCCTACAGAAGTGAGAATTTGAAACCTAGGTATAACACTGTTTTTCGTACACGTCACATTAGCATGTCAGTGACGCGATCACATTAGAATGTCGGTGACGCGATCACATTAGAATGTCGGTGACGCGAACGCCATAAGTTTTGCCCCTACCAAAAACTTCAACGCGGCTAAAGAAGCTTTCATTTTAGAAATGTGTTGTAGTTACACCTAATCACCCTCATCTACCAGCCGTTAACATTGTTGACCAGGTATTCGTGGCTTATCCTCACTTTTAATATCTACTTTTCCTCTTCTAGTACCTTTCTTACAAGCTCCATAACATAAACCAGCGCCACCTCAGTCACCCAGTAACTGATCATAAGTAAACGTAACTTTATGACGTGTTCGTCTCGACGCTTGCCGCAGCGGCGGTCGACGGCTAACCTGCAAATTGTCAGCGGGCCGACCGCGTGACCGCGTGACCGCATGATTAGCTAGCCCGTATCGCTGGCCGTTTTGTTTTGATATGCCCTACCCGCACTTCCCGCACTTGCCGCACTTGCCGCGCTACCCAACCTACCCGTTCACACCGCTCTGTGGCCACATGCCATGTAAGTTTCGGGCTAGCTACGAGCAGTTTGTGGTCGACCGCCCACTCGCAACTTCAACTAGTTCTACGCCATTGTTTGTTTGGTTGTGTGATGACAGTTGGAAATATGATTAGGGGGTAATCTGTTATGTGGCGGCTAAAAATATAAAAGCGGTATTGTCGCCAACTTCGATTTATTCAAAGAATTGACATCTCTTACATAAAATAATGATGTTTCTCGTGGACGAATATTCTGTACCAGCTTGGCGGCCTATAAACCGAAATAATTATCATAAGTATGTTTTCATTATCATCGAATACAGTTCGCTAGAAGTGATTGACGGCAATTCGTAGCGGAAGCGCTACGCCGTAGCACCTTAGTATCGTAACTTAGAATTTTATAGATTGTGTAAACAAGAAAGTAATAGGAGTACGTAATTTATATGCAGGAGGTTATTTGGTAATGGTGATCACATCAATAATCATCACAACCGCTATAATTAGTTAAATCTTGTGTGAAATGAAATGACGGTTGTGTTTGGTTTAGCTTACTGATATATATATATACGTTTATTGTATCGGAACACCATCGTTCATACAAAATCAGAATTATAATATCAGAAGACGAACATCTTCCACCCGTCCGTCGACCGAAACTTCTTCTATAAACTGTCAAAATTTACCGCGCTGAAGAACCCTAAAGCGCAGGCGTACGAGCGCAAGAAAGAGACGTCAACACACTCCATCTCCTTCTTCTTGAACGAGGTCTGCGGGTCGCGGCTAACCCTCGGCGCGAGGTTTGCGGCGGGAAAAATGTGTGTTTCGGTGTGCCGATGGCGGAGCGCCGCAGCCCCGCAGCCCCGCCCAGTGCCGCGCCGCACCCGCGCCCGCTAACGCGTCTTGAGCCACTTAGTCGCTAAGACGACGCACACACTGTTCTAGAGCAGCGGGCTTATGGAACTTTCACAGGGTGCCAGGCAGCAAGGCGCGTTCTGTTATACAAATTGTCCTCTTTGCAATGATGTTGGATGTTATCAGGCTTTTGTATAATCATGGTGAATAAGCGTTGTTAGTTAAGAAGTAGAGAAAGGGATAAGAAATGGCTTTGGACATTCATAGTAACTGTACTGACCTGAATGGCTCACTGGATGAATTTGACTAGGATAAGCGCAGGGTATGGTTGGCTGAACCCAAAATTAAATCTTCATTTAAGGGATGTTTGTGACAGCACTAGGGGAAAGGTTTTCTTTAATATGTCTTCACAGTTTCATGCTCCAATTGCATTTATTTGAAAGGTACTTCAGGTAGAGTGCTCTTCCCTTTTGTTTGGACCAAATAAGTTTGTAACAATAAGAATAAGACACAACATCTTCAAGTTCTGTGAACGCTGTCTTAGTTTCCGGCCAGATATGGAGCCACGAGCTGTCAAAATGGAGTGGGAAAAAAGGCGGGAATGTGGCGTCGCTTTATGTGAAGCTCGTCATTGCGCTAGACAGAGGCAGCACGCTGGAGCGCCGTGAGTGAGAGTGGGACATCGAACACAACGTGGTTTATAAGAAAACCCAAGACGTTGGGCGTGTTTGGCGGGTGGGCGTGTGGGTTTTGTTCGCGTAGTGGTGAGATGTATCTGTCTGCGTGCGTACGTACAGGCATGTGGTTGTATTACCTTCCATGTGTGCGTGACTGTACTCAAAGGTTGTTCTGGAAGCACGCTCATCCTTTTGTCAACGATACGGCGCTATATCGGCTTGGTGCTTTAGTTATTAAAGTGCGCAGTTGAATTTTACGACGATATAAAATTTCCATTGTCGGCTAGCTCGAGGGCTCTGAGGTCCTTTATGCGGCGATGTCCGACATTGGAGGCTCTTTAGACCTTATGATGCTGCGATTAATTTTGTCCCAGGTTAATTTTCCATCAGTTCTGGATGTTTGGTTTTTGGCAAGTCAGCACAAACTTGCTAGATTGATGATGATGATGATCATGATGAAACACTCATTGACATAACTTGGAAAATTCGTTAGTATATCGACATAAATAAAAGAACAATCAGCTACAAATCATACTGTGTAACACGAGTTAGTATAGCATAGCTTGTGAGGGAGTGGAGCTCGTTCCTAAACGCTGCTAATTAAGATGTGGTTGCCAGACCGCGTGAAGATGGAGAGATAGGTACTGTATTTATTCTAAAGAACATTTAATTTTATACGAGTTCGTATTTGATGAAAGATGTTTACTAATAGCGTCTTGCTTCTGAGATTAAGTGATTTGCCGATTTAATGTACTTTGAACACTTTTCTGCTCACAAAGGCCTTTTGAAAATAGAATTTCAAACCTAAAAGGTTTTTTTTGCCACAAAAATACAAAGCCTGATAATAAGAAAAATCAAACAAACTATTCATCTGTTTATCGCGGAAAGATACAAAAGAGTATAAAAAGGTACATTCGAAGGATTCCTTTGAACGCAGATTTCGCCATGCGAGGTGTGTGCGACACATATGGTTCACGTTCCCTGCTTGTCCCGCACCTAACTATCTCTTTTAATACTTATTCGGGCCCGACACTCACATAGCCCCGTCCCCTCGTGTCGCGTTGCAGTGCGTCGCTGTGTGAGTGGACTTCTTTCGCCGTGCCTCTGTGTGCGGGCGAATTTCTTTCGAGACGTAATAAGGGGACCGTTTCTTTCCCGCTAAGGTTTTAATGTCGACCACGTTTCGGTGGCGGACGCCCGCGCCTTTCCGCGGTTACCGGTCCAAACTTTTTTTATCATTTAGTGCGGATGGTGTATTGTGTTATCTGTGGATTTTTATGAGACGTCATTCTTTTTTTGAGGTAGGAAACTTTACTTGCGTACAGTTAGACATAGTTTTGGGTAGAGTTGATAAGAAACTATAATGATGAGATGTCTGAAATTAATTAGTAGAAAGTTTGTTTAAGTCGGTAAAGTTGGGTTTGTCGGAGCGTGGAGGGCGGCGGGCGCGGCGCACACTTGCGTGTTGTTTTGCCAAAAACCGCAGCCTCATTAGCCTGGGCGCACACTACGCCGCGACGATTAAACTCCGAGATAACGGCACATATTGTGATAACGTTGGGTAAACGCTTTGTTACGCACTGCCTATGACTTTGATTAGATTACTTCTAGTTTTGTTTATGTTACGTTGTGGGATCATGACTATGAGCCCTTTTGTGTACGAAATAGATTTTCATTTGGAGTAACGAAACTTTTAAGGATAACGTTTATAACTGAAATCTAGTTTAAACACTTTTAAAATTATTTAATAAATCGTAGAAAAACTATTTTAATAAATTGTAACACTAAATAAATAACTTACCATATTTCTGAAGTATTTTAGACGGCAACCGGTGAAAGAGGTAATTGTTTCAAAATAAACTCGCGTAGACGACGAAATTTTCAACAGAAAACACGAAAACAACTCCTAATCAAGTTCCACACTAGTGTAAAGTAACACTTCCTCCAACAGCCGCGACAATTTATATTTTTGTGCGCCCACATCGTAATACAATTATGTCCCATTTAGCCAGCGTCGGCAGCGAGAACTTGTTAAAAAGTAAGCGTGAACTCCCATTACAGTGGTCGTAGGGATCCCTAAACTTCACCTGTAATTGTCGGGTAACGCGGGCCGCGGCCGGGTGGCCCATGTTACACGCTCGTTAGCTCTTACCGAATTATTTCTACACATACGTGCGTATGCGATGCGGCTTATGTCGAAATTAAAATATTCATTACTGTACGAATTTTAGGTGTCCTTATTGCGTAATTATCAAGTCACGTTTGTTACAAGAAGAAGGCTTGACATTGACATTTGATGATCTACTTTTGTCTATGTTTAAAAAAAATGTGTGCTTACTTTATTAGCTTCTGACATTGTGTCCTATTGCTGTCGTATATAGTCGTAGTATACACCTAAAACAAATTGTGAAGACTTAAGCTATGCCTAAATTGTGAAAAAATTAGTAAACATGTCTGAAACATCGTCAATACATGCTGAAAACATGTTTTATCACACTACATGTTTTTGAGAACAAGCGTGACGATTTGTCAACGGGAGTAAATGCGGGGTCAGAGATACAGAGGCCAGCACATCAAGCTGCCCCAATGTGTCATATTTCTCTGATAGGTTTTCAACTTTATTAAAAAAGAATAAGGTTCATGTTCAATTGGGAAAATCTTACAGTTTGGGGTAGCTTGATGTGCTGGCGTCTGTACCTTTATGTAACATTCTAAATGAAGATAGTTGTTCTTCCAAACTATAAATGAAATATAAAATTTTTGGTTAATAAGGTTGAATCTTAAATAAAAGTTTAGTAGGTGTATGACTTTATGTAAAATAATCAGTCAACCGTTAGTTCTAAGTTGTACAGAGTATCCATACTTAATATTATAAATGGGAAAGTGTGTGTGTCTGTTTGTCCGTCTTTCACGGCAAAACGGAGCGACGAATTGACGTGATTTTTTAAGCGGATATAGTTGAAGAAATGGAGAGTGACACAGGCTACTTTTTGTCCCTTTCTAACCCCCCCCTTCCCTAAAATGGGGAATTTAACGTGAGTGAAGTCGCAGGCAAAAGTTAGTATGAAAATAAACCTGATCATGATAACATACAGGGTGGAAGGGAGATCGACACACAAACTGATACCATGAGTTCAGTACATGATTCTGGACGCCTCAACGTTTAATTTTTGTGCAAAGAGTTCTGGTCATTCATTAAAAATCTCATTGGGTTCGGTAGAAACCATGCATTTTTACAGTTTACAGAAAAAAAAAACCGTAAAAATAAGGATAAAGCTGTCCAAAAGTCGCTGGGGGGTCCAGAACCATGTATTGAACTCATCATATCAGTTTATGCGCCGATGTCCCTTGCAAGCTGTCATAATATCAGCTTTGTATGCTGAAGAAAACCTTACAGCATATAGGCTGGCAGAATATTAATTCTGGCTGGCTAGATTCAAACGGTCAAGTAATTTTTCAAGTAATATTTAAATATAGAACGTGTCGTTTGTTTTGGGTGCAATCAAATTTATTTTGGACGCGCTAATGTAAAGACCTATGCTTAATACATACATATAATATAATTATGTACATCAACAGAGCCTTATTCTTAAAAGCTGTTAGCTCTTGACCTGTACAGTGACACAGTTCAGTAAATCTATAAGTAGAGCAGGTATGTAGACACCTACATATATCAGTACCTACATACTTAATACAATCTTAATTAGGCATGCCAGATTAGCAATCAACTAAATGCTCTGTCCATAGGGTGTATGAATTCTGCAGATCTCCAGGCATTAGTGGGTTGATTAATTATTGAAACTAGTGGTAGCCCTGTGGGCGAAATTCGACCGTTTTAGCTTTTACACTCTTTCTCCATGGAAACTTTCATCATGTCAAATCTCATGCGAAAAGTAAGTATTCTTAGGAAAGGATCCAAAGTTGTTGCTTCACGCATTTTAATAATAATTCATAGATTAGTGGGTATGTATCTATGCCTAAATACTGAGAGTTCCGGTCAGTTTCAATTACTGTGTCTGAGTTTAAATTACTATGCCTACAAGCCTACTACTACTAATACCATTAATAAAATAAAAGCATTTTTACATGGAGTCGATTTTTTTACTTTGGTTGTAGCTATTTTCTAGGAAAACCTACGCACGATTTAGGTATGAGAAAAGATTAAAATCACCACCGTTACTGTCTTAGTCAAAGAAAAACTAATACCGCCTCTGTATCTTTTCACCTGTTTATCGTGAAAAAAGATAAACCTTTTCATAGAGCAATTGCAATCATTCTGTTCCTAAAGAATTTAAACAAATAATCAATTAATCATCAATAATAAATCAAACGTCAATATCCGAGGAGGCTGTATCGGATAATTCCTTTGTACATTCGTCGGGTGGGGTTGGCGGCATTGTTCGCGGGCTTCGACTTGTTGTTTGCGCGACCTTTGAATTTGGAACATGGAACGTTTTGAATTTTGCACGATCTTTGCCGCCCTCGCAGCGTGTAGTGACATCTTCGAAGGGAGGAACGTGTCAATAACGAAAATTGTCGGAGTGATAAATAAATGTTTGCTATTTTCCGTAGTGTTATGGTGTTAGCGTAACGCGATATTTACACTAAAGTCACTTTTTAAATCACTTTATTTGGCTGTAACATAACTCATTTATCTGAAATAAAACTAACAACCTCTATGGTCTCTGTGTCCACTCCGCTGTGTATGCCTCCATGGTGTCTAGAATTATCAAGTTTAAATAAACTACTTACCCGCTTTTGATTCCTCCTGTTATAAATACGAATAACATTCCAAAACGAAACACTGAAATAGAAAGTAAACAATGTAATGTTGTCATTTAAAATAAAATATTCTTCTGATTAGGTACGCTTAATTTTACAATGTCTGTGCTATTTGCCAATCCACGCGCTGTAATGAAAGTTTATTATTTGCCAGTATTTTCAAGTACATACCTAGGCGTGAGGAATTTTGTTGATCTCTGACATTTGAGTCTCAAGCTGAGTTTATGGTAAATATCAAAGGTTTTCTGTGGCTACATGTTTGTTTTATATATTTGTCAGAATTATAAATAATTTGCCCATTGGTAAAAGTAAAAATAATTGTGTAATATCTACCATAACTTAATCACTATTTTTAAATAGGTCAAATGTTGGACATGGGCCATATTATGAATATGTTTGAAGAAGTGTAAAAATACCCTTTATGGTAAGCGTTGCAAGCACGGTCTTTTTTTCATTTTCATATTTTTCGCAATTTTCGCCACGGAGATTAGCGCTCTCAGAGAATCATTTCAACCATCTTTCAAATGACGATATCGTTTCGTTAAAGTTCGACACATTTACAATAAGGAATGTCAAATATAAAAACTCGGACTAGACAACCATGCTAACATATCATAGAACATTTGTAGCTCAAATTGTTATAACGTCGATCAATAAAGATTCGTGCTTGCACCGCTGTTTTGAAATCAGGATTAAATCTCGACATTTGCCTGGAATAGTATTCAGTAACTAGACAGATTTCTGTCCCTAAGATGACCCACTGACCAGTTTTATTTTGTTAGAAAGTTACATCTCTAGAATATCAGTTTCTGAGTACAAAATGTTTTTAGTTCAAAACCGGAGTGAGGTGAAAAAAGAACATACGAAAATACAAAACTTATTAAGTATAATCAGGCTTTAATATGTCCACTGCTGGGACATAGGACTTCCTCTCTGTAAGAGGGAGTTTGCCTTTATCCATCACGCACCACGTTCTTTATGCTTAGTTTGAATTAATTGTACTGATAATCATAACTGAAACTTTAAATCATTTTCTATTCATATTGATATATTCCCCTTAAAGACCCCATATTCCCCTTAAACTTAAGGGGAAGATTTACAAAACAATGGTTAGACCTGCTGTCTTGTATGGATCAGAATGTTGGACCGCAAAAGGCATGAATGAAAGGCAGTTACATGCAGCTGAGATGAGAATGCTGAGGGGGATGTGTGGTGTTACGCGAATAATGGATAGAATAAGAAATGAGTATGTAAGAGGAAGTCTGAAAGTGGCGCCTGTGACCGAGAAGTTGTGTGGAAATCGGTTGTCATGGTATGGGCATGTGATGCGAAGGAATGAGGACCATGTTGTGAGGAAAGTTTTGAGTATGAATGTGCAGGGTTACATGAGTAGAGGAAGACCAAAGAAAAGACGGATGGATTGTGTGAAAGATGATATGGCAAGAAAAGAGGTGACCCATGAGATGACGGCAAATAGAGATGTATGGAAGAAGAAAACATGCTGCGCCTACCCCAAATAAATTGGGATAAGGGCAGGAGGATGATGAT
This sequence comes from Phlogophora meticulosa, assembly GCA_905147745.2. Classification (NCBI taxonomy): domain Eukaryota; kingdom Metazoa; phylum Arthropoda; class Insecta; order Lepidoptera; family Noctuidae; genus Phlogophora; species Phlogophora meticulosa. Next base: position 6,085,104 of record LR990535.1, on the reverse strand, counting down.
TGATGATGATATTGACCATGTAAGGTTGAAAGTGAAAGCGACGACCGATGTGTCGCGGCGGGCGAAGGTCCACCTGCGACGCAGGAGGGTTCGATTCCCGCCCTGGGACAAATGTTTGTACGATCTACAAATATTTTTTCCGGGTGGTCTGGGTATTTGCTATGTATAATAAAAATATCTATCTATGTAATGTATTGTATTAAGTAGGTATATCAGTCATCTAGTACCCATAACACAAGCTCTACTTAGCTTGGGGCTAGATGATGCTGTGTGGATTATCCAGCATTATTTATTTATTTATTTTATTTAAAGCGGTATTTCGTGCTTTAGAAGACTGGTAAATTAATATTTTATTTGCAATTCATTCAAAATAACCATTTCAACCAACCGTTTCGCAAATAAGTTCTAGCCCCCACACTTTAATTTTAGTAGGATAAAACTACTTTGCAATGAACTTTCAAGACAAAAGAATAATTAAAAGTCTAAGTTTGAATCAAATTTTAAAACTTCTTTCTTCGTTCAAAGATACGGACTTCTTTCTTGCATTACAAAACAATGTTTTGTAGGTATATGTAGGACTTCCAGTTCCCACTGAAAAGACTGCTTAACACCGACCAGGTGACCGACAAACAACACATTTTCTATTGTGTCTCGTTGTCTGACAGTCAACGTGTTAAAATTGCGTCGTAATGCAACAGGATCTATATAGGTACATGTCTGTTTCAATTAAAGATCCCACCAAAAAGTCGTATTGTAAGTGGAAACCTCGTAACCCCCAGGACACGTCGGGATTTTAATAAATGACGCCACATCGCGTCGCCCCGCCGCCGCGCGTCCGCGTCACATTCCGCGCGATTCTTACTTAACTGCTTGATTGTACTCTGTTGTTTATTGTCACCAATATTGCAGGAAGGGCACGCTCTTTGCTTAAAGTGTTTTTATAGCTTTAAATATTTATTTGGTTTACGTTATTAGAAGTTCTTGTGTTACTCGTAGAAATTCGTTTGTTTATACAGAGCATAAAACATAAGATTCGTTAAGTGTGAACTAAATAACATTTAAAAGGAGGTCTCACCGTGCTCTTGCTATGATTAGTTAGATAACTATCAGATAGATTTAGTCTTTAACCGAGTTTTGTTTCGTAGATTAAAAAATATCTGAACAAACGGAAGCTTTCTGAAGTTATTTTAGAGCGATGGATCCAGTTTTAATTAGTAAGAATGTTAAGGAAGGTACAAAAAAGCACTCCAATTGGCCTAATTTAGTCACACCTAAATCAGTTTCGAATAAATTCAGGACACGTCACAGAACGCGCGCCGACTTTAAAATCAGGAAGTCCGTCACCGTCTTACAGCTTGGGCTTTCCGTTCATTTGAATATCTGAGCCTTGAGGGTTCGGACACCGTCGGATATTACATTTGCTAACCCATTTGTACCCGTCGCTGGTCGTCCGACGATCATTATCCATGTCCGACCGTCCTTCAGGGACCACCCTCAGGAATTTGTGTCCCCGCCGTCCTATTGATTCTCTTCACATTCGCTCCTCTTTAAAATTGGGCCGATAATAGATGTTATTGGAACTCGGAGGGCGTGACGCGTTTTATTATACGCACAGATGCTACGCCATTATTGAGATTTCTGGAAATGACGCCACGGTTTTTAGAAGCCTGTGATTCAGTGATACCCTCTGGAGATACTTTAGCAACATTTATTATTTAAATAAGCATACTTGTTACTAATATTTTCTAGCAAAATTAAAAGTTTTTGAAGTGAAAAAAAAATAGTGTAACATTTTTTCGTTACGCGTCACATTTTTCCGTTACGTGCCATCTTTTTTTTTTTCAAAAATAACGTCATAAAGAAGTTTCACTTCTTACGAGTGTACGCTAGTACACGCACACATTTTTTTATTTCTAGGTAGGTACATTAAGTTTATTTTAAGTAAAGTAAACGTTTACAAAGTATGAGCGATTTGCAAACATTCTAATTCCTCACCCCAGCGACATGTTACCTTTTATAACTGGTAAACATTAACCGGCAAGGAGCGTGTTGCACTCGCCCACCTTTACGGTTCATAACCTTGGTAGGAATACTAGATAGTTTTCTTCAAAGTAAAATTTTATTTTTTAGCGACCACGAAATAAAGTTTGTATATAAAAAGGGTTTTTAACCTTATAACTAAAACACTGTGCTAGTTAGAAACATGGATTTACGTACCTATAGTGTAATATTCACATGAACTATCATTAACTAGATTTATTACAGACATTTCGGGAAATGATACTTTTACGGACATTTTACATTATGAGTCAAAATGATGCCGTTTGATTTTATGCAAATGAACGCCTTTTAAATGATATCCTATTTGACCTAGTTACCCCACTTATAAATTTTAAACACCCATTTTCATATGAGCCCATATTGCAATGCAGTATTCTTAAATTTACTAGCTCTGTAAGTGGAATATTTACTTGAAATTATTCACTATTTCATTATTTCGTTACCATGAGCAGCACGTTAAATAAGCAGCTGTAGACAAACGAAGTCTCACCATAAGGGTTAACTTTGTATCATTCTGGTCCGTAACCCTAAAACAGACAAAACGAGGAGAATAATATTGTTATGTATGTATGTATGTCTACAGAAACTAAATTTAAAGTTGCACACCTTGAATCTTATTTTTTCGCCGTTCTCGTATCTAAAAAACTTTAAATTCGCGCATAAGCTAATATTAATAATTTATTGCACATTGGTAAAGCGTCGTTTAGAATAAGTACGAGCAAATAAGAGAAGAAACTCATTCATTTTGAACGCGATAACAAAGCAAAAGTAGATAAAACAGAATTCAACCAAATTCAAATTCAAAAACCGAACGTAAGGCGTACCAACTTAATCATGGTCCCAAAACAGTATTTTATAAAACAAAAACGTTTTCAAGTCCATCGGCGCGTAAGGTTTTTATTAAAAATATTGTCCGAATGGTAACCGGCGCGGCGCGGCGGCGGCGCAGTGAAACAGAAACGGCCGGTGTAATGTATCTTTGCCCCATTCGGGTTCCTTTGTGAAGGGCACGGGTAACGAGCATTATCCACTTGTAGGGAACCCCTACACGATCCTACATGCTTTATTATTTACGACCTTTACCCTTTAGGTATGTTTTTACGCTAAGATTTTATTGCGAAGCTATTCATGAGCTAAATCCGGCGCGGAAGCAAAGCTGGGAGTGAAGTTTGATTGTTTATCTTGTTTATGGTGCGTTCATTCCGTAAATGTAGAAGTTAAACGCCAGATTTAATTGATAAAGTTGGTATGAATTCAGGTTCAAATAAAATATATCATGAAAATATTGATTTACTTATCATTTATATGCATTTTCCTTATATATATATGTAACTGTTTTAAGATTCTTGTTTTATTTAATTAAGTAGTAATAGGTGAAACGTAAAAACTTGTATTAGGTATATATATATTTAATTACCTGTGCCCCGCGTGTTTATTTGATTCTAAACTGAACTTATAATTAATATGAGTCGGAAATCGCCAACCTACTTTAAAGCAAGCGTGTTGAGTAATGCTCGTGCGTTCTCTGTATGGGAAGAGGCCTTTCCCCTAAACAGTAACAGGCTGGTATTATTATATTAATACGTGAAGCGAAAACTTTTAATCCCTTTTCAAGAACACACGGAGGAGTTCGAGATTTGGCATAGTTAACGTTTATATGAAAAAATGGCGCAGAAAGCCAAAACGGTCTTCGACCACTTGGGGACCAATAGTTATTATTATTACCCAATTGATCAATAAACTTTGCAGATTCGTTACAACCCTACATTTAAAAAAGTTAACCCTACTGCGTCGTCTATCTCTTCCATCTGATCAATCCACAATACTTTTACGAGTTTGAATCAAAGCGAGCATTGTAAAAGACAGTAAAAGGCGTGTTGTCGGCTCACCCCTAAACCGAATTAAGTTTAACATCCCAATCGACATATCGTGTTTCGCGAACGTATAACAGGCTATTTGTACGCCTAGGGGATGTGAGAGCCCATCGTTCTAAGTATTATTGTCAGTTTGTTATCAGACATTGTCGAACTACGGAAGGATTAGGATTATTTTGTAATTAGATTTTTGGTGCATAGGAAGATTAAATGGTCATCCATTTTAGTTTTAATTGAAACCACTGAATATCGTTGGGCAATCATTTGGAAATAAATTCCCAAATACTAGTAATTTTACCAACGTGAGTTTTTTAATTCATATGTACTTTCTAAGTTTATCTTGGACATCCCTGACATAGGTGAAGGAAAACATCGTGAGGAAACCTGGACTTATAATTGCTTGTGCCTTCTCTGTATAAGAAGAGGCCTTTGTCCTGCAGTGAGACCGTAACTGGCTGGTATTATTATTCTTTATTATTATTTTAGTAATTTTACAGACAGTTTGTTTATTTAAGGACAATCGTTTATTATCCACAATAGACATAAAAAACAAACTCTACAATAAATTAGTCAAAAGACCAGAGTTTCGTTATTCAAATTTGACAGTTACTTGCAGTGACATTACCGACTGAATATATTATTTTGGAGTGCATTAAGATTCGCTACATATTTTCAGTGTCAAAGATCAAAGGGTCTGTGACATACGCACATACATTATAATTTGACAGGAGTAACAATAGCAGTGAGGGGTTAACCAACCGGGTCGTGTGTAGGGGTTGATGCACCAGAATGCTGATATTAAACGGGAATGTCTATTGAAATTTTGGCTTAGTGGTAATTAAAATGGATTTGGATCATGAGTATACTTCTCTTGATTTTTCGTGCGAATTTTATTTGTTAATTTTTATTTTATTTTAAAGGAATAACAAACAGCAGTATATAACATAGTATGCACGCAATATAAAGACTTATAATAAAAGTAACGAATATACTACTTAAGAAGTTATCCACAGATTACTATACAGAATAGCTATCTATGAGTATGAATTAACTAAAAACACTACAAATGGATATTTATAAACAAATATGATAAAGATGAAAGTTTTGAACCGGTTGAATGTTAGTGTGTTATGGACAAAATAATAAAACTAAATGACTGATTTAAAAATTCGTTCGCCTATAGTAAGCTACATTATCAGTCAGTAATATATAGGCTATATTTTATTTTCAAAACTATGCTGTAAAGAGCGTGGAGGGGATGTTAAAGTTCGAAGGAAAATGTACGAAAATTACGCGGACGAAGTCGCGGGTGAAATACTAGTGTTTGATAATGCATGATCAGACTTCAAAGGGTTTAACAAAAACAGATCCATAAAACGAGAAGTTTAACAAGTAGGTATCATGAGTCGGGACCCACTGCATTGACAGATGCTTGAAAACTGGTTGAAGAATTACGCTTCCAGTTTCCCAATTTAATAAAAAGACCCATTTTATATTTTATCTTTTTTATTGGGCACCATTGTTTCCCCCTAATATCAAAATCGCCGCGAGCAAACTCACAAGCAAACAACATATTGCAATAAAACGCAACCCATTTTAAATTTCCTCCGTGATATAATACCGTGGAGTAAATATTAGCTAAGTACGAAGTCGTATGTTACAAAAATACTAATATTTTATTCTATACGGTTCATTTGTCACCCTACCCGGCTCTGATTGTGCGTGCCTACGTCGCGCGGAAGTCACTTTGAAGCCTTACACACCATTGTCAATAAGTAACCTGAACGAAGTTCAAAGGTTTTTGCTCGAACTCACTCTTGCAACTCGTGATTTTATGGCAGTTTGAGTGAATTACGTTTCGGCAATAACTACCGGGCTTTTTAAGAAACTTTTGAGGAGATTTTCTCAGCAATTTGGTGATATGTCGTCGTCTCAGTTTTCGAATTTTCGCGCGATACTAACTACAATCATTTTCTATCGTTTTATTCAGTTGATGATAATGAACGAAAGGGCTATTTTTTGGTATTGACTGTACCTTTTTGGTTTACTGTACCAGATGGGAGGGTAAACCAATAGGTACACTAAACTATTGTAAATAAATTATATAATTAAATAACTATTATAAACTAATGCACAGAACACTCAACGGCAAGTAATACTCTTAGCAAAGTTCAAATATGAGTTTCTCGTAGTGTGCATATAATTATACAGTATGAATCGTCAAGTGTTGCTTGATACAATTCATAAAAGGATATGCGCATAGACGCTATTTACACCACCCCTCATCATTTCAATCAATACCCTAATAAAATCGGATTATATCTTTCCAGATACCGCCAGTAAACATGTCAACACAATTCTCAAGACATTTCCCTCTTCAGTTAGTTGACAACTCAAGGTCTGATCAGCCCGTGACCGTCAGAGTCATGTGACGGTCGTGAACTATCCTATACAGACTTTAGTGACGTATGACGATATGTTTAAGTGTGTGTAAGTGGACGAAGTCAAGACGTGGTTAAGACGTGGTCAGGGCGTGGTCAGGACGATGCATTTATCGAGTGAAGTGAGTTCGACGACTAGTGGACTGGGCCATGAGGCGCCGTCGTCGAGTTATGGTAGTTCCTTGCCGAGTCAGCCGCTGACGGCGGAGCTACTTGCTGAGAGGACCTTGGAAGGTCTCTTGGCCGATCATCCTGGAGAGTTGGTGAAAACTGGCTGTCCCCATGTGGTAAGGAGACTATTCTTTCACTAAAACGTTGAATGGCTAACTCGTAATGTAATATAGCTGCAAGTCTTGATGAAAAAAAGATTCACCTCATCTTTTACTACTTTTTTCTACTTCTGACCTTCAAGAATGTTGTGTGTCCATCATCAACTGCGTACCCTTTTCCTAGGTTTCCGACTATAACCCAATATCAGTATTTCACAAGGAGCGAGTGCCTATCTGACCTCCGCTACCCAGTTACAAGGCAACACGAGTCCCTTAGTAAGACTAGTTCTCAGACTTTCAGGCTTCTGACTACCCGTAACGACTGACAAAGGTTTACTTAGGTAGGTACTTGAAAGGGACGAACCTTTTGCCAGCAATCGGATACAAACCAAGGCTCTGGGTTGCCACTGAGAAATTCCAGATGTACTAACCCAATAACACTTTTGCCTGACCCGGGAATTGAAGGAATTGGTACCTCACGGTCAGCAATTTGACCCAGGATCTCACGCTCAGCAATTTGACCCAGGATCTCACGCTCAGCAACATATGATGCTTTAATGTATAGTGTGCATGTGTTTGATAAAAATCTGTATTGAGTTAAGCCATGGATACACTATGGTACAAATATCCTCTGCGACGTCAGGATAAGTGGTGCGACCTTGCCAGACTTCGCTCGACATAACAGACGTATTCAGTTTTTGAGTCGCGCGATCTCTCCAGATATGTCGAGCGAAATCGCCCGCTGTCGCTTACACATGTCGTGGGACATTTGTCACCTAATGTATCCCTGGCTTTACTTTAAGCAACCATGACTTTACATGAGACATAGGTAGGTAGGTTGTCGCATCTCCTCTCACTTCATCTCTCAAGATAATCACATTTTTTTTACCCACTTTGTATGTGCTATCTATTACCTAAGTGTAATTCACGTTGAATTTCTATTCTTTAGGTGTGCACAGTCTTACCCCCCCACTGGCGGTCAAACAAGACCCTCCCGGTCGCGTTCAAAGTGGTGGCGCTAGGGGAGGTGGGGGACGGTACCCTGGTCACCGTCAGGGCTGGCAACGACGAGAACTGTTCCGCAGAGCTGAGGAACTACACGGCGGTCATGAAGAACCAGGTCGCCAAGTTTAACGACTTGAGATTTGTTGGCAGGAGTGGGCGAGGTGAGTTTTAGTGACTACTATGATAGCATGTATTGAGTTTAGCATTAAAGGTAAGTAATCGAGCCAGCAATTCATTGGGAAGAGTAAATAAAAGAAGTGTAGTAGTAGTGCAGCTAGAAAGAAAATGACGGTTCAGTAAAACATAGGTACGAAATTATCGCAATGTTTAGATACAGGCTTCAGCACATCAAGCTATCCCAAATTGTCCCAATTGAACATGAACCTCATTCCTTGGTAATGAAGTTGGAAAACTATCAACGAAATTTGACGGATTGGGGTAGCTTGATATGCTGGTCTCTGTACATTTTGCAATTAAATTTATAATAATAGATAGGGACATGATTGATTCCAGACTTTTTTGTTCCAAGTCACTGGATACGTATAAAAACACTGCGCTTTCGAAAAATGTGAAATCTACTAGCTGTGTTCAATTGAATTGAATTGAATTTATTCACGAACAATATACATTGTGTTTGAAATAACACAAACAATAATAATAATATGAAATAAATAAACATTCATGATTAATTAAGTAAAACAATCAAAATCCATCAGCATAATCTCTAACTCACTTCAAAACCAAAATAATAGCATGATCGAAAAAAAAATATCTTACCAAATGCAAAAAAAATATTCAATGTCAAATTAATTATATCAAATGGCTTGATAAAAAATAAAATAGTACATTCGTCATATTCAAATTAAAGCCGAAAAATTCACGCGACCAGAGGGCTGGCCTTTTTTTTGGCCAAAGAATCAGCATTGCCATTCATCGTGGCAATGCTGCCAGCCTTCTGGGCACTTTTCCCGTTGACAGCGATGTGGATGATTTTTTCGATGCCCTGTGTATATTTATTTTATTTTATTTCTTCATACATTAATTAAGCCGAAAAACGTCATGGTATTACATATCGTCAACGGAGTACGGACACTTATCTAGTAGAAATGCTTGAAGCTTCATTTTAAATGAAGAAGTATAAATTTAATTTTTAATTCTAATGGCAACAAAAAATATTTCCACACTTTCATAACAAAGTTTCCAATAACGCAAATAACTTCCGCACAATACACAACATTATTAATTGAAGAGGCTATCTTCGTAACATACCCACCTAACCTATTTAAAGATTTATGGCATAGATTTTCGTAGCAGGGCCTTAACAGATCAATTACCCCCATTGACTTAATATTCAACAAAGAGAAGACCTGTTGAAATATTCAGAAGGCAAGGCGCCCCGGGGCTTTGTTTTTGAGTGCGTACTCAGGGGGAGGGGGATTTTTTATGAGTAGATGTCTGCATTATCGTAAACATTCATATATGCTCACGGCTTTATAGATAGCAGAGATGAAATATACAAAAATGTGTTTTTTTTACTTTTATTTTATTTTGTTCCATGGATTATTAAATATGTAGGTAGTTTTTGAAAGTCACTGAAAACTGATTTGGTAGAGAGATTTTGTACGAATTCTGTACTGTAGTGACCTTTCATAAACATTATAAATACTGTTTTTTTTTTTCATGTTACTGATAATTTATTGAACGTAAACCCTCTGTTTTAGTAGATGCCCATGATACAGAATTACCTAGTTTGGGACAAATGTTATAGTAATATCTTTGTGTTGATTTTTTTATTCTTTCTTTCATAACGTGGTCAAAAACTCTAAGAATTGCTATTTATTGGTTACAACTTAGATTTGCATCGAATGCAGCATAGCATAGCAGTGTCTAACAGCATTAAGCTATTTGCAATTCACTTGTCGACCAAGGATTCGATAATGGTTATTAAACCCAGACAAAGACTCTTATTCAGAAGTCTGCACATCGTATTTCTTCCTTCACACTGATCATTATCATCACAAATCAAACTATTTCTTTTAAGCTACTTAAAGCTAAGAAAAAAATAAGCTTTACGTTAACAATACATGTCACGGAGTTCACAGAACTTGCTACAGTGGGTGCTAAAGTAATTGCGCGGTCAACCGCCTCTGCGATGTCGCGCACACTCACGTCTACACTTGAGGTGATTCAGACGTGAACGACTAGTGGCCGATTAGTTGTGTCGGGACCATAACATACCACCAAGCCTGTATAGCTGGAAGGGTAAGGCAGAGGTTCACCTATAGTATACCTGCACACAGTTCGCCAGGTGCGTTTAACTTTCACAGGTAAAGCTATTGCACAAATCCAGGCTGCAGGCTGATATTAGGAAAGTCTATACGGTATATGAATCCGGGAATCTATCACTGGTCTTAGCACTCAGCGTAGTGCTTGCGGCCTCTAGACTATCGAGGCAGTCTTCTAGGCAACAACGTAGGGAATTTCTTGAAATATAATCAAGTGGGAAAGTGTGGAGGGTTCAATAGTACATGGGATAGTAGATAAGAATAGCTTCTAGACCCTTTAGTGATGAGCGTTAATATGTAATAGGAGACCACAACACAACCATGGATTACTTTTTGGCAGATTAGGAAATGCGTCATCTAGGTTTGTTAGCCAAAACACTAGGAAGTCGTGAAGGGCGGACGTTCTATTATGTAGCATTGACGTTCAAAAAGTGCTGATTCTCAGCCTAATTTGAATAAATGATTTTTGATTTGGTTTCAGTAGGTCTATCTTCGGTACGATGAATGACGTCATGCATACCAAGTGTATCTGTCAACACGTATTTCGTTGAATCGTCGGTGACCATCAGTTTTTGAGAGTTGGGCAATATCACCAAAGTAGATGAGGAACCGTTGATGGCAGTGGGAGTACTAGTCATCAATTTGAATTTCCTAGTTTTTGAAATATTTAGTTAAGATAACCATTTCGAAATTTGATAAGTCCTGACAGTTGGAGAAGTCTGCAAGTTTCACTTTTATTTAAAAAAAATCGTTTTCAGTACATACCTATTCCAAATTAATATTTTTTTATTAAAAAGCAACCCTTTTGATCGAAAGTCAAACAGACAAGCCTGGACAAAGTCCGAATGGGGAGCCAAAAAACTGGACATGTTGGGACCCACCCGGTCGGATGGTCACCCTACCAATGAGCAAGTCTTTTTGTTTTAATCATTCGTAATCATTGATTCAATCACCAGTGATTCAGTAATGTTATCTTCAGCGGAGACCATTTCAAAGTGTCATCCCTAAGGCTGCCTGTCCATTGAAGCGGATCGAGGCTGCGGAATGGAGAAACGGAGTAATATTAACCAATAGGATAGCATAAAATCTCAGGTGGACAGGGAGTATTGGTTAGTATTACTCCGTTTATCTGCTCGGTAGCAAATCAGAAATCAGAAATAATTTATTTATCTGCAAACATGGGTAAAAATATACATTGATGTTTTTTTCGTATAAGTAATAACGTTCTCTATGTTTAACCGTGTGAGTGGAGACCGCTACTCGGCAAACGTAGTGTAGGACGCCCTCTGCCAGGTGGGATGACGATCTGCGAAAGACTGCAGGCAGATGCTGGATGCGGCAAACTGAAGACAGGGCGCTATGGCGCTCATTAGGAGAGGGCTATCCAGCAGTGGACTAGTATAGCCTGATGATGATGATGATGATGTTTAACCGTCAGTTGGGTATGCAAATAATTGTCCGTAGTCTCGCGCCACTGTTTAATGGGCAGGCAGCCCAGTATCAAGTTTTGTGGAATAATTGTAATCGTTTGCGCACTTATAGCACTTCAGTGCGGATCTCTTTACAGCTAAAACTGATACTTTGGTGTTTAACCCTTATTAGCGCCGCTAAGACACGCGAGGTAAGCGGTGACATACCTTTATATAGACTTTTGTTAAAATAGTTTTGGTTGAAATATTTAAAATTAATTACGTTTAGTTTTTATCACTTATCTAATCTACATATGTTTGTTTAAAAAATAATGGATGGATTGTGTGTACATTGGGATAAGGGCAAGAAGATGATGATTGTTGAAAAACTAAATAAAATAAATAAATAATGCTGGACATTTCACACAGCATCATCTAGCCCCAAGCTAAGCAGAGCTTGTGTTATGGGTACTATATGACTGATATACTTAATACAATACATATATATATTTTTTTTATTATACATAGCAAATACCCAGAACACCCGGAACAAATCTTTGTAGATCGTACAAACATTTGTCCTAAGGCGGGAATCGAACCCGCAAGCTCCTGCGTCGCAGGCGGACCTTCGCCCGCTGCGCCACATAGGTCGTCAAAAGTATTTAAGGGTTCTCTTTTAAATTTCAAAAAGCAAGTGAAACGTATATCTGTGCTCAATTTTCGCAAAAGATCCTATAACACAAACAAAATCTCGTTACCATCAACGTAACGTAAACCAGAATTAACGTAAACAGTTCGGATCGATGTAAAAGAACAACGAAGCGGAAACAAACTTAAAGTTAGGGGTCGCAAACAGGAGTATGCGAACTGTAAACTTGCCTCGCGTCTCATATTCAAATAGTGCAGGGGAGCTAACGAACGGAGATGGGGTCGCGAACCTTCGGCGTGACTTACCAAAATATTACTGAATATATCATGCGTGTCACAGTGTTCCGTGTCGATGACGGATAAACAAGCGAAGACGGGATAAATTGTTTGTTTTATATAATCATGTTAATATAAATGTGTTCTTGTTTACATTTAAATTTGAGGGAGTACCGAATATTGGTTTTGATGTTATGATGAGGTGGCAAGAACTAATTCTATAGAAATGTGAATTTATCATTTTGGTGATAAGATAGGTGTGTAGTAGGCCGGAGTCCCTAGGGTCTGTTGCAAGCTTAATAATAAATTATAATGATATAATAATGATACCAGCTTGTTACTGTCCCACTGCAAGGCGAAGTCCCATCATACAGAGAAGGCACGAACATTTAACACCACGCTTGTTCAAGACGCACTGACAATTTCAGACTTATATTAATTACAAATCCAGGTTTCCTCACGATGTTTTCCTTGTTGATAATAAATAATATTTATTTCTCTAAATGGTCAAACAAGGAAACCATTTTTAAAACTAGGTGAACTCCCTAGAAGGATAACACTTGTGATCTACAGTGCTACTTAACAAAGACAACGAACTCGTATAAGCTAATTGTAAAAGAGCGCTAATTTCCTCTGGATGGAGTTGATAGACGCGTGAAACATTAAAGTGGATTTCACCCCCGTTTTACAAATATAACCCTCATTAAAAATTCCTTAAACAAACAAATGCTTTCGGCTAGCGTGTACACGAAAAAAACCAATATAGCCCAGAGCGGCGGGAAAGTGGAAAAGAAGTTAAGAGGTGTCTATTTGTCACGTTCCTTCCTGAATAACGCTCTGCTTTCCAATTAAGGGTAAGCGCTCTCTTTGTTTATCTTAAATTGCGAGAAAATCTCACTCAAATTATCGGGTAAAAAAGACAAAGGGGGATCTCTGCGGAACATAACTTTTGCTTCGTTCCGGGATAAAAAGTTGCGTATCTAACGCCGAGGGACGGGGCGCGGGGAATTTTTAATAAGCGAAAAATTTAATGAGGCCCCCCAACCACTTTTTTTTTGCCACGGTTTGCCATGTCAGCTAGCCGGGAAGCGGCCTTTATACTTCGTATTACAAAAGAATTATTAATTACTTGTAAGATCTTTTTCTTTGTTTCCAAATTACGTTGGAGCTTGTGTAATATCCAATTACTTGTTACGGAACATGATAATACTGGCTAGAATTTTTTTTTTACTTAAAGAAATAAATCCTCAAGTGAATTTTCTTTTTCCGTTCTTTAATAATTACCATTTGATTAATAACCTCAAACTTTTTTGTTAAGAATTGGTAGCTTTGGATTAATAGATAACATACTCCTTTAAAACGTATTACATAATAATAAATGAGCTCTAAGTAGAATTACTAGGCATAGCCAACACAATTACCATTCATGGCTGATTTAAATTCAACCTTACCTTATTATACCCCCGAGTGGTGTAGTAAGAGGGCAATTTAACGCACCAGTAGTCAAGCAGCGACATCTGCTAATCGATTGATTGACCCCCACCTAACGCTAGACTCGATAAAAAATACGCCCCTAGTCTTATTTGTCCCTTATCCCTGATCTTCTACGCAGCCTCTGTAATTGCCTTCTTATATTGTGCGTTGGAAGATTTTAAAATGAAGTTTAGGATGACTTGTAATTTTATTTTAAAACGTGTCATTGATTTTGGAATTTTATTAATATGACACTTTTGTTCGGTGTTTTGTTTTGTATTCTTTGAGTATCAGATAGATTAGGCAGTTAGGTAATGTAGGTATGATTTGATTGCTGCAGGTATCTAAATACCCCATCGATTTAATGTAATTCGCTAGACCTTCACTCAATATATCCTAAAACTAAAAACAATTGCACTTTGCCTGAAACTAGGATCCAATTCAAGGCTTCACGCGCGTAAAACTAGAATTACGAAGCGTCAAAATCATGTTTATTTTATAATAAAGCCATATCATAATTAGCCGATGAGTAAGATTTATTATTTCTTCATTTCTCCTTTTAAATCAGGAAAAAATACATGTTCCTTTGCAACTAAGCTTTACTTAACTGCCTGATGGTCCAGTGGTCGCAAGCACTACTGCGGAGCATGAGACTCTGGGTACAATTCCTGGGTCGGGCAAAGTTTTATTGGGTCTTTTCATCAGAAATTTGTGCCCGGTTGATAGCAATAGATAACCTCTAAAGTTAGTGTAGTATTAGGACAACTCTATCAAACCCTTCAGACAATACAGGCGTGATGTTATGCTACTCGTAGCTTACTTTTTCTTTGTCAGACTGCAATTGCAAAACAAACGAACGTAGGCATTCGTAATCTTTGAGCTGTAACAAAGGCCCACAGTTAACCAAATAGTGTCGGTAGAACACAATAGGCTCTCAGGCTCCAGCCTTCACCCCATCTGCACCTTGTTTCGCCCCCAGGAATATTATTTTTGTATAGAGAGAGATCTCGGCCTCACCTTTCGTTATTAACTCGACCCCTTTTGATGCACTGCCCAAGCCCCTTTTGCGAACTAATGATTTCAATTTCGCCCTGTTATTTTGAAAATCTCTCCCTGTATGTTATGGGATGATTGACGATGTAAATTAGCGTTTCAAGGGTAGGTATGTTATTTGAATGGAACAAGCTTTCATGTAAATGGGGATTTGGGATGAGTGTGGTTTTGTAAGGAGTTCCTGTTTGATGCTATAGAGGTGTGTGTAGGTTATGCAGAAAATATTTTATCTTTTTTTTTGTATTTATTATCTCTTATAATTTGTATTTTTGTTGGAAACTCTTACCGTTCTTAAATTATAACATCACGCCTCTATGCCCAAAGAGTTGGGCAGAGGTATACCTGTAGTAACATCCACATGTCATCAGTTATGTTTTAAGTTCCATGTAATGGGTGGCGAGGCCATTGCCATCAACTGAGCACAAATAAATACTCCGGGCAGCTATTGAGAAAATTCCTAATGAAAATAGTTTGCTCGACCTGGGATCCGAACCCAAGACCTCACGATTAGTAGTCTAAGCCAAATAGGCAGCCCATTCCATAGATGTATCCAGAAAATTTGGTAGTACAGTAAAGAGCATCTTAAAAACACTTGTAGTCATAAGTCTTAATGTAATTGTTAAGAGCAGCGCTAACTGCCACCACGGTGTAAGATGAGCATCCATTTAATTTTTATTAATTTAAAGGAGAACCATTGGGTGGGTGCAAAAAATTCATAAGCGAAATTGAGACGGTTGCGCGACAAGGATAGAGATACGTTTTTCTTCCAGTCAAAGTGAGATAGGGCAAGTTTCTTTTCATTTCGGTTCGTCTTTTTGGAGTTGTTCTCTTTCCGTTTTTAATTATTGAACCACTCATTCCTAATTATTGTTATTAGCGTTGGGGAGAGTGGTGAAAATTGAGGGTCTCGTCTCGGAATATTGACCGCTCGGCTCCTTGCTACGTGGCTCCTAGGGGACTGGTTTTAATTGTGCACGCTTTTGACTTTTCCTCTTGTTCTTTTGAGACGCCTCAATAAACTCGGATTTTACGGTGTCTCGCTTGTATTAGTTATTTTATTGGTTGGGGAAGAAGTTTTATATTGCCGAGGAAATATAATGCAATAAACGTACGGATCGTAGATTCTTGTTCCGCATCGTTCGTGTACAACATAAAAATGTATGTGTAGCTCATACAGTTTACGATGCAAAAAGTATGTTACATATACGAACTCCATACGTTTGAGGAGTCAATTCGCTAATGTGGGTAATGCGTATCGGTTGGCTTTGGGTACTTTATATCCAAATTGCTCCTCTAAGCCGAAAATCCCCAGTAAGCCATGTAACCGAGATCAAAGGAGGTCTCTACCATTGCCATTGTGGCTCATTTTTTATTTAGCTGCGAGAGAGAACTCTTATCTTAACGTACCTCCCGCCTACTTTATGACGTTATAAAGCTGATTTTTAATCCGACGTGAACGGGAAATTGCCGAATTTGAATTTGGAACTGAAGTTGAATTTAGAATAATATTTCAACTGTTATCAGTTTTCGTGAGCGTACTCTTTGGTACTTAGATATTTATGAGTTTGTCAGTTAGAATGGTGTTATAACTAGCTACCTACTTATTCAAACTGGATTTTAAAATAACTAGCGCTAAGCCCGCGACTTCGTATGCGTGGTACTTTTCCCTTCTATCTTTGACACTCCCTCCACCCCTTTAAATCGTAGTTTCGAAAATAAAATATAACATATTTTACGTTACTTTCTGATAATGTAGCTTACTTAAGCTAACAATTTTTTTTTAATTGGTTAAGTAGTTTTTTGAGATTATCCATGACAAACAAACATATTATTATGAACAAACAAACAAATCTTTCTTCTATATAACATTAGTTTCGATTATGTAAAAATATAATCCAATATTTGAATTACAGCACCATAATTATATGCCCATAATGAACAGGAACTACTTAGTACCCGCTTAGACTAGACTGTCAACGTAAAAATGCCCTCCAAGTTCGGTAGATGGCGCGGTGTGTTTCACAAAAACATTCAACCAATCTTAATACTAGAAGGACCAATTATAGTTCCTTTTTCAAAATTAACTAATTGACGTCATTCAGAACATTTTTGAGATTCAATTCCACACAAGTTGTTTTAAACAGAATATCAATATCACCCCTTCAAAAAAATCTTTCACTAAAGCGAACACAATATTTTTATGAACAATCAGTGGCTCCCCCTGCCTACAGTACACAGTTTATGAAGAGAGTAGCACGTGCAAGTGCAATATGTTAGCACGCGGCGTCGGGGGTGGGCAGAAAGGCTTTTTATGAATAACTAAATGATTTATGGAGTTTAGAAAATGGCTTTATGTTTGCTTTTCTGAAGGTTTTTGCTGGTATATAGTATACGTACGTAGTTAATATCAAAAGGTGTATTTTTTTATGTTGTTTTAGAAAAATTGCTTTTAAAATCAACTTTAATCTTAAGATTCTGGAACTCAATAACTCCTGATGCTGAATGTGATAGTTGCTGAATAAAACTTTCATCATTGTTCTACTGAACTCAGAATGGTACATCAATTTGTGCGTCGATTTCACCCTGTATAAAGGTACATACAGTATTAACTGAAATAACATATTTATTTGCGTATAACCAAAAGAAGTCAACTCGCAACAAAAGGCGGAAAAAAAACAACGTTCAATTACAGTAAGAACGTAATTATTTACCATTTGACATACAGTCGCCAATAACTGAATAGTCTATGAATACGTACAGCGTAAAATCCCGGAGCCATGCCTCATGTATACTCCTTGCCATTCCATCCATATTACATAAGTAGGTAGTCGGAATGGGTAATTCGTATCTCCGTCCGGGAGACAATAAAACTTTTCTTTTCTGCGTATATTTGCGCAAAAACAATTTCTTGGTCTCTCTCTTAAGTTCTCGCCGAGTTTATGCGGGTTTTATGAAAATAAGCGGGTGGCCGCTCATTTCGGGTCGAGGGGGGTGCGGTGGGGTCGCGGGCCGCGGTGGGGGGTGTTTATGTCGTTTTCATGGCTCGGAGGACCACCGCCGCCGCCGCGGCTTTTGGCTTCAAGCCAGACGCTGGGAATACTAGTCTCTCTTTTGTTTTGCACGGAATGTTATCTCGGTACGTTTCTTTTATTCAGAATATAATTTGGGATCTAAATATGAAATCTTTCGTTGGAATGTAGGGGGAAAATAGTGTTTGATCTCGTTGTTTTTGTTGCTTCTATTTTGTTTATAGAAGATAAATTATTCATCACCCGGTTTTTACCTTACAATATGACTGGTGTGTCAGCCATGGTACAAAAATCTGAATAATTTAATTACGTTTTGTAAATACACGTTGCACAAATATATTAAACACGTCAATAAAGCTTGCGAATCATTCAACAATTCATTGCGAAAAACACCACATCCAGTTTGTGGTACATACAATTATTGAATTAGCACCTATGATCATTCATAACGGTGGGGGTGTAGAATGTCAACCAATGAACTTTACCCGAATTACCATTCGGTATGTGTGTCGATACGTCCGTGATTGTTCAAACGCTTGCCGCCGTGTTTGTGGCCGCTCTGCGGTCGACGTGTTACGATGGCATTTTGACTACACCACTCCTCGATTTCCATCGCTATATAACACGCTAATACTCGATTGTTAAGCGTACATTGCTTACATTATCCAGCGCTGTACATAGCTGAATGGTACATTTACGGCAACGGTTGCTGTTAGGATATTGCATCGTTACGTGACGTCATTGTCGCGAGTTCCAACACTTATTAAGTGATAGGATGGCCTACGCCCACGACCACATTTACACAACACAGTGCTTATCATTTTCTGCTCTGAGCGGTTGGACAGATGCAATAAGTTGCGTTCTGGGTAGAAAAGCTTTTTAAGAAGCAATATTTAAATATGAAAGGCAGTGCGTATGTTTTGAAATCCTACTTTTTTTCCTTTCGTACATTTTTCCTCAAGTAAGTAGTAAAGACTACTAAAGCCATCAAAAAAAGGCCTTAGCGGATGACTCAAATGATTGGGATATAGTTTAATTACATTACCTAATAAGGGCGAAGTTCACTTGAAGAGCTGTCAGTGTAATAATTTTTGTGGAAAATGATAGTTTTTGTGCTCTTGCTTTCGGATTTGAACAATAAAAAGTGATCGTTACGTTTTAGCTACTTTCTTTCCCCTCTCGAAACAAAAACCAAAGAAACACGAACATATCTTCTCCAAATATTCAACATCTTAGTAAATCGTCTTCCTAGTAATCCATGTGTTCGTGTCGGTATTCGAGGTACGATTGCTCGGCTGGCGGGGCTCCACAAATCAACCGAGTGCCGCCGCCGACGGCAACCGAATGGGTTGACGACTTCGCCGCGAATTCTTTATACATTCCAGGGTTGATACTTGCTAGATGGTTTCTGCACGTGCTTTGGTGGGCTGTGTTTTGGTTTAGCTGTTAAATAATGTCACCGAATAAACACACCTACACTAACACATTGAACACTCTTGGGGTATAGATTTTTAGTTGAGGATTTGGGATTGCGGAACGAAGGAAGTTTTTATATATTATACCATGTAGAATTGTTTATTTTTAAGAGATAATCTCTGGAGGTATACGATTACAGGTAGTTTCATGTGGATGAACTCAAGGGCAGAAGCTAGTACAGAGGCCAGCAAATCAAAGAAACCCCAATATGTCAGATTACTGTGATATGTTTTCAACTTTATTGCTGTTCCAAAACTTAACTCACCGTTTTTTACAAATTTACTAATAGTTATTTTTCGCCTACAGGTAAATCGTTCTCCCTGACGATAATGCTGGCAACGTCCCCCCCTCAAGTGGCGACGTACCAGAAGGCCATCAAGGTGACGGTGGACGGTCCTCGGGAGCCGAGGTCCAAGACCAGGCACCACGGCTTCCACCCCTTCCACTTCGGTCCTCGGTTCCCACCTGATCCCTTGATGGGGTCACTACCTTTTAAGTTATCTGGTAATGTTATACATTATACTATAAACTTAGTTTTATTAAACTAGGTGTTTCGTCCTAGGTACTATTAAATAGAGACGTAAATAAATGAATTATAATAATACAAGACTCTTGAAGGAATCTTGTAATACAGAAAAAGCACGAACAATAATCGTCACGCTTGCGCAAAGCGGGTTGGCAATGTCAGACTTATGTTTGTCGCCTACGACATAAAAAAGTGCTGCAATTTGCAAAAAAGTGCAAGAAATTTGGACTTCGTGGCGCCTCCTTATAGCTATCCATTATGACGATACTCAAACTTGAGTTCTGACCTATCCCCTGTCTCCACTCGAGGCACGATGTTTCTATCCGAAAGATATTAAATTGTCAGTCGGTACCGTTGTCACTCCTCGTCTGCGCCTCAAAAGGGGATTTAATTCGGTCCAGAAGTTTTGCGTGACAATTAATTATCAATTTGAGGGGCCTCAGTTTGACACCTGCGAGTACACGAGCTGTATTTTAATATTCTAGAAACATTAACAATTACGAACTTTCTTAACTTTGTTAGTGACGCTTTGGGTGGTTATGTTGAAAGGTTAGCTCCGATAAAATTGTTCTTTTTAGGTTATGAAAATGCGAAGTAGAACTTATAGTTAATTATAACTACTAATGATATATAACAAACAATATTCTGTTATATATGAATACGTAGAGCTATGTTACAGCCATATTATCTATTTAACTCCTTTCATGATACATTTAAATGTAATAAATACCAAAGTGTAATAATTGCTGACGTCACTTTTTCGTTTAATCAAATAGTACCAAATTATTGTACTAACTATTAATGTACGGAACCTATAGCTTTTCTTTATGTAGGTTTAACATTACTAGTGGTCAAAATGTGGTCGCTCTGTGTCCAAAACTCGACCATTGTAACTCTCCTCACTTCATCTCCATATTAACTTTAACTATGCCAAATGTCGTCATCGCGTCGTATGCTTAAAAGAGGGTACAAAGTGTTCTCTTTACGTATTAATATATAATGTTTTGAATTTTAAACAGCAAGATATAATCTAAAAAAGAATACACAAACAAAAATGTCTCAGAATTGAAAATAGCGTATCCAAAAATTGCTTTCTCCCGTAAGAAATATAGCAGGTGAATGAGATTTTCCCAATATTGTGCGACGCGTCGCGACGCCCCGCCAGGCAGGGTGCGTCGCTAGGCGCCCGCTCCCTTCACTTGCACCTAATAAACACCGTTGTAATTGTGTGCCGCATTATTAAAAAGAGCCTACGTAGAAATTTAATATATTTTTGAAGATTTATTCCTTCAGATGATTTTTGTTCAGGTTTGTTCTGATTGAGCCCAATATTATGTTATGGTACTGCCATGACACGCTGTGCTAAAACCCTGTCCTTTTTTGAAAATATTTAATTGCAGTAACGGGTGCTTTTTCAAACTACATATTGTGTATAAAAAAAAATATGATTTACATTCGTATACGTAAGTTTGCTATGTTATGCTTTCTAGATAGAAAGCATAATAGAGCAAACTTACGTTTACAGCTTACTTAAGATTACCACAACATAAAAGAAAAACAAGTAAAGTGCGAGTCGGACTCGGTCACTGATGATGAATTATTTTTAAGTTAAATTTTCTCTTTGTGACTGCTGAAGAAAGTTTTTTTGTAAAGTGTTTTGACTGATTACCGAAGTACCTACTTGATAGTCACGCGGACGGGCAGTCGGTCAGACAGACGAAGTCACAGAAATGGGTTTCTTCTTTACCATTTTGGTACGGAACCCTAAAAAGATTGACGTTTTACTCACGTTTTTAAGGCCCGAATACCATATAGAACCTCATTCAAGGCTCAAGCATTATTTAAAAGTGGTTTTGACCAATCAAATTGTTTTAAACCCGTTCTAAGTAACACTTGAGTTTTGAGTGATGTTCTGTAATCTCAAAAGTCTCAAGCAGCTTATATCACCTTATACGCTGTCGTAGTACGCGCTTGTCGTTCTCTCGTAGTACGCAAGTGTCGTCGCAAACCTCGTTACGTCGGGTGTCAAAGGGCTGTAACTCAATTACACAGCACGTAGGTACCGTTGGCAACACCCACAGCGTGCCAAGACACCGGAATTAATGCATGATAATTTACTTAGGATTTTATATCGGATCTGTAATAAGGTGGAAATACTTGATTCTAAATTTGAAAATTTGAAAGTTCTTTGTTGATACAAATCTCAGACATTCTGATTTTGAAACATGTTAGGAATTTGCAAGAAAAATGAGTTTGTTATGTTTGATTATCCAGTTTTTTAAGAACTGTGAGCATTGGAAACTTTTTGAATATTTTAAAACTTTGTGGTTTATTATTGAGATCCAGACTGTTTCATACTTAGAAGAGATTAGACAGCCGTTGGCGGGCGTGCTTTTGGTATGTAATATGAAAGTAGTTTTATAAAGGAATAAATCCTTAAATTAGTATGTATATAAATACACCTTTTAGTGCAAACCTATAGAACCAATTAGGTTACAAGTATAGGTACTCAGGTAGGTATGAGATATTTCACCATGACTAGTCTCATAAAATTCACTAGTGAATGTGTATGTGTATTCGGACAGATCCAAAGCCTAATCCGTTATCCGTGAAATTGGTATAGATAGGTCTTTCCAGTATTCCCAATACCCACGCACATTTCAAGCTTACTTCAATATCAGCTCTTCCCATCTCGACGTCTCTTTGTTTCTCTTTAGAAACAATTTAGCAAGCACTTCAATATGTAAATTCCACGCTTCGCGGCTGTTCTGAAGGCAAGTCTCCGCTGCCCTCTTACCGGCACCAATAACCCTTGTGAAATCATGATAAATTATCTACACTCACGTTCCCGCGTTCCTCTTTTAGACGCGAATTTGTTACAGGAATATTAAAGTATGGATGTGACAACTCGGCTGATGTTAGGCAGTAACAATACTGGATGTTGAATTACGTCGCGTGGCGAACAGTCACAGTAAAAATAAGCTCCATCATCTTAATACTCGTACCTTAACGCCAAATGACCGACAAAAAATACTTTTCTATTGTGTCTCTTTGTTTGGCAGATAAGGTATTAAGGTCTATTTTTGTTTCACTGCTACAGTATTACCATAATGTCAATGTCACAAAATGACACTCAGTTGGTAATCAAAATGCGACACTGACGAATCAATAAAGCAGATTTGATTTATATTTCTTAAAATGAGCAAAGATTAATGCTATTTCGACTTTAGCTAAGTGATTAAATATACAGTAGTCTGCTTAGGACTGTAGCTTCAAAAGGTGTGTTGTGGTGGAGGAATCGCATCTCAGACTCATCAGACTGACTAAGATAAGAACGACACGAGTGTACAATCGTATATTAATCTAAAAAATATAAAACTCAAAGGCCAAAAGCCAAAGTCCACGAGTTGACACTCCTAATTGGTCCAGACATCCAGTCACGATCTATATTCGTACATCTGTGTATCTCACGTCGCCGCGTGAGCGCCACTTAAAGTCGCAGCCTTCGCATTATTAATGAGGGAGTCTTAGAGAAAATTAAATATAGCATTAGGCCCGGAAGCCCGGGATTGTGGAGCCAGGGGGGAAGAAACGGGGGCCACATAACCCTTCAGTGCTCGCGACAATGCGGGTGCATAATTACGCATTTGTAAATTTTAAATGTCCCACCCACCTCATACAGCCTTTTGTATGACGTGATTCGCGCTTTCACTGTACATTTTAAACGGTTTCAAATGGATTCGTATGATGACGACACCCGCGCGATTAACTCCAAATGTGACGTCATTTTTACTGACGTGACCTGTTACTCAACATTTATGGTAGCGTGATTGTTATAATTTCATGAGCAGTATTTAAAGGATAATCTAGGGAAATGAATTTAATAATTTATAGAGCTACTCGCTATTTTGTTGGAAGGTGTAAAAGTCATTCAAAACTAACACACATAAAACAAGGGCCAAACGAACAGAAGAATAGTTAATTAATCGTATCCATCAGATCCTAACCTTTACCCGTTAACTCCCTTGTCACAGCTACTTTTCTACACCGAAAGGTTAATTAAGCAAAACAAAAAGGGGTTAAACAAAATCAATAGACGCAAATTCATTAAACGCTAAGCAGATTGAAATCCAACATGGCAGCCAAGATGGCGGGCGGCGGGTTAAGGCGCGTTGACAAAGCGTCGTCGTTAGTTCACGAGCCCTCTTATTAACCTTATGATGTACGGAGGGCATCCGTCTTGCTAACTCCGGGCTGTGACGTCAGCCCTTAGCACTAACTAGAAGCTTATGGTGTCATAAGTTACGATGTGTAGCCACCTTGTTCAAGACAGAGTTATGGATAGCACCGGAACCGGCTGGTATCCAAGTTACGGACACATTTTTCTGTTTAGCCATTTGATTGAGTAATTAACAAAGTGGGCACAAGTGCAATAACCCAACACAATTCTGATATAATTATTAGATAGCTTTCTTTTTTTTAATTGTGCAATATTTTGAATAGATCATTTGTTATGGTGTGTGAGAGCAAGCCGGTTCCATCAACCGCACAAATCTAGAGTCTGGGCTGCTACGGTCAAATTCCTTATCGTGAACTCTGTCCTGACTGGGGATCCAGGATCTCAAGCTCAAAAACTAAAGAACCAGTCTATGTTAAAGCATAGACTCTTTGGTCTGGATTTCAAATTATAAACCACTCTATTGATCTGTATACACCAGGATAAGGCATTTACTATTGTTTAAACTCTTAACAAGACGTAGTTATGTTTTCCTCTTTGCAACAATCAAAATAGTGAAACTCGAGGCAGACACGTGACAAGAGAAACATACGCGAAAATTAATTTAAGTTGTTAGTTTCAGCGCGAAATAATTAAATTTCAACACTACTGCATCACACAGTAATCTCACAAAGTTATCAATATAAGAGGCTCGTAAAGATAAATAGACCAGATAATCTGCTTTATACCATAAGCTTAAAAGGCAATATTGTCCTCAATGAAATAGAAGTTGTTACACAACAAAAGAAAAAGGGAAGTCGCTCAACTAAGTGTTCTATAAATGATGTTCGAAGAAATGTAAAATAATTACTGGAAAGTGCTTCCAACCCTTTCTCTAATCACTGAGGGTCTTCTCAAAGAGTCGTTAAAAAATTCCACCCTAATCCCGGCGCATTGGAATCACACTAAAAACGTAAATACTTTTATCCGTGTAATCCCGGTCGTCTTCGCGGATTAGCGCTGTAGTATCGGAGGCAGGAAAAATGCAAGACGCAATCTAGCAAATGGCATTAAAATGTTTGGGTTCAACCCTCTCGTGGCGCGGTGCGATTTTTCAAAGTCGAAGAAAAAACCCCTTCGTCCGGGGCAATGTAGCGGACTGGCACGTCTTCGGATGCGGCCAATCCACTAGTACCGCGCGCTAACACTCTTGATACTTTATCATGTGTAAGTAAGAATTTGATTTTGTAATCGTTTTTTGAGCTCATGGCTAAATAATAACAGCCGCAAGGGTTAATCGAAGGTTAAGCTACGCTTGCCGAGGACAATTTGTGGATGAGTGAACGTTCGTAACATATCGAGACGTGTCCAAGCCTCGGAAATCACGCTAAGCCGTTGGTCCCGGCCGTCATTTGTAGATCTTTGACAGTCATCAAGGGTGGCTTGTTGCCTAGTAACTGAGTTGCGGAGGTCGAATAGGCAGTCGCTCCATGTAAAATACTGGTATTCAGCTGCATCCGGTTAGACTGGAAGCCGACCCCAACATGTTGGGAATAGGCTAGGCAGATGATGGTGATATTTTTAGAGGTTATCTTGAATTTCCCAGCAGCTAGTAGTTAGACGACTCTACCATGTTACATGGGACTTAAACATAACTGGCGAATGTGGGTCACGCCTCTGTATAACTCTTCGGGAAATACAAGCGTGACTTTTGAATTAATTGTGAACTTTTTACAATAAAACTTTATTTGTAAAAATACTTTTAATCCTTTTTTGCCTCTAAAAGGTTTCTTGTGGCCACTTATACTATTAAAATAGTGTAGACAGCCAAACAATGTCCCGACAACGCAAGATGAAACTCTTTTGACTACAGCCTAAAAGCATACTTCATAATGATTGTCTTCAGGGGTCAATACTAGTACGTCGTGGTATACAGCGATTACGCATCGGGCACACAACAAAGAATTCCAACATTTTTTAACGAATGCAAATCGTCTAGTGCTGCCCTTTCATTTGAATCTTTCAAGAGAGAATACATAATGAAACAATGCCTTGCCATTTTTCATGTCGTGATCCAAAATCTTTATATTTTCGACAAGTACTTTATTGACGAGGACACCATTCGAAGCATGTTTTCTATTCAGGTAGATTTTTAGGAATTAGAAAAGCTTTTTTGTAAAAATAATAATGGACCGAAATTACACAAAAACTATTATTATGAAATAATTAAATAATAATTCCTGTACTTAGTAGATAATGATGATCTTTTGATTTAGAACTTTTTTAGTAAAACAATAGCCTATCTATTCCGTAAGTTTTATTCTCGAATCCATGAAGAATAATCCGGGTTCACGAGCCAGCGAGTAATCTTGAGCGTCAGTGTTATTTTTTGCGCTCGGAGCGATGCGGATATTGTCTGAGCTATGGATGCTCTTAGCTGGAAGAAAGCTCTGAATGCCGGGCACCGAGCTGTTCGCATTACGGGCACTTACTGCATTTATTAAATACTCTTTAAATTGCTCATTGATGGACAGTGTGCTTAAGGGTTTTATTACTGGACTAAATGGTCACTTACAGATGAAATAAATATTAAGATTATCGCCTTGGGAAAAATGTGTGTATGATCTACAAATATTTGTTCCGGGTGTTCTGGGTATTTGCTATGTATTATAAAAATATTTTTATTTTATTTTATTTTATTTGGAACAACTAACAATTACATAATAAAAATATACAAACAGTGAGACTTATAAATAATAATTATATAATCCACTGCGTTATTCACAGGATACTTTTTACCAAGGACGAATTCGTCCATGGTTTTACTGACGTTATACATTTTTACGCTAGAAAATAAAGTTTAAGAAAAGGAAAAGAAATATTTATGTAAAGTTGAAAATGCTTAGTGAAATGTACGTTTTACAAATGATGTAACAATAACAAAAATATTAAAGAAGTTGTTTACAGAATTACAGTAGCTATTATGTAAAAAATATTAATTTAAATAAACAGAAAATTAGAATGGTTGATTAAGTACTTCAAGGATAGCTCTTTTACATTTACCATGTGACAAACAGAATAAATCTATATTACTAAAATGCTTATTATAATTATTAGTAAGGCGTCGTAGAGGAGCTCGCATGCCAGCATTTGTACGACTCGAGGACACAGCAAAGAGTGACTGCTTACGCACTGCCCTCGTTTGGGCGCTTCTAGGGACTGCGTAACATATTCTATTGCAGATGTCCGAACAGTCATATGTACTATTACAAAAGTCATACAAGAGCATAGTCTCAAGGAAAATTCGTCGACTATATAATGACAACAGGTTATACTTTTTGAGTAAATCGGGATAGGAAAGATGGGTACGAGAGCATTTATAATGCAAGGCTTTCAAAAACTTTTTTTGAACCCTCTCCATACAGTCCGAATATTTATTGTATAGAGGATTCCACACCGCAACTGCGTATTCCAACTGTGACCTTATTAATGACCTATACAAATGTAAGTATGTTTGTGGACGCACAAAGTCAGTCGAAGATCTGAGAACAAAACCAAACATACGCCAGGCGTTATTGACGATCGTATTAATGTGTGTGTTGAGATGTAGCTTATCATCAATAACCACACCAAGATCACGGATCAAACTTACTCTGTTTAATGTTATATAATTTAGAGAGTAAAGATATTTCAGGTTTGTTTTATTTTTAGTCAAACTTATACAGCAGCATTTGGAGATGCTTAATTGAAGTTTATTATTAAGACAATATTGGCTAAATCGATTTAAGTCATCTTGAAGTTTGTAGCAGTCATTGATGTCTCTAATTGATCTATAAATTTTCAAGTCGTCGGCATACATAAGAAATTTTGAGTTACGAAAACAGCCATCAATATCATTTACAAAGAGTATAAAGAGAAGAGGTCCTAAAATTGATATGTATCTATGTAATGTATTTTATTAAGCATATCAATCACCTAGTACCCATAACACAAGCTCTGCTTAGCTTGGGGCTAGATGATGCTGTGCGGCAGCAATATTTATTTATTTAATGATAGAAGCAATAAAAATCATGTTTCAATCAGTTATAAATTTTACGACGAAATATTCAGTAGACAATCGTCTGTTTAACCCGTCGCCGGCGATTCGATATCTCAAATCATTATCGTAAAAGCTGTGAGGCGCTCGGAGGCAAGATTAAGCCTGGCTTAATCCTAAAAAGCACCTCTTGTCTAATTGCAACGAACTCATAAAGCACTACACCTATAAAGGCTAAGCGGTCGGATTCAAAATAATGTGTTTTACATTTTCGTACCGTCGGTATCTGCGACATAAAACGGCCTGTAATTTATTCTATTGCTGAAAGGGTTGGGTTGGCTCGGGGTGGGAATTACCCAAGGTGGGTGCTAAAGGGTTAAGCCGAATATACGGGGTCGCGGCGCCGGCAAACTTTGTTAATTTATGCGCTTAAAAATGTCAACTGAAAATTATGACGCCAAAACACATTTCCTATTTGTATGATTGTGATTGTTGGGATAATGGCGTATTTGTTTTATTTATATGTTATTGTTTTTAACAAAGGCGCAATCCCCTGTGTTCGATCGTACCTTACTGTACAGCAACTTGGGAAAGTTTACGGTTAATTGCACAGGTTCCTAAATGCTCACTAGTCAGTATTGACCGAATATTAATTTATTTGGGTGTCAAATCCTTTGTTAAAGAAACACTTTCAATTTTAGAAACACCAGTTTTTAATGAAAAAAGACACGCAATCTTCATCTTCAAACAGATGAAGACCCAATTCTCAGCATACGTTTTCAAATAGCACTTCAACAAACTTTAAGCTCAGATTCCACAATATGAACAATCAAACACTGCTACAATTGAGGAGTGTCTATAGAGATAAGGCGCGAAGTGTACAAGCCGCGAGGGGGGAGCTCCACTCATTATTTAAATATTCTGATGAGTGCGTTAAGTAGCGCGTTAGCGTTAGTGGAGCGTTTCACGCGATAACTCTGAACGCTATTGTTTTGATGATTGAATTTTGAGCAGTTGTAGGGTGGAAACTAGGTGGCGAGGCTTTGTCTGGTGATCAGATTTCTACATGGTTTGCTTTGAATTTGTTCAGAGGCATGTAAAACTGTTTTTTTGGCAGACTTTGAATAGAATACGGTATAAAAGATGGTACAAAGATAGAATACAGAGCATACATGTAATTGATAATAAATGTACAGTGTATTTCTGTGTAGTAAATTCGAGTAACCGGAAGGAAAGGATAGGTTGGTTTAGTTAATGACGGCCCTTGTTCATAAAAGCCTTTCTGGAAAATGTATAAAATCTTATTGACTGCACCATAACTTTCAATTAATTCAATAAAGTGAAACTCTCTTAATTTGTACAGGTATAGCGCATCAGCTGGCAGGTTTACCAGGCGGCGAATGGGGTGCGCTGGCGCGGCATTACCCCCCTCCCTTGCTGCCCACGCCTGCGCACTTTACGCCGCATATCTTACCGCCGCACGCGCAACCTCAGCATATACCTCCACCGCCGCATGAGACTGGTAAATGTTCCTCTTATAAATTATCTAACAACATAGGTTTACAAAGTATTTCTGTTCGCAACACCAAAGAGCTATTTTTTTACAGATCTAAACTCGGACAACCCTATAACGATGCACGCGCACAGCACGACGAGTCCGGCAAACTCACGTCCTAGTTCACCGCAAGATGACGACATCTCCGTCACGGCGTCCAGCTCCCCACCACCTGATGAACGTCCAGGGGCCTTCACATCAGTTACAAGGTCAAGGAAACCGATGCAGCCACTGCCAGCACCTTCGACACTCTTCCATAGTGCACTAGCAGCACAATTATTCCTCAATTCCCCCCTACTCCCTACGCCACCTGCGTGGTTATACTCCCAACTTTACGGAGGCTACGACTGGTGGCTCAGACCGCCGCCCCTTCAAGAAGACTCCAACAATTCAAGTCCAGAAAGAGAAGAGGAAAGTTCGACAGCATCAGGGACTGGGAAGAAACGTCCTGCGTCCCCTGAATGGTCAGAGCAAGGGATGAGGACTCGCAGCAAGTCGCTGATCACGTCAGAAAGACGGCCGGTTGATGTGTGGCGTCCGTATTAGTGTCGTGTTAGTGACAATATTACAGGAAATCACTGTCCACTGATGTGACATGTATGATTATGGATTAAGAGAACAAGTTTTATTGGTACAGCGGTTCGAAGAAGATATTGGCCTCCTCAGTCGCAATGAGAACCCGAAGTCTGTTAAGAGTTACTCAGGATCATTGGACAAGAAAAAATGTCTGTGTTTCCTGCAACGTGATCCCTGGCATCTGTGTAGGACACTTACCAGCAAGTCTATTCTGTAAAAATCTCCGAGCAAAAAGTAAGGTAAAGCGAGTGTGAAGTGAGATCAGTCCCTTACATCAGTATGGAATGGGGTTTTCACGGGGAGATTTCTTACAGAATAGTATTGCTGGTATTTAAAATTCGAGTGTTGTTGAGTGGGGTTCACATGAGTGAAGGATAATAGAAGGTTATGATAATACATGTAGTGGGCAGTTTTAACTTTTTACAATCACACTCGACGTTCCCGTCCCGAGACATTTGACACTTCGGAAACTTGTGCTCGTCTTAAGGATAGGAAATAGTGGTCATTGTCGATCGATAGGTGTTTTTACGTTAGATAACTGAATGTGAATTTCAAATCGTAACGTTTAATGAATTGTTGACTGTATTATAAGATAATGCAAAATCTGTAAATAAAGTTATGGAAATTTTTATTTTTCGTTGTTTTATTAGGGTAATCAATACTAATTTAAACTGCCTCGTTGGTAATGTGATCGGAAGCGCTACTGCTGAGCATGAGGCCTTGGCTTCGATTTGTGGGTGGGGCAAAGTTATTGGGTTTTTCCATCTGGGATTTCTTAGTACATAGCTGCTTTCTTAGTACCCGGAGTCTAGATTTGTGATCAGTTGGGGGCAAATATCTCGTTCCCTATTACATGGGTGGGTGTATCATAACTACAGCTCTGCTTTAACATTCGGGGAATGTAAATAGGCGTGATGTTATGTACTAATTGAAACTTACAATTGCAAAGCTTGCCGTAATTCATTTAAAGTCTGAATCTGTCACCACGTTTTAAGACTCCCTTACGTACAGAGGCCAGCACATCAAGCTACCCCAATCTGTGAATTTTCTTTGATAGTTTTTTACCTTTACTACAAAAGAATAAAGTTCATGTGCAATTTAAATGAGAAAGTGACTTCGGTCAAAAAAGTGCCCTTACCACCGCCAATCATAATAGACGGAATCAAGAACTATCAAACGTTCTACGATTCGTTAATTGAAAGCCAACCAGCGGAATCATTTACAGCAAAAATGATGAATGGGGATTGTGTGAAGGTTAACGCCAAATCAGAAGACTCATATAGAGTAATTGCCAGGTTCTTGTCTGAAAAAGACTACCACTGGCATTCATACGAAAACAAGCAGGCCAGACCAATTAGAGTTGTGGTAAAGAAACTACACTCTTCTTGCCAACCAGATCGAATTAAGGAAGATTTAACAACCCAAGGCCTAAAAATAGAAAAGGTAGATAGTAAATTGAGCTGGAAGACCAAAGAACCACTCAACATGTTCGTTTTATCATTTTATAACGATGAAGATGTCAACAAAATCTACGGCATTAAGTACATATTAGGGTGTAAAATTGAAATACATCCACTCAAAAATCCAGCACTCATTCCCCAATGCAAGAGATGCCAAGCTTATGGGCATACACATAAATATTGTCAAAAAGAGCCAAGGTGTGTGAAATGCACTGGCAAGCATCTTACAGCCAATTGTACCAAATCTCCGCAAGAGAAACCAAAATGTATCCACTGCGGCCTACCTCACCCTGCCAATTATAGAGGGTGTGAAGTAGCCAAACAGATGCAAACTATGAAAAATAAAGTTTTAAAAAAGAAACCTACGGTGCCTAATACCCAACAGTTTCCTCCTATAACACACCCTGGTAAACAGGCGCAGAAAGCAAGTGTCCAGTCAACTGCAAAACAACCAGCCATGCAAGTAACCAACATTGGTACTTACGCACAAGCTGCAAAACAAGGATCTCAACCTCTGAACTTAGAGGATAAGATTAACCAGATCTTGAAGTGCATTACCTCATTTGATAAGAGATTAGAGAAGCTAGAATCCAGCACTAAAACAGCTGTCTTGAATAATCAAAAATGAATAACACACTCAAAATAATGGCGTGGAACTCCAATGGACTCCTCAAACATCAGCATGAGTTGCAGGCGGTCCTAGATACAGAAAATATAGACGTGTGTTTAATCTCCGAAACGCATTTCACAAAGCAATCTTTTATCAAATTTAGAGGATACATGATATATAATTCCCTCCACCCTAGCAACTCTGCCAGGGGGGGTAGTGCGGTTATAATTAAAGAAAACATTAGTCACTACGTGCAGTGTAAATATGAAGAAGAAGACATTCAAGCAGTGGCAGTATCTGTTAAAACTAAGTTTTGTCAAGTGTCCATTGCAGCCATATACTCGCCTCCTAGGCACATGATAAGAAAAGAGCGATACTTACATCTTTTTGAATTATTAGGCCAGCGATTTATCCTAGGCGGCGATTTTAATGCTAAGCATACGCATTGGGGTTCAAGACTTACTACAACTAAAGGAAGACAGCTCTTAAGTGCAGTTAAAGAAACACATTGTGAAGTAATGAGTACAGGCAAACCTACATACTGGCCCACTGACCACCAGAAAATACCGGATCTTATAGATTTTTTCATCTGCAAAAATATATCCACCAATTACATCAGTTTGGAGGAAAGTTTTACTATGAACTCTGACCATTCTCCGATTATACTAATGCTAAGTCAAAAAATCCTATTAAAAGAAAGCCACTTAACCTTGGTTAATAAGTCCACAGATTGGGACAGTTTTGCTCTTGATCTAGATAATATTATCGACCTTAAAACTCCGATAAAATCGCAAGATCAGCTTGACTCAGAAGTAAACAAATTTATTATTAATATTCAACAATGTGCGTGGAGCAATACACCTCAGCTAAAACGCAAATATAAGGGATTTATCCATCCTAAAGAAATTGTGGATTTACTATCAGAGAAAAGAAAACAAAGGAAGTTGTGGCAGCAAACAAGGTTCCCGCGTCATAAAACAACACTAAATAACCTAACTAAACGACTAAAGAGAAAAATTCTACAATTTGAGGATGAATCTCTGAATACCAACCTTCTTCAGCTTACCAATGACAAATCAACGGATTACTCACTTTGGAAAGCAACGAGAAATCTAAAAAGGCAGATTATACAAATACCGCCCATCAGAGATAGCAACGGAAAATGGGCAATAAGCAATGACCAAAAGGCGTTCCGATTTGCTCAACATTTAGAAGAAACCTTTCAACCCAACGAAAGCTCTGTAGAAATACATGAGAGTGTAAATTTATCACAAAACCAAAGAATCAAGCTTGTGACTCCTAAGGAAGTAATGAGAGAAATTCAAAACAACATTAGCTCAAAAAAGTCTCCCGGTTACGACCTCATCACAGGGGAAATTCTAAAACGCCTCCCACGCAAAGCCATAGTAAAGCTGACCAAACTAATAAATGCTTCATTTATCTTAAAATATGTACCTGAGCCATGGAAGGTTGCTGAAGTCATTATGATTGCGAAGCCTGGGAAACCTCCCCACGAAGCATCATCATACAGACCCATTTCTCTGTTACCCGTACTATCAAAGTTATTTGAAAAACTGTTATTAAAACGGATAAAACCAGTAATGGAAGATATAAACCTAGTTCCAGATCACCAGTTTGGCTTCAGAGAAAAACACTCAACGTTAGACCAGGTACATAGAATAACTAATGTTATTGAAAAAACGCTAGAAAATAAAGAAGTCTGTGCTACCGTGTTCTTAGACGTCGCGCAAGCTTTTGACAAAGTTTGGCATGAGGGTCTCATATTTAAGCTCAGACGCATGCTACCAGAATTTGTAGATATCCTAGAGTCGTATTTAACTAAAAGAATGTTTAGAATACGCCAAGAGGACGCATATTCCGAGCTAAAAACCATAAAAGCTGGGGTGCCTCAAGGAAGTGTGCTTGGCCCAATTTTGTACTTGTTATACACTTGTGACATCCCAGAGCTGGAAAACAGCACCATAGCGACCTTTGCAGATGATACTGCTATTATGGCCACCGGATCAAGCCACAGAGAAGCAGTAGAGAAAGTTCAACTAGCTGTGAACAAAGTTTACGACTGGACACAAAAGTGGAAGATCAATCTGAATGAGTCAAAATCAGTTCACATTAACTTCACAAACAAACACAGTGACTACCACCCACTCTACATAAATGGTATGCAAATACCTTATGCTAATACAGCCAAATACCTTGGCATAACTCTCGACGCCAAGCTGCGTTGGAAAGCCCATATCAAAAAGAAAAAACAGGAACTCGATATTCGTTATAAACGTTTGTATTGGTTACTGGGAAGGAAATCCTGTTTATCAATACATAATAAGTTGATAATATACAAGCATATTCTGATGCCAATTTGGACGTATGGTATCCAACTTTGGGGCTGTACTAAGCCAACCAACGTCAAAATAATTCAACAGTTCCAAAATAAAGTACTCAGGGCTGCTGTAAATGCACCCTGGTACATAAGAAACGATGACCTCCACCGTGACCTCGACATGGAATTCGTCACCACCATCACACAAAAATTTGCTGAAGCCCACGAACACAGACTCCATCGACACGTGAATGTTGAGGCAATCCAGCTGTTAGACAACACAGTCATAGTGCGTAGACTAAAGAGAACTAAACCATTTGAATTAGTGTAGTGTAAGTGAATCAATAATAGTAACAATGTTGTGCTATTTATATAACACATGAACAAAGTGTTTTATCAATTTTACCAGACTCTAAGGAAGTGTTACGAACGTGTGTAAAAGTGCATACCTAATTATGGACACTATTCTTAGCATTAACATAATTTATAACGTAGCATAATAAGTTAGATTTAAATTGTTTATTAGTCTTCTTAGGCTAGATTGCAATTAACTAGTAAGAACTTGGTTCTTACTAATAAGGAAAAAAAAAAAAAAAATGTGCAATTGGGAAAATTTGACAGTTAGTGTTAGCTTGACATGCTGACGTCTGTACAATGCTTACACCTAACTACACAGCTGAACACATGCCTGACTAAACTGTTATTTATAATTCATTAAACCTTACCCACAAAAATAAATATTTTAAAAAGCTGCACGGGTAAAAAGTTTTGGATTGTGTCCATTATAGTCGTAACCACAGCGCGAGCTATTTGGCACAGGTCATTGCGTTCAGGCATTATCAATGTATGGAAATGAAATGTTTTATCGCCGTTTATTTTACCTACAGAGCTTTTCATTAATTCCTGTACATCAAATATTTGTTTTTATGACAATATCAGCTTTGTAAATCACACTACTTACGTCATAATTTGTTTTGAAAGAGTGGCTAGAAAGTTGGGACTTAGTGGCTTACTGTACTAGTCTAGATAATTCAAACGTGGTTAAAACTAGTGTTCCTAAAATCCCTGAATAATCTTAGTGGCTTTCATTGTGTTAGTGAAGTTCTTACCACTTGATAAGGAGCATTTATAGTATAATAATATAATAATTCCAGCTTATTATCCCATTACAGGGTAATGGCCTCTTCTCATATAGAGAAGGCATGGGCATTAATCACCACGATTGCTCATGGCGGGTTGGCGATTTCAGACCTAAAGTTCAGATTTCTTCACGATGTTTTCCTCTACCGATATCACTGTTAGCATGTCGGACTGAACATCAGAAAGACCACAGAAGCAACATGCACGCTATAAAAATGCCATGGCCATTTTTATTTTGCAGAACGACAAAATAATAATAAAAACGTATCGGTTTTAAATAGTGTATATTGAGACAATGACTGAGAAATACATTTTGAAAATTGATTTGTGTTTATAAATATCACTGTTGGGGTGTTCTTTACATAATTTAAATTTCTTCGGTACATAATTTAAAATCAAATAAAAACTGATTCATGCTAGCAAGCTCTTCTCGTCGTGTGACGTTTTATTTTGGACAGGCACAAGTAACGGGTCCTGTATATCTTTGGTCCACATAATCCAGAAGTCTATACACTCCACTCTCTATTTCTGTGGCGGTGGGAAGTATTTCCTCTTTGGGTAGAGAGAATCTGTGGGTCTTGCTTCGGAGTTCAACCATGTAGGAATATGGGATCTTGGCGGCTCCGTAGCTCCAGTCTATGCTGGTACCAGCGGCGTAGTACATGAGGTCGTTTGTACTCCCCACTTTGTAGGTGTGACCGCTTGTGGCGTGGATAGCCTGGAGAAAAGAGGATTTTATGTATTCATCGTAGAATGGTAAAGTTTAGCAGAGAGAGGGGCTCGTGCCTTAGTAATAACAGCCGCACCTGTACAAGGTTAAGCAACGCTTTCTTAGGTCGGTTCGTGGATGGCTGACCATCTGTTACTTATCGTGCTTCTAAATTTCTTTAAGCCGTTTTACCCGGCTGTCATTTAAAAATCTTTGGCAGTCGTCATGGGTACTCAGAAGCGCGAACACATCTGACAATCAATCTTGTTACGTAGTATTATGTTACTGGGTTGTGGAGGTCAGATAGACAGTCTTGATTCGAACCATGATACTTATTGATCCTTAATAGGCGACAGTAGCAGTAATATAAAATTGACCCAATCTAAAGAAATCTGACACATCGTAATGATCATCAAAACATGGCTTATAAAGTGGCAATAACGATCGTCAAAAGTCGATCAAATCTTTACTATGTTAGCTTTAAGAATTGTACCCCTGGCCCTAGTTGTAGATGCAGGTTTGTATGTACTAAAACATTATTTTTTTGGTTTTAAGTGATTCTTTAAACACCTGGACGGATGGAGGCGTAACTATGGCAGAAGGGAAAAGAAGCCTATATCCAGAAGTAAGTAATTCCAGGCTTCAAAATGTTGACGATGATGATAATTATGCAAATGAGGAATATCCAAAAGATCTGTCAACTGCTAGAGCGTACTTCTCTGTTTACCTGCAACGGTTTCCTTACCTTAGCCATGGCAGTTCCACCTTCCAGTAGGTTTACGTAGTCGGGGCAGGATTCACTGGTGTAGCCCCATGGGAAGATGATGACCTCGCCGTAACTGTGGAACGATAGGAACACCTTGAACGTCGTTTGCGCCTCTGTTATTGCACGCTGAAAACATAAAATAATTGTTAAAAAATATAGTATTAACCTCAATTCAAAAACCACCTTATTTTAATCTGAGAAAGTCTACCTCTTTTAACACCTTAAATGCCAAACAACAAGACACAATAGAAAATGTATTGTTTGTCGGTGTGTCATTTGGCGTTCAACGCGTTAAGAGTCACCACTACGACCGGGACGCAGAGATTCTCCTTATCCACTTAATCACAAACAACAGAAGAAATTAAACACGCGTTTACACCCTAACTGCCAGACAACGAGACAATACAAAATATACAGTTTGTACATATAAATGTTTGTTGGTCACCTGGCGTTCAAGGTGTTAAAAAAATGAAGCATAACTAACCTGCATGGTTACATAAACACGCTGGTTTTTATTTTCTATTCAGTATAGGTTTCTACGTTACACATAGAAAAAGATATGTTCTTACGCAGACTGTGATTTCGTGCAGCAAAACATAATGGATCCAAGTGGAGCAGTTTCATTTTATCTTTTGTTTGTTGTCAAACCCTCAATCATAAGAGGGCTTGATTAGCGGCACAATGCACCGCAAAAAGAGTTAAACCACCGTATGAACTTTGTACCCTACCCTGACTGCAGCGGTTTCTGGCTCCGAAAAGGGTTTCGGTCCTCTGTAGAAGACACTTCCAGGATCATCTGATGAGCCTTCTTCTCCTTTCTCGCCAAAACCGTAACTAGAATAAATTTGTTTAGGTCAAAATTCATTGGTAGTTTGCGTAGAAAACTGGATAAGGTAAGTTTTACAAGCTTCAATCATTTTTGGAAAGTATTAAATCAAATCAATTCAAACCACGATATTGTCTGATCGATGAAAAAAACAATTGATTCATACGAATATCATGAATGAAAGATTCTTCTCGAAACCAAAAATAACATATTGTTGTTATAATAATGAATTTATACAAAAAATGTGAGCAACATATCTTGTAACAGGCGCACGCTATAAAGGATGAATACTTTAATTGGTGTACCTAAAATTTCTATTAAGATCTACGCCAATGAAATCTCCGTAGTGGGCTCGATTTTTTCGCCACATCCTGTCTTGCGTGTGAGTGTATTCGTAACCATCTGGATTCAATATTGGTAGAATGTACCTAGAAAAGAAAGGACTTCTTGTAAAACTCCCGAGTGTTATAAGCGCTTTAGTGAACCAAAGGTCCGTGAGTTTATTCCTTACATTAAACATAAATATGACCTTGATCCTTACGGCATGTGGAATCTCGAAATTTAAAAGAAAAGACTAAATTATTCAGCCTTTTCGATGTAACTCATCATAATTAGGAAAAGGATAATAATAAAAATATGATCTGCTACTAAGCACAATGCATGCGATACTTCGTTGCCCACCGAAAGAGTAAGCAACCTCGCATCACCCAGCTTACTCTCTCTTTCCCCTGGTTAAGTTGAACATCTGGCTGAGCCAGAAAAAGTTCAACTTGCCGATCCACCCCGTCCCAAAGGCTTTTATGACCGGTTGACTACATACCTAAGTAAAAAGATTATAATGAAAATGGAGTACGAAGACATTACAGATGTTTCCTCACCAGTCTTTACTAGTGACACTCTCCGGCATTTCGTTGAATGATCTGGCAATCCTGTTTGCTATGTAGGTAACCACAGCCGGGCTGATCCATTCGCGCGGGTGGATGGCCCCGTCCATCCAGACACTATGGTTTGTCTCAACACCGTTTGAAATTTTCAGCATCTGCAAGACATAAAACAGATTTAAGACACTAGTAGCCGTGGAACGCTTAGTAAGAGGAGTGACTGCTAAAGTAAAATCATTGTCATTGACATTGGCAACATAACCTAACCCAGTTTACTACGTGCCACGACTGTAACGTTACAACAAATTCATCATCTGCCTAGCTCTTTTCCCAACTATATTGGGGTCGGCTTCCAGTCTAACAGTATGCAGCTGAATACCAGTATGTTACATGGAGCGACTGCATGTCAGATCTCAACAACCTAGTAACTGGGCAACACGATACCCCTTGGTAAGACTGGTTGTCAGACTTTCGGGTTTCTGACTACCCGTAACGACTGTCAAAGATCCGCAAATGACAGTCGGGACCAACGCCTTAACGTGCTTTTCGAGGCACGGAGGAGTCTCGATATGTTAAGAATGGTCACCCATCCACAGACTGCCCTAGTGCGGATGTTTTTATTTAGCCACGTTACAACAAATTATGATGTTAAAAACAAAACAGTGTTTTGTACAAATATTTACCTTAAGATCCCTTCCTTCCACTGATTTGCCAATAACTTGAATTGAACACAAATACGGGAATTCAGCCTGCAAAGTATCCATGAAAGCATATATCGTATCTAACGTGTGGTAGTTCTTCCAATCCATGATCTTCGCTGTAATATAGATAGAACTATTTAATATTATTATTCCTCTAACATTTATTTGTCTGCACTGGAAGCTTTTTTAAAATACGAAAGGGTTTTATGATGATTGTATGAACTTGTAATGAAAGAATGCTTCTTTTTCGAACAAACAATTCGTTTTTAAAGGTGATTATTACATGCTTCTATTGCATTAATTGTTCTATTGAAGCCATCATTATATTTGTGACCACACGAATTTGTACGACTATGATAATATTGAGGTCATTACGATTTCATTTGTTAATAGCACTAATTAATATAATATTGCTGTAGGTTCTATTAGCTAATAGGTGCTCTTTGATATAATGAGTCAGGAATTTGTATTTTCCAAGAAGATAACTGTTTGAATGACTACAATCATAATTATAAAATGGATTCCATTGCAGTACGTCATGCTTCAAAAGGCTTCCGTAGCTTCTTCTAAGAGGTTGTTAAACAATAGGGGCTAATAAGGCTTGTCTCAGATCGTTGACGGTGTTGCTAATACTAAAATGACTGCTGATATTTTCACGAGGCATTCTGCTGCGCCGCGTGTCGTGGGTTTGATTCCCGCTCGCAACAAATATTGTATGGCCTACAGGTCGTTGTTCCGGGTCTGGCTCTTTGTGTATGTGAGTTTGAATGTTTATTAACGCAGCCACGATACCAGAGAAATGTCTAGTATGGGGAAACATTTCCTTAAAAAAAAACCTGTGATGTCTCATCGAGTTGATGTTTG
This sequence comes from Phlogophora meticulosa, assembly GCA_905147745.2. Lineage (NCBI taxonomy): Eukaryota > Metazoa > Arthropoda > Insecta > Lepidoptera > Noctuidae > Phlogophora > Phlogophora meticulosa. The sequence goes on along the minus strand of LR990535.1, from coordinate 6,044,601 downwards.
ATGTTAAAAAAATGATGGCAGAGGGGTTGGGGGTGGGGGCTTCTTAACGAAGTTTTATAAGGGTAGTGAAACGAGGAAGTCACCAGGCTACAAAAGTGTGAACATCGAGCAACTACAATATGCTTCATCTGCCCATAATGCCGGTAATTTTTTTCATTCCGTGTATCGGACTCTTTATTTGCCAAATGACTAAGACTATGGTAGTAAAACACTCATTGGTAAGAAGTTAAGAACATGACTAGATCTCTCTAGCAACTGTTATCTCTTAAGTCCTCAACAGCTTGCTTAGCGTACAAGTAGATCAGTACTTACTGTTTGCATGAGGTGAAGCTCCGGGTTTGCCCGGGACTATCATTCGATAGTGTCGTCTTAGGTCTAAATGACACTGACTGTCGAGTACAACGCGAAGAGGAATACACCTATGTATATGCATGTTTCTTAGATCTTTCTCAAGCTTTTGATCTACTTGATAATTAAATTCTACGGAGAAAGCTAGTTGTAGCCAATGTACCTAGAGAATTGATACGCATATTTAGGTGTCAGATAAACGCTATTTTTTTAGATGCGATGGCGATGGCAAAGATTGGTGAACTCACCAAAGAGTTTTTATATGTACATACACAGGCTGTTTGTCAAGATCATCAGCATGCAGGATGTCATATACTAGATGTAGATGGCACATGCGTCAATAACCCAAGGTGCCATGTTTATTTATATGACAAAAACAGCATGAATGAGTCGGTCTAAGAAAATAATAAAACAGCTTACTAACGAATATATCTGTTCTTACGTTTGCTTTGAGATTTCGAAAAATTTACTGAGACAGTTGGAGTATTCACTTCTTTTTCTAGTAATGCGGATATATCTGCTACGACTATGGTATATGGAATAGCTCTTTCATGCAATATTCCGGCCACCTGAGCGGCCCTGGAGCCGTCGACCATTATTTCCATTGTACTACGGTTCTCTTTCCATGTCTTGAAAGCTGCAAAAACACAATATTTAGTTGAGGTTCGAAGATGAGGTTGATCAGCTATTTTGTTGAGAAAAAAAATGTTGATACTGACGACTCTTTGCCGCTTGCACAAAGTGAGCTATGAAGAAGAGCATTCCGGCGAAAATGTCGTCATTTGATACCACCTTCATTCGATGTTCTTCGGAAGTTCTGCGTCTAAGATTCCGACGAGACATTTTGATCGAAAGGATAACACGACTTTCTTTATCTCCTTTAGATTGTAGGGATTTCGTCAGTCAGATCTAGTACGCACCTCCTAAAGTGTCCAAAGTTTTTACGAATTGTCTTTGACCTTCTTCAGGGAATCTTACTTCCCATAATTGGGATTTGAGCTCTGTCGGAGCCACTTTGACTGAGTTACTCTACTTTTGGTGGAAAAATTGATTAATATGGTTTATAGATCATAAATAAATTTTGCGAGTTGAATTTGAATTTGATTTTTTCGTGGCACCTACATGACTGAAAATTTTGATTTGCAGTGATCGCAATGACAATCTGTTACTAGAAGGGTGTTGTCATCAGTGGTTGTCAATAATTAAACTATTTTGACAATAGTTTTATACCTGATTCTCTGCGGAGGTTGTGAACTCGTTACAAAAAATGATATAAAAGGCTTGTATTTTCCAGTTTTGTATTATACTACTCACAGCACCCGAGAGTTTCCCGTCCGCGTGGATTTCGTATTTTCCCTTAACCCCCTTTTAAGCGTAGTTTAGAGAATAAAATATAGCTATCTTACTCGCCGATAATTATTTTTTTAATCGGATAAATAGTTTTGAGTTTATCTATTACACTGAAACACACTAAAAAATCTTTCCACTTTATATATGTTTAGACTAGCGGAGCTGACGTTATCTTGTACAAACAGCGCCACCTACCAGGTCTGATTCAAGGTGAAGCCGCGCTTGCCAAAGCGAATGGATGACTATTCATTACATAACGAGATCTATACGTGCCTCGGAAAGCCCGTAAAGTCATTGCTTTATGCTGTCATTTGCAGATCTTTGACAGTCGTTAAGGATAGTCAGAAGTCGACCCGAACACAATAGGTGTTTAGGCAGGGTTAAGGCAGATTAATTACATGAAAGAAGGTCGAACTTGATCTGGACATGCAACATCACTACTTTTTCAATATTACATTAATGAACAAATATATACCGTTCAACGAAAGCTGCATCGAGAGTATCACCAGTTTGTAATAAATGGTTCTTTTTCTCATGAAAATCGGCGTTCCGGTCGTAAAAAGTGTTCCATGCTTCGTAAGAATTTACTGAATCCATAGGAGACTTTTTCTGCATTACGGACGAGTCAGTTGTTTCTAAGATTCCATCAGTTCCACCGTCATAGGCGTCAGTTTTCTTTATGCATGTACAGTTTGGCATACGGAATGAATCACCCGAGGTTTGCAAATATTTGTCAAATTTCTTGTATGGTTCCGTTACTTTCTCCGAAGTCTTCACCTCAGATTCATTGGGAGAATCAGGCTGGCTGATCCATTCACGTCGGTGGATGGCCTCGTCCATCCAGACACTTTGGTTTGTCTCGGCACCGTTTGAAATTTTGTGCATCTGCAAGACATAAAACAGATTTAAGACACTGATATAGTCTTGGAACGCTGCGTAAGAGGTGTGACAGCTACAGCATAATTATTGCCATGTACATTGGCATCAACACCGAAGTATAGCAAAACTTCACCTCAGATTCATCCGAAGAATCAGGCGGGCTAATCCATTCGCGCCGATGGAAGGCCCCGTCCATCCAGACACCATGGTCTGTCTTGGCACCGTTTGATATTTTAAGCATCTGCAAGACATAAAACAGGTTTAAGACACTTAGTCCTGGGACGCTTAATAAGAGGTATGACTGCTAAAGTATAATCATTGCCATTCACACTGGCAACATAACCGAAGTAGAGCAGAACTATACCTCAGATACATAGGTAGAATCAGGCCACTCAGCATCACTTGTTTCTTCTCCAGAATCGTCCCTTGCCACGTCCCTTGCCACGTCCCTTGCCACGTCCCTTGCCACAGGGAAGTGGGTCAATCTAACGTAAGAACTTTGATCTTTCACGGCATAATCACACTTTCTCACGTAAGAATAGTTTCTCTTATCGAAAGACTTGCATTGTTTTACGTGGGATTTGGCTGCGTTTATGAAGGAACAGCTCCCCAAATTTGGCTCTTTCTTTCTCAGTAGCTGATCAATGTTTTGATCAACTTTATCCTGGTACGTAAATGTATCAACAAATTCCATCAATGCTAGAACACTGCTCAGTATTTCATTGCCTGTGTCTTCTATTTCCTCTTTTGGTAAACAGAATTTGTGTTTTTTGCTTCTGAGTTCGATGAGGTAACAGTAAGGGATGCCGGCTGCACCATGTGCGAAGTCGTTGCTGGTGCCAGCGGCTGCGTACATGACGTCTCTTGAAATGCCCACCTTGTATGTCTCGCCATTGGTTTTATAGATGGCCTGGTGGTAGCAAACAGAAGAATTGTTATCAGATATTGATACAACTAAAATGACGATAAGTTCAGTGTTTCTCAAGGTGTTGCTTTGTGTGCCAGTTTCTTATTCAAAGGGGTTGGACAGAGAAGAAACGGATGTGTGTTCAAAAAAATTAAGGTGTCGTACTATCTATTTTGATAAAAAACACTCCATTACTTTACCTTTGACATGACAGTAGCTCCTTCAAGCAGTTGAACGTAGTCTGGTGCCATAGATGTGGTGCAAGAATACGGGAATATTATGATCTGCCCATAGCTATGCAGTGTTATATACACTTTGAAATTGATTCCGGAGTTTAAAAATACGTCCTGAAATGCGACCAAACAGTTATTGGGGAAAAGGTTCTGGATGGTGGATTATACTGACATACATGTATAGATAAACGCACGCCTTTTTCCATGGAGGTAGACAGAACATACAGAATACCCCTAAGTGATACGGTTGGTACATTCCAAACATTTTTTTTCTACCCTCGAATTTCCTAGAAATAATTTATATGGCAAAACAATGTTTCCTGGGTCAGCTAGTTGTTATATAAAAGTTTATCTTAATCGTGTTTTATATAAAATTCTCCTATAACGAACTACTCAATTGTACTTTAACAAAATTACAGCCATCATGAAACATTGTTCGCCAGGTAACGCAAACAGTGAATTAAATTTAATGTAACAGAATGATATAAAATCATTGCGAAATTGATTTACGGCTAAACCCTGTTTGCAGTTTAATCTCTGCATGGAATGGCGATGACACGAAATCGGTATCAACGGCATATTATCGTCAAATGATCGCGGGAACCCACTCCAATGATCATTTGGACTACGTGTATCTAAATGAATTGAATAGTCGGTACTCTCCAGCGCTTTCTGTTGGCTGATTAGACTATTCGTTTGTTGTATTAATTTCGATTGTATTACGATTGTCGTGTTTCGGTTAATGATGGTTAATAGGTACCTATAAATAAATAAATAAATGAATAATGCTGGACAATCCACACAGCATCATCTAGCCCCAAGCTAAGCAGAGCTAGTGTTATGGGTACTAGATGACTGATATACTTAACACAATACATTACATAGATAGATATTTTGTATTATACATAGCAAATACCCAGAACACCCGGAAAAAATGTTTTTAGATCGTACAAACATTTGTCCCAAGGCGGGAATCGAACCCGCAACCTCTTGCGTTGCAGGTGGACCTTCGCCCGCTGCGCCACATAGGTCGTCCTATGTATCGTGGATAATGATATCTTTATTAATAAAAGTTGCTCAATAATAAATGTAGTAGTGGGGCAAACGTCGTGACGTTATTTTGTAATCGCGGCACGTGGACAGAGTCGTTTTGGAAGGTGGGGATTCTCGAACGGACACTTTGCATCCAGACACGGTCCAAGTCACTTGTCCAAAACGAAACTGTCAGTTTGCCTAGTGACATTATTATCAGTCGTCATTTTGTTTATCAAAGTGAGGTTATACACACAACGCCACCTACGAAATGGACCCTTTACCACCGAACCGAGATGGTAACGACCCCATCGCTTCGCCGTCACTGACGTCGTCATATCTTAATATATATATTACGTGTCACGTTGTTTGTCCGCTATGGACTCCTAAACTACAGAACCGATTTAAACAAAATTTTGCACATATTGTGTGTTTTTCTAAACTTAAAAGATAGAACAGTTTTTATTTAGATTATTGACCTCAATATTTTTTTATTGCAAATTAAATGTTTTCCTATAATAAGTTCCATATAATTCTAACAGATGGCAGTGTAACTTAACTTTTGAGGCGGTAAGAAGTTCGCCGGGACAGCTAATATACATATATTGTAAAGCAACCTATAATTTGAACTCTCAGCTATCTGTGAACTAATTGTTTATTACTTTTTTTTCCGACAAAATAAATAAATTAAAAACAAATCAAATAAATTAACAATTAAAGGGTTCCGTACCATCAAGTAATAAGTAACCAAATAAATCGTCTTAAACAAAGGGGTACACTAGAAACGTGTTTTTTTAGTGCTTACCCCCTTCAATTGTTAATTTATTTGATTTGTTTTTATTTAATTTATTTTGTCGGAAAAAAAAGTAATAAACAATTTGTACTAATGGAAATACACAATTTTTAAAATTTCATTTTTGTCACTGTAATGGTTCATGGGATACAGCCCGCTGTCAGACAGCGGTCGTAATAGGGTAGTTGGCACAGTTCTGGTACGGAACTCTAAAAATTCATGTTCAATTTGTAGGTTATTTTCAAAAACATGCTTTATCGAATTCGACGACCGATGTGGCGCGGCGGGCGAAGGTCCGCCTGTGACGCAGGAGGTGGAGGAGGAGGGTTCGATTCCCGCCCTGGGACAAATGTTTGTACGGTCTACAAAGATTTGTTCCGGATGTTCTGGGTATTTGCTATGTATAGTAAAAAATATCTACCTATGTAATGTATTGTATTAAGTATATCAGTCATCTAGGGTACTAGATGACTGATGTACAAGCCTGCTTAGCTTGGGGGTAGATGATGCTATGTGGGTTGTCCAGCATTATTTTTTTATTTATTACAGGAGAATTTTACTCAGTTACAGATGAAACAACTAAAGAAATGAAGGTGACTTAACTTGTTTTAGTTGCTTAGAATTAGTTTTTTTTTTTTTTTTTTCTCTTAAAAACTCTATACATCTATAAAATTTACCCTCATAGCTGATGATTCAGGCTCAGAAAATGGACAGGTTCCTCTGTAGAAGGCATTAGAAGGTTTATTTGACGAACCTTTGCCTCCCCATCCAACGCTAAAAAAAATGTGAGTTAAATAATTATTAAAAAAACGAGACAAGACGGAGTCCTACTCCCTCTTGTCTGGTTTTGGGTTCCGTCTAAAAACTGAGCCCGGCTGCTCGTGGCTGCACTTAAGTGACACAGCCTATGAATTTCTTAATTTGGATTGAATAAGAAACTCAACTTTGTAGTTGAAAAAATATGAAACAGAAATGGTCGTATTTTTTTTTATTCTGTGGAAACCAAGCTATGGAAATCAAGTTTTATATGAACTCGAAGGGACCGCAAATTTACGTATTTTTTATTAATTTCAACTTGATACCTCTACGTGTTCCAGAGAAAAAAAAGTGTTGACAGACAAATGAATAACTAAGTGATCCTATAAGGATCGACGAAGTTTTTAGGTGCGGAACCCTAAAAGTATCTGCATCTAATTAAAATACCAGCCTACTACTGGGCCACTACAGGGCAAAGGCCTGTTCTCATACAGAGAAAGTGCTAGCATTAATCACCATATTTTGCTAAAGGCGGGTTGGTGAATTCTGACAACAACGAACAAGCAAGTTCATAATAACTTTCTACGTTTAGATCTTCTACGTAAAGATTATCTCGAATCTCTTCCTTTTTAAAAAGAATCAGGGAAATTGTAGTGTCAAAGTATTATGTCGTAGTCATAGCAAAAAACTGGCTAACACGATACCCCTTGGTAAGACTGGTTGTCAAACTATGAGGCTTGTGACTACCCGTAACGACTGTCAAAGGTCTACAAAAGACAGCCAGGACCAACGGCTTTACGTGCTTTCCGAGGCACGGAGGAGTCTCGATATATTACAAACAGTCACCCATACAAAGGCTGACCACGGCAAGTGTAGCTTAAGCTCCGATCAACCCGTGTGGCTGTTAATAATGTTCAATTGGTTAATAACCTGAAGTTCCTGTTCAGATCGACTCCAGTGCATTCTCCACCGTGAAAAGAACGATTCTTGCGCCACATACGATTTGTTGTGTGTGAATAATGGTAGCCATCTGGATTGACTACTGGTAGAAAGTACCTGAAATTAAAAAAAATAATAAAGAATGAGTATGACTGTGGAAGGTTTCAAGAGTAGGGGAAGACCAAAGAGACGATGCATAGATTATGTGAAAGATGATATGGCTAGGAAGGACTCCTGGGATAACAGCAAATAAAAGCAGGATGATGATGATGATGACAATAAAGGCCTACCGTTTAACAGAGACGGTACTAGAGGTAGTTGCGCGGTACGGGGGAGGGGAGTGTGAGCTTTTGCATTACGTCACCAGAACCCTCCCACTAAGCACACCTACCTCAGGCATCGTCTCCGAATAGCGGTAGGCATAAGGCCATAATGCGTTTTTTTTGCCTGTTGTTGTTCTCGCCTGATGGAGAATAATGGATGAGATCTACGATGGAACAATCGTGTCCAGAAGACTGTTGCCTGTTCACTCTTTCATTGAAGATTGACGGATAATAGATGGTAGGGAACACACAAGACAATGGGCCCTGCATTTGCCTTTTAGTACAATTTGGGCATTTCAATGCTCTTGATTTCATCTAGTAGTACCCAATATAAGTAGACCATGCCCAAAACCATGTCCCAAGATTTTGCGTCCAAAACAATATTTAAAATCGTTAGTCAAAACATATCTACCTTTTTCTAGGAAACATGTCAGTAACATTTTGACATATTTAAAAATGCGGTCTGGTCAGATGTGGCGCAAAAATATGTGAAATTAGTGTTTTTGAAATCGATTCAAAACTCTCGATTTTGGTCGTAAAACAATAAGGCAAAAATTTTGGTGATGGGATCTTTTACTATAGTGGGTAGCGATGGTCTATAATTACTTTTTTTATTTACTATATTTCTTTTGCTATTTCTATGAAATCATTGATGGTCCATTTAATGTTGACTAGGGCTATATGAGCAAGCATCCTGAAACATGATTTTTGGCTGCTCTGAAACGCCCTATGAGCAAAATAATGAAAAGGTTATTTTATATTCATAACTGTTATTACCAGTCCTTATTTGTGACACTGTCAGGAAGGTTCTCAAAGTTCCTGGTGATGTGGTTTGCGATGTACGTGTTAACGGCGGGCGCGATCCACTCACGCGCATGTATGCCTGCATCCATCCAAACGGCTACGTTGCTCGCGTTACTGTTCGAAATCTTTAGTATCTAGCACACGAACAAAGAAGACAAATGAAGAAGTATAGATAAGAGGATACTAAGATAGAGCTTGTTCGAGATAAAGCTTGTTACAGGCACATAATACAGTAAAATAAAGAAGTAGGGAATACAACTCACTTTTATTTTTAGTGATCTCGAAACAGTAAGTAAAAGACAAGCAAAAGTAAAAAAGTTGTGTGATACTTTAAGAAATGGCTTAGTTATAAACAATTCAAAATCACCTATCGGTGTACAGGGACAGCTGACATCATCTGTCATGACCGCCATAGTTTCCCGGAGTCCCGGAGAAACAATATTGTTCCCATAACAAAAGTAATCAAAAAATAATAGCGGAGTTATTTATTTTCGCAAACATAATAAAATTATAAAAAACTAAAATCTATGTGTGTTGGTGTTGGCTATCATAATTAATACCCGAACAGTAAGCAGTCATAACGTGACTAACGTTATGACTGCTTACTGTGTGTGTTTCTGTCGACTGGCAGAAACCCAAATCATTGAAATCTGGTATAGCTATAACTTTCGTATATGGATGACTTTTAGAGTCAGTATGAACACTGAGATTGTAGTGAAGATACCTCTGCTAAGCTCATGGAAAATTACTACTAAGGGATATTAAGTCCGCCTTTGTACGGAATTTTTTACTTTTGTATAAAGTTTAATAAATAAATAAATACCGTAAAACGGGGTGAATAGAAACGCAGAGGTGAATAGACACAAAACTTTGAAGGGCATTCTCGCGTTATTTGAACAACGTTTGTTACTACAAGGACTCTTTTTTTTTTTTCAAGGAATTGATATAATTCATTTCGAAACCTTGTCAGTAATAAATATTAATAATCAACGTTTAAATCTCATTTTAAGTTTTGTCTTGATTCACCCCGTTTTACCGGTATAACAAAGGAAATAATATTCCTATTCACCTACTTTGATATTTCGTCCTTCAACAGAGCTACCAATGGTAGCAGTGGTGCATATAGAGGGGAATTCTGCTTCAAGATCATCCATGAATTTATATATCACTTCGAGCTGATGGTAGTCACTCCAGTCCATTCGCTCAAAGTCCAGCTTTTTTTTTTCTTCTAAAAAAAGAGATGACAAGAATTTTAAATATCACTAACTTATGCTTTATCTTTATAATATAATATACCAGCGACCTGCCCCTGGTTCGCACGGCTTTTATGAATTGAGAAGAAAACTGAAATTTAAAATATGTAAGTACATTAATTGTTTTCGCATACGATCGTGACTGGTGAACGTGAGATTCTGGGTTCGACTTTCAAGTCAGGCAGGGTCAGATATGGTGGTGTAGCAAAGGACATTAGGGTCAGCTATCCAGATGATAGAAATAAGGATCCGTAGCAATTTATTTCTAGTTCTGATCTTCTCTTACATTTTATAGAACCGTGACTTCATTTAGGGGTTTAGGGATCAATTAATATGAAAATACTTAGATTTCGAGCGTCAATGATCACCCGCAGGGAACTTAGTTCTTTACATCTGCGATGTAGATGGGTCATATCTAGATCTGCGATGTAGATGGGTGGATCCTGGTCATTGAATATTTCAACGTGTTTCAAAATAAAATCACTTACCTGGTAAAACAAAGCTTATCTTCTTAATGGGAGCAGATTCTCGATTTTTAACGGGAATGTGCCCACCAACCAAATTCCCGCCTGCATTGAAACAGTGTAAGATGGGTTTACCCGGGGCTTTGGATTTCTGAGTCATATTCTTATATTTCAGGTCTTCTTTTAAATAGCATTTCTCCATGCTGGGTGTGTCTGGGTCACTGTAATTTTCACTGTCACTGAATAATTCGATGTAATCGTCGAATTTTGCAATATTGGGACCAAAAGAATCTGATTCTCTAATTCCTTGAGGTGAGTACGGGACGCGAGGAACATAGGGTAACCGACACTTTCGGTAAAAGTCACTTTTACTCGTCGGCATGCTAGGTTTCTTTGTTGATTTAGACATGATGATTAACAGCCAAACCAATGATGAAGTTTCTCTAATGTAGTATGAGCTGGGCAGGGGCAGTGCTCGGTTGTAGAAACGTTTCGCATAGTATATGCTGCCCAGCCCATTATACGAGGTGCGGTGTTAATGCAAACGTTTTTTGAATCGGTTTTTTTAGATCCTATGTGACGGCATGATGCATGTTGAATGAAAGCAGGTTTCTTCAAATGACGTGTAGTGTTTGACCATAGATAATACAGTCATAGATAGGTTTGACGATGTGAGAAGTATTGACATACGTGACGTGCTGACACAGTTTTATGTTATAAAAAATAGTTTAGATTGGTTTTTCTCGGCCTCTTTTTCTAGCAAAGTAGGAACTTGTGCACTATTAACACCTTAACTGCCAAACAACCAGACACAATAGAAAATGTATTGTTTGTCGGACATTTGGCGTTCAACGTGTTAACATAAGTACTAATGCACTTAAAAAATTGGTTTTCAACTTACCTTGGAGCTCCTTACTTTTTTTTTTCACAGGCCACTCTGAGCATCATCATTACTTACCTAGTTTGTTCTAACTATGTTGGCAATTACGAATATGTTAGGGTCGGCTTCCAGTCTAGCCGGATACAGGTGTATGCCAGTATTTTACATGGAGCGACGGCACACACACACACACACGAACAGTTACTGGGTAACACCCCTTGGAAAGACTGAGTGTCAATCTATCAGGCTTCTGCCAGTAATAACAGTCAAAGATATAGAAATAACAGTGCGAAGTAACGGCGTAAAGTCCTTGGCGATACGATATTAGCAACCAACCTGGGCAAGCGTATCTTACCATTGAAGATGGACGCGTGTTGCTTTTATTACTTAGCCATGAGCCATGAGCAATAAACAATGAAGCATTTTTCCATATTTCTGTTCAGATAACAGACATCTAGGTAACATTTTAGTCACGATAGACCAAACAACAAAAGGTTCATCTGATTTCAAAGAGATCGCTAAAAAGGTTTTTTTTTTAATTTAATACTAAGTCAGGGATGGCAGTTAAGTGCTTAGCGACGCGACGACGACGACGGTGCCCCATAAGCAGCGTCTAATGAAAAACAAAGCAGAGTCACTACACAGGTATAATCAGAAGTAAAAATCTTCCAAACTTTGAAATGTGAAATTTTTTATGTGTGTTTGAGTTAGTGTTGTCTGCTGATGTTAGTGAGGTTAAGAGTAATTTTCGATTATCTAGAACAATCAGGTATTTTGAAAGTTGTTTTCAGAGAGATACTTACCAAAAAGTACATTTTCTATTCTATATAAAAATAATAAAACCTGTGTTCAATGGTGGAATTTTCCATACTTACGTGATTCATTAATTCTTAACTGTAATCTTTTATATCCTAATGTTGTTAACATGTTTAAAGTGGGATTGCTAACATTTATTTATTTAATCATACGTGGACAACGTTACAGATTAAATTACTTTACTACCTAAGGTGGTGTACATAGCAATTTTACAAACATAAATAACCCTTAAAACATATCATAATTTTTTATAGAGATAATTCTCTCTTCACCAAAATTAGTATTTGCCTTCTTAACTATTTTGTATTGTGGTGGGGTCTACCGATTTACCACCCCTGAACACCCACTAAGCGTTGGTGCGTACATTTTGCGACTAATTGTTAATCCCTGTTTATTTCGTCTAAATCAAAGTAAAGTAGACCTTATGGGGAAGAAATAATGAATAGAGGAACTGCAATATTGATTTGTATATTATTAGTGTAACAGTGGTTAGGATGCAGTCACATTGAAAGCAGGTAGCTGGCGCGGGCTACTAGCGATTTCTAGTGACGGAGGTGGTCAGTTGTGGCCGGCGGTGGTAGGTTTCATACTTTTTTTGGAATGTGCATCTCGCAGTTTATCCTTCAGAGATCTGTACTGCTTAACCGAACTTTCCTGTCGGGACATAATTAGAAGTTAAGGCTTCCATCCAGGGCGTAAAAAACTTAAAAGCTAAGCGACCAATCGCCAAGGACACCCCCTGCGGGGTACGGGCTACGACGTCGCCGGAACAGGACAGCAACGGACGGTCTGGATCTAATATATATTATTATTAAATTCTAAGATATATTGTTTAGGGACTAATTTAAACAACTACTGGCTCAGCTACGCGGGCTGGCTCGAGCAAAGGGTCGGGAAGAAGTTTTTATACTTTTTGCCCAATCGGTAATGACCAAAGCGGTCACAAGCGCTCACAAGCCCTGACAAGCTCAGATTCGTTTGGCGTCAGTTCGTACTGGTTCGCGTTGGGGAACCAGCCTACCAGCTGTCAACTGTCTACGTGAATGCACCCTTAGGAATAAATTCGAAAACTGTGATGGACTTGAACGTGCGGAAGGTACTTTGAAAGTAGTTTTGCCTGTATAGGGTCCTAGTCAGCAGAAATAAACAGCTCAGGGGAATGGGCAGGGTCATAGTTGCAGAACAGAGACGGTGTTCGCGGTGAAGGCGGTGTTGCAAAGTAATGCTTTGGTTAGCGAAGCTGTCACAGCTTCGCTAACCAAAGCATTACGAGCAACGCGGGAAGCAAAAAGATTGTATGTGACTTAGTAGTTTATGTCATCATAATTATAAATAAATAAATAAATAATGCTGGACAATCCACACAGCATCATCTAGCCCCAAGCTAAGCAGAGCTTGTGTTATGGGTACTAGATGACTGATATACTTAATACAATACATTACATAGAGAAATATTTTTTATTATACATAGCAAATACCCAGAACACCCAGAACTAATCTTTGTAGATCGTACAAACATTTGTCCCAGGGTGGGAATCAAACCCGCAACCTCCTGCGTCGCAGACGGACCATCGCCCACCGCGCCACATCGATCGTCAATTGTCATCGCAGTAAATCAATCCTATGCATACCTATTTGATAAGACAAATGCTAGGTGTAGCAATGACCGACGACACCAAAATATGAAATTAAAAAAAATATATCCATTGTCTTTCACGAAGAAACAACTAAACTAATGAACACCAAGTAAACCTCTAACAAAGACTCGAACCTAAATCTTCCTCAAGAAATAAATAAGAAGACGTATGAGTGATTCGCTAAATCTAACGACGTAGTAACAAGCGCTGGTGTGAGGCAGTCTGCAAGGAGGAGGGACGGGGAGGGGGGTTAGGGTGTACAATTAAAAAGATAAACGCGCGTAAGACCGTAAGACCGAGCCGAGGTGACAGGCGGGCGGGTCGCAGTTTGGGGTCCACTGGCTGGTTAGCGGGATACCGACAGACCTTGGTCCCTACTTATTGTTCCCATCTCAATCATTGTAACCTTACTAGAAAGAATATTATTTCAATTAGAAGAAAAAGAACAGAAGCAAGGTTCTTTTTAAAGTTGTAACGATAAATCGGATAACAATTCGATTTTTGAAACTTTGCTTCGGCTACAGCACGACCAACATATCTATGCAGGCGGTAAAACACAGAACTAAAATAAAATGCACCGATCTTATCACTACCTTGTAGTTTTCTTTGACAAGCAGCACCACCCTTAATTGCCAGCTTAAACTGGGCATGTTGTAAAATGTCTATCTAGGAAAAGCAAGTAACTCCTACAGTAAGTGGCATTTATGTTCTGTTATCAGGATGACATATTGTCACAAACTTGGCCAATACCATTAAGTCTATAGTCCGTGAGCCATCCAACTAAATACTCCATCGCGTTTCCAACTATGAGTTGTGGTAAACGCATAATGGAAGATACGGCTCGGCTTTTATTGACCTAAAATATCGGTCCCTCAGCACTGGTTTATTTACTTAGCGGGATAACCGGGCTTGCAAAGGTAATACTCATATGGCACTAAATAGAATGGATTGACTGACCGGCTGCACACAAGTAACCCAGTTTGCTAGCACAACTTGCTCTGAGCAGGTAGCGGCTACTAATGTTTCGTTGCTGGGGAGTTTGTTTGCATTTCTTCTTCAAAAACATTAGTGTGGTGAAGGGCTGGCTTTTTGGGCACTGTCTTATGCAATTTTGATGTACTTTAAGTGCTGATTTGAGAATCAAATTTGAAATTTTTATTTTTTGAAAACATTTTTAAAATCAAAATTATAATACATTTAGTATTATAATTTTGATTTTATTTTATAAATGTATTTCAATTTTAATTGATTTTATTTGGCGCTTTTTAAACCTTCGTCTAGTGCGTTTACATACATACATGTGATCACCGATTCATCTTGATATTTTGTAAGAATTTTATTATACGTTTTTCTGTACTTTTGCAGCCTTGTTGGTGTAGTGATTGCAAGCTCTCCTGCTGAGATCAGGTCTTAGGTGCGATTCTCGGGTTGGGAAAAGTGGTATTGTTGGTTTATCCACCTGGTATTTCTCTGTACAAAGCCTGTCAGTACAGGCGTGATATTATGTTGTACGTTGACTTTAACTTTACTGTTAAATATGACCATAAGGTTCATGTGAAAATGATTAATTATTACTTCAAAATTGCACTGTGACCGTTGGATAAAAGTCTCCACACAATGGGTGCCCGGAGATGGACGGCGCCGCCGAGGTCAGCCCAGAGAAAGGTGGCGAGATGACCTGGACGCATATTACGAGTGTTAGTGTATGAGGTAGATCAGGAAAAGAGTAATTGGAAGGACTTGGGGGAAGCCTTTGCCTAGCAGTGGAATAGCATAGGCTAGTAAAAAAAATACATAGTTAACTTATGAGTCATATTTTAAATTAAATAGTACTTTATTCGTCCTGTGCTCGATCATCCGACAGGAGATCACATGACGCGATGTTGAAGTGAGTATTCCAAAGCCACGCGCCGATGGTAGGGGTCTCTGTTTCATTAGTGGGGAGTGCATAGGCGAGACGAGGGCGAGCGGAGCGCTTACAGAAAATATCTGATTACATGTAATTATCGAGCCAGCTCGCCCGAGTCGGATTGTGAGCATTGAGTCACAGTTCTTCGTTACAAAAACATTGTACAACACTCTTTGTGACGGTGGTCGACGGTGGTCATCCACCATTAAAAACAAAAAGCATAGGCAGTCATGAAGACTGCCGATAAAAGCGAAAACTAAACTTTTTGGAATAATAATATAGGTTTTATTTTCCGTCTTTTTTTATTTTCCGTATTTAAAAAAAAAGTTACATATCGTTATTATAATTGATAATGATATTGATTAATAAATAAAAATATAATTGATACGTCGACAAAAATCGCTAGACGCAGCTAATGAAGTTTTCACTTCAAAAATTACCGATTTTCTTTACGATGCTTCACCGTCTTGAGTATCAATGTTCCTCTACTACTTCCAAGTTTTGAACAATTTGTAATTGATTAGCAGTTACCTCATTACAGCAAAAAAAAGAGGTGCGGGGGGAGGGCGGGGGGGGGGATCTATGCACGTCCACCGTCTCTATGCGCTTGCATTGTGTCACTACAATGTCAAAAAAAATATAAAATGTCAAGTGTTTGTTGAAATTTTTGTTACACCATAAAAATAATTTAGATAAAAATAATATTTTAACAGGCAATTAATATCATTCAAAGTGGCACGCAAATACACTAGATATCAAACATGGGAGATAACTTGCGCGAAAGAGGGTCAGAAGACTTTTTTGAAAAACTTGGGTAACAAAGGTGGTGAGTGACCGGGTACATTATTGTTTAAATGGCTATAAAAGAGGTAAAAGGTATACCTCTGTTCTAAGACCTCAACTCGCATTTGTGGAGCCTGATCAAGATGAGAGTAGATGTAGAAGGTAATTGCTTACCTCATTGGATACCTTACCATGTTAGAGCTGTGTGTATTTTGGGGTCAAATTCTGTGTCTGATTTCTCTCAGATTACCGTGTTTCTGTGTTACCCGCAGTTAAAATTCACATCCAACAAACTCGCAAAGTTTTAATAGTAGTAAAGTTTTCTGAATATTTTGTATTGTCTGCGCAATTATCTTTTTTTTTCCGTAAGAACCAGCAAAGCAAATTAAAAAAAAATATGATTGAAATCGTTAAACTCGTTCTCAAGTTATGGTGTGCCCATGGGAAACAGGGATTCATTTTTATACATACCTATAGCTAGGTAACTCAACAAAGAACAACACATCAATTCTCTATAAATACCTTAACCGCCAGAAAACGAGACACAATAGCAAATTATTGTTTGTCGGTCACCTGGCGTTTAAGGTGTTAAGGCCTACTTAAAATGGTCAACCTCACTAATGGTAATAAAGTTGTTTTGTTATTATTTTTTACTAATTTAATGTGTGATAACACAAAAATAATCATTTCCAAGCATCTGTTTAAGAAACTTTTAAAAATCAAGTAAATGTTTTGTATACGGCATCTAGAAAAAAAAAATAGCCTCAATTATTCTAATCTTTTTAAAAACATTCCTGTTTATTGCCCTTTCTTTTGAGGTGTTATTTGAGCAGATGTCCCATCAACTCTTGGAATTAGGGTGTCCAGAGCCAATTGAGTATGATTTATTTTTATTTTTGAACAGATTAATAAGACATCATTTTTGCAGAAATAATTAAATTACAACTTTTCTGTTCCCCAGCCATTATCATCAACAAAGATTCTAAAAAGTCTATGGAAGTTATGGTGGAGGCTATGAGGACCATGCAAGTGGACAAACTCTTTCGAGAGAGGGACATCCCTTACGAAGTGATGCTGACCGATTCTGCGTCACACGCCGGGCGCCGCTCCCGTCCTATCTCGGGCAACCGTATACTATCGCCTTTGAGTACGACTATTGTATTTATTAATGTCAGTGTCGATAGAAGTTCGAGACTCCTCCGTGCCTTGGAAAGCACGTTAAGCCGTTGGTCCTTGCTGTCAGTTGTAGATCTTTGACAGTCGTTCCGGGTAGTTAGAAGCCAGAAATTCGTTTTTTTTTAAAATTGCTTTACGATTTCTTCCATACGTCGATAAAGAAGTTTCACTTCAAAATATATATGGTACCTATGTGTATTTATTGCTTCATCATATTTATATTAAAAATCAATAAACAGGGTCGCTACGTCACACAGTATGTATACAATCACAATATGCCTGTCGTCATGCAACAATTTACTCAGTTTATCGACATAATCTTTTGATTATCGTCAATGGGGCGAAGACCGTCAGTCGGCTAAGATCGTACAGTAAGAATAAACGACGAATACTTATTAGCTACAAAGAAAGCATGACCTAAGATACAAAAATATAATGTTTCTTCGTATTTCTTTCTTAACGATCATAGCCTATGACACACGACGATCTTAGGCTACTGACGGTCTTAGCCTACTAACGGTCTTCGCCCCATCGACCGTATGTAAAAAAAAACAAAAATACGTTTCTAATATTTTTGTATATACTTGAAGGACAAAAAAAAAATATGTCATCATCCCTATTATTAAACTTACTGGTCTGAAGCATTTTCATAAAGACTTTCTAAAATTTGCGTAGTTTTGATAAAGCTTACTTTTTGTATGTCTGTATATCTACGTCCTGCGGTAGACATTAAGAATTTAACAAAATTGCAATCAGCCGTTTCGGAGATCACCTCAAACAGACAGACAGAAATAAATATTTTAATACGTTTTTTGGTGTAACTACTGAATAAACATTCATAAGCATTTAGTAAAAAGCTGCTATTTGGACATCTCAATATTATTTATTTGTATAGACATACAAAGAGTGTAATTTTATTTCCAGAACGCAATCTAGATTGGAAAGACTTTTATCCCGTTGACGCCATATACCGTTTTCTGGCAAATTTAGAAATTACTTTTCCATCGACATGTACAGTGTCCGTAATAGGAAGATCTGCGGAAGGGAGAGATATAAAGGTTTGTAAACTACGTATACATTTTATACATCATGTTTTGTTTCGAAGGAGGAGCTCGTGGCTAAATAAAAACAGTCGCACGGGTTGATCGAAGGTTAAGCTACGCTTGTCGAGGTCAGTCTGGGGATGGGTGATCGTTCGTAGCATATCGAGACTCCTCCGTGCCTCGGAAAGCACGCTAAGCCGTTGTTCCCGGTTGTCATTTGTAGATCTTTGACAGTCGTTACGGGTAGTCAGGAACCCGAAAGTCTGACAACCAGTCTTACCAAGGGGTATCGGGTTGCCTAGTAACTGGGTTGTGGAGGTCAGATAGGCAGTCGCTCCATGTAAAAACACTGGTATTCAGCTGTATCCGGTTAGGCTGGAAGCCGACCCCAACATAGTTGGGAAAAGGTTAGGCAGATATTTGTTTCGAAGATTTTATTAATCGCAAGTCGAGTTAATCGTAAATCAAAATGGACTGGCACTACGTATGAAAGAATGTATTAATGAAAGTATGCGTATATGTGTCAGATCCGTTAGTACAGCGAATCGCAAACGCATCACCTAATTACGACCTAGCACAACTATAGATTGTCGCGCTGACTTGCACTACGTAAGCAAGAATTTAGTAACACGATAATTTTGTTGAAAGTAAACCTCGCGTAGGAGATAAATGCTGTGAACAAAATGAAATGGTTAATTAATTGAAAAAGAGGCAATGTACAGAGGTCAGCGCATCAAGCTACCTCAATCGGTCGAATTTATTTGATAGTTTTTCAATTTTCAATTGGGAATATTTGACAGTTTGGGATAGCTTGATGTGCTGGTGTCTGTACATGTATCGGACCCGTTAGTACAGACGCAAGTAATCTAAAACGTGCCACCTAATCTGGCTCACCAACTACAGATTGGCGTGCTTCTATAGAGTCGTGATGTTGGACTTGTAGCTATTAGGAGTGTCTGATCATCTAAGAGTACAGAACGTCGCAAAACTACCCTCTATTCCTACTATCAATAAGGAAATAATTAGTTCTGTGTAATAAACGCAGTGTTTCAACAAGTGTGTTGTCATTGCACGAAACACATAAATGTATGTACATAATTGTGGCCATGAGAACCGGAGTGGCCTAACTAACATTTTTTTCTTAAACATTTTTTTTTTTTTTTTTTATTTATTTATTTATTTGCGTAAAACACGGTATACATAGGTGTTATTATTATATAAGATCGTACATGTTTAGCTTAAAATTAAAGCATGCAAACTTAGACAAATAACATAATTGAAAATTACAAGCATTATAATGTATGTTCAAAAAAGTCATGAATGCTATAGAAGCTGTTTTCATTCAGCCATCTATACAATTTAATTTTAAATAATCTGCAATTTAATACTTTAAATTCACTAGGTAACTTATTGTAAACACGTACACACATAGCGAGACAGCTTTTATTATATTTTGCTAGTCTAGGGAGTTCATCTAGTACAAGTCTGTGTGGATCACGGCGGCTTCGAGAACTAATTTCATCTGCTGTTTTAAATAATTCTTTATATTTCTTAACAAACATAGGTTACTCTGTTTTATAGGTTAATCAAATCAAAATTCATTTATTCAAATTAGGCTGAGAATCAGCACTTTTTGAACGTCAAAACGTTTACATAAGACAGTCCCCCAAAACGCCCACCCTTGACCACTTCCTTCCTTCACTCTACTACAAATGCGTTAATGGCTCTATTTAAAAAAAATATTAGTCAGGCCTCTCTGGTTCTCATGGCCTACATATGTGTATGTAATGCCCACATGATATAATATTTAAAATTTAACGAAATAAATCTTGCGCACGGAAATATGCTCCACAATTGTTTTTACGTTTTCAGATGCTCAAAATTTCTAATAGCGATGCAGATAATACAGGAATCTGGATTGACGGTGCAACACATGCGCGAGAGTGGATCACCACATGCGTTGTAACATACATAGCGGACTACTTAGCTAAGAACTTCGATACGATGAGTAAAAAATACACAAATAAAGACTGGTAAATGTAATTCAAAATCAGCGCGCTTACTCTTGATTTTAATAATTGCGATCGACATTGGAATTTCGACATTTCATACTCTTGAGTTCGACGCTAGCGCCAAATTCGGGATCGGGCTTGGCGCGCGCTAAACGCTACTCTTGAGTTTATTTTGACGGATGTGTGATGACAAATAATATAATCACGTAACTGCAAAATTAACATTGGAATCGTATTGGCTTTAGATCAGAATTAAATTGGTTCGAAGAGTAAGGCCCCTGAAATGTGTACGAGAATACACAAGAAATAACGAATTATAAAATTATATTTTTTTCACTTTTCAGGTACTTTGTGCCAGTTATTAACCCAGATGGATACTACCACACCCATACAGTAGATAGAATGTGGCGGAAAAACCGAGCGCGTACTTCTAATACTGTTACTGGAGTTGACCTTAACAGAAATTATGGGTAAAATCCTTATAGTTTGATGATGATTCTCGTAGCTGTTGTATTGTTAAAGTAATTAGATGAGCGACCAATTCGATTTTGTCTAATCACTAGATTGTATTTAACAGCAAATCGATGTTAGGTAGCTTAAGTAGCCTATTACTGTCCCACTGCAGGGCAAAGGCCTCTC
Organism: Phlogophora meticulosa; assembly: GCA_905147745.2. NCBI lineage: Eukaryota > Metazoa > Arthropoda > Insecta > Lepidoptera > Noctuidae > Phlogophora > Phlogophora meticulosa. The sequence goes on along the minus strand of LR990535.1, from coordinate 6,023,625 downwards.
ATACAGAGAAGGCATGAGTATTAATCACTACGCTTGCTCAAGACGGTTTGGCGATTTCAGAATTATTTTAATTATATAAGTCCAGGTTTCCTCACAATGTTTTCCTTCACCGATGTCAGTGATGTCCAAGATAAACTTAGAAAGTACATATGCATTGAAAAACTCACATTGGTACTTCCCCAGGTTTGAACCCGCAACCTCGTTCAACATAAGAGGCGAGGCTTAAACCATTGGGCCATCATGACATTTTCATTTTCATAGGTAGCTAATTCTTTATTTATTATATTGCAGGTATTTCTGGGGAGGCGGTGGTAAAGACCATTCTTCAGGTGATCCACATCACCACAATTATCGTGGTGTGGAACCGTTTTCTGAGCCTGAAACTACTGCAGTCAAGGTTTGATGTGTTTGAGCTTCAATTTTATATTAATTTCTAAATTACTAAAGTCCTCTTCCTCCTCCTCCTGCCTTTATCCCAATTTATTTGGGGTCGGCGGCGCAGCATGTTTTCTTCTTCCATACATTTCTATTTGCCGTCATATCAAGAGTCACCTCTTTTCTAGCCGTATCATCTTTCACACAATCTATCCATCTTTTATTTGGTCTCCCTCTACTCTTGTAACCTTGCACATTCATACTCAAAATTTTCCTCACAAAATGGTCCTCATTCCTTTTCATCACATGCCCATACCATGATACATTACTAAAGTAATATTTTAAAATGTTCTTATAGGACATCATTCTATACTCTGGGACGCCATTCAAGATTTTCCTGACATTTCACTCTTATAGTGAAACTATTGCTTTCCCTTGGTGCCATACAGCGGAACCTTGCCCAGATTATGTCCAATTACTAGAAGGAGCAACTGCTATGGCTAAAGTAAGTGATATTTTTCTTATACACGTGACTTGGGAAATATCTTTAGTTAACTACACGTTTAGTTGACGACACAGTTGGCGCAGTGGTTGAGCTATCGGCTGCTGCGCCGCGTGTTGTGGGTTCGATCCCCGCACGGAACAAATATTTGTATGACCTACAGGTAGTTGTTCCGGGTCTGGCTGTTTGTGTTTGTGAGTTTGAATGAGGCAATGTTTTTCTAAAAAAAATAATTACGTTTATCTTTCAGGCCATCTTCGAGAGAAGTGGTCGCATGTTTAAAGTTGGAAACTTCAAGGATATCATGTATTATGCCTCTGGAACAAGTATCGACTGGAGTTACGGAACAGCTCGCATTCCCTTATCCTATCTCGTAGAACTGAGAAGTAAACACCATAAATTTATACTACCTAGAGACGAAATACTCATCAGTTGTCAAGAGATGTTGAGCGGTGTCAAAGCTCTCGTAGAATTCGCTGATGAAGCACAATGTTTGAACTGTATTGTTAATACTAAAAAACTCCGTCAGTAATTTTAGAGTTATGTTTTTAGTAGTAATATTTAATGATGTTGCTTTAATGTTCTAATGGATAACCAAAATTATATTGCCACAAAGTTTTCAGTATTTTTAATCGGACACTTACATTATTGATCGCAGTTCAACATTAGTATTAGAAACTGCACCAAAGTCATTGACGGTACATTTATCAGTTTATCTTAATTTCTATCGACATAAGCCACTAATTTCTGAACAGCATTCCAGGCTTCTGTGCAACTCTCCAGAATCTCTTCTTTTGGAAGTCTGAATTTGTACTTTTTACTCCTCAGCTCCACCATGTAGGAATATGGTATCTTTGCTATCGAATAGCTCCAGTCTATGCTGGTCCCGCATGCGTAGTAAGTGAGGTCTTTTGTGCTGCCGACCTTATAAGTCTTCCCGCTTGTTTCAAGTATTGCCTGAAAGATAATTTCGTTCATTTTGATGTAGTAGTACTATAACTAGCCTATTACTGTCCCACTGCAGGGCAAAGGCCTCTTCTCATACAGAGAAGGCACGAGCATTAATTACCACGATTGCTCAAGACGGGTTGGCGATTTCAATATAAAGTCCAGGTTCCCTCACAATGTTTTCCTTTACCGATGTCGGTGATGTCCAAGATAAACTTAGAAAGTATTTATGAATTCAAAAAGTCACATTGGTACTTGCCCAGCTTTGAACCCACAACCTCGTGCAAAAGAGGCGAGGGCTTACCCACTGGGCCATCATGACATTCATTTTGATGTCCATTCATAAATGTACAATGATACTACTAAACTACTAGTCTCTTACGTGGAGTTACCCTTGCCATGATACTGCCACCTTCCAGGAGACGCACGTAGTCTGGACACGGATCAGCCCTGTTGCCCCACGGGAAGAGTATCAGCTCATAGTAGCTATGGAAGGACAGGAACACCTTGAAAGGCGTTATCGATCCTAGTATTGCATCCTAGAATAAAAAACAAATGTTTTAGTCAGTTTACAATGACGGAAATGTGTTTATGATACCACGTACTCTGGCTGCTGTTAATGATTTCTTGGAGTCTAATCCAACAAAAATCTGTTTGCGGACGAATGGACGATGATTTTTTCGGCATGTCAGAAGTACTGTGAGAAGGATCTATGAGAGTGTTATTAACTTTTTATTTGATGTTTTATCTTTTATCTGTAAAAACTGACTTAAATTTCTACAATTGGTTTTAATTAAAGAATAAATAAAAATAAATGATTCCGTAATCGTCATCGTTTGCCTAGCTTATCTTAACTATGTTGGGGTTGGCAGTGTAACCAGATGCAACTGAATACCAGTATATTTTAAATGGAGCGACTGCCTATCCCACTGGGTAACACGAATCACGATGACCTTTGGTGAGACTGGTTGTCATACTTTATGGCTTCTGTTCGTCATTACTGTCGAAGATTTACGAATGACAGCCGGGTCAAACTCTAGGTATGGAATAGATGGGCACCTATCCATGGATTGACCTCGGCAAGAGTAGCTTAACCTTCGATTGACCTGAGCGGCTGTTATTATCTAGGTTAAGGATTTTGAGAATAAATACTTACCCTCACTGCGACCGTTTCTGGCTCTGAAAATGGTGCTGGCCCTCGGTAGAAAACGTGAGATGGATCTTCAGACGAGCCTTCTCCTCCTTGTCCCCATGCATAACTGGAAAATATATTTTAAATGATGTTTTAAATTGTAAAATAAATAATTTTCTGGAAACTAGTAACGTGGGGCTCTTTAAACTACTTTATCTAACTCATGCAATTTTATCAAAAACACTACTATTTAATACAGTATCGTAAATATGGCGCCCAAATCAAACATTCCACTGCAGAACATTCCTATAGGTACAGCTTTGCCTTCCCCTTTGGGTGATACAGGCGTGATGTTATTTTAAGAATTGTAATACATACCTAAAATTTCTGTTCAGATCAACACCCACGGATTGCCCTCCGTACTTCGCTCGACTTTTTCTCCACATGCGTTCGTGTGTGTGCGTGTATTCATAACCATCTGGATTTAAAACTGGTACGATATGCCTGATAACAATATGGTTATTATCAGAGATTTCTCATACTTTGCATGTAACCAGGAGAGTAGTTCCTGTTTGCTCAAAAGAAAAAAAAAACAGTTAAGAGCAGGTTGCGCGAAGGGTTCTGTCTCAAACCGTGGCCGGCTGCTCGAGGTTTCACTTAAGTGATAGGACCAGCTTATGAATTTCTTAATCAGGATTGACGGACTAACTTAATCTTGTTGATGAAAAATATTCGGGATAATCTTTTTTGGAATACATAGAAATAGGTCACGGTCAATGCATCAACTGCAAATGTAAGAAAGTATACGCAAAACATTTTTTTTATCATTGTGGGTTTCAAAAGATGTCCCAAAAATGGTCATATTTGTTTTATTGCTTCGACTTGAGAGGCTCCGTGAAACTGAAGTTTTACGTACCTACTTAATCGATATTAATTTCAAGCATTTCCAAGAAAAAGGGTCTCGACAGACAAACAGACGGACAACAAAGTGATCCTATAAGGGTTCCGTTTCTGCATTCTGAGGGGCGGAACCCTAAAAAGGTTGGTTATTATAAAACTTTTTAATGTTAAATTAATACATTACCAATCTTTGCTCGTAACAGCGCTTGAAAAGCTGTGAAAATTTCTGACTAGCATATTAGCCATATACGTGACGGCTGCAGTGGTGATCCATTCTCGAGAGTGTATGCAAGCATCTAGCCATACTCCGGCGTTGCCTGCATTGCTGTTTGATACCTTCAACATCTGAAAGAGGATGACTTTCTTTATTTGGATCTGCCTCGTTGGTCAACTGGTCGGAAGCGCTACTGCTGAGAACGGGGTCCTGGGTTCGACTCCCGGGTCGGGCAGTGTTTATTGGGTTTTTCCATCTGGAATTTCAATTTCTCAGTAGCAGCCCAGAGTCTGGTTTTGTACTAAGTGTTGTTGTTGTTGTTTTGTGGTAATAGGGAACCCTAAAACACTCGTCCTGATACATACCTTAATATCTCGTCCTTCCACAGATTTCCCTATTACCGTTACGGTACAAATCGCTGGAAAGTCTTTTTCTAGATCCTCTATAAATGAATATATTACGTTAAGTCTGTGGTATTTCGTCCAGTCCATTGTTTTTGCTGAAAACGAGAAGATTTCTTACTTAGCAGTAAGTATTTAAGTTTTGGAGCCCGCTTGAAAACTGCCCTTTTTACTATAACATGAAGGTTTTTTTTTTATTTTTAGCCCCACACTAGGAATTTCTCCTGTTGAAACCGGTATGTGGAAATCGGTTGTCATGGTATGGGCATGTGATGCGAAGGAATGAGGACCATGTTGGGAGGAAAGTTTTGAGTATTAGTGTGCAGGGTTACAAGAGTTAGAGGGATACCAAAGAAAAGATGGATGGATTGTGTGAAAGATGATATGGCTAGAAAAGAGGTGACTCTTGAGATGACAGCAAATAGAGATGTATGGAAGAAGAAAACATGCTGCGCCGACCCCAAATAAATTGAGATAAGGGCAGGAGGATGACGACAAGGAATTTCTCCTGTATCGTGGGTGCGTTTACAAACATTCGAACTCACGTACACAAACAGCCAGACCAGGAACAACTACCTATAGGCCATATAAATATTTGTTCCGTGCGGGATTCGAACCCGCGGCACACAATGCAGCAGTCAATCGAACAGCCACTGCGTCAACCGTGCCTTGTAGAGGTTAAGTTCTATTTGATTGGGGCGTTGCCTGTATGTTCACTGTGGCCTCCATGGACCTCGTCATGGCAAAGGTACGACGAATTGATTGATTTTTCTGAATATTTGACAATGGTAAGGCAAGGTCCTTGCATACTAATGAGACTTAGGAAACTTTAAGAGCAAGACACAGTTCTTACGTTTTTTTCTCTTTAGCCTCTTCCTTGGCGTAATTATATATTTTTCTAGTGTATACGACGAACGTAGCCCTTAAACATAACATAAATTATTACTTTTTTATTTAATTTACTTTATATCTAATTTACTTTTGAGATGACGGCAAATAGAGACGTTTAGAAGATGAAGACATTCTGCTCCAACCCCAAATAAATTGGGATAAGGGCCGGAGTATGAATTATGATGACTTTATATTTTCTATTTGCAATATAAAGGGTATGGTTCACGTAATACTTTAAAGATTGAGATTGTTCGATTGTGCATTGATTGGTCAAAGGGTTTCACTATGGTAAGGTTTTACTGAAAACGAAATAATGCTCTTGGCAGACGTGTGACCCAGGTTGGAATACACTGATAACATCAAATTGTGATTCGCCTGCCTGCAACCAAACCATAAGAAAGATGTACACGTTTTTGAGTACGCGCAAGAGACAATTTGTTCAGAATTTAGCGGAATTCATGACTTATAGATATATTATACTGTTTACTTTGACCAGGTGTGGTTTGCGTGGCGTTACTGACGCATTTTGCAGTCCCAGAGTCTGAGCTGACGTCTGTTTCATCATAGATATAAAACTTGTCGGGTCTCGGCATTCTAGTTCTTACTCGACGAGGGCGAGCGACTTCCTCTTGCTGAGGGGTAGCAGTTTCCACGGCTACGCTCATTATATACGTTGTTCATTTAACTAGAAAGGGAAATAAAATATTATTTGGCTAATTAAGTTTAAGACTTTACGAAAAGCAGACTCACAGAGTCTAAACTGAACTCAAACCAATATAAAATGATGGCAATAAAGTTTATATAGAAAACGACTTCAGCAATGCCGCCACGCAGATATTGTACAGCAATTGTTTATTTAAAATGGTGGACAATATATTGGTGGATAAACATTCATATTCCCAACGGGAGGAACGAATCGAATGCCAGTCATTGTGGTCGATGTATGGCAATCGGTGTCCGATACGACGGCCTTTGTTATTACGTTGTGGGATGCCCGGATGCGTATAGCACGCGGAACAGGACAGATATCACTATCACGTGAATATTCTTCTCCATAACTGATCACCAGCCTGTCTATTCTTTAAAAATCTCCCCGCGAAAAGTTAGGCCCATCATGTACTAACTGCGTTTGCATTACGTTTTATATCAATATTTTCTCACGAAAACATTTACAAATAAATTACACTTTCTAATTTAATTTACCTTTGTTTACTTTTATAATTTTAAATCTGTATCAAAATACTTTCACGAAAATTTTACATGTGATTAAAAATTTGTATTATTTAATTTTTTGCTTTATCTGAATGACGTTATTGAAATATTTACAGTTCGTGAGAGGTGACAAAAACTATAGACAACAAGTCGTTGACATTAAGAAATCTAAGGAGGTGAAAATGCGCAATATGTTTTAAAAACTTGAACCTCATTTCACACTTCTTTATGAGATTTCCAAAGTCAGTAAGATACTATTTATTAACTTCGTTTGATGACCAACGTCTATACAAACTGATTATTAAAAAGTTACGTATGTAATTATGTTAGTTGTAAATTCATAATTGTAACAATGAACAACTAAATTTATTCATAGTGTTATTGCCTCGCATCTTCATGTATTTTAGTCTATCGGCTATTTGTACCGAAAATATATTCTTATAAGTTAAAAGAATTTTATTTCTCATAGAACATAGTTCACTTAAAATTATTTATATTGATATTGTTAGACTGCGTCAACCCACTGCTGGGTAAAAGGGGAGAGGCCCCATGACTTCCAGGGCTAATGTTGGCCAATAGTGGTTGGTTTTGTAAAGCTCATCTCGCCATCTTCTACGAGCCGTATGGCTGTGTCAGGAGTCCAGAAAGTGGTTATTTTGGCTCACAGCTCATTCGCCATGCGTCAGACGTACCCAGTCCAGTCCCACTTAAGTTTAGCGGCTTTTTCACGTCAGCTATTTGTGTTTGGAGCGCAGTGTGGTGTTGCCAGGCATCTTAAAATGAGATTCACAAAATATCTTAACACTACTCATAAATAAGCTATAGCTTAGGGCAACAAGGTTCATAATTATAGCTAAAAATTTTCACTATCTGGTCAAAAATACTAAGTGGCTGAAAATACGCAAGTTGAGGTTTTTATAGAAACTTATTTAACTTGTAACACATGTTTATCTTGTTAGACAGGCTGTTGTAAAGTTGAACTCCCTCAAACAGTATGTTTTATTTTAACATAAAATGTGCTAGTGTTCATGGTTGAGTTGAGCTTAATTTGTATCTGTTTTTTATGCAATGTTTGTGCATCTAATAAGAAAACGTTATGATTGAGTGGTTATTTCAATAATTTCGTTTTAGTGTAGGTGTTAAGTAATTATAAATGTGTTTTCTACTTACAGTCAATATCCCAAATATAACTGCTAATTTTAACCCTTCAGAAAGATCGAGGTAAAACATTTCAATGCAACTGTCGAAAACGTGAACGAATTTCGTGCTCAGATTAGAAAACCACGAGTAGAAAACTCTGCGCGCGCCGTCGCTTTGTGGTGAGCAGCCAATCACACGGGCACAATGTCACGCTGCGATGGACTATCATGGACCTGGCCAACTATCCAGCTTCTGTAACGAGAAGATATAGACGCGATATTGTTTCTAAAGGTAGGCGAGGCTGCTTTAATGGAATGAGAGATTCGGCAATGATTTCGGTAAGTTATTTTTTACTAGTCATAGTATAGAATATTTATTGTACACTATGAAAACTTCCAAATATTGACTTTAAGAGTTGGTGTTACAATAGGCGGCCTTGTGGCCCGCCGCTAAAAGCGATCTCTTACAGACAACCTTTGGATGGACTTGATAGAGAAAAATAAAGGTCATTTTCGTTTTCATTTATTGTGTATATAGTTTCTGTTTTCTTGAAGTATTGTACAGTAATCTGTTGTTGAGGTAGTGACAAAGATAAAAACGATTGTTTTCATTACATACTTATTGGCATTAGTTTTGGTTATGTCCTTTTTGGTGGCACTTTGTACCAATAAGCTTCGATACTTTTATCAGTTTTCTTATCCGTGCTAACCACCAGCATCTTATTATACAACTGATTTACGTCCGTGACATCTCACAACTTCAGGTCCAGTTGAAAAGCATCAGACACTAGATGGCTGGCATCATCATCATCATCATCAGGCTATATTAGTCCACTGCTGGACATAGCCCTCTCCTAATGATGGCTGGCATGTTTGCTGTATATATATTATATATCTTTTATTAATTTTGTCATCATCATTATTTTCTTTTTCTTTGTTTTAGATAATTAGTATTGACATTGTGTGCTTGAGTCTATGCTACATAAATATTTTTTCTTTCTTTCTTTCAATAGGGATGCCCAAAAAGCCCAAGGTTTTATTTCCTCCCATATTGCTGAAAACGCACAATAACAAAACAACATCGCATCGACATCGCGATCCAACCCTCTCGCGCCAAACTTCCACAGTTCAACTTTGACGTGGACACGGTCACACGATTGCAGACGCAGGCTGGCTAATTGCGACAAATGAGATTGATTGTAACGGACATGCAACTCTGACGTCCTTAGCCGATGTCAATTGCAACTGTTACATGCTTTTCACGATTCTATTTTTTGTTTGAGCGTAATTTGACAAGAAAAGACGTTAGTGGTGGGAAAGGATTTTTGCGAAGGAATAACGGGCAGAGCTAGTGTGTTGGAATATATGAGTTATTTATAGGTGTCATGGCTGCCTCATTGGTTTAGTGGTCCCAAGCGCTACTATTGAGTGGGAGGTCTTAGTATTGGTATCGAAATCTATTATGCCTGGTCGGTTAAATGTTAAGACTCCAGTCCAAATTGAAGTAGTGAAAGTAATTTAAAAGAGAAGGCATAGGCACACCCGCATTTCATCAATTATATTTTAGTCCGATGTTATAAAGGGCGAGTTATTGCCATTAACTGGGTAAAAATCCAGATTCTGGGTTGCCAGTGACAAAATACCTATTGGAAAAACTCAATAAGACTCTGACCATCCTGGGGATCAAACCCAGGACCTCTCACTATACGCGCTTGATACCACTACACCAACGAGGCAGGCGTTTTCTATTTTCTTATAATTATATAAAGTTCAACAACACAATAACAATAGAAGTGGAAAGTTAAGCTATAAACACAAGCGATCGTAAAGAGCACAATTCGACGGCTAATCTAGTTAAGATGCAAGTATCCGGGGAGCAATAACTTAGGTCACCGTTTGGCGATAATTAACGCGATCGCCGTTAAGATAGTGGCGCGAACGTCTGCACCCCGCCTAATTGAAACGTACGATGGAAACGAGGACTGGAAATACGGTTTTGCTGAAAAAAATGGAGGTAAATAAAGTGACTTCTGTGTGTCGTAGATTATTAGTTTGTAACTTGAAATTTAATATTTGTTCCTGTGTTTATGGGATTTTTGTGTTACATTTTATATAATTGTGAGTGTCTAATGTTATTTTTCTATTCATTGATTACCGTTTAAGAAGAATGCTGTGAATATATTTATAGCAGGTTCTGTAGTTTCTGCCTACCCCTATAGGTAAAGGGCGTGGGTTTATGTATGTTTGTACGTCGATAAAAGTGTATCAAAATCTTGTACCTCATTAAATAGGCGTTGGGCCTATTGTACTAGTTTATGTAAAGTTCTCGCATTGGCCTACTTCCACGAGATTGCTGGTAATCGTAGCGATAGTAATAGTGTGTCCAATAAAAATAATCTATTGATGTTTATTGCTATACATGTATCTTGCTTGGGCCATTCCAAAGAACATAAGGCAAGCCATGATGGTTTGCCTTATTAACTTGGAATGCTTTCGAAATATAATACATAAAAAAAGAAAAAGATTCACAGGGCATTGAAAAATATATCCGCATCACTGTCAACGAGAAAAGTGTTCAGAAGGCTGGCAGCATTGCCACGTATGTATATGTATAAACATGTTTATTATGATATACAGTTTGTTAATTAACGAAAGTGTTTATTGTATTGATTTTAACAAACACTTTTGATCAAACAAGCAAAACTTTTATAGGATCACTTCGGTGTGACCTTTTCTCAGGAACGCGTAGAGGTATTAAATCGAATTTAATATCTATTACGTAGATCTACGGTTCCTGAGAGGTCTAAACTATAGCTTTTAAGTGAATGCAATACAAAATAATCGTTTATTCCACAAATGTTCATGTCGATTATAGGTAATATATATCATAATTAATCGCGCTTCATGCTGCTACTCAGCAAATCCAGATGGAAAAACCCAACAACAATTTGTCCAAATCTGAATTAATCACACTTACCGTAACATCGATGTATCGGAGAACATTTTTTTCAACTACAACGTTAGTTTGACGTTCAATACTACAAAACTTTATCTATGTGCCCTTTTTTGGAACGGAACCCGTAGTGCCGAATCCGACTCGCACGTGGCCTGATTTTTACAGTATAAGTGATAAGCTTTCTTGCATCGATCCCGCATTATATGAATTTATTATTAATATTATTTTACTATTTATTTGAATATATTTAGGCTTAGTTCTTGACTGTACTTAAGAATTATTATTATCATATACTTATAGTTTCTTATGCGATAGTTAAACGATGATCATGACAATGATGACCAACGGGCACAAATCGCCCTAACTCCGGGCTGTTTATTTAATACTCATTTATTTTCATAAAAAAAACCTATTGCGACAACTCAATTGTTTTAATCAGTGGCTTCAGTAATAGTTATAATCTTGTTGACTCTGACGGAGGCAACGCTTCGCCGCCACGGCATGCGTCGCCACGCCGACGGCCAGTTTTGCTCGCGGCTATAGATTTTTCACATAAAAAAAAACGTAGTCACACAAAAATCTAAACCCTTTCTATACTTACGCGACCAATTTTAAAATCACATGATATCACAAGATCGACACTGCTACTAATGAGCGCTATTTTGACACACGCTCATTGGCTAATCCGGGCTCAGCGCTACACTGAATTTCTAGTGCCTTCAATTAATTGGCTCGCTTCTGCGGGAGGTGATGCGATCAGTCGACTGCTGCGTGTACGCTGTTCGTTTGTCTATAGTAATTGGTCAAAGAGTTCGCTAGCTTTATCATTAGGTGCGAGCTGGTAGGATGGCGGTATTCGTGGTTAGAATGTGATGATGTGGGAACTGAGCAGGTGTTCGACATAGATACATGAACCGTGTCGTCTTTGAAATTATGTTTAAATACTTTTGGAAGATAATATTGAAACCTTCTTAGGGTTCCATATTCAAATGGTGTAAAAAGATACTTTATTGTGCGCCTTTATCTATCTGTCTGTGTGTCACAGCTGCTTCTTTCAGTAACTACCAGTGCTGTCCATTTGAAATTGTAAAAAGTTATAAACAATACTTTTGGGGCACTTCATTTATGAGGGCATTTATGCCCTCCCAGTTACCCACGGTTATTGACTTATGATGAGAAATGTCCCTAAAATACCCTTGTATTTTCTCTTCGAAGTCTGCAAAGCAACGATCTGTAAGGAGTCTGATTGATAGTGATTTATCTAAGTATTTAAGGAAAAATAGAATTATGTCTATAACTATCACAGTGTTATAATAATCATCAAAACCCCTTTGAAAACAATAGTAGTTTTGCGGTCGAAATAAAAGCTTAGTAGCTTTTAGGTAAAGGTACGGAACCCGGGATGGGAGTGAGTTTATTTAAAAATAGTTAAAACACTGGGGAGTAATAAGCATAAAAATTCTTCTAATAGCGGAAAAGATACGAAATAGAGGCTTGGATGTAAAAAAAATACAACAATAAACGGCTTACGATACCGAGAATGGGTTATTTCTAGTCGTTTTTATTGAAATAGATATTTGCTAATTCTTCGAAGATTGCTTACAAAAATAACAAATCTATAAAAAAAAAACAATAAAATTGAAGTGTGTTTGTAATGTCCAAATAACAGATTTTTTTTAAATGCATCTGAAAGTTAATACCAAATGTATACAAAAAAAAAAGAAATAAAAAAGTATTGTCTTGATTTTTTAAGATAATGTCCGGAACGGTTGAACCAATTTCGACGGAACTTCCACTGGCAGATAGCTTATGTTATATGGAGTAACTGAGGCTAATTTTGTTCTAGAAAAAGAGTTTGGGTTCCGCAAAAAAAATTGAAACCCATGTTTTGTTATATTCCACGTGGATGAAGTCGCGGGCGAAGCTAGTAAAAAATAAAATAAAATAAGTTTATTGACACAAAAAACCTTTGTATATGTAAATAGATGAACCAATGAAGTATTGTGTTAACAAATCGAAATTGTAACATCCCTTTTTGACAATATAATACAGTAATCCCTGACAGATCCGAATAATGCCTTAAAGCGACTGGGGTATGCTTTTAATGTGGACCCAGATCGTGTAAACAAGGATTTTGTTGGCTTCCTACGCCTCCGGCGATTGTTCTCAGTAAAAAGCCTACTGGAACCGACAAGGGCGGCGTTTTCTCTTAAACTGACTTACATTGCGTGTTTTATAAACGATTGACGAAGATATAACAAAGAAAAGTGCGTAATGTATTTCTGAAGAAACAAAAAGTGATATACAGTCGTGTTTTGGGTGCGGGACGGAATCAAAAAATGGTGGCTCCAATAAAGGACATCATTAATTCCCGCCGGTCGCGATGTCGGCTCCTTGCTCGTCGGGAGATTGGCTGCATTACCGTAATAGCGTCTGAGAAAAATATCCGATCAATATCCGCTAGACGCTGTTTGTTGTGGTCGGGCGTGATTGTGGCTCGTTTGTGATCTTGTACGCAGAATAAGAATTAATTGAGATAAACAACATGATGGACGTGATGGCTCAGTGGTTAGGTATTCGCCTCTTATGCACAAAGTTCTGTGTTCAAATCCAGACATGTACCAATGTGTATGTATAGATTGAGGAATTAAATTATAAAACAACGTTGTGGTTTAAAAGATGTGGTGACAAAATTGAAAATGAGGATCAACTCACAGGCGTGATTTTATTCATATCTATGTCAGTACCAATGTGACTTTTTCAATTCATTTTTACTTTCTAAGTCATCAGTGACTTCGGTGAAGAAAAACATCGTAAGAAAACCTAGACTTGTAATCAATATACATAATTTCAAAATCTCCAACCTACCTTGAACAAGCGTGATGATAAATGCTCGTGCCTTCTCTATATAAGAAGAGGCCTTTGTCCTGCCATGGGACAGAAACAGGGTTTTTTTTTACTGGTTAGCTAATCACTACGAGTACCAGTGACAAAGTGAAGAATGCGTAAATAAAGTGTTCTTTTTCGTGTAAGTTTAGTAACTAAGTAGTAAGTTTTTTCGGCTCTGAAATCCATATAATATAACTAATATTATAAATAAGTAAGTTTGTTTGTTAACTTTTCACGATTAAACCACTGAACGGATTTCAATAAAATTTGGCAGAGAGATTGACTGCACCCCGGGTAAGGACATAGGCTACTTTTTAATCAACAAACTACGCGGGCGAAGCCGCGGGCGGACGCTAGTAATATTATAAATGTGAAAGTAACTCTGTCAGTATGTTACCATTTCACGGAAAATCTGCTTAACTGATTCCTATGAAGTTAGACACAGGGATAGTTTGAAATCCTGTGAAGGACATAGAATAGTTTCAATAAGCAAGTTTGACTTCATCCGCGATAACTGACATTTTCGCAGACGAAGTCGCGGGCAAAGGCTGGAACTTTTATACGTCTATAATAGGCTACTGTTTCTATCTCACAATACCATATCTTCGCCCCTCTGTAATATGGGACTTTCCAGATGACAGCGATGCGGAGGAGTACTTTGTCGCCTCAGTGTCTTGGTCAGCTTTTTATTTTATTTTGTTTTTGTATATATGTATACCTACAGTTAGTGTTATATTATAATTATTGTAAATATGTAAATAAATATATGTTAAAAAGTAAAGGCTATAGGTTACTAATATAGGTTTACTTTAAGTACATCTCTGCTTAAGCCTTCCGGGAATACGATCCACACCCCTGGGATCGTATTTAAGAAATCATAACATCCCATTTTTCCCAATCCTATCTAAAACATTTACTATACCAATTGAAAACACGTGTAAGTATACCTACATATAGGTGTATAAGTACCCACACAAGTAAAACTAAGACATTTTTCTCCGCTGTTTGCAAAGCGTCGAAAACAATTTCCCCTGTGGAAGACCGGGCTCCTAAGTATTTCTTTCAAATAATTATCCGACAAAAACATCCCAAGATTCTTGTGGAGTTCGTTAGGATGTTACGGGATCCCTCCCTAAGCAGAATTAATGATTCCCTTTATTGAAAGTTCAATTTTTTGATTAGGAGCCGGTGGGGCGACGCCCTACACTGTTTAAACACCGGATAACACGGCATTTATTTACATTCGGCCAGTATTGATTTGATTTATTTTTCAAGTTGTGCTTTTTGAGATTTCTTTGTGTGGAGTGGTGGGAAGCGCTACTTCTAAGCATGAGCTCTTGGGTTCGATTTCCATTTCGTTGTCGAGTTTTCCATCAGGGTTTGCTCAGTAGCGGAACGGAGTCTTAGTTTGTGTCCGGTGGATAGCAATAGGCTCGCCTTCTATTACATAGTATTTAAAAATATCCGGCGAAATGAGGGTGTATTCTAGGTACACCTCTGCCTTACCCTTTGGGGAATAAAGTTGTGATGATATGTTCCGTTATGGTAGAAGTATATTGTTTGGTCTTTTTGAGACATCTTGGCTCCTTACGTCATCATCTGTGTCCCATAGTAAATTGACCGTTGCGATTTGCGAAGACCTTGCTATTCCCAGCTTTACACGTTTACCCACATACCCTCATACATTGGTTCTTATTTTTGAAAAGTCTTTCATAAGTGTATTGTTTATTATTTAGATTACATTTTTAGTCTTGACAACTTATACCTTATACGTAAATGAAAAAATTATAATCATCATCTCCGGCCCTAATCGCAATAAAAGGTGTAAAGTAAAATAGTGTACTCAACAGAATGTAGAATATATGTTTTATGCCTCGGTGTGAATGGGTAAGGAGATAGCGATAGACCTACAGCGTACTCTGAGAGTATAAAATCCTTCTGATAACTGTTCTTATAATGATCATTTCTATCTGCCACGACTGTTCAAAATACCGGCCAGAACAAAAAAAAAACTAATTTTAATACCATTCACAACCGATGCAATTCCGACATCAACCCCATTGTAGCCCCTAATTCTATTCCAAAAAGGCATAAGATCTATTTATCGAGACGATACAAATTGCTCCGGCTCCGAACCCAAGTGCCGTAATCTGTTGGCGAGTGGAGGCGATCCGGCAGCCGTCCGGCGTCCGGCGCCGTCCGGCGGTAGACCGGCGAGAATCTAATTTGGTTCGGTAGCCGTCGCTCATTTGTTCAAATTACACCCCGTGCCGCCCGCCGAGACGTGTCCGAGAAACTGGGAGAAGCTGCCAAAATATAAGGATGTGTTGTGTTCGTGGCAATGTTTGGTGGAGGGTGGGTAGAGATTCAAGTGTTTTGTTCACTTTATGAAATTTCATACAATATTTCATAGAATTTCATAGAAATTTCATAAATACATTTCTCTTGGTTTCTTATTTTATTTTCTTTATTTGACAGCTGACATCGCTGGAGCATAAATAAACACCTAAACCTAAACATATTATATTGATAAGAGAGCGAAAACTAGGAGTTTGAGATTTGGTACTGTTAAAGTATAGGTATATGGAGAAGGAGTCCAGAAAGCTAATACGTTCGAATTTTAACCACTTAGCGACCACTATTACAATTCATACATAAATACTTACATATCAACTCACGCCTTTATCTTAAGGCCGTAGGCAAAAACCATATGGCGCTGTCTGCTATTATCTTTACATAATCGTTTTGCTTCGTTTACGTTCAAAGATCTGGTACCTTACCTTTCTGAAGAACATCACCAACAAGGTCAGTCTATTTCCTTCTGGGGCGTTCCCTGTCGACGTTTCTAATTACATGCAATTCGTATTAGTCAATAAAAAGTAAAACCTAATATAAGTGACACTTCACTCAAGCAGTAAGTCCCAGAGCGCTCGTGTGAAGCGAATACAACATCCTGTATACTAAACGAAACAGCAATGCATACAATTCAGTAATAATACATACTGTTATCAGTCAATTGGTAATATACGCCATTGTTATCACGTAATAGACTGATTAGTGACGGCAGTAAGTTATGCTATGAGTCGATGTATACCTGAGAATGTTTCAGTCTTTTTTATTAATGTGCTTTTTCTTTAAATAAAAGAAATAAAAATATAATATCATATCGAAAAACGGGACTTTAGGTTTTGATTTAAACTTCTCTTGACTCTAAAAAAAAGACCACCAATTATCACCTACCTTTTTTGTATTAATTTCTACTTGATACCTTTACGCCTTTCTGAATAAAAGCTCTTTAAAAATAGGCAAACAGACGGACTACGGTGTGATCCTATAAGGGTTCCAGTTCTACCTTTTGAAGTATGGAACCCTAAAAATTAATAGAACAGTTGATTTTCTTGTTAGGTTGATCCCAGTGACTTTCACATCCTGAACTTTAGTAGCCAATGTTTTAGAACTCACCTGGTATTAGAAAACCTCATCTGAATCTCTACATGAATTTCTACGGATGCTAGTTGACCTATTTATATTTTTGGATATAAAGTATCGTCTAAACCCTCCCCTTCCCTCCGTGACCTCGGAGGTCGGAGGACTCAAACTATTCAACCCTCAGGCACTTCCGGGTCCTCTCTTTGTTGTGAGTGATCTTTCCTTCCTTTATCAATTGAAATATTCTTTGAAGCGACACATTCTGCATTTGACGGTGCTAATCTTTATTTGATGAATTGTTGGGTGTGGCTGTCGGTTTCGAATAATATATATTTATGTATACGATACATATGAATTATGTTCTACGTAATCATCTCAAGGAATATTTATATTTCAATTATTACTAACGAATATAAGTTTGATGTATTATCGTAGTACGCGTAGCACTAATGTAGCAAGCGTAGCGCTAACGTAGCAAGCGTAGCACTTATGTAGCATCCGTAGCACTTATGTAGCAAGCGTAGAAATAACGTACTCGTAGCACGCGTATCAGTTAATTAGCACGCTAATCACGTAAGTAGCAAGTGTAGCACTTATGTTGTAGTACTACATACGAGTAAGTGCTACAGTTCAAATATTGAGGTCTGAGGAGGTATTTCTTTCTTTCTTTTCTGACCATTTTTGATTTCATGTATCTTACTTAATTTTCCACACCATTATATTAATTTCTCAGACAACTTGTAAACCTACATCAAACACAACAAACACTATTCCACAACATCTCAATATCCTCAATAATAATCTTACCGTGAAATAAGTCTCCGTACACGAGGTTGGAGGCAGTGGTCGATGAGGCTCAGGTAGCAAGCCAGGTGTCGTTTACGCTTCGCGCCTCGGCACACAGCGCCGGCGTTACTATGCGACGCAAGCTCCAACAATTACGATGCTATACCGACGGTGCGCTCTTATGTAACTCCCCTTATAACGTTCCCTCGTTGAGAATTCTGGGTGCGAGTTTCAAGTTTTATAATGAAGTATTTTTTTGTGTTTTGTCATTTTTTATATTTTTTTGTTGACAATTAGATCCGTTACCCTATACCTGCAACTGTTCAATCTACACAGTAATAATTTTATAATTCGTTTTACCCATACCTCAACTTATATAATATCCATTTACTTTCTAAATTGAATTTGAGCATAATTTTTATTATTATTATTTGTCCTTTATTGATTTTTACAAAATATATACTCCGTAAATTCAGTGAAATTTTGTAATAATTTTCAAAAGTCTTAAATTACGACAATTTTGGTAACTGAATATGTACAACATTATAAAACAGTGAATTTTGTCCACAAATAGAACTATCTTGTAAAACGTTAACCGTGGTATTTTGATAGTCTATATTATATCGTTATAAGCTAAAAACACAGTCTGTTTTCGTAGTTTGAGTGGACATTTAATTGCAGAGATCACTTTGTCGAGCTGAGCTTAATTTTGTAACTTGTTAGTGGCAGAATGAACTCTCTTTATGTAGGTCAGACGTATTTAGTTGTGAAATTTTGCTGATTTTCTCATTAGCTTTGTTAACGAATAGACATTTAAATTGGTAACTGGGACTTTACTTAGTACCTAAAATAAGTAATCCGGTAAAAGAGAGAGGGAAAATAGTATTTCCATTTCTAAAACATAGCATACCATAAAAGCATACAGTCGTCTCGCGGGTCTGTTGAAAACCCGAATTTTAATGAACATCAGGAATGGTATCATTTTGTGTTAACTGTGATACCCCAACAAGTAACAATAGGTACTTAGGTTTGCATGTCCCTTACATCCTGGGCAGTTAAACCTGCTTCTAATCTTGCTGACTGGCTCAGTTTTTTACTCGCCTGCCACAGAAAGAGGTAGTATATGTTGGAATAACAATGTTTTCTGAATTAAGGTAAGTAGTCATCGGCCCCAACTGTCATTTGTAGATCTTTGACAGTCGTTACGGGTAGTCAGAAGCCCTTAAGTCTGTCAACCAGTACCAAGGGGTATCGTGTTCCCCAGTAATTGGGTTGTGGACGTCAGATAGGCATTCGCTTCATGTAATAAGTATTATTATCGCAATCTCAGAAATATAATTCACTTAAAAGTAATAAAACAGAAATTAAAGTATCAAAAAACCTGACGACGAAAACCAACTAAAAATAGCCTGTCCATCCAAAATTTTTATCTATCAGAAAAAAAAAAATCGAAAAGAAATACCAATTCAAATTGAGCAACATTTTAAATTGCGAACACTTAGGTTTGTACATTCGAAGCATCCTTTCCTTTCCTCACCTGGTTTGTCAAGTTACTTCATCATTCTCTAGTGCAGTGTGCGAGTTTAAATTCAATAGTAGGGAAATGTAGTTCGAGCGTGTGAGTGCGTACTGGTGCGAACGTTCACGCTGATTGCGTTACGCTAATGAAGACGGACAGTATGTGTTACGTGGAGGAGAAACCGGGTAAGTAAGCACTGTTCAGTTGGTTAGTTCTCCAAGAATGGCAAATACGCTGGTACATTTTGTATCTAATAAATCAGTTTCACACGGTTGAAGAGTAGATTTTACCTACACCGGATATCTTAAACGAAGACTAATTAAGTTATTTTTACTGCTAAACCATAAGACGCTAATTTTATTTCTAAGATTTATCTGACCTCTGTAAAATTCATCTAAAACAGTGCAGTTGTATTGAAAATCGTTAGATATCGGTACATAAGATGTTACAATATTTTTGTTTCAGCATATCCTACATGACGTGGAAATACATTTGTATATTCAATGTCAATTTTATGAAGTATATTCAATGTCAATTTTATTGTTTTATTAGATTAAATATTCTTTGGATTTATTTTCTTAGTCTTCTTAAGTAGTGTCAGAGTTTTTAACAGTAAATAGTTAGTTAAAATATTTTTTCAAAGTGTCATATGTAAGTCTTAAAGAGTTTTTTTTTTAGGTTTATAATACACATGCGATCGACATTTCTCTTAAATAATTTCAGTTTTATTGGTGGTAACCATGGATTTTGTTATACGGTGGTACCCTTATTTTGCCTTTAGCTATTTGGCCTGTCACCGATATTTTGTAATACCTACATTTCAATTTATTTCGCCAAAAATACATGCTTACAAATATAAAGATAGATAAAAATATTTTGGGTTTTTGCAACATAGTCTTCAATTACAGCATCAAACGTTTAGAATTAATTCAATTTAGTGCTTGTATAATTAAGAGAATCGCCATATAATAAATTACATAAGGGCAGCAAGAGGGCGCAGCCAGCAATCAATAAGAACCAGCTCAGCATCAATATTTGACTGATACAACTCCGTCTTATTACAGACTAACGAGCGCAAACGTTAAAATTCTACAAGATTAACTTGTACTCTTGAGACGACTTGATACTTTATTATATGTTTATGGGCTAATTTTTATGTTATGTGTGAATAATTATTGCGGTTTGACAGCTGTCATTCAGAAATAATGTCAATCTGTCATATTTGTTAGCTAAACATGTAAATATTTCCGACTATTGAAAAATTAACTCCAAATTTTACCTTAAGAGTATTTAAAAGTGAACGAGGAGGGCATCTTGTTGGATAATTCATGTATTGGCACATTATATTCTAAGGCAACCCCTTCACCTGCAATAAGATAGGAATCAAAATATTGCGCAGTTGGTAACGTTGCGCAATTTATTTTATTTATTTATACGCCAGCAGGCATCGTAGTTCCACCCATAGGTACCTTTATCTAAAATACGTATCCATATAAATGTTCTATTCTTTGGTTTATAAAAACTTATGCATTATAGTAGTAACACTAATTAGTAACACTATTACTATATTATACACATGTATTATATAATAATTATATTGTTAGTGTAATTATAGGTAGTGTAGTGTAGGGGCAGGCTTAAACATGTACAGAAGCCAGCACATCAAGCTATCCCAAAACTATCAAATTTTTCCAATTGAACATGAACCTTATTCTTTCGCAATTAAGTTGAAAAACTATCAAAGGAGTTTGATATATTGGGGGTGCTTGATGTGTTAGCCTCTGTAGAAATCCTTACGCATTTTATTTCCTTAAATGAACATTTCAGACCAAGATAATGTCTGGACTTTAATGGAGACTGACCGAACTGACGACCTGAGTACTATCTAAATAAAATC
Organism: Phlogophora meticulosa; assembly: GCA_905147745.2. NCBI lineage: Eukaryota > Metazoa > Arthropoda > Insecta > Lepidoptera > Noctuidae > Phlogophora > Phlogophora meticulosa. Next base: position 6,002,435 of record LR990535.1, on the reverse strand, counting down.
GACTTCATCTAATTCTAATTTGTTTATTTTTATTTTATAACATGTAAAAATGTTTCTTTTAAACGCATTTACAGAAATACATATCATTTCATGGACATCAGAATAGAAACGGAAAAGTATTTATGACCCATGAAATAATTAAAAAGTCGTTTACTAATCAAGATATTTATTTTCCTAAAGTATCAAGACTTTTTCTCAGATGTTATACAACAAGTCGGTGTACCTTTGAAGGCGAGTATTGATTGACTTATTTTTACCAACTTTTTATACCTACTTGAGTTACATTTATTTTATTCCATAGGAGGTTAAGAGAACCTCCCTTGCTTACTCAACTGTTTTTACGTATTTTTCTAAAGCTTGATTTCGAATAATATCTGGTGGTCCGTCAGTTGTCAAAAAACGACCGTTAAAGATTACTGCATTCCTTCTTTATATAAACTTCAACTATGCCAACTCACAAATTTCAAAAAGGGGAACAAAGTTTCTTCAAGTAATAGGTTTGTAGATACGGAGTGAAAAATGTTGAGGAAAAGAACTCCCATCTCTTCATATGAATTGAAAAAGTCATTTGAAGCCACTACCTTGTGCATAAGAGGCGAGCCCGTAATTATTAGGATAACATGACATAACCTAGGTATTTTCTTTGTGTCCTACCTGGATCTTGAACTTTCCACAATCCAAACATTTTTTTTTAATGTCTTGCTATCGGCTTGACAAGCCTTTATTAGATTTGTTGTGGTGTATTATTGACAAGAGAGAACTGTTCCTCTATCCTGGAAGCCGTCTCTTATTAACTCAGGATTTGTTAGTAACTAAGTCCAGTAATAATATGTATTGTCTTTTGAACCGTCTTGCGTCTGTTAGTTGTTGGTTCGCTTAACGCTATTGCTAGAGTGGAGGTTTAATTTTATAACAGACCTTATTGCATACAGGCTGGTAAAACCTTGGTTCTCTATGGTTTCAAACACTCAAGAAAGAGGAAGAATAGTATAAAAGAGGAAATATGTAGCACGTCTCAGGGAAGATTCTCCTTTAGTAGAAGTATTCGAAGTATTTAATAAATGCCATCAGCGAAGCTCTATTTTTATAATAGTTAAACATCCCGGTGTACACGAGGGTGCTAATATAATCTTTTATACTTTAGTATGCTTTTCTCTGTGTTCGTCATCTTTCTTCGTTGTTTTCATCCCCGGGAAAATATGTGATCAATAAAATAACAAATGAATAAATAATAATGCTGGACAATCCACACAGCATCATCTAGCCCCAAGCTAAGAAGAGCTTGTGTTATGGGTACTAGATGACTGATATACTTAATACAATACAATACATAGATAGTTATTTTTTATTATACATAGCAACTACCCTGAATACCCGGAACAAATCTTTGTAGATCGTACAAAAATTTGTAACAAGGAGGGAATCGAACCGGCAACCTCTTGCGTCGTAGGCGGACCTTCGCCCGCTGCGCCACATCGGTCGTCAGTGTGACCACGATCCTATAAGTTTTGAGTAGAAATTTAAGCTATGTTTTGCAGTGTGACATGATCAGGCTGCTGATGATTCTCCAGCAAAGATCCGCAAAAACGATCTTTCTATATAGCTCGTGTGATCAGACAAACACGATGTTCATTAAACCGAACGTGAACTGTTATAGTTCTACTTTTCATAGTTGTTATCTCAACATCCGACTAAAGTTCCTCGATTTCCTCACTACCATATCAAGACGTGTTTTATCTACCACACAAGTTGAACTCCCACCCCCTCCTTGTTTCTTCAGTAGGAGCAGGTTTCAAGGGATATTGTAGGAATATCGGCAGGTCATGATAATGTGGTCGTTAGATATAACAGTGGTAATGCGTTGGGGTGTGTTTTTGCTTTATGTCGCGTGAAATTTTATTGTCGCGGCTCGGCGTCGCGCCAGCATCGCTATACGGCAAAATGAATATACACACAGAATATGCAGAAAAAAACTATAAAAACCGACTACTAATGCCTTTTTAAGAGATAGCAATAAAATCCCAAATATTTTAGTCAACCAAATTATATGTACGAAGACTTTGTAGGTACCAGAAAGGGTGACTCGAGTTCATGCATTTTTAACGTTGTCAAAAACTGGTAGGGCGCATAATGCTTGCAAATCTACATATTTACTTAGCATTATCCAAATAAGACAGACGGGGTTACGCCGGACGTCTAACTTCGTAAATGAGAGCCGTACTAAGTACACAGAGGACGACCCGTGGGTAAATAAACGTAACCTCGCGCATCCGGACCGTTGGCCGTTGTTACACGACAATGCTCCAAGATTTTATACAGAGCTGAGATATATTTGTCTTCTTAATTGTTGGAACATGATTGTTAGGAAATCTGTGTTGTTCGGCCTTTGCATTAGGCAGAGTAATATTTTTCTGTTTTTTTTTTCTCATCTCAGACATCTTAAGATTTCATGACCGCTTTGGGAATTCCACTCCTTAGCTAAGATAGGCTATTGTGCTTACAGTTAAAGAGTGAAATTCCTTGTCGGACTATTTTAGTATTAGTATTTGGGTCGCAGAAACAAATATCATCATCATCTTTGACGATCGATGTGGCGCGGTGAGCGGAGGTCCGCCTGCTACGCAGGAGGCTGAAGGTTCGATTCCCACCTTTTTTTTAAATTTAAAGATTTGTTCCAGGTGTTCTGGGTATTTTCTATGTATAAAAAATATATCTATCTATGTAATGAATCGTATTAAGTATATCAGTCATCTAGTACCCATAACACAAGCTCTGCTTAGCTTGGGGCTATAATATATGATGCTGTGTGGATTGTCCAACATTATTTTATTTATTTATTATTATCTGTCTAGCCTTTTCCCAACTATGTTAGGTTAACTTCCAGTACAACCAGATGCAGCTGAATACCAGTATTTTACATGGAGCGTCTGCCTATCTTACCTCTCTAGTTACTGGGCAACATGATACACTTTGGTGAGACTGGTTCTCAGACTTTTGGGCTTTCTAGCCGTAACGACTTTCAAAGATCTACAATTACAGCAAAGAGCAACGGCTTAACGTGCTATACGAGTCACGGAGGAGTTTCGACATGCAATGAACGGTCACCCATCAAACGCAAGACCGGATGGAGTGGATGAAATGGGGGCAAGACCCCGGCAAGCATAGTTCAACTTTTAATTGACCCGTGTGACTGTTTTTATTAAGCCACGATGAGCTATTATGCGTACTGCTAAGGAGTATAATTCCTTATCGGAGTCGTTCATTTATTTACGTTATATGTCCATGTTTGGGTCACAGAAATACATAATTATAAGAACCAAATTTCAACTTAATCGGTAGCAAAATGCCTGTAACAGGACACAGGACACACGCGTGATCCTAAGAGGGAACTTGTTGAACCCTAAAAAACCTACCTACCTTCCATATATTCGTACATTATTACTGTTAAAGAGAAAGAGACCACAAGTGAATACAACACGTATGGCCAAAATATAACTCCAAAAATATCGTAAATACACCAACAAAATTTCCCATTGCTTTTGACGCGGCATTTTTTCCCGTTCAGCTTGAACGTAACGCCTTACGCCCAAGGGACGCTCGATCACCGTCATCTTGTGTCGGTAAACACATGACACGCCGTCTGTGTTGTCGGCTAAATTAAATCTTATTGTCGCTTAACTCGATGTGAATGACTTGGAAAATTCTTTTGGGATTACAGCTTTCTGTTGATCGTTTTGGTTCCATTAAGAATTTCTTTTATCGAGATCTTTTCTCATTTAGTTTGAATGTGTTACTGGTATGAGAATGATGAATTGCAGTTATTAGAGTGCCCAAATTGCATATAAGTGTGAGTTTTGACTTAAATCATGAATTCTTTTTTAAAAACGTCACTCATAATTTCTCCTGTATCGTGGGTGCGTTTACAAACATTTAAACTCACATGCACAAACAGCCAGACTCTGAACAACTACCTGTAGGATATACAAATATTTGTTCCGTGCGGGAATCGAACCCGCGTCACGCAGCCAACCGTGTCGTCGACGAATTCAATTTCGTAATCTTCTTCTTCATTTTTCTTTATCTATTTAGTATCTATTTTCTTTTGCGTTTTTATTATTTGTATTATTACCTGTCTTAAATATTTTATTTTATTTCTTTAAATATCTCAGGAAGCTATAGAAATCTATACAAAAGTTTGGAATTATCTATTCTAAGTTGTAGTAAGAGTGATCATCTTGTTAGATGTTAACCAGCACGGAAATTTTTCAGTTGCCTATCAATTAATGAACATACGCCTTTTCTGTTAGAACCGAAATCTAAAAAAAAGAGATAGGTGATTATTGACAATTCAATAATAACATTGATAAAGTTTTGCGTATAACTTATGTATCTCTATCCGATTATTTGGCATTCTTTGTCGTTCACCTTTAATTCTGCGGGCCCGCCTAACTACTTCTCACTTTTTTTTAAACTTGTATCGAAGGATCAAAATTAGTAGTGCTCTTCTGAGCACTACGCTTCAGGAAGCTACTGCTTCAGGAAGGCATCATCTGCTTAGCTTTTTTCCAACAATGTTGGCGTGACGTCCAGTTTACCTAAATGCAGATGAATAACAGTATTTTATATGGGGTAACTGCTTGTCTGATATCTTCGGTAACACGAAACCATTTGGTAAGACTTTCAGGCTGCTGACTACCCGTAACTACTCTAAAATATCCACGAACGACAGCTAGCAAACCAACCGCTTAACAAGCTTTCCGAGTCATGGAAAGGTCTCGTTATGTCAGACAGTCAGAAATCCACAGACCGACCTCGGAAAGCATATCTAAACCTTCGATCGACCCGTGCGGCTGTTATTATATAGCCATAATCCCCTCATATACATATCAAATGATGTTATAAATCATAGTCAATGGGTTATTCAAACAAATGAAGCTGTCTAACTAATTACACGCTGACAGGGAGGTATTTACTCAGCATTAGAGGAGATTACTAGCTGTCATTGGTAATTACCCAGTCGAACCTGCATTAGTCGTATTATAACATGTCAAGGAGATGAAGATGAGGTGAGCCGTGTCTACATATTGTATTGATTTGTGTAGTTATACTTACAGCAATGACGGTGAGTGGTCAGGTTACAAGATTGTTCACATAACTATTTTTGTGAAGATTGGGTAGTAATTTAAATAGTTGATTGATTGAGATTAAAGTCGACTTGAAGAATGTTAAAGTAATGAATATTTTATTTACCCAATAGTTAGAAGATACTTTTTCCAACACTGAACACAACAAAATAGAGTACAATGTCTTCTAACTAGGCTACGTCCATCGTCTTTGCTAATTACAATTACAAGTTATGAGCAAAGAAAGAAACAAAATATGGCAGCCAATCAGAACTGTCGGCTAATTTCACACGAGAGTGAGCTTCGCCCGCTTCTTATGACAGAAACTTGTTCAATCAGGGTAAGTACTTAGTGATTTTCCGACCGGACCCCTGTTGGTTTGCTCAGGATTATAAATGTATTGGATGCGGTATTTTGTTTGGTTTACAGCGGCAGTGTCCTGTAGCAACAGGGAAATAATCTCTCGACCGAATTTTGGTCACAGTACCCGGTGTCACAACATATACTAGCCAAGTACTCAGGATACAGTGTACATAGAGTATATAGTGGTGCAGTTCTTTGACCCTCATTCTCATAGTCCGATGGGACGGCCATCTGACACGACTGGGAAGAAATCACAAGTACTGTAACGCCTTGTAAAGCACGTCAGGGGTTTCAAACCACCAATTTCCGAATAAATACGCAAGAACACCTTGACCTGGGTATTGTATCCAAAACCTATCGCACAGTAGACGCGCTTTCGACCACAAGACTGACGCGGCAGTTGGCAGCAGAACAAAGGACTAATTTTTCGTTTTTACCCGACGGTGACATATTACGTGATTTGTTGTTTTTAAATACCCTTTCTATACTTAAGACGAGAAAAACATATATTAGGAAAATTATTTCTTGCAAGATGTATATTCCTGAAATAAAAAAGACAAAAAAAACGTGTATTATGGCGTCTGTATGCCGCCATATTGAATGTTGAATACTTTGACGTCTTTAGTGACACTCGCAAGAAGACCAAATTGATTGACATAAGAATGATCAAAATCGGCCCTTGGACTCTAGAGTGCATCATACAAAGAAACTCACATCCATACTAATATTATAAATGGGAAAGTGTGTGTGTGTGTTTGTCCGTCTTTCACGCCTTAACCACTGAACGGATTTCGATAAAATTGATGAGCAGAGAGATTGATTGCACCCCGGGAAAGCACATAGGCTTCTTTTTTTATCAACAAACTACGAGGGCGAAGCCGCGGGCGGAAGCTAGTACATACATAAATAGGAACGAATTGAACGCAATACCAGTTGCGCAGTATGCAGCATCTGTCATTAAGCCTAAAATCTCTTACTGTTTTTTATAATAAAAATCTCTTTTTCTAGCCACATCCAATTTTGATTGTTTATGTGTTCAAAAATATTATTTGTGTCATACCGGAATACTAGAAGAAATCTATTAAATCAATGTGGCCATTCGTAGCTCTACAAAACTTATTGAATTAAATGCCTGTCTGGTCGGAGGACATAAACAGGCAATAGTAAGATATATCCCCCACTACAGGACTCGGTGCTCGATGGTGCGAAATATTGCTTGACGTTTGATTTCGTGTTGTAGAAATTATTGTCTTTATACATACCTAAAGGAACAAACATTATAACCTCTTTTGTTTTTTCGTTTGGGGTGTTTATGTTTTTACATCCTAATTAATGTATTTACGGCTGTGCAATTAAATAAGTTAAAGCACAGATTATTTTTGTAATTACTTGTTGCCTTATGGCTCATATTTTTGGATTATCTAAATATTATGTAAATATTTATTTGGTATTAATGGGATGATGCTGATACATATTCACTTTACTGGCAAAACACAAGCATCTGAACTACAGTTGTATTTAAATCGTATTTTAGAGAGTCCTATAATACCCCTATGCACTATCAAATTCAAATATCTCAAAAACGAAGCAAACCAAACCCAACCGGACAGTGAAAAGGCTATTCCTTTAAAAGGTACTGACAGCCCATCAATAAAGTTTTCAAACTGTGCACCAGTTCCCATGGGTAGTATAATATCCCATACAACTGGGGTCAGAGGAAGTCTTAAGTGCCCCGAAAGGGCTCCGGGCGGGGTATCTGTATGCTTGGTACATCCGAGAGGCTAAGTTGCGGATAACTTCGTTGAAGGGGATCCTGTTGGTTATGAGTGATGCTGTAAGCAAGATCTTGAACTTGATAGAACTTAGGGGTGTTAAGTTTAGTAATTGATGGGTTTGAAGTGTTCTCTGTAATTTTAAAGCAACTTCAAAGAAAGGAGGATAATATGCACTTACTTATTGTAATACTGCACTGGGCGATAATATGCACTTGGACAAAGTTACAGACAAAAGTGCAGCTTGATATAAGGAAGTTTAAAAAAGTGCGCCTTACCATCATGTACAGAAGTCAGAACATCAAGTTAACCCAATTTGTCCAACTTCATTACCAAAAAAAAAGGTCCATGCTCAATTGAGAAAACTTGACAGTTTGAGATAGCTTGATGTGCCATGAATATGAAAATAATGAGCCTCACTGACTTCTCAATATTAAACTGATCACCGAAGACGAAGAACACGTGGTTCGTTGACCTTCAAATAAATACGTAAGGGCAAAAGATGATCATAACTCAATTTGTTTAAAAACCACAATACTGTGAGCGGTCATCTGTGCCCTCCCCCCCCGCCACCCCGTGGCAAAGCATATCATGCTGAGTAGTATCTTCTCTCTACTTCTTGTACTGCCACCACAAAATTTCTTTGTTATATCTAGAGGTTTTGTTTTGTCTTCACTAACATAACTTAAGCTAAATACGAGTATCCTCTAGTATCTATTCTATTATTACACATTTCTAGTTCTTAGTTTATCTTGTAAGTGTCTATCTTCTAAGGCAATATTAGTAATGTTTAATTCTTTCTTTTTCTCTATCTCGACGTGCTAGTGACGCCAATTTTTTGTTATACGTTGTGGTTTAGTCTACACTAACATAATTTAAGCAAAATATCTTTTAGTATCTATTCTATTATTACAAATTTCTAGTACTAAGTCTAACTTGTAAATGCAAGTGTGCAGGTCTTCTACGGCAACATTAGTAATATGTCTTTCTTTCTTTTTTCTTTGCAATTTCTGTGTTACACCTAGAGCTTTGGTTTAGTCTTGAGTAACATAATTAAAGAAAAGTATCTTTTAGTATCTATTCTATTAATATACATTTCTAGTACTAAGTCTATCTTTTATATCTATGCATATATGCACGTTCTCTACGGTAAAATGAGTAAAATTTCTTCCTTTTTTTTTCTTTCTTTCACGACGAGCTACTGCCGCCTAATTTTGTGTTATACCTAGAGTTATAGTTTAGCCTTCATTCACGTAATTTATATAAAGTATCTTCTAGTGTCTATTCTATTATTACACATTTCTAGTACTAATTAAATCTTGCAAATGTAGTTATGTAGATATGTCTTCTACGGCAAAATTACCAATATTTATTTCTTTATTTTTTGCTTTCTTTCTTTTGAACATTTGACTTCATATTCACAGTCATATATGCAGTTCAGGGTTTGTTTATTGCTCTGGTAATAAGGCCAGATTATATGTATTCGGAAGTAGAGTTGTAATTTGTTGCCATCAGTTCTTTTCCTGGTTTATGGCGGATGCTATGCCAAATTTACTAATCAATTTATTGCTTCAATGTATTGGCATAGTTTTGTGGGAGGCGCGGTATTATTTTTTGCTTTTAGTGTGAAGCGGTGGCTGCAATGTTGAATCTTGTACAGCTATTGCATTAATCATCATCTCGCTGAAACATGTCAACGTTCCTGCGCTACCCTCATCCATAGTGGAACTGTAAATTTCACCAGATCGTCGGTACAGTCGGTCGGTTTTATAAAAAATATTGATATCACATTAGTTCATGACGAAACAAACCATGACTAATTCGTAACTTCCCCGTAAAATCAACCCAAAATCAACCAACAAAATATATCAAAATTACCTGTTCAAATTTCTAGTGCTCAGACAGGTGGGTAGGTACTTAAGTATGTTATCCACATGTTGAATCGTTACGTGCATATATTTCCCTATAGTATGTTCGGCTTACCCGCCTACGTAGAGATGCCAGCACATCAAGCTACCCCAGTGTCAAATTTTCCCAATTGAACATAAACCTTACGCTTTTGTAATAACGTTAAAAACTATCAAAGGAATTTGATATACTGCGCAGGTTAGTATCCCAAATGGTCTTATGAGGAAAGAACCACGTAGATTTCAGTGCACCTGTCCAGTCAGAGCACAGATGCTCGGAGCTCTGCTGGGCAAAGGTCCTCCCCATGATTTCCAGTTGTTTCGATCCCGCTAATGTGGGCCACTGGTCTTTGGTTTTGTCCAGCTCGTCCTGCCACCTTCTACGAGGCCTTCAGGCTGCGTCAGGGCTGCAAAAAGTAATTATTTTAGCCCACAGCTCATTGTGTATGCGGCAGACGTGGCCAGTTCAGTCCCACTTCAGCTTAGCGACTTTTTGAGCAACGTCAGTAATGTGTGTTTTTTGTCAGAAGTCAGAGCACATAATTGTTAAAAATCGTGTAGCTCAACTTTATATTTTAGCATTCTAACATACCCCGTCACACTAACCCTCCCTCACACCTACCTATCTACGTACAACAACATACGTTACATATTTATTGACAGTTACCCCTGACTCGATGACGTGCGATAGTAAATTCATGGTAGTTGCTGTACCAGGGGTGGGTGCGAGAATGTGGAACGTGCGTATTGCGGCATATTTACGAATATTTGCATTCCACCTGTCGAACGGGCTTCGATAATATTGAAATATGCTTTTTTTGAGCAATATCGAAAAGGAATTTTCAAATTATGTTTATTTCCGTAAGTTTCCTTTTACATACACTTTTGCCACCGCCACTGTTTACTTGTTTGCTGTTGTTTGTTTGTATGCTTGTTGTTTTTAAGTCCCATTTATGTTAAATGGTCTCTGAGAAGAAATAAATCGACTGGATGCTCAACTAGAGTTTGCTTGGCAGCATTACTGTTCCACTTTATTGGAATTAATGAGATAAATACACAATCACTATTAACGTGATCCTATATTGTTAAAATATTTTTTGTTTGAATCTAGTTAATTGTTGTAAATATTTTTTATTTTCGTTTCAATGCAAATAATTTATAATGAAAGTTGATTACAATATTGACATAATTACTTACTTATCTAATTAAATGTAATGACTAACGTATTTCTTGTTTAATAATTTAGAAACTACAACATCTGGTGGGGATTTTCAAAAATCCCCACTAGGCCGAGTTTATTTTACTAGTGGGGATTTGTGGAAAAAAAAACAAAATTCATTTATTAAAATTAGGCTGAGAATCAGCACTTTTTGAACGTCAAAACGTTTAGAAAAGACGGTCCCCTAAAACGGCCACCTTTCACACATAGGAAACAAAAGTAACAATTTCCACTGGTGAGAATTTGTCAGTAAGGATTTCTGGAATAAACCAATGTGTCCTATGAAAGTAGTCAGAGAAGAAACACCGAGCACATTTTTTTTTGGTATTTCACATGTATAAGTGTGTGTTAAAATCAATTTAAACATATTTATACCATTTGTGTTTAACATCAACAGTTTATATATTTTTAATTGGTATTTTCTTGGTTCACAGCACATCACACATTACGTATTACAAAACTCGAATTGAAACTAGGATATACTGCCATTGTATAACTGAGAATTACTTTATTCATTTAGGTACACACCAGTTATTGTTACATAAATACTGTAGTAAATTATAGGGATATCTAACAGGCCCTGTATCCGATATTCCACACTCGACGAATACAATTTACAAATAACCGGACTGATACGTGGAACTTAGGGTATCTTCGGAGCAGGGCAGACGGGCAGACGTCGGCGAAGTTTGGCGAAGCCTTCGTGTCAACTTACTGATCACGCCAATATCCCCTAACTTACCACCGTACACTCCAATCACGCAATAACAGACTTTAATCCTTCGCCATAAGGTGTAAGACAACTGCAAAATGGGAGCTTTCCTGAAGAATACGAGGTTGAGATTTTAACTTACTAACCTCGCATGTGATCGGAGGAAATCGGTTCTTATGGCGTTGCGTTAAGGTGCAAAGGGATATGCATATGTAAGTTTAAGAATAAGCGCTGAGTTTTACGTGGATGGAAATGCATTTTGTGAGTTGCTAATGCTTTTTGTGAAATTCTGTGGTCAATTTCTTGAGGATGTCAGATAGTATGACTCTTGATTTGCGTCGGAGCTATGTTTATATTCAATTGGTTTTCCTGATTTATAAGGGTTTATAAACAAAAGAATCAAACGAACTACTTTCGACATCATCAACAAATAAATATCTCGGTTTAATCCATGCGTAAGAGCCGTTTTAATATAAGCAGCTTGGCTCTGAAACAACCTGTATTGCAAGTCCTCACTCAACATTTAACACAGCTTATATTCAGATCCAATAATCAGAACAACGACATCTTTTGTTCTTCCAATCCTTTCATATCACTATAATAAGCCTGATTATTTTGAATTCCATGACATTAATTCGCGCCATAATCGGAATGTGTCAATAATATTGCTGGTCGGCGTCAGAATTCGGCGTGCCGAGCGTGCCTTGCCAACGTTCGGCTATGTAAGATATGCACCGCCCAGCTGGTGGAATGTGCCGGTGTTTGGTCCTGCCACTTCATTGAGAAACGCCTTAAATGAACTGATGAAATTATAGGTTGTCTGTAAGAGAACGCTTTTAATGATAAGGCCGCCCATTGTGTGGAAATTATGTATTTTTCTAACTCCTCAGCTGTTCTTTTCTGATTGATTTCGTTGCGGGATCCAAGACAGTTGAATCGTTTCTCCGGGAGTTGTCGAGCTTCATTGTCTCGACGCTTTCCTTGTGGGCGCCACTGTTGATTCTGGTTTTCAGGAGTTACAGTGGATTGGGAATAGTGTGGCGGGGTTGTCCCAAAAAAAGGCCGCTCATTGTAACACCCTATGTAGCTCTTAATGTTACTATTTGTAAGTTTCAGTACACTTTCAATGGCGTGAGTTAGTGTCCTACAGTAGGATGGAAGATAACAGTACTCACGCTCACTTCAACTAAGTATTAACGGGGAGATTTTTACACAATACCAGTTCTGTATAAAGAAGAATAATTTTGGAGGAAATTTCTTCGTCTAATCTGCAATTGGTCACAAAAGAGTGGCCTTGGAGTGAACTAGGAAGTCCCGTCTCGTTATCTAAGTACCCACTGAAAATGAACTCCACATGAACCAAAATCGTATCGTAAACACAACACAATAGAAACATATCTCTCCCATCATTGAAAATACTTTCACAACAAACAATCCTATTTTCAATATAACAAATTAGTTCCCTCGTACTTTCAGTTTTCAGTCTGCATATTTTCGTATTAAACTTCTCTCAAAGCTCCAACATTTTGTAACACGCCGTGAATATTTCACGGGTTACTGTATTTGACTGAATATTATGGACATGTTAGACGTCCACATGAATATGCAGACGGGCAGTGTGTTCAGCTGGTCTGAATTAATAATTAAAAGCGAAAGCAGGCTTAAGAGCTCACCCGGGCATGACGTAGCAGGTAAGTACTTACCTACAGACAAATGTACCGGCTTTCAATTAGCAATCAGGTGATGAGATTTGGAGTCTGTTTTAGAGACTGAGACACTAATTCTAATTCTATTTAATTCTTCTACGATTTTGTCTGTTAGGTTATCTTCTGTAGAATAAGCTGACTGCATGGAACGATATATTTTTTATAAGAATATTTATCTACTGTAGGTAACACAGAACACAGTGAAACCTCGGTGGTCACTGCTGAGAGCTGACTTTGTCAACATTTTCCATTCAAGCATATGCCACTCAGACGATTGGCACACTTTGACGTTTATCTGTGTGTTGCAATACGCGTGTTTTCCATACAAACACAGATACTAGCAAACGACGCAAGAACACGCACTCCACGCTGTGTGATGCGGTGCAGTGTACCATACGCCTGAATGTCACCGATTACGCATAGACATTGACGTAAACGAATATGGCGTCTGTAGTCACGGCTATACCGTACTATGTTATTTTTTTTTTTTTCTGTAGATGAATCTAGATATATCACCTCAGTTTAGCACCATTTTTTGTGGTACATTGCAAAACAATATAAATGCGTCTTTACTTCCAATTTTTTTCCAATTAAAATGGCTGTGAAACATCTGGACGGACAAGTGAAAAGAAAAAAAAATACTATCAAAATAAAGTGCGTTCAATTTATGCCATTCGGCTACGAAACCCGAGAGACAATCTTTCGCTTCCTTCTTTTATCCTTTAAGAACTTAGTGAAAGCAAAAAACCTAAGCTCCAAAGCTATGCAAATGTGCGAAGGTCTTGAGGGTCTTAGCAGAAGGGCATGGGGTGTGAGGGGTAAAGGGGTGAGCCTAGGGGGTGACCGGACAAGGGGCAAGGAGAACAAAATGCCATCGCTTTGTACTACGTTAATCCTTTAATAGCAATCGAGCCGTATAGCTGTGTTGTTGAGATGTTATACTGTGCTTAGATTCTTCTTAGATAAGTTCTTGTTTTAATTTTGTACCACTAATGGTATCAAAATATATTAATATATAATATGATGATAGAAACTTGTTTTAGTGTAGCCCCACAATCCCGTTTTCTGGCATTTTTAACAAGTTTTCTGGCACAAAAAATATTTTTTGGATATTTTTTTTCTTTCTTTCTTATATTTTTTTAAATTATTTTAATTATAAGTCATTCGTAGGTACCTTGTCATTTAATAATATTTATAATTATCAAAATTAGTATAAATATAATAAAACAATACTAAATGAAATCGGTACATATTTATTATTTTATCGCTAGACTCAAAGCTAGTAGGTATATTCGTGTACCTATGAACTTCATACCGGAACTACACAAGCCTTTGTGTAAACAAAAAAATATTTATGTATTTTTTTCGTTTCTCGAAGAAATTAGGTTGATGTCAACCCATCAAAGCTATCTTAACAGATATGAAGCAAATAAATAACTGTTTTAGTTGAGTTATCGTCGCAGGGCTGTCCCTAAGGGCTAAGGGTTCAGGGTCGTCATACATCGCCTCGATAAATCTCTGGGGTGGACAAAGAAATGATAAACACTCTTGTGTGGATGAGTTATGGGGGCTGTATGATATATTGCGTGGTAGCCACCCCTATACTGGCCTCTGTATGGTCGCTGTATTCGTAAGCCGTCGTACACTGATTGCTTTCTAGAGAGGTTGTAGGTCCTTCAATATATGGATTTAATGATTTAGATCTTGAGTCAGCTAAAGGCTACCAAAAGGAATGGGTCTCTAGGTATTAACACGACGGCTCCTTCCTGTCTTTTCTATAAACAAGTAATATCACGCCTGTTATCCCTGAACGGTTAGGCAGAGGTCAGAGGTGTACTGACGATTTGTGGTTGTACTATAGACTACACCCACAGTACAGTCAGTTATGTTTAAGTGTCATATAATAGGGGGCGAGCCTATTGCCACCAGCCGGGTATAAATCCGGATGTCTTTTAAGTCTTATTTTATTTTTCATTATTTGGAAATAAAGAAATGAAGTAACATACTTATGAGTGAAATTTAATAACTAGGTACAACCAGATACAGTTTCCTTAGACTATAAACAAATATTAGGTCTTTACCTATGAAATTGCCGTTCTGCAGTACTGGCCATTTCAAATCAAAATATTTTTTGTTTGGCTAAGAATTCTAATTTCAAATTAATTTTATTTTAAAAACATGGATTTTTTTTTCCAAAAGTAGTCATTTGTTTATTTATTAGTGTTACATTTTCATCGCATTTAAATCTTTTTCGTCATCATGGATACGTTAAAAATTCGAGTAATTATGGAATATGAGTACCGTCGTGGCAGCAACGCGGCACAAGCGGCACGCAACATCAACGACGTTTACGGAGCTAACACTACAAACCAACGCACTACCTGTTATTGGTTTGCTCGCTTCCGTTCTGGAAATTTCGACCTGAAAAATGAACCTCGCGGTCGTCCGAAGACTTTGGTCGACAATGACGAATTAAAGGCGATTGTGGAAGCTGATGATACACAATCTACGGCTGAATTAGCAGCAGCTTTCGACGTTAGCGTCAAAACAATATTGGTCCATTTGCGTCAAATTGGCAAGGTAAAAAAGCTTGACAAATGGGTGCCCCGCGAACTCAATGATCGCCAGCGCGAAGTACGCGTCGAGACGTGCCTTGCACTGCTCAACAGACACACAAATGAAGGAATTTTGAACCGCATTGTTACCTGCGATGAAAAATGGATTCTGTTTGATAACCGCAAGCGCTCAGCAAGTTGGTTGGATCCTGGTTCAGCACCTAAACAATGCCCTAAACGAAAACTTACCCCAAGAAAAGTGATGGTCACTGTTTGGTGGTCTAGCGCCGGTGTGATTCAACACAGCTTCTTACCAAACGGGGTGAGCATTACTGCAGATGTGTACTGTGAAGAATTGAACACAATGATGGAGAAGCTGGCACATCTCCAACCAGCATTGGTCAATCGCTCGTCTCCGCTGCTCCTGCACGACAACGCGCGACCTCATACTGCACAGCAGACGGTCTCCAAGTTGCAAGAACTGGGGTTGGAAGCTCTCCGTCATCCGCCCTACTCACCAGACCTTGCGCCTACAGACTACTACTTTTTCCAGAATTTGGATAACTTCTTGGCGGGAAAAAAATTCAATACCCGAGAGGCAGTACAAAATGCCTTTGAAGAATTTGTTGCCTCCCGTCCAGCTGATTTCTTTAAGAAGGGCATCAATAAACTGCCACTGCGTTGGCAAAGATGCATTGATTGCATGGGTGATTACTTCGATTAATACAAATAAAAAATACATGAAAAAAAATCATTTAAATTTTTTCATACAAAACGGCAATTTCATAGGTAAAGACCTATTATATTAGTAAAGACCACAACTGTTCGTGAGTGCTAATAACTAAAGGTACTTAGGAAGTAAAGGCTTCTTACAACAAATAATGATGAAATGATGACAGTAATAACGTAATATTATACTTTAAAATAATTTTATAAAACTATACATACAATAATTATTTAATTTAATTTATAATTAAGAAACATAATGTTGCGGTGCCCTAGCAGGGTTGATGTACTAAACTTATATTTGTAACAAGATCTTGTAAACGACATGAATGCAATAAATAAATTTGTGTTAGCGCTACTGGTATTTATATCTCACATACCTACCATAACTTTTTGAATATCCAAGAAGATTCGAATGCTCACAGTCCCCATATCCGTAACTACCTCAGTATACAATGTCAACAATGAGATTTCCAAAATCAATCTACAAAACTCGTTGAGGTCCCTAAAGTTTTCTATTAATTAACGTTATTAGAACATTTCCGAGTTGTAATTTAATACTTTGTTGTTGTATTCGGGATAGCTGATTAATTAGTAAGGCTGATATGAAAAGTAGCCGAGTTCGCGAGTTTGTTTGACTTAATAAGCAAAGTTCTACAAAACGTCTTTTTGAGTGAAACTTGGACGCTTTGATGAGACGAGGGGTTGACGTCGATGTGATTAGACCATCTTCGTGTTCTCTTCATAAATAACTTCTCGTTTGTGTCAGGTTTTTTCAAAGTAGGTATGTGCAAAGAGAATTTGTTTTTTTCTTTATCCTCGTTGTGTATTTGATGATATCATGTTTTGCGTATACGATGTGTAGGAGTATAGGTTTTAAGTAACTATTTTTTTATTGAAATGAATATACTTCTCATTGAAAGGTATTAAGGCTAGGTAGGTAAGGCTGAATACCAGTATTTGACATGAAGCCGGTGACCTTCACAACCCAGTAACTTGGCAACAGGATACCCCTTGATAAGTGTGGTTGTCAGTTTATCGGGCTTCTGACTACCAGTAACGACTGCTAAAAATCTACAAATGACAGCCGGGACCAACGGCTTAACGTATTTTCCAAGGCACGGCGGAGTCTCGATATGTTACGAATGGTCACCCATCCACAGACTGACCGCGGCCGCTGATTTACCATCAAAGAACCTAGCCTTCGAGCTACAAAATTCAGATTGCTTGGACATACTTTCTTTGCAATATTAATGTTGAAACACTATACCGGAAGATGCGAATACTTCTTTATTTGCAGCAGCTTCAACGACATGGGGCCAAAGTGTAACTGAGCATGAGGTTCTGGGTGCGATCGAAAAGACGAAACAGGCGTGATGTTATATATAGAACATAACTATGGTAAGTTTCATAACATGGATGAAGACGTAAGTAAGGGCAAGTGTTGTAGTGGATAAATTGCGAAGATAAGGCGTGTTCACATTGATGCGTATCGCGTGAACTGTCAGCCGGCGTCCGAGCGACGTATCGCGCGTGATACCGCGACACTCGACGTCTAGGGTTGCTAACACAATGGCGGCACAGTACGACAGCTAGTGACGTTTAAAAGTTCTTCTGAATTTCCTTTTAATATTATTCCTAATAATACTGGTCGCAATCATGCCGTAGATATTGCTGTTACTATATACTGCACTATTGGAAATGTTGTTGGAGCATTAAAACCTCGCCATTATTGCAGTAAAAGAACAAAAGCAAAAGTGCTCTCTAATTTAGTTGCAATAAAATAGAATGCTTCTTACAGTATTTATAGCACATAGAAACATTGCATCCAAATTGCATGCCAAAAGCACGAATTGTAATTTAACAACCTACTTTGGGCAAGCGTGGCGATTAATGCCTCTTCTTCATATTAAATTTTCATCTTTTTTTAGCTGTTCTTTTCGATATAACAAAGAAAGTTAAAAAGTATATTTGCGCTCAATATTTATGCGAAATATTGAGCGCAAATATACTTTTTAACTTTTGCTTTTGTTCTTTTACTGCAATAATGGCGAGGTTTTAATGCTCCAACAACATTTCCTCATTTAGTGCAGAACTAACAAAATACAGATAAACCACACAAGATTGCCACAGCAAACTGAACCACAGCATCCTTAATCACCCCAATTAATGAACACCAACTCTGTTCCCCGCACGACGTCTTGGCAAACGTCTCGCACGGTAAATATAACAAATGGCAGCCCTGGGAGCTCGCGTCACCGTGCCGCATAAATCATACGCGCCCCGTCTGATCCCGCCTTAATATACTGCAAGAAAGAGTAACCCGACCCTGCCGGACATAGGAATACACTTAACACGATGTACTTGTAGCAAGTTTTGGACTTCTTTATTGAAAAGGTGGGATGCCTTCCGCCTTTTGGGAGGGAAAGGTTTTGGTGAAGTATTTTGGCGTGGAGCGGGTTAAAAATGTCGGTAGCACGAATTTTTGAGGGTCTTTTGTGTAGTTTTTTATGTATATAAGATTAACTGATTCATTAACACATTGCTTGTCGTGCCATAAACACAATAGAACAACTAATGTTACCACGAGTTAACTCGTAGCCTGCAATTAAATAGCTAAACAACAACATTTAAAAAAGCTAGTTGTAAAATAGTAAAAAGTAATCATAGGTTTTCCAATTTTCCAGAATATGAGAGAGGACAGAGACTTTGGCAACCCCAATCACTTCTAATCTAAGTAAAAGACGTGTCTTTCTTACGCGTTTTATATCTGTCTTCAAGTATTAAGAAGATATTCGTAGAAAGCAATGGAATGCAGTTCCAAACTCGCATGGCAACAAGCACCAAATGACATATCGTATATCACACAGCTAATCTATATGTTTACAGAACAGATTCAAGCAACATAGATGTATCGCCCAATCCTTTACCGTAGGCCTGCGAGGCGGCACCTCGCGGCCAGAAGCGACAATAAATCAACCCCCGAGGAAATTGCCGACGACGCGGCCGGGGGTGAGTCGCGCGTGAGGGGGCGAGTTCCCGGGAGGGGGCGATTTAATTAAATCTTGCATCGAACTCTTGAGGCCAGCCTAACGAACGACCATTGTGTTTAAATAATGTGTATGCTGACTTTTTGCGTGATCGAATCACGGCAGAACGGTCTCTGAAGAGCCTGAATTAGGTGGGGTTTGGAATCAAAAATTTTGAGTGTAACTAATTGCTTTGTTGGAATTTGAGGAGGCTGTGTTGTTTGATCTTATTTTGGACTTACAGTTCGCCCGCGACTGCGTCCGCGTGGATTTCTCACTTTTATCCCTCGAACTTTTACATCCCTGCCACCCCCTTTAAAGCGTAGTTTTGTAAATAAAGTATAGTTTCTATTATTTTCAGCTAATGTTAGCTTGTTTATAAATAAAAGTTTTTTTTTGTAATCGAATTGTAAATAAATGTAAGCTTTAAAGTTTATATTCCTCTTTATAATATTAGTTTAGATTACTCAAGATGGATCTCCTGAACAGGACACCCGGCTGAAAATGTTTTGGCGGACAAACATTAATTTGAAGGATGTTTTGAAAAATTCAAACTACCATAATTATGATTGTCTCATTAGTGTCTTGTTCAGCCATAATTCAATAACAGATTCTGTATTTAGATTATAGATTGGCAAAATTCATAGTATGTTTATTTTACACCTTAACTTGCAGAAAATGATTAATTTCGTTTCAAATAACCAACTGGATACTAATTCCGATTATATTTTTTCTTGTTTACACTTTATAAACTGTAGTTCATTCGGATTTGGAGGTATCTACGTACCTAACTATAACGCAATGATTTTCTTCCAATTGTTTACATATTTAGGACATGCTCCGACGGCCGAGCAGTTTAGGCTTTGCCTCTCAAACACGAAGTAGTAGTTTCAAATCCGGGCAAGTTCATATGTACTTTATAAGTCTACCTTAGACATCACCGACTTCGGTGAAGAAAAACATACTTTTAATAAATACATACATATAAGTAAGCTGACTGCTGCACTGCGTGTCATGGGTTCGATTTCCACACGGAACCAATATTTATATGGCCTATAGAGAGTTGTTCCAGGTCTGGCTGTTTGTGTATGTGAGTCTGAATGTTTGTAAACGCATCCACGATACAGGAGAAATTCCTACTGTGGGGCAACGTATACAACATAAAGATATATATGAAATCGACAACCCGCCTTGAGCAAGCTTGGTGATTAATGCTGGTGCACACTTTGTTTGAGAAGAAGCCTTTTCCCTGCAGTGGGATAGTAACTAGTTATTCTGGTCTAGTTTCACTTTATGACGTCAAAAAGTTTCACTTAAGACATACCACGCAGTAGAAACAACCAATTAAAATTAAAATTATGACTGTACCATTCCACCAAGTAGCACTTTTCCCTCGTTTCTCTCAATGAGGTGAGTATAAACGACCGTGCTAAGTACTTATTCTCCTCAATTGCTCATATTTTACCTAGGGGGCCCTAAATAAGGCTTTATTACGTAAATAATATCCCCCAAAATATTCCTGCTAATTAATATGGGGGCCCGCCTGTTGAGTTTATCTTGAATAATCTTTAATTTACTGTCTTGCAGTTAAGCCTTCGGTGTTTTATTATTGTTATTAAATCGTGGATTAATATTCAGCCACATCGGCTGATTTAAGGTTAAGCTATGTTTGCAGGCCCGACCTTGGATGGGTGACCGTTCATTACATACTGAAACCCGTCTGCTGCGTAAAGCACGTTAATTCATTCCGACTGTCATTCGTAGATGTTTGACAGTGATGTTTGACAGTCGTAAAAGCCGGAAAGTCTGACAATCAGCCTTACCAAAGGTACAGTGTGTCCTAGTAACTGGGCTCTGTAAGTCAGATAGACAATCGCCTTATTTAATATAGTGATATTTAGCTGCAATCAGTTGGACTTGAAGCTGACCCTTAACATACATAATTGGGAAAAGGTTAGGCTGATGATGAATTAATGATAGATTGCTACTTAGCCACGTGGTATTCGGTAATAACCGCCCGAGAGCGGCCGCATAGCAATTTATCCATGAAAAATTGTTTGTATGTCCTACGTGAAAAGGTTTGTAAACTTTTTAGTTTATAAAAAATAGGATTATTAAATCATTTCCTTACATAATTTACAGTAGTCGTACATATACCAATACAATAGGTACCACAAGGCATTTTCCGATAGTTATTTAGAAAAATGTTCTAAGTTAGTAGTGCTTGACTCTATCGTATTTGCTTTTATAAGCAGCAAGCAAGTACAACGACCTTGTTGGTTTTGTGGTCGCTGGCACTACTGCTGAGCACGGTATTGTATTCGATTCGATTTTCGACTTTTACATGGAACTTAAACTGGCGAAATGCGGGTATGTTACTTACTCCTCTGCCTAACCTTAGAAAGAATACAGGCGGGATGTTATATCTAAGACCAAGGGCCTGTGTAGACAATTATAGAAACATATAAACAGGCTTCTCAATCTATTCCAATAAGCTGATTGAATATACGAACGCCTTCACAAATTAAAACCCGGTTCATAACTACTTAAAAGGTGTTCCGAACCTGTTGTACCGTATTGCATAGACCCATAGCTTTGCAAAACTAGTCACAGTTAAGCCAAATAGCCTGGTGACTAGTCTATCGGCTGCCTATGAGCGTTACCGACCGTAATCCATTTATCTTAGTTAACGCCTACACCATGCGCGCGCGACTAAGCCACGTCATCAATCTTTCTATTTCAAATCACTATGAAAATTAATAAGTTCTAGTTATATTTGTTTTGTGAGCTTAGTGAGGACAAAACTACTGCTTTCTAATACGGCCTCCTGTGCAAGATTTACAGACCACGTTTTGACTTTACTTTACTAAGTAAAATTAGCGTTGCTTGCGAATATAGACTTTATTGATATTAAAATTGAAGTTCATATTCGGATTAACCGATTGCTCACATTCATTTATAGAAATAACGACTTTATTTGCATAAGAATAAAGTTCGATTTCGACTGAAATGCTTACTTAGCATAGTGAAGTTGGATCATTGTCTGCCACCAACTTCCGAAATCAAAGCTATTTTACAACTTTTTGTATTTTTTATAAAACAATTGATTTTTTTTCCTTAAGTACTTGTATTTATCTCTCGCTTTTCAGTGGGTCGGTTGATAGTTTATCTCGGATACAATAGCTTAATGTCAAATGCTATTCACCTATTGCAAAATTTAGTAGGTGATAAATCAATCATCCCTTATTTTCTACACTTAAGGTGGTGTTTTTTCTTATTTGTTATGGGACCAACTTTGGTATCAAATAAAAAAAAAAGAATCATCTAAATCTACTACTGAATTTACTGACTATACCGTAAAAGTTAGGAGTGGTAAAAAAAAAAATACGAACCTCCTTCTCTTTTCTCGTCGGTAAATGAAATGTAAATATAGATTATCTTTTCATAGAAGCTTATAGGTAGTGTTTGTAACTTCACCCCACATTTATTAATAAGGGGTGACAGTTTTGTCAAAACCTTTTGGATTATTCAGAGATTCAATCTTCACACGAGTGTCTGCTTAGGTTTGGTACCTCCACGTATAATATTATGTTGTAAGGTATGCACACAATATGAGGTACCTTCCCAAACTCTTCACCTGTCCTCTGATGAATAGTTAATGCGCACTCAAATCACAATAAGAATTCCACTTTCAAAGGAAATACTACTGAATACATTATGGGGATGTGTTTAAATAAACATACCTATAGTTATTTGGTTGTTGTAGTTTTGTGTAACTAAGAGTTGGTAAGACATAAGTAGTAAGTAGTATTAAGTATAAGGTAAATAAATTGTCCCATGACATTAAGAATTTATCTGCTCCTTTATTAAAGAAGAAATTATACACATTTCTATTAAATAAATGTTATTGTAATGTAAAAGACTACTTAAACGAGAAATCAATTGTGCTTTAATAATAGCAAATAATTATGTTTACAATTATTCATTAAGTTAAATAATATAATACCTATACAATTTATTATTTTCATTTTTATTTTTGACTTATTCAAGTCAAAACATACACATACCTGTATAACATAACGACTGTATTCCCCGAACGGTGATGTAGAGGTGCACCTATAGTAACACCCACATTTCGTAGCTAGTTATGTTTAATTCCCATGTAATAAAGGACGAGCCTATTGCCATCAGCCGTCATAAATCCAGACTCCGGGCTGCTAATGAAAAAAATCCCATTGGAAAACTTGCGACCTTGGTACCACTAGACCAACGAGGCTGTAAAACGACGGAAGCAAAAGGTCCCTATTCAGAATAAAGGTCTCTTCTCATACAGAGAAGGCACGAGCATTCATCACAACGCTTGCTCAAGGCGGGTTGGCAAATTCAGACTAAAAGGATAACAAAGAGAATTGTCGGAAGTAAAACAAAAGAAAAAGAAACGGGAATTAAAAGAAAAGAATACACCAGATAGAGTAAATAGTTCAGTATACTACCGACTCATCATCTGCTTAGCCTTTTCCCAACCATGTTGGGATCGGCTTCCAGTCTAACCGGATGCAGCTGAATACCAGTATTTAACATGGAGCGACTTCCTATCTGACCTCCACAATCTAGTTACTAGGCAACACGATACCCCTTGGTAAGACTCGTAGTCAGACTTTCGGGCTTTTGACTACCCGTAACGGCTTAACGTGCTTTCCTAGGCACGACATCTGAGCAACGGTCACCCATCCATAGACTGACCACGAAAAGCGTAGCTTAACCTTCTATCGACCCGTGCAGGTATTTATATTTAGTCGCGAGCTACTATTATCTACTATATTTGTGAAAAAGATAACCAACCTTAAAACGAATCTACGACAATATTACATTTAGCTTCATCGAAATGGTACTTAGGTACCCAAGCACAGATAGTCTCGGTGTGCGGTTAGTATCAAAGTATCACTCAGTAGTACTCAGGATATAAGGATGCACTGCGAAAAAAAGCTTGTCTCATGAGAGAAGAAGTTTTTCTTATGAGTGAAGAAGCTTTTCTTATGAGAGAAGAAGTTTTTCTTATGAGTGAAGAAGCTTTTCTTATGAGAGAAGAAGTTTTTCTTATGAGTGAGGAAGCTTTTCTTATGAGAAAAGATTCTTTTCTCATCAGAGAAGCTTTTTTTATGAGAGAAGAAGCTTTTTCTCATGACACAAGAAACTTTTCTAATGGGAGAAGAAGCTTTTCTCATCAGAGAAGAAGCTTTTTTCATGAGAGAAGCTTTTCTGGCGTTAGTGAATTTATTGTTATCTAGGTACTCGTATATATATAAAAAATAATCCCTGTTTCCCATGGTCACGCCATAACTTGAGAACGACTTTGCCGATTACGTAGGTAATCGGCAAATATTAAAAAAAAAACAAAAAATATGTAGATCTTTTTTTAATTTTTTGAATATTTTGTAGAAGATTCGTACTTAAAGAATTTTTAAACCTAATTAAGACAATTGCGAAGAAAATTGGAAATTATCAGAAAACTTAATGACTACTTTAACTTCACGCTTTTGTCAGTTCACGCATTTGACAGGACAACGTCTGTCAGGTCAGATAGTGAGAAATAAAGATATCTCAAACCTCAAACCTTAAGTTACACACGTGTAGACTTCCTAATCTCGGCTGTCATGCATGAGGTCTTGAGTTCAATTCCAAAACTCCATTTTTAGAAGTCACATTAAAACTTAAACGGAGATACTCACAACCGGCCCAGACGAGTGACCTTAAACCAAGCAAAAGGAGTAGGTAGATTATGTAAGAATCGTAAGTAGCAGGTTGTGTTCTGTTGTTTCTGCCTACCTCGACATGGGCAATGGCGTGAGTGTATGTAAAAAAAGAAATAGATAGACTTTTCATTCAAAGGTATGACAGTGGTATAGAATGCTGTTTTACTGGTGATTCCGAAGTACCCTCGTATGAGTATGCTGCAGACACGGGTAACGAACATGGTAAGGTTTATATGGAAGGGCATAACCATTAACCTTCTTACTGCGAGAGTTTTATAGCATTATGCTCCACAGCCTTCATCTAGATCCAAGCTTAGCATCTAGATTCCTAGAAGGTACACTTCTCGTAACCAGGATATGAGCGTACACACATTTTTCAGGTGGCCAAATTCATCGATCCACTGCGGTTTCAGGCGCGCCACTTAATGAAATAGAAATTGGCGACCTCTCGAAGACAAACTCCTAACCCTCACCCGTCCCTCTCCCGCGAGGGGGAAACGCTCGCTCAAGTGCCGAGCGAAAGAGACAAAATATATTTATACAAAGTCAAAGACGACTGGCGAGTGGGATAGCTGTATTCATTATGAATATAATGCGGTCTTGCCTGTGTCTGTGCGTTTGTACGTGGCACACGCGTGTGTGGGTAGCGCGGCTTTCTACCACGCGGTGGAATCAATATTTCATCTTTGTGGAGCACGGCCGATTTAATGCTATCCTGTAACACACCACACGACACGCAACTACTAATTAAAAACTATTTTAAACACACAATAGTTTACATTACCCTTCCAAGTCTTCATCTCCTTTATAAATCTAACCCGCCAACGTTTAAAGAATAAATCACGAACCATCTCGCCGTAAATAACCAACCGGTGATCGTAATTCGAAAAAAGTATGTTCCCGTAACCGCGATCGATGACGTAAAGTGAACGTCTCGCGTTGTGGTTGGTTTGCGGTTAAATGGGCGTGGTTTGTGGTTATATTTACAACTTCTGATTGGTCGATTACCTGACCTTTGCGGTTAGTCGTGTGGTTTCTAAGATTTTCACCCCTGGAAAAATAGATAGAGGAAAATGTATGTCGTCGAGAGCCGTGATTGGTGGATTGCGGTAATTTTGTGGTTAACCGCGAAACGCTATTCGTTAAGATTATAATGGGCTGTGATTGTGGACGCAGTTGGTAGGATTTGTCGCGGGGCTGTTCGCGCGGCTGACTCGCCAATGGTCGCTGCGGTTACGAGTGTTGATTATCTATTTTATATTCCCCCAAGTGCTGAATTTTCCACGAATCAGCATTAGGAAGTCGTAGAGGGTTTGTTTTGTCAAATGTTCCGCTTTAATTAGATTTTGTTTGACCTATCACAGCATTTCTATATGAAAGTTAGTTAAATATGACTGAAATATTAAATACCGACTTCTAGTTACGCAAAACACGATTAAAAATATTGGCCAACTCAAACAAATATCAAACTCACTGAAGCGATATGAGTAAGCTCCAACCTAGAACTAAAATCCACGAGAACTGTTCTGTACAAGATTATATTTACAAAAAGGTCCAAATCGCGCCCTCTAACGTAAAAGGCGCGAACTTCTTGCTCCCTATTTTTAACAAAACGCCTTCAAGTGCGAACATTTTCACTTTCTTCGCGTTCTTAAGAAAGCAAACTCCTTGGAAGAAAGTTCACATAAACTGCCCCCACTCACACATTCATGCCGTGTACGCTCCCCCAAGAAACGGAGTAACACTGCGCATGTCGAAACGTCGTAAGTGACACTTTTCCGCGCGATCGTACGCCCTTTTCATACTGCGCCACAGACTTTCGAAGCAGTCGCTTGAAAAACGGCATAAGTCGACACTGAGAGACGTTACACTGTGACGTTTTGGATTTGTTGACTGATTCTTGTACAAGCAAAAATGGCTATTATTTTTTGTACGAAACATTTAAAACTCAGCTCTATGATATCGGCACAAAGCTTACTTTCGCTTGATTTATTACAGAGAGTTCCATACAAAAGTCGCTTAGACAATTTTTGGCAACTTTTCCGCGGTCTTGTGTGAGTGAGTGTGTGTACAGGGGGATAAAAATGTGTGTCGACAATGGCGCTAGTGTGCTAGCAGTACGGAAAATATACGTAAGATGGCGTTACCGGGTCTTGTGGTTTCAACTGAAACAAATGAGCTTCTGAAACTTGATAGTCGTTTGAAAGATGAGTTGAAAACGCTTTTAGAAGATTAGTTATAAACGTGTGTGAGTATGTAAGCACCTACTTGGTTCTTAGATTAGTTTAATTATGTTTTATTTATGTAAGTGACTGTCTCGTTGGTCTAGTGGTCCGAAGCGCTACTGCTGAGCATGAGGTACTGGGTTCGATTCCCACGTCGGGAAAAGTGTTGTTGCGTTTTTCCAATAGGAATTTTCTCGTTAGCCTAAAGTCTGGATTTGTGCCCGGTTGATGGCAATAGTCATAAACATAACTGTCTAAATGTGGTTGTTAGTATAGGTGCACTTCTGCCCAACCCTTGAAGGAATACAGGCGTGATGTTAATTTAGTTATAGAATTCGAGGATACCTGTTTGAACTAATATCAGTTGTAGGCAATCAACAAAGAGTTCAGAATAGGTTTCTGCGTGTCCCAACTTAGCTAACCAACGTCTTAGGCTCACTGCTAAGTTAAGCATGCTGTATATCTTAGCCTGGTAAAGTATTTTAGTTGAATGCCTTAAGCCCGTTTTCACCGACACTAAACAACACCCCAAAATATGTAAGACGATAAAATCGTATTAAGTATGTTAAACCACAAAAAAATATCTAGGTATACGACGCTGAGTCGCCGATGTATAGTACTCTGGTAATTGTATTATATTATGTTGCCTAGCAACATACTCTATACAATATTGACACACACAGTGTATGAGTTCGAATGTATTTGGGATAGTTTCTTGAAAAACTGCTAGGAGCTCGTGGCTGAATAAAAACCGCCGCACAGGTTTTTTTTTTATTTATTTTTTATTGACATAAATCGGTTTAACAATTTCATAAAAAGCTCTGACTCCTGAGCTAGGTGAGACCTGTGTTACAGAAGTCAGTATCTTCTCCCGTTTTGGAATTAACAGTTCATGTAATAAAAAGAGAGAAAAATACAAGAAAAAAATAATAAAACAATCATAAATTACTTAACAGGTTGATCTAAGGATAAGCTACGGTTGCCGAGGTCAGTCTGTGGATGGGTGAAGTTTCATTACATATTGAGACTCCTCCGTGCCTCGGAAAGCACGTAAAGCCGTTGGTTCCTGGCTGGTTGAGAAACTGCTTACGTTTGACCTTACTAGATGTTATTTTGCTTGGCGTAGGTAAGTGAAAACAGGTATTAGCATAACAAGGTTAGTAGCTTTCTATCTTTCTCCTGCCCTTGTCCTATATTACTTAACTACGCGGATACGTCCAACTTATGTTCTAATGAACTTTGATTGTATCATCAGATCCTGAACTGGTGACAATGAGACCACCCCTATCATAAAAAAATAATTTTCAAAATCATTTCGCAAATATCAGCGAACATTAAAAAAAAACAACTTATAGACGAGTATAGAACCGCACCCTTTTTTGAAGTCGGCTAAAAATAGTTGTTCCCGTTCGAACATAAATGTATGTAGTACCTACTGAGCTGATCTTTTCACGATATTCGTACTTGAACAATAGTAAAGTAAATAAATAAATAATGCTGGACAATCCACACAGCATCATTAGCCCCAAGCTAAGCAGAACTTGTGTTATGGGTACTAGATGACTGATATACTTAATACAATAAATTACAAAGATAGATATTTTTATTATTCATAGCCAATACCCAGAACACCCGGAAAAAATATTTGTAGATCGTACAAACATTTGTCCCAGGCCGGGAATCGAACCCGCAACCTCCTGCGTCGCAGGCGGACCTTCGCCCACAGCGCCACATCGGTGTCAAGTCAAAGTTGTAGAATCCCATCAGTAATACACTACATTAAATATTGTCCGCTGTTTTATGTACCACCTTATAGAGTCCTTTATTATATGCAGGTACAAATAAAATGTCCCCTAACATTACAGGCAATGTGCAGAGTTCCAAGAAAATCTCCCCTTGCTTAAGTCCATTATTTGAACACTAATTATGATGAACCGTATACCGACTGATTAGTGGTTAATAGCCCTTGAAGACTAGGGGTCCCTTCCGGCAATAGTGGTGTAAAACTTAAGCGATATTAGGTTTTGCCGGTATGACGGAATTAGCATTAGGGGAGGTATGGATAGTTTAACTATGAAACGTGTTTCAAAATGTTCTTGGAATTTTTAATCATTTTAACTATGCTCGACATTTTCTTTTCGTGATCTGTTTCTCAAAAGGAAAAACCAGAACCCTTATAGAATCCGTTGTCCGTCTGCCTGTCTGTCTCTCTTTACCCTTTTTCTCAGGAACGTGTGGAGGTATCGAGTTCAAAATTCATATCAAAGATATTTATTTCAAGGGACTGCAGATCAACGTTCGAGGATTCAATGATTATGATTGGACACGGTTGGCGCAGTGGTTGAGTCATCGGCTGTTGCGCTGCGTGTTGTGGGTTCGATCCCCGCACGGAACAAATATTTGTATGACCTACAGGTAGTTGTTCCGGGTCTGGCTGTTTGTGTATGTGAGTTTAAATGTTTGTAAACGCACCCACGATACAGGAGAAATTCCTAGTGTGGGGCAACGTTTAAAAAAAAAAATGACCCTAGAAATTATTAAAGTAAAAAAAAAATAAACATGACTTTACTAAACAAATAGTCGGATCATCAAAAAATACTTCGGATTTTTTTTTTTTTTCAAAATTAAACCAGTTTAGCCGCAAAAAAATTGACAATATCCTACTTATATTTTAAATGGTTAACTTAGTGACGATTTACGGTTGTTTGTTACTCATTCACGCAAAAACTACTGAAGGGATTTTAATGAAACTTCATAGTAATTTTAGCTTATTCTTCAGAGCAATCTTTAGGGTATAATTAATACGGATCCGACGCATAATTATGTAGTCGCAAGCTAATAACTATTTACAATCCTTGCATTCGGAGTTTTTGATAAACAGTTTTAAAAGTTAATAATCTGTGGCCACTCTGAGGCAATAGATTGTCATTGAAAACAGTACAAAGTATTGTTACCATTACTGTACCAATTCATTTTTTTACTATCTCTAGGGCAAACAAATATTTGTTCCGAGCGGGGATTGAGCCCGCGACTCGCAACGCAGCAGCTTATCGCCTCAGCCACTGGGCCAACCGAGCCGTCAATTTCTGCTGCCAAAGCCTGGCTTACATTTTCTGGTGATGACCACATTGCTGCATAGACCTGATAGCCTGTTGATAACCCAATGCAAATTATTGCAACCTGATCCTGAAAGGGATGATTAAACTTTCGATGACTCTTTCTGTTTATCTGATGGTTCTATCCTCTCGTGAAACCTTGGTAAACAAGAAAAAACAACATAACCTCGTACAACATAACTATAATGAAACTAGCTGTTCCCTGCGGTTTCATCCGCTTCTAAGGGTCGTAGTTTGATGTTAAAAGCCCACAACCCACCTCAAGAATTGGGCATCCAATTGCCGACACAAGCAAACAAACTTTTCAACTTTATTATATTAAGTAAAAATATAAATATTAATATGACTAAATATTATTATTATGATTGCCTCATAGGTCTAGTGGTTACAAGCGCGACTGCTGAGCGTGAGCTCGTGGGTTCGATTCCCAGGCTGGGCGAAGTGTTACTGAGTTCCGGAATCTGGATTTGTGCCTGCTTGATGGGAATAGGATCACCGCCTATTACATGGCACTTAAACATTACTGGTTTAAAGTGAGTGTTAATATCGGCGCACCTCTGCCCAACCCTTCTTCGAATACAAGCGTGATGTCATGTTTATATAAGGCAGCTGGTACGCACTGAGATTATACAGGAAAACGAATCTCATTATCAAACTACATTACCATTTTTGCGTAACGACATGGCACCAATATGTTCGCAGCTACACTGAAGGTACGTATGTACACCAGCATATTATCTACAAACATTAACTACCATAGGTGGTGGCGGGGGGCGCGGTGTGAAGGGAGGGAAGGGTGGAAGGGGGGGGGCTGCTGGTAATTTTCTGGACTATTTATTTCTCGCTGGTCACATTACGCCTCGCTATGTTTTAATGTACCTATCCACCTTCATTAAAGTGGCGCTGTTGTTGGGTATCGCTCAGTTTGGGATATTGTTTGCTAGTGGTCTGATTTATTCAAGTACTAGCTGTGCCTGCGACTTCGTGAAATTAAAAAAAGTAACATGGGTTTTCATATTTGGCGCGGAACCCTATTTTTCTAAAATAAAAGTAGCCTATCATCATCATCATCAGGCTATACTAGTCCACTGCTGGACGTAGCCCTCTCCTAATGAGCGCCATAGCGCCCTGTCTTCAGCTTGCCGCATCCAGCAGATGCTGGATGCGGCAAACTGAAGACAGATGCCTGCAGTCTTTTGCAGATCGTCATCCCACCTGGTCAGAGGGCAAAGTAGCCTAAGTTAGTCCTTATTACATCAAATAAATGCCAGTGAAAGTTTCGTCAAAATCGGTCAAGCCGTTTTGATGATTACTTGAAACCAACAGACAGACAAACAAACTAAGAGACAGACAGACAGACAGTCAAAACAAAAAAGTGATTTCGGTATACCTACCATATAATCTTTCATTTGAATTTCAGTAAAAGGCTGTTATTTTGACATAAAAAACAGACTTCAATTTTTTTTTTGTTATAACAACGATATCTTATAGCATCAATGTACGATGTTATTTAGACGATTATGAAATATGATGTCTGAAGGCCAGTAAATGCTCGATAGGAAAAGCTGTGCTACGCAGCGCTACGCAGGGCTACGCCGTGCTACGATGTGCTATATAATGCTACACAGAGCTACGCGGTATTACGATAACTGTTTATATGACAAACAGTCGATGCTAATCAGCAATTAACTTACTCTATATCGGAATGATATATTGAAAACTTTGTGAACCCAAGTTTTGAACCAATTTCCAACGAATTTATGTCGGTAGGGACGTAATATTACCGTAAAAATAATAAAAATCATTTGCTAAGGGGAGCAGAGGTTTAAAGAAGGGTTGAAATGAAGACGAGCGGCAATCAAGCGGTGACCACGAAATGGCCTAAGACGTCGCCCCTTTCCAGTTGAGTTAGTGTCGAGTTTGTTTGTGGACAAAAGAAAGATGGCGCAAGTTTGATCCTTGTAAGTAATTCGTATTTGAAAATTGTTTGATTGGGGTTAAGGAATGTTGTTGGAGTCTTATAGAGGGTGACTGTGATAATTGGAAGAAAAGTTAAGAGATTCGTGAGATATGTCGATAAATGTAGACAGTTGTATAGAAGCCTGCTCTAGATATACAAGTATCTCACACACAAAAAGTGAATAGCAATCACTGAATGTAACTAGGCACTGACCAAGTAGCTCCACCGGGACACTCCTCGATCAATATAACCTTAATGCAACACTGCAGCTTAAAAAACGAAAAAAAAAAAAAACTCCTGCTTACCCACACTTGCTAAGGGGTCGTGAATCTTGCTGGTACGTAGTTAGATAAAGAAGGGGTTGAAATCAAGACGGGGCGGTAATCAGGCGGTGACCGCGTAATGGCCCCGCCGGGAGCGGCCGCTCCACGACTTGAGCCTTTACCGAATAGGGCTACCACTGTGGACTTAAACAATAAATAAATAAATAATTCTGGACAATCCACACAGCATCATCTAGACCCAAGCTAAGCAGAGCTTGTGTTAAGGGTACTAGATGACTAATATACTTAATACAATACATTACATAGATAGATATTTTTTTATTATACATAGCAAATACCCAGAACACCCGGAACAAATTTTTGTAGATCGTTCAATAATTTGTCCCGAGGCGGGAATCGCACCCGCAACCTCCTGCGTCGCAGGCTGACCTTTGCCCGCTGCGCCACATAGGTCGTCGAACAAGAAATAATTTGCAAAAAAAATAGGCAGACATGGGATTTGCCGACAGAAGTGAAAGATTTAAAACTTTGGAATAACTGTCAGTCTGATGCAATACATCACATTAGCATGTCGGTGACGCTAACCCGTAGGTTTTGCCCGTACCAAAAATCGCTAAATGCTGCTATAGAAGTTTTTACTTCAAAAACTCTTAATATGGTTATGGCCAGGCCAGGGATTTGATGAAATAGAGTACAAATTAAAATGTAGATATGTATTTTTTCATTCGTTTTTGTTACCTATACATAAAATATTTAGTTTTTACGATTACAAACAAGCATTCGCAGTCATTGACCTTGATGCAGAACGAAATATGAAAAATAATTATTACGCGTAAATTGTTTGTCTATTGGTTTTTAAACTTACATGTTTATGTGAAATATCAAAAAAATATACATAGTCTGATATATTGATTTGTAGGTATAGTAAGCAACGAATCATAATAATATGTACGTATCCACAAAGACAGGAACAGCATCAGCTAGATTTTGATGCCAGTTATGTTTGTCCTTTAATCCGTGATTAGAAATCCATAGGACATGTCACTTGAGTGAAGCTGCGGGCAGCCGAAGACAGCATTAAGATGCAACCCTCAAACCTCAAGCCTTAGTTGTACTTGTCCAGATTTTTTTTTTAAATGGGTTGGGTTAGGCTAACGTAGTGCAGGACGCCCTCTGACCAGGTGGGATGAGGATCTGCCAAAGACTGCAGGCAGATGCTGGATGCGGCAAGCTGAAGACAGGGCGCTATGGCGCTCATTAGGAGAGGGCTATGTAGAGCATTGGACTAGTATAGCCTGATGATGATGATAATGATGGGTTAGGCAAAAAGTAAAACCAACCAGTTTGGGGTGGCTTCCAGTCTAATCAGATGAAGTCGAATACGAGTACTTTACATGCCGACTACTTACCTCTACATACCAGTTACTGGGCAGCATGATACTCCTTGGTAAGACTGGTTGTCATCCTTTTGGGTTTCTATCTCAGTAACCGTAATATCTTTATTTAACAGCCGGGACGACTTAAGGTGCTTTCTGAAGCACAAAAAGGTCTTGGTATATAATGGTTGGACCTTGCCAAGCGTCGATTAACCTTGAATATTGACCCGTACGTCTGTTATTATTTAGCCACGAGCCGTATGTTTGTATAGACGGCACGGTTGGTGCAGTGGCTGGGGATTGGCTGCTACATTGCGAGTCGCGGGTTCGATTCCTGCACGGGACAAATATTTATATAGCCTACAGGTTTGTTGTTCCGGGTCTGACTGTTTGTGTATGTGACTTAAAATTTTTATGAACGCACCCACGATACAGGAGAAAGTCCTGAAAGCCCCTTACTAAGCAACTAAGCAAAATCAACCATTAACACATTGTCATAATCCACAATACTATCAAAATCTTTCGCTCCCAAAATTATTATATTAAACGTAGCTAACATTATTCCCTAAGAATTAAATTAATTTAATTATTATTACCGACACCTACCAACCCTTGCTTGCAGTAATTCTTGGTGGGGCTTTAAGACAATGCCGATGTTTATTCTTTATCGCAGTCGTGGGAAATTTACGTGCAGGCTTGGCACTGGTGATAATTAAAATATTCCCATTCACCGTGCCACGGCTACTGCGAGCTTTGTTTCATTTAAACCGACAACCCTAATCAGTATTCATTGATATTTTTGGGTGCTTACATTTTTTGGGAAGAATTGAGTTATTTTGATTATAGTGTATTTTCTACGAGCTATATTCCTGTCTTTTTTTTCGTGTATACAATATGTAACATAATTAACGAACATACTGAAAGTAATTTGATTTTAATCGTTTACTGAATCGATTTCTATTATTTTTGATATAGGTAATGTGTATCCCGAAATTAATTAAAACTACGTAAATGACAGTCACACGACCCCTGTAAAGTCAAAACAAACTGAAATAGAACGTGACTTAAAGCTATAAGACTTCTAAAACTGCAGTTTTATTTGTATCAATACAAATTCCGTCATTCAATACAAAATAAAAAAAAAATTGTAGAATTAGTATAACTAAATAAATAAATAATTAATGCTTAAACATGTTAAACTCAAAATTCAGTGTAAGTATTATGATTATAACATAATATACTATGTTAGTTATATATGTAGTAAAGTGGTTGGGAATATCATGGCGGGCTTGTCATAAAACTGACAGACTGTAGGCTGTAAATTATATAAACGTCCCTTTGTGCTTATAAGCTTAGCTCAGAAATATCTCTTGCTTGGTATGTCGGGAAGTTCTAACTCTTCTGTTCTGCTGTTCTTTTCTGATTAATTTCGTCTCGACGCTTTTCTGGTGGTCGCCACTTTTGATTCTGGTTTTCAGGAGTTACAGTGTTTTGGAAATAATTTGGCGGCTGTAAATATAGCAACATTGTGAATTGAAACATTACACCAATAACGAAGTACCTATACAACAGAATTAATATAATTGGCAGAGTGTGACATACAATTTAAATAACATTATTGAGAGAACACTACTAATGTTGCTGTAAAGTTGTGCTATTGCAAGAAAAGCTGTATTTTGATAGAGCGAGAAAGAAGAACTTGTTAATTATGTGAACAAGAACGAGTTATTTCATCTTCCGAGAACATAGTACACTGTGTGTACTATGTTGCTACGTTTCTTTGTGAAACGACTTGGTGGTCCCTGCAAGAGTCGGCATTTTCCATATAAACGAAGCTTGCCAGTAACTTCGACCAGTCAAAGGCACACATATCAACTCGGAAAGGGATCATCACCGTATCGCCTCTCGCCTAGAGCTTGTCCCGAGGCGAGGAGATTGCTATACGATTCAGATAAGAGTGCGTTGCAGTAAGGATCATACAAAGAATACTGCACGGCTCGAGTTTGTACGGTGACGATCCTTTTACCTTTGCTCACACAATATGACAGTCGAAACTTGTATTCAGGACCCCAATATTATTAAACAAATTAAATTGCAGCTCCAGTCGCTTCGATTCTGTGCTCTATGAAAGACAATACAGTTAACTCCATTTTCACGCAAAATTGCAACAAAACGAAATCCCCCGGCAAATTAGCACATTGGTGCTAATTTGCCGGGGGATTTCGTTTTGCGTACGACACGTAGCTATTAACAAAGCGACATCTAAGACACACGCTCTTTATTATTTACTTAGCACAATAATGGTAGGAGAACAAAGCCGCCTGTAATTAGAAGGGACACATGAAAGCAGTAATTACATACATTCGAACGTCTACTAACAAAGGCACTCGTCTTTGCCTGGTGTTTAGTTAGACAAAGGTAAGAATCGATGGTTGGATGCTGTAGGTATTCGTATATTCGTCTCTGACTTTATGCCCATAGAAAGTGGTAGCGAAGTGTAAATGAAAAGAGAAAGAGTAAGTTCGGTTACATGGTGATGTCGTTTTGTTTTTACAAGCTTTTATTTAACTTGCCATGTCAGTTTCCATTTAGCTTGCGGCTTTGAAGGTTAATTTATGCTGGCCGAGATCAGTCTGTAGATGGGTGATCGTTCATTCTGTATTGAGACTCCTCCGTTTCTCGGGAAACACGTTATGCTGTTGGCCTTGGTGTCATTTGTAGATCTTTGACAGTCGTTACGGGTAGTCAGAAGCCCGAAAGGCTGACTACGAGTCTTACCAAGGGTCGTGTTGCCCAATAACTGGGTTGTGGAAGTTAGATAGGCAGTCGCTCCATGTAAAATACTGGTATTCAGGTGTATCCGATTGGACCGGAAGCCAGGACATAATGCACTTGGGAAAGGGGTAGGCAGATGAGCAAGCCTATTTTGATCTCGTTTCAATATGTTCGTAAGAAAACCAGCGTTAGATAGTACCTGTCATTGACAGACGGTACCTACTTGTTACCGCTGAAATTGACTATACTATACTTCTATACTATACTATATACTTAGTCTACACTATTTTTTATTTCTATGTTTTGTGCGTGTATCAAAACATGTTACCAAGTAAATGTTCTTTTTCTTTCTTGATCATAGAAAATTAGTTGGTTTAGTTGGATGGTGTTGTTTCACGGTCTGGTTATTGAAAACTGAGAAATTCGAAGATATGGAAAGATTTAAGCTTCGCTGTCCTGGAGTTTCTTCTACTTTGTGGTTACAGATGCAAATATTTAAAAAACGTACCTGAGTACTTTTTTTAATGCGGTGGTGCATAAAAGATGGATGACCGAGCTTTGTTCGAATAAAACGAAACCTAGCTAGATCGATTTCTCGCACCCGAAATTTACTAAGCCCCTGCATAGTATTGCTGCGCCAATCGCCAGCCATGTCGTTAAAGTGTATTAAAAGTATCTTAAAAGCTTTACCCGACCAGTTCTGAATTTTAGAACTCCGCTGAGCAAAATAATTGAAGTGAAAAGCAATTAGATAGCTACATCTATTCATTATATCATTGACGACCGATGTGGCGCGGCGGGCGAAGGTCCGCCTGCGACGCAAGAGGTTGCGGGCTCGATTCCCGCCTTGGGACAAATGTTTGTACGTTCTACAAATATTTGTTCCGGGTGTTCTGGGTATTTGCTATATATAATAAAAATATCTATCTATGTAATGTATTGTATTAAGTATATCAGTCATCTAGTACCCATAACACAAGCTCTGCTTAACTTGGGGCTAGATGATGCTGTGTGGATTGTCCAGCAATATTTATTTATTTATTTACTATCTATTCAAAACTATAAAACCTCGTTGCAGACTCCGGATTAAAGTCTTTCAATTCAACACAATGGTTTGTATTAGCGCAGTTTTGCCAACACATCATAAAATCTGCGGCCGTGGCTAGCCGGCGCGTCGGGCGGATGTATGATTGATGTGTCAAACCTCGCAGTGGTTAGCATCGACAGAGTATGTGCCCGATCAGACCTTGTATGACCTGATGAACTAGTAACTGTACATTTTAAGGAATCATGACTTTATCAACTCGTATATAAACGTGTTAAATTTAAAAAAAGAGATGAAATTATTACATTACCAAATTGTTTCAAGAGCTCGGTAAGTACTACATTGGCTTCCTTTTCAACTAAAATCAGTTTCAACCCTGTTAAATTATCGGTTAATTTAGAAGTGTTTGTAACTTAGATTTAACGAAATCCATTACCCGTGGCGTATTGTGGAATTTCGTAATCAAATCCTCTCGTGTGCAAATCTTTTCAGATTTGCGCAGAAACCCAGATTAGGAAAGAATCAAAGTATAACCCTTGTTGGTCTAGTGGTCGCAAGCGCTACTGTTAAGCATGAGGCCCTGAGTTCGATTCCTGGGCCCAAGCTAAGCGTTATTGGATTTTTCCATCTGGAATTTCTCAGGCTGGATTTGTGCCAGATTGATGATGATGATGATGATAACGCTGGTGAAATATGGTTGTTATGCAGTCCTGATGTTAAAGTATAAGGTAACGTTCATCTTACAATTTTGTTTTTGTGCACATATAAAAACTTGAGTAACTACACAATACCTAGCCCCTCTGACCTACCTCCCAAACCTCATTCACCAAGAACGTACTGATGCCACCGATAGATACAAAGGCAGCACACAACCTGTGACGCGAAACAAATGAACCTTCACAATTAAGGCGGGTACACACGGGTAGGCGCGTCGCATTTGCCGGTGTCACGTACCCGCTGCCTCGCACTTAATTTCGCTAGGGAGGTGAAGGGTGCAGTGCGGTTTTAAATTACGCCCCCTCCCAACGATTGCAGTTCGACAGGCCTTGTAGCGGATAGTTGATCATTCGGCTTGTCTACACGTAGCTTGGTTTTTTTCTTTTTGGTGTGGGATTTTGACGTGTTTATGAGGTAACTGTGTCAATGCTGATGAACAGCATGCCCAGTTTGAGTGTGCAGTTCAGGGTAGCACTGTTTTTCAAAGGAAAATACGAGATAGGAAAAATTGGAGTATTTTATTTGAGTTCTATGTTTTCCCGCCCGTACATATATATTGGTCGTACTCTATGAGATAGAATGAAATACCAAGGTTCGATTATCAGTAGACCAAATCGACGTAGAATTTGTAGTTTATCACCATAAACGGTTAAGTTCAAATAAAACCTTGCATTGGTCTTATGTAAATATAACTAGTAATTACTATCTACTTTAGTAAAAAATATCTGTTTATTTCTGCATATGATATGCATATGTTTACACATTTCATACACTTTGTAATTCGTTCTCGAAACCCACTAACCGTATGGCCTGATAAGTAAGTCATAAAAGTCGAATAGTTTATTTCTTTAGGATATAACATTACGATTAACAGATCATAAGATTAACGACTGTTTAATGACGAATTAAAGATGGCGTAATTATTTATACTTACTTCACAGTTCCGGCAATAGACGCGATAAACGTTTTTGAGTGAAGATGATAGGCTAAAATATTTATCTTGAATTCTGTAAACTGTAAAAAATGATTTATATCTAACTCATTGACATTTTTTATGAAAGACGTGAATAATTTACTTTTTAAATAAAAAATCTCATTGGGTTAGATGGAAATGAAGATTTTTTCGAGACTTTTTTTTGAAGTAAAAAACACATCAGATAAAAAATCGAGTGTAAGTTGAGAATGAGATGAATACACTATGGAGGTTGAGTATTTATAGTTTCTCTTCTTCGTTACTCTTTTTCGTTTCATAAAATCTAATTGACACCGTCCCAAAAGAGGTTTCACTTCAAAATGTTAAAATTCGGTAAAATCCAATGAAAAATGTCAATGCCAGATGTCCAGATCATGTAGGTACTGAGGTTGTGCGGCGATCCCTTCCATCCTGTATAAAAACATCTCTAATTACGTTGGTCTGAAAGTCAAGGGTCGTTACGTAATTTAAAAATGTAATTTATTTACATCATTATTTATTTCACATACTCACATCATACTGTAGAACTGTTTTACGTCCGTGACATCTCACAACCTCAGGTCCAGTTGAAAACCAGCGTCAGGTACTAGTTGTCTGGCATTTTTGCTGAACTGGACCCTTTTAGCGCAGCCGTAAGGCACAGACTTATTTATTTATTTATTTAATACTTTAAGCACACAAATGTACAGAGGCGAACTTAATGCCATAGGCATTTTCTACCAGTCAACCTTTGGCTGATGCAGAGCTGAGGCTGATGCAGTGGCATGTGCAATTTCTTAAAAGAAAAGTGAAAAGAAATATATATTTATAAAATATATATACATATATATTATTATAAACTATAAATATAATACCTTACTACTACTACTACTTACCAGACTTAATAATATATTTCTTTGAAATGTTTTTCTTGTTACTCCGTTTCATACAATATTTTTTCTATGTTCTGTATTGTATCGTTGTGTGCCTGAGTCTGTGCTGAAGAAACGTTTTTTCTTTATTTTTTCCAACTTTCAAGTAACATAACGTACCTAATTA
This sequence comes from Phlogophora meticulosa, assembly GCA_905147745.2. Lineage (NCBI taxonomy): Eukaryota > Metazoa > Arthropoda > Insecta > Lepidoptera > Noctuidae > Phlogophora > Phlogophora meticulosa. Next base: position 5,962,061 of record LR990535.1, on the reverse strand, counting down.
CTGACGTCGAAGGCAACACCTGTTCTGAAAACAGCTTATTTTCTTATTCTGTAGTACAATAATACCAGCCCAGCAGTGCAAGCACGGTTTTCTGACGATTGACATTTTATCGATGTCATTTTTATACTTTTTGGTAAAAATTAAAACCAAAATTCGTTGCCCACGCTAATCACGGAAACAAAACAAATTTTGTTGTAGAGGTTAGCAAGTACAAAGAATAATGTCAACTAAGTGTAAAAAGAACAGTTAAAAGTAAACTAGCCGTGTCATAATATTGTGTAACGTATTCGATGTATGAAAGAACATGTTTACAACCACAAAGTTAAGTTTATCCTTCAATCCTAATTATCTTTTCTTCCAAGTAATGTTCGGTGCTTTCATGGTTTCTAAACTTCAGTAGGTAATGTTAATTATGTTGGTGAAAGTAGCTATACAATACATAACGTTTGTACGGAACCATCAGTGCGCGACTCAGACTCGCACTTGTTTATCTTCGCTGTCATTTGACTCTAGTAACTAGTTTTTCGGGTACCCCGTGCACGTGCGAGCACTGAAAAACTAGTGACATCTTTATCTTCCTCCCTTATCTCAATTTATTTGTGGTGGATATGTATGGAGGTAGAAGACATACCATGCGCCCAGCATGTCTTGTACCTCCATACATATCTATTTGCCGTCGTCTTTCTTGCCATATTATCTTTCACACAATCCAACCACCGTATCTTTGGTCTTCTTCCACTCTTAAAATACCAGTGACAGACGTCGCTAAAAGGAATAAACACGTAAATGACAAAAAAACAAAAACAAAAAGCGATCATTAAGTAGGTACTTACGACTGGTTCGTATAACAGGCAGCGTCCAACAGCTCCCAACCAAATTGTTCAGTGTTCGTGTTTAATACTAAAAATCAATAATTAAGCTGCGTATGTATGTAATTAATAGTGCGTCGGTGTGGCAACGCGCTTGCATTATACACGAAGGCTAAAATGCACGCGCCGTGCATTATGAAAATGACATGATGATAAGCCGGTCGTCATTTCGAGAGGCTTGTTTTGTATGCGATAATAACTGGTGGGTAGTTTTATAGATGGCTTTTGTTTTTTGTTGACGTAATTTTATATCTGCTTGTGAATGTGGAAGGGCCGGGGAAGTTTATTTGGATGTAGGTAACGCAGGGTAAAACGGCATGCAGACTTTATGTGTTTTATAGACCTTTTGTTTGTTATTGTTTATATGTACATAGCAAAAAAATCTCCATTGGTACTCGGTTTCATGGAGGTTTTCCCCGTAACTAGCTTGTTTGTTGGTTACAGCTGATTTAATTCAATTATTAGGGAATACAAAAAGCGAGGGCACCGCTGGAAATGTTTGGAAGAGGTCTTTGTCCAGCAGTGGACGTTTCTTGGCTGAAATGAAGATGTCGAACAGTGCCTCAATACATCCCGTAGGATAAATTTTATAGGTCATATTATTAGAAGATGTTTTAACATATTCCGCGGATTATTTTAGTGGTTAAAATTAATTCTAATTTGTGGACAGTAAAACTGTTTACTGTCCACAAATTAATTATTTATACTGATAAATACCCCGAATGATTCCACGAATACTTGGTAAACTATGTATATGTGTGGTTGTTGACACTGCCGATAAAACAATTGAGGTCTTCTAAGGGGAGATTGAAATCGAAATAATATTTAAACCAATTTTCATGCGTTTATGTTAAAGAGAAAAAGTAAAGTAACAGCCTATTAAGAGAGAAGGCACGAGCATTAATCACCGCGCGTGCTCAAGACGGGTTGGCGATTTCAGACTTATGAAAACATCGTGAGGAAACCTGGACTTATATAACTAATATTATAAAGTCCAGGTTTCCTCATGATGTTTTCCTTCACCGATGTCAGTGATTTCCAAAATAAACTTAGAAAGTACATATGAATTGAAAAACTCACATTGGTACTTGCCCAGGTTTGAACCCACAACCTCGTGCACAAGAGGCGAGGCCTAAACCACTAGCCCATCGTGACATTGTGGCATATGACATATGTATGTTAAATAGATTTTGAGTTAATGGGGTAAATAGTGACTCCAAATGATTCGTGTTATATAACACTCGGCTGCGTCAGCTTCTTTGCTTGAAGAGATGAAGAATGCTTTTCAGACACTTTTACCCGTCAATGTCATCATCATCATCTGCCCAGCCTTTTCCCAACTACGTTGGGGTCGGCTTCCAGTCTAACCGGATGCAGCTGAATAGTGTTTTACATGAAGCGACTGCCTATCTGATCTCCACAGCCCTGGTACTGGGCAACACGATACCCCTTGGTTAATCTTGGTTTTCAGACTTTCAGGCTTCTGACTACCCGTAACGACTGTCAAAGATCTACTAAGACAACCCGGTACATAATTGGTCCCGGCTTAACGTGCTTTTCTTTTATACCTCAATGTATGGCCAATAATGTATGAACTAAATTGTGATGTGGGTGGATGGATAAAAATACATCAATACTTAAAAATATCGTAGAATGATAAATTAAAACGCTAACAGATGATCATAACTGTTATACACAGCAATTTTTTAATCAACATCCAAATTCTCACAGGATCATCATCTGCCAAGCTTTTTTTTTTTTTTTTAAAAACGTTACCCCACACTAGGAATTTCTCCTGTATCGTGGGTGCGTTTACAAACATTTAAACTCACATACACAAACAGCCAGCTTTTCTCCAACTATGTTGTGATCGGCTTCCAGTCTAACCGGATGTAGTTGAATACCAGTATTTTATATGGTTGTTGATGTTCTAGCCATAAATATGATCATCGTTCACTATGGGACCACTTATGAAATCACGTAGAAACAATCAGTTGATTCATATATTATGCAATACACGAATATTTTTTAAACTATTAATTTTCTAGAAACGACGATAACATAAAAGACTAAAGACACAGTATTACTGTAGTAATACTTACCCAAGGATCTAAAAGGGCTTTTCGTAGAAGCCTCAATGTCATTAATTTATGCTTTTGCCATCGCCGTGACTCGTGTCCGCCACCCTTACTTGGAGGGCGACCCTCGACTTACTTTATTGACTGTAAAAACGATCCGACTGGGTCAAGGTCAAAGGGCTGGATTACGGTAACCTTTTTGCTAATAATGATGCCTAATCGCTAAGTTTAATTATTGGCTTAATTCATCAAATAACAGCCGAACGTATTGATCGAATGTTAAGCTACGCTAGGCGAGGTTGGTCCGTCGATGGGTGGCGAAAATCCCTCCATGCCTCGAAAATCACGTTAAACCATTGGTCCCGGCTGTCATTTGTAGATCTTTAACAATCGTTACGGGTAGTCAGAAGCCTGAAAGTCCGACTACCAGTCTTACCAAAAAGGGTAACGTGTTATCCAGTAACTGGGTTGTGGATTTCAGTCTCTCCATATGAAACACTGGTATTGCGCTGTATCCGGTGAGACTGGAAGCCAACCCCAACATAGTTGGGAAAAGGCTGAGCAGATGATGAATCATTAATCTTCTGAGGGGTTCGTGAATATCTAAAATTGGCAGCCGGGACCAACAAATAAACTTATGCTTTCTGAGGCACGGACCGGTCCCGATATCTAAGGGAAACATCCTTTTTTCCCATCCATTTACCAACCTCGGCAAGAGTAGCTTAACCTTCAAGCGACCAGTGCCGCATAACTGTCGAAATATGGATGTTACTAAAGGTGCACTTCTGCCCAAACCTTCCGGAAATACAGGCATGATGTTATGTTCACCTGTACTATCATGAGGTTGTACTTTTAATTAGGTTTTTTTGTCCTCTAACAATATGCACGACCTCTGTGACACGATAAAAATGTTATCATAATTCCCTTCTTTTCCATAAAGGCCCCAAAAAAAAAATTTATATACAAAAGCATCCCGTTGATCGAACATTTTAGTTAACAGTACAACACGCTCTTGCGTGGCTTTGTGTTATCTCCCTCCATACAGTTTGTGTAGTAGTTTTCGCTCGGCGAAGCGCGAAATTATTGATTGTTGTAATTAATTGCAAACATCCAACCGATAAAATTAAATATCAATTTATACAATGAGCCAGCCAATTTAGAATATATGCTCATACAGATTGTGTATTGTTTTAATGGAAACTGCATCGCTGCGGACAGTAGCTGATAGTTCAATGGCGGAATGTGCTAAGTTAGATGTGTCTAAATTTGTCATTAAGCTCATGTATGAATCAAGTGATTTTCATGTTCAAGAAGGTTGACGGTTGTCGGTGATGATTTTTAGGGTTCCGTACACAAAGGGTACAACGGGACCCTATTACTAGGACTCCCATGTCCGTCCGTATGTCATAGTTATACAGTTGAAATTTTCATAGATGATGATCCGTTATAACAACAAATACCAGCAATAACAGAATGAAATAAATATTGAAGGGGGCTCCCATATAACAAACGTTATTTGTGGTACGGAACCCTTCCTGCGCCCTTCTCGCTCTTGGCCGGTTATCATAAAATGTCAGAGAAAGAACAGTAACAAGCCTCTCTTGCCGTAGCTCTACGAAGAAAAATGTCGTAGCTCGTAGCAATGGCGTAGCACTTTCGTAGCCCTTTTTTTGTGATACAAATCACGATATTTTTATTGCATTTTTCTATCTTGGTACGTATGTCTTTAAATACATTGTCAGAACAACCAACACTATGAATAATAAAACCGTTTATTTCCTCCACCACATAATGAAAAGTAAGTACAATACATAATTATATTTACTAAAATACATTTATGTTGTGGAGACTGGAGCCTGTACTAGGAATAACTGTGTTACAGGTCTCCAGGCCTCCAAACTACATGGACAAGTCACACTGATACCTACAGACTTCTAATAACAGATGATAAGGATATTTTGAAGAAAGATAAAATAAAACGTAAAACAAGGGAAATACAAAGCGAATAATTAATTAATTAGACAGCAAAGTAGGGTGTGGGTGTGCGAGTATGAGTGAGTGGGTGTTGGTGGGTAGTGAGTACGTGTGCGATATTCAAAACTTGCCTCAATATGGTATACCTACTATAAAACATAATGTCATCTATAAAAACACGTTTAATACAATTTTAAATAATTTATGCTCCGAAACATCGGTAGGGTGTGTCCACGTTAAAATTCATCACGGAAATTGCAGTACTAATCCTCATTAATTACTTGGCAATTTTAAATCTCATTATAGTCGTTCAAATCGGTCTGCCATCGATTTTTGCCTGTGTGTCGAAGCCGTCGGTGGAATCGCATATATTATCGCCATTGCTCAGGTGACAATCATTTCATTATGGAATCCGTGTAGCTTTGTATTGGTAGTATCGTTAATACTCTTTTGCTGGCCGGAGTCCTAATCGGAAATTTATATATTTTGCTATTCATGGTGGATTTAATTTTGATATAATTTATGTGGGTGTGAATTTAAGCTTAGTCTGTGTGTAGTTTGTGCTTAGGGCTGTTCATTTATTTTAAATAAATAAACATTGATCTTAACTTGGTTACTTTGGTTACAGTTAGTGTAGACTATAATATGACTATTATATTATAGTCACATATGACAAGTGTCTATTTTCTTATTAGTCTTTTATTATATGTTAAAAAATAGGGTAGGTATGTAATTAATTCCAGATATTAATTCTGGTTTTCCAGCAAGAAGCTACTCGAGACACATTTTTTGTCGGGTTTTGACAACTTTAAGGTCTAAAAATTGCAGCGTCACAAGTTTTTCTTAACTATCGTCCGAAGTCTTGTAGATTTCATCTTGTAGAAACGACCTGTTTGAAACCATGGGCCGGTCACCAGGTTGGTAGTACAGGGTACATAAAGACGCTTAGTATCATAACTCTTCAAAACAAAATAACTACTATAAACTTATCCAGCAACTACGAAACACATGGCCGCCCTGCTGGGGGCGTACGTCCGTCTGTCCATCGTATCGCATTGGCGCAAATTAATGAGGGTGGGATATTTATTTCAGAGTTTCGTTTGCAGTTGCCAAAATATCAGCTCACTCACCTATATGACATGTATATAGGCTAGTCTACAAACATACGACTGTAGTAATGAGCTCATTAAAGTCGATATTCGCGAGCTTCGGCGCCAGATATTTGTGAATTTGTAATTACTGAGACGGTCTGATACGAAGCGTTAATTTGAAATTTGATTTTGATGGTTGTGAGCACAATGTTGGGGAGTTCGACTACTCGTATGTTTGTGTTTCAAATATGGAAAGTTTGAAGATGTTCATCTGTTTTATTTCTGTAAAACGATACAACAATTAATACATTAAGAAATAAAATAAAATAATCACAGGGCATCGAAAATTTCATCCGCATCACTGTCAAAGGGAATAGTGCCCAGAAGGCTTGCAGCGATGCCACGTTGACTGGCAATGCTGATCCTTTGGCCAAAAGAAACGCCAGCCCTCATCTGTTTTTGTTTTTCAAATAAAGTATGTAAGTATGTTTGAATTATTGGAATTCTATTCCAATTGTTTCGTTGTATTCGCTGCAAGAGAAGTAAGAAGTTTTTTGCAGTGAAAACAGTTTGCAGTTTGGTAGGGGCAAAACTTACGGGTTCACGTCACCGACATGCTAATGTGACATTTGTCAAACACAGTTTTTCAGAAGTTTTGAATAGCGGTCCATTATTTTTTTTGTCTTATGAAGGTCTGAAATATTAATTAAACAATTGAAGCGTAGGGAGAAAAAAATACTGTAAGTGAATTTGTAGATTTTATTTATTGTAAAATGAATTCCGCTACTTGTAGTCAACAGAAATAATCATAACGTAAAGCGAAAACGACAAATAAGTTGCTATGCAAGTCAAATTGTTGTTACAAAGTACATCAAACATTTAGTATATTGCACAAAGTTTAAATAAAACAGATATTATATGAAATATCGGGGAACACTGACGGACAAATAACTTTACTATTATTATTCATTAAAAAGAACACAATAATACAACATTGTAAGGTTTGTATGGTTCTATTAAGTATATGAAACTTCAAAAAATAAAGCTAGTGTATTGACATAATTAAAAAACTCTTATAGAACCGCCAACAATCGTGGTCACATTACATTTTGAAATGTAACTACACAACTATTTTTTTTTTGTAACAAAACTAAAGAAACAAACATATCTAAATATATCTACAACTGGACAGAGGTCACATACTCAACAGATACTTAAAACTAAGTATACATCTACTCAACTTCATAATTGCACATCTATTGCACTTTACAAGATGCATTTACAACAAATTAGTATTCACATTTTTTATTTACAAGGTTGTCGATAAAAGACAGACATTATTATAAGTAAACTTCTTTTTTTTTACGTCTTTCAACCTCTACAAACATTGGTCGGCCAACATACGCCAACACACATTTTATCCATCACTCTATTCGTATACAATAAATTCGTAAAGTTATTAGCCACGGAGCGATGGTCTGCGTTAGGTCGTTGACTGACCAATATTTGAAACAAGGTTTGATTTATACACACATATGTGATGTTTTTACTTCCCATTTGATATCCAAATGTACAGTTGAAGTGTTATGATATCCATTTAATCCATCTGTCCATTTGTCGAACTTACTTACTTACACCAACATCGTATTCAAATATTTTTCTAGTCTAAGCCAGACTATGACCAAAGTGTTCTAAAATTATTATTTTTAATATTTTAAATCAACAAAATCGTATAAATTTAGGACGGGAGCGAACTTTGGAACTAGATACACAATTTCAACTATCGAATCACCTGTATCTCGTATTTTACACACAAATTAATTTAGTTAAATCATCATCGGACATAATTATATTTCGTTGGCTCACTCTCTGCCAAGCAACGTCGACTTTTATCAGGAATCAAAACGTCGAAACAGTGTAAAACCACTTTTCGTCACATGAGAAATACAAAATGGACACACTACTGGTTTCTCCGAGGTATCGACGCAGACGTCCTATCTACCAACACGTATTGTTCATATGGGTACAATAAAAAGAGCATCACTTTGTTTAGTAGGGTCGCCACACTGTGTTGCTGTCTGGCTGCGGATTACCTCTTTGTCCGAGATTATTCACCCGGCCGTCCTCGCCACGAGCCGCGGCCGCCGCGCAAGAGTTCCCTCCGCCTAAGAGTAACTCTTGTCCATGGTTCCCGTGTTGTCTATGATTATTTGTTGTCGATGATATCTGGTCCATCATTGTTTGCAGCTCATTGTGGTGATTCTGCGTCGAGTGTATCGAGTTCGAGTGCAGGGGGTGGAAGTTGTGCGTCTGGTTGGCCGCGGTGTACAGCTGGCTGTAAAGCAAACTCGCCGGCAGGACGGGGTACAGCGAGTTGTTGCAGTTACTGCCGCCGTAGGAAGTGTTCTGTGATCCCATTAACGAAGGGAAGTTCGAGCTGTTTGTGTGATTGTGGCCGATGTTCGTGGACGTGTTTGAAGTGAGCAGATCGTCCTGTACGGGCGACTCGGGCTGAGAACTGTTGTCGCTAAGTGATCGGGGGCCCGTTGATAAGCTGTAGTCTGTGTTGTTATTGTAACGTGGTAGTAGGCTGCCGTGGTGCGATGGGGAGGAGCCCACTAGACCCGACAAGTGCTGGTCTAGGTCGACGCCTGTCGTGTCCGGAAGAACTGTGTAAAGAAAACATATTTTGTTGAATATTACAGACAGAGATATGAAGCGACTCTGACACGAAATATAAAAACGTGAAACGTCAGCTTTAGTTTCAAAAACAATGCCCTGCTCCATAATCCGTCCACAACGACTCCATTCTTGTGAAATATCCAAAAATAGTAATTGTTAATATACGACAACATTTTAGTATGGTTTTAATATGGCTATATTTTTCGTTCATCGGGCACGCATCGACAATAAATTCATCGGCCGGGTCGGACGTGTGCGAGCCGCTGTAAATTATAATGAGAGCCAGTTAATGTCCGACTACTAGACCTTAGAGTATTTAAACGGGAGTTGGTGTAGGATACATGTTATATTGTCTGCCAATTATTTTGTTGCTGATAAGGAGACCATTGTTTTTCAGAGACCAAGTTTTGGATTTACCACAAGTTCAAGTTATTTTTTTTTAGCCCACAGATTCACCCGCTACTAAGGGTCGTAGTGTAAATGCCATTTAACGGGCCTTCAACCTTCGTCAAGAAATGGGCTATCAAACGCAAACACATTCATTCAAATCTGACAGGTGGTTCCAGAGATTAGTTCGTTCAAACATACAAACTCTTCAGGTTTATTTTTTTAGTATACTAGCAGGGCACAGCGATGTTACCCACGGTGCGGTGTAAAAAATCACGTGGCAATACAAAATTAAAGCTTTAATACTTTTTTTCGTAATTAAAAGTAGCCTATATGTTAACCCAGGGTATGATAACAAACTTGATCCGAATCCGTTCAGCTGTTTCAGCCTGAAGGAGTTATAAACAAACACACACATACATACCAATAAACGTTCTTATTTATAATATGAGTGTGAAAAATACTCTCTATATTTCACTAGCCACCAACCAAAAAGTTTAATCATGATCATCGCTTTGTCCAAACCTCTTTGCTCCTTTGGTAACCAAAGAAGCCGGCTTACATTCTGTAGGGTGCTTCCCTAACAAGATTGTGACAATAAAATTTAACATTTTAAACTTAAATGCAGAAACTGTCAGTGAATGATCAACGAGATGAATCTAAATAAAAATGCAAGTTGTCCGACTCAAACCATTGTACACACATTAAATTTTTATGTATTATTGTATATTTAATACATATATATAATAATACATAAAATGCATAGAACAGTGCAATATGTCAGTGTCAAGCCACTGCCAAATGTCAGTCGCGTCCGAAGTACAAATACGTGAACCTACTGGCTAACTTATTGTAATAGTTATATTTTAAAACCCATGTACGTGCACCGTACACATTCAGCTCTCTTCATTATAAAGCTTGTACCATCTGTGACCCTACATACTCTTTGCGTCATCCGCAACTGCGCGTATCATTTAAAGGAGGATGTGAATCGTAAAAGTGTTGGTAGATTTAATTTCACCCTGCTGTATATTGATTAATGAGCTATAGGAAGAGTAAACTGAATCATTTTATTGATTGTTTGTACTGTTGTGACGGGTAGTTTACAGGAAGTGGCTACTGTAAAGTGTAACAATAGTCAAGAAATGTCGCTTATTTATAACATTAACTGGATGTGTGCCGCGGTTTGACTCGCTTTTAAAGGTTGTAGCGTGTAGACTATGTCTTTTCTCAATAATAGGGATGGGTCCTAGGTTAAACTATAATAAGTCAATTTGGTCTGTCAGTAAGATTATCAAAAAAAAAATCTAAAACTTTGATGTCACTTCTTACTTGTTACACTTTACGTAGAAATGACGTTCAAAGCACTATATCATCGTCATTTTTAGTTAAGTGACAAAAAAAACGTGTCCGGCATTTGTGAGTAATTCAAATATCACTACCCTATCCTACTATTGAGCTATCAAATGCCCAAAAAAAAACAAATTCAACGGTTAGTTCCAGAGATAAGTAATATTAGTGACTATCAGGACTAGCTTCCTTTGTGATACCTATTAGGGTAAATTAGAACCGCCACAGGCCAGTTACACTAATTAAGACGCACCTAGCACACAGATTTTTCGCAATACTCCAATCACACTGATAAAATCTTTTCCCATTCATCAGCAAAACTATCACAACTTGCATTGGCATCGAAAGAGTGTTGATATCGGCGAGTGAACTGTAGTTAATCTTATTTTTTAAGTGTTTCAATTAGCTAAAGCAATCTAGCTTCTATCAAATATTCCAAATACCGTATGCATGTTTCTTACTCAAAGTCACAAAGCATATATGTACATAGTTACTACATACCTACCTACACAGGTGATTTCATTAAAAAAAACGTTTTCAGATGCTGTTCTAATTAAAATCATCCAGCAACTAAATCATTACGTCCAAACGATCAATCTAGAAAACAGTCTTGGTTGAAAAATTTAACAGGATCTCTACTAGGTACATAGGTACTAGTCGAGTCACGGTCAATTTCAATGACGTACCTGAACCCAAATCTCATTCCGTGTACTTGAACTGCTGCTTTTGATTCGCCGTTTCAAGGTGACAGATAGGAAACTCGGCTATTGATTGGTTACATACAGAGAATGATCTCTAGATTAGGATTGAGATACATTATTGAAATCGGCCGTTAATGAAGACAAATTTTGTTTTTTTCAAAGTAATATTCCGAAAACAACCAACAACTAATAAATTCCTCACCTGTATTATTAGCAGTAAAGTCCTGCGTAGGCGTCTGGTCAGGTACGGTACCGGCAAAGCCAAGTGCCGGGGGGTTGAACTGTGACGCAGCCGGCGCCGCACAAGACGGTAAGTACGCCGGGTATGCGCCCGCGCCGCCGTAGCCCCAGTGGGAGTTGCTCGAACTTAGCCCGAATTGACTCATGTCTGGGGGAATAAAACAGGTATGAATATATATTTATTTTTCTTTTAGCCTCTGCTGTCCCACTGCTGGACGAAGGCCACGTTTATGTTTATTTCAGAGTAGACATTTTTATGTTCACCACAAATCTAACAAGCACACATTTAGCGCCGCGATGACTTCTCAAAACTTGGTTTATCGCTACATTTCATGTGCCTGAAACCACTACTTGTGCATTCAACACTTATCAATTCAAACACGAATGTTTGCACTGAAAAGCGCACTCGGTCACTTATAAAGATGTCGAGCGCGGCCGGGGGCCAACTGTGCTGCGTACACTTTTATTTTTTCCCGGTATCAGTGGCTTTTATTTTTCGGTATCACGGTTCCGTTTTTGGCCGGCGATCGGCGGACTCGGTTTTTATAGGGTACGCGTTCCCGCCGTCGATTTGCGAATGTTTTTTTTCCCGTTTTGAGCCGCATCAGTTGTTTTGGGGTAGCCGTGGATTTTGGCGGGCTCGAGCACGCTTGTTCGATTGCGCCCGCAGTCAGCTTCCAGGTCGATCCTCTTTTTGGCAACGGCTGATTGAATCCGCGCTTTAGTGAACGTAGTTTAGCGTATCGCTTGGTTTGGCGACTCATTCACTTTTGAGCCGCATGCCTTGTGCATGGTTTGTGCGGCATCATTCCGATTTAGATTTCTGGTTTCGTTTCAGTTTTTTTGTGTACTGCAAGGTTGTCTCTTTCAGTTACATGTTTATTTATTCTATCTGTCACACTACTTCGTATTTTAATGATAGACCAAATAATAAATAGTGAAATTCTTCTTTTTACATTTCTGTTTACGCAAACGTCATTTTATTTCCCCAAATTAAACTGTCTTGATGTCTTCATGATCATGAAAGCTCTTCTATTTCATGACCAACATTACATACTATAAGGTATATAATGGTCTATAAACATAATATTATATACCTGTTAGTAAAGAAATAAATAAAATAAATAATGCTGGACAATCCAAAGGTCGTCAAAATTTGTAAAGAAGTCTTTAAATTAATATTATCCGTTCTATACTCACTTTGGCAGGTAGTGATGGGAGGCATCCGGAACCCTCCGAGCGGGTCCGGAGGGAACGGGAACGGTCGCTGTCCAAACGCGAAGTGGAACTGCTGCTGCTGCCCTAGGAGTGAGAGCACTACATCAGTACGATAAATGCTGCCCTTTATAATTATCAATCGTTTTAATATTTAACATTAAAACAGAGGGGTCTCATAGACCCAGGTCTCGTGGGTGAGGACAGCACCACATTAGTACAATCAATGTAATATGACACGTCTAAACTACGGGTGTCTCATAGACCCCGTATTTTCGGGTCTGTTGTTAATGATGGGGATCATTAAGGTAATTTTACTAATGAAGGAAAAGGAGAAAAGGGCTGTTAAGGAAATGAAAAGGTTTTAAAAACACACGTTATAAAATGGAAAAATAAAATAAAATAAGAATTAGAAGGTCTGTGTGCGCTATCTGACTACTATGAGAAGAAGGTCCCAAACAAACTCAGTGGAAACATTTACGGAACAGTAAAGAAGATGTAAATCCTATTAAGTGTTTTTTTTGTTGTCGAACCCGCGGATCTTGTAATTTTACGATATATGCCACAAGCTATTCCAGGAACAAAATAAACAATATCTCCCATTGTATCAAACTCGGTGCTCCAAATCTCTCAACTTAAACGGTCATGTAAATAGTAACACATGCAAGTGTTAGTGCCCTGTCCCACGATCCCACACACCCTTCGATTAGTCCCGAGACACTCGATAATTCATTGACACTCGTGTGACATCGCCGTGTCGCCCCCCTCTGCCACGTGTACGAATTAGTTAGAACTTGCCGCCTTGAAATATCGATGCCTTATTGGAATTTCAATTTAGTTTGTACGTCACTTTTAAGTGTATGTGCATTGAGAAGGCATCGTAGGAGACTCACATTAAATGGTATTAATTAAAGAGCTTTTGGTCTTCAAAGGTTCTTTCTATTCATCTAGGAATTGTATGTAAGTGAGATTTAACAGAATATCAGTCCTTTGGGGTTCCTATAGTAAACTGTATTTTGCCAGTTATGTTTTTATCCAATGTGATGGGGACCATTAGACGGGCCGTCTATTGCCATTCCAGATACAAAACCAGACTCTGAGCTGCTACTGTGACATTACAGATTCAAAAAACCTCATGCTATTTTGACTATAATCTTATTTATAGTTATTTTATTTTGGCTCTTATCTCGTATGATACAAAATAAAATGTTGAGTCATGTTGAAACGTTGAATTTTATCAAAAATTCTACACGACAGTAGATGATGTACTTCCCAGAGCGCACCGGACGAAATTATTGACGCCATTTGATTGGCAAACATTTCATTTTTCTTTTAGTAGCCGAACGTACAATACTAATGGAACTACCATCGGTAAATGTAGGTACCCTTCAAATGCAAAATAAGTAGTATTCAAATATCAAACTAACTTTATACCACGGTTTTACCCGCTCCTAAGGTTCGTAGTATAATGTTAAACAGCTTATAACCTTCCTCAAGATGCGGGCTACCAAATGCAAAAAGAATTTTCATAGTTAAAATTCTCAGTGATATTCATTACACGGCAGCACACATTATAACAACAAATGAACACATCTAATACTCAATTCAGATTCACGATTCAACACTTCCAAATCGCGTAGTGAACCAGGCGAGGCTAATCAAGGTCGGCCAAGTCTACGCGCCGATACATTATAAACATGTTGGCACGTGGGAGGGCGCACTATTGTCATGTCAACGTTATTAACACGGGAATGTTGGTTGAGGTTTTACAATCAGGAAGATAGGCTGAACTTTGACTATGTTGATGTTGGTGTTGATCGATTATTTTGGTGAACGGTTTCAATGCTTGGCTTTACTCTTCAAACTAATTTTAATTCCGATCTAAAGCCGATATGATAGATATATGAAATTGATTAATTTAAAATGACTTTAATATGCTTGTGTACCATCCTACCTTTTTATATTTGTAGCCGTTCAGGCAAAACATGAGTGCAACATAATTTTATTTAACATCTTGCATGCCATTTGTATGTAAACTCATGTTTTGGACAAATAAAAACTATCTTTATATTTATCTTAACGTCATAGCGACTAAAATGAATAGTGTGATAACAAACATTATGGTGAGATCAAATAACAGTTTTTTTTTTAAAGGAACTCGATGCCATTATAAATAAAAACAAAGCTATCAACTTATTTTTAAGCTGCTTTTCGCTGTAGCTGCCAACCTACTGTTATTGCTACCGGTTTTAATTATTTTTAATCCCAAATTCAAATTAATTTGTCGGCCCATTAAAAACATGCCATCAAAAAAAAGTTTAATTAGGTTCAAAAAAGAATAGTAAAAATAATCTAAAACAATTATGTGCCTTGCGCGCTGCGCCAAATATGTCCAGTTCAGCAAAAATACCAGACACCTAGTGCCTGAAGTTGGTTTTCAACTGGACCTGACGTTGAGAGGTATCACGGACGCAAATTAGTCAAAGTTGTAAGAAGCATCAAATCAAAAGAGTTTTCCAATTTACGGAATCTATTTCCGAACAAAATAAACACAAATTTGTGTCACTCCACGTTCTGATTAGCAGCCAACTAGAAGCTACGTGGTTGTAGTGTCACCGTACGTCGTGATTGAATTATGTCGCCCACGAAGATTGTCGCAGACAATGCGGCCTTGTCACCTCCATTATTCGCTACAGCCCCTGCTATACCACCTTACCGTTATTTAGATTATAAGGATCTAAAGTTTACTTCAATAATATATTTATAAAACTTGCCGGTGAAAGAGTACTTCGGGTAGGCAAAGATTTTAATGAATGAATGTGGAAACAAAACTAAACATATATAGGTCCCATAAATGAAATTATAAAAGAAAAATATTATATTATATATTAAGTACAAGAATATGCCTTGTAAACGAAGCAAAAGGAGTATTTAAGGATCGTAGCAGGTGAATGTCTGTAGTTTATGCCTACCCCCATGTTAAAAATGCATAAGTTAAAATAGAAAAACCATGACTACAAAATGAGTATGTGAAAATGGAGTAAAAACTTGTATTATGTTTACTGTTATTTACGTATCGTAACGCTCTCAAACACATGTAAAAGTACTTTAATTTCTACTGAATCTGAAGCAGCGCCGTCTGGTGGCCATAATGGGAAACATTATTCATCATCATCATCCTCCTGCCTTTATCCCCATTTATCTGGGGTCGGCACAGCATGTTTTCTTCTTCCATGCATCTCTACTTGCCGTCATCTCAATAGTCACTTCTTTTCTAGCAATGTCATCTTTCACACAATCCATCCATCTTTTCAACATATGTATGTACATATTATTATAAATCGGCTTCGTTTAATAAAATACCCATTTTATTATTGTTTAAAAATAATATTAAAATTAACAATTCTTGGTACTCATTTGAAAATAATCCCTCTCATCAAAACCCCGTTCAGTACTTCCCAGTAAACAGCTACATAATACAACACAAACACATCAAAACAGATTTCATACTCAGACCAAAAATGCATAAATGCACTTACACGGGGCTCGGCCATTAAATTGACAAACGCACACACACAAACAAAACAGTTGGAGCCGTGGACACACTTCGGTTCGACAGCCGTAGGGCTGTCTAATTCGGCATCGTTTTGATTATAAAGAAAATGGACACTACCTTTTGAAACAAGGATAAAGGGCAGGTGTATATGAGCCCAGTTACAGGGTGGTGCAGTAAGTCAAACCAGTACTGACTGAGTTCGTGTATACACTAGTATTAAGTCAGTTAAGCAGCCCCCCCCACTCCCCTCGCACCACCCGAGTCAGTCCAGCGCGACTGATTTTGTCTATACGCATTGGGCAGTTCCTGCCTTTTGTTTATTGTACTGAACTCACTGCCACTACAGAATTAAAAAGAGGCAGCGATCTGGCTAGTTAAATCAACCGCGTCTAAACTAACCTAGGGTCCAGAAACAGAGTCATTGGGTCAGCCTGTAAGTTAAGTAAAGATAACGGGACTACTAAAAATGTTATATTGGACCCAACATGATATATGAATTTAAGTTAAGCACGCTCAGTATCAGGTATTATAATGTTTTAGTAGATCGTAGTAGCACTACGACTAGTACCTACTCGCCCTCATCCTGTTACCTCAATATCTTATTTCGCAACGAATATCGGGTTTTCTCAAATGATCTATATATGTATATCTGCACACGCTCTGTATCACAACATCTAGTAGCTAGGTTACTACAAGTAGGTAACTGTAATGCTAGTTAGTTCCTATAAAGCTAAGTACAAATTACTATGGAAGTTTTTATACTTTAAGTTCCGTTAGTTTATATGCGGTCGTCTTCACTTGGCTTGGCACCTATTCTTCGTCGACAAGTTAAGCTCGTAAAGTTTTGACGTGAGCTACATAATTACTGATAAATCCGTACTCTAACTTGACAGTTCCACTTATCTCTGTATGGTTCTTTCCCAAAAGGCCATCTCAGAAACTAAACTGTATGGTCTACAAATAATCTAACCTCTGAGTTTCTGTCAGTGATTCTTATCAGAGTTATTCAAAATCAAAATCAAAATTCATTTATTCAAATCAGGCTGAGAATCAGAACTTTTTGAACGTCAAAAAGTGAGATTAATTAGATGGGTAACACCGACCTAATCTAGTTTTCAAAATGGTTTAAAGTATAAAAAACTGTTTGTCAAAGGTCTGCTGCTAGTATCATTTTCAATTAACAAAACACAGAACAATCACAAAAGATACACCGAGCCGGCACAAAACAAAACATCTCGACAGCCCTATTAAGCGCACACATGCTCTATTCCCGTGCAAAAGGTTCCAGTGTATAAATCAGCGACGCAACAATTACACACTTTCATGGCAAGTTGGAATTAGAAACTGTCATTTGCACCGTTCGACCCCCCAGTGGGAGGGGGGTGTATTACAAATGGGAGGGAAAAATAGGGTGCGGGCAAGGGCTACTGTGGACCTGATTAAAGGATTACACCGGGTGGCGTCCGGTCTAGTTAAATTTATTATGCCAAGTATTTCTACTAGTTAGCCTCTGTCGTCTGCTTGATGGTAGCTCGTTTAGAAGATTTAAGTTGAACTTTAAGCTGGGTATGTTATTTATATGTTTTAGTCTTGACAGGTTTAGATGGATGGGTCAGCAAAATAGTTTTAGTGATTTAAATTTAAGACTCCCGATGTGTAGCGATATCTTAATTTGTATTAGTTTAGAACACCCATAAAACTATAAATTCCAAAAGTTCATCACCCCTCAACATAGACAATGCACAAAAGTTATGAACTAAGTCGCCGTGTGAAGTAAACAACGGACTTTATTGTCGTAAACATTGAGATCGGCGCAGGCGACGCTAGCGCCGCGCGCGGGTGGTCCAAACACGCAGTTCCCGAAATAACCCGAAACCAGCCGAACAGAACACGAAGAAAAACATCGTTAGACGGGCCGATTATTAAATTGTAGTCGGCTTCTGTCGGCTACTGTATGCGATAAAACGCGCCACCCACCCGGCGGATAAAAATAGTGGGTAAGGGTAGCACACAATGTGTCCGTAATATCCGCACGGTTACTGCTTCGAGTCTGTGTAAATCTTTAACCATTGTTCCCAAATTGTTATTCGAAGATCAGAATTTGAAAGGAGCGTGAGTCTGACGTTGTTTCATACATTCTTGATGAAATAATTTAAATGGAGATGATGGTGGAATGCTAATTACGGGCTATTTAATCTATTTACTTACTTTTTTAAATTTCGAAGTTGAAAAGTTAAACCAGTAAAAACCGAATACGACTAACCCACCGAGGGTTCCATATTATGTCTTATTGGTAATAATAATAATTATTTTTAGGTAAAAAGTAAAGAAGTTTCCAGATTGCTGAAAATCTGTATTTGTAAGAGAGAACGTCTTATTTTTTCTGTTATAGTTACGTAATATTCTACCAACTAGATTACTTGCAGATTTATTCATAATTTTATAGAGAGAGAATTGTATGTTTATAGTATTTTTACGCTCATTTTCATCATATAACAAAAATATAGTCTGTGATGTGCAAATTGGCCTTTTCTAATGATACCCCACTTATCACAGTTACCCCACATTAATATTTCAACCCTCATTTTCCCCTATTGGAATGAAAATAACAATAAGTTTTTTTAATTATTAGATACTCTATTACTATGTAAGTGGACAAGAATTATTTATAATATTCCAAATAAGTGGTTTTTGAAATAAGCTGCTGTGGCATACAAAAAGACAGAGTCGCACCATAAAGGTACCCTTTTAACCATGTTGGTAAGAGACCCTAAAAATAACTAGAATTGTACATTCCTTTCCAAAATACAGAATATCATTGAAACGATATTTTTAAAACTACTACTAAACATATGAAACAAAGCTATTTTAGTCCATATAGGCACTCATATAGGTACCAAAATCCTGAAAACATTGTTCGTTCAATTCAAAACACTTTATTATTAACCCTCTCTCTGCAAATACTCGACTACACGGGTAATCTAACATTAACTCGAATAGTAAGACAACGAATATCGAACAAAATTCCACACATGAATTGATAACTACGCAAGTACGTATAGATCCTATGTTAACATGCGTCGCAACTTACTAGAATTAAATAATTTATCGCCTCCGTATAGAGGCTGGAGGAATAATAAATCAATATGCAGGGCACATGCATACGCGGTGAGGGGGTTAACTCCCCCGGCCCTTTCTTGACTAATTAATTAAACAACCGATTCATTACGGCAGCCTCTTTGTGCCCTCACATTCATCTAGTAGAGGTAGGGATAGCATTGAACTGCTCTCAATTTTATCTTGTGTGATGTGTAAAGGGTTTTTTTCCGAGAATATTTTTTTTAACGCAATTAAATAAATAAAATAAATATTGCTGGACAATCCACACAGCATCATCTAGCCCCAAGCTAAGCAGAGCTTGTGTTATGGGTACTAGATGACTGATATACTTAATACAATACATTACATGGATAGATATTTTTTATTATACATAGCAAACACCCAGAACACCTGGAACAAATCTTTGTAGATCGTACAAACATTTGTCCCAAGGCGGGAATCGAACCCGCAACCTCCTGCGTCGCAGGCGGACCTTCGCCCGCTGCGCCACATCGGTCGTCATTTACTTAAGTAATTTGAATATGACATCACACCTATAGTCCCTGCAGCGTTAGACAGACGTGTATCTACACAGTGTACAGTATTTTTCTACATGCAAATTGTTTCATGTTATTTTACTTTAATCTCTGAAGATATTTCAAAATCCCAATTCACAAAAGTCCATAGTACAGTAGGTATAATTGAATTGGGTACGTAGTTATAGTGTGTGTCGTTATGAACACACGGCACGCCAAACTGCATACGTAGTAACAAAAATCCACTACACATATGCAAGTATTAAATTGAATGCCGGTAAAATTTCCTCTAATCTGTTAGTCCGACGGTACTCAACCCTTCGCTTGCTGCGGGGGTCTGCGGGGCCGGTCGGGTCGCCGGGGCCGACGGTCGCGGGTCGGCACTATCCCGCGGTGCTCGCAATTATTTTAATTTCTTCATGTGATGAGGATTGATCGAGCGTTAGGTGCGATTGGGCGACCGGCGGAACCCGTCATTTGTTACCGTCACCCGGTCCTTTAACTATTTAAATTGCTTTCTTGGTGTATCTTCCGTAATGTTTTAGTTAAGTGCGTATTAAAATGGCGTTTGTTAAAATAATGAATGTCACAAAGGAATATTCTTTAGGAAATCTTGGAAGCAAAAATAATGACATGTTCACTTGTTTCAAATGTTTTTTATTTGTTTACGCCATGTTATACTCGTAGCTTACCGTAGCGGAAGTGTGTAACAATGGTACTTATTCGTTACGATATTCATATTATGTAATTATTATTATAAAAGGCCTTACATAACACCACGCCTATATTCCCCGAAGGGTTGCGAGGTGTGCCTACAGTACACACACATTTGACTAGTTATGTTTAAGTCCCATGTAAAAGGGGGGAGCCTATTGCCATCAACCATGCACACATGCTGGCGGTTACTGAGAAATTTCTAATGAAAAATGCATGCCCATAACGCATTGGAATCGAACCCAAGATATCATGCTTAGTAGTCGTATTTGCAACCTTGAGACTGACGACTACGAGGCAGTAAAGATAAAAGCCAATTATTTTATTATAGATACTTTAAAAATTAACAGAACATACAACAAACTCAAATTAAACTCTAAGTTCGACTTCACTCGGTCGAGTTTCACACAATCGATACAAGTCGCGTAAACGTCAAAAACCATCATGTCAAAATAGGTTTGCTCCACCAATCAAAGTGGAATCAACATTCTAACATCATACTAACATTACAGGCTAATATTCTCAAGAAAACCCTCCACCATTTCACGGTTCCTGAACTCGAAAAGGTACGTTTTGGCAAATTATTAATAAATTGCCTTCATTAAGTGTGTTTTACAATGTTTTGCGGTTAAGCCGGTTTGTTGTCGAGTGTTCAGACATTTGGCCGCTTTGATGTTAGATGCGTAAATAGAATAGTGAGGAGAAATTAATTGGTGCGGGATGCGTGTTTTGCGGCAGTTTTCGGTAACGCGCGTTTGTTTGTAAAAACATTCCAGCTTTATTTTGATTTTGACATAACTTCGATGGTTAGAAGTAGTTGGATCTTGCGTCTCTTTTTAAATCCAGGTTAAGTAAAAACAATGAATTTTCACAAAGAGAAATAATTGATAAATCACATTTATTTAGAAAATTGATTTGTAATACACATGAATTGTATATTTACATGTATCTACAGCATAAGGGGGCCCGCGATGGCTGATGATAAATAATACATAAATAAAGTATATGATCAGATCATAATTAAGAGATCCGATGTCTGAGGTGGTCTCTTGAGGAAGGCTCCACATAGATTTGAATGAACCTGTCCAGACAATGTTGCGTGCATTGGTTGGCCAGGTTTACTGTGTCAGTTATCGTGTAACCAAGGTCTGAACTTAGGGAACTAAATAATCTGACAGACAATACCAAAGTAAGGACATAAAGCCAAGATGTTTGACTAATTGATATTTAAGGATAATCAACGCTTACCCAGGCAGGTGTCTCAATGGTTGATCATTCATTGTAGATCCCTTCGTGCTTCGGAAATCATGTTAAGTTATTGGTCTCGGTTGCGCTTTGTACATTTATGACTTTCGTTACTGGTAACTCGTAAGTCTGACAACCAGCCTAACCAAAGGGTATTGGTGTTGGTAAGCTGTTACCCAATAACTACTATGTTAACTAACTAAATATGTTACCAATAATAAATAAAAATTATGATATTCCGCTGCATCCGGTTATCCTGCAAGCCGACTCCTACATATTTGTGAAGGATCCAAAGAGATGCATGTACGGTGTCGCCAATTCATACGATTTTCCCTCAATCTGTGACAATCCGTCAAAAAATCCCTCAAGTCCTTTAAAAAAAAACTTGTGTACTAACTGGTTTTTGAGCGTGGTTCCCTGGGTCCATCCACCGTCACCTTGATTGCTTTATTGTACGTCGTCACTTGAGGAGGCGTCGTCGACACGGTTATCGTTAACGTGAACGATTTACCTGAAACAAAATGAATAACTGTTAGTTAAATAATTTTATTGGAGTAATAATTAAGGGGTGACAAATATGGTCGAGCATATTTTGAGGATTTATTAACATAGTAAATATTACAAAAAATCGTCGCAGGAAGAGAAAATTTAACAAATCTGAAAACAAATGGAAGTCAATGTAAAAAAATAATAATAATAAAGAACATTTAGCTTCGAAACTGTAAAATCTCTGAACATACGTAGGTACATGAGGGGTATTTCTGAAAACCCTTTGTACGTACATTCTTTGGCCATCATGTCACCTAAGTAACAGCGGGCCTACACAAAAAAAATGTAGCTTATAACGTCAGACGCTAACGTCATAATGTATGGCAATAACATTACAAAATAATGTGGAATGGCGTCAGGTGACATCTCTAAAGCTAATGTCAACTCCATACGATTTGAGCTTTCCGTTGGCGTCAACGCTTACAGAAAAGGGAAGAGGGATTTTGTCTAGGCCCACAGATCAGAAGGCCAATTCCCGTAATTAGAAACGTTCAAAATCTAGTCGCAATCTCATCTCAGCGACAAACAGTGTCATAAACTTGACAAACATGACTTGTATTTTTGGCAGATTTAAATTAGAATGCGTTCTTAAAAAAATAAGCAAATTGCCCTTGGACCGGATGAAATACAGTTTCCATCTGCTGATTCCATAGAAAACTTATAAATTTGTAGATTCTTCATTGTTTTTTATAGTTAAAATTGTTAATCGTTGCCATTAAACTTCTGTGAGAAGGACAATCACCAAAAATTAATTTGGGGAGGTCCTATTTATTCTATGCTTTTCTCAATTTCTTTTTAACTACTAACACTAGTAATAAGTATATTATTTACTAACACTCTAGATCTTTGTTGTCCGAAAACAAAGAATATTATTATTAACTTCAACCCAATTTTTCTATTGACTAGGTACTGACTCCATAGCTGGGTACAAAATACCTGTCTTTCAGGAACCATTGTTTTTTTCAAACATGTCTTAAATTACGCACGTAAATGTGAAACATGTTGCTAGAACAGAACTGAGCATAGAGAGTACAAATTTACGGTTATGTTTGTAGGCTTTAGATACTTCAAACGAACGCGAAGCGCCGAAGTGATTGAATCACTTCGTCAAAATCCTACTAGTAGCCGTATGTTAATACATCAATCACTGATTGATTGATTGATTCAATCACTTCGGCCTTAATAGCTTCGGTGGTTTTGGGTTTAGATATTGTTTCTGGCTGTTTCTGATTCAATTTAAACAACATTATGAGATTAAAAAGTTTTTTTTTTAGTTTACATTTTTTTTTTACTTTTTATCAACACAATGGACTGTTGTATGCTCACTTTTTAATTTTCAGTCTAATCCTACACGTGGGGCCTTGTAATTGGCTTCCTGTAGACTATGGTTTCCTTTTACTTAGTTATTAAGCTAGTCTCGTCAGTAGCTATTTAAATCTTCCATGATTCATTGAATAAAGAAATATAATTATCCTTCTTCGTGTACCTTAGTAAAAATGAATGAAATATACCATGTTTAGCACTTTTGTTGCTTTGCATAATGTAGGTATACAGGTTAGAAAGGACATCGACGTACTAACTGTTACCATGAATTCTGAACAAAATTCTGGACCTCTACGTTTTCTACGTTTTTTTCTGATGTTCTTCTAAATTTTAACCGTAAAAAATCATGATTTGTATCAAACCCTATGAGATTCTTAATGAGCCACGGAAAATGTTAACTTCATATGCTTTAAGTATGAAACGTATCCGAAAAAACGTAAATATGAAGATAAAGATTTTCTTCACTGGGCGGTAGAAAGTTGTTTCATCATCAATCATCTATTGAACTCATACTATCGGTTTGTGAGTCGATGTCTATTCTATCCTATGTAGTTTCATTTACGAAAGTTTCTAAAATGATATCTGAAATACCAATCTTCTCTGTAGACATTTCTAGTTTTAAGTTCATGTTTTTCATTGTTAATTCCATAATAGGGTATAAAATAAAAGTACTTGGATGCTCTCTGTAACACCCTATGTTAATGTTATAAGTTTTTACTTGTAAGATTTTATGTTGTACAATAAAGAATAATCTAAATAAATTTAATTATGTCGTTGTATGTACATGCTATTGTATATGCTATTGTGTATAGCTCGTTCAGAGGAGCTCGTGGCTAAATAGAAACAGCCGCGCGGGTTGATCGAAGGTTAAGCTACGCTTGCCGAGGTCAGTATGTGGATGGGTGACCGATCGTAACATATACACACTAAGCCGTTTGACAGTCGGTAGTCAGAAGCCCGA
Source organism: Phlogophora meticulosa (assembly GCA_905147745.2). Taxonomy (NCBI): domain Eukaryota; kingdom Metazoa; phylum Arthropoda; class Insecta; order Lepidoptera; family Noctuidae; genus Phlogophora; species Phlogophora meticulosa. The sequence continues at coordinate 5,937,491 of LR990535.1, read as the reverse complement.
AAGTCTGACAACCAGTCTTATCAAGAGGTATCGTGTTACCCAGTATCTGGGTTGTGGAGGTCAGATAGACAGTCGCTCCATGTAAAACACTGGTATTCTGCTGCATCTGGTTAGACTGGAAACCGACCTCGACATAGTTGGGAAAAGGCTGGGCAGATGATGATGAATAAATATTAAGAATCTATTCTATTTTGTCGTCTATACATGCTATTGTAACTTATACACGTTCCATGTTCGCAGTTAAAAACTTCAAACAACATTCCCATAATACAGCATCGCATTTCATTAAATCCGCTGCACGCTGTACCAAAAAAGTAATTATAACAAACTGAAAATATTATTTGCGCAAACTTTTCACTCAAAGTGAGCGCAAGCCATAAATTCAATCTGTGGTCGCCACTCTTTTCGCTGGCCACTTTTTGTAGTTCGATTTTGATCACTTGTTTGGAAAGTTAAAAATTTATCGCCGCTCCGTTTTCAATACCTACGTACCGAATGAATTCGTTCTATATCAAATAGGCGCTACACGTCCGCGCCAAATATTGACAATCAAAAATACTCAGCCGACCCCACGCTGTGTTTCAAAAGCATAAGCCCTTGAATAAATTGGCTTATATCGCAATTATGACAGAGGAGCAGTTGCATAGGCGACCACTACAAAAAAATACAAACGAAAACAAGTACTTGAATCGAAACAATCTCATTCAAACATGGAGTGTGTAAAAGAGCAACTCATCCGCAACACATGAGCGCGCGTCACAAACAGCGGGCCGACCACTTCATCACAGCGTAACGCCGGCAATAAAAAAAACATTTCCATCTGCGGAAAAACCACAGTTAATATTAAATGACCGTCCGTCAAAGCTGTATTGTAGAGCGCTTTGGCGGGCGTTCGCGCTGCGGGATGCAGCCAATACCGATTTTGTGATTTTTCCGCTGCCCCCCTCGCGCGCGCCTCCCCGGGGGGGTCACGGGAGAGTGACATGTAAGCTTTAATGGGCCCGGAGCGGCTGGCCGCTGGCTACACGCGAAAAAACTGAAAAAAGCCTCATTCATACGTGATTTCATGTGTAGGCTACTTTCTGCGGGCCCGGCGGTGAGGGTCGTTAAAAATGGAGGCCATACACGCAGCCAGCTTGTTGTGGCCTATCGGAGTTTATTAACGCGGCCGGAGGAACGCTTGCACCGCTCGCAAAACAAGTGTTTGCGATGCTTTACGCTTTCGGGAACATTTTATAACACACCGCCGATGTTGTCTTCGTTTTCGATTTTTGTTTGAATATTTACTGCTGTAGAATGCAACCAGTTGCAAGTATCTTTGCAAGATACGGGGTTGTACATAATAGTATATAAGCGCTACACTCTACAGTAATACGTTTTATATTACATGCAGCATTGAAGGATTCAATTATTGTAATTACTCGTATAAATTACAGAAACTTATTAATTTGTAAGTATTTTGAATTGAGTTGCGTGATTTAAAACCAAGCATAAATAAAATAATTTCTCAATCATCTATTTCAAACATCCAATGTCAATTGTACAATAATTATTGTTTCTGATAATTTCGATTTTCTTTAACATGTAAACATGTTGTGTACATAACTTCATGTAAAACTTGATTTTTAGCAATACCTTTTTAATTCCCAAAAACCCATCAAAACGGAACCGTCGTAACAACGCGTCAGGACAAGGCAATGAGTGATGTGAAAGCAGTTTGGTACCGGTACCAGTACGGCGTGGTACCGACCACGGCGCGCCTAAATAAATAACCCTAGTTAATGTGGGGCCCACACGATACCTAGCGCCATTTTTATGAGCTCACAATTTCCTCACTCGAGCCGCGACAACCTTCGATGGACGGGGAAAGTTTTGTTATCGTGTTACAAGCTTTTTTGGATGATTTATTGTGTTTTTAGGCACGGAGTGTGAAGTAAACAGTGTTTTTTAAAGTATCTGTACTGAACCGTAACACGAAAATCTTGCTAATAGTTTACCAACCAAAAACATCGACAATTTGTGCTAAGATTGAAATATTGCCTCTACATAGCGTACGTGATACTAATAGCGATTGACTACTAAAAAAAAAATCCTTTTATTTCAGGCACATTTGGCCCATAATATTGTTAGTAGTAAGACTTAAAAACTATGTTAGGTACATATAAAATATTAATTTAATTATTTGCCGCCCTCTGGGGCCCCGAGCACACGCACTTGTGCTTGAACCCAGTGCCCCAGAAGTTGGCTATCCAGCTTGTGGCTGAGCACGTTCAGGATGGTGCTGGATAACCTGGTAATTTGGTACTGGTAAACTTCTCGCAAGAAGTTCGTGCTAGGGCTACAAATGTCTGCATATATCGGGGCTCCTCATACAAAGGGTGTATTGTAAATAATGCGACTGAAATATACCATACTACATAATATACATACAACTGAATACCATAAAAGATAAGATAAGAAATACATACAACTGAATACCATAAAAAGATAAGATTGTCTCCGTTCGTTTCAAATTGTTTGTATCTGTAGTAAATAATAAATAATAAAGGTGAGGAATTTTTGACGACACGGTTGGCGCAGTGGCTGAGCGATCGGCTGCTGCGCCGCGCGTCGTGGGTTCGATTCCCGCACGGAACAAATATTAGCATGGCCTACAGCTAGTTGTTCCGGGTCTGGCTGTTTGTGTATGTGAATATAAATGTATGTAAACGCACACACGACACAGGAGAAATTCCTAGTGTGGGGCAATGTTTAAAAAAAAAAAACAAGAAAAACAATTTGGATTGAAACAATATTTTTGCATTGCTAAGATTGAAATAGTGCCTCTTCATTACCTACGTGACACTAACAGCGTTGGACTAATAACCAGGTAATTTGGTATTGGTAAACTTCTCGCAAGAAATTCGGCTAAAAATGTCTACATATGTCGGAGCTCCTCATAGAAAGGGTGTAATGTAAATGATGCGACTGTTCGTATATCTGTCAGGCTTACAACCACTTTTATAAATTATAACATAAAATGTTAAGATGTTTTTTGAGAAAATATTCTCTCCGTTCGTTTGAAATCATTTTTGTATCTACTTTTTATCTTTTTGCATTTGATAGCCCGATTCTTCAGGAAGGTTGTAGACTATTTAACATCTCGCTGTGACCCTAAGGAATGGGTAAAACCGAGTGGCACAGCTAGTAAGTTCATAATTTCCTCACTTGTGAACCACTTTGTTGTAAGTTTTAGGCGTCTTCATTTTGAACTTTTTAATTTGGAATTACTTTTTGTTCAAGTCGTCTCGAGAGGATATTAAAAAAATACTGTACTAATATCTGTTAATTTAATATAGGGACAATTAAAATCAGTTTGAGTAAGGCGTTGATGAAAAATACTTAAGCGGAGATTAAAAATTACTATTTTGTAATGAAAATACTTAATTTACGCAACAAATCATATGACAAATGCGCACGCATCTTCATAAAAAAAACTACCGGCGCCCCGTGGTGCTACCCACGGATAAAATTCACATTCATCAAAAGCGCGAACTGAAAAACGCTCGAAGCTAAACTAGTCGTTAAGTTTTCTAAAATTTCCGATTTTCTGCGCAATTGTTTTAATTTTTCGTTCCGTAAGAACCATCTACAAAGTATTAAAAATTTAAAAAAAGAGATGAATGAAATCGGTAAAGTCGTTCTCAACTTGGCATGACCAAGGGAACAATTATTCATTTATAGCTATTTTCAACAAGTAAAATGCGAGTCGATAAATGTGTTTCCAGCATCTTGCTATTCTGTTCCCATAGTACAAAGTCACTCGGATTGATACAATTAGTGAGCACACTCGACGTTTAGTGAAATCGCGGCGAAACTGCACCGATTCAACTTCTACTGCGATGCGACATCTCAATTTGAGATAGTAAGTCAACTTGTGAACATGCCGTACGTTTTTGGGACATTAAAAGTTTGCTGTGTTGTGTCCTGTGTCCATGTGTCCCCATGTCCACTCTATAAATTATACAGATCCTTTAGAATCCTTTATTTGTTTTTAAAATAATTATCAAATACTTACTTCATGGTTTTGAAAAAGGGAAATAAGTTAAAACATAACGAGTCAAATACAAAAAACATTAAAAAAATTGTATTGGAATTTTAAAACTTGGCCGTATTTTTAGTAGAAACGATTCAAAACACTATAATTGAAACGACAAATGAAGGAGGTTCCTAATCTCAAGTTCTTTCCAGAATCCTTTTAATTCAATGTCACAATTTTTAAAGGCCAGTTACATACCGCGGACGCATCCAGGCAATTCCGTCGCCTTCGACGACAGTCCCTAATAGCTGGATGCAATCCAATTTGACAGCTGTCAAATACACTCGTCGCCTTGTCGCAGTCGCACGATTACTAAGCGTTGTCGTCGGCCGATAACGACCTGCTAATGCCGGCGTGTGCTAATTGAGTGAATTAATATGCCCGTGTAAGGTGATTCAATGTGTCGGCATTTTAGATGATTGAGCGATTGAGAGGTTAAGAGATTCCTTGTGTTGTTTTTTGCTTTTATTTGGATTGACATATTTTTTTGTTTATTTTTGTATTTTGTTATTGGTTACGGTGGACCTCTTCAATTCTTGTGCTTACTTTTAAAGACCCATGATTTTTATTTTTCAATTTGTAATACGCTAGTAGGTGTATATTTTTATTTCATTATTCAATGAATGTTGAGTTACTTAAAACAAATTTTAATTTAAACCAAGGGAGCTATTATATAGCAAAATGTTATGAAAAACGATATTTTGCAATTGTAACTGAATTATTAAAATTTAATTCTCAGTATTTCGACGTGCATGAAAACCATTAGAAAATATATGTTAGACACTCATAGTAAACTATAAGTATGATATACCTACACTTTTATACAAATGCACCCAAATGGAGGTAGGTATGTTAGCATAATTATGGAATAGCGCTCTCAGTAAAATCTCGATTGGAGCTCAGAATTGAACGTATACATCTATTACAATAGTCCAGAACGCATCCACGTGACTCAGCAACATCCCTGCGCAACAAACCACGTCATCAAGCGCAGCAGTACCTCCCATAGTAATATTTCAGCACACATTCAACTCCAATATCTAAACTAATAATAAAACGTTGGTTAATAGAGCGTGAGTGAGTCGGCGCCACAAAGCATAGTTACGTAACTTGCGGGTTCCGTTACCAACTACCCGAAACCAAGGACCGACCGTAAATGAAATGGTAGTTTTCCGTGGCTAACCGGCTAACCGGGTTGGTGTACCGGTCCGGCCGCCGCCCGGTTAACCGGCTGCGGCCGCGTTATGGTTGACAAGGGCTGTCGTGGGTGACGGGACGTGCGTGCGGCGTCTGCACGATGTTTGCGTGTAGTCTAACCTTTTTGCGTTTTGTGCGTCAGGCTTTTTTTTATTGGCTTTTGTTTGTCGAGTTTGGATTGATAGGGATGTGACTATTTGAAAATTCGTTTTATTGCAAACATGACGGCCGTGATGTTAATTTTATTTAAACAGTTGATACGTTGTTTTAATTATTTCCTGCGAAACTTTAGCAAAGACAAAACAAATCCTCGGCGATCCAAAGGCGTATCATAAAGCGCTGCTATAAAGCGTAACGCGATCGTCCCACGCGCCCACAATATATTCAAATAAAGAACTCTTCAAAGGAAAAATTTTATTCAAATGGCGAGGCGACCGCAACCGTGCTCGCCCCGCCTCCACGGAAGAAGTTGCTTTCCCGACCTTTTCCATTGGCTGGCGAACGAGAAGGCGGGCCTTCTTCAAGTCTTCGCCGAGACTAACTTTTCATTTGCACAGCACTGAAATATAGCTTCAGATTAAAGCGCAACGTGGAACTTCGCTGCGGTTTCTCTCGAGACGTAGTTTTTTTTTTCTTTGCAGCCGGCCTAAGTAATATGCAGTGGATCTTCAATTTCCATTAATAACTTGCGGCGGCTTTTCCTTTTACGAAGTTTATTAAAAGTCGGTTTTGGTACCAGTTTTTTTTTAAGACTTTGTAATGGTATTGCCTTGATACTCTACTGAGGAAACCAATTTGTATTTGACGCAACAAATTTATCGCAACTCATAACACCTTAACTGCCAAACAACGAGACACAATAGAAAATTAACAATTTGTCTAACCTTTCTTGAGTACATTTCTTACAAGATAATTGCAATATATACTGGATTAGTGCGTATTTTATGCTTGATTAACCTTTCATGTTGGTACCTTATGAAAAGGGTTGACTTGTTCAGAGAATTGCAGGGCCCGGTCCAGCATTTAAGATAGGATTGGAGGTCTAACACTAGAACTAAATCATCCTATAAAAACTGGCAAGGAGCGTGTTGGAATCGTACACCGAAGGCTACATACCATGGTAGAAACTACATTTTTCCTTTTTCAATGATACATTTTCAATGACTGCGATTGAAGCTAAGTTTATTTCTAAGCTGGTTTCTAAAAACTCTTCTAGTAAAACGTCTTTTTATTTTAATATTTATTTATTTTTGTTTATAAGCTTTCATTTACGAGATTTGTTTGAAACTAGCTGTGCCCGCGACTTCATCCACGTGGAGCTTGGCAACATTTCATGGGTTTTTGATTTTTTGGGGCGAAACGCTGATTTTTTTTCTGAAATAAAAGTGGCCTAAGTTACTCCTTATAACATTACCTATCTACCAGTGAAAATGAGTTCAGTGGTTTCGGACGTTCACCAAAACAAACAGACTGACACAGAAAAAAAAAGGCTTTTTGGTAAAACTTCCGTATATTCTCTCATAATCATGCAATGAGAAAAAAACTGTTACGTTGACATTACAAACAGACACTTTAATTATTTGTAATTTTATTTATTTGTATGTACCTATAGATTTTTCGCTTTGCAAACTTCGAAGATGCACGGAAAAATATGGTACTTTTTCAGACAGCATAAGTCAAGAAATAAAAACAAGGTTCACAATGTGCAAATGAAAGTAGCCCCCCAGTAGTCAATTGTATAAGTAGTACAGGTACTACTAATGCTTGAAATTATCAATCATAAGCAACATACAAGCAGACAGGGGTCAACGAAACTTTTGGTCGACTCTTCACGTGACCAGAGGGCTGGCCTTTTTTTTTTGCCAAAGAATCAGCATTGCCAATGCTGCTGCCAGCCTTCTGGGCATCTTCTTTTCCCGTGATACGGTCGATAGTGATACGGTCAGCCCTCTGGTCACTTGAAGAGTCGAATAAACGTTTCGCTATGTCATTTGATTGGAATTGAGATACGTTGTTGAAATTGGCAGTTAAAGTAAAGCTCACATAAGATCGTAAGCCTCAGATTTAAGAGTTAATCATATTATGGGGACCAGTTTCTAATGGGGCTCATGGCTAAGTAACAGCAGATTGAAGTTTAAGCTACGCTTGCTGAGGTCAGCCCGTGAATGTGCGACTATTAATTTCATATCGACCCCTCATGTCTCGGAAAGTAAGTTAAGCTGTTGGTCGTCATTTGTCCATATTTGACGGTCGTTACGGGTAGTCAGATGCCCGAAAGTCTGACAACCTGTGTTAAGAGGTATCCTATTTATCAATAACTGGGTTGTAGTGGTCAGATAGGAGGACTGGTTAGACTAAAAGTCGACCCTAAAATATGTAGTTAAGAAAAGGCTAAACAGATGATGATATTTCTAATTTTAGTAATATAGTTACCACAAATACCATCTCATAGCCGCACCTTCGTTGCTGAAAGCAACTAAACTGTCTTTTGTAGAATAAAAATTTGCAATGATTATTAACAGTATTTTACAAAAACGAATGTGCGTTTTTTAGTTTTCAATTCTTCTTTGAATTTTTTCAGTTGGAAAACTATTCTTTATTTACTGATTTTGACTTAAAACTCTATTTAATTTGTTACTAAGGTGGTCGAACAAATTAATTAGGGTAGTGTCCTTAAAAATTCTGATTGGCCCTAAAGTAGGATTACTCAAAAATACTGGACACGTATTTTTTCTTTTGTCACGTAAACCAAAAATGACGACGAACTTGCGCGTGATGTCACGCTGTGCTACACTTTTAACGTAACAGTGACGTCACAAGCCCCTTCTCTTGAACTTTGATTTGCTATATCATTGTCACTTTTTATTGATTACAGTAAGCAAAAACTACGTGTCGAATATTTTTTGGTAATCTTACTGACGGAATAAATAGACTTAATATATTTTTACCTAGGACACATCCCTATTCTATCTCTTATCTGGTCTAAAGTGAGCATCCGAAAGTCATAATAATGAACTCATAAACTAACTCGTTGGTCTAGTAGTCGCAAACGGGACTGCTAAACATGAGGTCCTAGGTTCGATCCCTGGGTCAAGCCAATTAGTTATTGAGGTTATTGGGGTTGTATTTAGGAATTTTCTAGGTGGTTTTTCCCGGATGCAGGATGTATGCCCAGTTGATGGCAATAGCCTCATCCCGAGTACATGGGACTTAAAAACGTAACTGGTGAAATGTGGGTGTACACCTCTGCCTTACCTACTCTTCGGGGAATATAGGTGTGATGTTATATTGTATAAGTTAACTATGTGTATGTACTATGTATGTATTTGACGACCAATGTGGCGCGGTGGGCGAAGGTCCGCCTGCGACGCAAGAGGTTGCGGGTTCGATTCCCGCCTAGGGACAAATGTTTGTACGATCTACAAATATTTGTTCCGGGTGTTCTGGGTATTTCCTATGTATAATAAAAATATCTATCTATGTAATGTATTGTATTAAGTATATCAGTCATCTAGTACCCATAACACAAGCTCTGCTTAGCTTGGGGCTAGATGATGCTGTGTGGATTGTCCAGCATTATTTATTTATTTATTTATTTTATTTATCTCCATCCTAGAAGCGGGGTTGCGGCGCAGCGGTGGCAACGTCACCCTGAACCCTTACCTGGAAATATGTTTTTGCTAATTTACGATACGTGCCCTCGTATATTGATTATGTTGCCTTCCTATCCTCAGTCTACCACGTTCCGTTCCTAGTCAGTAATTTTATTTCTAAGAAGCAATCTCTTAGACACATGCTTCAATAACACCAATGGCATTAAGTCCGCGTCTGTACATTTATGTGCTTAAATATTAGGTCTTTACCTATGAAATTGCCGTTCTGCAGTACTGGCCATTTCAAATCAAAATATTTTTTGTTTGGCTAAGAATTCTAATTTCAAATTAATTTTATTTTAAAAACATGGATTTTTTTTTCCAAAAGTAGTCATTTGTTTATTGATTAGTGTTACATTTTCATCGCATTTAAATCTTTTTCGTCATCATGGATACGTTAAAAATTCGAGTAATTATGGAATATGAGTACCGTCGTGGCAGCAACGCGGCACAAGCGGCACGCAACATCAACGACGTTTACGGAGCTAACACTACAAACCAACGCACTACCTGTTATTGGTTTGCTCGCTTCCGTTCTGGAAATTTCGACCTGAAAAATGAACCTCGCGGTCGTCCGAAGACTTTGGTCGACAATGACGAATTAAAGGCGATTGTGGAAGCTGATGATACACAATCTACGGCTGAATTAGCAGCAGCTTTCGACGTTAGCGTCAAAACAATATTGGTCCATTTGCGTCAAATTGGCAAGGTAAAAAAGCTTGACAAATGGGTGCCCCACGAACTCAATGATCGCCAGCGCGAAGTACGCGTCGAGACGTGCCTTGCACTGCTCAACAGACACACAAATGAAGGAATTTTGAACCGCATTGTTACCTGCGATGAAAAATGGATTCTGTTTGATAACCGCAAGCGCTCAGCAAGTTGGTTGGATCCTGGTTCAGCACCTAAACAATGCCCTAAACGAAAACTTACCCCAAGAAAAGTGATGGTCACTGTTTGGTGGTCTAGCGCCGGTGTGATTCAACACAGCTTCTTACCAAACGGGGTGAGCATTACTGCAGATGTGTACTGTGAAGAATTGAACACAATGATGGAGAAGCTGGCACATCTCCAACCAGCATTGGTCAATCGCTCGTCTCCGCTGCTCCTGCACGACAACGCGCGACCTCATACTGCACAGCAGACGGTCTCCAAGTTGCAAGAACTGGGGTTGGAAGCTCTCCGTCATCCGCCCTACTCACCAGACCTTGCGCCTACAGACTACTACTTTTTCCAGAATTTGGATAACTTCTTGGCGGGAAAAAAATTCAATACCCGAGAGGCAGTACAAAATGCCTTTGAAGAATTTGTTGCCTCCCGTCCAGCTGATTTCTTTAAGAAGGGCATCAATAAACTGCCACTGCGTTGGCAAAGATGCATTGATTGCATGGGTGATTACTTCGATTAATACAAATAAAAAATACATGAAAAAAATTCATTTAAATTTTTTCATACAAAACGGCAATTTCATAGGTAAAGACCTATTATATACTTAAATAAATGCTAGCTTATTAGACGAAGGACAGTATTAGACCCTCGGAAAATGCTACTAAATAGATTAGTTCCACGACTGATTGATCTTTGACCTACTGACTGACAAAACAGTGCTAACACCAGAGTCCTGACAGTTTTTCAGCAGATCTTTGACAACTTACGGTCAGCGTAAGCAGAGCAGCAACACTCTCAACTCGAGTATATTCTTTTTTGTCAAGTCTAGAGTGAAAGTATGCGTCCGAATACGCGGCAATTTTTTGTCGGTCTGTTTGTTTAAGGTAATCTGCGGAACGGCATGACCGATGTTGTCGGGAATTTCACTGGCAGATCGTTAATGTTATAAGGAGTACCTTTGACTACTTTTATAATAGACAAAGAGTTAGGGTTTCCTCTTAAAAATGAACTCGCTATGGTTTCTTTAGCTAGAAACAATTTAATATACCGATCACATTGTGGAGACGTGACATTGAGGGATGGATCCAGGCGTTGTTGTACTTTAAAATTGGTATGAAAGACGCCATCGGCTTTGTTGCTGACACAACAGAATATTTTGGGTCCATCCATTAAATCAAAGAATGCGATCTAAAACATTTGTTTTTTTTTATGATAAGTTGAGAATCGATATTATTATGTTATTTGATCAAAAACGTATGGCAACGCGCAATTTGAAAGAGATGGTGTAACTAAGCTCTCTCGCTGACCGAATACGTTGAAAGTTAATTCGGTTTGCTTGACAACTCCGTTGGGTATCCAATAAACGTGTTTAGCAATGTATGTTTTTTTGCCGTACATTTAACGTAACATTTATCCCGCAAAAATGTTCGTGCAATACAATGGCGTGTATAACAAGCCTTGGTAGTGACGAATCTTAAATTGGATTGTTTACACCTGCGTGCGGCTACACCTAGTTTTAGCCGGTTAGAACTAGTACGAGCCGATTGTTTTCGGGTAAAACTAGGTCTAGCCTTCATCATGCCGGCTACAACTAGGTCCAGCCATTCCCTGTTGGATAAAACTAGGTCTATCCGATATCATTCCGGCTAAAACTAGGTCCAGACAATCCCTGTTGGATAAAACTTGGATGCGTGTCCCGCCAAGCCTTCCGCCCCGCGTCAACTCATGACTCACAGTATCTGCAGCAGCGGCGCGGCGTGGAGGGATAGAGAGGCACGCGCCTCTGCAGGTTGTGAGCGCCAGGTGCTGCTGATCTACTGCAGGTCTACTAGCGAGTGTGACTCACAGCGTTTGCAGCAGCAGCGCGTGTCTTAGTTTTATCTAACAGGGATTGGCTGTACATAGTTGTAGCTGGCATGTTATCGGCAGAGCTTTTTTAGATATAAAAAAAAACATCCAATAAAAAGAAACGTAGAGTTTTTTTTACGAGTTACGTCAAAGTCAGTCATTCGGAGATCCGAATGACTGATTTTGACGTAACTTACACTGGCAGATAGCTGTCGTGCTAAGGAGTAATTAAGGCTATTTTTTTTTATTGGGACATGCCCGCCACTCTATTTCCAAACCACTGCAACTCCTGAAAACCAGACTCAACAGTGGCCACCAGAAAAGCGTAGAGACAATGAAGCCAGACGAGTCCCGGAGAAACGATTCAACTGTATTGGATCCCGCAACGAAATTAATCAGAAAAGAACAGCACAACAGGGATTTGGAAATTATGTATTTTTCTAACTTATCCAGTTAGAAAAATACATAATTTCCAAATCCCTCTATATCAAGCGGGAGACAAAACAGAGCTAGGCCAATAGGCACAAAGGGACGTTTACAACTGGGTTAGGCCCAGTTGCCTAGCACCATGGTATAAAAATAATTATATTACTAATTATAAATAGTTATAAGTAAATAGTTTTAACTATGTTGCACCTAACATAATTATGTCAGAAACTGCAGCCTAAGGCATAAAGTCCACCTTTATACGGTTGTTTTTACATGCATAAATACTCGTACAAACATGAAATTTTCAGCGTACAAGTACTTGAACATCAATCGACACTGGTTCATAGGACGAGGCGGATGTTGGGCACTCTGCTCCCCCTCTGCGCAATAATTGTTTTGTGACCGCGTCGGTTTATTGTCAATGGCGTTCCTGCATATTGAAAAATAAATTCATAGGACAATGATCCCTACGGAGGAGTAAAATTGAGAGGTGGTGGCAAACGGAGGGTGTGTGGTCAAGAACAATGTTCTTCTTCTATAGACGTTCAAACATAAACTAATGCTTTTTTACCTTCTTCTATACAATGAATAAAACTGAAGTGTCCAATTGTCAAATAAATAGCTTTTTTCTTAATGCATTATGAAAGTTTATACGATATTTTATTTTTTAATTATATTTAAAATACTTTATTTTTAGACTGTTTGTCTGTTTGTTTATGGTACCAACAGCTGCAACAATTTTGACTAGACTTTCACTGGCTGTTATTTTAGGAAAAGATTCAGGGTTCCGCGTATAATCATGAAAGCTCATGAAATTTTGTCAAATTCCACGTGGATCAAGTCGCAGGCACTGATAGTCTTCTATATAAATAAAAATCAATAGCCGCATGTAATAAAGATCATCATTGAGAACGGTTCCAGCGATTAAGCTGATTTTTTTGTTGTGTTCGTAATTGTTCGGACAAGGTTTGTATGAAAGAAATCTTTTAGAAGTCGGTTTTGATCATACTTTTGTATGAAAATCTCAAGGCTTGCAAAGCCGGGACGGGTAGCTTGTCAAAAATAAGTAATGCTCATTTCTGAACATATCTTATCATTCCCAGTATGGCATGAAATTTGTGTGGACTAGGTACAACTAAAAAAAGTAAAATGAACAAAACTAATTAAAAAAAAAACACAATCGATTTCAAAAATAAATCTCTATTCATGTAAGCACTAAGCGATAAATTTCAGATTTTAAGTAAAACATAATGATGCCCCAAATTTAAAAGTATATTCATGCATCTTGTCTTTCTTATTTCTTGTATTGATTAATTATTGTTCAAATAAGACGTTTAAATAGGGATGCGAGAAAAAAATGTTTTTTTTCCGTCCGGTATATTTTTAATTTTCTTTTGTGATTTTTTTGTTGTTAAAGGATTACGTCAATAATAAGCGTGACGTTACACGTAAGTAGATTTTATACCCACATGTGATGTAGCGAGCCCCCACTCCCCATCTTCAATGCGTTTTATCATTTAATTTTTATAAATATGATAAAGCAAAAATACGTGTCCAATGTTTTTTTTTAATCTGACTGACGGACTAAATATAATTTCTTTTTAGTTTTACCCAGGCTTCATCCCTACTGTTAAGCACTCCATCTGATAGTATCCTAGCAATCGCCCCCTTTTGACACGCTGTAGATAGCATATCTTTACACTTGCTTCACAATGCGTGACTTCAAAGGTGGCTCGAAGCACAAGGGCCAATTTCATTTAGGGAGCAAAGTGAACAGTTATCCTGATCGATGGAATTTAGTCATGAACCACGTGTTTGCAAACGCAGTTATGATCTTACTGACCCTTAAAATAAATCAAGATGATCTCTCTTTATCATTTGCTCTCACAATTCCGCTCGTCAGGGTGGAGTGCATCTAATTGATTGTTTCTAGGGTCCCGTATCAAAATTACAAAAAAATACAGACAAATGAAGCTCGGAACCCCAGCGGTGTGACTTCATTCGTCAGTATGTCTGCCTCAGGGGCTTACTTCAGGAACTACTAATACTACCGATCGACTTTAAATTTAGAATAGTTGCAAATTATGTTTCCCATAATGTTACTGTCAATGCAACATAGGCCGAAATGGGATATATTTTTGCACAGTGCAGTAACTAGGTGAACTGGGATATTATTTGGAAAGACTTAATTTGCACATTATAAACCATAATTTTATGTATGAAATGTCACCTCATGTAAATTTTACGTAATTAAAAATACTCTGAAATAAACATAGTTGATGGAAGTTACTTAAAAATTACAGGCAAAATAAGACAATATTTCTTATTAGAACAGTTTTAGTATTCAGCAAACATGCATAATATATTGCATATTATGGTACGAAACACATGATGTGCGAGTCCGACTCGCACTTAGCCGCTTTTTTTAGATTTATAATCGTTTACCTGGTGCAACAAGTTCCAAGCAGCGCCTGTATCATTAACTTAGTCTCCGTACAAAATAGTAACTCTTCTATTCTTCTTCTTCTATTCTATAAAAGGAAAAATGCTACAGACAAGACAAGGACTTTGGTAAGACTTTTATTTTGCGTCGAAAGCCTACAGATAGTTATTAATATGCAGATTGTAATTATCTTGAAGGGTTAATCGTATAATTAATTATCTATTATGATTATCCTATGTGTATATATATATATATATATATATATATACATATATATTATATAATTGATTATCACACTAGGAATTTCTCCTGTATCGTGGGTGCGTTAACTAACATTAAATTAAACTTAAAATCACAAATAGCCAACCTTAAAATATTTCATCAGAAATAATGTAATTGTTTATGATGAATTTGAAATCAAGTATTTATGTGCCAATTTAATGCGAATATCAATATTAAGTCGAGTAAAAGATAGATTTTTTTATTAACCTGATTTTTTATTGTTTATGATTATTTTATTTATAATTTTAAAACACGATTTTCTCTTTAGTTTTAGTCATTATGATTTTATAGTATTATTTTTTATTTCTATTTTGTCAAAATATGAAAAACAATATCCTATTTACCTTTAATTTATTTGGTTTTATCAAGAACGCTTTATCTTTTATTTGTTTTTTATTGTGCAAAATTATGTATCTATATATTTTTATTACAAATTATTTTAATAAATTAAGTTGTTAGTTGACTACATTATTACTATTATGAGTTAAATGCATATTACAATTGGAACAATTATTAATATTCAATGTTAAGAAAAATAAATTTTGACCGACAGTAATTTTTTTTTCCATTACAAACCTTGGAACCTTGGTCTGGTGTGCACGGACATAAGTCGCTGATAGTACCTATTGAAAAGGGATGAACGAACGATACTCATCCCCTTTAAACCTAGTTAATTGATGCAAGTGTACCATTCGCTTTGTCTGACATGGGTTGGGGATTTGATTCTCGTGCAAATTATCTTGCTTAGCTGGAATTTGTTATTTATTTAAACACTAGCCGTGCCCGCGACTTCTTTCACGTAGAATTTAACAAACTTTCATTGGTCTTTTTACTTATGCACGGAACGCTCATTTTTTTTCTAATTAAAATTTAAATACTGATATTATTTAAATATTAAATTAAAATAAGGCTTATGTTATTCCTTAGCACGTCAGATAACTGCTAGTGAAAGTCTCGTGAAAATCGGTTCAGACGTTTCTGAGATTACTTCAAACAGACATAGACAGACGAATAAAACTAAACAACCGGACAAGTGCGAGTCTGACTAGCGCAGCAGGGTTCCGTACCGTTCCATAAACTATGAAAGCACCGAAAAGTACTCTGACGAAAATATAATAATTAGAATCAAGGACTCCCATACAACGATACATATTCTATTCTCCATACGCAAATCTTTGTATATCATATCTACACAAGTTTGTAATCGTTTTTTTTATTTATTTATTTTTATATATATTTTTCACGATAAACTACACATTAATGATTTTGGCTTGGTTAATCACTTGTGCTGTGAGACCTTGCTTCTTGTCAATTTTGTTGATTCTAACTCAACGTGAAGTATAGGTATTGATTTACTTGCGAGTTTAAAAATCCAAACTTACTTATAATATTATTGTTTAATAAAATATATATTATAATATAATAATACTATAAATGAGAAAGTGCGTGTCTGTTTGTCCGTCTTTCCGGATTCGTCCGGATTTCGATAAAATTTGGCAATAAAGTTTTTATCAACAAATCACGCGGGCTAAGCCGCGGGTGGAAGCTAGTATCCCATAAATAGCCCTATTTATTTATTGCGTTGACACTAAAGTCTACGTTTTGGAAATTAACTTCAACTGAATACCTACACGCTCTCCTGAAAAAAAGGGTCTTGACAGACAGACTGATAGACCGACAACGAAGTGATTCTTTAAGGGTTCAGTTTGTTCTTCTTTTGAACCCTAAAAACAAACAAACTAATCAGCTAAGTATAAACAATTCGATTATAATTATGTTAGTAATAGTTACAGACCACATCCGTTCGTGTGATAATTATTTTTATCACTAGATCGGATGTGGTTTCTTACGTATATTTTTTTTATTATAATACACTCTTCGTGTGACAGTGAAACACTGTCATCAACGCTGCGGTTGCCTTTACTTGGCTCAATTGAATTCAGGAATGCTTTATTGGTTTTATTATAGAATTATTCTAACAAATAAATGTTACAGAAAGATGGACAAATTTAGGATTACTTTTCAGCTATACATCCCTGCTCAATCCTTCGTGGAATACCGGTGTGATGTTAGAGTCCGCAATAAAGAGTGGAATACCAAACAAATAATGGATAAATTGTTTAAGTGTAGTGATATGGCTGAAAATGTGTATTATTACAGAGCTGATGAAAGTAGACACGCAGTGCTGACCACAAATAATTTAACAGTTCACTATTTGCCAGTTTTCCAATACAAAACAAGTTATAACTAAAACGGTAACTATACTAACCTACACTTTTCACCCTACTGGGATGGTTACAAACTAATGACGGGGGCATCATACGCACAAACATTAATTAAAGCATACGCTATGTGCACTCACTAATGCAAAATTCAATTTGAAAGGGTCCATCATAATTTGTTGAACTACACTGGCGAGCAATATAAAAGAGCCACTAATATTTATACCAATGCTTTTTCTCTTTAAATGTCAGTTATCGTGGGTGCAGACAAAATCGCGGAATAAAAAGTATCCTACGTCCTTCCCTAAAATATAATCTATCTTCTTGCCAAATTTCATTATGATCCGATCAGTCGTTTAGTCGTGAAAAGGCAACTTACTTACTTTCATATTTATAGTATAAGAATGGATTTCCAAAACGACGCAAGATAGTTTCTTGAAATGAAAAGACCCATTCAAATGTAATAACGCATTAAAAATCACTAAATTGCAAAAGAACCAAATAATATAACGTGTTAAAGAAGGAAACACAAAATAGGGCCAAATATTTCTTTTGGCACTTGGTTATTTATATTGCTCGTGAGTGTATTTTGAAAATTCAACGTAGTTGATGATGGTACCTACAAGTAGTTTGTATCGATTCTCTTTGTTTTGTGATTTTCAAACGATGGATGGCTTGTGTGAATGATATGGCTAGAATCGACGTGACTATTGAGATGACGGCTATTAGGGATATATGATGGTGACCTACAAATAGATAGCTTAAAGGGTCGGTTACGGCAAATACTGTAGTGGAGATTACTTAAGTAAACGTAAACTTAACGTCGTCCTCACTAGTTAACCATAACGAAATCATACACGATACCGTACGCGACCCTTTAAGTGATAAGAGAATGTTGTAAGTCTTGTATTTTATTGTGCAAGCCCGCCGCACTATTCCGAAACCACTTTAAACCAGAATCAACTGGGGCAACCACCAGTAAAGTATCGATTCAATGAAGTCCGCCGAGTCCCAGAGAAATTATTCAACTGTCTTGGATCCTGTAATGGAATTAATCAGAAAAGAACAGCAGAGGAGTTAGAAAAAAACATAATTTCCACTACCCTCCATATCAAGCGGGAGACAGAACAGAGTTAGGTCAATAGACACAAAGGGACGTTGAAAGAGTGGGTTTGGAAATATTGCAAGTTTAAAAGAACGTCGGAGATAATAAGAAAAACACATATTTGATTCATAAATCACCGCTAACTTTTCGGTCCATCGAGGCAGTAGGCAGTAAAACTTATTTGTCGAAAGAAATTGGTTTAATCACTTCAATACATTGTTGTCGATAATATTGAAAACGACGGAGCTACTAGTTTTCAATCCATTTTTTTCAACACACACAACATTGAAAAATCTGCTGTAACTGCTATAAAATCTATGTTAGACTTTTAGTCGTCTGATCTCCATAGACCAGAAACTGGATAACACGATAGCTTTTAATAAGATCAGACTTTTGAGCTTCTGATTAATCGTAACGATCGAGATCTGAAGAACGGAAAGTTTTGATTTGTAATGTATGATCAGTCATCTATAGACTGACCTCGTCAAGCGTAGCTTAACGTTCGATCGCCCCGTACCGCTGTTATTAAGTAGCCACGAGCCCCTCAGTAGATATAGGTACCATCATACAATACACCAAAACACAATTAAAGGGATAGATCTTTATCTGAATAAGCAAACAAATAGTAGATAAACGAACCCTGGATTAGATCTCGAAACGCTAGGGTAAACACAAAGTATTTTAAAGGGTCGACTGAGGGTGATTATTTGCGAATTATTTCTCCTAACAAAATATTTAGTAGTGGTTCATTTTTCTCATATTGTAAACATAATTGTTTGTAATATAGAGGCCCATGGTTAAGAAATAACAGCTGGTTAAGAGATAAGCTAACTTTAAGAAGGCCAGCCTGCGGATGGGTGACCATCCATTAGAAATCAAGACCCCTTCGTTCCACGGATAGCACTTGAAGCAGTCGGACCCGGCTGTCATTACTAGACCTTTGACAGTCGTTATAGGTAGTCGGAAGTCCGAAAGTCCGACCACCAGTCTTAACAAAGGGTATCGTGCTACCCAGAAACTAGGCTGTGGAGGTTAGATAGGCAGTCGCTTCGTGTAAAATACTAGTGTTCAGCTGCATCTGGTTAGACTGGAAGCCGAACTCAACATAGTTGCGAAAATGCTCGCCAGATGATGATGCTTACTCTAAACAACGATTGTTCACCTGATTCTATCTTGTTTACGTCACGTAGCGAAAATTTATAAAATTTTAAAAGAAAACTGACTGCCTCTTTTTGGTTGCTACATTTAAAATACTGGTATTTATCCGGTTCTGCCGTTTTAATTTATAGTTGGGAAAAGGCAACGGACGAATTGATTACAAAATATATTCGTCGTGAGTATAGTTGTGCGAGCTTGGTATAGTTTATTTTAGTAAATGGAAGTTGCACACAATGCGAATTTATTTGATTTAACAAAACCTCGTTGGTTGTGATTCTATTTTCATTTAAAAGAGTAATTTGATAACTAGTCTGGATATTTTATCAAATCAATTTAGTTGTTTTGTTGTATGCTACGTAGTTACCTATTTACTTTTCATTACCGAGTTACGATGTGTTTGTTTTTTATTTAGTGCAGTTTTATAATATAAAAGGTCCTGTATGTTATCTTTTAATACTGATATCGGTGGTTATAAATGTTAATTCTGTATTCTGTTGTCTTAGACTTATTATTATGGTATTTTGATTAAATACTTATGTAATACTATCACTATTAAAAACTACTCAAGGCGTCTAATCACTATCAAAAGTAATTATTATAATAATATCTTAAATAGTGCTTTCGACTGATAATCGAGACATTTGTGATAAGATGTGATTTTTAGTGTGTGGTTGCAATATT
The DNA here is from genome assembly GCA_905147745.2 of Phlogophora meticulosa. Lineage (NCBI taxonomy): Eukaryota > Metazoa > Arthropoda > Insecta > Lepidoptera > Noctuidae > Phlogophora > Phlogophora meticulosa. Next base: position 5,917,507 of record LR990535.1, on the reverse strand, counting down.
AGCAGTTTAGAGTCAAAACTAAAATTCTGACAAAATATTAGTGGATTAAATAAAAATAACCACAGCCTATTATTGTCCCGCTATGTGGCAAAGGCCTTTCCATACAGAGATGAAAATGTTAGTGAAACAGTAAAAAAAACAAATACCGTCGGGAAATGAAACGATCATTTGTTTTTTTACATTAGTGGTTTTGCCAATTAATTATTTCATCGTAAATTAACATTAACAAAATATCAAGACGTATGTACTTAATAATACCGATATTAGAAATACTATCTACTAAAGATTTTGTAATCGTACGAGTAATAACCTACTTTAAATCAAGTAGGAATTTTTCAAAGTTGATCCCTGTCCTCGGACAAGTAACTACGCGTAAAACTCCGTGCCCTTCACAAAAAGTAAACTTTCTTAGAAAGGGCGGGCGGGACAGTCAATGGGCGGAAATAGCCGCCCAAATCTCCCGCCCTCCTTATTTGACATTCGCGCATTTCCTTAAGCAGCACGGAAAAAGTTTCGAGTACTTTGCAATGTCACCAACGCTTCCCCTCCTTACTAAGTTAGACATAATATTTAAATGTTATTATTGTGTAAAGCTACTTGTTGAAGTTGTAATGATTTGGGTTTGTTCGTTACTTTTAAATGTTTAAGTTGGTCTGACTCTATTCTTTTAACTTTTCGCAAAAGCCGACGCGTTTTTTTGTCGGGAATTCTCGCGCGATTGGTTTTCGGGAACAGATTTCAGTTACTATTGCTTTGATTTGTTTTGTGTTTTAATGTAGTAGTTTGATTGTTTTATTTATATTTTGGATAGTTATTTTTTATCGCGAATTGTTATGAATAGTTTGGGGCTGCTACTAATCACTAAAATTCATTGTATCACATAACTGCACCTTCAGCACTCACCGCGACCGCTGCGGCCGACGAACCTCAAGTCGTTGAACTTGGCGACCTGGTTCTTCATCACCGCGGAACTGTTCCTCAGCTCCGCGCAGCAGTTCTCGTCGTTGCCTGCCCTCACGGTGACCAGGGTACCGTCGCCGACATCGCCTAAAGCTACCACTTTGAACGCCATCGGCAGTGTTTTGTTCGAACGCCAATGAGGGGGTAACACTGTGCACACGAAGTGGGGGCTGCCCGTCCGCACCAGCTCCCCCGGGTGTTCCGATAAGAAGTCCCCCAGCGTCCTCTCTGCGAGGATGTCGGACGTCATCTTGGTGTAGGTCTCATGTAGCAGCGAGGAGCTGGTGTCGGGCGACACGGCGCCGTTGCTGGCGCCCGTCAGGTGCATCCTCGACACCCGCGCGCGCTGCGTGCTACACATAGAGTCTACTGCCTCCCAGCCACCGCTACATGACACTGCCGCACACACGTCTCCGACGCTCACCGCCACCAAACACCATCGTCACACACTGATAACATCATACACGGCTCCCGCACTCAAGACAGTCCTAAGGGTCGGTGATGAGACGTGTCAACACGTTGCTAGGGAACGCGCGCGTGGCTACTTGACGCGGTGACGTCACGGCGGCCTTGCCACACTTTTTTCCCCGGTGAATGAAAAGTTCGGCGGCGGGCGGGCGAGGGGCGCGAGGGGCCGATTTTTTCCGACGTCGAGGGGTGGTTCCCCCGTACGCGGCGAAAAAACTTTTCACTAGTTTCACTGACGGCGGCACTTTTTGCGCACCGCGTATTTACGCGATCCCCGCACGCACGTTCCTCTCACTTTCACCGCTGACGACGATGTTTTTTGATTTTTTTGTAGTTTTGTTTTGAGTTTCGCTTTCGCGCGCGGCACTTGGTAGCGTGTTTACGCGTGTGCGGTGCGTGGAGCGGGACGTGCGACGTGGCGCACGGTCGTGATGCGACTCGTAGCGCGTGGGGCTGGCAGCGCTCGCTTGCGGTGACCACTCGCGGTGGCTATTAATACGCGGCGTACGTCCGCGCCCGTCGACTTCGGACAAAGTTTCGCGGGTGAGTCGGTGCGGCTCGGCGGCAGCGGCGGCGGCGAGCGAGAGGCGGCGACGGCGCGCGGGCGCGGCGGGCGGCGGAGCGCACTTTGCGGTCAGGGTGGGTTGGGTTTAAAGCCGCCGAAGGATAAAACATACAAATAAACACGTGTTCGCGCCGGCGCGAGCGAGAGATGCGGCGAGCACGGCGGTGCAAGCGGGATGGCGTACGCCTCTTGCGGCATTTAGCAGCCGATCCGCCGGCAGCCGGTCCACCACGCCGTCGTACCACCACCACCACGGCGAGCACCGTCACCACAGTCGTGCCGTTTTCGACAAAATGCAAATAACGCGAAGTGAAAAAGCAATGTTTATGTTTATTAAAATGAGTCTAGAGAGTGATACAAAGTTTCCAAACAAAACTTCTATCTAATATTTTACAACGCACAAAACAATTTGATACAGAGAAAGAATCGTTATTCAAGAAAATCAACAACAAATTTCTAAAAGTAAAACTACTAAGCGATAAATCCACCCCTAAACTACATAGACATACGAGTACCTAGTTATGCACAGCGCCTTCATAATTAAAGTAAGGTAACTATAGTGATTTGACGTCGTACAGTGTTCTCATAATGAGTCGGGATAGGGGTGCAGTAGATCGAGTTAACGAAACCTGTTAGACGTACACGTCGCTCGGACTCACACAATCTGCTTACGGATAAGTTTTAGGTCCCACCTTTTGGGAGCCGTTGTATTAACGAAACGAATTTTATGGACCTTAGTGTGCGTAGGGGGATAAATTGCTTTTATGACAATCGTTTGAATGCAAATTATGTTCAGACAATGGACGGATGTATTGGAAAATGAGTCTTGTGTACGTAATTAAAATAAATTGATTTGTTGGATTTAAGTTTCAAGAGTACCTCATATAAATTTTGCTAGTTATGTTTTTTTAAATGTTTGCGATATTTCTTTTTATTTCTTTAACAACAATAAGGATTTATTTTAAATGAATTACAACTATTCATACATTTTATTTAATTTAAATAAAACAAAACAATCAAAGGGCATCGAAATATTCATGTTTGGGATTGGGTAAACTACGATAAATATACTTTTTTCAGTATCCTTTTATTTTGAAATGTTACTGAATGCATGTCACTTGCAGACAATTTGTAATGCTACGTCGTAGCACTTCGTAGCTAAGACGTAGCAAGGACCTTACGTACCTAAACACCCTTGGGCAAAATATTTAAACAACTTTACTTACTAATTAGTAACCACCGAAGAGTTTTAAATTATATTTGCAGTGTATTTATGTTTAAATATTAGGCGCACTGTGACTTAAATAAACCTAATTTATCTTAGCAATATATTTTCTCCTCAATTTATTTTTCGTAAGAGAACACCATAATAACATCGAATCCTTATGATATTTAGGCCAAAATGTATTTAATTTTAATACTGTTTTCATTATGCCGAAAATCTCTTATCAGAAAGTCATCAATGGAATATAACGGAGCTTTCAGCCCAAAACACTCATTATAATTCAATAACCCTACGCTGTAGGCATCTATAGTTTCATATATTATAATCTACCAACTCCTAGTAACAAATCGTTTGCGACGCACCCCGTTACAAGCTTTCGAACGTGTGCTCACACAATAAATTTCCTACAACAATCCATTGACGGTTCGGTTTGTGTCCTTCCTATCTATAACTTTAGTGCCGTTGGAATTTAGACCTTATATCGTCGTGATAAAGGTGGTGGTGGTTGGCGTGGGAGCTACAATGTGCGGACCTTAGGACAGCCATTAAAGCGGCTTGCTGCAGCTGTCATTTTCGCAAGCAACCCAGCGCTATACCTCTTAACTATGTGTGTGCTTAAGAAACTGTTATTATTTAATTGAGCATCATAAGGAAAGGATAGTAACTTAAACACTAGGGTGTTTAAGTTATTATTCCATAAAAATCCTGCTAGCTGATTTAGATCTAGGTATTCATAGTATTTTTTTCGGACTCGGTAATTCACGGCTAAGGAAAAAACTCGTGAGGAAACTTGAACTCTCAAACTTGGAATGTCCAATATGTGTATTGGACATTCCAAGTTTGAGAGTTCAAAGCGAAAGCAAAGAGTGAACCTTGCAGTGTGCAGTGTGATGAAGCCATTTGCTATACTTTATTAGAAAAGTTCTATGCCCTGTGGTGGTTCAGCGCACTGATGTATGTTAAAAAGTTTTCACTACCAACGTCACTTAATCATCACGCACATCAAGTTTTTATCATGCAAAATCCTCCTTAAAAAGCGGCTCCGTAAACCTTCAACCACAATGACTAAACAGGGTTAATAAGCATACGTTTCCACACAATTTAGATACTTTTCCATATCCGCTAAGGGAATACAAACACGGTTAAAAGACCTCAAAGGACCAATGGTAATAAAGGTATGCAGATCGGTCGGTCCTTCGGTCCGCTCAACAAATATTGATCATAGCCCCCTTACAACATGAAATCAAACCTTTTATTTAAGTCCGAGCACACAAAGGGATGCAGGGGCAAAGGCCGAGGGAGATAGTTCAACAACCCTTTTAGATGACCGGTGATACGGACGGATTAAAATATTTTATGATTTGGCGATTGTTTTATTAATTACGCAGGGTATTAGCACGTTAAACCGTAGGTCCTTGCCGTTGTTTATAGTTCCTGGACAGTTGTTAAGTGTAATCTTATGCTCGATGGTCTGACAACGACTCTTACCTTTGGGTATCTACTGTGTGTTAATTAGTTGGTTGTGGAGGTCGGATTGATGTCTTTCTTGGACTGAAGAGTATTCTATTATATTATATTCTTTGAGATAGACTAAAATACTATACTACAAACTGTAAGTGAAAATATGCAAAAAATATTTGTATCCTTTTCAGTGTACAGACGGATCGGTGCAGATATAACGAGTATTCTATTATATATTCTCTATTAAGCATATTTTTCGGAAGCAAATGATTTTATTATTATTATTTAGCATATTTTCACTTACAGTTTGTAGTTTTTTCAGTGCAATCTACATTACGTGCTAGTATGCACGTCGAAATACAATTATTATGAGAAAGTGAGGTAACTTCTGATACAAGGTACCTTTATTTTAATAATTATGAAGTCAATCAACGTCTTGCCAACAATGATGATGTAATCTCATTCCGTAATCATCTGCCATATTCCCGTTAACGATTCTCTCAAGACCGTTATCAGGGAGAGTGAGACAGTAATACAATAATCGCTTGACAAGCGGCTTCGCTAACCTAATAACGCCCGTTCTGATTATGAAGATAGTGGTCCTAATGATCGAAGGTGGGATATTTGGTCCTTTAGGCTTCTTGGACTGTGATCTTAATGAAGGTGCTCTCGTCTTGTAGTTAAAAGATAAACTTATCTAAGAGAGGATAATCCTTTTTGTTAATTCTCGACGAAAAAGAAGGGTGTTATTTCATAAATGTCAAAAATTACGTTTTGTGAGGCTAAATGAGGAATCTTATGGTCCTGAACAACAAATATATCAACCGCTTAAAAGCATTATAAATATATTAATACAAGACCTGCATTTAATTTATTTGCACACTTTATTAAAAAAGTAATGTGCAAATTATTTGATACAACTGCCTAAAAGCCGACAGCCTATTTGCCCAACAATAAAATACACCCAGACCTATACTTTTAATTTGAACATTTTAAAAGGAAATAACATAAATATACGGGGGCTGCAATCCGGTGTAACAAAAGGGCGGTATAAGCGGGCTAAGCAGACGGGCATTTAACCGCCAGATTGCAATAAACATAGCGTAGTGGACGCGTAGCACACTGCTACGCCGGACACAGCTTGACTACGGACGACGTAGGCCTCCGTAGAGACGCGTGTGTTGCGTTTCAATTGAGATTTTTTTTGATGTACAAAGAAAGTCAGTACTTTATTAATGTAACATGCTGTGCTCGCGACTTTCTCCGTGTGGAATTTAACAAAGTGTTAGTTTTTTACGGGGTTCCCTGATTATTTTATAACCAAAATTACTTACTACTTATTAGATGAGCTATCTGCCAGTGAAAGTCTGTTCGAAATCGGTCCAGCCGTTACAGATCAAAATGATTTAAATCGAATGTTTGGTGTAACTACCGTATTAACTTTTATATGCAACTAGTATATTAGTAAAAAGTTATTTGGACATTACAAACAGACACTTAAATTTTATTTATTTGTATAGAAGTTGTATAGATGACATTTTTGTGGAGTTTTGTCATTATATTTAATTACCTTATTGTTTGATGAAGAATATAATTGCGTATCTTTTAGTTGACATTGAATATATCTATGCATGTGAGCTTTGATTATTTGTATCACACATATTCTCCATCAAGGCCGGCCCAGGAAGAGTTAGCAAGACGACTTACGAAGACGCTTACCACAAGGGCTGGTTCAAGGAGGCTTAGGAAAAAGTACCTGGAAGACTTTGGGGGTTTTTACCTAGCAGTGGGACAGCGTATGGTGAATAAAAAGTAAATATATATTTGTCGAATCCGATTATTGGTACGAACACAAAGCTAAACCTTGGAGTATAAACGTGCTAACGTTGCGTATTATTCATAAGCAAATAATCTGTTATGTGTGATTATATACGCAGTGTATCGAACCAAGTGTGTTATCACTGCAAAACACTTATTTTACTACCCACATTATGTAGTTCTTTTTGTATCTAATTCTAACGGACTTTTGTTAGTAGAGTGTGTCTTGTCTCTTTATTAGTTAAAAATGTTTTTAGTTATGACTTTTAGTGGGGCTGACATGGTTGTGTGTGATAATCAAAAGCCTCTAAACATAATTATAAAGATTAAAAAAAAACGGATTCATTTCTCACCACCCAATATATTTTACAAACAACTACTGCACCGCACCTCTGTTCCAAGGTCCTACCCAGTCTGTAGCGTCCGTCGCCCTCGTTAGAGAAGCTCAAATTAATGCAGGCCATTCTCCCGCTGACGCCGCCCAGTTGTTCTTAAATCTAATTACCGTGCCTGCAGCCGCGCCTAAACGCACAGCCTGATTAATCACACCACATGTATGTACCTTGGAACACTTAAGTCAAGTTTAAAGAAAGGATGACTCTTGAAGTGGAAAAGAATGGGTAACTGCTTAAAGACACAGATAAGCAATTGAAAGGGAACTGTGTAGTTGATACTCGTCAAAACTACCTGATTAATCACGCCACAAATATGTAACTTGGAACACTTAAGTCAAGTTTGAAGAAAGTATGACTAATCAAGCGGACAAGTATGGGTAACTGTTTAAAGACACGGTTAATCGTTTATCCGTGTCCTTAGCCAGTTACCCATGCTTGCACTTACATACCTTGGTACACTTAAGTTTAAGGACAGCATGTCTCCTGAAGTGGAAAATAATGGGTTAGAAAGCGTAAAGACACCGTTCCATTAATGAAGAGGAACTGTCTTATTGATACTAGTCAAAACTACCTGATTAATCACGCCACATATATGAACACTTAAGTTAAGTTTAAGGACCGGATGACTCCTGAAGTGGAAAATAATGTGGGTTATTAAGCGTAAAGACACCGTTCAGTGAATGAAAAGGAACTGTCTTATTGATACTAGCCAAAACTACCTGATTAATCATTCCATATGTATGTATCTTGGTATAATAAATATAATCCAAACCATAATTTGATTTTATTTTAAACTTGGTTCTGTTGTTAATAAATAAATATAAATTAATTAATAATGATGGACAATTTTTTTTTGATGAAATGATGAATTTGAAGTTGCTTTCAAATATTGCGCTTTCCAGTTGAATTTATATTAAGTTTCTATTTAGTTAATTCCTTTTGATTTAAAATATTGTGAGTTTGCGATCGAGTTATATTTTGTTTCAATGTTAGTACTAAGGATTTGTCTTGACATATCCGTTTGATTTATATAAATTCTAATTGGCGGAAAAGTTTGGCGGTACTTGTGTGTATAAAAACTGTTGTATTGCTAATGGACGACCCCTTCTTGTCGAAGTGTTGTTGAAGTGTATGTGGGCGACGTACACGTCAGTCAAGCTTGAAGATAGGATAACTCCTTAAGCGGAAAAGTATGGGTTACTTTTCAAAGACACGGTTCACTAAATACAGAGGAACTGTCTTTTGGATACTCGTCAAAACATTATTAATTTAAGAAAGCTTGAGAAAAGTATGTGTTGAGTTTATTTATCATCACGTTTGTATTAATCTTTCCACATTTCGTCAGTTTCGATGCCTATGTAATAGGAGGTGAGCCTATTGTCACCAACCGGGCATCCAGACTCCAGGCTGCTACTGAGAAATACCAGACGGAAAAACCAATAACACTTGACCTGACCCGGGAATCGAATCCAGGACCTCGTGCTCAGTAAACGCATGCGACCACTAGAGTAACAATGCAGTAGGTACTAGTATAACAATAAAATAAAATAAAATTTATTGCAATAAAAGTTTCACACAGTTTTGATCATTGGTCCCAAACAAGGCAAGCCTGTAATTTGGGTATTTTTAACCGACGAAAATTAAAAAGGAGGAGGTTCTCGATGCGACACATTTATATGTTTATTTTTTTGTATAAGTATTTGACCATGCATGACTTTTCAGTGTTGTCTAATTTCGATATTTCTTTATTTTAATGGATAGGGCCTCAAAGTCTAATTTATGATTTAAAATAAAATAAAAAAATCTTAGTGTAGACAATAGGGGATGATTTTTCACCAACTGAATTTCCACCTGTCAACCGCCTCTTGTAAAAGGTTGATGAGCAGTTTTCACTGTATGTGCAATCCCACTAAAAAGCGAAAAATAAAACACTGAAATAATTGTTATTTTACACTTTAAAGAGATTATTTTTAGTCCGTAAAATTTTTTGTTGAGCCGATTTTGGTATAATTTCAACATGCGTGCTTGTTAACTCAAATACCTAAATACTCCTAAACTTCTCAGCTAACAGAGACCAAAAGTCATGTACTAATCCAAGTTGAACTCTATCTTAGTTCCAAATCCTACTTACCTGTGGCAGTTATTTGGCTACACAAAATAATCAAACTAAAGGTAGAACGTACCCCGCCGCTGCCACCACTTTGTTGGTGAGCACTTCTGAGCGGTTTACACTGACAGCTTCACCCGTAGCGAGTGTGGTGTTGTTCATTATATGTTGCCATGTCAAATAAGAGATATGCTTGACAACCTTGTATATCTGGTAGATTGAATGTCGAAAATAACTAAGACTGAAACTGTAACTGAGATTAAAAGAGGTGCAATGGTCAATGAAGTAACATAAAAGAAAAAAAGAAAATGGGACTGGCATATACACGCAGAGGAAATATAAACACCAAAAATTAAAACTACACAAACAAGAAATTAAACAAAAGTTCCTGTGCGAGTCCAAAAAGGCTCTTATCTTAGCATAAGCTCCGGTATTTAGACAACGAAAAAATACCGCAGCGCTGTTATTATGATAGGGCCCGAAGAAGTCAATCAAGTCAATGGAAGTTTATGGTTTCCTTAAATATCATAACAATTACTTCTGCAGTTGACCCATTTTCCGGTCCAAGTGCTTAATGAGTACCGTTGATAGGTAAGATGGGTAGAGAGTTGGTAGCTTACAGCCCTGTGGTTCGTGAAACAGTATAAATTTATGTAGATAAATTTATATAGTTTCAATTAAACAAATACCTAGATAGTATAGTATAGTAGGATCTATTTGTTTAATTTTATTTATGCACAGAAATGCAGATTATATAATATAAGCCGCTTTATATTGCAATTTTATAAACATATCTAAATACAGAAGTAGGTTATGTTAGATCATAAATTAAAATGTACGTATAAGAAAATAGAAAATTAGTTAGTAAAAAAGACGCGTTTTTGGAAGTAAATAAAAGTAAAATTATGCATGAAAAAAAAATCACTAATTAGCATCATAACATAGTCAGGGCAAAGTGATGTTCGTGTCAGTACCTTGTTTGATATAACTTACAGTGCGACCAATTTGTCACAAAATTGACAAACCGCGACAGGACTAGTGCTATTTTGTAGAGTAAATGTATCTAATGAATCTAACAACAATGTCGGATTGCCAGATTGTCACTTGTTTGCCCATCAGTTTTTTTTTAATCGGTCCCAGGTCTTTCATGATCCTACCTGTGTCACCAGTGTACACTTGCGACTTACCCCGTTATTTACGCCCGTTATTACTTCATTTCAAAGTTACTAATCATATTTCTTCCGCCCGCGGCTTCGCCCGCGTGGTATGTTGATAAAAAAGGAGCCTATGTCCTTTCCCGGGGTGCAATCTATCTCTCTGCTAAATTTTATCGAAATCCTTTCAGTAGATTAGGCCCGAAAGACGGACAAACCAACACACACACTTTCCCATTTACAATATTATTAAGTATTAAGTAAGTAAGGATAGTCTACACTTTACAGACGCCAGCAAATCAACCTACCCCAAAGCGTCAAATTTTGCCAATTGAAAATGAACCTTATGCTTTTGTGATAAAGTTGAAAACCTTTCAAAGAAATTTGACATATTGGGGTGGCTTGATGTGCCGGCCTCCGTACTATCCCTGCCATCTAACTTGGCCACACAAAGCTACATACATATGACGTGATTAATCACGCAGGCGCGGCTGCACAAAACAAGTTAGTAAGTACATGTACAGTACATTCTTCAAACCTATCAGACAGACGTGTTGCTGGGGAGTTTGTTCCTCCACTTCACTTCCTACACTTCTTCCCAGCAAAAACACTAGGAAGTGGTGAAGGGTGGGTGTTTTGGGGGACTGTCTTATGTAAACGTTTTTGATGTTCAAAAAGTGCTGATTCTCAGCCTAATTTGAATAAATGAATTTTGATTTTGATTTCATATACAAAAAGGCTGAGCGTGAGTTGGTTCCGTCCCTATAAATAAATAAATAAATAAATATTGCTGGACAATCCACACAGCATCATCTAGCCCCAAGTTAAGCAGAGCTTGTGTTATGGGTACTAGATGACTGATATACTTAATACAATACATTACATAGATAGATATTTTTATTATATATAGCAAATACCCAGAACACCCGGAACAAATATTTGTAGATAGTACAAACATTTGTCCCAAGGCGGGAATCGAACCCGCAACCTCTTGCGTCGCAGGCGGACCTTCGCCCGCCGCGCCACATCGGTCGTCAAACTACTATCTTCAACTATTATCTTTCAGAGTACATAAAAAGGTCAGTCCATCGACTGATCTCTCTCCGGTGGTGTTGGATAGCCGTTCTATCTGACTATGAGATTGTTGAAAGAAACAGTGCACCTGTTTCTTCCGCGTCCAAGGCTAGTCTTCACACGCGTCTTCACTGAGATTGGTCGCCATGACTATAACTAGGTAAGGAGCACAATTAATTTGCCAGTTCCCACTAACGTGAATGACACCAAAATTAATGTTAAAGTATGATTGGACTGTTGAATTCGTCTCAGCGCAAGAGTCGGAACTGAAGGACTCTTGGCTAAGCAATAACAGCTACAATCAATTCAATCAATCAGTTCAAGGTAAGGGGTTCATCCTTCAAGGTTAAGCATCGCTTGTCCTGGTCGATACGTGGATGAGTGACCATTCATTACGTACCGGTACCATTCGAGATTTGGAAAGCACGTAAAGCTGTTGTTGGTCCACGTTGTTATTTGTCTTTTTTTTTAAAAGGCACTAGGAATTTCTCCTATATCGTGGGTGCGTTTACAAACATTCAACTCACATACACAAACAGCCAGATCCGGAACAACTATCTGTAGGCCATACAAATATTTGGTCCGTGCGGGAATCGAACCCACGACACGCGGTGCAGCAGCCAATAACCGCATCCGCATGCTGTCTTTGGCAGACGTTACCTTTAATCAGAAAACCGAAAGTCTGAAAACATAACTATTCAAGGGATACCACTTGAAAATAATGTGTAAGTAATCCAGTTACTGGGTTCTAATTATTAGTCAGGCAGTCGCTCTATCTAAAATAGTAATATTTAGTTATATCCGCTTAGGCTGGAAGCCAACCTCAAAATAGTTGCAAAAAGGCTAGACATATACTTACCTATCTTTTGAACCAAGCCTTGATGAGCGAAAATGTGTCATAAAATACGATGATAAGATATTTTTATTTTCAAAAGCAGATCTCCACATTCTCTCACTATGACGTAAGTCTGACACTATAACAATAGCCTGCAGTTTAATACTTAATTAATTCACATTTATGATTTCTTAGAACAACGGCGGCCCCACCCAGCGCGTTGTAAAATATAACATTTTTACATCTCTTTTACGACTCGCGCGCCGGTAGGTATTCCGTATGGCAGGACCAATTAAAATATTCCTCCGTATTGTGGGGCTGAAGTGAAATGAATCGCCGCTTTAAAGTCCGCTGTACGAACTTTTTAAACTTCCACAAACATGTGAGGGTGGCCCGCTAAAATACAAGTTGTTGTCGAGTTTAGAATTGTTCCAACGAAAAAAGAAACTTTAATTTTCTACATTTTAAAACAAAAGTCGGACTCACTCGCAGGGATAATGGTTTGGACGTGTTCACTGCTTTGTACATGTGTGTATGTGGGAATTAAATAATAAATTGTTTCCTGAAAGTTTAGAGCAAGTTACTTTTTTATTACGTTTTTTGGTAAAATCGGTACTCTACTTACTGTGAGCGCAAGCTCTGTAAGTTTCTTGCAGGGCTAGACAGCTACGAATGCATTTGAAGAAGAATTTCAACATAATACCATGAATTTATTGCCTTGTTGCTAAACCATACCTGCTGTACGGGTCGATCGAAGGTTAAGCTAAGCTTGCCGAGGTCAGTCTGTGGATGATACGGCACCGCCTCGTAAAGCTAGTTGGTCCGGCTATCATTCTAAGATCTCTCCGACAGAAACTCGAAAGTCTGAAAACCAATGAGGTTATGGAGGTCAGATAGTCGCTTAAATACTGGTATTTATCTGGATCCGGTTAGACGGGAAGCTGAACCCAACAATAGTAAAAAGCTGGCCAGATGATGATGACTATGAACACTACGTTTCTTTCACGACAATCGTTTCTTGTTAAAGTTTACTGGTATAGCAGTTAATTCCAACAAGAAACGATTTTCTTGGAACTGTTTAATAGTTTGAGGGTTTGGTATTTCGATACTCACAAGAATTCCTGATCATTTCCAAAGTCTTGTTAGTATTCGGTTCTGTTACTAGTTTTAAAAAACTATCATCGTCATCATCATCCTCTTGCCCTTATCCCAATTTATTCGGGGACATCGCAGCAAGTCCTCTGTTCCATACATTTCTATTTGCCGTCATCTCAGAAGTCACCTCCTTCCTAGCCATATCATCTTTCACACAATCCATCCATCGTTTCCCTCTACTCTTGTAACCCTCTACATTCATACTGAAAACCTTTCTCACAGCATGATCCTCATTCCTTCGCATCACGTGTCCATACCACGACAATCGATTTCCACACAACTTCTCCGTCACAGGCGCCACTTTTAGTTTTACAAAAGTAATCATACTCGTAAAGAAAACTTTAATGGTTTCAGATGTTTTTGCTAAAATAATGTGACTGCTTAGCATAAACAGAAAACTGACGATAACGATTCGGACAATAATATGCACGCCAATTATCCATTACTCAATCTAAACCTTCAGGATTATACCTTCCATTCCAAACCAATGTATCTAAAATCAACTATTCCATAAAATTTAATCACTCACCCCTCCTACCTACCTACATACCTGCCAGACATAAAGGCATCTAAGGCAAGCTTCCACATACTTCAGTGATCGTCTCCTTTGCAGCGTGCGTCGAGTTCCTTGCTAGGAATGTAGGTGCACACAAAAAGTGCTGGCCCGGCTTCAAACGAAGGGTCGCCGGACGCGCTGCCCACTCGTTAGCGAGGGCAACGGTGCTCAAAGTTAAGATAATTAGTTGGTATTACTAAGAGGTGTTATGGTATTTTTTAATCGAGACTCCTAAATTCCTTTCGTTAATATTATGAATGCTAATGTAAGACTTTTTTTGTTACACTTTTACGCATTAGTGACAGGCATTGGGAAATAGAATACCTTTTATCCCGGTAATACGTTTCCATGTGACGCACGGGCGAAGCCGCGGGCAAAAGCTAGTCAAAATATATAAGTATAAGTATAATATGCTGTTTGCCTTTAATATACTTTACCTTTTAAGTTATTATTGCGAAACTCACTATTTTGTATTGTATGTTATTGAAGGTTACTCTAGATTTTATAAGTTACGTGTACATGCATACTATTACCATCATGAGCCAGTTTATAACGCTATGTGAATGACAGTAAAATGATAGGTTTATTTGCATTCTTAAAATGATTATTACTATGCACAGAGACGCCATCGCCTGTTGCAAGAGGTTGTGGGTTCCGTTCCGTGCAAGTACCAATGTGACTTTTCTAATTCATATGTATTTTCTAAGTTTCTCTCAGATATTACTGACATCAGTGATGGAAAATATCGTAAAGTAACATGGACTTATTGTAATCAATATAAGTCTGAAATCGCCAACTCGTATTGATCAAGCGTGGTGATTAATGATCGTACCTTCTCTGTATGAAAAGTGTCTGTGTTATACACACAGAGAATTTAATTTTAAATTGTATGAGAGTGAGTTTTTAGTCCTTAGGTACACGATTTGTATAACAGCATTTCAAATTATAAACCAAAAATAAAATCGAATATATCCCACAAAAATACACCACCTTTAAAAAAACTTTGAGTACCTTGTTAATTTGCATTCTATATAAATCTACGTAGGAGTCTCGGTTGCTAATGAAAATGAGCCCTTTCTTCCAGCCGGGGCCCGTACGGTCAAGCGTCCCTCCGACATGCCAGAGGACCCCTAATGCCCTCCGTGTGTTTAAATAGAAATCGCACTTGCAATTTATGTGAAAGGGTCAGAAGTATTGTTCCCTCTTGTTTTGCGTGTTCTATGGCTAATTTTGGAGAACGTCAGGTGGGTTGCGATTCGTTTTCTTCGTTTTTTGGCGTTTTAGGGTAACAATACTAAGGTAGGAGAGTAACAAAAGTGTCTGAAGCGGTGCGTTTCAAGCGGAAGACATGATATCGATGTACTTATAAGTTATTTTGTGAATGGTTTGCGAATGCACTGATTTCTTACATATTTAGAAATTTATAACTGATTTCTATGGACACTAAGGAGACTGCTAATACGTTATTAAAATAAGAATAGTTTAAGTTCAAGTATATTTTGACATCTGTTCATCATCTGCCTAGCCTACATATGTTGGGGTCAGGTTTCAGACTAACGGATGCAGGTGAATATCAGTACTTTACATGGAGCATCTGCCTATCTGACCTCAACACCCCAGTAACTAAGCAACACGATACCCCTTGGTAAGACTGGTTGTCAGACTTTCGGGCTTATGACTACCTCGTTACGGCAGTCAAAGATCTACAAATGACAGCCGACTTCCAACATATATGGATACATAAGAGACTGCTAATACGTGAGTTCATAAAAGAATAAATTTAACTGTTTCACATACGGTAAGTGTGTGCTTAATTTCTCGTTACTAGACTAAAATAGAAATATCGAAATCGATACAATGAATCTTTCGTTATAATGAAACATCAAGTATTTCTATTACACAACCAAAACCGGTTAGATTTCAAACAACGCATCGACCTTTTTGATCATCACCCACCCCAATTGAAAACTAATCAGGGCCCGCGTTTCGCAACTCTAATTAGAAATTCCAATTAGATATTTGTCGGCGTTTTCTCAACGAATTCTCTGAGGTCCAAACAATTATTGTTATAGCTGGCCACCCAAGGGCCTTTGATTCGGGAATAATTTCCTAACCTCGGACCCTCCGTTCTCCGCCCTATAAGACGGAACAGATCTCTTTTTGATGTGACCACATCCTACGTTAAGTAGGTGCCGAATGTACGTTCAGATGAGGCGTTTCTCTCTGGGGATAGGACCAATTTTGACACCAAATTGGTTCACTTATTTCGTAGTGGTATTTCTTATAAGAAATGTGTTGTTTTGATGGAGTATAAATAAATCATGTTTTCTTTTTGTCATTAATGCGGTTCTGACGATAGATTTTGTTTTGTAAGTAATTCGGATTTGATGTAATGTGTGTAATGTGGAAAAAGTGTTGATTAAAGAAAAAAATTAAAACAGGAAAGGTGTAAAAAGCAAGCTAATGTTAAGATTTGAAGTTCCTCAGTTAATAACTCTGCCTAGTTAATTCATTGTTTAAAAAAAAAATTCTTCAGCTGTCGATAGTCGACCGGCTGCCAATAATTTCAGTAAAATGAGCTTTCTGTGTCTTACTTAAGCTGGGTGACACATCTAGCTTACTTCATCCAAGATTTTTCGCAGAATAACACCGCGAAAATTCAGCATTAAATCTTTTAAAACCTAAATACTTTCCCATAAAAAAACATCACCCGTCATTCTCTTATAATTTGCATCATGTTACTATGAACACGCACGTACTTTCACATTTATACGTTGTGTATTCATTCGACCACAGTTTACAGCCGCTCCAATGGCTTCACATATCACTAAATTTTGTTTACGCCGATGTTTGCCGAGTAAACACGAAGCAAGGAAGATTTTATTAAAGGAACTAGGAACGGTTAAATAAACACGAGATTCGTTAGTTCTAAGAGGCGATGTGTTTTTATTGAGTTTTAATGTGTTAAGTCGGTTCTTTTAAGTTTTGTTAAGATGTTTGTTGATTCTGTTAATGTTATTTGGTTTGTTTTTAAGTATTGCACTTGCTCAGTGCAGATACGTTGGCATTTCTTTTGTTATAAATAAATAAATAAATATTGCTGGACAATCCACACAGCATCATCTAGCCCCAAGCTAAGCAGAGCTTGTGTTATGGGTACTAGATGACTGATATACATAATACAATACATTACATAGATAGATATTTTTTATTATATTTAGCAAATAACCAGAACACCCGGAACAAATATTTGTAGATCGTACAAACATTTATCCCAAGGCGGGAATCGAACCCGCAACCTCTTGCGTCGCAGGCGAACCTTCGCCCACCGCGCCACATCGGTCGTCAAAGACACACACATCGGTCGTTATGCAGAACAAGATACGTTGTGTTGTTTATATTAAATGCAAAAAAGAGTGGATTGCGTGTTTTTTGAAATATGAACTGGTCATCGTCATCATCATCCTCCTGCCCGTATCCCAGTTTATTTGGGGTCGGCGCAGCGGCTCTTCTTCTTCCATACATATCTATTTGCCGTCGTCTCAGAAGTCACCTCTATCCAAGTCATCTTTCACACAATCCATTCATCGTTTCTTTGGTCTACCTTTCCTCTTTCTTTCCTCACAACGTGATCCTCATTCCTTCGCATCACATGCCCAAGTATGAACTCCTGATGTCTGGTATTTATACCGTAATCTTAAAGTGACTTCGATCAAGCCACATTCCACTCAAAGGTTTCGGATTTGTGATACGTAAAGTAAATTTACCAAATTGTGCTGTATATAGAGTTATAGAAGATGGGCATTATTTTTACGGAATATAGACGCATTGGTTGACTGTCTCGTTGGTCTAGTGATGGTTCGATTCCCGGGTCGAACAATGTGTTATTGTGATTTTTCATTAGAAATTACTCAGTAGCAGCCCGGAGTCTGGATGTGAGCCCGGATGATGGCCATAGGCTCACCCCATATACATATGACTTAAACATAATTAGTGAAATGAATGTGTACTGGGTACACCTCTGCCCGACCCTTGGGGTAATACAGGCGTGATTTTATGTTCATGTAGTCACATTGGGGTCAAAAGACGTCAACATTTTGTGAATAGTTGTAAGAAAAGTTTTCTATAACAGCGTTTTTCCCTTAACATAGTCAGATGAGGCTAGAATGCTGTATTATGTTATTAGTATCTGGATGACCAGCTTTACTCGGATAAAAAGACTTTTTCTAAGAATGAAACCTAGCTAGATCGAATTATCGCCTCCGAAACCCCCTGCATAGTGAATTTCATGAAAATCGTTGGAGCCGTTTCCGATATTTAAACGCTATATATGTACATATACATATGTTCACAAGAATTGCTCGTATAAAGGTATTAGATAGATTACGTGTACTCGTCTTAATATTACGGGTAGCCTCTATTTATATAAACATAACGATAATTTGTATGCAATTATCAGGGTAAAATATGTATTCTTAACAATAATCTCAAAGTCATCAACATCCTCCTGCCCTTATCCCAACTGATTTGGGGTCGGCGCAGCACGTTATCTTCTTCCATACATCTCTATTTTTGCCGTCATCTCAAGAGTCACCTCTTTTCTAGCAATAATTTCAAAGTAGCATCACTTATTTGATTTACCAAACTAATTGTGTAGCTTGTAATAGGTGTTGGGTAGCTGGCGAGGTGCTGGTACGTTGGTGCCGGGGAAGATTCAATAAAATATTAATAAATAAATAAATATTGCTGGGCAATCCACACAGCAGCATCTAGCCCGAAGCTAAGCAGAGCTTGTGTTATGGGTACTAGATGACTGATAAACTTAATACAACACACTTATTACATTAATAGTTTTTTTTTATTATACATAGCCAATGCCAATAGTATAATAGTAATATATTATAATAGGAAACACCCGGAAAAAATCTTTGTAGATCGTACAAACATTTATCCCAAGGCGGGCATCGAACTCGCAACCTCCTGCGTCGCAGGCGGACCTTCGCCCGCCGCGCCACATCGGTCGTCAAAAAAAATATATTAAGTAATAAAATGTTTGTGTACTGATCCAATACAGACGTCTGTATTGGATCAGTATCGCAGATGGAAGGGGCTAGTGTTGCAACTAACATTTGATGTTGGTGTTGCAAAATGAGAATTAAAATCTCCAACACTAATATACGTACATAGTATAGTTCATAGCATAGAAAAGACTCTTAGAGTAAAATGGATAAACATTCATCACTTTCGAATATTCCCCTCTCTCAGTACTTATATCAGGAAGATGTTTGCGAAGTTCAAAACATTTTAAGTGGCAGTTGTTATCACTACAAGAGTCCAAACAAAACATAAGTTAGCATATCATAGAGGAGAGCCAATTGAGCGGCTATTACCATCCAAATTGTTTATAAGGTCACAAATCACCACACCTACACTCAAAACCAAACTTTAACAATATAAATTAGGGTTGGATTTTGATTATTGGCTGTACATACTTAAGTGATAACTCGTTAGGATTGGTAACTTTGTGAATTTACATAAGACGCTGTCAGGAGGTTCTTAGAAGGGTTGAGATTCTCGAGGGCTTTCCCTGATCCGGCGGGCTTATCCTGATAATTATTTCAATTGTTTATGCCTGTCGACGGTGCATTTAGATGGCGTATTATAGTTTGTAGGAGTGTTGTCTTCATTACTGAGTAGGCTTCGGCTGTCTTCGAGTGATCTATGTTATAGGGCTTCGCACCATGTTTCAAATTGAGATGGATCTCTAGAGGGATATTATTGTGATTTAGTTTGAGATACGTATTGGGTATTAAGTGTTTTGTGTTCAGTTGGAACTGCAGGTACGCATTCTATATTGATTATTTACTTTAATTGATAAGTGAGGCGTAAATCTTAGAGGATTTAAATAGACGGAATGAGAAGTGTTGACGTATTATTTCATATTATTTCCGCGGAACACTTATTCTTTTTTTTTAATAAAAGCAAGCCAAATAAGCTTAATTAACTCCTTATCACATCAGTTATCGTTATCGTTCCAGGCGTTTCAGATATTACCTCAAACAAACAGGCAGATCGACAGACGAAAAAAAAAACGGTATAACTACCTTCATATGCAATTAGTACTAATCTGTTCATTTGACATTACAAACAGACACTTCAATTTTATTTATTTTTATAAACACAGATATTTCGATAAAGGTTCGAAACTTTACATACCAACCTACTTAGTGCCCCAACCGTCATCTACAGGTCATTGGTCCTCCAGATCAACTTGTTGCTTAGTAAACCATACTTATCAACCATCCTAAAATATTTCCTACAAAATATACCTATACAAACACAAACACACACACACACACACATACTCATTATACCTATGTATTATCTCGCTCATGAATTGCTTCCCTCCGCTTCATTAGAGAACAGTCGATTCTTCAAAAGTTAAATATGAGTCTCCCACCTAATAATGTCTCATTATTGCTTTACGTTATTAAAATTAAGACTTGTATGAATACGCTCAACTTAAGAAGATTTATTTGTAAACATTTGTTATTATTTTAGAGTACGAATAAGGATCTAATTAAAATTGGGAAATGAAATTTTAATTTTAATCCTAAGGTGACAGTTTCTAAGAAACCTCTCATCGTCATTGTCTCCTAGGCTTCTCACAGCTAGGTTAGGATTGGCTCAGATTTCCATGTTAAAGTTATAAAAGTAGATTCTAGTCGTCCCTTCCAAAAGGTAGTTCCGTAAGAAAAATAATGGACAAAAAAACTTTATATTTTCTTTTTCAAATTAAATGGTTTTGCAATATTTTACATGTGAAGACAAACTTATTAGTCTAAGAACAAGCTTTCGGAAAACTAGGGAAAAAAGAATACGTTGAACTAAAATACCGTTAACAAATAAAATGCCATGTATACCTACTACACCACCAACGACATCATACTAACATACCGGACCAATCACAAGTCCTAATTTTCAAAAACTAAAATAACAACTTTAGTACGAGTAACCCCTTAACCTAACCAACAAGCTAACATATAATTTTTCCTCATAGGTACAGACAAAATTCTTCAACCTAACATACCAGAAATACCTTTCACCCGTTCTAATCTGAGCCAAAATCTTATCATACACAGATATAATGTACATATAGGTATTCTCGGTCCGGACCCCAGCCTCGGGCTTCAAGAACGGTTTAATTAACTTAATAAATACACACTCCACTTCATTACGCGCATACGTCAAATATTATGAGCGTCTGACGCACAATGACTTGTCTCAGATAGGCATCTGATGATAAAGTATAGAAGGGTCCTATGTGTGTACGTTTGTATGGGTTTTCGAAATAAGTGAAATGTGTAAAACCGTCGTGGATATTACAAGGGGTTGTGTTTGTTTGATCCATTTTTAAATAATTTTGGTAGGTACGAGTACGTACGGTAGATGTATGTATTATACGGAACAAAAGGTGTATGTAAGGATTCAGGTATTTTGTAGTTTCTGCCTACCCCTATGGTGAAAATGTGTGTGTTTATGAACATCCATGTGTAGTTACACACGGATGTTCATAAACACACACATTTTTTTTTCATTTTTTTTAGATTCATGCCATATAAGTACCATAGTTATGGTACTTATATGGCATGAATCACGAAGTATCAAAATACCATTTTCTTAGTGGTCCTTTGGTAGGTATACAAAGCTAAACAAGCGTAATCTTGTGGAGACATCAAATATTCTTAAATTTTGACAGCTGAAAATGACAATTTAAACTCTCTATTTACCTTAGATAGTCGATATAGTAAGCTTTGACTGTCAGTTGAAGAAACCATGGTCGTACCTACAGCCTACAGCAAATTTAAAAACTTTGGAATATAGTTTTATAAAAAAATGTGGATTTTTGAGCTACCGTATTACTCAAGAACAAACATGAATAGTTTGCTTAACACAGGACCAACTATGTGTCATATTCCAAAATATTTAACAAAAACAACTCTTCACATCCTCTTAAGTTTTTACACTAACCTAATCCATCAAGAACGCCAATCATCACTATTCTTCACGACACCCAAACCCAACCAAAAAGTTTAACTACTTACGTCTATATTTGTTCACGTGTCTATGGTAAAATGAAAAGGTGACCGGAACCATAAATTTAGTGCGGCCAGCGCAATCTGGCGCGGAGGAAGAAACGTTGGTGGGCCGCGGTCGGGTGTCGGGTTCACTTCCCGGTTGGACACTCGTCGTGTGCTGCCACCACGCGTTTTTATTTGGAGAGATTAAGTTTTTTGATGTTCACGTGTTCTTAGTTTCGAGGTTAGTTTGTGAAGAAAGGGATTGTTTGCGGAATCATACCGATTTCTGTAAATATTAGGTAAGTTAGTTTTTATGACGTATCGTATTATTTCATATTACATCGAGTGTACTCTGTTTTTGGTTTTCGTTGTTGTGTTATTTTCTTTATTTTAATTTGAAACTTATTTTTTATCCAGTGTAGGTACACCTATACTTAAGTTAGCAACTAAGCGGTATTTTGACGTCTTTGTTTTCAAACCCGTAATTGGCATATACATACATTAGAATAATAATATTAGGTACGGTGACATTTGCTACTTGTATGTACGTATATGCTGTGGGTGAACCTTAAGTAAATAAATAATCAATTAAAAAAGCCAGGCTGAACACAAGCTTCCTGCAAAAAAGTATTGATTATGTAGAAAATGAAACTAGGTACTCAAGTAGATTTGACATCATAACATTACGTATGTATTGCCCAAAGGGTAAGACAGAGGTTTACCTATAGTACAGCCACAGTTTTGAATATTTCATGTGATAGGGGGCAAGTTAATCGCAATCAACCGAGCACAAATCACAACACTTTGACAGACCCAGGAATCGAACTCAGGATCTCATGTTCAGTAGCTGTGCTTGCGACCGTTACACCAAACAGGCAGTCAATACAAGTAGAGGTTTTTAAAATATACTGAAATGTGCAAAATACTTTTAAAGGCTGGGTCATTCTTTGCCCAAAGAATTAGTATTGCCATCCAACGTGGCAATGCTGCCAGTCTGTTGGGCATGTTTCCAGATGACAGCGATGCGGAGGATTACTTTGACGCCTGCGTGTCTTGGTCGGTATTTATTTTATTTTGTTTCTGTAAATATGTAAATCGTTAGTTTTGTGGCATAATTGTAATATATCTTTGTAAATACTTAAAATTTCAAAAATAATTTAAGTAGTTATTAAATACACTTTTTTAAAAGTACACATACCTATTAACATCGAGGTAAACTCTGCAATTGTTCACACACTAATATATGAAGTCGCCGCGCCACAAAGCCAGTGCAAAGCATATTTTCCCGGCAACTCTGGACTGGAGTCAACCCTTGACATCTCAACGAGTCCCATTTGTCAGCAACACCTGAAATCACGGGTTAACCGTTCCGCGCCGGCAGGATCATTTCATATTTTCGGGAGGTCCATCTCTCTCACACCGCTCAATTATTCAACCGGCGACCCGGGAACCCGGTCAAAAGTAATGACCGGTGAACGCGAAATTACACGTGTTACAATGATGATTTTGTTTACCCGGCCCGGGAGTAATTTCGCCCGGATACTGTTTGAAGAGCTGTTAGGTTTTGTGATCGTTTTATTTAATGGGCCCCGGTATGTTGGGGTTGGCTTGTTTGCCCGTGTTTTTTGGTGTAAGTTTTTAAACGGGTGGTGTGTAATTTGGTTTTTTCTGTAGGGTTAATTAGTGTTCTTTGTTTGTGTACAGAATACCTAAACACAAACAAAAAGACTGAATAATTGTCATTCAAGCATTGAGCACACAATACACACATATTTAACAATTTTAGTATTGGTTTATAGCTTCCTGGATGTATAGATTTTGTTAAACAGAATCCACACAAAAAAAATGGAATAACTACACACAATGATTCAAATTAGCTTTGTTCAACTATGGTAGATACTCCACCCCGGCAATTTTCGTATTTCAAAGTGGCGTCGAAAAGATATCACCATTCTGAAGCACTGTTCATACATCACCGTTAAACCCTGCAACTATACAATATGCAAAATAAAACAAACACAAAAGTTTTCATCAAAACGTTCTCCCTACAAAAAAAATGTTGTTTTCTCTACAAAAAACCTGGCTGGATTTCGTTTATTACCATGGCCACGCGTTCACGGTGTTCCCATCAGTTGGCCCATATGAGTCGCCTGACCATATCCGGTCTGAAGATTTATTGATCACATGTTGGGATATTCATCTCGGTTGTTGGTTTAGATGTATGCAAAAAGTAGGTGCCAAGCTGTCTGGGTGAATGTAATGCGTAGCTTCAGTTTTTGTGGGAGTCAAAGTTTAAGTTTTGGTTTGAGTGACTTGTAATTGGTGAAATGTGAGTTTTTGCCAGAGTCGGTGAATAAAATAACCGAAAACTGTGGCTACCACATAAAAAAATTATAGTTTAAAAAAACTAAAAAAACACGCTTTTATATTGAAGAATACACGCCGATACATGGAGCCCGCTGTGAATGACAGTAACCATGGAAAAATAGAAAATGTTTATAACTATTGACACTATGCACCCCACGCTTTTTTCCATAAATATATATTTTTTTTCTAATTTACACTTTTCTTAATCCAAATTTATTAAATTTTGTTTTCTATTTTTTAGTTGGATTTTCTATAAAAGCGTGTTTTTTTAGTTTTTTTAAACTATAATTTATTTTTCAATTTTTAGTTGATTTTTTTATAAAAGCGTGATTTTTAGTTTTTTTCGTTTAACTATGTAATTTTTTTTCGAATTATTGCATTGTCAGCGGTCTTTGACAGGTGTGCAAAATTTGAATGAAATCTGACCGTTTAAAGTGGGTCAAAATAGCGTCCAAAGGAGTCGGTTACAAACATACATACATACAGGTGAAACTAATATAAAGCATGTAAAAATAGAGAGAGATAAAGGAAAAACTATAATAATGAAATCACCAACCCGCCTTGAGCAAGCGTGGCGTTTAATGCTCATGCCTTTTCTATAGGAGACGAGAAGTTTGCCCTACAGTGGGCATAATAAGCCGGTATAATGCCCACATAATATTTATATGATTACTCACTTGAGCAAACTTGTTGAATGATCTATGTAAACCTATATGAATGTATACACCTATAAGTTAGATACTAATCTACCCAATGTAACTACAGCTGCAGATTATACTAATTAGCATTTGTGTATTTACATATCTAATGATGACAATATACACACATAGCTATGAAGTAAATATAGTACGTATGTACAGAGACCAGCGCATCAAGCTACCTTAATCGGTCGAATTTCTTTGATAGTATTTCAATTTTATTAGTAAAGAATAAGTTTCATGTTCAATTTGGAAAATTTGACAGTTTGGGATAGCTTTATATGCTGGCGTCTGTACCAATAGAATTACTGTTATGGGATATTTATATTTGATCAATGACTTGGCGTGAATATAATTCCTAGCTAGTTAATGAGCTACCAACATTAAGTAGGGTTCGACACACAAATCTATCTGTTTATACATAACTATTTACTTAACCTTAAAAACAATAAACCACTTCTGGCCAAAATCATTACCCTTACGGATAACAGTAACTACCTAACAGTGTACTTTAGTCATTCAGCTAGTAATTAAACAAGAATCATTTTTTGTTTTATATTTGACTCTCATAAGTGCCTTTTTTGATCTAATTGTTTATTTTTACTCTAACTTTGATTTTGATTTCAGCCTTCTAAAACTCTAAGTACACATTCAAACTGTATTTCACAACAGTTTAATATACTTAGACAAGTATCAACATTTTCCGGACATCATAAACATCTAATAATGAATCTTGAACCTTGAATCCTAAAATAAAAGTTTCTCTGAAGATTTACGTGTTTCTCGTCTAAAACCTAGACCGTTCACGTTTATAAAAGCGAAACGTCCATTCTCTACAAAATTTCCACACAATGACGGAGAAAAGTGCCGAGTTTCCGCACATTTAAAACGATCGTCGCGCCCTCCGCGTACAGCGGCAACACTCGGAAGTTTTACCAGCTTACAAAGAAAGCTCTGTAGTTCCCGCGTTTTTATACAGATGGCAGTGTAATAAATTATTTGAAAAACAAAGCTTTTTAATATGATTTTTTAAAATCTTCATATGTTTTCTTTTGTGATAGTGTTATATTTGAGAAAGAGAGAGTAATTAAAAATCTAAAATAATAAAACTATACTTATTCACTAGTCTCCAACAAACTACGACTACACTTATGTCTTTGTCTCAGAACTTAATAAAAAACTTAACGTCACTGACTATACCGCTGTGTCAGAAGCATGAACTATTGCACAAAGTTCCTTAAATAAGAAAAATGAACACTATAGAATCCTCTAAAGAGGTTAAATTGGACATGAAAGTAGGTATCATTTTTGCCGTTGGAAATACCATCAGGCACACGACTTGTTATACCTACCTACATAAATCAATCGTAATAATATCAACTTACTGACATAATACTATAAATTAAAGCTCAGGTGAGCATATAATAATAAACGAGGTCACTCGTACCTGCTACCGAGTACATAACGGTGCAATTACGTCAAGTATATAACGTGGAGTGTACGTGAAATCATTAGTTGTGGCGCGTTTTATATTTTATTCGCTGGTGGACGCGCTAAAAAGCGTCCATGCATAATTACCTCCCGCGAGGATACGAGCGCGACCGGTGGACAGCGACGGCAGTGGAGTCGACTTTAACGTGCAATGTTTTTTTTTCACACTTTATTTATAGTCTTCCTTAAGAATTGGAAAGAGGTCGTGCGGAATCGCGATCAATGGAGGGAAGCCTATGCCCAGTAGTGGGACAGTTACGTAATGTTTGTACGATCTACAAATATTTGTTCCGGGTGTTCTGGGTATTTTCTATATATATAATAAAAATATCTATCTATGTAATGTACTGTATTAAGTATATCAGTCATCTAGTTACCCATAACACAAGCTCTGCTTAGCTTGGGGCTAGATGATGCTGTGTGGATTGTCCAGCAATATTTATATTTATATTATATTTATTTATATTTTTTTCTAGTAAATACTTCTTTAACTACGTAGAGTGATTTTTGGTAGGAGCAAAACTAATGGGTACATGCTAATATGACATGTTGCGCCAAAGTTTTAAGTAGTATTCACTTCTATCAGCAGTCAACATGACGGCCTTTTTTTCTGTTTTCCATACTTTTGGAGCGCACTAAATGTTGCTTTGAAGGTAACCATAACATAAACAGCTTGATTTTTGCGGTTTATCGCTTTGATAAATAATACTGATGTATTTGATGATGTTTAGTAACGTTATTTATAAACCAAAATCGAATCCTTTAAAGGGAAACAATTTATTCATTTAAACTAGAACATTTATTGGAACATTGTAAATCTTTTGGCATATGGAAACCCAGGGTAAGACTCGGTGGCAGGAATCTTCATAAACGTACCCAACCCTTCTTAACAGCATAACCTTCCAAAGAGAGCCACTTGAGAACCTCATGAAGGCTGTTACTGAAATTGTTTTTTTTTATTTTTGCCCCAAACTAGGAATTTCTCCTGTGTCGTGGTTGCGTTTACGAACATTTAAAGTCACGTACACAAATAGCCAGACCCGGAACCTCTAGGCCATACAAATAAATGTTCCGTGTGGGAATCGAACCTACGACACGCGGCGCAGCAGTCGATCGCTCAGCCACTGCGCCAACCGTGCCGTCAAAATCTACGGATATTTAGAGTATCATAACTAAAATGACAAATAGAGAAAACGTCTCTCCTTTCCTTCATACCATTTCGCTGTTGCATCCAAAATATACTATACCTAAAACATCACATGAAAGTAGGTAGTGGATTACTTTTTGCACTCCCTCATATTGGTACAAGTCTGTTATTAGATAAAATATCTATATATATATTTATCTTATCTATACATCTATACATCTATACATCTATACATCTATACATCTATACATCTATACATATAAATAAAATTGGAGTGTCTGTCTGTAATATTGAAATAACCGTTTTTTCTTACTTGCATATGAATATATATACGGTACATACACCAAAATAACATTTTTTTAAATTTTTGTCTGTCTGTCTGTCTGTCTGTTTGTAATCTCTAATCTCTGAAATGGCTTGACCGATTTTGACGGGACTTTTATTGGCAGGTAGCTGATGTAATAAGGAGTAACATAGGCTACTTTTATTTTACAAAAATTCATTTATTTAAAAAAAAAATGCGCGCGAACGAAGTCGCGGGCACAGCTAGTAATATATAAAATTCTCGTGTCACGGTGTTTGTAATTAAACTCCTCCGAAATGGCTCGACCGATTTTCGTGAAATTTTGTGTTCATATCGGTTAGGTCTACGTTTCGGACAACATCTTTTTTTCATCCCCCTAAATGTTAAGGGTGGTTCCACCCCTAATTTTTTTTTTTTATTTGTAAACATTTTTTTTGTTTTTTTATTTTATGATACAGCATACAAAAATACATACACTTCAATTTTTCACCCTTTTATCACCAAACCTCTATGGCAAAACAACATTTGCTGGGTCAGCTAGTAATACTATACAAAAGAAAGATTTGTTTGTTTGTAATGGATAAACTCTAACACTACAGATCCGAATTTAATCATTCTTTCACCATTAGAAAGCTATTTTATTCAGAAGTAACATTCGCATTAATGACATACCATGTGATCTAAACCGCGGGGATAATCTTGTTCCAAATAAAAATAAATAATAAATTAAACAGTTAAGTCATCTCCACACCTTTCACTGTCCGCCACCGGACTCTTTTATATGCGTTTGTCAGTGAATTACAACGACAGGCCTGTAGCCAGTGAAAAACTGTTTAAACACCTACCTCATGTACTTATTTACAGTACGCTTTATGTACAGCACATATTATGTATTGAACACTCGGCTGCACAAAGCAATTCAGTTAAAATATGAAAGGTACAGTTGTGGTGTCGATGTGGTGTATTTGCGATGAAGGTTTTTGTTGTACTCTTCTCTTAAGAATCGTAAGACAAAAATGGCCATATTCTCTCCGTAACTTTACTGTATTATGACTTTAAATTTCATGATGTCACGGTGAGCTTGTGGCTAATGATAACAGAGACCGCATGGGTTCATCGAAGATTCAGCTGCGCTTGTCTAGGTCGGGTAGTCGGTAGTAGTTGGGTGACCGTCCATTACATATCAAGACTCCTCCGTGCTTCGGAAAGCACGTTAAGCTGTTGGTCCCAGCTATCATGTATAATCTTTGACAGTCGTTACGAGTATTTAGAAGCCCGAAAGTCTGACCAAGGGGTATTCTTTGACTTTTCGTCAGTGCGGCCAAGTACGGAATAAGCTTCTATAGTTTAACTGGCCGTCGTCGTGGCCGCGTAGTGTGTGAGATATCTAAGACTTATTGAAAGATTAAGAGGATCATGACAACAAATTTAGCAGTATTCTTTCTACTAAAGCTTTTGAGACACTCGATTGTGTCTATTTCTCTTAGAATATTACAATTATTAGTAGTACATACACAGAAGTATAATACCGGAAGAAGAAGATTCATACGTCAGCATTATGCTGAGGTTTCCTTAAGGGTTGCAAAGCGCTGGTTAATAGTTTAAACCCTTGACTCATGTATACATTAACGAAAACTGGTAAAGTAAAAGTATATTTGGAAACGAAAAGCATATTAGCCGTGATAATGTGTCTTGTTTAGTCTGCCTCAATTGCTTAGAATATTTACCACCGTTATACCAATTACAGTTAATGAAAAGCACTAACTATTATACTCGTACTTTTACAGGTTAAAAACTGCCATGCGGGTAAAGTCTCAGTTATGAAATTACACTATTTTCTCTCCACTGATTCATATTTCAAATAAATTGTTGTTATTGTTGATGTCTCTGTTGGGTTGCATTGTTTACACAATGCAACCCAACAGAGACATACACGTTTTTAAGTCTCAGACTTACGTCTGAGACTTAAAAACGTACGTATGCTTAAGATATGTTGTACACAGGAGCTGCTGGTGAACCCATAAATAAAGAAAATAAATTCAACTAGAAAAAACCGTAGAAATAACAGTGATTAACCAATATCTAAACACGGGGACGAAATAATATCTAAGACGGGAAATAGATGGACAGTGAGCGCGCTAGCTGGGATCGTAACTAAAACTAAGTTGTAAGGTGTTAGAGCGCCGCGTTCTTAAATGATGTTTGTATAAAGCATTGCCTACTTTTGTGAATCAAACTATCATTGCAACAAATATTTACCGAATTTAACGTCAGGCCCTTAGGTCATCTAGGTAAACATCTAATCATCACCAATCTGCAAGTCGACATCTACGCGCCTATTATCTCGACAAATATAACCTAAGTATCTGCTTAAATAAAACAGCTATAGCAAAGACTTAGATAACCAAATGTATTACCTCATTGCTGATGACATATATATATACTAGCTGACACAAACGTAGTTATGCCATTTTAAGCAAAAATAATGTTTGGGGTGCACCACCCTTATCATTTAGGGGTATGAAAAATAGATGTTGGCCAATTCTCAGACCTACCCGATATGCACACAAAAATTCATACATAGCGCCGGTTTCGTGGCCGCCTACATGACACTAGTCAGCGAAACACGACGCCGACACTTCGTGTGCACTAGTTTTAGTTATAATGTAATATATATTTATAGTATTTTAAGTTTTATATTGTTAACATAGTATTGTATATATTTATATGGGCCTTGATGCCTGAAATAAATGGATAAATAAATAAAATAAATAAATAAATCGGTTCAGCCGTTTCGGAGGAGTTCGGAAACACTGTGCGACACGAGAATTTTATATATTAGATATATATATATGTATATATATACATACGTGGACATATTAGACTGTGCTTTGGGTGAATTGACAATTACCTATAGATGCTTTGGTGTAAACAGTGTGTCTTAACAATTATAATGGCGCTGAAATATCGCACTGGCTTTAGCCTGTAAGGATATTTGTATGTAAATAAATAACAAACTATTCTTATCCGCTTTTGATAAAAAATACACCAACGCAACTAAAAAAACAACGTTTAACCAATACCCAATAACTCCGTAGACAAAATAACGTCATTTATTGGGAAAAAATGGATTGTGAGCGCTAGCCACGATCGTAACTAAGTTACCGTTGCTAGGCGCGCTACATTCGTTAGTGGTGTTTTTAAAAGCGTTGCCTCCTTTAGCCAATCAATCTACTGGCACAAATATTACTTAGAAAAAGTGCATTAGGGCAATTTACGGGATGCACCCGAAAGAATCAAATCAACCTTTATTTAAAAACTAGGTTTGTTACCCCTGCCGTCCCTTTATATGTATGTATTTTTTTTTTAAACGTTGCCCCACACTAGGATTTTTTCCTGTGTCGTGAGTGCGTTTGCAAACATTTAAATTCACGTACACAAACAGCCAGACCCGGAGCAACTACCTATAGGCCAAACAAATATTTGTTCCGTGCGGGAATCGAACCCTCGCCACGCAGCGTAGCAACCGATCTCTCAACCACTGCGCCAACCGTGTCATCGCCAATTCAAAGTATGGATGTTCGTTAATAAACATAAAGTTTTTATTATATCAGCCAATGATATTAATTCACGGAGCCGGTGTGATACACAGACTCGTTCTGCATGATCTTCCCAAACTTGCTAAATGTAATAAAAAGCTGCTTATATAATTGTGTTCGTACATATAGTAAGATACCGTGTAACATAAACTCTATATTATTTAAGGGAAAATTGTTTGATTAGTTGAATTCTAATAATTTCTATAGTCTTAAAAAAAATATGGAAAAGAAAATCTCATGATTGTTACTTTTAAGTAAAAATATGTTTTAAGTATAAACATTCTAAGTACGATTCTTGCAAAACATATAGGCTCTTTATTGTAATCATTGCAACACCATGTTTTTTTGTAAATAAATCCTTTACTTTACTTAGGTACACAATTTCATGCCACGGTCATAAAAATACGTTGTTGACGCAATACAAAACTCAACATTAAAAGTGTTAAACCAATACGGAATTCCGTAAACTAAAAAAAAAGGATTGTAAGCTCGCCAGCCGCGATCGTAACTAAGTAAGCTTGGCGACCCGTGTTCGTTACTGGTGTTTTTAAAAGCGTAGGCCAATTTAGCCAATCAATCTTCTACTACATAATATATTACTAATATACACAATGCCATGAGTCATAAAAATAAGTTGTTAATATAATATAAACACAAAAGTTACAACGTTTAACCAATATCAAACTCTGTAAACAAAAAAAATGGATTGTAATCGCGTCGCGTTCAATGGTGATATTTTTAAAAGCGTGGCCAACTTTATCCAATTAATCTATTTCTATAAAAAATACTTGACTACAAAATTACCTACATGCCAAATTCATTAAAATACGTTGTTGACGCAATATTAACTCAAAAGTTACAACGTTTAACCAATACCAAACTCCGTAAACAAAAAAATTGGATTGTAGGCGCGCCGCGTTCAATATTGATATGTTTTATATTGCCTAATTAAGCTAATTATTCAATTTATTATAAAACAAATACTTATATACACAATGCCATGCCACATTCATATAAATAAGTTGTTAACGCAAAATAAACTCAAAAGTTACAACGTTTAAACGCGATCGTAACTAAGTTACTGGGTGCGAAGCGCGCCGCGTGACATGGTGATGTTTTGAAAAGCGTTACCCACTTTAGCCTATCAATCTATTGCTACAAATATTACTTATGTATACAATGCAATCATAAAAATACGTTGTTAACGCAATAATCAACTATAAAGTTACAACGTTTTACTAATACCAAACTCCGTAAACAAAAAAATGGATTGTGGACACGCGGCGTTCAATGGTTATGTTTTAAAAGCGTTGTATACTTAAGCCAATCAATCTATTACTTATATACACAATGCCATGCTACATTCATAAAAATAAGTGGTTAACGCATTACAAAACTCAAAAATAACAGCGTTTAGTCTATACCCAACTCAATGCACAAAAAAAATGGCGTGTAAGCTCGCTAGCCGCTATCGTAACTAAGTTACTGGGTGCTAGGCGTGCCGCGTTCATTAGTAATGTTTGTGTAAAGGTTTAGTCCGCGATGAATAGATTTATACGCCTGCTATTAAATCAAGCCATTGTCACCGTCTGTATTTGCTGAGATATGCTGTAATTATGCTTGTATGGGGGGTAGGGGAGGGTTAGGATTAGGTCGCTGTGTTGGTGGAGAGTTTCGGTAGCTCAATGAAAAGAAACGGAAAGGTTACACTGTCCACATCCCATAATGACATGGAAATGATGTATTTTACTAACTTCTCCGCTGTTCTTTTCTGATTAATTTCCTTGCGAGATCCAAGACAGTTGAATCGTTTCTCGGGGACTCGTCGGGCCTCATAGTCTCGACGCTTTTCTGTTGGTCGCCACTTTTGATCCTGGTATTCTAGAATTGCGATGATTTGGGAATAGAGTGGCGGGCTTGTCCCATTTAAAAAAATCCCATAATGACAGTACGGGCAAATAGTTAAATAGGCAGAGTTTGAATAATATAGAGAACTGGTCATTAAAGCATGATATGCCCTTTTTCTTATTTTATGTTTATGCTTCTAAGGGTACTTAGCACATTGTGATAACTTTGAGAGAAGTAGGAAACAAATGTTTCCTTGTATTTCGTTCCACTTAACTACGTACAATATGTACTTCACATAACTGTATATTCTTCTAAACAATATTCAGGAAACCTTTATTATGAGTGTTCTATGCATCCGGAGCTGCGGAGGTTTTAATAATCACGTAAAATTTTTCAGCTAGTAACACTGAATCTAGAAACATGAAACAAGGGCAAACGTGTCCAGATTAATCAATTCACATTCCTTTACTCAGTACAGTTGAAAAAAAGGCTAGCGAAAAAATCCCGCAGTCTGTTGACACGCGAAATAGAAAAATCTCAATAAAAAAGAGGAAACACGACATTTTTATTCGAACAGACCACCTACAACTAACTGGACACAGAGGCACCGCAAACCCGAAAACCTACATACGTCCGATTTTGTGAAAAATAAACGAACAGAATCGGATGCAGCCGAGCTAAATCGATACCCTATCGAACGACTCGGCCGTCAAACTTTTGTAATATGTACGCCGCCACATCAAGCTACCCCAAACTGTCAGATTTTCCCAAACGAACATGAATTTTGTTTCTTTTGCGATAAAGTTGAAAAACTATCAAAGAAATTGGAGACACATTGGAGTAGCTTGATGTGCTGGCCTCTGTACAACCACCGCACGTCAGGCAAGTCCAGCGTTGCTCGTGATTCTTTACTTGAACAAACTGCGTAACTAAACACCGCTCACTAATTCCCTACCGACAAAAGAAAATATTACTCGCATTCAAAACCAAAAAAGCGTGATATCTCGAGAACATTTTTTTTTCCAATATCCCCAAAACTAGGTTAGTAATTCGGGTTCGCACAAAAGCGTCGGTTGAACAATACAAGTTGTACGGTGGATATAATTAGTTATGGTGTATGGATTTAGATCTCGTTGTTGCGATAATTTCTGTTGAATGCTCTGAATAAACATCTGCTCGAGATTTGCCATTCGACAAGCGTATCGTATTGAAATGTCATGTAGAAAACTGATCCGTGCACAACAATGGCGCTCAAAAAATGGTCAGCGAGGTAGTTATCCATGTGCGTTACGTACAGTTTCGTAATACGCTTTGCATTCATAACAAATATTTGTATCTACAATGATTTTGTGAGAGAATGAGAACATATTTGTATTGACGTATGTAATAGGTTTAAATTATTCCATAACGTATTTGTTGATGTGTTTGTGTATTTATTTTTAGTTAAATAAAACGGTAAAACACTAAATACTAAAATTAACATAGAAACAAGTGACGACAGCAATGAGAAGAGGCCATTTAGTTACAACTATGGGCATGGGCCAGGGGACACTCTTGCTCACTGTCTCTTACAGAATATTAGACATACATATGTACATGCATAATCTTACTCTGTTCATCCGCAAACACATGAACTGTCAGTATGTGAAGTCTTGGGTGTTATTCTTCACACAAATATCATCCTTTCTCAACCCAGTTATATCTCTAAAACAGGATACACCTTTGAGTTTTGTATGAAGGCAAATTTCAACCAAAACTATTCAATTGACAACCTTATCCATAGCAGTTTTCAAATACCAGCCGTCTATCAGTTACGGCCATATTTGTCACATTTAACACGTTTCAAAATAAAGGACAAAACTCGTCATATCCGTGTCCGGGCACGTGGCCAGTCTCGGGCTCACGAAGTCGTGACCTTCGTCAAAGTGACACATTGTGCATATCAGTGTTATGCAGTGTCTGGCCATTCGCGCGCACCACGATGCGTGTCAAACATTTTTTGAATTTTGTATTTGGAAAAAAGAAACTTTAGACGGACGTTTGTACCGCGAAGTTACATTTTTACAGCCAGTATTGAAGTTTTTGTTGTTAGGATACGGCCCAATTTCTGTGATATGGACGTTTCCGGTAATTTGATGCCGGATTTTAATATTACCCTGTTTTTTATTGCAAATAGGACGAACTAAGAAATTCAAGTATTGAATAACACAGAATTGATGATGGGAGGAGATGTAAGCATGTGCGAAATTATTCTATTAAAGAATAGAATAATAAAAATTAACGTGTTCTTTTAAGTTTCAAGCACCTAATTTTTTACAGTTCAATAATATTTGAGTGTACTTAAGTATCGAATCTATACAGACGTCTATCCTGTTAATAATTACCGAAAACAGCCTCCTTTCATTTAAAAATAAATCATTTTCATCCATTCCATATTCAAACAGTTATTTTTTATCGCAAAAGCCGCGCAGAGAGATAACATTGGATCGCTCAGGCCCCAATCCGGCAGCTTCGTTATCGTAGCTATAAAGTCGCGCGGCGCACGGATGATAGTT
The DNA here is from genome assembly GCA_905147745.2 of Phlogophora meticulosa. Lineage (NCBI taxonomy): Eukaryota > Metazoa > Arthropoda > Insecta > Lepidoptera > Noctuidae > Phlogophora > Phlogophora meticulosa. The sequence goes on along the minus strand of LR990535.1, from coordinate 5,881,644 downwards.
TTTCCCGGTTTTTTTCCGCTGACCACACGAAAATCTGGATGAGTTTTTTTTTTCGTATTTTTTTTATTCGCTCTATATGCACGGTATTCCTTTCAAAGGTCAGTTAGCCTCCACGCAAGTGGTGGACTCTTTTTTATTTGATGTTTTTTTTTTGATGAGTTGGTTAACCTGATTTTTAACGTTGACTAGTTTTTCAGAGTACGATCCATCCTGGAAATACTCTTGTTTTTTTTAATTATCTATCATTTAAAGAAATAATCGAATGCATCGATAAATATACACAATGTGACATTTCTGCATAAAACAAAAATAGTGCGACTATCTACAACCAACCTGTATTCTTGAATGAAGTCGGAATATTACACAGCCCGGTGAAAATATTGAATGTTAGTTGATTCTTAGAGAAAAACATATTTTTCCAGGTCTACATCGTGTTGGAAAGTCGTGTTGCAAGAGGCTTACCAGTGTGGTATCGACCTCTGCCAATGTCGCCAACCTATAAAAATCCTGGTGAGAACAAATCGAATTCAAAATCAAATCCATACAATCCACGTAACGCAACATCCTGTAACATTCAATTTTATGCGCCTTTATCCCTGGGAGACTCATAAAACGGTGCGGGAAGAGCGCGGTTGAGTCGCGGGCGCTAGGTCACGGCTCAGCGCCACGGAGCCATAGCTCGGTAGCTCCCATAAATGGGATTCATCCTTATCGCCGCTGATAAAACAACTTTGTTGGAACCCGCCTCTTTCAATATGCGATAGCGACGTCCTTGCTGCTCCATTTGATACTACATTATGTTAACGTGCGGATTTTTGTTTTAGAGTTTTCCTCTGGTGAACCGTGGTGGAAGTCTTTGTGGAATATAGGGCAGACTGTTACAGCAGAAACCAGTGCTGTGAGAGTCTCACACAACTATACTAATCTATCCTAATAAATAAAACTAGTGTCTGTTTGTAATGTTCAAATAACAGCTTTTTACTAAACGCATTTGAAAGTTTATGCGGTAATTGCGGTAGACATACATTTTTTGTCTGTCTGTTTGTTCAAGGTAATCTCCGAAAGGGCTTGACCGATTTTGACCGGACTTTCATTGACAGATAGGTAATGTTAGAAGGAGTATTTTCGAAAAAAACTAGGGTTATACGTAAACATATTAAAAACCCACGTTTTGTTAAATTCCAAGCGGACAAATTTGCGGGTACAGCTAGTTACTCGTATCTTTGTTGAGTTAAACAAATGTTTTTTTCTTTCTTTCTTTCTAATTTTGTTTATATTTTGTTGAGTTGACTGGATCGTTGGCCTAGTGGTCGCAAGTGCTACTGCTGAACATAAGCTCCTGGGTTCGATTCCCAGGTCAGAAGAAGTGTAATTGGGTTTTACCATCTGGAATTTTTGAGTTGCAGACCGGAGTCTGGATTCGTGCCCGATATTATTCAGTATTTCCATTCCATAGATATATTATTTGTCAAAAAAAAAACACTACATTTATCATCATCACGCCTAGCCTTTTCCGAACTACATTGGGGTCGGCTTCCAGTGTAACCGGATGCAGCTGAATACCAGTTATATATTGAGAAAAGTATTGCAAGCCTCTCTGATCAGGTGACACTTGGTGATAGCATTTCATTCTAACGTGTTCTTCTAAGCCTATTTTAAGAGTATATATATGCTTTTACCCTTAGTTACATTATAAGGTATTTCGATAATAGTTTACCTCCTTCATATGACTAGTGTTTTTTTTCCTAGTTAGTTCTAGCTTTTGTTCATCCTATTTTGTCTCGAATCCTGCGCTGTATGTTGAATCTGGTTGCGTATAACGTTAAGCTTGCTGAACAATGGTGTTCCTGCGTATCAGACCTACACAGTCGAAAGTGAACCGTTGCCCACAGACCCACTCAAGTACTTAGGTACCTTTACCCACGTTCATACGAAGCATATCAAATGCAATGAACCCTACCAGTCGTATGGGAGGAACAACGGTTGGTCGAACTAACGGAGCGTATAATTTCGAGTTTATAGCGTCATTAGAGAACAGACGGGCCAGACTTTTTGTTAAAACGTATCGCAATTAAGCCGTGGAACGATAATCGATCGTTCCTTGCAGACGGGAGGTCAATTCGGCCTGACATGCGTTAATTCTGGACGAGAGAATTGCAATGAAATCGTGTAACCGAATGCAATGTGTGCCGACTGCGTGTCTGTGTTCGTAGGCGATTTTTCTGGCTGACTTATCATGAGTTGGGAATTAAAATACGACAGTTACTGCAGATAGTGATTCAATATCTTGTTATGACCGAATAAGTTACTTGATGATGTTCTTCAAAAAGGTCAGGTGCGTAGTACTCGCAACCGGCGTGCGTGTATGACCAGATGTATGAAGGCAACGCGAAAGGAGTATGTAAGGATCGTAGCGGGTGGCGTTCTGTGGTTTCTGCCTTACCCCATGGAAAGAAGGCATGGGGTTATCTATGTTATGTAAGTTAATTTTTGCTACGTTGCAAAGCAAAACCCGGAACATTAAACATAACATACAAATATTCCAACGTGTAGGCCATACAAATAATTGTTCCATGCGGAAATCGAACCCACGACACGCGGCGCAGCAGTCGATTGCTCAGACACTGCGCCAACCGTGTCGTTCCGCATTATTGTCACTACACAGCGGTTATTCAGTTTCAATACAAATTTAAGTTTACTTTAAGGCTGAACTTCGTGAAATGCTGAAATTGCTGGGCAAGTAACAAGACTAATATTCTAAGCTTATCTCCAAACCCTTACGTCTTCCAAAAATACCACCCCATCAGTATTCCAATCATCATTGCAGGATTGTGTTTTCACACAAAGATTATCAGTTTCATGAAATCGGCGGAAACATTCAATCACGTTCGTTTTTTCCTCCACTCCGAGATAAGACGTCTTTAGACGACATTGAGGGGGGTGAGGGGTGAAGATGGGGGGGGGGATGAAGATCGGGAAGTGGCATTTGGCACGGGCAATTGACGCCACTGATAGGATCGGGAGCTGACTTAGCAGATATATAGGCCAGGAGCAAGGTGCTGGCGGTGGAATTATGCGTGTGGTTATTTTTTGTTGTTAGTTTGAAAAGCTCTACTAAATTCGGAAATTTAACGCAAATCTTACGTTTCAAAGCCATAGCTAGGCTAAGCTAAAGCATTTATTATATATTTTACGAAATATATATTTTAAATAAACCAATTACAGGTACTTTTGAATTATCAAAGAATCGGAAAAATGAAGCTAGTCGCCAATTCCAAAGCGTAGGTACCTATGGAGAAGAATGGGCAAGAAACTCTATGGACACACTTTTTAAATCATGATTTTGTTACAGATATTTGGTTACATCATTTATGTTCAAATTATCGATGCGAGAACGATGTAAAAGACGTGCACAGCTTCCGTATTAAAAATAAAAACCAACTAACAATTTAGAAACTAAAATTTACTTCCTAATATAACGTTGAAGGTGTAAGACATGATGGCTTCCACGACGTCATTCGCAAGAAAACCGCGTCGCTGTTGTCTAGGTTGCGGGCGAGTGGCATCCTAAAAACTATGGGGGAGAGTATAGACTCACCAATTATTAAAAGTTTAGTGAGAAGGACCAACATTTTCTAAAAATAAAAAGTATATTATTTTTACTATCATCATCATATCAGACAAACAATGCCGGTAATAGGCCCCTTTCGTGACTAAACATGATAATTTTCTCACAATAGAAACTTATTGATAAATATGTCTATAATATAGATATATATATAAGTATCAATTGAAGTCTTTGAATCTAAAAGTTAGATTTAAACTTGCCAACTAAAAATCGGTAGAAATAATTTATTTTTTCCACTTTCTAGAAAACATTTTGGCTTGAAGAAACTCTCTTTAAAGGTAATGAATTGTAATTGTATTGAATTATTGTAATTTCAAACTGACTACTCTTGTTTGAACATCTTGTTATTGATTGCAAAGTAAAAAGTTCATAATAATATTTTTTATAAATACTTTTTACTTGTATATTTGTACGCATGTAAGGCAAAACTGACCATCTTGCATGCTCTGTAGGTAGGTACCTACTGCTCACGTTAGCACAAATAAAAATATGCTGAATCATGAATCTCTGTCTCCTAGACTATCATGAATGTACGGCGGCGATATCGGCTTCCCGCGACACCGCTTCCGATCCACGTGAGCGATATTCCGCAACCTCACTGTCTTTTACGTGTACATACCTACTCCTAGAAACAATGTTGTTTTTTATAGGAAACAGTCTGAACTTCGATATGAGGAAAGCAAGTTGTCGAGACGCAAAGGAGATTTTCATAAATATTTTATACAGAAAACAGTTAAAATAGACAAGTTTTTATATTCCCTTTATAAATGAGTAATCCCCATGTAAAATTCTGGTATACAACTGCATCCGTTGAAACTGGAAGCCCATCCATCTAGGGAAGGGTAGGCAGATCATGACGATCTTCGTGTTGCCCAGTCACTCGGTTGTAAACTTCATATATACAGGCCCTTCATGTAAAACGCTCAATAAAGGCATAAGTATTTTCGAATATTAAAACGATTGCTCCAATTACCATATTACGATATACGACCCTCCACGTAAAGTTTTTTATACAGTTATTTAAACATAGTTAAGTCATCCATCTTCAAAGTAACATACTAATTTAACTATTTAATTAAAAAAACAATACCTTCGTTTAATAAATTGACACATAACAGCAGGTTGGATGTTAAACGTTGATAATTACTCATGGCTGCCTCGCCAACTGACACAGAGTAACAAAAAAACCAGATAATCCACCTGTTACAGTTATATTTCACAGTTCCGGAACGTTTTATTTGTTTAGAACGGTTACAGTGAACGCCGCCATTAGGTTAGCCACAGGAGATGCGGCGTTTATGACTATATTGACTTTTTATTATTACGACTGTTAAATAATGTGATACGACGCCTAATGTCCCGCAGCTGACGGTTAGCTTGAATTTGTTTTAATAATGATACCGGCCTGTTGCTGCCCCACTCCAGGGCAAAGGCCTCTTCTTATACAGAGAAGGCATGAGCATCATACACGCTTACTCAAGGCTTTATAAACCATGTGAAGGTTTCCTCACTATGTTTTCTTTCACCAATGTCAGCACCATGCTACCACGCTTAGCTGGTCACATGACAATTAACGATAACCATATAAAAAGCTGTGTGGTTTTATAGGGCGTTTATATAGGCAGTTTTTGAAGGTATTTTGCGTTGTGTAAAGTTCTACAGGGACATCGACGAACAACAAGAACGAGGAATATGTATGTACCAATTACCCATGTTTTCAATAATAAATGATTTGATATGATTTGATGCACAAGCAGATACCAGTTTCCGAACTGCAGAACATGATTCTGGACCCAGCGCCTATTTTTTTTTATTTTAACGATATTTTCCTATTGCTTTTTTAGGGTTCCGTACCAAAATGTTAAATTTGGAATAGCTTTAGATGACTTTTGCGTTACTAAATAAACATTCTAAAAAGAATACTCTTTTTTTTAGGCCGCACGCTCTTTTTAACGCTGTTCGCCTTATCTACCCCCCTCCCCTTATCTCCTAAGTTTGCATGGTCTAAAATCTAAATAATTATATGTGATATACGTATATGTAAAGATAACAGGAGAAAAAACGACGTCTATAAATAACACTTTTTCAGAAATCAGTGATGTTACGGAACTCTCGGTGCGCGAATACTACTCGCTTTCAACCGGTTTTTTCACTTTAAACTAATTAATCATGATTCATATATAACCCAATGCGATTTTTAATGAAAAGAAGTGAAATATTTACTTTTTAATTCAATTCTCATTTAGGCAATTCCATCCGGGAACCAGAATCATGTACCTACTGAACTCATGATATCAGATTGTTCGTCGATGTCCGTTTCACCCTGTAGAACTTACCACTACTCAAAAGCAAAATCTTCAATAACTGCACACATTCACGCCCTTTAAAGTTATATACCTACCACATAGTTTCTTATATGGTTACAATTAATTGGCCTGTGACCAGCTGAGCGTGGTGGCATGGTCACGTACCATTACCCTTTGGCATGAGCCATTCTGTGTCGGTTAAAACATAATTGTAGAATACCAATTGGTGCTATTTATTTTTATTTTAGTACCTACCGATTTGGGTTAAGGAAGGGTCTTTTGGGAGGTTAAGGGTATGGTTTGGTCATGGTGATTTTACGTTATTTAATAGTTCGGAACTTAAGTATTACATGTGCAGTAAATTCTGGGGTATGGCTTACTTTGTGTGAGGAAAATTGGATCGAAGACATAGAATATTAACTATTAGGTAGGTAGCAACAGAAAGATCGACTAGTTGTTTTTTTTTTTTTGGATTGGACACTTTATCCTTTAGGTATATCTACTGATTAACCGAACTTTCCTGTGGGGACTTAATTAGAAATTAAGGCCAGGGCGTAAAATCGACTACTTGTGGTAATCACATTGTCTGTATGAGATCGCTTTAAGTGATAAGGCCGATAACACAAGAGTATTCCATACTATCACCAGTCCTTCAGAAATACTGCCCCGCATACCAAAATTCACATCTACTCAGTCCGTTAGAAATTACTGGGAATTTTCTCATCGCACATCAATTAACTTAATTAAAACCTATAAAAAACATAACAAAACCATTTCTTCCGAGTGTGAAGGACGCTTACAAAACGATACTTTAAAGTAAAAGCAAGCATATGAAGCATCCATATCCTTTGAATAAATTCGACGCTACTAATCAAGATAATTAAGGGCTGTGCAAAACAAAAGTCGCATTCAAAGGCGTGACGTCATACGGAGCGGACTCACAATGACGCGACGGGGCGTCGTGGCGCGCTTGCCCACATTACACCGGGGTTGTAGGGTTGACGCGAGGGAATTATGTGTGGTGACGTCAGATCTGATTAGCGATGTGGATTGGGGTTTTAGTGTGGCTGTGTATGTTGTTCTGTTAGTAGATCAAATATTTTGGCATGGAAATTATGTAATGTTATGTTTTTGCAGTCCAATCGTGGGTTTCATTTATATTTATCCCGACTAGGCGACTGCAATGACTGGTATATAGATAAACTAAAAAAGAAGTCCGCCATAAAAGGAATAATCGTTGTTAAATTAAAAGCATATTTTTTTGAACAAGATTATTTTGAAAATGGAAATATGCAGTAGGACTTTTTATTAGAACTATTCACGACCAATTGTTTTTTTAATATATTGCTACATGTTGAACAAACCGTTATGTCTGCGCTCGCCGATAAATACAGATATACTCGTTATAACTATATGCTAAAAGAAAAATATTAACAATAAATTTTAACTTTTTATAATATTAATGAGTGGAGATTGACTTATTCTTGTTAAAGTGTTATATTATTATTTTGATTTCTGTACTTTTAATGTAATATTATCTGATTATATATTTGTACGCCTTTATAAGCAAAATATTTTGAGACTTTTTAATTTTCGTAATCGTTCCAACTGATTATTAACCTCCACATGTTTCTGACAAATAAAATGTATCATATCTTATCTTATCTAGGCTAGTGTCTAATTAATATCTCACAACCACCTACCATATCGAGCACCCTCCGTGCCTCCTATTGGTTCTGGCTATAGTTCCAAGATATTTTCGGTTGAGTAGTCAGAAATCCAAACTTCTGACATTCAGTCGTATGAAGGGGTATTATGTTACCCAGTAACTGGCTTTCGGGGGTCAGATAAGTAGGCAGTTGCTCCATGTAAACTACTAGTATTTGGATGCATCCGGGTAGACTAGTTGAGTTAGCTAGGCAGATTTATAACAAATGTAGGCTCCAAGTTTTAAAGTTTAAAAATATACGATCAAACTTGCATATTTTTAACAATGTTGGTTTTAAATAATCTTGCTTGTCAAGTGATCAAGAGATAAAAAAAAAAAAAAAGTAATCTGCCATATCTACTTATGTTATTAACAAAAATGAGCAGTACCAACCCTAAACACCAGCTCTTTCATACAAGGATACGAACCTCACAGTACCCAACACCACACACACGGAACCAGTGACATTAGGGGTGTCAGCGTGTCCGCGTGCTTCCAGTTTTGTTGGTGGCCAGCGGTGCGGAAACTGCGCAAGCATTGTGACAACCCTGGGGAGCCGCACCCGCCTCGACACAGAATTTATTTGCAAAAAAAAAAACAATATGATTCTGTCATTATTATTATTTGTTTAAATAGTTTCTATAAAATAGAATGTGACAGTGTATGTGATGTGCATAATGGTGAGATATAATAATATTGTATTGTTTTTTGTATTGTTAGACGGGCCGATTTCCGCAACTCCACGACGTAGCGCGTATTTTGCGTAAAGGGATATAATAATAAAGATGAAATACTCTTGTGGAGCTTAAACAGAATCCTGAACAGTTTTTGCTAGGTAATTCCCCAACTATCTTTAAATACGCACGAAAAGTAAACTTTAAAATCTACGGCGTTAGGGCCTAAATCTTAACATAATAATTACTAAACACTCCTAACGTGTTTTTAGTAAGTCGTTAATAATAATATATATTTTTTATTAATTGATAACCAGGATCCAATTGGTTAGTAGTACAATAACTTATAACTAGTGTTAGTAATACAAACATGACTGTCGACTGATAATATGTCCAAAAAACTGGCGTCATTGCCACGTAGTAGTGTGTTTGTGTATATATGTTTATTTGTGTATATATTCTATGTAGGTATCATATTTATAGTTTATAATATATATATGTATATATTTCTTTTCCCTTTTCTTTAAGAAATTGCACCTGCCACTGTGGTCTCTGCATCACCCAAAGGTTGACTGGTAAAAAATGCCTATGGCATTAAGTCCGCCTCCTGTACATTTGTGTTCTTAAAGTATTAAATAAATAAATAGTATGGTAAGTACTAAGTCTGCCATAGCTGCCTATCTTCTTAACATCATCACAACACTACACAGAAATCTACTACTATTTATAACCCTCTATCGTGTGCTCACACTATACAACAGCATCTGTTTCTGGGCACGTTACAATGGTAGTGTCGACAATGTGCGCGCTGGCTGGAAGAGCATCTCTTAGCTGATGAGGCCGTGATGAGAGTACCTACCTGCTGTGCTTGGAGTCATTGTTAGGTTGCAGAAATGGGTTAAAATAATAGAGGTGATGTTGTTGTAGTTCTTGCAGCTTATGAGCGCATGCCATAAATTAAACGTATTTTATGTTACATAAACCTACTTATTGTTTTTTGACACGTATGTAACGTCAGAAGCTAAGTGCGTACTGCCAATTGACCGTTCTCTATGGTGAAAAATCTTCACGGTTACTGTTTTCAAATAAAAATTGGCTCTTACAATGAGTGTTAATAGGTATGAAATTACAAAATTGGTTTGTCAGTAAGTTTTTATTATGTCAAGCCAGCATATCAAGCTACCCCAAACTTTCAAAATCGTCCAATTAAATATGTACCTTATTCTCTTGTAATAAAGTTGAAAAACTATCAAAGAAATTTGACATATTGGGGTACCTTAATGTGTTGGCCCATGAACCTGGTCTTAACAAATCGTAAAATAAAATGGAAAATTATTTACATATTAATGCTTCTATGAGGCTACGGCACAGATTTCTCACATATACTCGCACAACATAGAAATGATGCTAAATAAAATATGTTTATAAAGCTGTTTTTAATATACATATGTACTATTATTTTATGTTGTGGGTAACTGATTATTATATGTTTTTTATAAACTGCACACGGGAGAATAAACCAGTCATTTTCCAACAAGAGCCATGAGGAGCTCGTGGCTAAATAATAACAGCTGCACGGGTCGATCTAAACGCTTGTCGAGGTTAGTCTATGCATGGGTGACCGTTTGTAAGATATCGAGACTGCTCCGTGCCTCGGAAAGCAAGTTTAGCCGGTGGTCCCAGCTGTCATTTGTAGATCTTTGACAGTCCATACGGGAAGTCAGGAGCCCGACAGTCTGACAACCAGTGTTACCAAGGGGTATCTGGCTGCCCAGTAACTGGATTTGCGGGAGTCCGATAGGCAGTCGCTCCATGTAATTACTGGTATTCCGCTGCATCCTGTTACACTGGAAGCCGACTGCCACTTAGTTGAGAAAAGGCTAGGCGAATGATATTCAACAAGATCACGTTTTACTTCATGGTGACAGCGATAAATACGAATTGCGCATCTGGAAGAAATAATAACCTAATATCAAAGTGTTTATTAGTGTGTATAATATGAGAGTATACGTGATATGTGTGTATACTTGCAGTTCAGTGTATTACATGTTATTAGTGTGTGTGAACACGCGATACCTCCGGCCGAATTAGTATTAGAAGGTGGTCCGGCAAATCGGGCTGATGCGACGCGATAATGGCGAAAAGGGTTTGATGTAGATAACCTAATTATCTGATGCCTGAGAAGAAATACCGAAACAAACCCAAAGGTCTTGGTCTCTTTTAAAGCCTAAACATTATACTATATCTTTTTAAATTTTATTATATTACATCGTCAATCATAATTATACACTGTAATACAAGTTAACATAATTAAAAACCGAATAGGTACATATTAAAACAAGTTAATACAATCAAATAAGCTTATTCTAATAATTACTAAGGACATCTGTGTCTGGACTAGATAAAAATTAATATCTGTGAAATTAAGATGCTGTGATTATAAATATGCAATGACAATTATATAATTAATGCGCTTTGGTTCGTTGTGTTTCAACAAATCCGCTGCTAACTTCAGCTGTCAAGGCTCGCTCTTGAAGCACGTTTCCTCAAATATAAAACACTAATAATGGCTCGTGTTAAGGTATGATAGGTTTAGGTCGCGACTAACCCAACATTTTAGTATTGTGCTCGTAGGTGTTAAGGTACACACATATGAACTCGGAAAGGGTTCGTCACCGTATCGCTTTTTCCCTAGAGCTTGTCTCGAGGCGAGGCGATTACGTTACGATTCCGATTAGTGTGGTCGCTTAGTTTTTAACAGCTTGTGTTTCTAGCTAAAAAAAAAAGCCTCATATCCAAATAATCTCGTATGTTAATACGAGATTATTTGGATATGAGGCTTTTTATTTCCGTAATAAATAATTCTCGACAAGAACTAATATTGTTTAAAAAAATCAATCACAACTCTCATCTCAATGGATCTATTTAATGTTATAACAACGTGTCTAGTTCAATAAAACGCCAAAAAATCGATTACTCACTTTAATAAAAATCGTACAGAGGGGATGTCGGGGAGCGACGCAGCAGTTAAATCGTCCAATTAAATATGTACCTTATTCTCTTGTAATAAAGTTGAAAAACTATCAAAGAAATTTGACATATTGGGGTACCTTAATGTGTTGGCCCATGAACCTGGTCTTAACAAATCGTAAAATAAAATGGAAAATTATTTACATATTAATGCTTCTATGAGGCTACGGCACAGATTTCTCACATATACTCGCACAACATAGAAATGATGCTAAATAAAATATGTTTATAAAGCTGTTTTTAATATACATATGTACTATTATTTTATGTTGTGGGTAACTGATTATTATATGTTTTTTATAAACTGCACACGGGAGAATAAACCAGTCATTTTCCAACAAGAGCCATGAGGAGCTCGTGGCTAAATAATAACAGCTGCACGGGTCGATCTAAACGCTTGTCGAGGTTAGTCTATGCATGGGTGACCGTTTGTAAGATATCGAGACTGCTCCGTGCCTCGGAAAGCAAGTTTAGCCGGTGGTCCCAGCTGTCATTTGTAGATCTTTGACAGTCCATACGGGAAGTCAGGAGCCCGACAGTCTGACAACCAGTGTTACCAAGGGGTATCTGGCTGCCCAGTAACTGGATTTGCGGGAGTCCGATAGGCAGTCGCTCCATGTAATTACTGGTATTCCGCTGCATCCTGTTACACTGGAAGCCGACTGCCACTTAGTTGAGAAAAGGCTAGGCGAATGATATTCAACAAGATCACGTTTTACTTCATGGTGACAGCGATAAATACGAATTGCGCATCTGGAAGAAATAATAACCTAATATCAAAGTGTTTATTAGTGTGTATAATATGAGAGTATACGTGATATGTGTGTATACTTGCAGTTCAGTGTATTACATGTTATTAGTGTGTGTGAACACGCGATACCTCCGGCCGAATTAGTATTAGAAGGTGGTCCGGCAAATCGGGCTGATGCGACGCGATAATGGCGAAAAGGGTTTGATGTAGATAACCTAATTATCTGATGCCTGAGAAGAAATACCGAAACAAACCCAAAGGTCTTGGTCTCTTTTAAAGCCTAAACATTATACTATATCTTTTTAAATTTTATTATATTACATCGTCAATCATAATTATACACTGTAATACAAGTTAACATAATTAAAAACCGAATAGGTACATATTAAAACAAGTTAATACAATCAAATAAGCTTATTCTAATAATTACTAAGGACATCTGTGTCTGGACTAGATAAAAATTAATATCTGTGAAATTAAGATGCTGTGATTATAAATATGCAATGACAATTATATAATTAATGCGCTTTGGTTCGTTGTGTTTCAACAAATCCGCTGCTAACTTCAGCTGTCAAGGCTCGCTCTTGAAGCACGTTTCCTCAAATATAAAACACTAATAATGGCTCGTGTTAAGGTATGATAGGTTTAGGTCGCGACTAACCCAACATTTTAGTATTGTGCTCGTAGGTGTTAAGGTACACACATATGAACTCGGAAAGGGTTCGTCACCGTATCGCTTTTTCCCTAGAGCTTGTCTCGAGGCGAGGCGATTACGTTACGATTCCGATTAGTGTGGTCGCTTAGTTTTTAACAGCTTGTGTTTCTAGCTAAAAAAAAAAGCCTCATATCCAAATAATCTCGTATGTTAATACGAGATTATTTGGATATGAGGCTTTTTATTTCCGTAATAAATAATTCTCGACAAGAACTAATATTGTTTAAAAAAATCAATCACAACTCTCATCTCAATGGATCTATTTAATGTTATAACAACGTGTCTAGTTCAATAAAACGCCAAAAAATCGATTACTCACTTTAATAAAAATCGTACAGAGGGGATGTCGGGGAGCGACGCAGCAGTTAAAAAGCGCGGATGCGAACATTTGTAGCAATAATTTGGCCCGCAAGCCCATGGGGTGAGCCGCGGCTGGCGTTGAAAGAATGATACATCATCAGACCAATAATAAATCACACATGATTCAATTAGAAAAATACGGCGGGTGTGAACGAAAAACGTCAGCTTTTGTCGCAGTCCGGGCCACATTTGTAGGGTAATTTGACGTTTTGTATTGCGTCATCAATCAAATGCAATTAACAATGACTGCTGTTGAAGTGGCGTGCCATATAAAATTGTTGAGTCTCGACTATTATGATATCAAATTGCAAAAGGTTGAATTTATCTATGGTTATAAAAATAACCAAAGTATTTTGCAACTTTATGTTGAATTTCCATTTTATTTGCCGTTTTTAGTTTAACCTACCTACATATTTAAGAGTCACACTATCCAACATTCAAGGAATGGAAGCAGTTACTTAATGCTTAAGCCAGCTTTGAAAAAACAAAGGAAAATCAGTGTGTTAAACAAAGATTTTTAATGTTTCCATCAAAGTCAAGCATTAATACCGTCGGGTTAACACATGAGCTTTCGGCGCACTCAATAACTCATTGGCGAAATATAACAGTGTCGGGGGAGAGTGGGCGCGGTGAGGCCGTGTCACGTGCCAGTAATGAGTTCCACTCTGCCCCGGCCTCCCCGACATGCTACTATGGAATTTCGCACATACAACGCATACTTCTGATTATTTGGATTTATGATGTCACATTTTTTACTCGCTAGGTATGCGAGGCACTTCATTGAGCAATCATTTTTTTGTTTTATTTTTTATACTATAAGGATTGAAAACTCAATGTAAAACAGAGCAGTTTAAAAGTGCATTATTGATAAAAAAAATACCTTTGTAAAATACACACGAGACCTTTTGCCCTCAGAAATAAATTATCATTAATACAAAGGTCATAAATATGAAAATAGTCTGTTATGGCAACTAAGGTATATCATCATTATCATCATGCACTGTTTAGTAATTGTTTGAAGATTTTTTTCTTTCTTTTCAGGTACACTTCCTAACATCGGACTTAAAAGCTGATACACAAAACTGCCCAATTAATTTATTCACTTCATGCCAACATGGCCAATTATTAAAAAAAAAGTTGCATCAGGTAATAATTATGAAATTATCGGATTAACGTTTTGATAATTTTGCAGTAATAAGGTACTCACCTACATCCTTTCTAACAAAATGGTCTCAAAAACTCACTTCCTATACTTAACTATTGTTGGGTTCCCTTCACCTGTAAAGGACTCAACACACATTGCCGCGGGCGCTTACCGGATTTACTTTATTTGCACAATACTTGCCGCTAGCTGAATGATGGATATAGAGCCATGACTCTATGAGAATGGGCATTTTTAATTATTTGTATTTTTTTGATACGTCTTTCTTTTGTTCTCCATCTTTAGCTTTTTTTTTTTTTTAAAAAACGTTGCCCCACACTAGGAATTTCTCCTGTATCGTGGGTGCGTTTACAAACATTTAAACTCACATACACAAACAGCCAGACCCGGAACAACTACCTGTAGGCCATACAAATATTTGTTCCGTGCGGGGATCGAACCCGCGACACGCAGCGCAGCAGCCAATCGCTCAGCCTCTGCGCCAACCGTGTCGTCATGGTAAAAGGGTAATTATTAACATTACAGTTGCCGGCATTTAACTTGAGGTCTGTTCCTTGATTACTTTAGGCAATTCTGAACCTTATTTCTGAGACAATACGACGCGCACACAAACCCTCACGACTCCGCTGAGAGGTCAAATTAAATGCCAGTAACTATGTATACGTTATGTTTTTAGTAAAAATATAGTATGAAAGTTAAAAGGCTAATTTTCAGAAACTCGCTTATTTCAACAGTTGGATTTACTGTCTGACCGAAAAGGCGTACAATTATTGTCATACATTTTTTTATATTCCTACGCATTCTTATAATCTCAGCAGATTAAAACATACAATTATGACATAAGTAGATAATAATGAGATACGATACTTAATTATATAGGGTTTTGCGAATATAAATTGTGCCTTTGAATTCTATGTGACCCAATTTGAAACCCTTGCAAACTGGGGTAAAAATATCACTTCCATCAACAGATGTGATTGAATGATATCTAATAAAATCATTGTCTTCAAGTTTAAAAAGAATGAGTTAAGTATTATTTTTGAACTACAAACAACTTCGGTCATACCTTTGCATAAGTGATTAGTTTTGCAGTATATTTGATATCATATTCTTCAAAACGCTTTCCAAATATTTCTCTTTCAGACCATGTAACTAGAACCATTAAAAATAATCTCAATTAATTTCTTGCACCATATATTCCTTCGTAACTCTACATCCGGAACGGTTTCCCTTAAAATTCAAGTGGCCAATTACGGAGCTGGGTTCGGTCTTCATACGCGCACTCAAGGACCATTCACAGTTTTGTGTGAGCTCAACGTTTAGCAACATTGCGGACCAATAGCTCAACAACACAGCAGGACCAATTCAAGTACAGAAATTATGTTGAACTTTTGTGAATGTGCAACGTACTTTCCATGACACCTCTTGAACATACAAAGGTTGGGTAAATATTGTATTAGAACATTTTTTTGGATAATTATTTTAATGTATTTTGAAGTGATAGCGATTTAAGACTGTTTTTTTGTACCTTTTAAGGAAATAGTTGGTTTTTGCTGTTATTTACTTAATTCTACAAAAAAAGTAAAATAACCTGGATATTCAAAATACACAAAAATCTTAATCTAATGGGTTTTTTTCTAATAATCTTGTTTATATATCAATAGAAAATAAAATCTACCTACCTGCACCAAAATAACACTGTAGATAGATAATGGACCACACATTTCTTAGCTATTTATTTATTCGCAAGTAAAAAACAATGTATGTACTATAAGAACGTATAAAGAATCTATCTCACCTCAAAATCGTAGAAGATACCGTTGCATCGAATTATCGAATCATATACATATATATATTTATATTTAAAAGACTGCCATCTGTTAGAAAGTTATGGAACTTACCATAGGAAACAATTTAATATGCCAATGAAAAACTAAAGGTCATAATCGCGGTTAGATAAAAGTAAGCCAAATTTTAAGTAAGTTTATTTCTGAGGCGACACATATGTCGCCGTGACAGCTAGTATTCTGTACATAATATATTACTACTAACCTATACAGATAAACAAAAGTTAAGTGTCTGTTTTTAATGTCCAAATAACAGCTTTTTACTAAATGCATACCAAAGTTTATACGGTAGTCCAAGCAGTTGATCCGCAGTTTCACAAATTTCTCAATTTTCAGATATACGAGTAGGTACCTACCTATGTAATTTACAATAAAAACAGATATTCTACAAAAGAGCTCTCTACGTACTAAATATAGATTACATGGATAAAGATCCACTCATTTTAACCAAAAATCAACATTCTGACTTAATTTGCAAAATACCCTACACAAACTTAATTATTCTCTCTCTCAAATTTAAAGGAAGGCGTGACCTTATTTAACTACCTTACAAGACCGTTTAAAAGTCTTTAACCCTTCAGTGGAGCATAAGAAACATTTGTAGGCAATTAACTGATCATTATTGTTGGGAATCGAACCCTTATCCCAGCAGTTGCCGTACCAACTTCCGTCGAACGATTATGTTGTAACCAACGCTTCGAACATATGTTACAAGATACGGTGGTATAATTTAGTTGCGCGATCGAAGACAGTTGAATTGTTTCTCCGGGACTTCATATTTCATGGTCGCCACTGTTGATTATTAATTAGGAGTTGCAGTAGACTAGGAATAGTGTGGCGGGCTTGTCCTAAAAAAGGGTAATAAAAAAATACGAAGGCATAATGTTTCTGGACATCTTAAGGTAAATGTAGTTATAATTCGTAGAATCCTTTTGGTTAAAACGTTAGTTTGTAACAATCTACGCAGGAGCTAAATGCAACAACTTATTATCACTTTTTCTAGGATCTAACTACCAACTGTTTTGTTAAAGATAGGTAAGTGGTTTTGGTAAGGGAAATTGGTCCTACTGTGTCGTAGGACCAGTTAACTTATCGAAAAAGTTCGTTTGAATGGTTATTACCTATATATATAACCACTTAACATCACGCCTGTAATCCCCTAAGGGTAAGGCAGAGGTGCACCTAAACTACACCCAAATTTCGCCGGTTATGTTAAGTCCCATCTAAGATCGGGCGAGAATATTGTCATCATAATTAGCCAGTCTCCTGGCTGCTTCTGAGATAATCCGAATAAAAAACTCCAATAACACTTTGTCCTACCTGAGAACCGAACCCAAGAGCTCTTACTCAGCAGTAGAACTTCTACCACTAGACCAACGAGGCAGTAAGACGGTTTATTTATTTTGTAGCGTTCAAAAATGTTCAACGAAAAGGTGTTAATGTGTAATTAACTTTTACACCCTAGCGAAATGTTCAGTTTGCACTTCAATTTCAATATGTTTTAGGACCTTTTCAATATTAAATTCACATTGTTAAATTGACATTATTTTTCCCATCATAAAGTTGACATCTGCTTAAAACATAGGTTACATTGATTGGCAATATGGAATAGTTACATTATGCTAGATATTTTTATCTCATCTTGTAGACTGACTAACCAGTACAGCTATATATATACATAATTCATTTCTAATTAACTTAAAGAAAAAACTACAGTAATCGCTTTCCTAAAGAGTACAACTCAATTAACTTATTATTTCGCCGTCGTTGGATCTATTCACGTTACACAGAGATCGAGAACATTTTTTTCTGCGACTTACCGAGCGGCTTTCTGTCAGAATCCCCTTGAATGTAACAACCCAAAAGTCGGTAAATAGGTAACAAAAGAGCCCACAATGCACCAATGCCAATGTTTGGCCCAACATAAAAAGGAGTCTTAGAAGCCGAGCCTGCATTGTGCGCAAACGCATTGTTTGTGGGACTTAGTGCGCTTGCACAAAACCGCTCGGTAGCTACCGGCGCGAACTTCAAAGCGTCCAATGTTTGGCTACAATATTATTTTTATTGCCGTAATTGAGTGGATTTCTTTGTCAACCCCTGTGAGAACAGCGGTGTCATCAGCCCTAGTATTTGAACTTTCTACATTTTATGATGTTTCTTTATTGAGATGTTGTTTTCAAACTTGATAATGCTCTACAATCGGCTTTTTATAGTTTATTCTTGAAGATTGTTTTTTTTTCTGTGTATCTCACACCTTTTTCGTAAGGCCTTTGGCACACTGTACCTACCGCATCACGCAGCGTAGCGCGGGAGTGCGTGTTCTTACGTTGTTTGCAAGTATCTGTGTTTGTACAGAAAACACGCGTAGTGCAACACACAGAAAACGCATTCACGCGCAGTGTTCGTCGTTCCTCTCCACGCACCCCACAGCGTGATACATTGCAGTGTGCAAATGAGAACTAAAGGGTCTGACTGGATTTAAACCCACGACCTACGATATAATCGCACTGCTAGATTAAAACTGAGACAACTCAAAATACGAGATTGTTTAGTTACAACTCCAAAATACTAATTTATCAATAGATAGTACTGATTCCTAGCCCCATTTAATATTCAGTGACATTCTACAACATGTTAATGACCTACTATAAAATTACGTTTCAACTTGTCTTACAAAATCTAGAAAAATGGGTATTTTTCATCTGAGTACTGAAAAAAACAGTTTTTGGAGTTGTGTCAGTTTTGATCTAGGTGTGCGATATATCTACTTAAGTTGGGCATTGATATTACCACTGGGCTACAACTCACACATGCGTTTCCATAACTGTTGGCACCTGCAAGATAGCGTTTTGTACCTATTCGTTTATAGAATCTTATTTTTATTACAAGAAGATTTTAAATACCATACAATACCAGATGCAGAAGAGTTGAGTATAGACTTGCCCAATTGAACACGAACCTTATTTTAGTTGTAATAAAGTTGAAAAACAACCAAAGAAATCTGACACATTGGGGTAGCTTGATGTGTTGGCCTCTGTACACACACGGCAGTCATTTAATTCTAACATAACTTAACATCACGCTTGTGCATTAACCTTTCGAGGAATAAAGAGATTGGCAGAGGTGTAGATACCTAAAGTATACCAACATGGCATTGGCAACACTGGCAAGACTTCAAAATCTTCCGATTTCATTCTCTTTGATTTTCGTTTATTAATAGATATAATCATAATATGCATTTTTATAAATCTAAGAATCATCAACAATATCACATAAATAAAACCTCACAGGACATTAACTCAAACCATTAAAATAAAATTAAGAAATCACAAAAATACCATAAACTTTACAATGACGGCTGTCATTACATCTAAAAGAAAATTTCTTACGAAAAGGAAACGAAGATAGTAAAAATCTCCCCGCCCACGTCGTCACCACCTGCGAACGTCGACGGACAGGACGCCACTGCGCCGGCCTCCGGAAGGTTTAGGACCTCAAGGCGCATTGGCCTCTGATAGGGTCCAGCTCCCGGCAGTAGCGTGCAGCGCATGCGATGGACAACATCCATCAACAAGAACTGGGGCTACAGGGGGGGAAAGAGGGGGGAGGGACGTAACCTGACCGCCTATAGCATGGGCGGCGAACTTAAAGTCATCAACTGAACACAAATCCAGACTCCGGGCTGCTGCTGACAAACTCCATATGGAACCTAATAATACTGTACGACCCTGGAATTAAACCCAGAACTTCACCCACGAATTAGCAGAAGTACTGGTGACCTCTAGACTAATAAGGCAATTATTTAATTTTCTTTTTGTTATAAAAGAATAATTGCTTGACGCATGATGATCAACAAAATCCTTATCAGCATTCAATTTTCAATTAGATCTGAATAATAATCTGTAAAGGTAGGTACTGGGACTTCTGAACCTCATTGCTATAATATAAGAGCGAGCGTCTTCGACGGGGAACTTTCCTGGTAGTCCATCACATCATCAGGCTATATTAGTCAACTGCTGGACAGTGCCCTTCTCCTAATGAGCGTCATAGCGCCCTGTCCTCAGCTTGCCTTATCCAGCATACGCCTGCAGTCATTCGGAGATCGTCATCCCAACTAGTCAGAGGGCGTCCTACACTACGTATGGTAGTCCATATTACTCTTTCTTAAAGAAACTTTATGAAAACCGTCAAAGACAAACAAATAATAAAAACAATATATTGATTGCCTTTATACTCGTATTACCCGATTTTAATTAGCAACTAATATACTTAATTGCTATCTTCATTATAATAACAGCAAACGAAGCGCTTCTTAAAAATATACGTTTTACCATTATACTTGCATAGGTACCTACTAGGGGAAAGAAATGACGGTATTGATTGAAGCTTGAGTAGACAAAACATGATCAAGTACCACTGTGCTCTTTCCAAATAAATTCAATAATGTAAAAACCTTAGTTTATCTTGAGCATCACAAACACATAAACCAAAATTATTTAATAACCCACCACAAAAATCGAGCTGACAAAACAAAGTACTGGCCAGAAATGGTTAAAAAAGTAATAAAATAATTACAGAACTCTTTACCTCTATCCGGAACGTAATAAAAACCGTATCTACCTACCAAAACCGTTACTAACCATAGAGATAACCGAACTACCCACAAATGTGCACATCAATAAAAGTCTATACCTACTTTACGATACCTTGCAAATTGTTTTATTCGCAAACTTCAAACCATAAAGTGTAAACTTTACGGCAGGAGCAGAGACAATAGTCTTCGCTATATATTGGTACAATAGACAAGCCGCCAAAGGCACCGCCTCCCATAAAAACCATAAGTTTTCGTAAAACAATGGGACTGTTTGGGTCTACCTCGTTTTAGATAAAAGCAGTAAATATTTATATCTTTGATAAGAAGAGTTTGGCATAACCTAATAAATTTTAATTATTCGGTTTTGAGGTTGGTGTTATTTACCCCCGTGGTTTCTTATCAACTAGAAGAATGCGTTAAATTGGGTTTTTAACAACTGATAAAGTGTGAACAATTGGTTTTCTTACAGTGATTAGATTGGTTACTAGGTATCCCTTTAGACTAACTCCTAATAACTCAAATTCCACGCTAAAATTTTATTAGATATATTTCAAAACTAGATACATCAGACATTCACTTTCTTAGAAACATAACACAGTAACATTAGGGGCACACTACATCGATGACGAATCACAAATAAAATCACAATAAAAACAGTACCAACATGATTTAATTTAATTTGAAATGCACACGCAACTTGACACCGACAACGCGTGCATCGTCGCGCGTCACGTCGCGGAAAGCGCGGGAAACTCGTGAAAGTTCCGCTCAAGTTTTCCGGCCGTCCCGCCCTGGCCCCGCCCACTCGCGTGCCGTCTCGATCGCGCGTCGCGATCTCCCTCTGACACCACAACACAGCGGCTAACCGCACGCGGACGCGGCCCGTATCAACTCTTTGTAGTTAAGCGAATTTTTTGACTTCTGTTTTAATTCTTCACTTTTTGTTTTTGTTACAAACTACTTATTAGATGCTTGGCAGCCATGTATAGAGTACTTAAGATGTGGAAGTATATTTGTATTACTTAGTATTAACAACTTTATCTCAATCTGAAAACTCTTATGACTGCCACTTAAAATAATATTTTATGCAAAGAAAACCAAATTTGAGTATATTATAACATTTTTGACCAAATTATAGCATACCTACTTTATTCGCACTCATTAATTGGTTTTCCCTACCAAAATATGCCAACCAAGGTGTGATTAAAAATTGTCAGTCAAAACCCCTGTCATCAAAATTCCTCGCGTGCTTTAGCGAAAATGAAGTGCCACCCCGCGAGCGGCGCCGACTCCAAACATGAAAATCATAATTTTTCATGAGCTCGTTGATAGGTTTTCGCGCCGGCCGCGGTTTCCCGCCGCCCCGCGGCCTAATTACCGCCGCCTCGCGATACGTCACCGCGGTGATTCAAAAAAATCCACCCATCCCTCTCCCACTAGGCGGCGGTGAGCGCCGGCGTCCCACTCCAACGAGCATTTTTATAAAAACGCAGACACCAACCGCGGCCGTCCCGCTCGTTCCCGCCGCGACACCGCATCACCGGCACCCTTCGTCTCCTTCCCGCTTTTTACGAGACGTAGGGGCCGCCACCCGGGTGGGGGCGGCGACCGCGCGAACGCAAAATATTGACCATCGGAAAAAGTCGCGTCGTATCACAGTCATCAGTTGAAACTGAGTTCTCGCGAGCACGCGTCCCTTCGCTACTACTTCGGTGCGCGTCGTGAGTCTTCGGCTTGCGGTGTCGGCGAGTCACCCGGCCGCCGTTTATTTTTCCGAGTCCCCCGCCCGGCGTCTTGCCGTCCGCGCCCAACAAGTGGTGTAGACGCTGCTCGCAGCTCGCGGCTCACACGGAGTCTCGCGCCCGTACTTCGCACAACTTTCTGAGCGCTCCGCGCACGCGACGCTCACTTCCCGCGAGTTTGGAAACCGGTCGCGTGTTTTGAAACTTTTACCAAAGTGTTTAGAGACTACAGTGGCGTGACAGAGGACTTCAGTGGCGTGTCGAGAGTCGGTGCGGTGTTCGTAGAGGGTAGACTGAAGTCGATGCACCTCCCGCACGCGAGCCCCGCGGCCCCCAGCATGGCGGACGTTTATGCACATATCCATGAATACTACCGGCAGAGCCACGGCGAGCTGGTGCAGACTGGCTCCCCGGCGGTGCTGTGCTCGGTGCTTCCCGGCCACTGGAGGTCCAACAAGTCGCTGCCGGTGGCTTTCAAAGTGGTGGCTTTGGATGACGTGCAGGACGGCACTCTGGTCACCATAAAGGCTGGAAATGATGAAAATTCTATGGCAGAATTAAGGAACTGTACGGCGGTGATGAAGAACCAGGTCGCGAAGTTTAATGACCTGAGGTTCGTGGGTCGCAGCGGTAGAGGGAAGTCCTTCTCGCTGACCATCACCATCAGTAGCTTCCCTCACCAGGTGGCCAGCTACATGAAAGCCATCAAAGTCACCGTCGACGGCCCCAGAGAGCCGAGAACCAAGCAAAGTAAGTTTTTAACTACTTCAAAGTTACTTTAAACTTTTTCTAGGGTCGTTGGCTGCCTACATATCATCTAAGATCTTATGTTGTAAATATGGAATTAATTTTTCATATTAAGATTTGATATATTTTCAATATTGTTAATGAAAATTTCAAAATTTATTAATTTATCAAAACCGCCGTTATTAATCCGTCATTCATCATTAATATAATTAAATTACTATGTTTTATTGTATTATATTTTTTTAAACACGTATTTTATATTTAAACTCAAAAATAATTCGAAAGCTCGTCTTTTGATTTACACAAAAAAAATCTTTAAATGAATTGAATTGAAATTACTCGCAGATATAGGCTCCAAAATTATAAAGCATATCGACCTAAATTCTAGCTTCCTCGACGCAAAAGATAGTAATTTTTCATCATTTGTCATACAGCATGCTGAAACAATAAAAAAAATATCAATCTTTATAAAACGTTCGTTGGCTGCGCGTGCGCGAGTCGCTGGCTCTCCGCCAGTCCACAGAGCCGAGGTCGATTTTGCGGCGCCGCAACATTCAACCACATTCAAACGAGTATCATTTCTGATACATTTAAAATCTAATACTTTTTTATTCTATCCGCGAGAAACTGTATTTTTATTTATTACTAACACTTTGCCCGCGACTTCATCCGCGTGGATTTTGTACTTTTCCCTTCGAACTTGAAAATCTCCTCCCCCCCTTTTTTTGACAATAATTATAATAGCATAAAGCACGCTGGAATAATGTTGCTCTCCAACAGTGAAATTATTTTTAGAATTGGATCATTAGTTCCGGAGATTACCCCGTACATATAAACTTACAAACAAATTTTACCTTTTTATTAGTGTAAAAAATAGTGCGGGGAAAAATTTGGCCGACCGAATTAACATCTGTGTGAACGAAACAGAAACAGTCAATCATTGGGACATTAATTGCCTTCTCAGTTTAATCTCCTCACTACGTTAAGAATTACGGCTAAGACAGCTCTCTCTCGAAATAACACCGATTGTCTGCTTTTATGTGAGTAAGGAGTTAACATTAAGGATCGTCATGTTTTGACGTGGGGCTTATAAATGGTTATTGGTGTTTACAAGAACACGCTTTTATACTTTCGTGTACTGTGTAACTGTCTAAATATACACGTCATTCAATATGTAGATGGTGAAGGTCAGTGTGCATATAGTTTAGTTTGTTGTGTGATGAAAACATTGCAGTTCATAACGTTATTGAATCTTGAGATTAGAGTCTCCAAAGCAGTAAAAGTAAATTTCACGCCAGCACAATTCCTATAGAAAAAAAAATGTAGAACGATATATGTTATGATCCAAACGAATCCATTCTAATTGTCAAAGCATTCGAGCAAAACGCTAGTGTAGATGTTCAATCAATACCAATAAAATCACATCTAGAAATGACTCTAACAATTGACTAGCCAGAAAAATCGACCGCTAAATCTCCAGCAGACGCTATCAATCACAATCAAGCGAAGGAAATCATAATAGTCCAACTACCTAAAGCAATCAACAAATTAAACTCAAATCATAATGTTTTCACACCACAAATCTATTTTAGATGTTACAACGTTCACCGAGACGTCTGTATAAACAAACAGTTGCGCCCAAACTTCGACCAATAATAAAAAGACAGTATGCGGAAAAACTAACATCCTTGGACGATAAACTTCAAAGGCGACGAGTTAATAAAGCGATCAATGGAGCTGCCTTAATGGCCGTACGCTCTAATTAACATGTAGTTAGTAAAATAACTAACATTTAGACACATTATGAAAGTAAAATAAATAGTTTTTTGACGTGGTTATATTTAGTTTTCGTTTTAGTGCGGATATAAAAAATTACATTTTTCGCATCACTATTTTTTTTTGACGTAAGCTGATATCAAAACTGTCTTGCGGATTACTATCTTCAATGTTTTACCCTCTACATATATGTTATACATCTATTGTTTTCAAATAACGTTACTAGTTCAAAAACTAGTCCAAAGTTCATCAAAGCATACATCTGTTTAGACAATTAAAACACACATGATGTCGAAAAATATGTGCGCAAATTTTTATCGACCTAATTCTGGATTTGCGAACCGCGAATATCATTTCTAATTCCAATCCAAGTTATCTCTTTCAGTGGTAAGGCACTGAAAGAGATAACTCTATAACTGCATCTTTGAACACAAATATATCGTTCAGAATAATTCAGGCATGTTCTAGAATATCGTCGGTACAGTACGTAGGTACAATAGTTGGTGTACCAGCGGTTACCAAGTTCGCCGGTTCGTCGGTGCGGCGGTGGCTGTAACAGATGTAAACAATCTCGGGCCGCGTCGTAAACTCCGTTTGATCTCCCCGCCTGCACCCCGAGGCCGGTGCCTCTAAAATATGGATTTTATGTCTCTGCTAGCTGCTGAAATGCCGCATCCATAGCAGTGACCCTCATAACCACCCGGCCGTCGAGGACACTGCCGACATTACCAAACGACTTATGGAAAATTTAACTAAAACTTTGTTGAAACTACTTCAAAAGTTTGGGCGTATATTTCCTTTCCATCCTGGGATTCGACTTTACCAACCATTGCTATGTTTCGTGAATTTGAAGCGTACAATCGGAAGACATCACGCCTATATTCTCGGGTTAAGGAGATGTGTACTTATAGTACACTCACATTTCGCTAGTTATGTTTAAGTCCTATGTAATAGGGGATGAGCCTATTCCCATCAACCGGGCATAAATCCTGACTCTAGGTTGCTACTGAAAAATTACAGCTGGTAAAACCCCTGCTCAACCCGGGAATCGAACTCAGGATATCATGCCAAGTACTACCGCGAACACCAACAACCACAAGACCAACGAGGCAGTAGGAATTCGAATCGAATCACAAATTATTCCTTAAGACTTAAAACTCTACAATTTCCACATACAGATCACCAACTGATAACACTAAATCGCTATAAAAACAGACAATAAAACAGAGACGTATAAATGCGGTGTTAGTTATGGGGCATCGTCGCCACCCTCCAAATTATGAGCCATAACTCTGATTCCATTTATTCAAGAGACTCCTTAACATTAATTTACGAGTGACAACCGGCTCGCATCTCATCTCGTCGAGATATTTAACGCTCATTCTGACACTTGTACGTCGCGGTATGGTCCGTTTATTTGTCTAGAGCGGTCCGAATTCGGCCGCGACGCGTTCTGATCCGAATCACATTCTTAACCATTGTACATTTTTAGGTCGGCGGTGATTAACAGACGCAGAAATAACTTTATAGATTCACAACACTTTCACATTGCGAGTACAGTATTTTTGTTCGGCATTTCGGTTCGAATATTTGGTTGGAAATTGAACGGCGCGCTGCTGTTATATTGTATCGACGCACGGTGACGATTGGCATCTATAACTCCAGTTATATGGTCAAGAGCTGATGCAGCTTTTTCATTAGAAAGTAAACCAAATGTCTTCGACGAAATCATCCTTATAATCCGACTGAAAATATTAGTGAATACAATTAACTTCAAATGTACTCTGAACAAAGTCTGTGTCGGTTAACGTCCCCACTTACCCGAATTAATATTAATTCAAGCACTCAGTAATCATATACCACTTCTCAACATTAGAAATGCTCTCTTTACCGCGTTAATATTCAGAGCCCCGCATATGCAAAGGGTCGGGGAACTGAATTTAATTGAATACTGGCATTAACAAATGGAGCGGCCCGTTTCCGAGTTCCACATTTAACTTATTATTGTTCCATGATGTCGGAACGCTCCTCAGCTCGGATCGGCGCGTGACAGCGCGACGGGCCATCCATCAAGTTCTTAATTTAAAATGCCCGCGATCTGGGAAACGCTCTCACGAAGCACTCGCTAATCTCTCCGCGGAAATGGGTACGCTTTACACAAATAAACTAATTGTTTCGTCAACATTTTAGGCCGTGATAAAAAACGTCATTTATGTTGAAACAAAAGACTGCGCCCCATCACATGCATTGTTTAGCTTACGATATAATTAGGCTACTCAAACAAAACTCGCAACAACAAACTTCGTATAAAGAGTCGCTAAGAAGCACCGCGTATACAAAGTTCAAAACAAAGTAGACAAAGTGCTCGTAAACAGTTTAATCCGGTAGTAAAAACGTTACACCTGATCGCATCAATTGGGATGTCTCAAGATTGGATTAAAAATGTAGTAAAAAACCCGAAAATAGACGATGGCCGCTGTCTTCAGTAGTGTATCGATTAAACAAATAAAAAAAGCGTTTCGCTATGAAAGGCGAAAGGCAACGTGACGTTGGAGGGTCGTAAAAACGTATGGCACAGAGGAGCCGGCTAACTGCAGTAGTAAACTGGCTCGTTTTGTATACAGAGCCCTTGTTATAGTCGTCGGGCGGTAAACAGAGCGCGGCCCGTGTGTCGCCGCCTTTACGGCCACCCTTTGTGACTTTAGTGCTTGCGGACGTGGCTCAAGACGTTAGTGACCTCGTCGCGTCAATACCTACTTAATAAGCTATTCCTTAGATCCGTACTATGACTAACATTGTCGTTCGGTGGCGACTGCGGATTCCGGTTGTGATAAAATCAGATCAATCGGTCTGACTAGACTAAATCATTAAACATGTGTAAGAAAGCAAAAATAATCCAACCTTCTTGGTTTCTTTCTGAATTCATTTGTATTCTCCTCTATGTTCCCAACAAGATATTAACTTCTTTTTTCTTTTGTTGCAGATTACGGGTACGGTCACCCGGGTGCATTCAGCCCGTTCCTGTTGAACCCCGGCTGGCTGGATGCGGCGTACCTCAACTATGCGTGGGCAGACTACTTCAGACCGCCGCAAATGCGAGACCAGACCGCCTCTCTTGTAAAAGGTATCGTATATTTTTGGTGTCGCTTCTAGCTAGTTATTTCAATTTGTTTTAGGGAGACAAACTTTGTTTGTGTTCGTGATAGTATTTTGATAGAAGCTATCGTTGGTTGCAAAGAGTAGGTAAACAAGTTTCCATGAAAAACTATCTAAAAACTGTTGTCGAAAAACTCTCGTCAAACGCCTAAGCAAAAGAATTGTATTACGAAATCAAAACATTCTTGTATCTCTTGAGCTTCCGATCGGCGTACTATAACAGTATTTGTTAATTTAAAAATTCCCGATTTAGCAAACAGCACTCAAAAACATGTTGCTGGAAACAGTACCGCCCCTCAAGGCCGTACAAGGCAAAAGCGGCTCAAATAAAAGAAGCGACTCTTGAACTCTGCAAAACAACACCGGTCCGACCGAAGCAAAACCACCCGCTGAAGTCCGCACCACGGGGGCAAGTGGGGGGTGCTACTAAACGTACAAAAAAGCACTGCCTTCACGTTCGAGAGAGTGTGGAGTTAATTTTATTCCGATGTAGGCGACCGCGCCACCAGCCACTTTTTGTTTCCGACGCTGAAACGCGAGGAGCGATGTACCTACTCAAACACCTACAGACTTTTATTAAACCTACGTTGTAGCGCGCTCACAAACGTTAGACGTACTTTGGAAAAGTGTCATTGATTTGCGCTTTTTGCATGAGGATATGAGGGAAATAAAGCAAAAGGCTTGGGGTGATATGAACTTCCCCAGCGAAGCGTACCAAAATGCGCGGAGGTAATAAATACATCACGAGAATTAAAAGAAAATTCCTCTAATACACGTGCTATGTATACAATGCTCTCCACGCTAGGGACCGGACCCGGTTAACCCAATAAATGCTAATTAAAAATAACGGCCAAAGCAAAATAGAATCAAATTCAACGATCGGGAATCACCTCAATCGGGCGCGACGCCGATATTGGCCCCCACCTTGCCAAATTACCCCCTAGTTACGACCCCTCCCACCCCCGTTGCCTTTTAAAGTGGTCTGCGCACTGCCACTGCTGCAAACAGAAAAAGTGCAAAAGAGTAACGAACGTAGCACCACCTCCGAGCTCTTTGTGGCCCAATCTGAGCCTCCGTCGTGTCCTTTTTATGCGCCAGCTTCTCTTACACGCTATCGAGAATCAAAGCTTCCCCGGGAAGAACTTTTTGAACACAGCTGCTAATGAAAATTTCACATTTCGAGCTCTCTTTGTGCGGCGTGTGCGGAGATAGGTGTACTTCCTTATCACGATGCTCTCGGCTTTGTGGAGTGCACACGTGTCCATTGCAACACCTACACACGTGCCCTGCATCTATAATGCGGCGACAGACACTCTCTGTCGGAGAAAGAGTCGTACCGTGCCGAATTACGGAATGCCGTGTCTGTGTTGCAAAGAACTACGTCGTGTTCGGATAAATAAATATTGCACCCTCACCCTCCCGATATCGCACTAAAAAAACATCCCTTTCGGTGATGCCGCCTTTAAACGCCTACAGATTGTACATTATCCTTAGTACGATTATGCACCCCCGTTGTTCAGGGAATAGACGGAGTGCCGAGCGCCGCGGGCCATCCCCAGGGGCTCGTCTCTCATATTACGTCATGTCGGAAAATCAGCCAACGGTAGCTCGATACATTTCAATATTTATTCCATCACTATCAAACTATCAAGAAACCTTCAACGTGATGTTTGAGCCCCAAAATTGGTTTTATGTGACAACATCACTAAACATATTTTTCTTTTGTCAACAGGTGGTCCAGTTTCAATACCAACGCCTCCAGTAACGTTACCGGGAGCCGAACTGTTTCCCTTCGGAGCAGCGATGGCGAGCCTACCAGCGGGAGGACTGATCCCTCCACCTGGTACCTTCTTTCCACCCAACGGTCTTCTTCCTTTCGCCCCACATCCAGCAGATCTAGCAATGAAGTCGTTACCGCCGGAACTGTCGCTGAAGAATGGTATCAATCCTTACGAAGCGCTAAGACACTTACAAAGCAACGTGTCTTCAATGGATACATCGAGCGCCAGACTGTCACCAACAAGCAGCAGACAAAGTGGTAGCCCAAGGAGCATGGTAAACGCCAGTCCCGACAGATCGAAAGCTGATTCAAAGTCGGAAGTCAATTCGATGCATGACGCAACGATCACTGATGAATCAGACGAAGAGCCGATTGAAGTAGTGAAGTCTGCTTTCCACCCAACACGACCGGCGAATGTTGAGCTCCAGGAGATGAAGAGGGTTCAAGCTGCTGACTCCACAGTGGCAGATAGACCGCGAGTCAGAAATGAACTGAAAGCTCCTTCACAACGCACCACGAGGGTGTTGTCTTCTAGTCCGACGTCCACCAAAATCTCAAACGGCACGATACCAACACACAAATCAGTTTGGCGGCCATATTGACTTTTTAGTGCTAAAACTAGAGTTCTTAGTTAAGTATCCTTCGTGATGATGGATCTGTTGAAATGTGATAAACCAATGAGCTTGTACATAAAATAGGTATTAAAAATCCCTTGATTTATATCAGATATTTATTGTTAGATTTATTTTAGATCAATAGAGTTTAGATTAGCAAAGTAAATGTTGATAGATTATTTGTTACTTTTATTGCAGATGTGTTCAGGCTTATCTTTATGATAATTATCTCGTAAATATAAATGTAAATTGATTTGTAAATGTATAAATGAAACGTTTAATATTCTTCGAGAAACGACTGATTACTTTAATGGACTAGAAAGACAAATGTATAATTGTAAATAGTTTAAAAGGGTATTTATTAAACGAACGAAATGTACAATAAATGTCTGCCAGTTGGCAATGTATAATCGAAGTGTATATATG
The DNA here is from genome assembly GCA_905147745.2 of Phlogophora meticulosa. NCBI lineage: Eukaryota > Metazoa > Arthropoda > Insecta > Lepidoptera > Noctuidae > Phlogophora > Phlogophora meticulosa. The sequence continues at coordinate 5,850,628 of LR990535.1, read as the reverse complement.
TATCTAGAGGTAAAGAGATAAACGAAAGATTCTGAGAAATTAACACTGATTTTTATTGTTACTTGGAACATACACCCAAATCTGAATTTTATTTCGTTTGAGGGCAAATTAATTATGAAGACAAAAATAAAATTACTGCCAATGATCATGACTTTACAGTTTCAACACACTTTTTGACAACAACATTTTCCATGAAGTCGGTGTTTATTATAAAACACAACATCACGCTTGTATTCCCTAAAGGGTTCGGCAAAGGTTTACCTATTAGTACATTACGCAAGTTATGATGAAGTCCCACCTAGTCGTGATGAGGCTATCTCCACCAATCGCCAACCGGACTCTAGGCTAGGAGCCTACAATGAGAAATGTCAGATGGTAAAACCCGGAAATCAAACCTAGGTCTTTATACTCAGTACATTTCCGACCACAAAACGAATGATTTTAAAAAAATTTAAATTGTGACATCAGCAAAACTATGTGCCGCGTTGGACTCTTCTAAAGTGCAGCCAATTTACAACTGGACCTAACAAGACACGCAACAATGTGTTAACATAGACAAGGTTATATCATTCAGCTGATCCAAAACAAAACAATTCATCTGTGTAGTTTTTTCCCAACCATATTGGGTCGTCCTCCATTATAACTTGATGCAGTCAATACCAGTATTTTGCATGACGCGACTGCCTTTCTGACCTCCACAACCTAGTAACTGGGCAACACGATGCCCCTTGGTAAGACTGGTTGACAGATTTTCGGGCTTCTCACTACCCGTAACGACTGTCAAAGGTCTACAAAACCAACTAAATGACAACCAAAACCAACGGCTCAATGTGCTTTCAGACGTAAGGAGGGGTTACGATACGTGATGAACGGTCACCCATCTATAGACTGACCCCGGCAGCGTAGCTTAAAATTCGATTGACCCGTGCGGTTATTTTACCTACGAGCTTCTTGTGAAAACAAAACCATTATCATACAAAATCAACAAAGCAAATATTCACCTTTCATACATTTACATGGAAATGCATGTTTATGAACGAACACAATATGCAACACACATGTTACTATTGCGTTAACCGTGAACTCTTATAAACAGTCGCACACTAAGATGACGTAAGAAGCAGGATGAATCAATGCAAAAGATCCATGCTGAAATATTTTGAGCCGGCTTTTCCCCGCGATTTCGCTTTGCTGTAGGTTTTGTTCATCCCTCGGGAACAGTACTTTCTTTCTGAACGCAAGGTCAATCTCCTTTTAAGTACCCCTAACAACGTGTATGCAAAATTTTGCATGTCATCGATTGAGTAGTTCAGGTGTGAAAGCGTAACAAACAAATAAACTCATATTCATAATAAAAGTCAGGTTTAATTCAATCTAAACGAACGAAAAACTCTTCTATTACTTGACAGGGACGAACACAGAATTAAATTAAATGGCGGAGATAGGTGATAAAAGACTGAAGAACCTAGAGGTTTCCTTACGTAGATTTCTTCCTCAGTTAGTCACGTGTCTCGTCATTCATTCACTCATTAGGTTCTGATATGCATACATATCTAGATAGTGCATCATCTCATTACACCTTTGTCCTCGTATATTGAAGTCAGCTCAGTCAGTCCCAGATACAGCTGAACACCAGTATTTTACACGGAACCACTACCTATATGATCTTCACAACCCAGTTACTAGGCAGCACTGATACTCCTAGGTACGACTGGTTATCAGAATATCTAAAATCTTTAAATGACAACCAGGACTAAACGTTTCATATGCTCATCGAACCACGGAGAGGATTTAACATGCTATAGGTATAGACGGCCACCCATCCAAAGACACCGAAACATAAAAAGTTTAAACTTGCTATCACGCACGAGAAACACCCTCAATGACCAAAACTTTAACATAGTTCCGTAAGTGGCGACACAAATAGCATTAGTAAGGACCAGACTGTTACTGTCCCACTGCAGGGCAGAGGCCTCTTCTCATACAGAGAAGGCATGAACATTAATCACCACGCTTGCTCAAGACGGGTTGGCGATTTCAGACTTATATTCATTATTTAAGTCCAGCTTTCCTCAAGATGTTTTACTTCACCGATGTCAGTGATGTCCAAGATAAACTTAGAAAGTATATGAGAATTGAAAAACGCACATTGGTACTTGCTCTGGTTTGAACCCACAACCTCGTGTACAAGAGGCGAGGCATAAACCACTGGGCCATCATGACACGACGACGACGCAAATAGCATTAAAGGGTCATTAAAAATAATGGAATACTCATCAACTGACCTAAAACCATTCTTAGTTCCATGCAAGATACTCCCTTGTCGCACCTGTGTAGTTTTTGAATTGACTTCGTTAATTTTCCATCACAATCCAGTGGCCGTGTGCTCGGCCTCTGATGGCAGTTTATGTGTTGGAAAGTGTGAAAAATTTAATCCCGGAACTAGCTTCCAGTCAGTTATAGGCGTCCGGGTTCATCGTTACAAAAACCGGGCAATATATAGGCGGGCAGTAACAGTTTTCCTGAAAAATTGAGTGTGTTGCGAAAAATAAAAACTTCCGTGGTTTCGGGGGTCGTTCATATCTGTGCATTTATGTTTGTAAAACAATATATCGGTATCATAACTATAACAATTACTCAAGCGGGTATTTTTATATTCAATAAATAAAAAAGGTATTAAAAACAACGTTCTACCTAGTAATAGTTCCAAACGAATGATGATTAATGCCTTCTCTGTATGAGAAGAGGCCTTTGCCCTGCAGTGGGACAGTAACAGGCTGGTATTATTATTTATTATAATTTAGTTCCAAACTACCAATCAATATAAAAAGCTCTCTCATACGCCAGGTTAGCAATCAAAACGAGTTCAGTATTATTTAATGAAGAAATGTCGAATTAACACTTTACAGCTGTTTCAAGTCTTACTAAAAATAAGTTTCAAAATAAATTTAAAACCCTTTATCCCCTACAGCCCACTACAAACATTTCTTTTAACACCCTTGTAGAAAAATCACATTCACTATTTTGTTAACTACGAGTACTACCAGACAATCAAAAAATAAAACCATCACGTAAAAGACAAAATCGCATCACAAAGGTGTGTAAGGGCATTAGTACATAGATGCGTATGGGCCGCTGGCTGCTATCAATTGTGTTTGCACCCAGCTGATCTGGTTAGCTGATTGCAGGCACCCGCGGTCGCGCCGCTCCTCAAACAACGCTTGGATACCTGAAAGTTTGGATATGACCACGTTTAATACGAGTATTATGATCATAGTATATTGTAATGATGATAATTATGGATAATTTATATTCTGATGTTGAAGAAGTTTAGTAATAGTGTCGGTTACAAAAAGGTTTGTAGTGGTAACCAGAGTACTTTTACTTTTAACTATCTTTGTTAATACCAAAATGCAAAGATAATTATGCTCCGTCCACGATAGAAACGTTTTACCGTATTAATATGTATTAACATATTCCGTCATTATGTCAATTTTACAAAATGACGCCCGGTTCAGGCTTAACATTGTGGCACTGAGAGTTAAATTTAAAAAAATGTATTTATGTCAGGAAGATATGTTTATTTCTTTAAAAATGATATTATATTAATAAATGAATAAATAAAATAAAACAAATAATCACAGGGCAACAAAAAATTCATCCGCATCGCTGTCAACGGGAAAAGTGCCCAGAAGGCTGGCAGCATTGCCACGTTGAATGGCAATGCTGATTCTTTGGCCAAAAAAAAGGCCAGCCCTCTGGTCACGTGAAGAGTCGACCAAACGCTTCGCGGTTTCTCGAAAAACTAATTTATATCAAGTACATTTTATAAAATGGCAAGTTTATCAATTCACATTGACGACATGGTTGGCGCAGTGGCTGAGCGATTGGCTACTGCGTTGCGTGTAGCGGGTTTGATTTCCGCACGGATGGCCTACTGGTATTTGTTCTGAGTCTAGCTGGACTATACTGGCTTTACAGGAGAAACTCCTGGTGTAGGACAAACATTAAAAAAATAGCGTTTAGATTATAGTCAACCATACAGTTTATGCAATTTTGTCGTTTTTTTTTTATTAATAACTTTTTAGTTCTTACTTACATTTTGACATAAGTGTACACTACTAACTATTTTTAATAATCTAATTTACTACTACTTTTTTTTTTAAGTACTATACAGTTTATGCAATTTTGTCGTTTTTTTTTTCATTAATAACTTTTTTTTCATCAAAAAATTTGTACACTTTACAGTGTACAAATTTTGTCATTGCACCCAGGGCGAGATTGCAGCCCGAACAGAAAACAAGGACGTAATGGAGCCGAGAGTGTAATGACAAATACTCACGCGTCTCTAATATGCGCCTTGTGCTCTTACAACGAAACGTATTCAAATCACAAACCCCAATCCGTATCATATCCAACTCTGTCGCATGCATTACACTGAATAGAGGCACCTCATTACATAAACCTTTGATTCGCGAACTCGTTATGACTTACTTTTTGGTGCAACCATTTCCCATACAGTGTACACCATCCTATTTGGCCGTATTAAAAACTTGTGGCCAGACGGCCGCGTCAGTGAATATATTCTGAATTTGAAATTTTGTTTGAGCCAATGGACGTATATTTTCAATGCGCAAGTGATTAAAGCATGAGGTCTGTCTATGTGTGAGTGGTGTCTATGTGTCTGTTTATAACGTTTCCATGTGTTTGTAGAAAGGAATATCAGAGGAAAATTAACGAAGAGCCCGATGAGTGCCTTTAGCTCTGTTGTACTTTTTAATTTTGTTTTATTGACTCCGTTATGACGTCCTTTGTAAGGTAGACTAAAACAAAACTTCAATTTGCTTAGTTTACCTTTAATTTTTTTATCAGGCGCTGCACAGACATGTTTGTTAACATCTAATCTTTCTGGCTTGACGACCGATGTGGCGCGGCGGGCGATGGTCCGCCTGCGATGCAGGAGGTTGCGGGTTCGAATCCCGCCCTGGGACGATCTACAAAGATTTGTTCTGGGTGTTCTGGGTATTTGCTATGTATAATAAAAAATATCTATCTATGTAATGTATTGTATTAAGTATATCAGTCATCTAGTACCCATAACACAAGCTCTGCTTAGCTTGGGGCTAGATGATGCTGTGTGGATTGTCCAGCATTATTTATATATTTATTATTATTCTTATTCTGAAAATTCTGTATAAAACGTATAAATTCGCAACCGCTGACTGTTGAGCGTGGGGTACTGGTTTTGATTCCTAGGTCGGGCGAATTATTGTTGGATTTAATTGGATTTTGTGGCCTGGAGGTTAGCAGTGACGGTTCAGTAGACCTATAGTTGGTTCTGGTATAATTGATCGAAAACCTATAATTGGTTTTAATATTACTTTGACGAAGTGCTTTTAGTAGAAGTCTAAAATCAAAAATGCAATACGATAATCCAGAAGTCAAAAATGCAATACGTACCTACACACGAGTTTTTGGTAATTGACATGCATGATTCAATATATTTTGCTATTTCGTGCTTTCTTGAAACATCATAATATAATAATCTTTTCTAGTGATTTCTTCAAGAAACACACATTGGCAAAAAATTTAGCCGCAAGTCGTGCATGACAATAAGCAAATTTTGTGTGCTCTTCTAGGTAAAAAAGAATGTTATTTTGTATACCTACTACCTACCCCCTAGGATGCCATCATTATTATCATCATCACCATCACCCTGCCCTTATCCCAATTTATTTGAGATTGGCGCAGCATGCTCTCAGTTCCATACATCTCCATTTGACATCATTTCAGTAGTCACCTCCTACATAGCTGTATCATCTTTCACACAATCAATCCATCGTTTTATTGATCTCCGTCTACTCTTGTAACCTAATAATCATTTCCAAAACTTTCCTCACAACATGATCCTCAATACGCAGCCTCACATGCTTATACCATAATAGCTGATTTCCACGTAACTTCTCCGTCACCAGTTACAGATTTCCTCTAACAAACCAATTCCTTATTCTATGCATTCGTGTAACACCACACATCTACGTCAGCATTCATCTCAGCTGCTTTGAAACCAGAGGTACAGGTCCCTACCTATAAATGAAAAACACAGGCTCCCATACAACACATGAGCTTGAAACCCTTAAGGATAAAAGCGATACAGTGCCTACATAACGTAAAAATAAAAGCGTTTTAATTCTACCGTGTCGCAATGCAGGAACCGCGGCTTAACCCGCCGCCGCCGGCTAGCGCGCGACAGCACATATCGATAAGATCGACATCGCACCTGCTTTTATTGTTTTAACCCGTTTCAACCCGTTCAATCGGCGGAAGATCGCCCCGGGCTCGACCCGGCAAAAATTTTAAAATGGTAGTATTCTAACTGTCCATGGATCTATCCTACAGATATCACTTAGCACCCATTAGAACGATGGTAATGTATTTTTTTGTGTTGAGAGTTTTTCGGGAATGCTCAGGAAATGTATGCTTAACTGAATTGAAGAAAAAAGTCCTAAATTTAGTCAGTAGGTATATATGTATAATTACCATCCCAACATCACAAGTGTCATAATTTGATTGATCTCTAATGATGTAACTTAACTCCTCAATCAATATAAACGTCCATTCTATACCTACATAAAATCCTCCGATTAGAAACAACGATCAATGAATTTCGCAAAAATCTCAAAAATATAACAGACAAATCCCTCGTCATCCCACTCGAAAGTCAAAAGGGGCGACAGAGCCATACTGGACAATTCAGAAAGAAATCTCGCTGATAAAATTTTAATGCCTGTATAAAAAGGCTATAAATTTGATTTACGCGCCCTCGGCCGCTGTAACGGGGTAATATCGAAAAATAACATGAGATAATGTTGGCTTACAGAGTGGGGCCCGGGTTGGATTAGGTGATATTTGCGTTTGGAATGTGAAGGCAGCGGCCGGTATCCGAAACGCGTGTTGGCGCAGCAAAAGTGTGGAACAAATGAATAGGATCTGTGGAATGAGGAGTGATATATTTGCGATTTCATTACATAATCAGCAACTTGTAGATTGAAAAAGTTTCAATATCACTGGTTGCCAGTACCAATCATTATTGCCTGTTCTGTATAACTGCTAGCATTCCATTAAAACTGTCGTGATATCTCTATAAGAATCGTAAAAATAAATTAAATTTATTGAAGCAAATGCAAAAAAGTAATGTGTTGTTTCTTTAAAAAAAAACAAGCAGGGAACGAGAACTTACCTCATGAAACACATAAAATATTCGCAAAGAAAGCACTTGGATATAATAAATTCCTTATTGGGCCGCGGCAGGAACACAAAATGAGTAGAAGAAGCCACTTAAAAAGATTGGCACTCAACGAACCGGCATAATCTATGCAAATTACGTCAAATTAGGAGTCGTCAACACGCTTTGCCTCCTCTGCGTAATTTTGAAGGCAAACCCTCCTTTATTATTAATATTTATTCCTCTCCTTCCGTCCGAAATGAGGAAAAAAATAAATCTCGCCGAAACACTTCGATCGGCTAATGAATCGGATAAATAAATTGATGGAAACATTTCCAATGTATGAAGGTTCTCCTCGTAGGCGTTCTGAAATTGTTTTGCGAGGGATCTTTGCATATTATGATTCTGTAATCTGTGAACATTTGGTCCGTTACTTTATTACGATAGCTACAGGAAAACTATGCTAGCTAGCTGTCAAGAGTAAGGTACCTACATTTAATCAAATCTTATCTCCTAGACTATTATATACGTATATATTCATCACTGAGGCAAGACATTGAAAAACAAATCAAATATTTGTTAGAACATGACTACCCGTAACGATAGAACCATCGGCTTAACGTGCTCTCCGAAGCATTTTCAAGTAAAAAAGTCAACTAAATACTAAATACTTATCTCCCAAATACGTCGAATAAAGCTTCAAGTGCTCGCTGCTCGTTACTATTTGGAGAATGCTTGCTTCAATTTTCCAGCATGGAACTCTGAAACAGATATTTTAATGGTCTATTTTTCTGCTCTATCAAAACTCGTAAATACTTAACAACATACTGTTGTTGTGTCTTGTACCAGTATTTTGTATTGATTGGTAATTTCTGTTTGAAGCCGACTTTGTAAATTTGAAACTGTTGTCTAATTATGTTTTGTTTTTTCAAGAAAAACATAATTATGACTGATGACTTTTGGGTTGTGTGTGATTGTGTTGTATTGGGTATGTGTGTGTCTGTTGTGTGTTACATGCTCTATGGCCCAAATCAAGCGATACCAAGCTCATAGTTGTTTTGATAAAATACTTTTCTGAAGCTCACTTTGAGCGGCGAAAATTATGCTAAGTTTATATGTTAACCTCATTTGGTCTCCCTCGGCGAGTAAATTGAGCATTTTATTTGACCATATTAGTATTTTTTCTCTCTCTTCATGAGATTTACAGATGAGGTTACATAATTAATATTGTGAAAATTAATGAGAACATGAGTTTCACCCGCGCTGCGACCAATTTGTTGATACTGTTTTTGGTAACCTGAAATTAAATATTTTAACTACATATATTAAAATTGAAAATTAAGTTCAGCATCAATTACTTAGTAATGAAGTAACCATTTTTGGTAAACTTACTTTGGAAATATTCGGAAAATACTGAACATATTTCAAAAGCAATGTTTTCGCATACAATTTTAAACCATTTTACTAAGTACCCGTGTTAATCGTGACGTAGAAAACCGTTTGAAAAATGTACTTTTTAATGTTTTTTCACACATTATTTTTTCAATCCTATCTTTCGCTAGCTTATCTTTCGCTTTAAATGAAACTTCAACAGGTTAAGATAGAATAAATTATTGATATCATAATCAATTATTATTAGCACTCGACTGTGCTGAATTAATTAATAGGTTCCAACCTACCTAGATGATTCAAAGGCTAATTTTACATCAAACATGTAAAAAATAATCGAATTAAGTAACCAAAAATATTGTAATACCTAATTGTATTGATTACCTACATTCTACGCAAATAAATAAATCTATCTACCGGTAGACCTATTACGAGTAGTAGCTCTCTTACCTACCTAAAAACACCACATCTGTGGGTATATGACCTTCTACAAAATAAAACAAAACACGATCCTACACAGCCAAGAGCAATGTTTAAAGAAAGTCGGCAACTAACAAGCCGACAGCCGGCAACATGAAAGGGCCAAACGCAATAAAAAATCATAAAATGACCCAAAAATATTGTTTGTGTAATACCCGTAACTAAACAGAGTTGTAAAAATATTCCCCCAGCCTCATGAATGCTACTGGTTTTGTAAGAAACTTACCTTTGTGGTGATACAATAATTTTCTTTAAAACAATTATTTTTATTAGGCACTTTCTTAGGTAGAAATGTTTATTTTATTTGTAATGCAATAAAGGTTAGAAATGTTGTTTTAAGAAAAAGGACCACCTATTTTAGGAACAAATTTATATAAAATATGGATTTTATAAGGTATTATTTGATCTTAGACCGTAGCCTTCCGTAGAGGTTGCGTAGGTATGTGCTACGTAAAGCCTACGACGCCTACGCGCGTAGCATTCTTGTAGACGAACTAAAGTGACTTGTAAAAGTAGGTATATTTTTATAAATCCTTGAAAACTTTTTTACTACCCGCTACCAACCTACCTTCTCAAAATTATATTTTAATAGTTAAATAACATGTCTTTAAAACTCACATTGCCCTAATAATATTTTCCAGGTAATATTCACTGTTTCCAAATAAAACAAATATTTTAATCAAGTATCATTCAAATAAACTCTTCCGCCACATTAACCGACCTCCCCTTTAATATAACAGCCAAACTACCACTAAAATCTTAACAACTCAATTCTCACATAAACCTCGATTCCAACGATCTCAGAGCCCGCAGCTCATAACCCTATAACTACCGCGTCACCAAATCCCACCCGTCTAACCCGTTGCACATACGCAAATTGCACACGCCTAAATGGGTTTCGGCGTCCATCTACTGGGCGGCTAGTCATTAACTCACGGAAGCAAGTACAGCGGACCAATTTCCCCAACCGGTTGCCAATTAACAGCACTTGGGTGCCGGCGAACTGGCCGACGGGTTAGCAAGGCGGTCGAAGGGTTAGCAAGATGTTTGTTATGATTTACGATTGAGGAAAGAGGGTCGGGTCGTTTCGGAGTTCGTGTCGCGTTTGAGGGTTAAAATGTTGTAAGTTTTGAATGTTCTTGTGTGGAGTTTGAGAGGTGGGTAGATGTTGATGCTTTAGGTTGAAAAGATTGTTATTATTCTATTTGTACTACAAGACTTTGGTAACGTTAAAATGTCGATTGTCGATGTCGTCGAACGAAAAATTTATTGAATAATATTCTTAAAATAAAAAATTGTTGATACATTTTTTTTTAAGTCAATATCAAAATTAGCTTGATAGCAGCTAACGGCTTGGTACGAGACGATGGTAAGAGACCAGACGGCATGACTTTGTTGCCTTGGAAGATGGGTAGGCCTTTGGTGTGGGACGCAACCTGCGTCGATACCCTTGCGCCATCTCATGTTTCAAGCACGGCAGGCTGTGCTGGCGCTGCCGCGGCGGGTGCTGAGACCCTCAAACGGCGCAAATACTGTAACCTTATTGGTAACTACAGTTTTGAGCCGTTTGGGGTTGAAACGCTCGGGTCATGGGGTCCGAGTGCACGTCAACTTTATAAATAAATTTCTCGACGTCTGATCGACACTTCGCGTGACCAGAGGGCTGGCTCATTCTTTGCCCAAAGAATTAGTATTGCCATCCAACGTGGCAATGCTGCCAGTCTTTTGGGCACGTTTCCAGATGACAGCGATGCGGAGGAATACTTTGACGCCTGAGTGTCCTTGTCGGCTTTTTTTTTGTTATTTTTTTGTTTTTGTAAATATGTATACCTAGTTAGTTTTATAGTATAATTGTATATATGTGAATATCTAATTTATGAAATAATAAAATATATTATAGCTTGATAGCTAATTAGGTAATCGACTTCCACATATTTTATAATTATTTTTTACATTTATTAGGTTTCTATATTAAACAAGATGAGTCATTAATAAAATAATGATAAATTGTTAAGGTTAACACTGATGTCGTTAATTAATTCTAGTATATTAAATTCCAACGTAAAACTTATCGAAGATTCAGTGATTGAACTGACTTATAACGTTACATTTATCCCAACGTACTGCGGTAATTGGGCTGCTGTAAACCTTAATTTACTTTTAAAACAAGTTTAAATAAAATCCAACGTGTTTACGCTCGACTAACGGTGAACCTTTTAATGCAAAATTTTACTGTCCCATATAAAAATGTCTTTATTTACTTAGGTAAAAGTCGAGCCCATAGCAATTGGCCCAAATCGGTAAAAAGTAGAGCCCAGAATTGCCCAAAAGTAATGCATTTTTTTAAAAGGGCCTTTCCACGGTTACAGTTATAAATATGTTAATAATATGCAACTTAAATGGGGCACACTGGAAGAAATTGTTGCAAAAAAACATTGAAACGGTACTTAGACAATGGTCGTTCGCAGTAAAGAAATGCAGTTAGAAATGATTATTGTGTAACAGCGTCATTAATTTTTTTACGAAAAAAAACAGCAAATCTGTAACGATACTTTTTTTTATTGAATGCCAGTATTTTTGTGAACACTTATCGCTTGGCGAATTTTACGCTACTTTCTTAGAATATTAAATAGCTACGTATTGTTGCATCAACCAGGCTTTCTCCTGGTCTATTTATTAGAAAACATAAACGTCTCAACAAAAAAAGTTTTTGTTCTGAGCACGTGACTTTTCATTAAATGGTTTAATTGATTGGATAGTTAGCGGCTTTTATTTAAATCACCGATACATTTATTCAACATTACAACATAACATTTTGCCATTGTATATTTTCTCAGGAACTGAACTTTTTTTTCTGGATTAAAGATACTATCTTTTTCTGTTCCCCTGACAACATGTGAGCAAAATTTCATGATTAGCGGTTGTAACAAACACACGAACTCACAGTCGCACTTATAATGGAATAAAGTTTAACTTAACACGTTCCGGGACACTTGACTATTTGCAAATGTCATGATATGACAATTCAAAACCCATACATTTTGTCATACTACCATATTATTCGTACATATATTTTTATTTTTTTGATATGACAATTGCGGCCACAGACGTTGACGCCTATGGGCAGAACGTCATACCATGACTAATAATGAGTTAAGTAATGAGACAGTATGGCTACAGACGGTACCGTCTGTAGGCGGTCTGCCATATTACATATATATCGAGACAACGTCATGAGGTGGTCTGTCCCGGAAAGTGTCAACATTAGCAGTTGTATCTTTTACAAAATAATCCTAAGCACACATAACGTACGTTGATGTTACTTTGTGTACATGCAAACTAAGAATGTATCAAACTTACGAATTCAACACGCAGTAGCTGGGAAACCCTTGCGTGCGGCGCCGCGACCGCCTCGACTGACAAGCGGGCAGGATGTCACCCCAACAGTATCGACACTCCACACAAAGCTGACTCTAAGCGTTGTAGTAACTGACTGTAGGTACATTTCTCTCACCTGAGCAATTTTACAACAATAAATCTTCAATACAAAAGATCAACCGTTGATAATATTTAAAAAATAACTCATATCATTACTTACTTCTAAAAAAATGTTACTATTAAATCCAAGATTTCTTAGCTGATAAGTAAGTATAAGTTTGTATTTTGAACCAACTTCATATAAATTTGCATGCTTATGATTAGGCAGAATATACTTGGATACGCTAACAAAATGGATCACCTGATTTTTGTGCCGTAATTCGTTTCAAAGAAATTTATCTATTCTTTTCTATAATAAAATCAAGAAAGCCAAAAAATTACTAAAATTTGAGAATTTTTCTAATAATTCTCATGACGCCTTGTCTTCAATAGCGGTCAAGTGGATTTCCAGATTCCAATCCAAAGATTTGTTCTATCTGAAATTTAAAATACACATGACTTGATACCATATTTTGGTGGTACTTACCTACGGCTAAATATCTATGTCTATGTTTATGTCTCTCTCCCAACTCCATTAATATACTCCAAAGAACTGGTACGAGTGCCAATGGAAGATGGTTACCATCCATAACATACCCTCCGTACCTCGGGTAGCACATTTAGCCATTGGTTCCGACTGTTGATTGCTTCGTTGGTCTAGTGGTCGGAAGCGTTACTGCCGAGCACCAGGTCCTGCGTTAAATACCTGGGTGAGAAATGTGTTATTGGGTTTTCCATCTTTAATTTTTCAGTAGCAACCCGGAGTCTGGATTTGTGCCCGGTTGGTGGTTTGGCCCCTTGGGACTTAAACATAAATGGCGGAATGTGGTTGTACTAAACGTACGCCACCGCCTAACCCTTATGATGCTTATTCTAAACAAAAAATCTGAAAAATCTCTGTATCTTTCTTCTTTACTTAAAATAACAAAAAACTTTTAATTCTTTTTTTCAAAGAAAATCGACTTCCATTTTTAAAACGACGTCGCAACCCTACGCCACTTCACCACCACCACTTCTTAACACTCGCAATGATAACTTTCCTTTCACCTTCCATTATTCAATTTAGTAACAGGTGTGTTCACGAATATGAATGAGTTCACCGCGGCTCCTCGCGGTTCGTCGCGTTTGTGGCAATACAATTCAGCCTTATTTGCGTATTCACTCAAGTAACTCACGGGAAACACGCAACTTGTGTGAAAACATGTTTTACATAAATAAGAGTAGGATACGATATACTACTACTACTAATACTTACTGATTATAATTATTATTTAATTTCTTTTATAAAAAAAAAAACATTTAAAAATCGGGAACAGAGTCCAAGCTACAGGTACAAGCTACAGGGCTCCAGAGAGAGGAATCTGCTAACAATGCGCGACGTGTCCAGAAGACCTTTCTGAATCAACCTCTTGATTCAGCTGCCTACCGAGAGCCTCCTTAGATGTTGGTCGAGGCTCTTAGCTATTAAGCCATAGAATGACACGATTATCGGTACAACGATTGCTGAGTCTACATTGCGAGCTAAGTCAAGATACTAGATTTGTTTATCTTTCTCGGCTTTCACGAGGTTCCCGTCATGTGGGACCGTTACATCAATTATAACAGGTGATTGTCCTAATAATAATTATAAATGCGATTGCGGGTTTGTTTCTTTATTACCTTTTCTCGCTATAATGACTAAACGGATTTGGATGAAATATGGCATCCCGTTCGACCATTAGATACCTGGTTAAAAATAGTTCTTAACCCAATATTACGTCCCTATAGTATGATTTCCGAACTCCAGTCCGGCGAAACCGCAAGCAAAATCTAGTTTATTATACGTTTTTAGCAATATGATCAACATTTAAGTAACTGCTTGGATACTAAATAAACTTAATTCCCTTTATTTGGGGGGATGAAAAATATTCCTCGTAATACAACATGATAACTAGCGACCCATGTAATTTTCCATGTCCAAAACGAGAACACAGTACGCCCCAAAATAAACAAAACACTACACAGCGCGAAAGAGCAACGAACGAATGAAGCTAGAGAACGAATTAGTCAAATAAACACCTAGTGAGGTCAAACAGCCAACGCTCTGGGGTAAAATTTCAAAATATACTGCCTAATACCCAACTGCAACGATTTTTTCCGCACACGTCCGCGGCGAACAAATTGAAATTCATTAGTACGTGGGTTCGAGGCTCAGAGAGGGTGTTAAGGAAAATTAACGAGGTATATATGAATTAACACTCATACTGCGACCCGGCCTGCAGATCAATACGGAATCAGCGACATTTTTTTTTTGAAATGGTTAACCGTATCGAACTTAACTCGGATAACGAGTACGTTCATATATTTTTGTGAACGTTGTACAGTAAACAAAATAGATAGGTACATACCTATACGCATGCAGATATCTACTGTCCAAATTGTTGTCAATATGACTAGGCCGATGGAATTTTATGAGGCCCAAATATGATTCGATTAATTAACCGATCACACGGTGGACCGAGGATCTAGTGAGGGCTGCGCAATGCGTTGTAGGAATCTTTGGGGGAGGTCAATGTTCAGCAGTGGACGTGTATTGGCTGAAATGACGAAGGGATTCTTACAAGTTCTCGAGTAGGAAACGTTCACGAATAGGCAAACTGAATTTGATAGTGAGTATCTGTATAAGTTGCTTAGTGAATTATTTTTTAAGTTCGTGTGAAATAGCAATAATCGTGTTCTATCTGCCTCCGAAGTTTTTCGCCATTGAACGCTCGTCTGAGCATAGCCATTAGCTACAGTTTAGGGTCAACGTTTTCAAAGAGGAAACGAATGACTCTGCACTGTTTCTGCGTCATGAGAAAACATAACCAACTAATTGCCATGTTCGTAAGACGAACAGGAATCGTATGTCATCTGATATTAATTAATTTCTGCTTCGTTGCTCTAGTGGTTGCAAGAGCTGGTCCTGTTTTCGATTGCCACGTCAGAAAAAGAGTTATTGGATTATTCCATCTGGGATTTTTCAGAATCCTGAATCTGGATCTGTGCCTGACTGATGGCATTTATACTCGCCCCCAATTACTTGGGCTTAAACATAACTGGCGAAGGCTGGCGGTGGCTGGTGTACTAGTACACCTCTGCTAAGCCTTTCGGGTAATAGCGGCGTGATGTTATGTTTTAGGTGAATTCCCTTGACCCGCGTACCTATCTATTGATCACTTGCATACCAATCTCCTTTGCCTATTGTACCTGTTAAAACCACATGTAAGTAGATACGATTTCCATTGTTGACATCAGCTCAAAGCGAATTTAAATTCGTCATTCGTCATTCAACTGTTCAGAACTTTCAGTATATCGTCCAATTTTATGTAGGTGATCGTGACATAATCATAACTTTGAACCTTCTCTTGCGTACTTAAGGGATAATGTTACGTTATTGTCATTTTGACGTATACAAATCCGTATGAGTATTAAAATAAAGAAAAGATAAAAGTATCACCGAAACAATTGAACGAGATAATCCCTATTAAAAGATTAAACAAACAAGAAACAAAAAAACACCATAAAAATAAAACAAGATCATTAACAAATCGTTATACATTGCATGACACATTTATTTCTAAGCCAGCTCACAACAAGATTACGGCTACAAAAAGAATCTAGTCGCACGGTGAATGGGGGCCTTTAATCTATCCAAATCCTTCCCCAAATAGCTGAGATGGTGCATAGACGGTGCGGATTAAGCGCGACTTTGTCTTACTCAACAGCTTACGCGTTTAACGCAAGTCAATCTGTTGTAAGGAGCTGAGACATGACTCCCCCTTGTCCCGGCTAAGTCCTCAACGTTATCTCACTGGTAATGATTTTTATTAAGAGGTTTCGGTTAAGATTTGAAGACCTTTCAACAAAATGTTAAAATTGTTAAGTTTTTGTTGAGAGTAGGTATTGTGATTTGCTAAGTCTGAGGAGCTCGAAAGTCTGAATCATTCGTAGTTAGTTTTATTGCAGGATTTCGTTTAAATTATCTTCCTGCTTCATCTCCATTAATATTTATTTCATTTATTTTTCTATTTTTTATTCACTTAAGTTTTACCTCCACGGGAGCTGCTATTTGAAATATAGTCGTTTTGTGTGTGATGATGAAAGCGTCATCTTTTTTTTTCTACTTAAATATTGAATGTAGTATTTCTGTTCTCTTGTGGTACAATGAGCCTGGCATGGTCATGGTTAAGACTAACAGGCTCATTAAAAAAAGGAAAAGTACTTAAATGTTTGCGAGTACCAATCACATATTGACGTCACTTTTGACGCAATGGCTGAACAATTAGCTGCTGCGCTGCTTGTCACAGGTTCGACTCCCGCACGAAACAAACATTTGTATGACCTACAGATAGTTCTTCCGGGTCTGACTGTTGCATGTGAGTTAAAATTGTTCGAAACGCACCCACGACATAGGAGTAATTCATAGTGTGGGGCAACGTTTTTTAAAAAACGAAACCAACTTAACTCATATGGATTTTGTGCTTAGGTTTTGCAGAAACACATCACTCGAACAGTGGTCTATTGGTTCAGTATGTGAAAGCCCTGCATGAAATGTAATGTCATCAAGATAATGTGTGTGCGCCGCACTGTGGTAATCCTGGCTAATCGCGACGTCAAATCGGACTTCAGATTCGTCTGCATAATGCTGATCCTCATTACAAAGTCATGTTCAATGCGCTGTTCTGAAAGTGAGGGAAGTTGACTCACACAGTTCTATGGTCAATAATAATCATACCTGCCTGTTACTGTCCCAGTGCTGGGCAAAAGCCTCTTCTTATACAGAGAAGTCACGAGCATTAATCACGACGCTTGATTAATGCGGGTTGGCGATTTAAGACTTATATTAAGCCTATGTTTCCTCACGATGCTTTCTTTTAAGGATGTCAGTGGTGTCGAACTTCAATTGCTAACCAGTCTTACTAAGGGTTACCGTATTCCCCGGTAACTGGGTTGTGGAGGTTAGATAGGCAGTCACGCCACTTTAAATAGTGTTAGTCAGCTGCATCCAGTTAGACTGGAAGCTGACCCCAATATAGTTAAAAAAGACTAGGCAGATAATGAGTAAGGGGCCGTTCAAGTATTACGTGAGCAGATTTCTTACCATTTTTTACCCCCCCCGCCCCCCTTGTCATCAAAAGTAAGCAAAGCACTTACCCCCTCCCCCTATGCTTACGTAAACATTTTTAGTAATAAATGTTTTTTTATATTGTTATTTTTAAAATAGGAAAATTCATGAAAATATTAGGTTTTACTGATACACATAGAGTAAATGACAAAAAAATGTAATCAGAAATAAAGAACATAACTAACATAAAGAATATTTTCGGAACACATTAACAGTCTTCAGTCCATGAAACCTGAATCCATGATTCTAAGTTATCGATGACATTGGATTGCTGCTCAGTGCTGTGAGTCTGCTCACTCTCATCGAGCCATTCAACATCTTGGTGCTCTAAATTTTGAATAATGCACATCAGTTCATTAGCACGACGAGCAGCGACTCTTACAGGTCTAACTTTTCCCTCTGTGGGCGTGTTTACTTTTTTATGGATCTTCTCGATGTGACGATTTAATGATTTGACGGAAGCATGATAAAGACCACATGTTTTGCATGTTCGGCTTGAGAGCCTCAATTTTACCGTCGGACAAAAATAATCGTAGGGCATTTGCAAAAAATCTTTGAGGGTAGTACTCAAGCGTAGAGCTAAATTGACTGGAAGATCAAGAAATTGTCCTCCTTCATCCAAAACCAAGTCATCAACTGTTTGTTTTACTTTTGCAGGTGGTGGACTTCTTGGACGACAGCATTCTGTATTTTTACATTTTACAATTTGAAGCCCCGAAAAAACTTAAAAACTAACGATGACGTAATCATCATCTAGACCCCCCCACCCCCCATGTCATCCAAAATAAGCAAAACAGAGACCCCTCCACCCCCCCCCCCCCCCCTTGGTGCTTACGTAATACTTGAACGGCCCCTAAAGAAAAATAAGAAAATGGGTAATTTTAACCAAACGATTCAACGTAACAATTTCTCGCTATTTTTCCATACATTATAATAAAATGAGATGGTAATTCATTGCTTTTGATCATTTAGTACCCATCTAGTAACATTGCGAGAATGTTAAATGTAGAGGAAAGGACTTGTGGACTCTTAGTAACAATTTTATGATATTGCAGTTTCTTTTGATTTACTGCAATAACTAATACATATTTTAGTGTGGTTTTTTTTCACAAACCTTACTATGCGCAATGATATGGAATTTCTTCTTTAATTTTAATAAATAACAATCCATAAACCTGTAGATTTTATAAGAAATCTATATACCTATCTCAAAGGTGTCCAGTATTTCACAACTCCCCTACGTCTATGTAGTGTTTTCCACCCCTATGACGCCGGGTTAAATTATAGTGCAAATTTTTGGTCATATTTCGGGAAGTCGTTGCTGAAACTTTTAAACGTACATACATATATCATCATATTTCACGTTAATACTTAAGCAAACATTGTAGTATCCAATATCATCTGCCTAGCCTTTTCCCAACTATGTTGGGGTCGGCTTCCAATCTAACCAGTATTTTAAATGACAAGATTGCCTATCTGACCATAGCAACCCAGTTACTGTGTAACACGAAGCCCCTTGTTAAGACTGGTTGTCAGACTTACGGGCTTCTGACTACCCGTAATGACTGTCAAATATCTACAAATAACAGCCGGGACCATCGGCTTATCGTGCTTTCCGAAGCACAGAGGAGTTTCGATTTAATGTTACGAACGGTCACCCATCCATAGACTGAACCTGGTAAGCGTATCTTAACCTTCAGACAACCTGTGCGGCAGTTTTTATTTAGCCACGCGCTCCTACTTTTAAAGGTATATGAGGACACTAAAGCCCCACTTCATTGAAAAAGTCACCAAACTTTCTTCCTTTCAAACCGAAATACCGTTCAATCACTTTCAATAAAGTCCCAAATAAAGTAACTGTGGTACAATTTGAAGTAACAGGACAACCAACAATAGTCCAGCCATTGGTCACGCTCACAAGGAAGTGACAAAACCCTTTCACGGTGAAAGTCTTTTGTACTTTCTTCCTCAAGGTTAACTAACATTACTCTTTGTGTAACCGACTTGATAGAGTTACGGTTCCTTGTGTAATTATACATTCAAAGGGTTGCTCGAAAATGGTTCAGCACACCGTTATACTACTTTTATGAGCATTATGAGTAACGGTATGTGATCTAGTGACGTCAAGATACAATGTTTCCCGTTAGCAACAGTTATGGTAGATGTAAACAAATACAGTTTTGAGTTTTGAGTAATGAGTGAAAGATTCCGTTAGTCTGATTTAAGAAGTCTGTTGTTGTGTAGCGGGAGCAGGGTTGAGGTTCGATTATAAAATTGTTTGGAGAAAGAGATTTTTGGTGTTTTTTTTTTTATTGAAGTTGGTTTGTTGGTTGTCAACGTTACTGGAACTGACTGTGTTTAGTTGAAAGTTGTGAATACAGAAACAGTTATAGATAGAGTAGGTGTTACAAGTAGAAATATTAATTTAGCAACATCTAAGGCACTAATAATTACATCTGAATGCCCATTGTAAGATCACAATGATCATCAACTTTAACAAAGCTACAAAGGTTTTTTATTGACGCACCCTTTTTTACTTTCATCTACTTAAACGTAAAAATGGTGAATTACCTAATTCTCAAACAAATCTCCGAAACTTGGAACATCACAATTTTGCGTTTCGTCACATTCCTTTTTTTTGCTCGTAATTTTATTGTCAAACAGCTTCTGTTGTCATAAATAATATTGTCTTTGGACGGCCACTGGTGTTACCCTATATTGTTTGCTTTTGTTAAATTGGCAACACAGTCCCTAACTAAGGTTGGAGTAAAAACATGACCCATTTTTATAGCTATTGTTTCTTCGTCATTACGGACAAGGCCAAAATATGCTCTTATGTTTTCAAGAAATATTTTATGTGATTCTTTCTGTTTCTTCATGCTTAATTCTGGTTAATTTCTCTAGAAACTACATAATTTCTTAAGGTTTTTTCATTAATTTGATTTCAAGGTAAATTTTTGTACAGTGTAGTTCAGAGAATGTCTAATAATTGTGAAACCTTTTACCCAATTTTGATGGAATATATTCCAAATATGTTTCATTAAGAAACAATATCACAGCTTCATCAATAGTTAGCTCAGTAACTAACACCAACCTGTCCTTACTTCCTAAATACTTGACTAATACGAACACATTATCGCATCGTAGGATGTAATACACTCCAACAGAGATGACTAATAAACGAACACCTCAATCACCCAGGACAGGTCCCGTCGTCACTAATAAACAGCGATTTAGAGACAGATTCTATGCAACTACAACGAAAAAGGCGACACGTAGCTCCGTGAAATTGCAACACAAAGCACACAATAGACTTAACTACATTTAACTTCCTAACAATTATACAAAGAACAAAATAAAAACAATGCGACAATATGGAAACTGCACAAAGGTTGACGTTCCCGGTACTATCGGTACAATGGCAGATTTTGTTGGCTAATGACATCTCAAGCCGGCCGCATTGTGGGCCCTTTATGGCATGCACGCGACACCATAACACCCATTAGTTCCAGTATTTTGTCAACACAGTTCTCTCTGGATGTGTCAATTCTTCGAATGGAGTGAAACTGGGACGGTGTTTGAACTAAAAAACGTTGCGCGTGCCTCGGATACCGATTCGTGTTATTGGTTAACTTCCAGTAACTACTTCGTGTACAAATCAATGTAAAAAAACTCTGTTTCATCTGTTTCGTGGCTTGCATTGCACTGGATGATAGTATGGCTTTTCCTTGAATTTTCCAACCCTGTTATAATAAATAATCATGCCTTTATTCCCGGAAGGGTTACGCAAAGGTTTTCCGGTACCCCCATTTTTGCAGTTATGTTTAAGTCCCATGTAATAAGAGGCGAGTCTATTGCTATCAGCTAGGCATAAACCTAGAATTCCTGATAGAATAATACTTACACTTTGCCTGACCCGGGAAGCGATTCCATGACCTAAGATCAGTAGTAGCGCCTGCGACCACACCAACGAGGCACTCAATTTAATTTGTACTGTTGTAATTTAAAACGAAATATTTCGAGTTAATGTTTTGCAATCTAAATCATAAAAACCATATTTCGAGAGATAATAAGGATTGTAACGAAGTAAAAGGAAATATTGGCTCTAGTTTTATTTAATTTGGATTTCTTTCAACTCTCCGTTTCGTTCACGAACAACACTTGTAAACATTTTTCTATTTAATTGCATGGTATTTCTAGAATCATTGAATGAATAAATAAAACATCACTATAGGGCCATGGAGCTTCATACTAGGTATGTTAAAAAAGAACATTGTTCATTAAAAATGCGTAGCAAAATCATAAAGAAGAAACGGACGAACTCCACTTGAGTATAATAAAAGGAGAAGCAATGCATTTTATCCCAGCAACATTCAAAACAAAAGCAACAAGGAAACAATTTCGAGTTCCTACCTCTGTGTTCCAAATACCAAATAGTCCTTAGGGCTTACAAGCGTACAGTTGTCTACAAACTTTTTACTCTCATCGTAGAATGACCTATGACGTGGACATTATAACTGGCCGGTAGCGCGTGTAATTTTGGACGCGTTGCACTCGTTAACCCTCGGCCTTCCGAATGTTTGTCGGGTGACGGCGACGCATGTCGAAAATACTTAGTGGGGCTGCGCCTCATTATAATCCCTGCATCCCAACCTCCACCCTCTGAGCTTGATTCGACCGATATATTAACACGTCCACATTCGATACATCTGCGTATGGATATGACTGGAATATATTTTTGCATGTTGTTTTGTGTATTTTCTCTTTCCTTGTTTTGTTTCAAGCATCTCTGTCTCATCAAATTCATTCGGCTGGCTACCTAATTAATTTTAAGGATCGCTGTTCTCGGCAGAATAATCTGAGTTATTTCTGATTATCATTTTTACTTCAATTTTTTTTTTGAGCAGTTTGCTTAAAAATACTTAGGTTTCTTAAAGATACCCTCCTTGGTTTTCCTTATTACATAATAAGCTCTTTCGTTTTAAAATAAAACGACAGAGCCAAACGAAAGCGATCGTAAAGATCCTATCTACACACACATCAGATTCTAAATAACCATTACGATTGTTCCATTCCACTAGAACGGCATTTTTATATCTATACTAGCTTTCGCCTGCGGCTTAGCCCGCGTGGTTGGCTGATAAAAAGTAGCCTATGACCTTCCTCGGGATACTATCTATCTTTCTCTCAAATTTTATCGAAATCCGCTCAGTGGTTATGCCGTGAAAGACGGACAAATAGACACACACACTTTCCCATTTATAATATTAGTATGGATACAATTTCTTTGACTATATTCCACAGTTACTTATCAGCAGATATGAGTTTATTAAAGTTCATATTCAATATTTTATTTTGTGGCATATCCACAGTGCGTTGCCAAAATCAGTGAGTGTTAAGAGGGCGCAGAGAGAGCGCGGTGTTCCATTGTTATAATTTTCAATAAGGGGCGCGATGAGGGGCATCTATCGATCCAGCACTACACACGGGGGGCATACAGCCGAAAGCATCATTCAGCTTCCTTTCTGTGGTGTGCATCCAACTATAAATATCCGCAGTTAGTAAACAGTGACTCGAAGGAAACGTTAGCAACTGCTCATATATTCTTTTATTTGGAAACGGAAATACATTCTAAAATAAATCCAGCCGAATATTTGATGTCACAGCCATTTATCTAAATCAATGTTTTTATTTTTGCAGGCCCTAAATTATGTAGTTTTCTTTAAGTGTAGTTCTAATGCTCACGAAATTAAAGAAGATCCCTAGTGTAGCAAAAAGAGACTACAAATATCATCCATAATTATAATTGTAGTTCTTTTTTCCATGTTTGAATCTTCTCTTGGAATTTTTGTTCGCTGTAATTATTAGCTGTCCGATTCCATATTAAACCTATCGTACTAACGAGGTTGTCTCTCTAGCACGATTTACAAATAGATACTAAATTAAATTATAGCCCAATACGGGATAAACACTCATATAACGACCAAAATGCTTGTAAATAAAAGAGCCGTTCAAAACTCAAGGATTGAGGAAATCCATACTTACTTATTATAAATGGGAAAGTGTGTATGTCTGTTTGTCCGTCTTTCACGGCAAAATCACTAAACAGATTTCGATAGAATTTGGCAGAGCGATAGATAGCATCCCTAGGAAGGACATAAGCTTCTTTTTATTAGCAAACCACGCGGGAAAAGCCGCGGGCGCCAGCTAGTAAAATAAATTAAAAAATCGGTCCCAAGTTTGGTATCACATTCAAATTCAACGTTTACCTTTGAATCTGCACCTTAATTGATTTCCAATCAATCAAGCTAAAACTCATTTCAAGAAATGTACAAAATTCAACACATCAAGACCAATAACGTAGTAATAACTTTTCCGAATCAATTCCATACACATGCGTCAAGGTACCGCATGTTGTCTACGACGAACAACAAACGTGTAAGTATACCCAACCGCCCGGGGTGAAGCCGAATTCTATTAAAATCCAAACAATGCCGACATCCCCAACTAATATCTGGACTAAATCCCTAATAAGTATGCCATTGTGTGAGAGGGACGTGGCTAAAGCGACAAAGAACACGTTATAGCGATCTGGTGAAACCCCTGATCTGTAAATAGCGTATGCATCAAAATTTTGGTGATGTAAAATTTACTTTATTACCGATTGGAAAGGTTGAATTTGAATTGGGCTTTGTAGTGATCTTACGATGTTTTGCTAATGTGGTAAGTGGGAATAGTACACGCCAGAGTGTGGTGAACGTCTGGCCATGGAGGCTCACCGTACTTCCCGCACTCCCCTTCCAAACTAGATTTGCAGTCCGGTTATAATACTGCGGCCATTCATTACACTCGCGCTACTGTTTGTAGTGAACTTTAAAGTTTTATTGTAACGTTTTTGTAATTTGTTTGCAGATTAACGATAATGGGTATAATTTATCAACGGATGTTATTTTTATTATGTTGAAATATGTACCATGGGGATATGACTGGATATGTTATGTACTTGTAGATGATAATTTATGTATGATGAAAAATTGGGTCATGATTTTTTGGTCCTTGACATATGTCAAGGACCAAAAAATCATGACCCAATTAAGGTTCATGCAATGTAAATAGCTAACATGCAATTATTTTCGTATTTTTTTTAAACTTACTAAACGCATTAAAGCTGGCATCTTTAGCTCTGTTGTTGCATAAGGTAAAAATCAATTTGAGATCGTTAAACAAACATTATTTATACATATTTAAGAAAAGTATATAAGAGACATTTGCCCAGCTGTGGGACAATATTGTATTTATCGTTTCAAATGTATTTAGATACATGTATGTGT
Organism: Phlogophora meticulosa; assembly: GCA_905147745.2. NCBI lineage: Eukaryota > Metazoa > Arthropoda > Insecta > Lepidoptera > Noctuidae > Phlogophora > Phlogophora meticulosa. The sequence continues at coordinate 5,825,580 of LR990535.1, read as the reverse complement.
ATCCTCTATTATCATGATTTTATCTATCACTGTTTGTCTCTGTTTCACCCAAAGGTAGACTAAGGTGACTGGTAGCATTAAGTTTACAAGCTACCACACATTGATGTGTTAGAAAAATTCAGGTTCAAACCATTCATACTAATATTTTTTACAAATTGAAAAGTTATTCTAAAGTAAGTAACTTACATTGTACAAAAAAACGAAGAATACTTGTTCCAATGCATTATTTTTTAAGTTTATACGAGTACTTACTCATGAAACTTATTATTTAACGAAGATCTTCTAGTCTATTTATCATATTTACATACAATTTTTTATTTACATTTCATACATTATCTCGAATCCATTAAATCACTCAATTCCAAAACATCTCGATTTTATGAGTACACTTCCGATACTTACTTTGCTTACTGTACTAACCAAATCATTAATAAGGAAAAAGATAGAAGAATCAGAAAAGAGTTCATTAAGGCAGTTTCTAATTACAAAATGCAACTTTACTGTTTCAAATAAATCGCATAGACAATCGTAGAATCAAAGTGTCGGGTGGACCTGAAGTAGAATCGGTGTAAAGTGTAGTGTCAACAAGGCTAAGTGTTTTCCGTGTCGTCTTTGTGGGGACAATGGGGCACCGCGTACCGAGCACACTCCCGTACTGTTGAGAATCACAACCGGGTATCGGCATGTAATAATAATTGTGTAAAACGAGTTTTTTCTCGGTTTTGTGTTTTGACTTCAACGTTTTGAGAGATTCTCTTTGACATGACATGTTGTACTAATGGTGAGAAGTTCCGGGATGTTGTTATTGGGTCACGTTTTTTCTTCTTTTATTTCTCAGGCCCTCAGTGAATTTTGAAAAGTAGCATCTGATAGTTTAATATTATTTTAGTGTGTTAAGAAAGTTGGTATTATTTAAAAACAAAACCAATATAATTCCCAACATAATACTTTTGATATGCATTTTGTTATAAACTAAACAACTATCAATCAACATGCAAATATTACTTACATCGTTCTAATTTCCCTTATTTGCACCCAACACGAACTTAAAAATAACTTTACTAAAGTCTACCTTTGTACATTTGTGTGCTTAAAGTACTTAACTAATTAATTAGGCGCTGCAGTAGTAAAACTTTTGATAGAAATTTAATAAAAGCTCAATTAGCTTTACCGTAAAATGTTAAATGTTGCAGTTTTTTGGGTACGTGACTACGATGCGGAGGAGTGCTTTGATATAGTATTCCTACCTTTTTTATTTCGATCCTGTAAATATGTGCGTTAGTTTTAGTATCCATATTTAATTGTATATTGAATAAGTTATGTACTGAATGAATATTACTAGCTTTAAAATATCACAAATGTGGCTTCCTCATCGTGTATGTAACCTATCTACTTTCTCCTATAATCAAAACTGGAAACGACATAAAGGAAGAAATGCACACCGAACACTTTTTGAAAGGCCTCTCACAACACTAAACGCTATATCCAATTCCAGCCACAAAACTACTTAAGAACCTAATTATAATACTTATTTTGACATTCAAAAAAAATGTCACTTATCCGGTTCTGTAGCGGTAAAGCGGAATGCTGCCGTATTGGGGCAGGAGGGCTGGAGACAATAGCGGCTAACTACCCCTTTCTTGTAAACCCGCCGGCCGCGGGAGGCGCGGGCCTAACCAAGCATACACTGCGTTTTGGGGTACCACTGCGGGTACGCTCGTGTGCTCAAGTGTTACGTTGTGGATCCAGTTTGATTTAATATTTTTTGTTTGTCATTTTATTTTTATATGCAGTTTTTTGAGTCGGGTAAGTAGTAAGTTGTTTAGGTAACTTTTCGACAATTTTAGTAGTTTTTGATTCTTAAATAAGTTTTAAGTTTAGGCATTTTGTTTTTGAAGTTTGCCTGCCTCAGTGTCTGATGTGGTTATTTACTTATTTATCTAGTTACATCTACCGTTACAGGGTAACTCAATGCTATAAATGCGCTCATACTTACTTTATCTATACTAACTACTACATTTATACAAAAATAAAATAAAATAAAAAGCCGACCACGATACTCAGGCGTTAAAGTAAATATAATAATAATTGTACCTATATATGTATAAACTCGTATAATATTTTTTAATTATAACATGTATCGCGTACTTATAGTAAAATAATAAATGAGCATTCAGCATTTCTGATACAAAGAAATTGATTGAACTCCAGCATCCACAATTTACTGATTTACACAATCATGAATCCAATACGAGTGAAATTATTTACGTACAAAGGAAAACAAATTCGCATCGTAAAAACAAGCAAAAGATATACAGAGGAGCATTTTTAAAACAACAAACAGAAAATGAAATAAGATATCCGACTTTCCGCGCTACTTTGGCGCGTGCATTTTTAACGAAAATGAACAAATAAAAATATTCGCAATCGAAAAAGTTTATAGCGCGACTGTACTTACCCGAAACTACTAGTGTATGGGGTCCCACAATGCAGATTTGAAACGGGGGCCGGGTAACCGGATCACCAAATTGAAATGTTTTATATCAGCCCCTTGCAGCATTATGTGGATAATGCCGACTTTTAAATTGATAACCAGCCCATGCGTATGCGCTCACATGACAAATATTCTTTCTTTTTTTTTTTGTTCAATATTATTTGGTTAAAAGTTTAACCGTATCGCCGTTTAGAACTTTTATGCTTCTCGGTTTAATTTGCATACGTCACAGAGTCGCCCATTGTTGGAATCGTTTTGCATATCTTGTTTGTCAACGTTATGCTGGGAAGACGTTTTACCATGATTGATAGATTATAAATGATATTCTCACTTCATAAAAGTAACCTCTGTTTTGACAGACCGACTGTAGATGCTTCGGTGCAAACAACGAACTTAAGTTATAGATGAAGACCTTTGACGGGTATTGCTTATTCACATATAACATAACATTACGCCTGTATAACCCTAAGGGTTATACAGAGGTGTACTTTTACATCCAAATTTCGCCGGTTATGTTTGACTATCATGTTATAGAGGGCGAGCCAATGCTAACAACCGGGCACAAATCTAGACTCCGGGCTGCTTCTGTGAAATTCCTTATGGAAAAACCCAATAACACTGCTTATTCATAGTTCGAAAACATTCAATATGCTAGTGTTACTAGTTCAGTGTTTCAAAACTAGAATTTTCAGAAATAAGGCTCAGCATTATCTATCTTATTATTATTTGACGACCCATGTGGCGCGGCGGGCGAAGGTCCGCCTGCGACGCAAGAGGTTGCGGGTTCGATTCCCGCCTTGGGACAAATGTTTGTACGATCTACAAATATTTGTTCCGGGTGTTCTGGGTATTTCCTATGTATAATAAAAAATATCTATCTATGTAATGTATTGTATTAAGTATATCAGTCATCTAGTACCCATAACACAAGCTCTGCTTAGCTTGGGACTAGATGATGCTGCGTGGATTGTCCAGCAATATTTATTTATTTATTATTTATTTATTATTATCTAGCCGTTTCCAGCATTTTACATGGTGTGAATCCGCAACCCATTTTCTGGGCCACAACGACTGGATGTCAGGCCTCTGACTACTTCTAACAACTTTCAAAAACGTACGAATGACGGCTGGGACCAACTGCTTACGTTTCGGTATGTTATGAATGGTTACCTATCCGCGGATCGACCTCGGTATGCGTTGCTTAACACGTGCGGGGATGTGGCTGTTATTACTTTGGTGTTCACTTGTCATTGCGAATTATTACGAGCAATATAGGTGGTAACGTTATAGATTAAGCATATATAAATATACATAATAATATTGTACAACCATCGTATTGTAGGTACAGATTATGCGTGGGGAAAGATTTTTGAGCATACATTTGAATGGAAAGGACAGAGAGAAGAAGACCAAAGAAATGATAGATGATTGTGTGAAAGACACAGCTAGAAAGCAGGTGACTACACAAATGACGGCAAATAAATATGTATGGAAGAGGAAGACATGTTGCGCCGACTTCAAATAAATTGGGATATGGGCAGAAGTTTGATGATGTAAATATGTAGATTGTAGACGTTAGCGATTGAGCGTGGGTGGGAACCAAATTATTAGTTAAATAGCTTTAAGTTTTACTCTTGTTGCGCAAACTGTGACTTCTTCCAACTTAAGCTGTTGTTACGACATACATTTAAGAGTATATTCCACTCGTTACTTATTAACTCCTCATATTTTTTAGCAAACTGTAGGGGGTCCAATTAATTGGGAAGCCACATATACTATAATGACAAATATACAGCAGGAACCTTCAAATCCAACGTAGGTTCATACTTCTTCTTCTTAGCGTGTCAATAGGAATATTGGGAGAAAGTCGGCTCAGAACTTAGCTACCAGTTTGTCACCATCAAATCCTGCAGCGAGCAGATGTCAGGGCGCGTCGGGCATGAGGTATCCCATCGTTTGTGGACCACCTCACTTATGCCTCAGGCTGGACTCGGGGGTTAATCTCCACCTTCTCATGTCTTTCACAGCAGCCATCCGTCCATTAATTCGCTGCGACCTCGGTTGATCGGGTGCAGCAGTCCGCCATATTTCTACACCGCTGCGTGACGCAACCGCGCGCCGATCCCACTACTGCTATTATCGCAATGATATCGCGATCAATCGAACGGGGGTAGGCAGAGTATGGGGAGGTGGAAGCAAATAAATGTATCGCTGGGCGGCGGGCGGATAAATACGCAAATAATACGAAACTACAAAAATCAAAACCCATCCGCCACTCCGATACAGTTCAAACGCTTCGGATGGTGCTCTACTTTGTGTTTCTGCTTTTGTACCGCCAACTAGGGTTGTCAACTCTTTATGCAAAAGATAAAGTATGTTATTGTTAGATAGGGAAAATAAGCCAATATTTAAATAAGTCAGTTATAATAACATAATAGGTGTTTTTCGCATAATTTGAGCGAAAGCATGAATCGAGTCTCATTGTTCACCACAATTATTAGTATTGAAATTAAAGCTTATTTTTAATTAAATGCATTGAAACTGTATTTCTGCATTCATGTCTAAAAACACTATTTCTAAATGATGAGGCAGGTTCCCGCCACCTAAGCAGAATGTTTTAAAAAGTAGTAATTCTTCGCTAAGAAAATGAAACCACTGAGCTTGTACTACACTCTTACTCCGGGTATTTGCATCAATGTTCTATACAGTAGATATTCATTAATGATTCGGTAAACAGTATTCTCTTTTACTTTTATTGTTTAACATTAATCAGTATTTTAGAGCACAACACAGAATACTTATACTGTTTTAACAGTATGGTTTGTAACCCTAGCCACGTGTCAAGAAACAATCAAAATTGAATTCAACAACCATGGTATTCACGTTGCATTGTTTTTGCAATTTGAATTGGGCTAAAAAGATCAGTAATAAAAATTATATCGTTAACTTATGCTTTTTGAATAGTTCAAAAATTTTAGAAAATAGTGAAAGTTAGCAGCTTATTGTTCAAATTAATATATAGATATATAATAAATTCACATATCCGACAAAAAATACCCAAGGCTTCCTTTAAAGTTGTAGAACGGATGCTTTTCTGCACTTACCTACATCTTCCATCCTTATCACTCACCGAAATAGAGCAGCTTCCTGATCATATCGCAGCCCGCGAGGCCATTATCAAGCCTATAGCTATTTGCCCCGAAAAACAAACTCTCGCGGGATGTGTCGGGTCTGTGCGGGGGTGAAGTGGGAGCGCGGGGCGGCACAATGCAGCCAACTGCGCGTTCACAGTACACCCCACCCAACATTTGCATTCGAGCTGCATGCAACTGCGAACGGCTTTGATTTGACTGGAACTATATACTGATGGGTTATTTAAATATTAAATGCGCATTTTACTTGCTAAGCTCGATGGGCACTGTTAGCGATGCAAGAGAACTAGTCTGACTGCCTGATTCTGCAATGCACGTCAGATAAAATCCTTTGTCAGTCAAGACTGAAGCTGACATGACACAGCTTTAGTGAATTTTATGCAGTTGGCAGGTACAAGTGCCGCCTTGACGTGTACTCCGAGAAGGAACTGAAAAAATAGACATAACACACTGACTTAATTTTTTTTTGCTCAGTGCCAATAAAAAGCTGTCAACATCGGTCCAGCCGTATTGATTATTAGATTACCTCAAACAAACATACACACAGAGTAAAAAAAAAGGTTTTTTTGTTATAACTACCGTATAAACTTTCCTATGCAAATAGTAAAAATCTGTTCATTTGACTGCTGAATATGAGGTAGTGAGTTCGATCCCCGGGTCGGGCAACGTGTTGTTAGAATTTTTCATTTGACATTTCTCAGTAACAGCCCAATGTCTGTATTGATGCCCGGTTGCTGTCATTTGGAACACCTATAGCATGGGACTTAAACAAAACTGGTGGAATGACCTACATTCCACCGTGTATGAATATCCTATTGGTATAATAATAAATAATAAATAATGCTGGAAAATCCACACAGCATCATCTAGCCCCAAGCTAAGCAGAGCTTGTGTTATGGGTACTAGGTGACTGATATACTTAATACAATACATTACATAGATAGATATTTTTTATTATACATAGCAAATACCCAGAACACCCGGAAAAAATATTTGTAGATCGTTTTTGACGACACGGTTGGCGCACTGGTTGAGCCATCGGCTGCTGCGCCGCGTGTTGTGGGTTCGATCCCCGCACGGAACAAATATTTGTTTGACCTACAGGTAGTTGTTCCGGGTCTGGCTGTTTGTGTATGTGAGTTTAAATGTTTGTAAACGCACCCACAATACAGGAGAAATTCCTAGTGTGGGGCAACGTTTTTTTAAAAAAACAAGAAAAACAAGAAAAAATTGTCCCAAGGCGGGAATCGAACCCGCAACCTCTTGCGTTGCAGGCGGACCTTCGCCCGCTGCGCCACATAGGTCTCAAACCGTCGGTATACCTCTGCCTTATCTTTTCAGGAATACAATCGGTATTTTTCGAGCTGCTTGTTAAAAAAAATAAGAAAAAAATGGTTTGTGTGTATCGTCTGATCGTATCTGAGTGTAATGTGTGTGTCTCTGTGGGTGTGTGTGTGTGTGTGTGTGAAATGTGCGCCATGTCACAGTGGTCGTGCTCACCCCGCTGCTATACTTGTGACCACAAGACCAAGAATAAAAATCAACCATTTCCTTAAAAAAAAGCCAATGCATACATAGAGAACTACAATAATAGGTACGACTGACAGCGACAACTCGCATGTCAATTAATTGGAATCGAATGTTGAATACCAGGTGTTTCATTTATTTACTGCAAACAAAGCTGCCCAGTATTATTAGCACGCTATTTTGAAACACTCTGTGTATATAAACATTTTGGAAGTCTGTGATGCTATGGTAGCGTGGTACTAACTTAAATATTAAACGGGATCACATTAAAGGTAGACATTATATGCAGAGTTTATATAATTAAATGCAAATACGTTAAGCGTATCGTACGTATTAAACTGATTTACTGTTTTAGATAGATAAATCGTTTATTTGGTACACATAAATGATATAGCAAAACATTCAAAACACAATTTTAAATAATCAACGTCATCATCATCTGCGTAGCCTTTTCCCAACTATGTTGGGGTCGGCTTCCAGTCTGCAGCAGCTGATAACCAGTATTTTACACACTAATCAACGTTTTAGTAAAATATTATAATGTGAAATCGACATATTTCTACTGAATCCTTTGAAGCAAATATAATTTCGAGGGCTATTCTTATGTTTTAGATGGTTATAATTTAGTTGTTATTTTAATAATAATATCCTAGTTTGTTTAGTTAACAAACAAAGACAGACAGCGCTGCAAATTAAAAAACAAAATGTCCGTCCGAATCCGTCAAATCCAGGCTATGATTGGGATTGAGGATCACCTTGCTGTTGTTTAGTAAGTTAGTATCTATGAACATTATAAAATGTACCTTTTACACATTACTACTACTTTCTGCATACTTTCTACTGACCTTCAAGCTAGCGTGTTTCTCAATTTTGTAATTTTTTCTTTTCTTTTATCACTTTTTTTATTTGAAAAACCCCCACACTAGGAATTTGTTCTGTACCGTGGGTTTGCAATTTACAAACACACAAACAGCAAGACCCGGTACAGCTCCCTGTAGGCCATACAAATATATGTTCCGTGCGGGAATCGAAACCACGACGCGCAGCTCAGCTGACAATCGCTCAGCCACTGCGTCAACCGTGCCGTTATCATGTTTCAATGTCAAGAATACGTATAGGTAGGCCCATCAAGCTTGAAAACAGTTCAACACAAAACATGGCCGACCCCAAAAATCGTATCAAACTATGAATTATACAGATTGGTCCGACGGTATTTTAAGCTTCCATTATAGCCGACACTAAAAGTGAAAAACACTTTTCAACTTAAACCCCGCCATTCTTTTTTTATTTACTACATAGGAAATTCATAACAATAGTGGCTAGAAAAAAAATGTCGCGCTGAAATTTGTCTATCGGTACTACGCGCCGGCGGCCATAGGCGGTTCAGTTATGGGTGCGTAAAAAACCTGGCTCAACCGATTCCATTGCAACGAGCCGAGTCGATATGACGGTTCAGCGGCTTTGGTTGGACCACAGAGGAGGAATATGCAGTAGGTCAACTGGTATATTATGAAAAGTGATGCGTAGGCCGACACCAAAGAATAAAAAGCAAGCAAAGCTGTCTAACGGAGGCTGTAGATGGCGATAATGTAATGTTTTTTTTTAATACGATACAAATGTATTATGTCATAATTAATCATTTACAAATAAACAGCATGCCATTCAACGTGGCAATGCTGCCAGCCTTCTGGGCACTTTTCCCGTTGACAACGATGCGGATGAATTTTTTGATGCCCTATGATTATTTATTTTATTTTATTTCTTCATATATTAATAATTGTATAATAAAAAACAGAATAAAATAAATATTTAAGGGGGCTCCCAAAAAAAAAAAAATTTACAAATATCATATGATAATTTATTGAATGTTGCTACCAAATTCTTAATTTAAGATTTAATAACTTTAATTCTCAAAAATAATTATTCACTTACTTGAGAAACAACTTATTTCCTATTTGTGTTTGTTTTTTCATGTTTCTGAAAAATAAATAAACTGTGAACTCTTCATATATTTATGTTTTTTTTTTTTAATTTAATGTTTTCAAACTAAAATATCTTACTAGGCCTACCTCTATTGAGAGTAACCAAAGTTCCACTAAACTCAAAAGAAAGATCATTGAACTTTCGTCCCCTATGAATAAATTAGTTTAGGGAGATTAAACACACATTGGTACGTACACGTGCAATATGTTTTACAAAGAAGTACAGTATACTCGTACTTACTAAGTTACAGGCAAAACCCAAATCATTTAAAACCAATCGACTCTTAAGTATTAACCTGTATAAATAAGCTGGTGATATTGAGCTACTGCTCATAATTGTATACTGTGTCACGGCTATTGAAGCACCGCAGTATATTTACAGAATAACTCGGCTTGGTCTTATGGTACATCGACTGCTCTCAGCGTATTCAGTATGACGAATAAGTCAGGATAGTTGAGTTGAAATAACTAAATTGGGATTTCAAATGGGGTTACATACTGGATACATTTTTTTATTTTATTTGTACACAAAAACCAAACAGTACAGGACAGAGACTTATAATTAAGTTATACAATAGTGGGACAGTTGGAAGTCGAAAGTTTGACTCCTAAACTAGGCAAGAAGCCTGTGTCTTAGAAGCCAATGTTCCCCGAAATTTCAGTGACAGACAACTAGTAAAACAAGAAACGTGCAAGTACTTATTTATATTCAGAATACAAACCAAATTATTTTGTGCATACAGTATACATTTAGTTCATAAATGTCTCGTCGAAGTGTAAGAAACACGGGTGTCCATTCACAACCACCAGGATAGCTGGTGAGTGACCGCCGTTTTTTTTTTCATAACCATTTTGATTCTTTACCAGTGTATTCACGGACACAGTTATATTGACCATTCATGATTGGGACATCGCCAAGCAGTTGGTCGACTGTTCACGTGACCGGAGAGCTGGCCTTTTTTTGGCCAAAGAATCAATATTGCCATTCAACGTGGCAATGTTGCCAGCCTATTGCGTAGTTTTCCCGTTGACAGTAACTCGGATAATTTTTCATGTATGTACATAATACTAACATAATTAAAATTTTCCGTTGTTATCCCTCATTAAAATGATTGACAACTGATATTTCATGATTTTGCAAAATAAATTTCCTCTATCAACATTTCTTGTTAAACGAGCCCCTTTCAACTTTATTGCCTTTTAAACTTGGTCGCTGTATCTTTGTTAGGGCACCCCTATCAAATGGGTTAGGTTAAGTTAGAACTGCGACTGACCAGCGAAGCAAGCAATACTTCGGCAGCGGCCGACGAGCGCTGCATCAAGGTATAGTCGGAGTAACTAGTTTAACGCATATCGCAAAAAGATATATAGCGTATCGATTAGTAAAAGGAACACCAGCCTGTTACTGTCCCATTGCAAGGTAAAGGCCTCTTCTCATAAAGAGAAGGCTCTTACCTTCTCTTTATGAGAAGAGGCCTTTTGCAATCGGAGCAAGTGCTCTTGCACTTGCTCCGATTGCTGCTTGCTGTACATTTGTGTGCGTAAATAATTAAAGAAATAAATGAAAATCATCCTTTTCCCAACTATGTTGGATCGACTGCCTATCTGACCTCCACAACCCAGTTACTGGATAACACGATACCCCTTGGTTAGACTGGTTGTCAGACTTCCGGGCTCCTGACTATCCGTAAGGACTGTCGAAAATCTGAGCAAATGCCAGCCGGCATCAACAGCTTAACGTGCTTTCCGAGGCACAGACTCGGCGTCTTTTTTCTTTCACATAGTCTCATAATACCTAAACACTCACATAACCCAACCACACACACACGCCCATCCGACGTCATAATGAAACACAATAAACATAGCATGAAACCCTCCATAAACCGCCTCTCCATACCATTCAATAAAGGCAAACATACAAACACACATAAATCTGGACGTTTTACGTTCCTTGTACCAAATTATGCCATCAAATTGTACCTCCGGATGACTGCGACACCCGTTCAGTGAGACGTTTCACCAGATTTCCATACAAATCGGTTCGCTCCGGTCGGACGTCCCCGCCAGTCACACTTCATAAATTTTCATTTTAATATTTGGATTCACCCCTAGTTGTTGTCAATTCTCTGTTGTGCGACAAATCTTTATACGCGGGGAGTTTGTTAGTATAAATGTGTGTTTTCATATTGATTTTGAAATCATTATAAAATTTTAAAATTGCATGCTGTTTTGCTGTAATTCTCAGCTGTCCGCCCTTGTGATAAATCATCATACCATCATATATCCATTATTTTAATATTCTTAATAAGTCACATTTATTATTGAAACTTCAAGTATTTACATATATACAATTATGCCATAAAACTATATTCTTAATATTCTTAATTTTTTAAATAAAACATATTTATGCGTCATTTGGTTTTTCATTACATACCCATTACTATGTGAAGGAACACCGAAACAAACTCCGAGGTTATAATATAGTCTGCTTTAAAGTCCAAACAATTCAAGTCAGTGTATGTAATAACCTGATCATTACAATGTATGTACCAAATGGTCAGATCATAGTAGAACCATAAGTTGACGTCTGAGGTGGCGTCTTGCTATCGCGTTGTGTGAGATGCTTTCCTGAAGGAATGCTCCTCACAGATTGGAGTAGACCTGCCCAGCAGACAGAGCACGCATGTGTCACTTATCGTGAAACTCAACTCATAACTTAAAGAGCTCAACGATCCGACGAACATTACAAGGAAATTTAGTTAGGACTCATGAAATACTCGTACCTACTCAAACTGTAAGACCAACATAAAATATATTTGTAATAATATTAAGGTAATACAATTTTAAAATAATAGTTTTCATAGTCCCCACGTTCCCAAAGAATATAATAATGAAATGTAATACTTTACGTAATAAATATTCACGTGAATTTGTATATAAAATTAACCAATTATTGAAAAATATCTTTGGCTATATAAAAAGTAACAAAAAGATCCGCATTGGCGGTTCAGTCACTTTAACAAGATACGAAATATATTGTAGTTGCATAATGCCAATAATAGATCTACACTATGTGCTCAAAAATAGGATATAAGTGAACGCGTGCATAATAGATACAAAAACAGAAAACTTTCTTAAATAATTAAGAATAACTCTTAAAATATAAAATAAATACAACAGTGTTAATATGAGCCCGGTTAGGGTACAGCTCAAGAAGATGTTTTCTACTTCTATACTCGTAAATACATACGGAGGTCCAGCCACTGATGGTAGCGTCACTAATAACCGAGATTGGTGTGGGAATAAAAGTAGAATTGTAAATTGAAAAACTGTCTCCTTGGTCTAGGCCTAGGCTTCGATTCCTAGGTTGAGAAAAGTGGTATTGTGTTTTTCCACCAAGAACTTCTCAGACACTGGATTTGTGCCCGGTTGGTGGCAATAGGGTCGCCCTTTATTACATGGGACTTAAACGCAACTCGCGTTATGTGTGTGTACGTACTATACAGAGAGGTGTATAGATACACCTCTGCGCTACCCTTCAGGGTTTACAGGTGTGATGTAACGTTAAAATTTGAAAAAATATTATATTGTTGACTACTGTTAAGTATGTGACACAGGAGATAAGTGAAACACTTAGCGGTTGATGACGCACTGGTGTTTATTTACTAATGACGGTTGGCGCAGCCACTGTATGTAAGTAGCTACAAATATACAACAATTACTTTAGTGCAACCTGATCTTAGACAACTTGACTTGCAACAGCGTTGCTATAGCTACCGCACTTACCACTTTATTACCACTTCCTTCACTGTACATCTACGAGATATGTAATTTTGTATATAATAATAAGGAATTATTCAAGAAAGTCGATCAAATATTCTCTCGTAATAGGGATCCATGTAGACTTGTATTGATGATATGATTTAGGATACTCCTAAATCAGCAAAGTTTTCTGGTGATGTGTGTACGCATTTATAATAAAATTCCAAAAGAAATAAAACTTATATATAATATTAATTCATTTAAAAACAGACTCTATAAATGGCTAAATGAACATAATTTTTATGACATTAAGGATTTTTTTGACATTAAATTATAATTCACAGATAATGACATACTGGATCGTCGATAATGTTCATAATTTTATTTTGACATTATAATTTTATAATTATTGATTTCCTTTTTTTTCCTTAAGTTATATTATATAACGTTATAGAACTGTTGCGAACAATGTTTACAATAATGACTTTTTAATTTTGTTCGTGGAGATTAATTTCTGACATTAAATAATATTATGTTATGATGATTGTATTGTGGAAAATGTTTTATAGCTTTGACATTTTATTTTTTTACTAATTGATTCTAAGTATTTTGCATGCGATTGATACACGATATTGTATAGCTAAACATGTGGACTATATTATATTACCATACTGTAACACCTTTATACCATGTTTAAGGCAAATAAAGGCTATTCTATTCTATTCTATTCTACCGTGATCTAAGGTATTTGGGTAAATATGATTGAAATCATTCGCCCTACTACGGCATCATCTCCATTACTGTAGCAGAATCTACGGCAAAATTTCATACGAGATGAAATTGCCAATTTAAAATCGACCTTGTCAAAAAGTGGTGGCTACTTGCTCGGTACTGTCTTTATGGTTACTGGTGACTTACAAAAACATATTAAACACCATAATAAGTATGTAATTCAAATATTTTTGCAATTTTACTTAATAACTCTTTCAATTTAGCTTATCAACTCTGAAAATAGGTGTACGAGTACATGCGAAACGAGAAGTAAATATTACATGGAACTGAGAAACAGAAACAAACAAAAGACAACCAAGATAAACATCACTGCACTGCATATTTATAAAACCTCTCCACAACGGTAGCAATCTCCCATTCAAAGCGAGTAAATCAGAGGGATCTTGTTTAAAAACACCTTATTTCCTGACGCCCCAGTTCATTTTCCTCGCAACCATAAGCCGTGTGCACACAGGCAATAACATAGATAAGGTGCCGGCCGGGTATAGAGGAGACGGTATCTATCCTTATTGCTATGTAAATAACCTCCATCCAGACGCAGATCGTAGATACGCCGCCGATGTGGCATCGCCTTTATAGCTCTCATTATTGTCCCGGCTTGGCTGGGACGCTCATAAACAATTCCTATTCACGCAAACATATGACGTAGGAATTTTATAGCTTGATTTTATGGATTTATCCTTTAAGAGGCTGGCTACTTGTTCTTTGATGATTTGAAGGTTAATGGGCTGTTTTTACGGGGGATTTTTAATCTAATCATGTCATATTTTCATATCTGCTGCTATGTACAGTGATCTACCCATACATCCTTACGTCACGAAAGTAGTTGTTCTGGGGAAAATTATGATTCCACTGTTTGGAATATAGATCTTTTTTTACTTTTCAGATCTTTTTTTATATTCCTTTTCTTTTTACCGTGTTCTTGTTGGGTATAACTGATGTTGGAACTATGTAATACTGACTACTTCCGAAAAAAAACGTAGTAGCTTTATATTCAAATATTATAAACAGGCGTTGGTCAAGTATTTTTTTTCTAAAACAGTTTTCATAAAACGTCCCAAACTAACTAAACGCTATCAACGCCAACAAATCTACGAACTCAAACAGACCCCGCTTATTCATACCGCATATCTCTTCATCAGTGTAGATATACGATAAAACCGTATCATTTGCTTAAAATATCCCATAAAATTAAACAACGCAACAATGACCCGGAATACAGACTGCAAAAAAAAGTTACAATACCCCCGTGTTTTTTCCCGTCCGCATTACGGGATGATCCGTCATTGTGCGAGGACAGATGCGTTGATAAGGGCGCATCGCTTTATTAGTATGATACAACCATTTTAATACGACCTGCAAAAACTATCACAACACCCTTGAAGTTCTCTATAATAATTTCGCCAGCGGAGGGGGAGGTGGACCATCGAATATTGGTGTGATCGTGTAACAACACTATCGGAGGTCCGATCAGTACTCCATTGAGTACGCGGTGTGCACTGATTCGAGATATTTAATACCTTCCCACGAGGACTCGCTCGGCACACGCGTACGTGGGAAGTAAGCGTGTAATACCTATATTACAACTTTCCCTTCATCCTGACGTAATTGGTTTGGACTCTCACCTTTGAAGTGACGTTATCCGTGCATGAAGATTTTACGGCCATCAGCTTTGATAATTGTGAGTCCTACATGTCGTTGTGCTTTATTACAACCAACCCCTTATTTCTGCACAATTCAAAAATGGGGGAACGAGTTTTTCCTAATTGGTACGCTTTGAATTTATGACAATATTTAACTCCACAAAGTTTCAATGAAACTTCGCAGAGTTAAATGCTTCCGTTGATATGGACAAAGTATCCTTTATGTAGGTGCCATCGTATAATCTCTACCTACATATACATCTACGTAGGCTATGTAAATGGCGCTCTTCGAACATTTATTAAAAGTTACAGGGGTTGTAGGGTAGCCGCATGAGGCCCTAATTAAGCCTCTTTTTACAAAAAGGCCGATGCGTCCGAGGGACCAGACTTTTTACCCTCCTGACTCCTTAATGAGCTGTTGCCAACCACCTAGTGTGGATTTCACGGGACAGTACCTTTGTTTTTATATTATGCGGTCAGTACCTGCCGACAGAAATTTGCAATAATAATGCTGCTGGAAAACCTGGCTACAGCCCTCGGTCTCTTTACTAGATATCCGTAACAAGGGGAGGCATGCACACGGATACACTTTTAATTGATACGACTGCCTTTTTTATTCCGTAAAAAAAGATACCAGAGTCTGTTCACGTAGTCCGTTGTCGTGTGTTTAAATATTTATGGATGTTCTTTTACAGAAAAAACGTAACGTTAAATATGAAATTGGAATTATTGATCACTGTCTTACGCTACTCCAGATTCAGTGCTAGAGCTCAGGCAAAGTCAAGCCACAACAGACCAGCCTAAACCTCATACTTCTAATTTGCTTCCCAAATTCCTTGCCTACCAACCCATCTAAATTAAGTACCAAAGTACACAGCACAGTGACCAAGCCAAAGGCCGCCCTCTGTTTAGTTTCGGCCAGAGATCAGTTTAATTGCGTACAACGTAAGTCCGAAGCTTGGCGGAGAAAGCCGAACGAGGCCGGACAACTGGGCCTGAGGCCCAGGATTAACTTGAGCTCATCTTATAATTAGTCGCATCAGTCGTTAGTGTAGGATTATGCGCCGTACCTATGGAGACGGTCCGTGGAAAGAATTGATCTTCGTATGGTATTTATTAGGGGAGTGCCCCGGTTGATGGCGATAAGTTCACCCCCATTTCAAGAGGCTTAAATATAACAGGCGAAACGTAGGTGTATTATTAATAGTGTTATTAATATTATAATAATATATTACCTTTAAACTTCGCCCACCGTCAAAACAACCGTGTCGTTTTGCCGACACGGTTGGCGCAGTGACTGAGCAATCGACTGCTGCGCCGCGTGTCGTGGGTTCGATTCCCTCACGGAACAAATATTTGTATGGACTACAGGTAATTGTTCCGGGTCCGGCTGTTCGTGTATGTGACTTTAAATGTTTGTAAACGCACCCACGACACTGGAGAAATTCCTAGTGTGGGGCAACATTTTATAAAAAAAAACTGATAACTCGAAGCTTCCTATGTCCTATTATTATTGAGCCGTGCCCAACAGTGTCCATAAAGATCTCATTATATTTCACGTTAATACTTAAGTATACATTGTAGTATCTCATATCATCTGCCTAGCCTTTTCCCAACCACGCTGGGGTCGGCTTCCAGTCTAACCGGATGCAGCTAAATACCAGCGTTTCACATGGAGCGATCGCCTATCTGACCTCCACAACTCAGTTACTGGGTAACACGATACCCCTTGGTAAGACTTACCTCTTACTTACTTTTCTGACTACCCGTAACGAGTGTCAAAGATCTACAAATGACAACCGGGACCAACGGCTTAACGTGCTTTCCGAGGCAAGGAGGAGTTTCGATATGTTACTAACGGTCACCCATCCACAGACTGACCTCGGCAAGCGTAGCTTAACCTTCGATCAACCCGTGCGGCTGTTTTTATTTAGCCACAAACTCCTCCACATTGTAGTATCAAAATAAATAATTAAATATTGAGTTGAGTGCACTGCTGCCCTATAATATATGACTTTGATTTGGTATCGACAATCCTATATATAATCCGTTTCAAGCTATGCTAGTTAAAATTATCTTAGATTCCTTATCAACACCTGTAGAACGTCGAGATTAAAATCTATGCCATAATTATATAACTGTCTTAATTGTTTATGTATAGTCGTGTTTGTATGTCGTGTTTATTTGTGTAAATACATGTAGGTATTATATTTACAGTGTATAATCTACATGTATATATGTATATTTCTTTTCCCTTTTCTTTTAAGAAATTGCACCTACCACTGTTTGTCTCTGCATCACCCAAGGTTGACTGGTAGAAAATGCCTATGGCATTAAGTCCGCCTCTGTAAATGTGTGTGCTTAAAGTATTAAATAAATAAATTATAAACATAACATTACGCCTGTATTCCTGGAAAGGTTAGGCACGGTTGTACTCACGTTTCACCAGTTATGTCATATATATCGAGCCTATAACCACCAACCTAATCTAGTTTAGGACTTCATGCTCAGCAGTACCATTACATCAACGACGCAGTTTTGCTATAATTATGCTACACCTATACAATCAAAAAACCAATACCAGACCTTCATGGATATGGATCCCAGAATATACCTATATTAGTTTCATTTTGAAGTAATTTTAATACCATTTTAAATATTACACTATTTATTTATTTTTATTACCAATGCACAAGGCAAAATCATATAATATCATATCATATCAAATATTAATCATGTACGCTAATAAAAAAGTAGCAGTAGTAGTTACAGATCTAAACTAATAATGTAACGAAAGATTTGATTGTTCGTATATTGGTTGTAATGTTGTAACTCAAAATCTTCTCAACCGATTTTCATTTTTTTTCACTTGCAGCAAGCTCTATTATCAGCGAGTAACATAGGTTATATTTTATTTTCAACATTATGTTTTAAAGAAGGTGGAGGGGATCTTAATCTTCGAAAGGAAAAGTACGAAATCCACGCGATCGAAGTCACGGGGAAGTGTTAGTTTCTTATATACTAAACATCTCTCTCTATATTGAACAAGTTCTATATTCGCATACCCGGAAAACAGTAAAAACGAAACGAAAAAGTGACATCAATCTTATATAAAACGGCGTCAAAAATCGCAAGTTGCCGGGGGAGGTATCAAACGTCTTGCCCCCACTATTGGGCTGAATGTGGCCAAATTGGACGGCCGGAAGCCGAGAGCCGCCCGCGACTTGACCGGAACTGTGCCGCGCCCGCCCACGACCTGCCCGCCTTGTGGCGTGTGTCCGTTGCACAGGGTAGTTATATGATTTAAAATATTTTGTATTTATTTCTTATAGATTTTTATCTATATATCGGTCAAACATTAAATGAGTTATCAAAGAGGAAGGCTCAAAGTTCAACAGTTCTTTCTATACGAAAGAACAAGACTCACGGCCCATACAAAATTAACCCACGTCCTACAGCAAAGAAAAGTATCTAAAAAAATATAACAATGAGTATAAAAAGATTACTCACATACATACTTCCTATCGCCATCTTTACAGTCTAACATATAAATGCTATGAAAGTTTGTTCAAGAGCAGTAATACTCATTATTATACTTTTCTTGGGATACTTTTCTTTAAGGCTTTTCTTACGGTTATTATAGTACGTGGGTGTTATTGTTCTTAGGTCAAAAACACCTCAAAACTGTATTTCGAAGAATTGGAAAATTCAAAAAGTGTTTATACGTATAAATGAATACTGAATACGAGTATTTTTATGGAGCGAATGCCTATCTAACCTCCACAACCCAGTTATTGGCCAACACGATAACGTTTGGTAAGACTGGTTGACAGACTTTCGGGCTTCCGACATCCCGTAACGAATGTCGAAGATTCATGAATGACAGCCGGAACCAACGGCTTAATGTGCTTTCCGAGGTACATTTTTATATTTGACGTCCTCCAAAAATCTCGTGACGTACAACAACGTACCCGCGCCCTCCACCCTACCGGGAGGCAGTTTGCTCAGGTGAAGTAAGCGAGTTTACGATTCGTAGACAAGCCCCGGCTTATTGAGGTAGGGTAGTGATGCCATCATGGCTAATCATATCACCACCGACTGCTGATTTTGCTACTTTTATAGTTGAATGTGTTTTTTTGAGTAGGTATGTTTGTTTTGCAGGATAGTGCCGATGAGCCGTACAGCTGAGCGTGAGGTTCTGGGTTCAATTGCCAGCTCGGGAAAAGCGTTATTGAGTTTTTTCAATAGGAATTTTCTCATTAGCAGCCTAGAGTCTGGATTTGTGCCTGGTTGATGCTGATAGGCTCACCCCCTATTACATGGGACTTAGACAACTGGCGGAATGTGGGTGTTACTATAAGTGCACCTCTAACCAACCCTTTGGGGAATACATAATATGTGAAGTTATAGACCGGTAAGTTATATCTGGGAGAGTCGCATTATCTCATATCTCTCTACCTCTTACTCTATATCTGTATCTTTTATGTTTAAGAATAACTTCAGGATTTTCAGCTATTTAGGTTAGAATGTAAGAAAATAATCTGAAGTCAACCAACTGCCTATGTTCAATTTTAATCATAAACAGAACACAGCATGTTAAATAAAACATAAGGTAGACGTTATTTCAATTACAACTTCTACAATTATTTATCTATGTTTATGTAAACACCTATGAAAGTACCTCCACGGTGTGAGTACCTTTTTCCTCTCGATAAAAGGAATTGAAACTAGTGTCTTTATCATGTAAAACAAAGATTAGTAGTGATTGTTCTACTGCAGGGCAAAAGCCTCTTCTCATACGGAGAAGTCACGAGATGTGACCACCACGCTTGCTCAAGTTGGGTTGGCGATTTCAGACAAATTAGAAATCACACAGATTTTAAGCAGATGTAATGGATGAATATTGTTAGTCTGGGTTTCCCCTCAAGTTGTTCACTGATGTCAGAGATGCCTAAGACAAACTTAGAATGTACATATGAAATGAAAAGACACATTGGTAGTTGCCCGGATTTAAACCCACAGCCTCATGCATGAGAAGTGAGCCTTAGCTACTGGGCCATCACGACTTCCATGTTAAGACCATTACGTAATCACCGAATACTCACCAAGAGTCATCTGAAACTCCCAGCAGATACCCAGCCAAACATCCTTCAACGCCTTTATTATGGACATAAATCGGGTCCACTCACAAAGATCGTTTAAACAAAGCGGACCTCAGTGAGTAAAGACCCGTCAAATCCTTACAGCCATTGCTTCGCGCACGATCCCGGCAGATGTACGGCCGTGGTCCGCACGAACGTGTGCTGCGACCATTCAATACCCACTTTTGATTGTGGTGCACCGTACTTAGGGCTCTTCAGAATAAGTTTGATTTATTCGAGGATTAAACGCTGGCAACTTTTGTGCGTGATGAGGACTATTGAGTTCGTAATAGGAGATGTAATAAACGCTTCTGTTTGCTTGTAGTATAGTTCTGTGCCATAGGTGTCTTTACACACAAGTCATTAGAAATAATCAGATTTGATTCTAACTATTCAATTTTTTATTTGCAAATGGGAGTCGTTACTAGTCTATTTGACATTTCATTACCATAAAAGAAATATCAGTTCGTTTTAGAAAAAAGTGAAAATGTTCGTTTTACCTGTTTTAACACGTAATGGCAAACATTGCAGTCGACTTTTCCGATAGCTTCCTCATAACTTTATTGTCAGGCGTCCGTGTTTACATCACCTTCGCTCCCAACCGCTCCCGTGAAGCCTGAAAAGCAAGCAAAACGTTTATAATTCTCTGATAGTGCGTCCGAAACCCTTTTAACGCTGGCGATCGACACAAAAGCCCCTCATCAAACGTCCATCTCCCAGCCTAGGAGTTCACGTCTTCGTTTTGGACCGGCGAACGGGCGCAAGCGGTAAAAAGACTAAGAGTATGTGCTGACCCGATCATTAAATAGATTGATGGCACCTGGGCGCACGGCTCGAGCGATAAATAGTGGCGATTCGGGTAATCCAGCCGGCGGCCGGTGGCGGCCGATGGGCGGCATCCATTCTCTTTATTGCACTGTGCTTTATAGCAGCCGAGGCGGGCTCTGTCGCCTTCATGCGTCCGACACGGAGGTGCGCCTAACATATTGCCGAGGCGTTATGCAAATACCAGCCCAGGGACTAGTCGCTTCCGATATGTCGGTGTACTCGATGTATTGAGATCTTTCGGGGCTACACTTTGAGCGTGGAGTATCGGATTTGAAATTGTGCTTGGTGCCTTTATCAAAGGCAAGGTTTGGAACTGTGTTTGTTTAAGCTTTCGGATGTGTTTTTGTTTATTTATAAAACGATGACGTAACTAACAGTAGGTACCTAAGTTCATATTAAGGAAATTGAGGAAACGCTTGCTGTTGCATGTTGATTAATTTATTTTAGTACCTATAGTACACCCACATTTTGCCAGTTATGTTTAAGTCCCATGTATTAAGGGGACGAGCTTATTGCCGTCAATCGGGCACAAATCCAGACTCCGGGCTTAAATAATACCAGCCTGTTACTGTCCCACTGCAGTGCAAAGGCCTCTTCTCATACAGAGAAGGTCCGAGCATTAATCACCACGCTTGCTCAAGACAGCGATATCAGACATATATATATATAAATTATAACTCCATGTTTTCCTTCGCTGATGTCAGTGATATACAAGATAAACATAGAAAGTACAATTTAATTGAAAAAGTCACATTGGTACTTGCCGGGTTTTGAAACCACAACCTCAATAATACTTCGCACGCGACTTCGTCCGCGTGGATTTTGTACTTTTGCCTTTTTAGCTGTAACATCCCCTCGACCCCTTTAAAGCGTAGTTTTGTTAATAATAATAATAATTAGCACTCAGGAATAATGTAAGTGTTACACGGTGTTTTTTTTTTTTCATTTTTAAACGTTGCCTTACACTAGGTATTTCTCCTGTGCCGTGGGTGCGTTTACAAACATTTATAGTCACATAAACAAACATCCAGACCCAGAACAACTACCTGTACATACAAGGACATACAATAATTTGTTCCGTGTGGGAATCGAACCCACGACACGCGGCGCGGCAGTCGATCGCACAGCCACTGCGCCAACCTTGCCATCGATTTGGATTATTAGTTGCAGAGATTACCCCCTACACACAAAAACTTACAAACAAATTTTACGTCTTTATAATATTAGTATAGACAAAGAAAGATTACTTCACTCCGAATAAAACAATAAAATAAATGACTTGCTAAAAACGTGTTAAGATAAATAACACCCAACATAGCCCGGAATACATCATCAAACACCACCTTAACGTTTATAATCAATTAAGGATGCCCCAAACGACAAAAACTTTATCTATTTTATGGTTTTTAGCAAAAAAGGTGGCGTCAGAGGGAAAACAATGGCAAATTAGCGCTGACGGTTAAAAATGACGTGAGTATTGGTCGGGCTGGTTATAAATGTCGGACGGAGCGGCGACGCGGCGGCATCGGCAGCCGGCAAGTTATTAATTTATAACTTTTGACAGCCCTGCGACTGTTTGTTTTCACTTATATTGGGTATATGAGGGAGGTATGTGTATTGATTTTATAATTGATACAAAAATATTCAGAACGAGTGAAATACTTTTATAAATCAGAATAGGTATATCATTTTCTGCGAAATTCTAGCAAGAATACCTTCACTACATATACATATATTATGTAGTATTCCCATATAAACTTCTTTTTCCCTTCATATATAATACCTATATAATTATATATTTTATGGTCAGTTTACTTTATGCCAAAACTCTGCCATTATATACCTAAGTATGTAAAGAAATTAAGCGACTACGAAGAAGATGCATAAAAACATTAAAAACAAAACTCGGCATTTCATAACACCATCTGTTATCCTTCACAAGAATTGACGCACCATTCCAACAATTCAAAATTCGAACTTATTACGTCACAATAAAAAAAAATTAAGGCACAGACGCTACCTCAAACATTCACAACAATATCATACAGTGCAGTGTCCAGACCACTTAATTAATGACCGGCACATAAGTGCGACTTTTTTGTCGCGATCGCACGCAGATAAGGGGATGCAGACATCAAGATCGTCGCATGTCGTCTTATTGATGTCGCCTTTCAACTACCGTGTGCGGAAGCTTATGTTTATAAGTAAACACACACACACTCACATACTCAAATACACAGAAAGCACATACATATGTACATTGTTGTAGGTACATATTTTTATAATAATGTTTATTTTCCTCAACCAATGCTATAATAATATATAACTAATTACTAGTATAACATGATGATAATAATAATACCAACCTGTCACTGTCCCACTGCAGGGCAAAGGTCTCTTCTCATGCAGAGAAGGCACGAGCTTTAATTAGTATAAGTACTTAAAATACAATACAGATGCAGACAGGACAAATAGTAGGTATTGCGAAAAAGACATCCACAAATTATCACAAAACGTATACTATATAGGTACCTAACATATACCCTAGCTAAGTATAAGTACGTGTTCCTACTTATTTTACTACTGATTTTAATTCAGTGTTGTTAGATGAAAATAAAGTTGGAAAATGGAAAAATGTTTTGTAGACTCGTAACGTTGCGCTAATAAGTTTGGCCATTTTTCCCTTTTAGTTGTAGTAAGTACGCCATGTTTATTTCTGAAAATATCACGCATCACAATAACCTAGTTTTTATATTGCACTGAAAAGCTTTCGCAAATAAACCGACTCACATATATTCACAACGAAGCCACTATTTACTCTACTATATCTCAATTTTAGACCGGCTATTGTTCAGTTTCACAGGAAAAAAACGAAATCACCGAAAAACAACGTTACGATTTGATTCTCTTGTCGGAATTCCCGATCGCGGTCAAAATAGTACGAGAGCAAGTTTCAAAAGCCAGCGCTATACTACATATTTTATAACTTAGCTTCGATTGTTCCGACCGCGGGATTTTTCTTTTTTTCCCGTATCATACACACGCCACCGATGTGCGTCGATCGACACATGGCTGGAATTTTTTCTTGTTTTAAAAATGTTCTTTTTTTTTAAATGTCGACCGGATTGTTTGTTAGTCAGCCAGTCTTTATAACGTTGAATGCGTAGTGAGGTGACTTCTATTTCTAAGCCTATGGATTGACGGTTTTTCTTTTCAGGATATATCAGGGGAAATGGTTTTTTAGACGTAACAACGATTCTCCGAAAGAATATCTAGGTATGATGATATTTATTATTGATATGTTTGTCTGGCTTGTATTTGTACTGACGTAATCTGATGATTATTTGGGAGTTAAACGTAACTGGCGAAATGGGGGTGTTACTATAGATGCATCTCTGCCAAACCCTTCGGGGAATACAGGCTTGATGTTTAGTCTAAACTTATGAGCTTCTTTAAAATATCTTGCTGTTAATATCATCATCATCATCGTCCTCCTGCCCTTATCCCAATTTATTTGGGGTCGGCGCAGCATGTTTTCTTCTTCCATACATCTCTACTTACCGTCATCTCAATAGTCACATGTTAATAAACCAATTAAAAGTAAACCTAGGCTAGCAACCATCACAATGCGTTTAATATAAGCATAAACATTACACATATCTATCTGTGATTCGTTTTAATTTAGTTCCAACTGGATTTATTAAAAACAACTCTATCATCACACTGGTAATTAAACTCAATTTTTCGTGAATGCAGAAACAAAAATAGTTCCCGTCGACGAGGCAATTACGTATTTCCGTGGGATGATTTAAAAATATAACAATTTACCAAGAACTGAACCAAAAACGTATAACAAATTGAGTTCAATTTTTTGTTAGTTTGGAATTTTGAAATGAAATACTCGTAGGTACTTTGTAAGTTGAGAACGTCAATGAATTCAGTATAGCTATCAATTTGAGATAAAAAAATCAACAATGGTGGATGTCGATGGCAAGATATGGCCGGGGGCATCGATCCCGGCCGATGCGATGCACCGGAAGCTCTTCCTTCTCACACGGCATTCATCGCCCAAACAAAGCATGCAGTTACATGACAAATTCGACGCGGCCGATTGTCGCCTTCACAATTGCACCAACCTTTGTATATGTTTAATAAAATTTATTAACAACTTTACGCGTAATTTTTTCCATATTTCGTAGTTTTTACAAGTGTTTACTCTAGGTGGAGCGCACAAAGACTAAATCCGGCTTTTGTTGCGATCGCGATGCCAGTCAGATATTAAAAGCACGTGTGGCCAAACAAAGGTTGCGTTATGCGGGGGATTATTTGCCAATTTATGGCGCTTTTTGTAAATTCCGTTGAAAGCTCGCCCCGGAAATTTGGCTCCATTTCAACAGAATGATCTTTTAACTATAAATATTACGTAAATTGTATATTTGTGTGACAAAAACATTTGGACCGTCCACTTTCCTCGTGGGATTATATTTTTTTATTACTTTTACGTCTTAATTATTTAATTACCCATTGGATAAGCAGCAAAAATATAAAACTATGCAACAGAAACTTTCGTACACCATTGTGTTAGCTGTCATTATAGTTTACTTGTCAAAAAGACAAATAAACTGCAATGACTTAAATACCTACTTCTTTTAACTTTCTTTATTCTGGATTCAGCCATAAAATGTGTTCCTTTAAAAGAAAACAGTGGTCGTTGTAGACATGAAATATCAGATTTTTTAATCTTTTGATGAATACTGACTGCTTTAGAGCAATACTGCGAAAGAAGGTGATGTAACAGAATACCTTAATACCATATTCTTCTGGATACCATATTGGACAGGGTTGATTGTATTGCGAGGCAATAGAATAATGTACACGGTTCTGGCGGTGCCCTATGTAATATTAAATAAAATAATGTCTATTTTATTGATACCTAATAACTTAGGTACTCATTTACCTGACAACGTGGCTCAAAAAAACAGCCGCTCGATTCGATTGTTAGGTACGCTTGCCTAGGTCAGTCTGTAGATAGGTTTTTTAGATATCGGGACTCGTCCGTGCATCGAAAGCACTTTAAGCCGTTTATCCCTGCTATCATTTGCAGATCTTTGACAGTCGTTACGAGTAGTCCGAAGCCTGAAAGTCTGACAACCAGTCTTACCCAGCGGTATCGTGTTGGCCAGTAACTGGGTTGTGGAAGTTAGATAGGCAGTGACTCCATATAAAATACTGGTATTCAGCTGTATCCGATTAGACTGGAGCGTACTGCCGATCCCAAAAGGCTAGGCAGACTGATGATGAGTTGTAAGTTTTACTAACAATTTAATATAAAATATTGTAAAAAAAAATGATTACTAAAATGTTACAACAAATTTTACCTTTCAGAGTGTCAATACTTCAGCATACATCCGTCGTTAACATGCTCTCAAATTAAACGCAACACGACGTAGGCACCCAAATTAACAATGTACCTGTCCGTCCGAAAATAGATCACCCCTGTCGTTTCAAAAACAATACATTGAGGTTTCATTCTGGAGTACAGGGCGTTGTCGGCGCGGCTACAAATCAGTGCCATGCGCCCATTAGAGACGATAAAATTTTACGATTGTTCGCTACTTTCCGAACGCGTCGCGTCGCTCCGTCGCACCGCGTGTCGCTAGACTTATTATGAGTTAAGCGCGGTTTATATGTTATGATGGGGTTAGAGAAAAAATATAGCAATTTAACTGACTGCCCACCTTTCTTTTCCAAAACTGTACTTTATTTCCAGAACTGTACTTTTTTGCTCCACCACATTTTGGCAAATTGATTTTTCAAAAAGGACTTGCAATTCTGCCACAGATACTTCTCTCTTTTTAATTTGTACTTTTATTAATTTACTGAAATATTAGTTAACATAAAATCAAAAGTCACACCTGTATTTGCAAAAGGATTAGGCAGAGGTGTACCTATAGGTAAACACCCAAGTTTCGCCAGTTATGTTTATTTACTAGGGGACGAACTTATTGCCACCAATGGGGCATAGGTCCAGTCGGAGACTGAGAGTTCAAGATGGAAAAAACCCATTAATAAAACAAATTCGAAGTTATGGTAAAAATTATGAAATGTTAGAGCGCAAAATACCATTCGCATAAGCGTCCTTTTCTTGACCATTAAAAGTTTGTAACACTGCATACTACAATACTAATGTTTAAAGAAACCTGTAAATGCTGACCCATTCACCACCAAAATGTTCAAGGTATTGAAACTCAAAGTGAAACTAAACTAAAAAGGACGTCATGTGAACACATCCGTTTAGTAAGTCACACTAATTTCAGAGTGCATTAAGCCGGCGATTATTTCGGTAATCGGCGTAGCGATTCACTTAATTATACACAATTGTTTACACCATTCATCTTAACAGTCGCCGTTTTAATGCTTTTAAATGTAGCTCCAAATAGTTCGAAGGTGGTCTTTGAATAATGATGAAACATTACAAATAATAGCGTCCTCAGGTTTGTTTCCATACCATTGCTTGCTATTAACCGGACCTTATTAAACTATCGTTGGTCTTCTGTAAGTCGTACAGCAGTGTATTCGGAAATTGGGACTTCTTTTTTCAAATTTTGTTTTCGGAACCTTAAGGGCGGAGCTACCACGATCTATGTTTTCCGAGTCACATAAAATTTTATGTTATTGAGCTGTGATTATAAGGTAAAAACTTCACTTTCGATGTATTTATGAATGGGAGCAAAAACTGGCATGTAAAAATTTATTGTTAGTGCTACTAATGTTGGATTTGAAAACCAAATTATGTGATTTAGAATGCTTTCTTTTTAATTGGTCACAAAAAGATACCGACCTGTTTTGGGATATTATATTTTCAAAATCAGAAAAAAAAAAACAAAAAATTCAATGTTGCGTGTTGCAATTGAGCATAGTATTTTAATCATTGCCAGTGATGTGATTATTTCTACAGGTAGTATTTTATTTCAAAAGTAAGTATATGCTGGATTTGCAACACAAAATATAATGTTTCATTATATTTGGTGTCAATTGAATCACTATTGATTAACATTATCAAACATACTTTTATGGAAATCTTTAGTTACATATTACGTCTAAAAATAAAGCACCGAGTTCCTAAATCAACTCCATCAACTAAACTCAGGTGTATACACTTGTTGACGCAATTCAAAACACAAACAACTGCGTCCTGTGTCAAAATTTCCCGAAACTTGCTTGATATCTTTATTACGTTCACTACCTCGACACATCACTATTACAACACTTTATCACGTTGACAACTTCGTCGGAATTGTCGGAATACGAAAAAAGTCCGCCAGTGGGACGCAAGTCAACCCCCCACTGCTAAGCTCTTGCGGTCGCAAAATGTCTCAATCTAGGAGCAGACATTAGAAAAAATGCGAACTTGTAATAGTTTGCTTTGGTATCGCCGTTCTAGCTAACGTCCCTGCTGTGTCCGTAGATTTATTTGCGTTTTTTTTTGGGGGAGAGATATCAATTAGGTGTTTCGAGATTTGAAAGTAGTCCGGATTGTTATTTGAGTGATAAATTTGTCGCCGATTTGGTTTGTGAATCTCATGATACTCGTCGACGTGGTATAGATTTCTATTTTATGAAAAAAGAAAGCTATCCTTTTCCCGTTACTAATTTTATTTGCAACTTTTTTGCAAAATACTAATGAAAGGATTCGCACATTGTTTTAAAAACTGTTTATTTATATCGCCTTTTTATTTCCAACCCTAAAATGAAACAGCTATGGCATTTGCTAAAAAACGCAATTTGCCAAAATTAAACAAAGAAGTTTTTTCGCAAAAACTGCGATTTCTTCTTTTTTCACTCAACCCTGACAATTATGAAGGGGTGGTAAGAAAGAAAGTCACGGCAATAAAAGTAAACCTTTCGGCGGCAAACGCGCCGCCACCGAAGGGTTACTATTTATTTCTATTAGCCGACGGTTTAGGGAACGACACATTCGGGTAAGGTGCTCGTAAAATAAGAAAGGCATCAGAACGCGGCCGGGTGACTCTGACTATTGGACGTTCCAGCTCGCTGCAGTCATAAAATACAAAAAACTCGCAACTCAGTATGAAAGCGCTCATAAAGTAATTTGCACAAATTTGCAAAGGGGTGAAAACTCTGCAATAGAGTTAAACTTTTATTACAAACACCCGTTATGTATAGAATACACGATAAAAAAGTGCGACACTGTTAGATATTTAGTTTAGTAACTCGTTTACGGCGTTCTTTTCTCTGTAATTCCACGCCTTTGTTGGAAGTTTGGATCGTGATAGAGTTTGAAAACGGCTTATGTATCTGCGAATAATGAGGGTACATTCGCGGGTTAATCCGGCATAATTAGGGGTAGGTACGGTCCTGAAAAAGAAATAAACCGTTTTATAACTTGGACTTCTTTAACCCTGCGTAAGCCGGCAGTAAAACTCATAGGAAGATGGGATCGGCGATATGAGGCGGAAATAAATCGCCATTTAAAATCAATTTGTGTAAAGGGCGTATAGAGAGTAGTTGGGCTTTGGGGTCAGTGCGGGCGGGGCGGTCACGCGCGGCACACACAATCACGCCGATATTGTAACACAATGTCATTTGAGATAATAGACGCCGATAACCGATACGCCGCCGACATTTTATTGCTAATTTGATCTGGACTTTTCCTTGAAATTTACGAGTGGGTGATAAAATTGCTGATACATTAATAATGTCTTTTACTGAGTAAGATCTTAATTGGTTTTTAAGTTGGTACCTACTTACTTTTATTTTCACGGGTTCTTCGCATATGGGTTCATGATGGTGTATTAAAAATACATTGGAATCATAATCATCACGGTTTTCATCGTCATTTTGCAGATAGCAAATTTAGGTAACCTATTTCTTCCACTCCTGTGTCACATAAGTGGTCATGTGATGGTACAAAAATGATATAAATATTAAATAATAATAAGTTCATTAGGGCATATCGAGACTCCTCCGTGCCTCGGAAAGCACTTTAGCAGCAGTAACGGCTGCCATTTTTAGATCTTTGACAGTCCTTACGGGTAGTCGGAAGCCCGAAATTGTGGCAACCAGTCTAACCAAGAGGTATCGTGTTGCCCAGTCAGATAGGCAGTCGCTTCATGTAAAATACTGGTATTCAGCTGCACCCGGTGCGACCTCAACCAAGTTGGATAAAGGCTAGGCAGATGATGACCAGCCTATTACTGTCCCACTAGATACGAGCATTACATTACACTATCACCACTCTTGCTCAAGACGGCTCGACGATTTCAGACTTATCGTCTTACCTTCACCGATCTGAGTGATATCCAAGATAAACTTTTGAAATCAATATTTACCAATACCAAGTTAAAAAGCCAGTCCCACGACTACTTCACCGCATCAAACGTTCCCGGTAAACAGGCGAGAAAGCTCGCGTCTCGTTTATTCGGGCCGGGATATCGCCTAGGTGAACTTAAAGGGGTTACAGGGCTTACCCAGCGGCATCGCCCCGCGTATTGGGGCTTACAGTGATTTACTCGTTATACCCACGTTCTTTTTTTTTCTGTTTATTCGACGGATCAGGGGTTACCCTTTATTGGGTAAAGTCGGAAAACTGATATTCCTACGTTAACTTAGACGCGAGTTTATTGGCGGAGCCAGATTTGTATCGGATTTGTTTGTCGTTCTTTTGTTTTGTGTCTCAGTGTGGGATGGGATTGGTGTTGTAATGTTATAGTAAAAGTTGTGTGCATAGTAGCTATATTTTAGACAGGATTTCAGCAGAAGCCGAATGCGAGTGCGTGATGGAGTGGGTTTTGCAGTTAACAAATGCTCTCGAGTTGCGAAGGAACACACTTGCAAGATAGTGCATGCTGTGCTTTTCTGTAACTGATAAGGAGCAGGAGAATTAAGTTTGCAATGTTAAAATTATAAAGTTATGGTGTACTCATTTTTGAGAAGCCTAGTAATAAAATAAAAATCAACAGTCTATTAAGTTTAAGTTAAAGTTGAAGAAAAAAAACGCTGATTATTTGTAGTTCGCTGTGCCTTCGTATTTTGAAGGAGAGGCACTTCACACTGTCTGGAAGCCGCTGAACAGACATATATTAAAACATTTTTATTAATAAATCTCAAATAAATGTTAATTTGATGATAAAACTAAGAAAAATGATGAAATATGTATAAGTAATGTTTATTTTTCAAATGGGCAGTCGCAGAAATAACCATTATTATAATTACATTAAAAGTGCAATTATAATCCCCGGAGCTTCATTCGGGAGGAAGTTGTCAATTATCCCACGGGCACATACTACCGGTATAAAAAATATGTCCTGGATAACCAGGTCATAATCTATCCGTGTGCAAAATTTCATCTAAATGCGTACAGCCATTAAGGTGTGAAAAGGTAACAAACAAACGAACTCAAATTTGCATTTATATTATATGAGTTAGTATGAAAAACGTACCAACAGTCCCGAATCCTGTAAAGCTGAAACCACATTTGACACGTTGAACTGAAAGTTATAAACTCGCACGCTCGCACACTGTTAACAGTTAATGGACTAACGACTTGTCACTGAAGGGCGGTTCACCAACCAGCTAACTAGCCATTGGTTGAATGCCTTTACCTCAGTTTTTTTTAATAGTTTAGTTCTTAGGACGAGTATCTAGGTATAGGTAATGTCCTGTTTAATTACACTTATTATTCGTTTAAAGATCTCCATACTAGCTGTAAAATGGACTTGTGGCTAGTTAATAATAGCTACAATTGATGGTTAAGCTACGCTAGCCGAGGTCGGTTCGTGGATGGATGAAAATTAATTTTATATCGATACTCCTCCTCCCAGTTGATCCCGGCTGTCATTCGTAGATTTTGAAAGCCGTTACGGGTAGTCAAAAGCGCGAAGATCTGACAACCAGTCTTAACAAGGGCTGTCGTGTTACCCAGTAACTGTGTTGTAGAGATATGATAGGCAGTCACTCCATACTGGTAATACTGGTTGGGGAAAGACTGGGCAGATGATGAAGGTATAGGCTGGATAATGGACGCACTCTGTTCATGTCTGAAGTGTAGGTAACGGGCGGTATTCGAACTCACTAATTGTTAAGTGGCAAGCCGTAGCAGCTGTGCTATTGCTACCAAACTATTTATTTGTTATATTCTTTCGGCATTGAAACCAACATAATTAATAATATATTAACATATATTATTTTTATTTTCTCTGAGTTACTTATCATATTCAAGTGAAAAGCGTGTTGAGAACATCATAAAACGTTTTTGGAAATAAACACAGAAGTTATCTCTGATTACCATTCATTCATTTACTCAGCCCATCGTTCGCTGCCTAGTCTTCTGGAGCAACTACCGTCTTCCTGATCTAAGAAATTCTGTTTAAAAAGACCAGCAGCCTCAAGTACCCACACGATAATCAATCATACTGTATAGCAAAACGTCGAACAACAAGTAAAACACGTTATTAATCACAGAATACACCTTAAATTGCCCATAAATGGCCGCAATCTTTATTTACATTCAACGGAGAACCGTGAAATTCTTTAGAAAAACTTTAAAGATATGTTCGCACGATTTTCGTAGGCTATTCATAGAACACAATGATATACGTACACACGTAACGACTACTTTATGACATAAATCAAAGTTGAACAAGATATTAACGAAAAGGGAAGAGCCGTATTGCAGGAGGAGGGCAGAAGTTCAAGTTCACAAATCTGACTGTAATGATGGCGATAGGAAGTATGCTATCTTTTTGTACTCATTTATATCATTTTTTGAGATAAATAAATAAATAATGCTGGACAATTCACACAGCATAATCTGGCCCCAAGTTAAGCAGAGCTTGTTTTATGACTGATATACTTAATAAAATACATTACATAGATAGATATTTTTTACTATCCATAGCAAACACCCAGAACACCTTGAACAAATCTTTGTAGATCGTACAAACATTTGTCCCAGGGCGGGAATCGAACCCGCAACCTCCAGCGACGCAGGCGGACATTCGCCCGCAGCGCCGCATCGGTCCACGATAGATATAGATATTTCTCTTTCCTTTAGGACGTGGGTTAATTTTTGTATGGGCCGTGAGCCTTATTCTTCACAAAACTTATACTACCAGGTACTGGCTTGGATTTGAAGCCACAACTTCGTGTAAGATAAGCATGGCAGTGAAAACTGGATCATCACAAAAACTGAATCAAAGATAATGTCGCCGACAGACAAAACTGCCCTTATTTCAAGCATGGTTTTAACAATCATGCTTCAAATAGTAATTTATATTATGTTTTCAGTATTCAAGTTTAACTTTTGTTACTAGTGTTGACATTAATTGTTACTCGAGAAAAAATTAAATACACACAGTAACAGTTCATCTTACACTTCTGTTCCTTTCCTGTCAAGCAAAGGTGACAAAAACTATTGTAGGCGGTTTGAATAGGGTTGGCCACTGACTCTGCGGTCGTCCGGTCTTTGCGGACTGCTCTAGTGCCTGACATTCTATTCAATGCCGACAGCGTGGATTACCGTGGCTACCTACTAATGAATGGATATACAGATGGAAATGGGATCAGTTGTAGGTGGTAATTTATGTGACATCGATCTGGGATTTATTTAAAAAATTATAAGATAAGTACATGGTTCCGTACCAAAATGGTAGGAACCCTTTTGATTCGACTCCGTCTGTTCGTATGTCCGTCACAGCTGCTTAATTTGAGAACTATTGTGGCTATTAACTCGAAATTGGAACAGTCCTAAATAAATGCTAATGTCATGATGGCCCAGTGGTTTAGGCCTCGCCTCTTGTGCACGAGGTTATGGGTTAAAAACTTGGGCAAGTACCAATGTGACTTTTTCAATTCATATGTACCTACCTACTTTTTAAGTTTATCTTGGATATCACTGACTTCGGTGTAGGAAAGCATCGTGAGGAAACCTGGATTTATAATTAACATAAGTCTGAAATCACCAATCCGTCTTGAGTAAGCGTGGTGATTAATGCTCATGCCTGCTCTGTATGAGACGAGGCCTTTGCTCTGCAGTGGGACAGTAACAGGCTGGTAGGTAAATAAATGCTTGCTCAATTATATTGCAAATAAAATTTACTAAAGACGCTCTTTTCCTAGTGTTAAACATATTCCTTGGCGGTGTTTTGATCTTAAACAAAATTGAGCTGCCTTGGTTTGTTATTTACCAAACGAAGACGTAATATCATGCTCATACCTTCAACAAAACTGAGTAGCTACTGACAAGTACCTAATGATTTATTTCAGTTTTATTTCAGCCCGTTTCTAAGAATACTTAGACTTTGAGCTGGTTCAAGAGACCACCACTATCACTGACGTGTTGCCCTTTGCACCTATTTGCTTACATTTATTTGCACATCATTTTATCTTATTACCGAACATTTTATTGGCTCTGGGCGGATTAGTACTTAATTTAAAACTTCCTAACGTTATCGAATGAGCTAGACAAGCACAAGAAATGATAATACGGTACGGTTGGCGCAGTGGCTGAGCGATAGGCTGCTGCGCTGCGTGTCTCGGGTTCGATTCCTGCACGGAACTAATATTTGTATAGCCTACAGGTAGTAGTTCCGGGTCTGGCTGTTTGTGTCTGTGAGTTTAAATGTTTGTTAACGCACCCACGATACAATTGAAATTCCTGGTGTGGGGCAACGTCTTATTAAAAAAAAGTAGTAACATCAAAACATCAATATTCATCAACATCAATAGTTATGAACGAGTTTTAAAAGTTTCATTAACTTTGAAAATTATCTTAACAGTTCGTAAGAAGGGTTATTAAGGGCAATAACTATTTATACAGTACACAGAGCCAGATAGCAATACAATACCCTGAAAATGGGAGCTGAAAGCATGTGACAAATTAACATTTAAAACTTCGGAAAAGTGTGAATTTGATTACCACCCCATTTTTACACCCAATTTAACCATCTAACTCAAAACTACAACTGACGCCAACTAAAAAAAAACATGCAAAACTCAACCCTAAAAAACAAACACCGCTTCAAAACTTTTCGTCCAACTACGCCTAACGCCATCTATCGGGCGCACTTTGTCCTCATAAAAATCAAGAGCGTCACCCATCATCCTCTTGTTTGCCCACAACGGAAACCCTGCGGCGTCACTCTTTTAACAAATCAATCACAATATGTACCGCTGCAGCGCAAAAAAAAAAGCTTTTTTAAAGGCGACATGCCTCCTATAATACCTAGTATAAGTGGATTATACCTTCTGTACATTTCACGTCACATTTAACCCTCCATTGTCTACTTTGCGTAGGAGTTTGAAATGTAAACTTTTTATCCGCACCTTTTTAGAAGTGAGATAAAATTTGGACATCTGTCTTGCTTTGTGGAGGCCGTTTGGCCAGGATCTTTATCTAGTGAAGTAAAAAGAGCAGTTTTCTATTGCTATTTTTTATTGCCAGATACATATGTCGTTGGGTGCAATGTTTTGCTCAGCTAATCGTCTTAAGGTAAGCTGGGGCTAAAAGAATGGATGAATTTGAAGTGACTTGTATGCCGACAAGACTGAATGGATCTAGTTAAGGTAGGTTTTTGTAAAGAATTTTATCAGATTACTTCAAAAAGAAAGGTGCTATTAATATTCGTTTAAATGTATTTTTTGTATATACTATAAATAAATAAATAAATAAATAAATATTGCTGGACAATCCACACAGCATCATCTAGCCCCAAGCTAAGCAGAGCTTGTGTTATGGGTACTAGATGACTGATATACTTAATACAGTACATTACATAGATAGATATTTTTATTATATATATAGAAAATACCCAGAACACCCGGAACAAATATTTGTAGATCATACAAACATTTGTCCCAAGGCGGGAATCGAACCCGCAACCTCTTGCGTCGCAGGTGGACCTTCGCCCGCCGCGCCACATCGGTCGTCATCGGTCGTCACTATGTACTTACAAAAAACCTTAATACGAATTGATAACCTCTTTCTTTATCACCGATACCTTAAATTATTAATTAACCGATTTCAATTACTATTTTTGCGTTGCGTGATTGCGTCCTATGCCTAAGCTTCAATCTAGTCCGATTTAATTTCATAAGTATTTGGACCTTGGACTTCAAACTTCAAAGATCTATCAAAAATGAATTTAGACATGTATAGGTAGGTAGTGATTTTAAAATTCAGGTTTAGGTATGACTATCTCAAAATATGTTCATTAATGAACGAGTCATTAATTATATTTATTTTCTCACAGTATTTTCTTATAAATAGATATATACTTTCTGATAGTAGATAGGTATCTCTAGCGTTGTATAGTTTATCAAAGTACCTACGTGATATTGGCAAAATTAAAAAAAAATGGTTTTTCTTTCACAAAAGCCATTAATGAAGAGTTGATGTTGAAGCTTAATGATAGGTTACTTGGCTCAGTTTATAACCTACCATATTTTGAGATATTTTTCTCAAGTCTAACACTA
Source organism: Phlogophora meticulosa (assembly GCA_905147745.2). Taxonomy (NCBI): domain Eukaryota; kingdom Metazoa; phylum Arthropoda; class Insecta; order Lepidoptera; family Noctuidae; genus Phlogophora; species Phlogophora meticulosa. The sequence continues at coordinate 5,788,764 of LR990535.1, read as the reverse complement.
CGAGTGAACGCAGCGGAACTCATAAGCGACAAACAGCTTTTAGGTACTCGTATATGTGTAGATTAAGTCATTTTAGGTATGGTTTCCATCATAGGTAACTTCCTAAAGAAATTGCTCACTATTTATTTACCTTTTATTTTATAAATTTTACTTTAGTTTGTGTTTTAGTTTAGTTTAAAAACTTTATTAGGTGCTATATCTATAAAACTAGTGTTTAATTAATAGGTACCATACCTCTGAGTCTCCCAGCGCACCAAATGGAAATTAAGGTAGATACACATTGGCCTAGTCCGCTTTGTTTTTATGCAATTTCCTGTGTTCATTGATGTTAGCAAATAAAATGCAAAAAAAAAACTAGTGGATAAATAGGTACGAGTATGTAGCTCTCATGTATTGTTTTATTACTAGGTAATCTATATACTTATATAAATATAATATGGAGCAAAAACTTCGGATCCCTTTTTAAGAATACTGCGCGCAAGGGCGAGTTTGAGACAGAATGGTTAAAGTTAAATAGAGAAGGCGTGTAGAAGCGTGTCGAAAGCTAAAACGAACGAATCTCGACTACAGACCGACCATTAGTGTTTTCTCTATATCTATATAAGTAGAGGGAACATTTCTAAAGGTTACAAAAAAAAATACGCGGGTGTGCCAAATGGGTGCAGTTCAGCAAAAAATCTAGGCAAATAGTGCTTGAAACTGGACCTGAGGCAATGAAGTGACACGTATGTAAATCAGTAGCAATAACTAATCGGTATTACTCAATCGAAGGCCCACATTCAAACTGAAACCATTCAAATACAAAGCCACGCTACCGAAGCCTCATTCAGCATCCAACAGATAAATATATCAGCCACTATTATCTCCTGTCACTTTACTTTCGTCCCGAAGGCGTTACGTTATAAACACGTGCAAAACAGTCACAGTTTTCGCGGTGATCTGATATAAATCACGTATTATTATAAAAGGGCATGTTCGAGTGGCTGTATTGTCGCTTTATGGATGTTATGCCATTCATTACAGGCCATTAAACGCATTATAATACGCTCACCAGCCCAACGGGACCTCCCTCGGCCTCCCCATCGTTCGTAATGGTGAAGTGAAAGAGATCTTAGTAATAGAAATGCAAAGGTCTGGGTTTACTGGTGGTGTAATACCTCAGAAAGCTTTGTTTGGGCGCGATGCGACAAGCCATTCATGTAGTGATAATAAATGGCAGGCGATGATAGAATAGCGGACAATGAGTGTGTGATGATAAACCGAATCTTGGACGCAGGATTCTTTGGATGAGAAACTGAAAAACAATCTTTGGTGAAAGGTTTGGATTTTGTTTAAGGACCTTGAAGTGTATTTCGCATCGACGATGGTAAAACTGTGACCTTAAACAATCAGCAATGAAATTCACGTAATTGTAGAAAATAATAGAATAGAATACTCTTTATTGTACAGAGGCCAGCACATCAAGCTACCACAAATTATCAAATTCCTGTGATAGGTTTTCAAATGTATTTCCAACGAATATGGTTCATATTCAATCGGGATAATCTGACAGTTTGGGGTAGCTTGATGTGCTGGTATCTGTACACCATGAAAACTTACTAAAAGCGACCCTAAGAGTTACAACATAACAATGGGCCTTATCGTGGACCTAAACATTTAATTTAATCAACCCCATATTGTAAAGCGTTAAGTAAAGTTATGCCAATCTTAGTTCTCGATAAATTTATAGGTAGCCAATCAGATGGTTATTATTACACTGGAGGTAACTTTATTCCGTGTATTAATAAGAGGGAAAAGTTATAAGAAGGAGGCTGAGGTTTAAAGCGTCTGCACTGCCACTAGATTCCCGGTTATGGAACTATTTTCATTAAGTTTCAATTTGCTGTTCTTCATCGAAGGAGTACCAGAGTTGGTTTGCGTTATTTATTTATTTATTTATTTGGCCAACCAACAACTGTATATACCTACTCATACAATATTAACATGATTTTCTATTAACTAAGGTTAGTATTACAGTTTATTATAGGTTAGCACCGCATGCCCCATAAAAGTAAGAACTATGATACAAATTTGCACTATGCTATAAAATTAAAATTAAAGTACATAAGAACATATTAAAAAACAAAAAAAAAAACAAAATTAAGATTAGGATTAAAATCAGTCTATGACATACTACACAAAAATGCAAAAATAATATTAAAAAATACACGAAATAGATTTAAGCATTGGTAACGGTTATTCTGTGGAACTTGCCAAATGGGTCAAAATGTACGTCAATTAGATCGCTGTAGCTGTTCAACAGTTTACAAAGCCGAGGGACGATAGAGCCTGAGCCCAGTACTGTTCTACGGGGAGGTGGGTACAAGGGAGTGATAGGAAAACGAGGAAGTCTAGCAGGAGTCCGAAACCGAAATTTTGCTAGTAATTGGGGGCAATCTATTTTTTTTGACCGCAGTAGTTTAAACTATATATTAGTTATTCCTAAAGTTCAAAGTTTAAGTTCTTCAAGTACTATGATAATTAGCACTTCAAATACTTTGGCTGTCACTGTAGTGTAGGTACAGACGCCAGCACATCAGGCTACCTCAAAATGTTAGTTTTTCCCAATTGAACATGAACCTTATTTCTATCACGATAGAGTTGAAAAACAATCTAAGAAATCTGACACATTGAGGTAGCTTGATGTGCTGGCCTCTGTACTTGAAAATAACTCATGTCTGTTCAGAAACTGGAAGATAAATTAAAATCGTCACGTAATCCATATACGAAGCCTGCCTAGCCTTTTCCCAACTATGTATGTTGGGGGTCGACTTCCAGTCTAACCAAATGCAGCTGATTACCAGTATTTTACACGGAGCGACTGCCTATTTGACCTCCACAACCAGTTACAGGGCAACACGATTCCCCTTGGTAAGACTGATTGTCAGACTTTCGAACTTCTGACTACTCGTAATGACTGTTATATATCTACAAATGACAGCCGGGCGCAACGGCTTACCTTGCTTTTTGAGGCACGGAGGAGTCTCGATAATTATGTAATGAACGGTCAAATATCCACAGAATGACCTCGGCAAGCGCAGATTAACCTGCAAGTGACCCGTGCGGCTGTTTTTATTTCACCACGAGCACCTCTTAAATAGCCATACAAAGTAATAAGTACTTATGGTCGTTTTCAGAAATTTACTTGGGGCGCGAGCGGCCATCCGGAAGCGGGTCCAGCATTATTTATTTATTTACTAAAGACGTGAATTTTAATGATTTTCTTCTAACTTTTTTTTGTATATATTTTTGGAAAACGTTATTACAGTTCCGATGTAAGTACTCTTTACTGATCGAATAGGTTCTCTAACACATTCCTTACCCCTAAGGTTTAGGCAGAGGCATAGCTAAAGTACACCTACCAGTTGCATTTAAGTCCCATGTAAAGGTAACCCCAACACAAGTATTCTTATAACTTAAAGGGGTTGCCTCAATTTTGTGCTGTAGAACAATTGTATGAGATACAATAAAAACTTTTTATTTATTTATTTAATAGGGGGCGAGCCTATTGCCACCAAACGGGCACAATTCCATACTCCGGGCTGCTACTAAGAAATTCCAGATACAAAAACCCAATAACACTTTGCCCGACCCTGGAATCGAACCCAGTACCTTGTGCTCAGCAGTAGCGCTACCGACCACTAGACCAACGAGCCAGTTTGTTATTAGTACTTATTATTTTTCCTTTCAATAGTATTGAGTGCCTAAGCGTTTGTTAATTAAATGCTTTTGCGTTCATTTTTACTTTTCTTTAGTACAAAATTCCTGATGATTATGATGTTGGTGATCTTAGAAAAAAAGCCTACAAAAGCAGTGTACCGAATAAAAATCTCAGTATCCAAAATAACAGATGACTTTTTACGACATCTGCCTTTCATTGACAAGATTAATAGTTTACGCAACACACCATTTCATTCATTTTAGCATTAAAGAACAACTTTTAGAAAATTTTATCGTGTGGAAATAACAATTTGCAGTTTTGGTGAAGGTACGACCTTTACAGAAGAAAAAGGCCTTCTTATTGTGTCGACTGAGGGCGTGACCGCGCAGAGCCCAAAAACATGGTTTTGAAATGTTATGAGACTCACTATCCAAATATTTACTTACACAGAATCCTATTATGTAGGTATTTATGGGTATTTCTTTTGATAATAATGTGGGCGGGTTCGGTATGTTATTTTGTTTTCGTTACACAGGTGTGACTCGTCGTTCTTTTAATTGCTATAAGAAGCAATGGTGACATAATAATCTCAGCATAGGTAGGTACTGAGGCCAGCGCATAAAGCTACCCCAATCTGTCAAATTTCTTTGATAGTTTTTCAACTTTATTACAAACTAGCACTTTGTTCGCGTGGATTTCGTTATTTTCATTTCGAACTATATCATTGCATTATATCCTTTAAAGGGTAATTTTGAAAATATATTATCATCTTCTCTGGAGGAAGATGACACATTCATCTTACCTGCCAGAAAACGAAACACAATAGAAAATGTATTGTTATCGGTCACTTGGCATTTGACGTGTTAAGTACCTACTTATTTACTCATTGTGCTTAATTTCAGGCCATTGAGCTAGGATATTTTCATTTAGCGTTAATTTAAATACATACAACTTATAGTTGGATGCGGCTGAATACCAGCATTTGATATGGAGCGACTGCCTATCTGACCTCCACAACCCAGTAACTGGGTAACACAATACCCCCTGGGAAAGACTGGTTGACATAATTTCGGGATTCTGACTACCCGTAACGACTGTCAAACATGTACAAATGACAGCCACAGACAAACACGTAATAATTAGTGAATGAATACTAATTTAATTACAGAAATGAATGTAAATCAAACGACATTCAATCATACTAAGTCTTATTTCATCTCCGTATAAAGTAAGAAAAAAGTAAGTGTTTGTATTTTTCTCGACCCACAACAATTTCGTCCTACTATTCACTCGGATAAAGTTCTAAGTACATAGATAGTTTCTGAACAGGAAACAAGTTGCAGTTTCCTTTCATTTGAACACTTTTGATAGGAATCTGTTCACCAACGCCATCTGTGAGATTTTTTTAACAATTTAAGTGCTGTCATCTAGTTGTTTATTACGGAACTTTTGAGCAAAAAGTCACCCTACTTAACAGTATTGTAACTGGTCAACAGATGGCACTTTACCCAAGCTGATTAAATTCTTTTCAGCGCAATAGATGGCGCTGCTTACTCTCATTTATAGAGGCCTGTGTTACATTATACAGATAAAGATAACTTTATTTTGCAAATATGGGTAACTCCAAACGATGACAAAAACATATAATAGTACAAGCCATATTTTACCACATAGGCATGCAAAAGATATAAAATAACAACTAAATACAATTTTTAAATTATTACAAGCTAAATACAATTTTAAACTTATTATTATTAAAATATATAATTCTGCACTAATTTAAAAACTTTTTCTCAATTAGTTACTCCTTAATATTATAATTTGCTTACGCCATTAAAAAGCTTCGGAGTCTCTTTTTAAATAATGCAAGCGGAAGCTCTTTCCATGTCTTCGGCAGTTTGTTATAAATGACTGGTGCCATGCAGTAGACACTTTTGCGCTGTCTTGGCTGGCTCCAGACATAGCACACTATTATCGCGCCTATTGCGTGGTGCTACATTTGCTAGTCGTCTAAAACGACTCGGATTTGTCTTTACAAACACAGCTACTTCAAATATGTATAGACTAGGCAATGTTAATATTTTGTAATTTCTAAAGTATGGTTCACAACTGTCAGTGGGTTTAAGTTTAAACATCGCTCTAACACATCTTTTTTGTGCCTTGAAGGCGGTCTCTCTTTCCGTAGAGTTTCCCCAAAACATGATCCCATAGCGTAAATGTGATTCTGCTATCCCATAATAGGCAGTCAGAAGAGCATGCGTGTTCAAGATAAAGGATAATGAGTATAGAGCATATTATAGAGAGAGTATTTTATATTCAATTTACTTAGGGATGATACAAACCCTGATGCCGTCTTTATCTTTACTCTATTCGTTTATTTTCTTTAATATTGTCATAACATCTGTGATTTTTAAGTTATTTTGTCCTTCTTCCCTTTCTTTGACACAGCAGTTGCCCAGAAAGTAAGTTGTAAGTTCTTCACTATTGTAAAATGTTTTATTGTTTAGTCTGAGTTGTCTATCGATTCCAATAACATGTTAATATTGCGTTTTATGTTGTGTATGGCTTGCCGCTTATTCAATTGGATTCAATTGCATTGGCTGCTAAACTTACCTTTAATTAAATAGGTTATAACAGTAGTAATATTAAGTAGGTACTTATTGGGTTACCTAAGAAGCAGTATTACACAAGGAGCAACTCTCTATCTGACATCCACAACCCAGTCACTCGGTAACACGATACCTTTTGATAAGACTGGTTGTTAGGCATTCGGCCTTTCAAGTAAGTACCCAAAGTCATTGCCAAATAATTTATTTCTATAAGGACATTAAAATACGCTGTCAAATATACAAAAAAAAAATTGTTGCCTCTTCCAAAAGGTAGTTTTGTATGCAGAAAAATGGGCAAGAAAGTCCTTGCCGTACCCGTAACGACTGTTAAAAATCTACGAAGTATTTTCTAATTGGATTTGTGCCCGATTGATGGCAATAGGTTCGCCCCCTATTACATGGGACTTAAACATAACTGGCGAAATGTGAGTGTACTATAGATTCACCTCTGCCTGGCCTTTCGAAGATTACAGGCGTGTTGTTATGATTAATAATACATAAGTATATCTATAGGTATCTTTACAAACGAATAAAATTGAAGTGTCTTTTTATAATAATTACAATAACAGCTTTTTACAAAATGCATATAAAAGTATAATTAGACCAAAAAACGGTAGATAGCAATAACAACAAAATCTTTTTTTTCTTAATTGTAACCGTCTGTCTGTTTGGGCTTACCTCCAAATCCGCTAAACCGATTTTGACGGGAGTTTCACTGGCAGATAACTCATATTATAAGGAGTAACTAAGGTGACATTTGTTTTAGAACAAGAATCAGTTCAGTATCGTTCAGCGCAAAAAAAATAAACCCATCATCATCATCTGCCTAGCCTTTTCCCAACTATGTTGGGGTCGGCTTCCAGTCTAACCGGATGCAGCTGAATACCAGTATTTTACCTGGAGCGACTGCTTATCTGACCTCCACAACCCAGTTACTGGGCAACACGATACCCCTTGGTGAGACTGGTTGTCAGACTTTCGGGCTTCTGACTACCCGTAACGACTGTCAAAGATCTACAAATGACAGTCGGGACCAACGGCTTAACGTGCTTTCCGAGGCACGGAGGAATCTCGATATGTTACGAATGGTCACCCATCCCCAGACAAACCTCGGCAAGCGTAGCTTAACCTTCGATCAACCCGTGCGGCTGTTTTTATTTAGCCACGAGCTCCTCTAAAAAATAAACCCATATTTTATTAAATTCCATTCGGACAAAGTTGTAGTAGTCGTAGGTATTATACGAGTATATTAAAGCTGAAGAGTTTGTTTGTTTGAATATGCTAATCTCTGGAAATTACAGTCGAATTATAAAAACCTTTTTTACTTGTATTTGATTAAGTTTAGCTGGCTTTGCTTGAGTTAATCGTCGTATATTTTAGTTTTTATTTAATTATTTTGGCATGTTGGTGTGTGCTAGCTAACATATGCAAATTATTTACTTTAATGATTTAAAAAGATGATTGATATGATTTATTATTTTTAAGAGTTCTTCAAACCTATCAGACGTGTTTCTGGGGAGTTTGTTCCGCCACTTCTTCTTCTCAGCAAAAACACTTGGAAGTGGTGAAGGGTGGGCGTTTTGGGGGAATGTCTTTTGTAAACGTTTTGACGTTCAAAAAGTGCTGATTCTCAGCCTAATTTGAAGAAATGAATTTTTATATTGATAGCCCAACACATGAGGAGGATATAGGCTATTTTACACGTCTAGTGATACACAAACAATACATTTACGACGCTAAAAAGCGGGCGAAACCGCGGGGAACAGCCAGCTCACATAATAAAACCCTCCAAACAAAAAAAATCCCCTTCCAAAATCCGTGATCGTACACAAACAGCATCCCTAAGCACATCACAAACATAATATTTCACAAGTAAATCACAGTTCATTACAGCATCCCGCTGCATTGTTTTTCCGTCAATGAGATTAGTCTCGTCCGAGAGTTCATTAACAACTTAAACCGATTAACTGGCCATTGGGCGGCGCAAGACGGCTCCCTAATAACAGGGGACGGGGCGCACAACATTTTTGCATAAGCACAATACGAATGGAAGATTATTGTGCTTTTCGTGTTTCTTAGTGTTGCTGTGCAGGTTTATTTTATGTTTTTGGGTAATCAACTTGTAATTTTCTATACAATTAATTACATTATCCTATTTTCAACATCCTGTATTCCACCAACGGTTAGGTAGAGGTGTTTATATTTTTTTTTTACGTATCCCCACTAGTAATTTCTCCCGTTTCGTGCGTTTAGAAATCATAGAAGTCACATACACAAACGGCTAACCTGGAGCAACTACCTATAGGCCATACAAATATTTATTCCGTGCGGAACCCGCAACACGCAACACAGCAGCCAATCGCTGAGCCACTGCGCCAACCGTGCTATTGAATCCTAGGGGCATATTACTATTAGGTACCTATTAGATTCTAGGCTGCTAGTGAGAAACTGTATACTTTGCTTTGAGATACACTTTGCTCTCGACCCGGTAATCGAACCCAGATCTACATGCTCAGCAGCAGCGCTTGCGACCACTATCCAAACGAGGCAGTTCTAATTTTCTGTAAGATATTACTACACGCCTCTCCTCTAATTAGGAACTATAAATACTATTCTATGCCGTAACGAAGTTGCATGTAATTAAAAACCTTTCTGGAAACAGGCTCGTAGAACATTAGTTCTCTATAGTTTCAACCACTCAAGAATGATTAGAATAGTTTATAAGATGAGTTATGTCGCTAGTCTAAAGATTGATTGTAAATTGTGTATTATTGATAGTGAAAGAAGTAGAATTCGTTACTTAATAAATGCCATAAAATCAGTGAAGCCCTATTATTTTACAACAGTAAAACAGCCCGGTCTAGAGTTACTACAGACGATATTATGAAAACAAGATGAAAGTACTTTAAGACAGCGTTCGAGATTTTTAAGTTACCAATGACCGACCCTTATGCCTTGCAATGCTTAACGTAAACCAAACGTATATTCGAACATTTTTAGAATTGAAAATGCTCGTTTCGTTTATAGTAGGTTTTAGTTTAGGTACTTTTTCATACCTACTCCAAAATTTTGCTTTAGAAAAGTTGTATTGTGACTGACGTGATGACCAATGGTTTGGTTTAATTCATTATTTACGTTACGTTTACGTCAGACGTTCGACCTAGAGCCTCCTATCATGTTTTCGTAATCGGTGACATTAAATTTGAACAAAGACGTGGACATGGGCGCCGCGCCGGCAAACTTCTTTGCAAGGGGGTGCATCCTCAGCAGAGCGAAGCAAGCGAAACTTTTTGCATCTTGATTTAACCTTTTCAATTAATGGAGATAAAATAATGTAGGATGCAAAAGCTAGCGAAGCGAACACCTAAACTATAGCACCCGCCCCTAATGGCATTGAATTCTCCTTTCGGCCATTTTAGCTCCTGTAATACAGTTTACACTAACGCCTCCTGCGTTAGTGTAAACTGTATTACAGGAGCTAGGTAATTCATAAAAAAAATTGTATGATATTTATGACATTGACATTCATGATTTGCAAAACAGCTAAATAACTAAAGACTATAAGAAACTAAGACTAGACTAAGGAAGAAAGGACGAGTAAAATGAGCTCGATAATTTTCAGTCTCGACCTTGGATATAAGTTTAAGAGTAGTAGAGGTAATGTTCTCTTCACTGTTATTATATTAAGAATTCTTCTGAATGCATTGGCATAATATTTTGTTTCAAGCAAGGGAGATGCAGGTGCACCCCCTTGCCTCCTCCTCCCGGCTAGTCTATGAGAGGCTATACTGCACTACATATACTTTGCGATAATCATGGGCATAATATTTTCGTTTATTTGTAAGGGATATCGCCCTGAAAGATATGTCGTATGGTTTCTGTTCAGACCCTGTCTAGATAAAACGTTCTACGATCGATTCTCAATTTGTGACGCACGTCCGGAGCCGTGCGTAACTGAGGTGCTGGGAGTCGGAAATTGCGTCCACATTTACACGCACCCACTTGCACAGTCATACGCTCAGAATTACGGATTTATTGGTAGGTATGTCCAGATGAAAGTTAGCCATGCAGATTTCCCCACCTAAAAAGGGCGACAAATAAATAAATAATAAATATTGCTGGACAATCCACACAGCATCATCTAGCCCCAAGTTAAGCAGAGCTTGTGTTATGGGTATTAGATGACTGATATACTTAATACAATACATTACATAGATAGATATTTTTATTATATATAGCAAATACCCAGAACACCCGGAACAAATATTTGTAGATCGTACAAACATTTGTCCCAAGGCGGGAATCGAACCCGCAACCTCTTGCGTCGCAGGCGGACCTTCGCCCGCTGCGCCACATCGGTCGTCAAATGTTGCTTTTGTATCTCAAAAATCTTGACTCCTAGAAAATTTTAATGACCTATTTCGTCTTTCGTGTTTACTGAACAGGACCCTTTTATCGTAGCCGTATTGCACATACTTAATAATATTCTTATTTTTATTACTTCTGTATCATTTAATTTTTCTTTTTGGTTCCTTTTTACGTTTTCTATGTTTAACATCATGTCCTTGTGTGCCTGAGCTTATGCTGATTTTTTTTTTCTCTCATAACTAAAGTCACAAAGTTCAACGACTTCTTCCGTAACCTATGACGACACAGAACGTAATGGTGAAAGTGATATTAATATCTGAGTTTTTTTCCTCTTACGTATTATTGTTTACCGCTAGAGGATGCCTACCGTTCAAGGTTAAGCCAACCGCGCGAGGTGGCGCTAATCGATCTCCAGCTCTCACGCTCTCGATACAAAAAAAAACTATTGGTACTGTAAGTTTCTGTGATTTCCGCTCTGCTGACGTCTTGACATTGCCTCGTCGAATTAAAATCTACCACATACCTACTAAACAATTGAGAATCGGCTATATTTTAAACTATTCTAAAGTCGAATGTTTGAATCCAGCTAGAACTGATATACTGCCAGGCTTTAGGTACTTAGCTGTAAGGTTTATCTGCATTACAGTTACCTACCTACTTTATATCTACGTATCTACCAAGCTACCTACTTAATTTCTATGTCGACCTAAGTTGCGCGGCGGGCCAGCGTCCGCCTGCGACGCAGAAGGTTGCAGGTTCGATTCCCGCCTTGGGACAAATGTTTGTACGATCAACAAAAATTTCTTCCGGGTGTTCTGGGTATTTGCTATATATAATTAAAAATATATCTATGTAATGCATTGTATTAAGTATATAAGTCATCTAGTCACCCATAACACAAGCTCTGCTTAGCTTGGGGCTAGATGATGCTGTGTGGATTGTCCGGCATATTATTATTAATTATTAATGAGCAGTGATGAGCAATCCAGAGTATTCCCTGTCTTTCACCTAATAAAATGAAGCTGAAGATTTTTTTTAACGCTCAGATTAGGTATTAGATACTACGTAACTATTGGTAGGATTTGAAACAATATTCTGATGTCTATGTATGTGTCTGTATGTCAAGACTCTTTTTCTCAGAAATGCGTGAAGGTATAATGTTGAAAATAATTCCAAAAATTTTGGCATGCGGTCTAAAACAGAGTTCTAAAACAATCAAGCTTCTAAATCAACGCAAAAAAAACAAAATTGGCGTTGTACGGGACCCTTTGCGTGCAAGTAGGACTGGCAATTTTTCTTTCCTTTTTACTTTGTACTATGTGCATGTTGATAGTTTTATTAAAGTGGTTAGTTGTATCACAGGTTGCATATTTGTAAAAGCATAAAATGTAGTATTTATATTAGGATTTATTTATACGTATATTTATGGATAATTTTAACACTAATGCCAACTGTCTGTCAGACAACAGCTGTCTGTCTTATCCCTTCGTATTCTAAATATGAATTGGTAATGGAATAGCATGATAAACATCCCTTATCATGCCATTAATTTATTAAATATCCATGAAGGTTCGAAGGCTCTATAGAACATACCTACGTCATGCAGAAGTTACAAAGAACCCACCATTTGTGGTTTCCTTCATGTAATAAATATATGATAATGTAGAAAGCATAATTACACAAAGGATTTAACTTGACTTCGTAACAGATGTTAACAGTTTTATTTAACAAATAACTAATTGTTTAACTAAATAATTTAACCGCACCATTACTAAGTATCGTATCGTTCTACACTTTTGGCCGCCAATGACGAACGTTTAATAAATTGAACACCCCATACATATATTTCCCAACAAAATATCCTTAAATACAATGAAGGAAAGTACCTACAGTAATAATAATATTGTTTGAAATGCGTCAGTATAAAATACTATATAGAAAAATACATGCTGTTCTTTTTAAGGTTATGAATGATTCACAAAGCATTGGCAACGATTCATTGTTAATGGTAGGTAAATACTAACTTTAATAATACCTACCCAACATTATACATAATAACCACTTTTATGACCAAATATGGTCTTGTTATAGTCCAATACTCTATTTAAAAATAGCGCGTTATAAAATAACGGTTTATGAATAAGAATGATAATATAATGAATATGATTTATGTAGTTGATTTGAATGCATTTTAGTAACCCTTATATGCAAGTTAGTAGTAAATATAATGCATTTTGTATTATAGTGAAAAAAACAGCTTATAAAACGCTGACATAGTCATTAGTTATAACGACGACGCTAGACGACGATATTTATCATTTCAATTCAACGATGTTTTCATGATTTAAGATGTTTTCTCTACTACAAGTAAGTAAAGCAATATAAATTCCTTTCAATACAAATATACGAATGAACTGAAAAACATTGTTTGGAACATAGACAAAACTTTACGCCTCTAAATGAAAACTGTCAAACAGACTATCAACACACGCATGAAATTGTCTTAATGCCTACCTATACTTTGAAATAATAAGGATAATACAGTACCTAATAGCAGTTAGTCCAGTTACTGTTATGCCTACAATTATCGCAGGATACCTAAATACATTCACTGTATACGCCTGCCTGCCTGAATGTAAATTAGCGCCTACCTACCTAAATGAACACCTAGGGCTTGTTGGTCAACAACACCAGCCAGCCGTTCAGTCACCAGTCAGACCCACAGACAGCCGTTGTCATTTCTGAATAGTAAATGTCTATTGGGACGTCTGTCTATCGATACAATTAACACATTAATATGGCAGTTTAGTCATACTGTGATAACGGTTAGCTGCACACACTCAAAGCTAAAACTTGCCTACAACCTGAAAGATATAGAAAACGTTAGGATTAGTACTGGTGCAATAATTAAGGTTTTTCCCCTATTTCGAACGAGGGTATTTTACGAACAAAGTATTACTGGCTCGTATGTATTTGGAAGAGAACATTAATAAATAATAATAAATAATTCTGGACAATCCACACAGCATCACCAAGCCCCAAGCTAAGCAGAGCTTGTGTACCCGTAGGTACTAGATGACTGATATACTTAATACAAAACATAACATAGATACATATTTTTATCATACATAGCAAATACCCAGAACACTTTGTAGAGACAGAGACAGAGAAAATCTTTGTAGATCGTACAAACATTTGTCCCAAGGCGGGAATCGAACCCGCAACCTCCTGCGTCGCAGGCGGACCTTGGCCCGCCGCGCCACATCGGTCGCCACATTTGCATTATAATGAGTTTTTGAACGGCTATCTTCAATACATTTATAAAAATAAGTAAAAATGAAGTGTATGTTGGTAATGTCAAAATAACAACTTTTTACTAATGCACATGAAAGGTCATACGTTAGGTAAACCAAAAACTCATTCTTTTTTTATTTTGTTTGTCTGTCTGCTTGTTTGAGGTAAATTTTGATACGGCTAGACCAATTTGACTTAGAATCAGGGTTCCAATATGTTTTTTTTTTTTCATTTATTTCAGATTTCAAGAGATCCATATTCATATTTAAATTATAATATCCATATTAATAATTATCGGCAAAATTAAATAGAAATAAATCAATAAAAATAGAAATAAAATAGTATCAATAAAATTAAAAATAAAATAATATAAAATAAAATTAACCACATTACATACAATTAAAAATAACAAACAGAATTCAAATCAAATAATAGGACAAACACATTAAGCACAGCTCGCAACATGTCTGCTACAGCATCGCCTGATATACGGGCAGTCAAGCCTCCCGGCAATCATCGCCAGAACTGTATTGGAGCTGTCCCGCACCCTGCGCACCAAGGACGCGCACCGCTTGCGCATGGTGGTGTGGAAACAGTCGGTGCGCGCTTCCGCAAACATGCCCGAGGCGCTGCAGAAACGGGGCAGCCCTAACACTGCCCTGAATGCGTTGTTGTACTGAACGCGGAGAGCGCTGTACCTAGCCTGCGTATAATTAACCCACAGGCTACACGTGTATAGTGATGAAAAAAATGTAAACCCTTGTTTTGTTAAATTCCAAGCGGACAAAGTCGCGGGCACAGCTAGTATTTAAGAAAAACTTGCTGTTAATCCTATTTTACTTAAAAACTGTCTTCTATTACTTGTTACTTTGGTAAAATAATCGCAAAAGTTAATTTGAGTTATGATAGGATTTATCGATCAAACCGAAACAAACTATAATATCAAACTTCAAGCAACCAGACGCCGCTGCAGTCATTAATAAATTCCAACTGGAGGCTGTAAGGGCTATGGAAGACGGAATATGGTATTGTTCACGCACTCTATACTCCATTTAAATATGACTAAATATTGTCCGTGGCTTCGCTCGCGTTAGGAAGTGGGGGGTTAGAAAGAGACAAAAAGTGCCTATGTCACTCTCCATCCCTTCAACTATCTCCACTTAAAAAATCACGTCAATTCGTCATTCCGTTTTGCTGTGAATGACGGACAAACAGACACACACACTTTCCCATCTATAATATTAGTATGGATTACAAAAATAGCGGCCTAATATCGATTGGTTATGTGTTATATTGCTAAATTGACTGCATTTTAGTGTTAAAACCAAATACATTGTTTTGTATTACGAGGAATCGTGAGAGCCTTTCAAACGCTGTTATGGAAATAACGATGACGCTATTACAAATTTTTTTTTTTTAATTTTATTATGAATCCTGCTCTAACTACAATACCCATGTATACTCCGACATCGGTATTGGCGTTAGAGCAGGAAGAAGTCGGGCGACCACCCAGCGCGCCAGACACGAAGGGGCACCGCGCCCCCTCAATAGGGATGTTTCCTAGGTAAAAATATATAAAGTCTATTTAGTCCGTCAGTAAGATTACCAAAAAATTTTGGACGTATTTATTGCTTACTCAAATCAACAAAAAGTGACAATGATATACCACATCAAAGTTCAGGAGAAGGGGCTTGTGACGTCACTGTTACGTTAAAAGTGTAGCACGGCGTGACATCATGCGAAATTTCAACGTACTATATCGTCATCGTTTTTGGTTTACGTGCCAAAAGAAAAAATACGTGTCCAGTATTTTTGAGTAATCCAACTTTCGGACCATAATCTGATGCCTGTAGTGAACTGACTGTGTCTTCATGTACTGTGCTGGCTGGCAGAGGTGGACTAAAGGGGGACCGGGGGGCTTGCCCATATCTTGAGTAGTATTTTCAAAGTAAATAACATTAGTATAACAAGATCAAAATATGTTTAGAAAGTAAAGCAGTTGTCAGCAGTAGGTGATAGGAAACTCCCGTAAGTTTAATCGTTCTCATCGTGAATTAACTAGGTAGTGAACAATGCTAATTAATTTTAATAACTGATAGATCACGTTATGCTACCGGCATTGTATGACAACCGATGTGGCGCGGCGGGCGAAGGTCCGCCTGCGACGCAGGAGGTTGCGGGTTCGATTCCCGCCTTGGGACAAATGTTTGTACGATCTACAAATATTTGTTCCGGGTGTTCTGGGTATTTTGCTATGAATAATAAAAAATATCTATCTATGTAATGTGTTGTATTAAGTATATCAGTCATCTAGTACCCATAACACAAGCTCTGCTTAGCTTGGGGCTAGATGATGCTGTGTGGATTGTCCAGTATTATTTATTTATTTATTTATTTATTGTTCTGATATTGCCAATTGCTGTGTTTTTGTGTGATCATTATATTGGCACAAACCACCAATATGTCTGACCCCGACAACGACAGCGATGATGCGCCGTCATGCACCCACCAATATTGTAGCTGGTGTACATGACAAAAAGCATGTCCATAAACTAGTAAGGGTTCGGTTTTTCCATAAAAACAGTTACCGAATTACCACCATTTTGCTTTTACTTATCACCTTAACACGAGTTAGGTAAGTAATGTTCGCATTTGAGTGGTTTAAAAAAACCCAAATCATGTCAATTGTCAAAACCACAACAACTACAATACATACCCACTAATAAAATGTATAAATACAACAGTCAATCTGTTTGTGTGCCAGTTTTGATGATGATTGACACCCGAAGAATAAAAATTGAGAGGAAATGGCACGAGGAAAATGATGGGACTTAATAAATTAAGGCTTCCAGCCAGGGTAGACAGCTTAGAAACTAAACGACTACACGCTAAGGGCACCCCCAGTGTCGTGCGGGCTTCGGCTTATAACGTCACTGGGAGAGGACAGCAAAGGGCTGGATCTGATTGTAATTATTTTGGGAGTGTTGTTCGGCGTCAGGGGCTGGCTCAAGCGAGGGTCGGGGAGGGCATGGACGGGGGTGAAGGCTCCAGCACTCTAGTGTTTTTAGAACCGTCTATATATATACGAGATTTTAAGCAGGTAGACAGAAACTTCAAAACGCCAAACGCCACCTGCTACGATCCTTACGTATGTATTACGAAGCATGCAAGCAATGTATTATAAATACGCTTAGTTTACTAATCTGGTCATACACGCAAGCCGGTTCCGACTACTACGCAACCGACCTTTCTGAAGAACATCACCAACAAGGTCAGTGAATGTCTTTTTAGGGTGTGTGTCCCCCCCCCCCCCCCCCCTCCTCCTGTGTATTATTCATTTTATCATTATTATTAAACCAATTTCTTCAGATAATACAAAACTCAGTAGCTGGAAATCCACTTAAATAAAGATCATTTTCTTATAACCAAAGTTATTTACTCGGTATCGCTATCTCCTACTGGGAAAATTGATCAATGTTTATATGTAGGTATAATAAAATACATACAAATAAAATACAAGACGTGGGGATCACGCCAGCAGTCTAAAATAATAGTAGGTATAAACAGGAAAGGTTTCTTTGTTTGAATGTTTTTTTTTATAATGGAGAAACTCAAAAACTGCTTAGTCGATTTTAATAGTCAATTCACCCATACAAAGCTAAATTACCAGCGAGTAACATAGGCTAAATTTTACTTTGGGGAGGATGTTAAATTTCAAAGGAAAGTGCTAGCCGAGAATAAAGTAAAAAGTTACCCAATCCTTACTACGTATGGCAATATCGTCTTAGAGTGAAAACCTCGTATATGCGAAAGGGGTAACTTTTCAGAAGGAAGAAAAAACTTGCACACCTGTAAAGTTTTTACTACTTAACACAGTTTTTCACACTCGCGAGTTTAAACGAAGAGATAACAAATTTCATTGATAGTTTTTCAACTTTATTACAAAAGAATAAGGCTCATTTCTAATAAGGAAAATTTTAAAGTTTCGGATATCTTGATGTGCTGGCGTCTGTACAGAACTGGTAAAATTTCGATGCTCTATATAAAGACTCTTTAATCAGTTAGTGAAACTTCACAGGCGTGCCGGGCAGCATCAGGTTCGGTATCGAATAACAGAGAAACGATTTTTAATTTATTCTTAATTCTTGCTATGACAGTTTGTTTATTGGTAGGTAAATATACAGTGTGAAAGGGACAGCGACACACAAACTAACACCACGCGTTTAGAACATGATTCTGGATCCCTCACCGTTATTTTTTACGGTTTTTCCTAATATCTGCGTTTCTTCTGAATTAAATAAAATAAATAAATAATACTTGACAATCCACATCAATCTAGCCCCAAGCTAAGCAGAGCTTGTGTTATGGGTACTAGATGACTGATATACTTAATACAATACATTAAATGGATAGATATTTTTTATTTTACATAGCATATACCCAGAACACCCGGAAAAAATCTTTGCAGATCGTACAAACATTTGAATCGAACCGGCAACCCCCTGCCCCGCAGGCGGACCTTCGCCCGCTGCGCCACATAGGTCATCCAAATTAAAAACAACTTGGTAAAATCATTATTTCTGAATGATATTTTTCATATGAAACTTTTTATTATAAATCTCTTTGGGTTGGGTAGGAATGGTGAATTTCTCACAACTTTTATTATTTCAAGTAAAAAACGTCCGATTAAATGTTAAAAATGAGAAAAAAGCGGGCGAATACTTTCAACGCTGCAGTTAAGAATCATGTTCTGAAGCCATGAGGACTATGCGTCGATGTTCCCTTCCACCCTTTATGCATACAATATCTTAATGCTAACTGCAATCCAAAATTTAGTATAGACCCTAACAGGATTATATAGTATTTTATTTTATGTACTTATATTCAATATACAACTAACTTTTTATACAAATATCACACAACCTCAAAATAAAATAAAAAGGGCAGGAATACAAAATAACACCAGGAACACATAAGCGCTAAAGTCATATTTTCGCTTAGTGACGCAACCATAATAATATTGCTTTTTAAAAATATTCCTAGATCTATGACAAATAAAACCATAGCGTCAAACTGTGTAGATACTGGTTAACCACAATTTATGTATTTGTTATGAAACAGTTAATTTTAATTTAATTAAACAACAATTGTGAGTGATGTAATTAAAATAATAATACCATTTTTTTTTTAGATAAACCTGAATGCTATATAACACAACTCGTCATTCAAAGCCGCACAGTGCTCCTGTAAATCTAAGCCGTATAACTACATTGTACCAATAAACCTTTTGTGTGCAGTAGCATAAAGTGTCTTAAAGACCTTAAGGACGACGTCCTAGAAATTTCGGCGTCTGAAGTGGATCTAAGCTGAAGTCCTGCTGCAGTTGTGGGCTATGATAAATCTCCGCAGTTGAGCGTAAGCCTGCACCACCACTTGAACACTCCTGCCGCTACCAAATTTAAACTGAAAGCCTTCATGCATCATCAAATCCAAACCACCAGACTACCAGCGTGTTCACCACCGTCATCAGCATCATCAGCTCAGGTGGACCTTAAACGTGACAGCGCAACGTGACTTCAAGGTGCTCCCAAGTAGCAGAATCACCGGGCTCCCGAAGTTTGACAGACGTCATCGCTGCACGACCACCTTCGTGTTGTTCCTATCTTCAGTTTTGGAAAGTTCTCCAAGATGATCGTAAGTGCGTTGTTAAGTATGATCTTCATCCAATCGAGCTTCTCGGATCCCATTGAACCTATTACCCATAGTCCGGGAATGTTTTTCGACCCGACTGCTGTTGCTTATTTCTACAATGATTACTGGAAAGTTATCACTCATTTAGAATTTGTATCAATCAAACCTTATTTAGATAAAATTGAAAAATCCCTTGCAGATATATCTGTTACTTGTAATAAGTTTCAGGTACACTCTTCATTGCACATAGACTGTAATGATACTATTAATCCTTTAGAGATTTTAATAAGTGCTAATAAACTCAAATATGACTCGCTATCTCATCTTGTTTCGGCAAACGAGCCATTTAAACACACGAAACGATCGAAAAGAGGTCTACTGAATATTGGCGGAAAAGTTCTTAATTTCTTCTTTGGTACATTGGATGCTGACGATGCTAAAAAATATGATGAAGCCTTTAATGCGGTCCAACAGAACGAACAAGAAATAGACTCATATTTGAGGGAAAACATTCACGTAATCCGATCCACTATCAATGCATTTAATGACTCTATTACAAAATTAAACCAAAATGATAACAGATTAAATGGGCAATTACAAAAACTTAATCAAATTTTAAATAAAAACATTAACGATACAGATAACTTAAAAAATGGGGCAACAATTAATTCCATTTTTAATTTACTTGAAAGTTCGTTGATGTCCGTCTCTAATATTTTAGATACGGTTTTAAATACCATTTTGTTTGCGAAAACAAATATTTTGCATCCTTATGTTTTAACTCCTAGTAATTTATGTCAAGAACTTATTCAAGCCCAAATAAATCTTGGAGAGTTAAGACTTCCCGTCAATCCCTTAACTTTGCAGAACATCCATAGAGTTATAGACATATCTAAGCTAACTTCTTATTATTACAATAATAAAATTGTATTTGTTTTGCAAATACCTCTCATTAGTCCTGTTAAGTATAACATCTACAAGAATTTACCGTTACCCACGCCACAGGTTAAGAATAGTTTGGAAAAATATGTTCTCATACATCCAACTAAACTGTACATGGCGGTGACGGACAATAAGTTAAAATACGCATTATTAGATAGTGTAAGTGACTGTCAGGATGTTAATAACGAGTATAGAATCTGCCCATCGCCTTTTATTCTATCCACCATCCATAATCCTACATGTGAAACCGAGCTTTTAACTAAAGTATCTCATAAACTTCCTGAAATGTGTGAGCCAAAAGTAATATACGGCAATATTAACTTATGGCAAAAACTAAACGATGGAAGATTTATTTACATACAATCTAAGCCAAATAAACTAAGTATTAAATGCGAAAATAATAATCAAATTAAAGACTACAGCATACAAGGTACCGGCGTTCTAACTCTGGAAGACGATTGTGTTGCGTTTTTCCAAACTTTGCAATTCAAACCATCTGTTGCTTATAAGACAACATTGCCATGCCAATTTAACTTAACTAACTTTAACATTATTGAAGATGATTGCTGTTCATTTAAATTGATGAATAGTAATAATCATATGCTTACTCCGATAACGTTGAACGATATTAACTTGGAATCATTGAAATCAGCGTCTGATAAACTAGACCAAATAGAAATGGATCCATTGTTTACACAGTTTATGCTAAATGTAGACATTCATCGGCACCAGTAATCTTGCACCAGAGGTTCCCTTGATGGGGACCTTCTGTTTACGGAGATATTGAAAGTCAAAGAACCAAGCTTTATTTTGAACTTTGAATTTCAACATCTTATTACTAATTTATCTCTAAATCATTGATTGTTTCAACTGGATGTTTTTACTTTTGTTTTGTTTTCTGTTTCTATATTAATTATTGTAATAAACTACAGTAAATAAAAACATTACATGTAAAGAATAAAAATAAAATAAGCCTTATGCCTAAGCCTTTATTTATTACATGAGAACGTTGTTTAAATTTAAAATAAGATTTACTTAAACTAAATCATTTTCTTGGCATTCGATTGTTTTTTCGACATAGGTCTCCCTAAGGTTTCTATCCTTTGCTGTTAGTAACTATTCTGGGCATCATTACATCAGTTTTATAATGTTATAACTCAACTTTAAATATCATCCTATGCCGTTGTAGTAAGTAAAAAAATGTTGTTTCACAGTTTTTTTTTAATGGTACTAAATTTAATGTAGAAAATTCGAAGACCAGCCTTATGATTGGTCTTGTTACACCCAGTATCCTTAATGCTCATTCTAAGCTAAAAGTGACTTAGTTAAGTTTATATTTGTAAGTATTTGTAGTGCGTAAGTTAAGTTGAGGATATTATAGTTAGATTAGTAAAGTCACTTAAATGTAAGTGATGATGTGGTTGCCAAAAATATATCTGTAAACTTAAATTTTAAATAAATAAACAGTAATAATAAATAATGTTGGTTTTACTTAATTAAATTATTGTAATTTATGTTTTTATGAAAATAAATGATGCGTCTGTCATGATATCGTAATGGCGATATGGTTGCATTCCTAGTTAGTAAAATGTTTTTCTTCCTGTAAAACATAAACATAACATAACATTACGCCTGTAACCCCCGAAGGCTTAGGCAGAGGCGTACATAAAGTACACACACATTTCGCCAATTATGTTTAAGTCCCATGTAATAGGGGACAAGCCTATTGCCATCAATCGGGCACAGAACCAGACTACGGGGTGCTACTGAGAAATTCTAGATAGAAAAATCCAAAATCACTTTGGCCGACCCGGGAATCGAACACAGGACCTCATGTTCAGCAGTAGTACTAGCGACCACTAGACTAACAAGGCAGTCAATAAAGGTTTAATTATTATGTTTTATTATTTGTTTTTGTAAATATATACATACATATTTACAAAAAACAAAATACTAATAAAAAGCCGACCAAGACACTCACGCGTCAAAGTAGTCCTCCGCATCGCTCGAAACGTGCCCAAAAGACTGGCAGCATTGCCACGTTGGATGTCAATACTAGTACTAGGTCACGCGAAGTGTCGATCAGTCGTCGAGAAATTTCTTTGTAAAGAAGACGTGCACTCGGACCCCATGTCTTGGTTGGCTTTTTATTTTATTTTGTTTTGTAAATATGTAGTTAGTTTTATGGTGTAATACATATGTCAGCAGGGTTGGCGCAGTGGCTGAGCAATTGACGTGTCGTGGGTTCGATTCCTGCACACTACAAATATTTGTATGGCCTACAGGTAGTTGTTCCGGTTCTGGCTGTTTCTGTATATGAGTTTGAATGTATGTAAACGCGCCCACGATACAGGAGAAATTACAAGTGTGGGGTAAAGGTTTCAAAAAAAAAAATTGTATAAATTTCGACAGCTAAATTTTTAATAGTAATAATTTTGTAAATAGTGAAAAATATCTCCATTCGGAAGCACTCGGTATCGCTCGACAACACTCGGCACTGCTGCGGTACGCTAACAACTAATTGATTCGCGGTACGGCACCGCGGCTGCTGTGGTCACCACTCTTTATTACTACAACCCCACAGTACTCCACAACGCAGTAACATCGTTATAGGTCAAGGGGTACATGGGAACATGTGGGGCTGGTGATACAGTCATCAGTATTGGACATGTAGTACTTACAGCAAATCATTAGGGTAGAAGCTCTTTTTTTAAACGTCGCCCTACTCTAGTAATTTCTCCTGTATCTTGGGCGAATTAACAATCATTTCATCTCACATACACAAACAGCCAGACCCGGGACAACTACCGGTAGGCCATACAAACATTTTTTCCGTGCGGGAATCGAACCCATGACACGCGGCGCAGCAGTAATTTTTTATAAAAATGTACTTGCTACATCTCTGTGAAAGGAAATATGTAAGTTAAGTACAACTTTAAATTATTTCACCCATAGATATGAGTAAAATCTTTAAAGATATATATTTCTTCGACTATAATAAAACTATTAATACATGAAAAGCAAAATATAAAGTAAAGAATGACAGGGCATCAAAAAATTCATTCGCATGACTGTCAACGGGAAAAGTGTCCAGAAGGCTGGCAGCATTGCCACGTTGAATGGCAATACTGATTCTTCACTATTAGTGGACGGATTAATAAGATTATTCTGTACACACCTGCAGAGCGGCTGCAGGTTGGTCAGTGCTCATCCCACTGTCTCTGGGAAGATGGGTTGACGGGCTTATCTGTATCCGGGCGAGCCACTTTCCAGGCGTTCACCGCGTCGGTCAAGCTCGGCATTTCAGAGAGAACCAAGGACGGGGCTAACATTTTATTGGTTAACTTCTTAGTGCTGTGACAGAGGAAAGGAACGCCAGTAAGCTAATACTGGTAATTTTACGGAAAATTCTTTAAAATAGCTGCAGTAACTTGACAGGATCGAATGTCACCTAAGACACTACCTACAAAGTAGATTCTTGTACAGTAACTTGCTGGTTATACATATTATTTATACATACCACCAGACTCCTAGAGTGGTGTGTCGGTAAGCGATGTCATTTCTCTGTTAAAATGTTGAAGAAAATCAGTGCCAATGTACTATATATGTCGATTTTAAGTTTTACCTACAAAAGCTGTCAGGATTTTGTTAAATAATAAGTAGGCAGACTTTCAGCATACCAACGTCCAACACAGTTCAAGGGC
This sequence comes from Phlogophora meticulosa, assembly GCA_905147745.2. Taxonomy (NCBI): domain Eukaryota; kingdom Metazoa; phylum Arthropoda; class Insecta; order Lepidoptera; family Noctuidae; genus Phlogophora; species Phlogophora meticulosa. The sequence goes on along the minus strand of LR990535.1, from coordinate 5,764,456 downwards.
CACATCATGCGGCCGCTGAAGTTCAAGAGCAATAAGTGTACAGTGATTCGAGTTGCGGGCCCACCAACGCAGCGGTTGCGGCCGGTGCGGTCGCTTCCTTGCCGCCGCAAAAATCGACAACGTTGCGGTTATCGGGACGCGGATGACGCGTCTGTCATGTGACCACTCCACGAGGCCCCTTTGTGTCTGGACGTCTCGTGTCAATTAGTCATGTTATAACCGATTATAATATTATTACTCATGAACCGTTATTTGTTGTTAAGACAATGGAAATGAAATGCAAAGAAACAGCTGTTTCTTTGCCGATATTTGTCAGTGAGAGATTTAAAATGTATTATTTTGGTTTGGTTGTTGAACAAGGGAATTTCTGTGCCACTATCTATAGCTATAACAATTATTTAGTTGTTAGAAAACGTCTTGTTTGAATGAGCTGCGCTCCAAAACGCAAATAGTCGACTGTGGTCTAAAAGCTCACCAACTCAAATGACCGTACAGGACATGTCTGTTAATGCTATGTTGCCCTGAAATAGACGCAACAGACGATGAAGAAGATGACGGGGTGAACTGGATATCTTCCTTAAAAATTACAAAGAGGTGGCGCGGAATCACGACTGATGAAAGGAACGGAGCCTTTGCCCAGAAATGGGACAGTTCGGGCTAGTAATCAACAAATAATTGTTAGATAACTGTGCGTTGAAATTAGTTTTTTTTAGGGAATGTATAAGGGACCTTTCAGTCGGTGGCGAGGGAAGCTGTCAATGTTTTTTTTTTTTTAACTTTTCCCCGCACTAGGAATTTCTCCTGTATCTTGGGTTGCGTTTACAAACATTTAAACTCACATACACAAACAGCCAGACCCGGAACAACTACCTGTAGGTCATACAAATATTTGTTCCGTGTGGGGATCGAACCCACAACACGCGGCGCAGCAGCCGATGGCTCAACCACCGCGCCAACCGTGTCGTCGAGTTGTTGTTTGTTGAATGTTATGTTATGACTAACTAACAGACACCATACTGTTGATGACTGATGACAATTACACCGAGTTAGAAAGCGAAAGAGATAGATAATGAGAGATGAAAAATCATTAGTTATCTTTATTCGTAGGACATCATAATAATTTATAATATAATAAGTGTCATAATAGGTTTAAATAACAGTTTCATGATATAAGAAATACCCTTGCGTTGATTGCGGTAGTACGCAATCTTTCACACGCGTTTTTCACAGCATTACAGAAAGTCGTTTTCCAGCAATCGTTTTTAAACTAAGCAACATACTCGATGCAGAATGCGTTGATGAACACTGTGGTGGGTATTTTTTACACATAAAATGTGACTTCAAACGATGGGTTTTCAGGTAAGGAGTGAGGGAGACAATTTCTCAAGGCACACAGCAAAAACAGTAAATGATCTGTTAAAGCCAAAGAGATAGAGGAGAAGTGATGCAGATGAACGATGCACGCGGATGTCATTTCGGAACAAGAGGAGGATTGGAATTTTGAAAGGAGGAAAATAGGGTGAGTATTTTTGAGGCTGCCGTATTCACCTCGCTCCCTTTGGAAACGTTGACACACGGTCGTACTCTCCAAGGCCAAAAATAAAGCAGATGCGTAATTTCTGAAGGTACTCGAGCATACCAAGAAGTTCCTCAGCAGAAGAAAGAAAGAAGACACCAGCACAGCCTAAAAGAGGGACACGAAAAAACTGATCAATAGTTATTTTAGTTTCAAATGGCTGGACCTAGAGATATAATAAATAAATAAATAAATAAATAATGCTGGACAATCCACACAGCATCATCTAGCCCCAAGCTAAGCAGAGCTTGTGTAATGGGTACTAGATGACTGATATACTTAATACAATACATTGCAAAGATAGATATTTTTATTATACATATCATATACCCAGAACGCCCGGAACAAATCTTTGTAGATCGTGCAAACATTTGTCCCAAGGCGGGAATCACGCGGACCTTCGCCCTCCGCGCCACATTGCATATAGAGATAATATCATCTGCATTGTTAACAATTTGAGATAGATTTTGGAACCCACTTAAATTATTAACTTGCTTATCGTTATCAATGTTAATAATAACCATATTGCCTTGTCCATTAAGGCAAAAATTCCTATTGAGATTTTGTTCTATTTTTATATCATAAAAAACGTGTCTGATTAAGTCAAAACGTACCGGTTCATGAGAATATGAATATTAATATAAATCTGTCTAAGAATATAACATCTGGTGATAAATAAATATATTAATTTTGCATTTCGTGTTAGATTATTAATATTCATTATGTATCTACAAGAGTGACTCGTAGCGGGATTTTGTATTTTGTATTTTTTTTTTATTAGGATTCAGTATACGTCACACCTTCAAGGACTTAGTTTAGATAGTGGTTAATGTTTTTTTTTAAATGTGGTTGGTCTTGATTTCAATATTCACATCGATACTTATTCGTTTTTAGGTTGCAACCTAAATACAACTGACTAAATACCTACATATAAACTAGACTAGATTCTAAATCCACGGAGCCCTCATAAGGCCGGGCGCACACCACGCAAGTCGGCGCAACAAGTGCGTGATGTAGACACGCGCGGTGCGGCAGCGACACTACACGACCACTACACGACGCGGTGGCGCAACGAGGCGCGGTGCGGCTTATAATTTTTCCGCCAGCGAGCTCCGTCTTCGCGACAGTAGGCGGGGCCGCCCCGCCCAGCCGCGCACACGCCCACCGCACTATCTCAAGACCAACAACACACTGAAAAAATACACCCAAAATATGTAACATTAAACTTATCAAAACGCAACGAACCAACAAATTAAGCCAATATGTTAATGAGTATATAGTTTATTAGTACAAACGTGTCAAGTTACATACAATTTGGCAGCCATCAAACCTCATTAGTTCCATTAATTCGGAGCGGCATTACCTTCTAATGTGATTGTTGCTATGTTATCGAATTTCACAATAGGATACGTTACACAAATGATCAAATAAATATTTTTAAATGAAATTACAATTTTGAAAACTTTGATAAAATTAGGATGGCATGTACTATTATAGACGTCTCTCTCCATTCTAACCGCAGCTAGCGAACCGAAAGAGGGAGATACGCGACCACGCTTTAAAATGAAAAAGCTCATAATATTTCCCTTTCAACAATGGATCTAAACAAAAATGTTTAATGGTACAAAACTTGCGCGGGTCTCTCTCGCACCAACGTACTGTAATGCAAGAGCGAGCGGGAGAAGAACACCGCACATTTTCCCGACAAATGAAGCGTGGCTAAACCGCAGATTGACCGCAGAGAATGGAGGCAGCGAGTGACAGAATGGCGGCGGTTCAGTAGTAGAGAGTCGCGCGGGCAGCAAACACGCGCCAGCCTCCGCGAGCGGCTGACTCACGCACCACGCGACGATACCTGACCCGCGTCAGACGTGGCTCATACTTAGCACAAAAAACCGCGCGCCACTCGACCGGCCCAGGCGGCACATTATCATAAATATATCGACTCTCAGCTGATGTTGACATAACACGGAGCGCGATAGTGACTTACAGGTGTTCTTAGAACTTAGCCGGAACTGTTCATGTATCAAATAGTTCCTAGTGAACCCCGGACTAGTGTTGTGACTCACATACAATGACGAAAGTTAAATTCAAGAAATGCCTCGATTGTAGAGTGAGCGTCGTTGGATTAAGGAAATAATACACAAATATATTATTATAGTGCGACATACGCGGATAATTTGTGAGTGAAACAAGCGGACGCATTTGTTTATAATACAAAGTTTTAGAATAATAATAACATTAGACTCTAAACGTTACGAAGAGACTGACCAAGTATAAGCATCCAAAGATTTCCTAATCATTGTAAATTATCGTGTCAACACTAACGAAATACTCACGCACGACTCGCCTTCGAGAAACCTTCTTGGAGTAACAAAAGCGAATTATTGTTGTCATATACAAGGTGTATACTATAAACTTTTTGGACGTTTGCCAGAACGAAGACGTTCGAAGGTCGTGAAGAGTGCGGAAGTGTTGGAATTTGGGTGTTGAATCGAGCCCTTACTTGCCCGAATTAGTTAGTATCTTAGTGATTGGTGTTGATTACTGCTCCAGTGGGACAGTTGGGACAAGCCGACCGTGGCGGTGCGGCAGTGAATGTGATGGTGTGAAGGATGCATCTGCCGTATGAGTCCCGAGGCCGACGGCGGCGAGAGATGGCAGAGCTGGAGCCTTGGTGGCTGCAGTCCATCGTGGATGAGACCCTTGCGGAGTACCCTGATCTAAGTAACTACCACATTTTTTTTTTAATACCCAGCCGTACTTAAGTCTGCCAGCCTATCTGACCTCCACAGGTCAGATAGGCAATCGCTCCATGCAAAATACTGGTATTGAGTTGCATAAGTTTACACTGGAGGTCGAACCCAACATGATTAGGAAGGAGCTAGTCAGATGATGACGACTTAACTATACACAAAAAAAATAGATGATGATACAACATCATTGACCTACATGCAACAGATTTATGAACTTTAGCAAAAACTTGATGATTAAGACGAAATAGAAGCTACGCTCTTTCCGGTCGATGGGTCAAAAGTTGTTTATCTTGAACTGGTTTCGGTTACTGAGAAACCATTAGGTAGGTATATTTAGGGATCCTTGAATAACTTCTCGTTGTTACGTCTAAATAAAGAATTTTGTTTTGTAAGTTGGATGATGAGAATTAATATGTTTTTAATAATTAATAACATCATCATCTGCCTAGTCTTTTCGCAACTATGTTGGAGTCGGCTTCCAGTCTAACGGGATGCATCTGAATATCAGTATTTAACATGGAGCGACTGCCTATCTGACCTCCACAATCCAGTAGCTGGGCAACACGATACCTCTTGGTAAGAATGTCATTGGGGAGATGATACTTATGTTAAATAAGAGCCATACATTTTACAGAATTACCATATTTATTTTCAACAATATTCTGAAAGATATTAAAGTGATAAAGCCCAAAAAAAATATTGTATGAACACTATATCAGATAAAATTGTGCTCAAGGAAAAGACATCAACGCGAATGTAAGAGAAAGTTCAAATGTGAGAGTTATTGATTTCAATACTAACTCAATAAAACTTATGATCTATCCAGCATTAATTCAAGAAATAATAATTAACATTTCCATTTCAATAAATAATAATTATTAATTTCACTTATTATTGTAATGCAAAGTTGTTTGGAATTTTAATGGTGGCAAATAATGCGATAGTTAATTGCACGTTTCTTAATTGTACCTGTCGGTTATGACATTTGTAGGCAAAAGTATCAATTATGGTCAGAAGTTCTATGTAATTACGTTTTATTTAAAAAAAAATCCAATTTACGTAACTATTGGTTCCTAATAATAACAACAGTGGAGGAGCTCGTGGCTAATAAAAAACAATCGCACGGGTCTATCGAAAGTTAAGCTACGCTTGCCGAGGTCAGTCTGTAGATGGGTGACCGAATATTACATATCGAGACTCTTCCGTGCTTCGGAAAACACGTTAAACTGTTGGTCCCGACTGTCTTTTGTAGATCTTTGATGGTCGTTACGGGCAGTCAGAAGCTCGAAGCTCTGACAATCAGTCTTAACCGGTGTACACCCACTGTTTCACAAGTTGTGGAGGCAGTCGATCCATGTAAAGTACTGATAAACAGCTGCATATGATTAGACTGGAACCCGACCCCGAAATACTTGGGAAAAGGCTTGGCACATGATGGAGTATATTATAGTAAAATTATTACTGGAATTTCGATGACAAAATCCTATTTAATATTATAAATATGAAAGTCGATGAGTATGTATGGATATATGGATTCCACCTTCATGCAAAAATAACGGAACGGTTTTTGAAGATACTTTACACCTGTTATAAGTTATACTTCAAAATACACCGCGTATGTGATTTTATAAATTTATATATAATTAATTAATGAAATATTCTTTTTTAATATATTTAATTAATTAATTAATTAATGTTTTCGAAAAATCAACGTACGTACTTTTATTCGGTAGTATTTTTGTTACTCAATCACTGGAGCTTAAATATTTCCTTTAAAAAAAAAAACTTTTTTCCTAAAAAAAATTTGTTTGCGTAAACGGTAGTACAGACAGCACATGAAGCTAACCCTATCCGTCCAATTTCTTTGTTATTTTTTCAACTTTATTACAAAATAATAAAGTTCATGTTCAAATGAGAAAATTTAATAGTTTGGCATAGCTTGATGTGCTGGCGTCTGTACAAGCGCAAATCAACTTCAGATAGATACGAGAAACTTACATTAAACTTGTTGAATGCAGTATTTATTTAGACAGTTATAATCAAACAACACGGCTTAAATCCGCAGTACCTATGTTTAACATACGATACGAAATACGTGAACGGCATAACTAAATAATAGAGCCAGTCTTGTCAGAATTTTATTCAATGTAAATGTAATTATATAAAAAACTATTTCGACCATGATGATGAGTTCAAATAAACAAAATTACGACAGCCGATCATGTACGCTGTCATTACATTCGGTAACCTTTAACTAATCTAATGGCTTATCAAGTCAGAATAGACGTGTACGCCTTCAAAGAAAACATATTAAGTTGCCTAGTATTCTCTAACGTTACTGCCGAGCATGACGTCTTGGGTTCAATTCCCGGGATGGGCGTATTGTTATTAGGCTTTTCTATGGCAAACTTCTCAGTTGCAGCCCGGAGTCTAGATTTGTGCCCGGTTGATAGCTATAGGCTCGCCGCTACAACATGGGACTTAAATATCACTGGCTAAAAGTGGGTATACTTATTAGTATACCTCTGCTTAACCCTTCGAAGAACTACTGAAGTTCCCTGAGGTTGCCAAGCATCAAACTACCGGCTTGCCTAACAAACAAACATATTTTAAAAGCATTTCAATGTGATAATGTTTCCATCACTAAAACTATTTCACACCGCTCAATTGGCGCGATATAAAATATGTAAACCTCTCTAATGATGATTTGATTTACTAATAATGCAATAACAGTTTGAAAGCTGTAAAGCAATTAGATGTAAGGGCGGGACACACGCGCGGAACGCACTCATTGTAACGAAGCTGTTCAGCATTGAACACATTCAATGACGCCTAATGAGTTCGGGATGAGTGCAATTGCTGTAACAGGTTAGGAGTGGGCTTCTATATTTTAAGTTCTTACTGAGTGAGATTTATTGGCATTACAGATGATATTTCGGCCTGACTAGGTTTTATATTTTCCGGTCTGGGTTATTCTTTTATTATTTATTTCTCATTCTGGCTTGTTATTTAATCATTTATTGCATAAATAAAATCATGCCTGGGTTGGGCAGAGGTGTACATACTCGTATAGTAAGACCCACCAGTTATGTTTTATTATTTATTACATTCCATAATATTTGTAAAAGTGTTAGATGTGAGGAAAGTGCTTAGAGACTAAAGTTTTTCCTTGCCTTCCTTGCAGCAATACATGCACCACATCTACTCTTTAGAATGATATTTTAGTTCAACGTCATTGCTCTCTTTTTAGTGTCGAGAAAGAAACCTTTGCTTTAGGAATTAAAAGCCTTTTCTACACTAAAAGCATCTTGTGTAGCTCACACTTCTTCGCGTTATTGTCTACTATGCCTTAATGAAAGAACCCGTTGAGCAAAACGATACAAACTTTTATATTACAGCAATACATGCACCACATCTACTCTTTAGAATGATATTTTAATTCAACGCCATTGCTCTCTTTTTAGTGTCGAGAAAGAGACCTTTGCTTTTGGAATTAAAAGCCTTTTCTACACTAAAAGCATCTTGCTTCTCACACTTCTTCGCGTTATTGTCTACTACGCCTTAACGAAAGAACCCGTTGAGCAAAACGATATAAACTTTCATACCGGTAATTAAATGGAAAGAAAATAGAAGGTAGTCAGGTGATAAATAAACTACATCATTGGTGTGTAGTCGTAGTTTAAGGGATCAATTCCCGGGTAGGGCAAAGGACTTAAATAAACAAAAGCGAAAGGTAGAGGTTCTATAGGTACCCCAAAAAATATGCAGTGCCTGCATACCGCCGGAATACTACAGATCTATTGAATCATTTCAATATACGAGTAGTACGAATATACTATTTATAAACTAGATTTTCCAGTCTAAATAGCATATCAAGAATATCTCACACTAGAACCGGTTTCATCTCATACGTACTTCGACGAAATTTGCTACTATTATATTTACCAATAATCGTTATTTGCAAAGGGGCTGTATTTACCACTGGTAGTACGGACTACCAGACGTAAAATTGATAAACGTCAGTGCTATAATGAATCAGTAGCTTTTAATGTGTTCGAAATACATAAGTATAGTCAGTTATGAATTCTAAGGATTCAGATTTAATCACCAATCACGAAATTCGGTTTTTATATTCGAAAACTTATAATGTTTTTACCCATTTCCGTAAACTTCGACCCTTACCATTTGCATTTCGTAAAAGGATTTAGCCACAAATATCATAATACCACTATTGTAGATACCTATTTAACTTATATGTGTTTCATTTCTAACCTGAAAACATTGACTTATTAAAAACACTAATAATAAAATTGTCTCAATATAATAATCGATTGGTCAGTGAGTCGCGCTGTAATTGTTGATGTCACTATTCCCCATGATGAGAACCTCGTGAAAGCTGAAAAAGACAAGATCATAAAGTATCTTGATCTCGTTCATGAGGTTACCAGCATGTGTAATATGGACTTAACAATAGAGAGAATAGAGCCGATAGTCATATCAGTTTATTGTTTGATAGCAAAAAGTTTCAAGCAACATCTGGAGAAACTTTCGCTAAACAGTTGGGTCAAGAGTCATATGCAGAAGGCGGTCGTCTTGGACATGGTACGAGGTTTGCGAGGAGGCACTCTGGATCCCTAACCATCGTTAGTAGGGTCTTAAAACCTCGCTGAACATAATTTTTGTACATTTTTTTCAAAAAACTTTTTGTATTTTTTTGTTAAAATATGTACAAATAAAGAATACGGAAATTTCTGTCTCTAATTTAGCTTTTAACTGCCTCATTGAGTCCTCGTTATGTTTCCCGAATCGGGCAAAGATATTCGGTATTTCCATCTGGGATTTCTCAGTAGCAGCTTGGAGTTTGTATATATGTGCCTGTTACAGCAATAGGCTTGCTCCCTATTATACTATAGGAGTATGTACTCCTATAGTATAATAGGGAGCAAGCCTATCAAGCCTCTGCCATCGTTTCCGAGAATACAGGCGTGTTGGCGTGTAATAAGATTGTTCCGCTGGAATTCCACAAGTAGAATTTCACCGTCGTCATCTGCCGAACCCAACTAAATTGGGGTCGGCTTCCAGCCTAACCGGATACAGCTGACTACCAGTATTTTACATAGAACGACTGCCTATCTGACCTCCACCACCCAGTTACTGGTCAACACGATAACCTTTGATAAGACTGATTGTCAGGGTTTTGCTTGGACTTCTGACTACCCGTAACGACTGTCAAAGATCTACAAATAACGGCTTAACGTACTATCCGAGGCACGAAGGAATCTCGATATATTACGAACGGTATCCACAGACCGACCTCGTCAAGCGTTGTTTAACCTTCGATCAACCCGTGTGGCCGTTTTTATTTAGCCACGAGCTCCCCTTAGTCTAAGTAGAATTTCGCCTTCACAAAAGCTATCATTTCACTAACAAATATCTAACGATTGTACAATTACCACAACTCAGTACAAGTATTTGCCAACATAAGTGCGTCTGTATGACCAATCACTAGGGGAATCCGCAAGCGACCAGCGTTAGTTCATTGACTGAATAACTAATGTAATGAACAGGTCACGGTATTAATTGCTATCGTGTGTGTTGACAACCAGTTAAATCAAGTTACATGGTTTTTCTTTTAGTTTTCAGATGCAAGATTTTGTTTTTATTTTACAAAAATGTTTTTTAACATATAAACATAAGCTCGCGCCTTTTTCCCATGGAGTAGGAAGAAACTACAGAACGCCACCTGCTACGATCCTTTCATACTCATTTGGCTTCGTTTACGTTAATACATCTGGTCATACGCATGCCACTGGTTGCGAGTACTACGCACATGACCTTTTTGAAGAACATCACCAATAAGATCAGTATATGTCCTTCTAGGGCGTTCCCGGCGCAACAAAACATGGGTTTTCATATTATGCGCGGAACCCTCATTCTTTTTATAAAATAAAAGCAGCCTAAACTTACTCCATAGCACATCAGCTATCAACCACTGAAAGTCCCTCAAAATTGATTAAGCTGGTTTGGAGATTACCTCAAACAAACAGACAGAAAAACAGCCATTTTTTAAATTGGATTTTGGCGTAACTACCATATAACTTTCATATGCATTTAGTAAAAAGCTGTTGTTTGTACATTACAGACAGACACTTTAATTTTATTTTGTTTCTATCTCCTGTGAAATTGTAAAATGGACGTCTTTCTTTAATTTAGTTGTGTACGTGTTGTACTTGTAAATAGCCAACATCCGTACTTATTAAATTAATTCAATATGTAGAGACGTTTGCTATAATTCAACATTTCTCTCTTATCTCTCTTCTTATCTACTTATTTAATTAATTGTTGCCATTAGTCTGTAGGCTTTCATTAAACTAGATAAATATTAAGGTGTTATTTATTAATGCCTGAGTGATAATCTACTACGTATTGCCTATGGTGTATTATTAACCAAATTTGGTTGTTAAATTTTAATGATCTAAACTGGAAACGGAAAACAAATTATTGCATTATTAAATAATAATAATAAAAACGCCATCTTTTCCGCACATTATGTTGACGGATATCACAATATTTTTTTGAGTGGAATCGTTACTAACACCGTATTTACATTAAATGTCCTCATTCTTCAAAACTAGAAATTTAAATGTAATTATAAATTAATTAATTATTGTAGTTTTAATGTGCAGCAACATTCCGCTTATTTATTGGTATTCGAATGTTAACAACGTAATTTTAGTACAAAACCGGTATTTTTATGATAACTACTTATGCCTTGCTGTTTTGTAATGATAATTTAAAAAGTGACAGTTCAGTGAGACATTACCACGATATTTCCACTAATAACGCCCATTTCTAAAAAAAAACTAGGAAAGCAATTCAAAAATCGAAGGCATCTGCTAAAGTTGACCGTCTCTTATTTAGGTGGTCAATCAGCCAGTGACTTAGGATTAAAAAAATAAACATATGCAGCCTTTTTTCTTCAGAACTTTTGTAGCAAATCTAAATACAGTACCCATCTTCACTATTTCAAGGGTTAAAAACAAGTCAAATTATCGAAACGCAAGCGCAATTCCCCGAGTAACCCTTCACAGCTCTTCGACCGCACCTAACCCGCAGTTTGCGGCTCCATAATTCCTATATACCATCAGCTTCCGTAAATAGTGAAACCGCATTTACACTATTAATGTTTTTATGATTCCTCGAGCCGTTATACGGTGATTTTTTGATATAGTCCGTCAAGGGAACGGTGTGACCGCATCCTAATTTGAGGATTGAGTTGACGTTAGATTAGACGATTACAGAAATATTTGAATGGAGATGTGTTTCTTTTACATTAGGGTCGAAAACAGTGCTGTATGTTGATAAGAACAGTTATAGTTTCAGTACATTATAGACAACTTTGACTACTTATAACGTTGATTTTTACGAGTGTACCTACTTAGCGTCATTTTTTTCATAGAGTATAGAGTAGAGTATAGTCTAATAGTCTTGTCTTAATCCGCGCACAGCCTTAGTGTATGTCTGTAAAACAAATTGAAGGAATCCTTTCACATGTTCCTTCTTCAAATTATGTCAGTCGCGAAAAATAATAATCTGCGATCACCAATCCTTTATGCAATTAAATTAGCACTAGTAATCAAAACGTTCAGCAGAACGCTTACATGCTGTAATGACGATTCATTGTTACCGACATGCGAGATATCATTCATTATAATTACACCTATTTACTAGATTCGAAAACGTTACGAATCGATTTGAAACGTCAAATCATCATCGAAGTCAGCTAAAGCTGTATGCAGACTGTGTCAAGACTTTTTATTTATTTATTACATTTTGGAAAACAAACAGTATTATGTTAAGCATAAACAGTATTGTCTTAAAATTAGACTTTTCATAAATCGAGTTTGATAAGAAAGTCGGGTACTCTCTCAACAAAACATTTTTTTTGTATTAATCAGGCAAAGTCGTTTTGGTGTGTGCATTGCCTAACTATCACCGTTTCTATGTAAAAGTATTCATAGGCTAAAGTTTAAATATTAAAACCGCATTGTAAATTATGTTGTTAATACCAAAACTCAGCCCCGCTTTTACACAGTCATTACATTTAGTTGTTAACTTGTTATAAATAACGGTTTTCCTTGTTCAATCTAATATTTTTTACAACAGAAGCGTTACAATTTATTAGCTGCAGGCTAGCCGTGTGATAACTCAGTACATATTAATTCTGGCTTATTAGTTATTTATCCGGTATATATCATTTCGAAGTAACCGATGTGTGACCGATGAGGATGCTGGGTAACGAAGCCGGCCAATCAGTTACGTTCGAATTTGTTTTTCGATGTTCTTATGTCTTTTAGATACCGTCATATCGCCCATAGCTACGTCAACACATGTCAATCTGTGACGTAGTTACCCGTTTTTAATTACGCATTTCAATGCAGTACGAATCTCGTGTTATTCTACGAGATCGAGTGACGTGTGAATTCATACTTACAATGTATGCAATAGTCATACAAAAGCTAATACGTTTGATAGACATGACTCTATAATGTATGTAACATTTATACAATATGCAGATATATTTATCGCGGCAGGGTTATTAAGACTGTCACAAACGATTACGTATAAAATTCTGTCAAGTGACCTTATCAAAGTCAGTCTATTACTACTTAGCAACAACTATGAATGAAACAAAGCTAGTAGGTAGCCTTGTGATTAGTTACACAAGTGAAGTCCGTCGCCATCTCCTTAAAGAGTAGGATTTATTATACAATTTTAAAAAACGAGAAGAAGAAGCACTGCTATTGGAGGTGAACTCATTTAAACAAAATAATCCATGCTCACTAGTACACATTTCTAATCAAGATCCCTTTGTCAACAGTAAGAACGGGCAGTCCAGACTACATGTGTTCAATGCTGCCACAACACTGGCGCTCGAACAAGACCTTGCCTGGCGGCTTCAAGGTGGTAGCCCTGGGCGAGGTGCTCGACGGTACCCTGGTCACCGTCAGGGCTGGCAACGACGAGAACTGCTCTGCGGAGCTGAGGAACAACTCGGCTGTCATGAAGAATAGGGTTGCCAAGTTCAATGATTTGAGATTCGTCGGAAGGAGTGGAAGAGGTGAGTGTTGCAAATTATTTGTGAATATAATTGAGTAAGGATGAAATTTTCAGAGCCTTCGTAAAATTGAGAAAAACACTTGACCGAGAGATTCAAGGAACCGCATTGAATATCAGAAAATACTTATGTTGATTAGTGGTTTTAGCTTTCTGTACTTCTTATCCATTTAAACTTTAACTATGCTAAATCCCCTCCATATGTGCAACATTCTCAAAAAGGGATCTTACGTTTCGCTTCACATAATACTCGAAATATAATATTTTCTCTCCACCAATTTTGAATCACATTTAAAATAAGTACTTATTAACTATTAAAAATAAATTAATCAGGTGGAAGAACTGATGTTATCCTAGATATAGCGTAGGTTATAGAATAACATAATATAATAAGGAGTTACAATTCTTGTCCCTTACGGTATATGTATAACAAGGCCTATAGTTTGAAAGAAAATTAGACCTATTCCCCTATAACAAAGATCCATAATCTCAGCTTAGGCGAATAAGGGACAAACTGTAGTTAGTCCCATTATTCTCAATTCTGCTTCCGTCAAAATAAAACACCAGTTTTGTCTGATATGAACCCATCCTGAACGGATGCGTACGCATGCAAAGCTGGATTGAGCTGAATATGTATAGTTAGTCCCTAAGGTTGAACATATTTCCAAGCTTCACCAAGTTATTTTTAAGAAAACTAGTATGACTAATCAATCGATTTCCAAGGAAACCCCAACAAGTTATTGCATTAAACTATATGTTTATATTGGAAATACCACTCTTATCAAACAGGGACTTCTCACTAAATCAGCTTAGTACCGCAAGACTAGTTATATCACACAATTAGTGTTGAGACCAGACGTTTACACATGATTCATTTGATTTATAATTCAATCTTTATATAGGTACAAAACCATCTTCAATATGTACCATAGAAATACAGAAAAAAAACCACTTGTGAAAAATGTTTTTAACCTACGACGGCCTAAGGCTTATAAAAAATGACTGACACACTTGTTATTTGCCAAATCTAATATTAGATGCTCGTTTAATTGTATTCTTTTTTTGTTTGATTTTGTTTTGAAAAGAGGCTTGGCTAAAATAAAAACTGAGGTGGACTGATAGCGGTGAAGGGAAATAACCCATAGTACTGGAATTGGAGGATTTTAAGATGTCTACGAATATCGTACGGTAAAAAATATCCAATCACATGATTAAACGGCCAGCGAATGGACTTTACCTTATTTTACTGGGTAACTAGGTCAGATCATACCAAATGGTCAATGAAGAACAGGCTATTCTTGCTTCTCGTGGTGACTAGTAACAAGAAATGAACCTCTCTGAAGTAGCACGATAACATCAGAGGCACACAAACACACACATATCACACATCGTACATCTGTTTCACATTGTATTTTTCTTTTAATGATGACAGATGACAGTCTCCATCCGTCAAAAATTTCGTCTAATTTCCCTACATGTTTGCCAAGTTATTGGCATTGATCGAAATTGGCCTTCAGATTTTTCTTGCGTCCAGTCTGTGGACGCAAGAAAAATCTGAAGGCCAATGCCCAGCAGTGTTTATAAGGTCCTCGGTACATCTTACTGGGTGACTACGGTACCCCTGCTAATTCACGATCTCCATTCAAGACCTCGTCAACTCCAGTAGCCAGTCCTTCGGCAAACATGGCCGGTCCACTTCCACTTAAAATTGCTTACTTAGCAGCCTAAGTAAAATTAATAAATAGTAAGTAAATTTAACCGACCGACATCGGTCGGTTAAATTTATTTCCAGATATTTTTTTCTTTAAAGGTCAAGTAGCAAAATAGAGCTTCAAATATTTGATTATCTATAGAAAAACCGGTAAGAAACTCCTAACACGTCATTCGTTGACAAAACACTATCTACATAACTCGTAATATGTGTTTATATAGTGTTCAAATATTGTACAATTGATTTGGCGCGCGATCTCCACGCGAGTCCAGTTATGATATGTTTGGACTCGTTAAGAAGTCCGTTGTATGGCACATCTTTTACCATGTTAGCTCTGTTCTAAGGTAGAAACTAGACTACCTAACTAAATCTATGTATGTACTCGTACGTTGTCACAAAGAAATAAAGAATTCACCCTAGATGTGGTAGTAGGGCTATATTTTTAATACTTAGCATATTTTAGGCTACACATCTATTTACTAAGATTCGTCTGCCCAAGTGAAACCAGTTTTTTTAGTAGAGTTCAATAGTTTCTGCTGAGATACAATGCAACCTCGGTAACCTTCCTACGTCACTCCGACGTACTACTGACCTGGCGAAGAAAATCATAAAGTTTAAAACGTGCTAATTAATGGAAGTATTGATTATCGTAACTTAGGTTGGTTAAGCTATGTGTCCTATATTAAACCAATTATGTTAAAATAACAGTCAGGGGTATTTAAGCAAGTCCTACCAGTAACTGAAATGATATTTTTTAAATATTAATTGGTATGACAGCTCGTAACTTGATAGTATTGGCAGTCTAGCATTGGTTAATCTAGTGGTCAAAAGCGCGACTGCTGAGCGTGGGGTCCTGGATTTGATTCCCAGGTCGGGCAATATGTTATTGAGTTTTTCCAATTGGAATTTTCTCATTATTAGCATGGAATGAATTACGATGGCAATAGGCTCGCCACATTTTACAGGAGAAAAATAACTGGCGAAATGTTTGTATACTATACCTCTGCCTAAGCCTTTGAGGACTACAGGCGTGATATTAAGTTTCTATGGAAGGCAATAAATGGTAAACATCCCTGCACTAAACGGTCTCCTACAGTTTCTACAATTGACGATTAGCTATCTTAAACCTGTCCGAACGGTATTTTTTCCCATTAACTGTTTCAATTTGTATATAATATTATATGTAGGTATTACGAGTACATTTCTAGTTTATAATCTGTATACATTCCTTTTTTCCAGTTCCCTTTACTTTTAAGAAATTGCACCCACCACTGTTAGCCTCTGCATCACCCAAAGATTGACTGGTAGAAAATGCCTAAGGTATTAAGTCCATCTCTGTACATTTGTGTGCTTAAAGTGTTAAATAAATTAATAAAACACCCAAACACTAATCATTACATAGTCTCGCTGTGTAATAAGTCTGTAGGTAACGGCTACCGGTCGGTATTACCACGCGTATAACTATTAGTAGGGGCGCATAATAATTGGTTAATCTGGCGCTCAGCGCGGCCGACCGCTACGCGCCATCGTCATGATTTGCGCACACCGCCTGTCTAATAAATGGATTACTGATTCTATTGTCAGTGTCAACCCCGTTGTTGGATCAGTAGGATCCAAAGTGGCGTCAAAATAACATATTACAGTAATACCCACGTCTTTTTTGTGGGGATAGGCAGATGCCTATCTACTTCATTCACGGCTGCAGTCAACTATATACTCCTTTTGTTCGATCCTCGTTCATACAATACTCACAAGCCAGTTCCATGATATCAAAAATAGAATCACACCAAGAGGCTACGAAACCTACCTATAAAAAATTGAATGAGGTCGGCCTTGAGTGAGGTCACACTAATTTCACTTCGATGTGTCAGCAGGCTCTATTAATAATCCTAACTTAACTCAGGCAAAGCTAGTCTAACAGTTAATTTGAGTTTTTAACTCAAATTAACTGTTAGACTAGCTTTTTACAAATTTTAAACATTCAAAATTCGTTACAAAGTTAAAAGATCAATTAAAATCACTTCAGATATCGATCGCGTGAATCATTAATGATAATAATGTATGTTATCTAACATTAACTCTAATTGATTGGCGCAACGAGATGTGTCACGATAAGATAATGTGGATGTGCGCAAGCGCAGCGTCCGTAATACCTATACTATCATTCCCTTAGCGTAGTTATACCAACAGTGATTACGAAATCACCTCGTGCACGATATGCCATGACCTTTGTTGAACTTAGACTAAGTCCTTGATATCTAAAACGGCTTAAAAAACTCGGGCAATGTAATTTCCCGGTTATCGATCAAACAAAAGAAACCCGACGTCATTAAAAAAGTTGGAAAATTGAAGTGACGGAATGACGCATTGGTTTGAATCGTTATAACGATGACGACACTTGTGCTGCGCGCACGCAGACCGGTTCTCATTCATACCACGTTCTATAATGTTTATCAAATCACGTCAGGCAGCGGGGCTTATACACCTATTATTGGAATCAGTAATTATCACGCGGTGGGTCTTTTATTAATTTGCATTGAGCGGTGTAGTACAGTGGGCCAACCGTTTTTTGTTTCATAGACTAAACAGTTTTGCTTTGTATTAAAAACTCGTTTTTCAGTCAATTTTGACCACTTTGACATTTAGAATTTTTTGTTTGTAAGTGTGCAGAATGAAATAACCTGTCTTTAACACAGGACAAACTGCCTCGTTGGTTTTGTGGTCTCAAGCGTTATTGCTGAACACGAGATTCTGGGTTCGATTCCTGGGTCGGGCGATGTGTTATTGGGTTTCCTATCTGGAATTTTTCATAGCAGCCCTGACTTTGGATCTGCGCCCAGTAGATGGCAATAGGTCCACCTCCACCACATGGGACTTGAACATAACTGGCGAAATGTGGATGTACTACAGGCATGATAGCATGTGTTTTAAAACTCAGTCTTGACCCTTGATTCAGTGTGCGCGCAGCTCTATACCTGTCATAGGTGATGAACAGTTATGTGTCAACAATGATAGAGTTAGGTATACCTGCTGATCATTGTATTTGTTTATAGCTTAGGAAGTAGGTAGGATCTACTTGTGGTATTGTGGTGTGTATAGGTAAGTCGGTGGTTAAGAAAAAAAGGTTGGTTGATTAAGAAATGTTGTTTATTAATTAAGGATGTCAGTTTTAAATGTTTATTTATACGGTTGTTTTAGGGGACTTTAAAAGGTTCAACTGAAACTCATGGGATCACTGTATTTTTACAGTGGCATAGGATTTCCCCATAGTTTATAGTTGCCTGTTTTACTATTAATCTTGAGAGGTCCCAAGTGACTCTCCTTTCTTGCGTATTCTCGGCGACGACGCCATTTTCAGGTAGTTGGCATAGGAGCAGGCTTATTTTATTATGATTTGTTTTGAAATATTTACAAAAACAATTTGTTAAAAGTACCTAACCAGTGTACTAAAGCAATTTATTTTTGTGTGTTAATCGCGCGTTCAACCCTGAGAACTAATTGGTTTGCTACCAGTCTCAAAATGAATGGATCCTTTTACGGTGTACTGAGAGGAATATTATTATATAGCATTTTACCTCCTTCGTTACTTAGGTCTGTATTTCAGAACGTTAATCATGTGGTGATTACACTGTGTCTCTTACATTGGACTTAATATATTAATCTTCGTCAGTTCAAAAAAAAAAAAGTCAACCGATTGTGGACGTAGGTAAAATTAAACTGCCCAAATGTGGTAGCTTCGATCGATCCCAAACAGTGTGGAGCCCTACACAGGATATGGCTCTCCCTGCACCTTCCATGAAAAAAAAGATTTAAAGATTTATTTAAAGATAAAAAAAAGCCAAAAAATGTGAGTGTAATCGGTAAGGAAAGAAGAACTTTAAACTATACCAATGCAAAAAAATCTGAGTGGTATATGTTTTTGAACGAAGTATTCTCTAGAACTCTCTGGCAAATACATTGTAAAGTTTGATCGCTCATTGCTTGAGGAACGTTATTGGCTATTTGACCCTTAAGAGCGGGTGAAATCGCAGCGAACAGCTGGTATAGCATGAAATAAATCAAAAAATCTATTCGTTTTTCCGCAAAACTGTACACAGAATAATCGAATAAAAGAAAACTAAACGATCACGCTATTAAGGCCCCGTTCCACGAGTCCCCTTCATAAACAAAATAATCGTTTGCGGTGGCGGTACGAGCGTTTTCTAAACATCACGAATGTGAAAACCCGTGTTTGCCGTTAACTTGCTACCGTGTCTATGAACTGACAATTTATTATCAGTTTGTGTGAAAATTGAATTATACATAATTGGGAAAACACCAATTTTTCGTCTATTCTTTGGGTATTATGTCTTTATGTAATGTTGACATTGTTTATCGTTGACATTTGTTTTACTGTGTGAGAAAAGTGATGATCTGTGTGTCGAAATAATTATCGTACATTTGCAAGTCAATAAAGGGATTCCCTCTAAAAATATAATAGCTTTTTTTCGACTGTTTACTAACTGAATTTCGTAGTTTATAAAGAAGCCAACCCCAACTTAGTTGGAAAAAGGCTAGGCAGATGATAATTATGATAAATCATTGTGAAACAAAAAAAAACTTATTATTTATTCCATTTCATGGAACTGTTTTTTTATTCATGACACACCCTTATATTAATAAGGCATTATTAAGCAGTATGGAAATGTAGATTGTTTTCGAAAAACGGAAAAATAAATAAACACAAATGACGTCAAACATCTTGCATTATAAAAGTATAAAACGCTTGCGAAAGGAAAACTGTGGGAAGTACATAAACGCATTGGTACAAAAAAAAAAACAAAATTAATCATACAATAAACATCCCTATAATACTTATTCACATTTTGAAATATACATCTGTGTAGTCTATATTTTACACGGGGTGACTATACCTATAGCTGGCCTCAAGAACACAATTACTGGACGTATTACCCAGCAATTGTGTTCTGTTACTCTATACTCTTTGTAGTCAGACTTTGGTGCTCTTGACCACGACAACGACTGTCATGGATCTTGTAAAATGTGTGTATGGTTGTGACATGTATGGTCACCTATCCACCGGGCCTGCCAGCGACGAGCACTGGGTAGCTCGCTGTCTGATCAGAGACCAGGCCCAAGTCAACGGCGCGTCGGTATTCCACGCGCGCCTCAAGTAGACGTGTCAGCATAATTGGCGGGTTGCGGGATGTTCGAAAGACTCCGGGAACGTAAAGGGGATGGACGGAACACAGATGGGTTTTAGTCAGTAAAAGTCAGACACGCCGTCCCGATCCACCCAGAAGGAGAAGTCATTGGGTGATTTCCCATCATAAAAAGAAATGTTCACCTATCCACAGACCGACATTGACCATAAAATGAAGCTTTAAGATTTTTAATTTAGACATTTGAATGTCGACTTGTGTTATTGAAAACGAGCATTTTACTTGTATTTTAAGGTTAAAAATAAAAAATAAACCGCTAGTTTTTTAATAAACCTGTCAATTTCAGGTAGCCACGAGGTATAAATTATTAGCTAAGTCTATATATAATTTTCTTGCTAGTATTTTTTATTTGTAGATATCATTGTAGTGCAGTTCGTTCTATGTCTAGTCAGGGCTTTACCAATATAAAGCTCTGACTAGGCACATAATAAATTACCCGAACCGACGCAAGTCGCCGAATCGAGCGTCATCTATGCAAATACATATATATTCTACGAAAAAGTGTGGGTAAATACGTTGTACGGAAATATTACAAACAGTTTACACATATTACCAATTGAATATATATTATACTAACGGATCTGACGTTATTATGCCCGATTGTAGCGCCACCTACCGGGTCCAATTGTGCTTTCAAACCATCCAGGAAACCATTGAAATATACACAGAAAATGTCATCCAAATCGGTCCAGTCGTTTAGGAGGATTTAGGTGACAAACACACGTACAGAAAAAATATATATTACGACAAAGCTATTATATTTAGAATAAAAAGGAAGCATTATTTAATTATCTCTACGTCATATTAAATTAATGTACTGAATTGGCAAAAGTCTACCAATGTATAGTATAGTTTCACACCACCTGCTCGATAATGTCAAATAATACATATGCCATGCAAGCCTAACCCAAAGGAAGGCACTACAGCCTTATGGTCTAGTATGGTAATAATATTACTAAATAACCGGCTTTTCATTACTGTGTTTTGAATTTGGAACCTTATCCAAATGCTTATATAAAACCTTATGGGTACCGAGAAGAACTCATTTGAAAATTGAATTGATTTTATATCTCACATGTGGTATGAAAAGAAGAGTATTCTCCTTGGAGATAAAGGTGTCTTTCTCTCATGCATTCAAGATTCTAGTCTTAACTTTTCACTCGGGAAATATGGCGCCCGTAACATAACACACAACTTTCCAAGGGGATCTTTGGTGCATAATCTATTATTACACGTGAAATGGCAAAATATAGAGAACCTATTCCTTATATTTAGGAAGAGAAATAAATTTATTTTTATTATTAAATAACAATCGTAACATCTTGCACACTCTTACAAACAGAAACTGATTGATTAATTGGTTGTTGAATGATTGGACAGTGCAGTACATATCTCTGTAAACATAACACACACAAAAATAATGAACACCATCATGATCCAACAATTTCCCTAAACCTTTAAACACTTGAATGCCACGACAAAGTCGGATCAGCAAGTTGGATTTTAATTTCCAAACCACAGACGGCTATAAACGACGTTGGAACTTTAGTGTTCCATTGTGTTGTGTGCGCAAGAGCAGCCAGCCGCCATTACAGCCCACATGCACCAACAATATGGAAGGGCAGTAAAATCACGGAGATCATTTTAACACACCATCAGTGATGTGACTGGTGGGTATGGTGCTGGCTATGATGTATAGTTATATATATAGGTACCTACATAATATTGTTCGTAAACACTGACGGTGTTATGTAGATACCTATACCTACCTACCTGAAGCAAGTCCTAATAGAATCTTATACGTTCAGAATCGAGGACTGAAGACTATGCTTACCACCGTCTGCCTAACCCTTTCCCAACTATGTTGAGGTCGACTTCCAGTCTAACCGGCTACAGCTGAATACCAGTATTCTACATGAATCGTCTGCCTATCTAACATCTACATCTGGGTACTACGATACCCCTTGGTAAGACTGGTTGCCAAACTTTCAGGGTTCTGATTACCCTTACCACCTGTCAAAGATTTATAAATGGCAGCTGGAAATAACGGCTCAAAGTAATAGATGGTCACCCATCCTCAGACCAAGCTTGGCAAGCGTAGCCTTACCTTCGTTCGACCCGTGCGGGTGTAAATATTTAGGCACAGACCCTTCCCCACCCTCGTTCAGAGCTTGCTTTTGTAATACGTCGGAAGAGAATGGCACTTCTCTGTAACACCACAACGCTAGCAATTTCATTGAGTCTGTCTATGTTTTTATTGGTTTAAAATTAATCGAATATTAATTATATTAGTTTCTGGGTATCAATGTGTAGGCGTTGCAATATGTTTGGCTGTTTCCTCTTGATTTAAATTCACAGTTTCTTAGTATCTGCAAATGTTTTGAACTCCTGGGAAGCCAAATCGAGTTTTATTTATATTAATGTGTGTTTGTCCTGTAGACGACCCGGAGTGTTTGAGTAAAATTTGTCATTCGGGACATCGTCATCTGCCTTGCCTTTTCCCTTTTCTTTTTGCATGCGGAAAGACTGGAAGCCTTCTTCTTCTTCTGGAAGGCTTCCCGCATGCAGCTGAATAGCAATAGCTATTTTACATAGAGCGACGCCTATCTGACCGCCACACTGGGCATCACGATACCCCTTGGTAAGACGGGTTGTCAAACTTTCGGGCTTCTGAATATCCGTACTCCGTACGTCCACGACTCCCAAAGTTGTACAAATGACAGCCGGGACCAACGGTTTGACCAGCATTCCAAGGCACGGAGGAGTCTCGATATGTTACGAACGGTCACACATCCACAGACTATAGATTAAAAAAATTAAGTGCATCTTTATAAAAAAATATTTTTTGATGCTACTTACGGTATTCGAAATTCGAATACAACTTCGAAGAAGTTCGTTACTCAAAATCAGAGAGCACGGTATCGCCGTGCTAGCCAGCGAAGCAATTCGGCACTCTGTTCTCAAGACGGTCAAGATGAAAACCAGAGCCAAACAAAAAATACATAATTTCCGACCGTAACACAGTGATGACCGCTACACAAAATCATTTGGTCACATTCTGGTCATGCCGTTTATGTTCGTCCCTAATTATCTGTTCAATTTGTCAAATACGAGGGTACTCTCTCTTTCGACACAGCGCATTACGATCAAATTACTGATGTCGAAATATCAAAACGTGGTGCAATATTTTGATTACTTATTTTTAGTTGTGTAATTATGTTGTTTGGCAAGAAATTAGCTGAATGTCTTCATATAATGAGTCAGTTTAAAGTTACCGGAATTACGCTGAGAACAGGATTTGCTTGGATTTAAGATCAGGTTGTCCGTTGACTGAACAGTGTTGTTAAGTTAAAAACTCCTGACCCGTTTTGTTTCTCTCAGAATTAAGATTTTGAATTTAGAAGAGTGTCCATGTTATTTACCGTTGTTCTCCAAAGGAACCTACTACGCTTTGAAATTGTCTACTAGCTTCATATACCTGACTGACCATTTCCTAGAGAATTTTGTAATGCCTGTTATTAGAAATAAATTATGTTACTTTAATTGAAGTAAATGCTTTAATTTCAGGTATAAGCCACATTTTCATATTAGTTCAAAGTCAGATTTACAATATAATGGTGAGGTTAAAGACTCGTTTCTCTATTAAATTTAGACCTAATTTAGTAATTCATAAGATTCTCTCAAGATTGACGTCGATGTCCTGGAATCCCGAGGTTTTAAAATGATTATACCCGAGATCACATACCAAGTTTTAGAGTCCCGTACGCAAAGGGTGCCAACCAAGGGACCCTATTACTAAGCCTCCGCTGTACGTCCATTTGACTGTCTGTCCGTCGCTCCATCTGTTGGTCCGTCCGTCTGTTTTTAAGTGGGTTGTATCTCATGAACAGTAATAGGTAGACAGTTGAAATTTTCACAGAGAGTGTATGTCTATCGCTGCTATAACAACAAGATATTTAAAAAATCTTATATGATACAAGAAAAGTGATTTAATCGGCGTGTTTTACTCAAAATGGTACGGAACCTTTCGAGTGCGAGTCCAACTTGCACTTTGCTGTGTTGAATATTTCAATATCAATGATACCCTGACAAAAAGAATGTAAATGTTTGGAATCACGCCGCTGGACCAGTCCGCGCCCGTCGCCCCTCATCTCGTCACATTACCGATGCACAGTTGTGATGAGCCCGTCACAACTAATGGTAGTTCACACAAGATGGTGTCGTGTTACAGTGGAGATATTAATAGCTGATGGTCCACTGTGGGTGAAAAGTTTGTAGCTGTTCTGTTTGTACTTTATATTGGATCGATATTTCATTTCTTGTTTATTGTTTGCTGATGCTTTAACGATGAAGATTAAGGAAGTTATTCTTGAATTAAGTATACAGAGTAATGGAGAACCACATCCGTTTTATTAGAAGTCAAATCGTTTTTTAAGAACTAAATTTTCTCATTTGGTGGTGGTCCTATGCCTATAGGACGTAAAAAGCTCGTTTTATTTTTTAATCTTTTGTTTTAGGGACCTTTAGTCTAGTAAGAACATGTTGGCCTCGTTATTACTACATCACAAGTATTATTATCGATCAGAGTCGTGAGTAACAACACCTCACTGAACATCTTAAATAAGAAAGCTCTTCGTTAAATGCGAACCACCAGGGTTAACCGTTAGAAAGAATGAAATCGAGCGAAGAATCTATGTTGCAGTTGTAGAACTTTGTCTCAATTCTAAAGCAGGATAGAATGCGACAGTTTAAAATCAAATGCAACCTCTCGAACGCCAGTCCAAAGAATTACCCGCTTCTCAAGCGACGAATAAAGTCAAATGTTCGAATAACTCAAGTTCTTCCCGAAAGCTGTGGGAGCTTTGACAAGCGATGTTCACATGTCTCGGCAGGCACATAACATTTTATATTTATGCTCGCTGGGCGTTCCACACAATATTGAGAACTCATGATCAGACTAAAGCGCTGAAACGACACATAGTCATTACCTGCTTTCCATTGCCTCTTCAAACCCGAACTATGGGACTATGGGCTATTGGAAACAGCAATAGAAAGCGACCGCAAAATATTTCCCTGAAAATCGTGTCATAGTCGTGTACATAAGAGGCGACGGTTTGCGAGTCGTCTTCAGTCACAAATGTCACTCAGGATTTACGCTTGATCGTAAATCAAGATGGCGGCGGGCCCTTCCCCGCACCCCTTGCCCACCTGCGCCTGAGCACAATAATTGAATATTTCACGCGCCACTCTCAACACCTCCGGGAGATGGTCGTTGCGATACAATGTTATGTTTTACGGCTTCACTCGTATTGTGTTAGGTCCTAAACTGTTGATGAGTGATCATGTGGAGTGTATTAAGTTTAATGGCAACTTTAGAAGCAATATTTCACATCGTTCGAGACACGCCTTTAAAGTTTAGCGACCAAAGTTTTATGATGATTTGTTTCCGTATTGAGGGTTTGAGAGGGGCTTTGAGAAAATGATTCTGCTCTACCTGCTTTGCTTTGCCAAGTTCAGATTTGCGTAAAAGATCGTTCAAATACAAAGAAACTTTGATCTCCCAACCAATAAAACAAAACCGAACAGATCATATTCGAACATTGAATAAGACTGGCATTCATTATGAATCAGCCTATGGGTATAATTGTGCAAAGGAATCATTAATCGTTATGAACATAAAAAAATAATACACATTCTGAACTATCCTCTTTATATTCAGCACTTAGATCTGTACACCTACCTCGAAAGCCACAAACTTATCGGAAATTCTAACAATTTTCAAATAAAGATACTCGTTTCTCACAAAATATTTATTCGGTTTTAAAATATCTATAGAAGATACAGGTACATATTGTTTTTAGCGTATTAATTTAAACCAAAATGGAATATGATACTTGCATTCTATTAATACATGAAAAAATAAAATAAATAATGACAGGGCATCGAAAAATTCATCCGCATCACTGTCAACGGGAAAAGTGCCCAGAAGGCTGGCAGCATTGCGACGTTAAATTGTAATGCTGATTCTTTGACCAAAAAAGAAGGCCAGCCCTCTGGTCACGTAAAGAGTCGACCAAACGTGATGTCTCGATAAAGTAAATGGGCACTCGAACCCCATGGCCCTAGTGTTTCAACCCCAAACTGCTCAAACATATAACTCACAATTAGGTTGTCAAATTTAAAACAAAACAAAAAAATCGTTCAAGTTCACGGGAGAGCCTCTGGAAAACATGTTTAAAAATAATCTATCTGCGAGTTAATTATTGTGAATTCTGTAGTTACCACTATAATGTTACATGGTTACCGCGGCCAGCAACTATAAAAAGAATATTATATTGCCAAACTCAATGTAGGCACAAACATGTCTTAACTTGCCAAAAAAACAGGAAGCAGCAAACTAAATTCCCTTATCATAAAAAAAAACCTTTGTGGGAAAAAATAATTCGGTACCCAACAATAATAAAAATTAGAACACATTTTAAGTTCCTATCGTAAACATTTTGGTTATCATCAATGAGGTTTGATAAATGTGTGACAAACTAACCTAACTTAACTGAAACATGGAAGGTACTAATTTTTTTATGCAGTTGTTGTTATCTGCAATGCTTTTTTTAAATACCAACTTGTCACTGTCCACATGCATAACATGAGCACCATAGAAACGGGTTTTGTCGATGGTATAATAGACAACACGACAGATTGTTGAAAAATTTCTACCGTCCAAAGCTTGGCGACGTTAAAACTGAAGAGAAGAAAGTTTTCTATTCTCTATGTACAGTTTACGGGGCGCCCCGTGCTCGGGTAGAAGAGATGTCAAGTTGGAAAGAAATAAAGGTGTCTTTTCTGGCAACGAAGTCACTATGGTTCTTCAAGACGCGTAAGTCCAGGTTTCCTCGCGATGCTTTCCTGAACCGATGCCTGTGATGCCTAAGATAAACTTACAAATAATATAAATAGAAAAAAGTCACATTGGTACCAATTTGCCTAGACTTGTCCACTGTAGAATCACACCACTTTTCTTTTGATCTCAACATATTTCGTCGATGTAACATGGCTACAGACGAAAGCTTTCTAAGGATTGTTTTTTCTTCAAATAGCCAACCCAACAATCCAACCGTGCGTCCTTGCACCACAATCTATGCAAACTATTAGCAAAACCAACTGAAACCAGTATCAAAACGCGCCTAATCTCGCAGGCCGGGCACGTTGGAATCAGTCATTTATTCCGAATCGAGTGCTCTACACACGAATTATCTGCATTAGACATGTTAATCCACTCATTTTAACTGTAATTTTATTCGGTATTTATCGGTGCATTCATTACTGGCGACCGCAAATCGGGCGCCCAAAAAGCTCGCCATTTTCCACCATACGCTATCCACATTAGTACCTACATTTCCACACTACCCCGCGTGCATGTACACACTAGTGTAACCAGTACAATTGTACACTAAACTTCATCTGTACATCTTTACAAATAAAATTTAAGTGTCTGTTTGTAATGTGAAAAGAACAGCTTTTTACTAAATGCATATAAAAGCTTATACGGTAGTTATACCAAAAAAACATTATTTTTTGTCTGTATGCCAGTTTGTTTGAAGTACTCTCCGAAACGGCTGGACTGATTTCGACAGGACTTTTACTGACAGATAGCTGAAATGTTCAAGAACTTAGGCAACTTTTATTCGAATGAGAAAAACCAAAAAATACCATGAAATGATGTCAAATTCCACGTGGACGAAATGGCATCTACTTTTAAATAAAAATATAAGAAATGTAGGAACTATTATTGTTATCTTTATTTATTTATTTCTATAACACTTACAATCTATTTTTCACTATGGTTTTAGCCACACAACAATAATAATAAATAATAATAATAAAAATGAGGTACAATTATATTGGAAGCCCTGGCTCCTGAGCTAGGTGAGACCTGTGTTACAGGAGCTAGTGTCTTCACCCGTTTTTGGAACAACACTTTAAATGCAATAGAATCTAAGTACAAAATTTGTACTAAAATGTTTTGGAACTCGTTTTGCATAACTCTGGCCTCTGGAAGTTTATTCAGAAATAAAAAGAAGAATAGGGGAAGAAATATATGCAAAGCCGGCCATTAGAGAATAAAGGTGTAGATAGTATACTCACATGTGGGTATAGTTTTAGTGACTGGTACTCTTTGATAGTTTTAGTGTCCGTCTTTCCTAACACTAACCTTAGTTAAATTTATGCTAAATATGTTTGCTCTGTTCCGCAGTGAAAAAGATTTCCCTTTCTTTTAGACACTACTTAGGGGTAGTCTACATAGTTGGTTGTGGAGGTCAGATAGGCAGTGTTACATAGTTGGGAAAAGACCAGACAGATGATCATGATTAAGGTATCGCCGAGTGTTAGTAAAAACGGGTACCTATATCTTTCCCATATCTTTGTCATGTTAATGTTTGAGACTAAGGTACAGTGATGGTAGTAAAAGTTCCAGCAACTTCCAAACAGTTTCGATTCCCTCATCGCGGCACCATTATTACAACTGATAAACAAAAATTCCGAATGGAAGGAAAGTTCGCATTAAAATCTCATGACTTACGATAAAATCGTTGTCACAGGCGTTACGTCATAATTTTTCATTCTGGAAGAAGAAAAAAACCTTCAAAACATTATTCTAACTAGTTTTGTTGATAAAGCGTATATTGTAGTTATTTGACAGTAAATGCAGACCTAAAAGCCCATTGCAAAAGTGCTCAACTTTATCTTTCCTTACATAAACAACATACCCACAATAATATTAAACGAGTACTTAACATAGTTATGAATTATGCTGAATAACCCAACAAATAAGTTGATTCATTTGATTGGAACTAGTTCGAGCACTATGAAGGATAATTATATTTGAATTTGTAAATTAGTGGTCTGTTAAATCGGTGCTATGATTTACTTTAATATAACATCATGGATGCAATTGTGTTGCAGTAATGATAATGAAATACATAATTATAGAGAATGTACCACAATCCCAACCCTTATATAGTTTAGTGAAGCGGGGAATGGTAATTACGACCACAAAGAAATTGGTTAACGTTTTAATTGAGCCAGTGGGCTAGCTAACAATGTATTAAGACTTTATACTTGTTCTTAATCGCGATTAAATAATTTAACTTAAACTTATTTAGGTATTCGTAAAACTTCCACGCAACATAAGGTCCCATTTTAGTTTTTCATCGTATGTTGTGTGAATACATTTATTGAGAAGCTCATGGCTAAATAAAAAGAGCCACACGGGTTGATCGAAGGTTAAGCTGTGCTTACCGTGGTCAGTCTGTGGATGGATGACCGTTCGTAATATATCGAGACTCCTTCATACCTCGGAAAGCACGTAAAGTCATTGGTGGTTGGTGGCTAAGCAAAAGGGATATATGTGAATTTATTTGTCTTTCTATAATGTTACTGAAAATTACGAGTAAAGCTTGAATGTTATAATATTTAAGTATTTATTAAGCCTGGATAAGATAGGAACAGTATGTGTATGATTAATACCAAATCATTAAATGTGTGTTTTTTTCCAGGGAAGAGCTTCTCGTTAACAATCACGGTATCAACGAACCCACCTCAAGTAACCACGTACCAAAAAGCCATCAAAGTCACCGTCGATGGACCCCGGGAGCCCCGCTCTAAAACTAGTAAGTACACCTACACCTACCTATAAACATAAACCCACGCCTTTTTCCAATGGGGGTAAGCAGAAACTACAGAACACCACCTGCTACGATCCTTACATACTCCTTTTGTTTCGTTTACACATTGTCTTGTTCATACATCTGGTCATACAAACTCGCCGCCGGTTGCGAGTACTACGCACCTGATCTTTCTGAAAAGCAGCACGAATAAAGTCAGTGTATGTCCGTCTAGGGCGTCCCGATGTTTTCACTGACATCTCCCTAGTGAGTATATACTAGTAAGGAAATTAGATGAGATTTAAAATCGAAAATACAACAATCCAAAAATTAAAAATGCTATATTTTTACAAACGATAAGTTGGTATCACCCTAAATTATTAATAAAGTCTTAAAACTTAATAAATATAATATGTACGAAACGAGTGTTTCCAATTTTAGAATCATTCGTATTTTTACGCCGTTTACGCCGCTTCTAACTGCTAGGCTCAAATCACGGGCACAGATTGTCCATTGTATTCATCATCATATATACTGCATACGGCGCCTT
Source organism: Phlogophora meticulosa (assembly GCA_905147745.2). Taxonomy (NCBI): domain Eukaryota; kingdom Metazoa; phylum Arthropoda; class Insecta; order Lepidoptera; family Noctuidae; genus Phlogophora; species Phlogophora meticulosa. The sequence continues at coordinate 5,733,859 of LR990535.1, read as the reverse complement.
AGAAGTTAATTGATTCTAATTTTTAAGGGTACTTCATGTAGCTAGTTAGAGTATTAAGGTAGCATGGCGCTAATGTATCTCCTAATTTTAACATGTTTGGGAATAGATACTTTATGCATAACTTCAAAAGTTTTTTAAGTAACCTATGTTGTACACTTAACTCTTTATTACTGAAGCCAAAGATCATATACAGTCAACCTTAGAAATAAAGACCAGAAATACATTCATGCGTCTCTTAGGACCATCTATTTTCTCAACCTGTTGCTCTGATCCGCAACTTAGTGTGTCGTGTCTTGTGTCCCCTTGACTGCTTTGACGGTACTTGGGGAATGCCTTCATCACATTAATGATTCGTGGCTTCATGTGGACAGTTCACCGCAATCTTCAGGGTGAAACCACTGACCCAAGGTGTTAATGGGTGTTGTGTGTGTGAATTCTGACGATGACGGTACGATATACTGTAGATAGCCCACATAGGACCATAGCAAAGGATGTATCCTTTGAAAGAGAAAGTAAGAAAGAATAACATATATTTGAGACACGCACAGTTAAACACAAATACTTTTAACTAAAATTGAAACTAACAAACATCAAAGTATAGTATAAATAATACAAAAAAAAGGCTTGTGCAAGTTCAAAAAGTCTCCTAAATCAGAATAATGTTGCGATGTTTAAAAAAAATATATATTATTTAGTTAAAAGTCCCATGTTATTAGGGGTGAGCCTATAACCTGTAACCGAGTACAATGAAAAATTACGAAACGTGTACTATGGTGTGATGGTATGATAATGTAGTAAATTAATACAGTTGCGTCTTCTATTTTTTAACCAAAATACTAATTAAAACAGCTCTGTTTTCAGAAAACCATCACATTTACTAACATAAACAATGCGGTCATATCGGCAACAAACAACAATAAATACATTTACAAAATACAAAATAACAAGTTACCAATTAATTAAAAAACTAATATGAAAACATAATTCGATCGCGCGTGTCCTGAGCTCGGCCCAATTTGTTATTATTCGACGTCGCGCTGCGAAAACCACGAGCATAAACAATTAAAATAATAAATATAATATTGTGAACTGTTTCTATTATTATCGTGTAATTTTCATATATATGATAATGGCGGGTGGCGCGACCGCGATATCACAATTGTTAGATAAACTATTTTCTTCCCACGGGAGCTGGCGCTGATATCGCGATCGTCGTTTGTTTTTTTATCGTCTACTGTGGTGTGAATTGTACAACATTATGTAGTGTAAAGGTCATATTTTGTAGTAGGTCACTGGTGTTTAGTGACAGTTGCTTTTCAGGCATATTCAACTTCACGGATAACTAATCGGACATCGTTTTGGAAAATATTCAAGGAGTTTACCGTCAGAATTAACCCTTTAATTTATGAACTGGATAAAGTCGTTGACACTAAAACCATTATTCATTATTACATGTTTCTCTATAGATATGTAACCACCAGATTAAGCTTTCCCAAAAATATTAATACACTTGTTTCCCATCAATTCCACCCCACATTTAACCGATATCTAATTAATATCATAAAACATCGTCTTCCGCCTGTCAGTCACGCGAAACTAAGGAGTTGCTCAAAAGGAGGAGCGAAGACTATCGACAAAATTGGAGGGAAAATATTTATAAAAAACACGTTACGCCATATGGAGCGGCGGAGCCGGCGGCAAACAATAGTGAAATTATATCAGTAATAACTTGCACTCACGCACTGCACAACTGCTAGGACCTTTGTGCCTGCTGCCGCCATGACGCGGCGCAGTACAGGCTCAGGGACATTTCTTCATTTTTTAACATATTAATACAGTTTAAAAATATTACTGCAGGCAGTACTTATGTAAAATTATTTTTGATGCGTTGTTGAATCTTTAGTTTGAAATGCGACTAAAAAGCTGAGATCAGTAGAGTATTTCTAAGCTTATTAACACTGGTATTATCGCTGGTCCACTAGTGATGTGTAGACAGTAACACAGCTGAGTTGTATCAGCGTTTTAAAGTTATTCTCACACTAAACATTATCACCAACATCAACAGACAGAACTTCAGGTATTAGCGGAATCTCTGAATGGTCAATACCCTCGACTACTTGCATGAATCCTCTTAATTAGATTGAATTACCCTCTGGCACACTCACTTCATTAACATTAGATCTTTATCACAAGCTGCACGAACACCAAAAAACCTTACACAATATCAAACAAAGCGCAGAAAGGGCACAAAAGGCTAGTACTTAACGAATAAGCCCCAAACTCTGGGGCACAAGAAAGGAAGATATCGTATGCTGGGGGACTTAAAAGTTTGACTTAATAGACTTAATTTGTAGGTGGGACATAAGCCGCTTCGCAGTGACCCTCGCTAATTGCGCTGTACTCCCACATTACACGGACTATCGACTATCGATAAAATGCAATTTATTTGTAGCGGTCGAAACTGCGAATGTTGCTTAAATAGTGTTGTGCACACAATAATTCCGATACGTTTGGAAGATTTCAATTTAAGGTGGTTGTGTTGTCTAAATATTTACAAAATGTCCCAAAAAACCTTATAACAGGGTTATGTCATTATCATAACTAAAAATTAAAAATAAAACTGGATTTTTTTAATAATGAAAATCACTTATTTTTTACGAATTAGTAAAATTAAATCACATATTTTCGTAAAATTGCTTGGCAAGTATAAAATATCTCGAATCATGTAAAGTAAAAAACATAATTCTAAACAAACATCGACATTTAACAACACAGCCTGCACATCACTACCTTATTATTGTAAAACAACAAATAATAATTAACTGGCTGCATTTGTTTGCGTCGATCCACTAAATAATTGCGGTATACGACCATCTTACATTGTGTTTAACTACTCATAAACTAATTATCTATGTTGTTTTTTCTAGCTCAGTCCAAAATAATTAGGGCGGTACCTTTTTAAAGGCCGACAGAAGGACCGCCAATTTTGGCCACAATTGAAAAAAAGGACCACCTTTTTCTGTAATAAGGTGATTGACACTTTAATGTTAAATTGAAGAGTGGTCCCCGGAAACTTGTAGTTTTGAGGCTTGTATAGGAAATCAAGTTAAATATTAACTGCAAGTTGGTGCGTGACAGGGGCCAGCATCTCATCATCAACATTGATGCTGTGTTTGTTCTAGTATTGTTTATATGTATTTGATTGATTCGATAATGAAATATAACACACTAGTTGTATTTATTTCAGTGTTGTTTTTGTTTCCGTAACAATTAGGTATTGAGTAAAACTAATAAAGTTCTTTCTTTACAGATACAAACGCTTCTCCGCACCAAATACGGTCCTTCGGGCTGCAGCGGTCCTTGATCACGTGCGACAGCGCATCCCTAGCTCTTCGGGAGATGGAATACAAGAGCTCCTCTGTGAGGAGTCTCCGGTCCCTCTCCCATGAGGAACGAGAGTACAAGACTAACGCCAACCTACCTGCGGGAGGTATGTACATAGACGGTTAGTCAAAGTTTTTTTTCTTTTTTTTAATCCAAGTATAAGATTTTTTTAGGCGATCAAAGTTTGGACACACAAAATGTATCCTTGATCAGTTGCGTGTTTCTTTGAAGCCTTGACTTTTCTTGAACTGACATGAACTTTTCTTTGACGAAATACCTTACGAAAGCTTTCTCAACCAGAAAATATTTTTCAGTGACACAAATTTTCGTTACTTAAGAATTCATTTGAAAACTGTCGTCCAATAACCGTAGGTTCACATGTGTACTACGCATCCCAAACTGTTTTACACTCTAATAAATGGTTTAATATAATTTAAACGATTTTAATCGAAACTTTACGGCAGTTGAAATGATAATCTAAATTAATATCAAGTCACGTCGTTAATGAGTTACAAATATTTCTGTCTTGTCGAAGATGCATGTCAAACAGTTATATTTTTTTAGCTAATACACAATGGGCTACCTACTTGATTATTATATTGATGATTATATGATATTTGCCTAAATTAATTATACTTTCCTTGAAAGTCTGACATAAAACTAATACTTAACTACTTAGCTATTTCGACACCGTTGACCTAAACTCAATTAGTTACGTATCAGTAATTTAAAATCTTTACAGATAAAAATCTCGCGTCACGATATTTTTCCGGGACTACACTTGGCCTAGTTATAATTTGGTCAAACTTTACTTTTTATCTCGATTCTCCACAGCAACGCGTGCCCAGATAAGCTGGTGTGATATAAATTAATTTTATTATTTTGGATCCGAAATCTTAATATTATTATATATTAGTTGCTTTATGGTATTTAATTATATATTATAACGACTTTTAAACAAAATCTTGTGTTCTGGTCCAAAGGACCAAGAGATATTTAGGTTTCGTGTTTTATACATCTATTTTGATTAATGTTTCGGTTCCCGCCTTGGGAGAAATGTTTGTACGATGTAGGTACAAAGATTTGTTCCGGGTTTTCTGGGCATTTCCTATGTATAATAAAAAAAAATATCTATCTATGTCATGTATTGTATTAAGTATATCAGTCATCTAGTACCCATAACACAAGCTTTGCTTAGCTTGGGGCTAGTTGATGCTGTGTGGATTGTCCGGTAATATTATATTATATTACATATTATTTTGAGATCATTAAGGTCCGTTTATAATATGTTTAAACTAAAGCTTACGCATTTGAAACTATCCAAAACTGTTGTATGTCGTTTTCAGCATACACCTACCAATATTATACTAGCCTAACCAAAATAACACCATAAAAAGAACCCAGTAAATCATGTAACAATAACAGCAGAGAGATAGGTAATTTTCCTGACGTAATTATGGCCTAAATAACTGTAAAGTGTCCCGGAGTTGGCTGCGTTAAATTTATTAATATCCGCGCTCATTACGCGCGGCTCACAATCACGACCCTCTAACTGACTGCCGCCTTATTTACCGACGAGCTGTTGTGAACGGACTGATGTTTCTAGTAGACTAGGTAAATCTGAAAATGGAACACTTTTATCTTTACTTATTTTTTTTTCTAACCAATAGGTCCGAGGCACTATGAAATGGCTCAGCACATAATGTTGTCAGCTTTAAAAATATTATTGTATTGGCCAGAAATTTGATTTATTCCGCCTTACAACAGTGTGGAACTTGGCTACCTAGTCCACTAAATATCATCTGCTTTCGTAAAATCAATATTTTTACCAGTATTCTTTAACCAATTGGTCCTTCAGGTCAATGCGTCGGACTTTATTATTCCAAATCATTTTTTTTTTCTCATTTCGCTTTGCCTTAATTGTTTAAAGTGGCGTGTTGGAGTTATCCTTTAGTTTTGGTTTAGTGTAAAATTTAAGGACAATTAAAAACTACCGCAAATTGCTTCTGATGGACTCCGTGAAATTTATAACAAAACGCAACCAGGAAGTCAATATTATTCAAAATAATTTGTTTAATCAAACCACAATAATTTCGCATGCGTCGGCAATTAAATAAGAATTCTCCAGGAATCCATAACCGGACTTTTTCTGATTCGATTTTATAATAGGAAGCGCTTGTTTAAATTCAACTATCAGCATTCCTAGTACCAACTCAAATCCGGGTCCGGCCTACCCGTAAATCAAATAACCCGAATCCGAATCACTTTAAAACAAATAATAAAACAACAGAAACGCTCAAAACTGCCCAATCTACTCGTTCTAAGCGCACGTTCATACTCGAGGCGTTTACAAGGCAATCCCAGCGGGTTTCATCAGCGCTGCCAGCAATCTGCGCGCGCGCCGCTAATGACGATCCGCCATTACGCACGTTATTAGCCGCCTGCGCCGCCGACAGCCCATGTCAACTCTAATGCTTGTTGCTAACTGTTGGATTGCTTCGTGCGTCTGTATTAGAGTTAATTATTTCGGTAGTTATGAGTCTCCACTTTTTGGTCCTTCGAAACGGAGATTATTAAGATAGAAGGTTTGTCATCTCCTTTTAGCTTTTTGGAATTAGATTCGTGGTACACTTGGAATTTATTTGATTATCTTTATATTATATTCACTTAAATCATTAAATTTTCTTTTCATCGTCCACCGACTCCGTTGATGCGTTCCCGTTCCCGTCATCATGACCTGTAAAATTGCTTAGACAGTATTATAGCTTATAAATTACAAGTTGTTGAATGGAACAAAATTGTACTTAAATAAAACGATCGATATTGCATCGGTAATGGTTTGTTTCCTGCCTAAGAAATATCTTCGTAATGGGCCAGCGCGATTGCGTTGTGATTCACGGCTGTAATTTAACGACATCTACGTGGTTACAAGCACATAGCTTCCTTGTGTTCTAAATTTCGGGTTGGAAATTCTTTTACTGTGTTAGAGCTGCAGTGTCACAATATAAGGCAAACGTAAAGTGTAGGCAGTCTGACTACAGTGAGACTAAAAGGACCAACTGTTGGAGCCTTATAACATTTCTTGATTATTATGAAACAGGCAGAGCTTAATTCAAAGAAATATCATAGCCCACAAACCACCATATACCTACTTAAAATCTAAGACAGTATTTAAAACAAAACCAGAAAACCCTACTTTAGGTACTGAAACACGATTCCCAACTTGTATTAAAAACAGTGCAACGCAGACAGGGGCAAACAATGCGGTCATCGGATGATGACGTAGACGGCCAGCGATGGGGGGCTGCGTTCCCGGCTCCCGGACAATCGGAACCGGCCAATTATGCGCACTGATCGAACACCTTGCAAGCTTGCGCGCGCTAAACAACGCGTTCGAATTTCAAAATATTTTGTGATGACGTCAAAATTATTGGAGTACTTTAAAACGCCTACGTGGTTCTGATTATGAAAATTTTACAGTAGGTTAATTTGCTGTTTTTTATTGTCTTTGGTTTTGAAGGGACAGATGCTACAAACCTAAACGGTACGTATTACATAAATTGTAACCGGAGTTTTGGAACCCTAAACATTTTACTGATTAGCATATCATGTAAGCTGTAATGACTCGCTGAAAATAAGAACAGCCAAACAAATAATGCCGCCATGTGATCCAAATTAAATTCGGAATAATTAGAATAGGAACTTTTAATTTGGTTAGTAACCGTATGAATAAATAAATAGTTTTTAACCGATATTAAAAATAATACAGTTATAACGCAAGGAAAAAAACGTTACAACTGTATAATATTTTACATCAGTGACGTAAATGAAGGCCCAAAAAAGGACTGTTAATTATTTGAGCTCGTTTTACCATTAATTAATTACATAAAACGAGACGCTATCAGTCCTACATACGCATTCAGGATAAAATAGGAATAACCCAACCCAACGGATATAAATAAGTGGTGTAAGTTAATCAACTTCCTTTTCCTGAATTTTGACATGCACTTTTAAGTTGTTTTTTTTTATGATACAACTGATTAATATAGACATAAAGAAACTTGAATAATATTACTATGTTCCGTAGTATATCACTTAAAATTTTAGATTAACACCCATTGTTTCGCACTATCTGTCAAAAATCTGCTTGCTAACTTTTCAACGTTCAAGTATCTGTTCAGCTTTCTACCCACTGTGCAACTAGCAGAAGCTAAGACAAATGTCGTCGACCTCTAGATGGGCTTAGAGAGAAAAATAATAACAATAACATCAAATGCGATGAGGAGAAAAAACGGACGCGCGGGCACAATGTCATTACGTCGGCGGCTTAACATCGTGCGCCATAGACAAGCGAACTTTTAGATGTAGTTGAATTTAGAATAGAGTAAACGGTATTCGGTACAGTCTATATAGCTGTAGTCTCTCAAAGGGTTATTAAGAAGTGACCACAGACAACCCTAGTGCAAGATAAAGGCAAAGCAGGTGATATTAATAAAGATTGTATGTCGTCAGATTTTGTCTGACTTACCTCTAAAAGCTCACGAATAATTATTACTGTGTAACCGTATTTTAAAAATGCCGTAGACGATCGTAGCGTTCGTAGCGAAGTCTACGAAACTTTTAGTATTTAAAGTAAAGTACAGGATGGGGTAAAATACAACTTTTGATCATTTTTAGTGTTCCGTACCTATTAAGGAAAAAACGAAACCCCTATAGGATCACTTTGTTGTCCGTCCGTCCGTCTGTCTGTCACGACCCATTATTTTTCATTGATACTATTATATTTAATGTTATGAATTTATAAAATTATTTTACCTCACGTAAACTACCGCCATTTGCAGCCTGACTATGACGGGCTTTTTCAAAATAATCTCTTATAACTTTCCTCTGAACATAAGTAAGTACATAGTTAGCCACCGTATTTCAGCTCAGTTGTTCGCTTTCATTATAATAGTACCTGCACAACTCGCCTTTTACATAACCTTGTAAGAAATTAGGTGTAGTTAAGTCAAACGAACTAGTAAGCCAGTTAAATGATGTATGTATATTACGAAATAAACATAAAAATCTACAATTTCGGTACGTTCGTTAAAATCCGTGACTGTTTTTAAAGCTGCAAAAATAAAGAATTAAATGAATTCGATGTTAGCACTGAGCTAATGCCAGATTTTATTTTTTTAATCCCTTAACCAGCGCCAGCCAGTACCTGAAATTGTGTTTTCTTAACAAACTGCGCTCAAAATTCTGTCATGTGTAGGATATTAAGAAATTTTGACAAGAAATTCTCGCATCTCGATATATTTAACACTAAAAAAGGTACTTTCAAGAAACTGTTAGTAACCTCTTCATCATCAGGCTATACTAGTCCACAGCTGGACATAGCCCTCTCCTAATGAGCGCCATAGCGTCCTGTCTTCATTATGCCTCCAGCATCTGCCTGCAGTCTTTCGCAGATCGTCATCCCACCTGGTCAGAGGGCCTCCTACACTACTAGTAACCTCTGTATGCGGGGAATTCACTAATAACTCTAAATAATAAAAAATAGTATTGAATAAATGCACGCACGACTTCAACTCTACACACACACCCACACCACACACTTTTATTTTATTTCTGATGCATATAATAAGTTCAGTTAGTAAATTGTAAATCCTTAATTGGCTGATAAGTTAGTTTATTTATTTTAAATAAAATCGTTAAACACCTGTGGATTTTGTGAATAAATATACAAATAAGTTTAGACATAAAAATAATCTGTCTATGAGTTACTTAGTGCTACAATGTGCGCTTGTCTATCACTATTTGAATCCAAAGTAATCAGAGTGGCGGTCCATTCACTGACTGCTGCTATTGCCAATGGCACACCGTGTAATCACTTCTACGTCAAATACTATCAATTTCAACGGCTTCCCAATAATTACTCCACAACCGATACATTATTTAAAATTGTATTGAGACTTAGGAATCAACGTAAATATTACCACAAAATCCCTCTAATGTAATAACAGTTTTCACACTTTTACTAAAATTGCTATAAAATATAAAATTTATTTTTGAAAACATTCAATTCTAAGAACAACGTGATATTACATCGCGCCTTATTTCCGGTAGATATTTTCGATTTGATTGATCAATTTCGATGATCAATATCTCGGGCGCCCGTGATTGGCTACCGACCGACAGCCTAACGCATTATAACGATACTTTTCACTGTTTCACACTCCAATACCTTTAATTCACTAGAGAAACAATTGAAAAATGGTATCGGGACGGCTATGTATCGTAAAGCGGAGTCAACAGCGTCGGTTATCGCGCGTTAGCTGCTGTTGGCGCGTAGAGCTGCGGTTACACTTACTCAAATAAAGTCAATCTTGGTGCCGGGCGAGGGTCCGTGTGAAAATTTGATAACGAAACTATAGATCGATGGGGCTGCAGAAATCAGGGGCCGCAGGCTGCGGTTTCAATCGGTGTGCTACTGTGGGATGTAATAAGCGGCAACGGATTAGCCTCCTACGCACCGACGGCGCACTACACGCGCTCTATCGCAGTGTACGGCCACTTCACACCTGGCCCAATTTGCGCCAATGTTGCGATAAGTCTTTGTGATTGTAATAATTTTGTGCGCAAGCAATGTTTATTGCACTAGATAATAGATGCATCCAAATTCGTATGTGGTAGTGCCGTCCATGGCCGGGAAAATATATCGTGCTCCGTTTTTCTTACACACATTTCTTTACCGCGGCTTTCATACATAAATTTAGCAATCGTTATGAATACAACCTAAGAGAGTTAGCAAAAAATATTGCTCAAAACGACCTATGATGTTACACGGTATTTTGACGTTTTGCATGACAACTTACCGCTTGCTCCCGTATTTATTTTTCTGTTTTAAGTACTATTATTTTATACTTACTTTTTAATGTTATAGATTTTCGAATGAGACGATTAATTAAATTGTCTGCTGAGACTACCGGGAGTCGCATTAGGCATAAGTCGTAAATTAAGTCTCACGCAATTTAGTGAAATATCAACTGAAGATCAGAATATAGTTGTATATTTAACAAATAATTCCGTCAATAATTCGATTTCCTTTGAATATCATAATTAATTTAAAACACAGACATTAATTATACGTGACTGCCGCGCTTCACTGTCTTAGGACAACAATTTATCGCAACACAGCAACGTTCTTTACTTAAAAAAACGCATATAGGAAAATTCAGCTGCTGATCACTCACGCCGGATATGAAACATTCTAATTTCAAACACCTTGATCTACGAAATTGAGCAATAAAACCTTCGATGAAAATAACCCGACATATTAAGCCACCCGCATCTTAACCCCATTCCGGCAACTGCGTCTATCAAAATTACTAGAAACTACATCCTGTTGACCTCACACGATTTCTGACCTTCGGAAATGAATCACGTGCGACGTAACGTCTTCATTTCTAGTATTTCATAACTAGCTGTTACAAAAAACTTATTGGAAGTCGTCTATGGTAGGCTATTCGGTGTAATCGGCTACTGAAGATAGCTTCTTGGGGCATTAAAACTATTAAAATGTATGGTGGGCGTAGCGGCGCGGGTAGAATTAAGTCCGGCCGCAAAACCACAGCTCCTGGATCGACTGGACAGTTAACCCGCTACGTGCCGAGTATTATCGATACGTCAATTTTATAATTGCCTTTTTAAAGCCATGTAAATTCTTACAAGGTTTTCTTAGACTTGAATTTGTTGACGTGACAAGCTGTAGCTGGTTTGATGATTTGTGAGACATAATTATGTATACATTAATTTAAAACTTAAAGGTTTTCAAACTTTAAAAAAATGAGAAATTAAATCGGAAAACTTAAAATAATCGTTCATATTATGTGGTTCATTTACCCAGTATAACCTACCTAGAAACTGTTGACGAATATTTACAATAATTAAAGATAATTCCACAAAATTCCTATTGTCAATACATTTCTCAGCCATCACAACATCGACATCGGTCGCCCGTCGTAACCCAACCCTCGCCGCGCCGCTACAAAAAGCACGCGCAAAACTTCTAAACAGTCGACTTCTGAATGATTTTATCGACATTTCGCCGACAAACGCTTGTATTATTCATCTAACTTCACATGTCCCCCAGCTCATTACAGGTACTATTTTCCGATGTGGCAATATTCGCGCATTTTAAATGTACTAGCAAAGTGCACTGTAAAAGCTCTAACCACAAAGATTCGAATGTTATTTTAGTTGCTTTAAAATTAACCCTAAAACATGTTTCGGCTCGTTAGCTTAAAACGCAGACTATGCCTGAAAAAGTGTGATTTTTTTCATCAAGCTTTTTTTTCTCTTGGAAGCCTAAGTACCAGTAGGTACCTAAGTACCACCACCACCGGTAATTAAATAACATCTACTTCAGGAGTTATTAAATGACTCTTCATTATACTGTTATTAGTCTGTAAGTTCTCTTTGAAAGAAAATAAATCAATTATTTTTATTACTTAACATGCGTTCTAGAATGTTTCTCTCTTCATAAGAAAATAAGTAAGGCACGTAACATGTGCTACTGACAATGCTGGAAAGATCCACTCAAATCCTTCCTCAAAAGACGACCCCAGACACTATCTGCATGGTATTCATATGATCGATCTAATCAAGATATTGTCTGGGATATATATGAGACTGTAATCTCTGACTTTGTAAAAGTGTTTCTTATCGGAGTAGTCAGCTAGGAAAAATCAAAACTCATCTAGTTCTAATTTATTGGTTTTTATTCAAATAAATAAGTATTATTTGTATCTTATTCTAATTCATTAGTTTTTATTGAAATAAATAAGCATTATTTGTATCTAGTGCTCTCATTTGTTCTCTGAAATATTCAAAAGAAACAGGCGTTTACAGATTACACAATTTTTTGGTTATAAAATTGTTCAACCATACATGAGTCCAAATGTGGAAAATCCCGATCCCTCACATACCCTTCACCCACTTTACATTCATTCATTCGTTCGTCTAGTACCGACTATCAGATATGTATTTAATGTTCGGTCTGCGGTTCGGTGGGTAGCGACCGCCCCAAACTTCGCCGCAGACGCCGAAACACCATCGGAACAAGTTCATTCACCAAGAAATGTTATGAGTCTTATCGAAAATATAAATCTCTAGTTCAAGTTAAAGAGTATAGAATTTAATTAGAACCCGATTTTTTTTCAATTATACTTGACACGCGTCAAATTGATTGAGATGGTAAAATTGGAATCCGGGCGGCTAAAGGAAAAGAGCTTCCTTCACAGCCTAATTCGGTAACTAAACTATTTTATAAGTCTTTCAAAGATCCTACAACAATTTTTCTATCCACTCTTATATATAGTTCTAGCACCTGTGAGTCGATAAACCTTTTGTTTTACAAAACGCTGCTCCGATAGTGTCGGTGCACGTAGCACGTATGAAGCATTAAGTGCAGAAGCATTGCCTGCATCTCGGCTCGGCTCAGGTGGCTCCTCTGATCCGTAATGTCTCGCATTTGCGGTCGCCGGCAGGATACGCGCTTGTACAGTAATGAGCAACACATAACGAAGCCTTACAAATATTCCACCCACGAAAAAAACACACCGAATCACGTACTCGTACAATCCTTCAGAGGAAAACGCATATCGGATAGCATCGTACACACTCCTTTCTCTTTTCTTCATATTAAAGTTTACGTGCAAGAACGAGATGCATTATTAATATTCGCTCCTCATACTTATCGATACATTTTTGAGGTGTCGGCCAGGCTCAATACAATCAATTATTGTTTTACGTGCTGCCCGGTTGCCTTCTGTCGGTAATGTGTTTGAGTTTGTTGCTAAAAAATATTGCAAAAATTGTGTCGGCAATTTGCGTTTCGACTTACAACATGATGTTCCAAGTTTAAACTACAATTTAAAAAAAAAATACCGGCCATAGTATAATTTGGTACAGAACGAGCGAACGAGCTCAGTAAACGAATAGAAGGACAATTTAGTCTGTGTAGGATCAGGCTCTAAATAAGTGCCCGTTGTGTTGTCAGGCGGTAATGATTTGATTATCTCGCTGAAAGAGCACGGGCAATGCACAAAGCTTACAGCACACTAGTGTGGACCAGCTACGTAACTACAAACTACAAATTTTAGTGTAATTATTTTCCTTTTGTACATCCAGCTTGGTTAGACACGTTTAGTTCAAGAGAAGTAAGTGGAGACTTTGGAAAGTATTCGATACGGGTAATTTGTGAGATGATTGTGCATTATTTTTAGTATGTAAAAGTTTCACAAATGGTAACAAACGGCCGTTAATAAGTCAATAAAGATATCGATAAGTGTGGCTGAGTGTGCGCCTGCGCCGTTCGATAGGTACCCAGCTAGGTAGGTACAAGTATGTGCGCGAGATAGGTAACGCTAGCCTGCGTATCGCGTGTACGGTGGATAATGTTACGCGCCCGGCCGGCTGTATCAACGATCGTCAATCGGCCGGATCCATTCCGTGTAACAATACCTTCGGTGGAGCCAGTAGGACAGCGAGTTTGCACAAGAGAAGGGCAAAGCGGACTCGATCAAATATCGATCGATCGCTCGATTAAATCTAACGAAAACGGTTTCAAAGGAAAGCAGAAATAATTATTTTGCGCGTCATACTCCATAGCAACATTTGTCACTATTGCGTATAACATTAGAGTGGTAGGTAATAGTTATTCATCATAACTGGTAGAAAATACCCAAGGCATTAAGTCCGCCTTTGTATACATAAACACAAGCTTATTTTCAATTTGTAGTTACAGCTTTAGTAAATAAATCTGTTCTCAAATCTTTCTTCTTTTTAAAATGCTAATTATTTCGTCTCTTAAATGAGTTCCTATTTCTATGTGCTTATTTGCTTTCCACGCATTACCTCGTTTTTTTTTAATTACGTTTCCTTTCTTTCAGTCTTAATTTTATCTCATTGCCGAACATTTTGTTAGCGATGAGTGGACGAATATTAATTAAAGGCGCCGTGCGTACGTTCCAAAACTATCTAAAGCTCCCTATTCATCTAAAAAAAGCAGTCAAATATAATCCTAAAGCTCTCCTGTTTGGTGGCCCCGCATCTAATCTAGGCAACTTACATTACCCACAGTGGACGTGTCTTAAGAATCGAACGCATTGAACTGGACAATGTTACCGTTTGTACTTATTTACACGTCTTTTTACCATAATCTACTATTACTATTTTTTGTGTATTACTATTTTGCATAATAGTAAGTGTAGGTACCTGTAATTTGCCGCCTAAATATTTTTTGTGGCGCTACTTTTGACAGTTATATTATTACCAATGTAGTGTTACCTGGCCAAGATTACATTACTACGGATAATTTGCATTGTTTGACGCAATAAGTATTAAAGAAATAAAGCTGGAAGTACTACTAGGCAGAAACTAACAGAAACAGTCGAGAATGTTTGTCTTGGTAAAAAAATACTATACTTAACTATTGAAACTGTTGATCTCGTACTTTTTCCCTTCGAACTTTAACAACCCTCCAACCTCTTTAAAGCGTAGTTTTGAAACTCATATAGCCTATGTTACTCACTGATAATGTAGCTTCCCAAAAGAAAAATATTTTTTTTAAATCGGCAAGTACTTTTTGAGTTTAACTATTACAAACACACATACAAATACACAACCAATCAAATATTGTCTTTAATTATATGATATATCCTCTTTAATTCAAATATTAGTTTAGATTTAGTTAAATAAACAAACACTAAACATACTTTTTTCATATACCACCTCAAAAGACCACCAACTACAGCCGCTATGGACTCTAATAAAAATGAGTAGTGGTAGTCCAGTGGTAATGGTTCCGACTTACGTGTCGTAGATCGTGGTTCCAAACCTAGACTAAATAATTTCATGACCATTCCTCCCATAACGGTTAAAATTCTAAAAATTGGCTCCAGGAGAATACAAATTTCGAAGACATAATATGACATCCACCAACTGCACTGGGAACGTTCTCGGCTGATTATGCTAATCAACCATGAAGATAAGATGATATAAGATAAATTTTATTCGTCAAAAACATGTGTAAGTTAAAAATCAGATGGAACGATTACAAAAATAAAAAAAGTTTCAACATGTTTTGCCTAGAAAGGCGTACAAATACATAATCTGATAATATCAATTTAAAAGTACAGAAATCAAAGTAATAATACAATTGTCTAAATTACATCATTTAAATATTCGTCAACATTATAGTAGCATTTATTTACTAAAAATGTCTTCATGCTTTTATTAAAACTATTAATATTCAAATCTTTGTATGCCTATGAACAGAGAAGAACAAAGAAACTTTTCAACGCATGCAACTTTTATTCACCAAAGGTTCATGAACTAGTCTCCATCAACTATTGACTCTAGATTCAGGTACCGCCAGTTATCGCTAAACATTTTCCTGAAAATGGAGCTAAATCGGCCGTTTTCAACCTTCATACAAGAAATGCTGTTTGTGTAAGATGAATAAATGAAGCCGGACATCCGGTGTCCGGCTGTCCGACGTAAGTTTAGGCCGGATTTCCGTCATCCGGCTAATAATTATTGTCAATGCCGTTGCCATTTCGTTCCCGATGACGTTCCAGAGGGATGAATATGCCAAATTGCGATTGCTATTGGTATCGACATTTTACCATCGAACTTTCATTTTTTATCGACGAGATTTGGAACAAGTTTTTTTTTACATTAAGTTCTTTCGGTCTAATATAAATAAATTATCTTACAGCGAAAAGTGCAAAAGTGCAACAAGTAGGAAAAGTCACATTATTGAAAATGCAATTTAAAAAAATATTATACGGAAAAGTTTTAGGAAAATTATTCAAATTCGTAATTAACCAGTCGTATACAAATGCCCTAAATGGTAACTATTACTTAGAGGAAATAAAAGAAAAATGCACATGGCCAAATACGTACTTATATATTGTTCTTTAAATGGTCATTAATATACAAGATATTTACCCCCTAAAGCTGATTTTATTATATTTATATTTTATATAATTATATAAATATATTTTATTATTAGATGGTGTGCTTAATTTGCGGCAGTGAAGAAAATGATCAGGCGCATCTAAATGATAATCCAACCATACGTTATTTTCATACTAAAAAATCTTATCTCTCAAAGCACTGCGATAAAAAACCTCCAACCTTTCCCATTGCTCACATTGACCTGTAAAGCTAAAAATTCTACACAATAAGCATGTTCCTTATTTTTTCTTTGAGAATATGTCTGTTAGACCCTTTCGCGTGGTTCAGTATCCAACGCCGGTCGTCATGCGCAGGATGTATCGAATTACGCCAACTTACGATGTAAGTGATCACCAATAAAAACAAAACGTCGGAGCAAGCCGAGGGGTGAGAATATTCTTATGGGAGTATAATGAGATTTATAAAGCTTCATCCAAGTATGTGTTTTGTTTTACTCTGTTTTGATACTTGTAGGGGTTTTCTTAACGATGGGATTAGTTAGATGAACGATTTTAATTTTGATGTGGTGTGGGCACTTTGGAAGATGCTCAGTGGCTTATTAAAATTTAAATCTTTAAGAGGGTCAACTTTGTTGTACACAAGTTTCAAATATAAAAAATATGATGTTTTTTATGGCTTTAACTTAATTAATGGTTTAATGAGAACTACCGTAACGATTGCGTTTGCCAACAACTTGTTTTTTTACGATACCGTTCAAAGAATATCTCGTTCGAAATAACAATATTATTGTATATATAAAGCTTCATTGGTTTCGTTGGAAAGGAAGGCAAATAAGTAGGCATATAAGGATCGTTACCGATGCCGTTCTGTAGTTTCTACTACCACTAGGTGTGCATAAAAAAGAGATTTATATAAAGATCTATCCAAGAATCAATTAAGAGCAACACCAACCCAAATCACATCTCACCCGAGATCTGATTAGCCAATTACATTACCACCATTTCCTAGACAACCTCGAAACCGGAACATGACATACGCCATAGTTCACATCGCATACTACATCGATTATATTATATGTCTAATCATACGTTAAACAAGAACAGGCGCGGTGCGATCAAAGGAGCCTAATTACACTCCCTCCGCCCCTAATCAAGGCCCTTGATTGGCTCCCAGGCGTGTTTGCATACGACAACCGTGAGTTGACGGTGGTGGAGCTAAGTATAGGTTATTATTATATGTTAAAAACAGTATAGCGCGTTTGAAGCTATTTACTATAACCACTTTTATAAGTACTTGTGGGCGTTCAGTAGTCGAAATTCGGCTGTTTTAGCTTTCTGCGCTTCTTCTACATATAAACTTTTACTTTGCCAAATGTCACATGTTATCTAAGCGCTTATTAAAAAAGCTTTTTTAAAAAGAGATCCGAAGTTTTCGCTTCACATAATAATATATACTTAGGTACAGTGATCGAAACTCGAACATTTTAGCTCTCTGCATTTATTTTCTGTATAAACTTTGACTGTTCCAAATCTGACACTCCCCCGTGCGCACAATATTCTGAAAAAGGGATCCGAAGCATAAGAGTTCTAAGAGACATCATGTGGATATGTTCTTGAAAATGATATGGACCCCAGCTTCAACTTATCTTATAATATGTTCCAGCAAAAAATATCAACTCTAAAAGGTCATATTGACTTCAGTATCGTTTTAACAATTCTTAATACCAACACAAAATTGCGTTTACCCCACCTCACATAACTCTGATTTTCAGTACAAATGGCCAATTTAAATCGCTATTTTCATTTATTTCGTATTCGCGATGTTTTGACAGTTTGCACGCGGACGCCCGAGGTGGAAGTGTTAATGTGACATTACCGTGGGTGTCGCAGGAGGGGGTGTCGGGGGCTGAAGTGGGGTGAAGCGGGGGACGGCCGGTAATTATCCCACGTCACCGGCAGGCCTAGGCTCCCTGTCCGTGCCTATGTTAACAGCTAGCTTTCATAACTACCCTGTTATGGAGTCGGTAAATGTTAACGTTTTAATAGATATTTTACGAGGTTGGAAATTTTGATGACTAAATAATTCTAAAGAATTTAGAAACGTCTCAAGGACGAAGGTAGTTCTTAGAAATAATAAATATAATAATATTACAAATAAGCCACGTCACAATATAATAAAATGATGTTATTCTCCAGCGGCTTATTTGCAATATTCAGTGACGCAGTATGCCAGTATTTAGCAAAATAAACCATTTTTACCACCCGAAATCCGCCATGACAAACTGCTATTTAACAGTAGGTACATAATTTTACATGGCAACACTATCGTTACCGCAGCGGGCAACACAGAGCGCTTTTATTTAGACACCTAATTAAATATTAATTAAGTGCATATCACATTTATACATTAAACCGATTTTAATTTCATGTCCGAGCGCGCAAAATTAGGACTGTTTCACGTTTGCACCACAAAATGAAGTGGATTCGTACAGTGCGGCCGAGCCGGGTGCGAGTGGCATCGACTAGGGAAAATCATTATCGAATACACTTTTGATTAATAAACTACTGGCTGTAATTATTGCATACGTGCTGGCTGTTTTAAGCTGGTTAAAATGAAGTTAAGTGGAGTTTGGACTCGACTAGGCGAATATTTTGAATTAAGAACGGTACATGCATCATCATGAGAATAAACGGCTTTTGAATGCAGGCTTTTGTTTTATTTTTACTTTGCGATAAAACTGGCTGATTTTTCACTTGATGGCCATCGCTTTTATATCTCAATACCTTCTAAGGTAGTCGTGCCTAACCATCTGAAAGCATGTTGGCAAGTCTCATATGAATTTAATTTCATTGACACCTCAGTACTGGCGGCTTTAAAATTAGTGGTATTTCATTGCCAGATGCTTTTACAGGATGCTGACGACCGATGTGGCGCGGCGGGCGAAGGTCCGCGTGCGACGCAGGAGGTTGCGGGTTCGATTCCCGCCTTGGGACAAATGTTTGTACGATCTACAAATATTTGTTCTGGGTGTTCTGGGTATTTGTTATGTATAATAAAAAATATCTATCTATGTAATGTATTGTATTAAGTATATCAGTCTTCTAGTACCCATAACACAAGCTCTGCTTAGCTTGGGGCTAGATGATGCTGTGTGGATTGTCTAGCATTATTTATTTATTTATTTTATTATGCTTTTTTTCTAACCAAAATGGTTACAAGTCATCTATGGAAGCAATGTATTAAATGTCCTCTAGCATCATCGGAGTTATTCATTTGTTTCGACTTCTAGTTGTAGTGGTATAAGAATCTCTTGGTATGCCAGTGGCTACGGACTCGCCTCTCATGTATGACGTAGTGGGTTCAAATGTCGGGAAAGTGAGTTTTTCAGTTCATATGTACATTGTTTGTTTATCTTAGGCGTCACTAACAGCGGTGAAGGAAAAAATCGTGAGGATACGTGTAAAAATTAAAAAATGTCTGAAATCGTTAACCCGCCTTTATCAAGCGTCGTGATCAATCGTCATGTCTTCTCTGTTTGAGAAGAGGTTTTTGCCATGCCGGTATTATTATCTCGATGGTAACGTATGTTGATAGAATGACAAGCATAAAACAGATGCAGTTTCAAATATAGAACGAATGCTCAAAGCATTGCGCAGCAGTATGTAAATACGCTAGTATCTATACAAGACCAAGGCTAGCGATACTTACCTTGAGATTCTGGGGAATACCAATTATTGATTACATCTCACCGTATATGGCTTAAGTACCAACATAATAAATAATACGGCCTAAGGTGAGTCAACATTGAAAAAGTGTTGATCATGATTATGAAGATTAATAAAAAATGGTTCAAGTTTGAGTACTTAACTGTTAGATTTAAGCTATCCAAGTAAATTTCAGCAGATTTCAGTAGCCTGAATCTGAAAGTTACTGAATCAGTTTTAATTGAATTATTAAGAATCAAAAATAATAAATTCACAAGTTTTTTTTTCCCTCTATCATACACTCATTATTTCATAATAATCCTCCTTCTTCCTTGAAAAAATTTAGTCACCATCTATGAATTCACCCAGCTTATAGTAAATAAGCATTGGTACCGTTGTGTCATACAGACATACAGATGCCATTTATCTTGATCGCTGACCCTTAATATCTCTAAGCGATTTTGGACCTTACTCCAGAAACAATACGACACGCAAACCAACCCCCACTACTCCATCGAGAGCTCAACTTATGCAATACTTTCACTAGCCCATGTAAAAATACTGCACACAATTCTTACAAAGATAATGGGTCAACGCCTTGCTCCACAATTTTTGTGAATTAATTACCAAAGACGTTTGCCGTGAACGGTATCAAATGACTCAGGCGCAGATGCTAGGTTACTGACGTAAATCACTTGCGTACAGTGATTGCAGTCACTATGGTTAATCATTATTTAGTATAACACAGTTATATTGTTATGATGATCATCAATGACGCGGGGTGAGTATTGTTAATTGTATTTGTACTATGTTTTTTTTTCCTGTATTGTACGTATGAACAATGTTGTAGGTACGTGTAGCGTATACAAAGCATTATGTACTGCAAACGCAGTATTTTGTAAAGCAGTTTTTCGTTTTTTTTTTATATGGGAATCTTTATATCGCAGATGTTATTAAGTATCTTTACTTTAAAGATTGATTCATATCTAATAACAAATATCAATGTCCAAACTTCTACAATGTCACCACTACAGAATGATTTTTCACATAACTATAGGAAATTGAGAAAACAAATTAAATCCTATATTATTATTTTTTTCGATACTGCTTACAATGTTACATAAGCTGATCCCACCATATGTATCAAAACAAAGAATTAGTATACCATGTATTTTTTTATCAATGAATGGAAAATACCAAAGAGTTCAATTTTTAAACTCGAATACATTTTACCGTTAATTTAAAAAATAAACAAGATATATTAAAATAATATCGGTACTTATACAGAATCCATTACCATAATTACATAAATAAAGTTCATATAAACTCTTATTTTCAAAAGTATGGTGTTATTATCGTAATAATAGAATAGAAAGGAAGATTTATGAGTATTGGGTTTTACCAGGGTCACTGGTGTGCGTCAATGGATAACTAAGTTCTAGTTACGACAGTTTTATTTAATTACTGGAATTAATTTACAAGTCTTTTGTGGAAACTGGGCGTGTATTAGTCATTTTGGATTATGTGACTAAGTTTTATTATAAATAAGTATCAATATTAAATATGAATGTGGATGGTTATAAGAGTAGAGGAAGACCAAAGAAGCGATGGATGAATTGTGTGAAAGAATGTATGGCTGAACAGGAGGTGACTATTAAAGTGACGGCAAATAGACATGTATGGAAGAAGAAGACAGGTACCCCAAATAATAATAATACTGCACAATCCATACAGCATCATCTAGCCCCAAGTTAAGCAGAGCTTGTGTTATGGGTACTAGATGACTGATATACTTAATACATTACATTACACAGATAGTTTTTCTTTTTAATTATGCATAGAAAATACCCTGAACACCCGGAACAAATCTTTGTAGATCGTACAAACATTTGTCCAAAGGCGGGAATCGAATCCGCAACCTCCTGCGTCGCAGGCAGACCTTCGCCCGCTGCGCCACATAGGTCGTCAAACTAAATAAATTGATATAAGGATGATGATGATGATGTTCAATCTACGAGCAGCTTCTATTTTATTACCTTTAGTATTTTAACTAGCAAAATTATTCTGCGTCCGTGACACAAGCCACGGACATAATTATTTAACTTTTAGAGCCATAATGCCAATTCGATGAATATATACATGGTCTTACAATTTTCACACGAGCACCCTATACATATAAAGTATAGGTAAAGATAAGCCCGTAATATACATGTATACCTACTATCCCAATACGTAGCTGGCAGGTTGTGTTATTACTATGTATTAGGCACTTGTGGTTTGTGGCACCTACAAAGAGTTGAATTATTAATTAATTTACTGGGCTTTGCTGTCTGCAATATGTGATTATAACCACCATAGTGAACGCAAATTGTTTAAATACCACAACAGTTGATTTTTTATACCTCCTTGTTAAACTTTCAGTGGTTTTACACATTAACGTTGTACTAGAATTACACACAGAAAAAAACTATAAGTACAGTTGCCGGAATTTATCTTGAGCTCTGATTTTTATTTACTTTAAGCGATTTTGGACTTTACTCGTAAGTCAATACGATGCACACACAAACCCTCGCCATTCCGCCGAGAGGTTAAATTAATTGCCAGCTACAATAGTAGACATGCGCGACGCGAAAACAAAACACGCAGTGTCTGAAATTGGTATACGAATAATAATAATGTTACTGTTCAATACAGGGCACAGGCCTCTTCTCATACAGAGAAGGCATGAGCATTAATAATAATAATAATAAATAATGCTGGACAATCCACACAGCATCATCTAGCCCCAAGCTAAGCAGAGCTTGTGTTATGGGTACTAGATGACTGATATACTCAATACAATACATTACATAGATATATATTTTTATTATACATAGGAAATACCCAGAACACCCGGAACAAATATTTGTAGATCGTACAAACATTTGTCCCAAGGCTGGAATCGTACTCGCAACCTCTTGCGTCGCAGGCGGACCTTCGCCCGCCGCGCCACAACGGTCGTCAAAATTAATCAAAACGCTTGCTCAAGGCGGGTTGGCGACCCTTAATCGTCCCTTAAGTCTTAACCACTAGGCCATCACGATATTTCGACGTTCTGTATCGAAAAAACGTGTCGCATTGTCGCGTCGCGCGTGTCTGTCAGCCTTCAATCATACGCTTTATTAGTTGTAGTAAGTATAGTAGGTAATAACATTATTTTCCTGTTTAAAAAGTTTAACCAGCAGTGACTCGTAAAATAAAACCAAACAAAATACTTGGAATACGTCCAAAAATATTCTAACAGATTTTATTATCCCTTGATGCCCTTACATACGATAAGAAGTTGACAACCCTCATAAATCATGTCCTAACTGTTGCGTGATTCATTAGGTATCAAAAACACCAAAGAGTCGGCTAATGTTTTCTTCGCAGTGTATTAACGCCATTCAAAACTTACTGTGTCATTCGACTTGAAGGACCTACCTTTAGGGTGACAATACGTCCAGATTTATCTGGATCTGTCCGGCTTTTTGGCCTCCCGTCCGGACTTTGTACGGCCTTGTCATTTATCCGGACTTCGACTTAAATTTCGTTTAGAAACTAAAGAAGTTAAATTAGTGTTGAATAAAAAGGATTTAAAATTAAAATGCTCAGACTATTTTTTAACAGAGTCCGGCTTTTTGTAACTTTTGAAATTATGAGATAGTCCGACTTTCCACTCATATTTTCCCTCGTAATTACGCCCAACACAACAACAGAACAATATAAATAATGTAAGTTATTGAACAATAAAACAATTGACGTCTGGCAAAACAAAAAGCAGACGCTACAAAATTTAACGAAAGATAAAATCAGTGTTCTTTAATGGTGACGAATGCAGCATTATGATAACTACGAAAGCGCCAAAATTGTAATCGCAAATTTGAATAACGTGTGTTTGCTGTGTACGTGCCGAGAGTCTTGTACAATAAACGCATGTGGACAAAGCTTACATATAAATTAACATAATAATGATTTGTTTTTATCAATACCTAGTACAGAGCTGAGTACTGAGTTACACTGACTCAGTAGGACTGTGGTCCGTCAGTAGAATAATAAAGTAAACGACACACGTTTTGGAAACACCCTCTAAGTTGTGCGTGCATCATCGTTGGTAGGTATGAATGTTTATTCCTTTTTAGTGTGTGCGTGCGTTTTATTATTCATGATGATTAGTCGTTGTACCTACTCGTAATTGGGTTTTATTACAGAAAATAATAATAAATGTAAATATCCTAGCTGTGCAACGCGGTTTTTCCTCTCCTAAGGGTCGTAGCGTGATTTTAAATAACGTATAACCTTCCCAAGAGTTGGGCTTCACCGAGAATTAAGTTTTCAACTCCGACTGTCCAGAGATTACCGCGTTTAAACAAACTCATAAGTTTTTTTAGTCCGCGTGGATTTCGTACTTTTCGTTTCGATCTGTAACATCCCTCCATGCCCTTTTAAGAGTAGTTTAAAAAATAATAACAGCCAATAGCTCTCAGAAATAATGTGGCTTTCGAACAGTGCAATTTTATTTAGAATTGGATCATTCGTTCCGGACATTACCTCCTACACACAAACTTACAAAATATAAATATAAATAGTATAGTATAGAAGTATATGTATATAAAATAAATAAATCATTTTGTAAATTAACAAGCTACCAACGTCAAATTCTGAGTCAAATGCAAAAAACGCGTATGTATGACACATTACTATTTAACTTTTACTGAGTACTGTTAGAAATAAACTGACGAAGAATTTCCAAATGTAGTAATGTTTCGTCCATCAGTTCCTCTTTAACTAAGGAATATTTACATTTAACGTAGGTATACTTATACTATTTTATTGCTTCTCTAACATTACCCGAGTTTTCTATTAATTTAGACTTTTATTATAGTTTCAACCTAAATTCATAAATTATTGCCAGTAATAAGTAGAAAAATATTGTTCTAGCCTCAAATTTTATTGTTACATGCTAATGTGATCTACCTTTTTTATAATTTTAATTTAATTGTTGTGTTTTATTTTATAACCATAAATAAACTAAACTCCTTTTTATAACATTAAAAACACTATGGAACGCATAAATTAATATAAATAACTCCTCATCTAGCACGCTCCCAACTATGTCGGGGTCGACTTCTAGTCTAACCGGATGCAGCTGAATACCATTATTTTATATGGAGCGACTGCCTATCTGACCTCCACAACCCAGTTACTGGGTAACACGATAACCGTAACGACTGTCAAAGATCTACAAACGACAGCTGGGACCAACTGCTTAACGCGCTTTCTGAGGCACGGAGTTATCTCGAAATGTAATTAACGGTCACCCATCCACAGACTGACCTCGGCAAGCGTAGTGCGGGCGGCTGTTTTTATTTAGCCACGAACTCCTGATGAATATGAATAAATACTGTTTCTAAACCGGGTGGTAAGAAATCTACCACGGTTATAAAATTCTTTGTTCCAAAATCGATGTTACAAGGTAAAAGCAA
Source organism: Phlogophora meticulosa (assembly GCA_905147745.2). NCBI lineage: Eukaryota > Metazoa > Arthropoda > Insecta > Lepidoptera > Noctuidae > Phlogophora > Phlogophora meticulosa. The sequence goes on along the minus strand of LR990535.1, from coordinate 5,708,298 downwards.
TGTGAATCAATCATGGTCCTTAACGATAAGAAAACGACACTAAGCCATAACAGAACGAAACATACACAGCACAGCCACTTGGCAGTACGCCAAGGTTACAATGATTTACAAATAATGCACTTTCACCAGGATTTCCATGCACTTACTCATAATAAGCGTGTGTCAGTATAAATCTGAGAAATTATTTGGGAAATTTATTTCTTAAAACGGAACACGGCGCGTTTTTCTAGTAAATGTTGTGCAACAGTGACACGGCATGACATTTACTTAAGTATTTTGTATGTGAGTAAACCGTTGCTCACCTGCTAACACTAACATGTCAAGCAATGCAACAGGCTGCAATGCAGGCTGTTTTATTATTAACATCACCCCTGTATTCCGGATGGGTTAAACAATGGTGTTCCTACATATCGCCAGTTTCGTTAAGTCCCATGTAATAGAAGGCGATCGAGTCCAAATCCGGGCCGCTACTGAGAAATTCATGATGGAATAACTCGATAATCGAACCCAAGACCTCACAAAAACGGAGCAGCAATTTATTGATTAGTTAATCAATTATTTGTGTTGTTTAATTTATTAAATTTAAGATAACTAACTATTTAAACTATTTTTATTTTTATCTTCAATGAAATTAAATGATACTTTTCCTAAAACTAACTAATACTTATGTGCAAAGGCCAGCACATCAAGCTACCCCAATATGTTAAATTTATTTGATAGGTTTCAAATTTACTGCAAAACAATAAGGTTCATTTTCAATTGGCAAAATTTGACACTTTGGTTGATGAGCTGGCGTCTGTACATGAAAAGTCAAATAACTAAAATACACATGTTCCTGTTATTTTACTATGTTCTTTACCGAAACAGAGCAAAGCAGCTTTTCTACAAAAAGTTGTATGCTTTCTCACACAAATTACGATGTTCTGCAACAACAAAGTACCAATATCCTCAGGCAAAATTCATACTAAAAACATCTCTAAATTAACAAACTGATCCATAACCAAAACACAATCTTAGCCCAATTGCGTACCAAAAGGCAGGTGTCACCAACCTTGAGAGCGCCAATTCGCATTGTTTGGGCGCTGGCCTCACTTTCATTGAGTCCCACTGTTCATCCACTGATGAATCAGCTGGCAATCCCAGGCCGTTACGACTAGTTCCGTACACGTGACATACATAATATATGACAGATATTGCTATGGTTTATTATATGGTGTTACATTATAAGGTTCGAGTATGTGTCATTTCTGAACTGAAACTTCTCTTGGGACGATGTGAATTGGATTTTATGAAACGAAAAGGTGCAACGAAAAAGAGTCGACTATATGTGTTTGCCTCTCTCTGTCTCTCTGCCTGTTAACCACTTCCATAGTGGTCCTCCATTCATCTCATTCTCTTACAAATTAATCAGAATACAAAGTTTCACTTTTACCGCACGGCCTCCATAAAATAATGAAACAATTTCATTCCAAGTTTCCAAACAAAATAATTTCAGTAAATAAATCGGAATGGTGTTTGTTTCTAACATATTATTTTTACTTAGGAAACCAAAGTATTTGAAACAAAATGTTCGGTAATAATTATTGTTTTTCTAGCTACATTTTATTTTGATTACACTTCTAATCATGCCACACCATACCGTATAGTACAAATAAGTAATGTTTCACGCGCCAAATCACAACAACCATTAAATAAAATAATCACCTATCCAGTTTGAATAATAATTTCGTATCACTTTCAATATGACTAATCGTTAAGAAATGTTGCATACCCCTACCGTAACGTTCGGTCAATGGTTCCGGCTACTAGTGTCAAGTGCAAGTTGCAACATTGAACCTTTCACTAAAGTAAGATTCTAGGGATCTCCCCATTTCTTAGTAGGTGTGTAAGTAGTAAAATATTTTTGTCGACAAACACGGTCCTGTTTTATAAAACCGAAATTTCCAATGAAATACACAATTGTCACATGTACGCGACGGGTGCTGTTTAATACAGCAGAAAATGTATGAAAGAAACCTGTCAAATTGTTTAATTGTCAGAATGTCGTCGCCGTCAACTATCACCTGTAGGTTTCATTAAATAGGCCCCAGGTCGTATGACGTGGGGCCCACATCAATTCAGGTCAGGTCCCAGGCCCCCATACGACCTGGGACCTGACCTGAATTGCAAGAAGAGAACGTATACATGTTGTGTTACGGTGATTTACACCTACATACCTGGAGGAACCTTTGCTCCTAAAACACAGGCCTTTGGCCTAGTTTAGGAGGCATCAGTTCGCCCTTTAATGTGTCTCTATTGTACTATATATTTTTAATCCTGTGTACTTATGTATGTTTTTCAAATGTACGAATAAATTTTATTATTATTTTTATTATTATTATTATTTAAAAGACTAGGCACTGTAAAGGTTGTATGCAATAGCGGAACTTATTGCATACTGGCTGGTTTCAATCTCTCAAGATGTATTAGAAATGTTTAGAAGATAAAACGTGTCACTGGTCAAGGGTAGATCCTTCGATGTGACAATTGACAATGTAAAGTCCTCCTCCTAATAAACATGATTATCTTATTAATCAGTCATTATATATGTATTACTAGCTGATCCAGCAAACGTTATTTTGCCGTATAAAATGTTTGGGGGTGTACCACCCTTAAAATTTAGGGGGATGAAAAATAGATGTTGGTCGATTCTCAGACCTACCCAATATTCACACAAAATTTCATACAAATCGGTCCAGCTGTTTCGGAGGAGTTTGGTAACTAACATTGTGACGCGAAAATTTTGTATAAGAAGAAGATGAACCAGTAGAGCCTTATTTTTGGTAGTAATAATCCCCTGATCCGGAGCTATAGAAGTCAAGTTTCTACTTACAATATCAGAAAACTACGATCTAATGCGTCTATCTAATTCAGTGAAAATCCCTTTTCGTCGTATATTGGACGTTTTCTCCTATCCTAGCGCATACGTTTACGGGTTCTTTGAAAACGATATAAATTGGATTCCCGAACAGGCGCTACTGTTTACTTCAATACCTAGAACCTACGTAGAAAATAGAGGACTAAACCACTTGGACATGACAGCCCATTTAGAATACCAACGAAGATCAGTGACGATTCCTGGATTTCGAGTCCCAGGGGCCTATAGTTAATTTACAAAGGAGTTTTATGTAGGAACGTGAAGTAGGCACACTTTTGAATAATAATAAGGGACTTATCTAATACCTTTAAACGATCAATTCTTGTATATATGTATATACATATATAATCTAAATCTCAGAAACGGCTCCAACGATAATCACGAAATTTAGTATTCAGGGGGTTTCGGGGGCGATAAATCGAACTAGCTAGGTATAATTAGAAACGTCGTTATATCCAAGCAAAGCTCGGTCATCCAGGTACTTTACATTAAGTATTAGCAAAATTTGTCTATTTTTTGTAAAATGCATGATATTTTTTTATGAGTAATGATCCATTGAGAAATGATGTAGGCGCCCATCTTCGGCTTACTTTCGCAATAATAATACGAAAATGAATATGTCTATTTACTACCTAGGTAAGGTAGTAACGTAGCATTATTTTTAAATAGCTGGTCTTTGTAAGGTTTATGGATCGATAGTAGAAAGCAAACCGATAAAACTCAATATCATGTAGTAAACTTCTCAATATATTAGGTGGAAGAGCCATCAACGCATAGCACACTATGAGTTCAGTACCGACTGTACTACCTGGGGAGTTTGTTCCGCCACTTCTTCTTCCCAGCAAAAACACTAGGAAGTGGTGAAGGGTGGGTGTTTTGGGGGACTGTCTTATGTAAACGTTTGACGTTCAAAAAGTGCTGATTCTCAGCCTAATTTGAATAAATGAATTTTGATTTTGTACCTAAATAATTCTGGACGTAATTCCAAGTGTTTTTCTGATGTTTTAACAAAAAATAAACTGTTAGAAATCACGATGTCTGGTCTGGATATCTGGTCCATTGAGATTTTGAAAAACACATGTTCATTAAAATATCTGTCAGAATATCGGCCTATGAAATTATGCTTAAGCATACGGAGAGGAAAGGGCTCACGATCGTGCCTTCACACTTGGTTAAAAAGCAAGCAAAATTTATTTATTTATTATTATTTATTTATATTCAGTCAGCCCAGAACTTCGCTACAAGTTCGGCCATATCAGTAGCGTCCATCAAATCTTCATCGTGAAGACCCTGATGCAAGCAGAACACCATAGCAGGTGTCCCATCTTATGTGGAACAACTCCACACTTGCTCTGCAGGCTGGAATGGTCTATTTACCCTGAGTAGATTGTCCCTGCTTCGACCAACCTGTGTCAGAAGTGCGGTTGGCCGATAACACCCTCGCCATTTATCGAGATTGTGTCCACTATGTACATACTTTCCGAATACAAATCCCAAAGGCTTAAGGACTTCCTACATTCCAGGGCAGTCTACAGACCCCAATAAACTACTCAGCCTATTGACATTTCTCATCATCACTACATTACCTAATCACCTACTGTTATTGTTTTGAATCTGTAAATAACTGGGTTTTTCTCGAAGGCATATGGTACGAGTACAATAACGTCCTATTATTTCCTTTTTGTTCGCCAAATCTTTAGGCTATTTACATTCTAAAGCTTCTATCGCGCACGCCCTATATGCTTATCATATTATTTGGTGAAACCAACAGCTTCGCTGTACATTCGAATTTACTGAAAATATCCTGTCAGCACCAACACAATATTTTTCCTTGAACTTATTTATCACCGGAATCAGAAAATATTATGTGAAACCATACATTTACAGGAAATCAAGTTTGTGTATGTATAGTGTTATTTATAGGCCTATATACTTTACACCTAAGACTCCTCGGTAGCTCAAAATGGTCTTCTGTCTAGATACTTTTTGACGACCAATGTGGCCCGGCGGGCGAAGGTCCGCCTGCGACGCAAGAGGTTGCGGGTTCGATTCCCGCCTTGGGACAAATTTTTGTACGATCTACAAATATTTGTTCCGGGTGTTCTGGGTATTTCCTATGTATAATAAAAATATCTATCTATGTAATGTATTGTATTAAGTATATCAGTCATCTAGTACCCATAACACAAGCTCTGCTTAGCTTGGGGCTAGATGATGCTGTGTGGATTGTCCAGCATTATTTATTTATTTATTTATTTATTTTTGATGCCGCTATTACAGAAATTAAAAAAAAAAACCAGAGAAGACGCGCGTTAGACTCCCGGAATCGTTAAATTTTCACTGTACCTACTCATGTAACTACTTTACTAAGTATTATTGTAAAGGGTTTTTGAAGATTTACAAAAATCTGTGTTTGTTAGAGACATAGTTTTATTTTTCTCGTATGTATAATCTACACATAGACCTATTACTTATTTATTTATTGCGTGGAAGATTTGCAGTCAAATAAAATCAGTAGGTAGCTTAAAGTATAAATAGTCCTGTACCAATTACAGATCTTTATAAATAATAGATTTAAAAAAGAGGTCGTTAATAGACAAGCAACAATACTGAAAATATCGGTATCAGTATCGGCAATATTGGTATCGTTATTATTATTAATAGAAAATGTTAGTTATTTAATTAAAAGAACTTACACACGCATCGTTTTGTATTTTCGTAAAATATGATGAGAAAATGAAAACATGATTTGCATGTGCAAACAAAAAATTAGGCCCTACTTATGATAATACTCCAATTTGAATTGGTTGTCCCACTTTAGAGTTTTAACCTCCCGTGTCACGAACGCTTGACCAAAGTGGCTTATAGGAATATGCACATTATCATCATACGAAAAGAGCGAAGTTCTGTACGAGCCAAGTGTTCGAGTTTTAATCGAACACTAAGCGAAAATGCATAATTGCATCGAATGCAAGTATGCACATTCGTTCGTTCACCTAAATGTGGACCAGTTAGTGTTCGGATCTTGTTAGAGCTAAACGTACTCAAAACCATTACCATTTTACTATTACCATTACCATTTTACCTGCCTAGTAACTAAGAGTTGTAGTTATCAGTGTAATACAGTTATTCTCCTTACAATTTGAGAGTTTAACTTACCATACAAACCATATTCTATCATCAATACGCGAAAAGAGTGATAGGTCACCATAGCGCCAAACACTACTTTTTACACCAAGTATGCTTTATAGATCTCAGCCTAAATAGTAAAGTTTGTAAACCTGCCAATAAATCTAATAGTACCAATTATTATCTATTACAGAGACGAGTGGAAACATCCTAGGAGCCAGCGAGTGGAACACTGGCTATCCGTCGACGGCATCCATGTATCCTGCGTACGCGCCGCTTCAGCCGCCGTACTATAAGCCAGACCCCACTATACATATACCTACAGGTAATTTACTATACATAAACTCACGCCTATTTCATATGGGGGTAGCCAGAAACAATTGGCCGATTCTTACATACTCCTTTCATTCATCATCTTAATATGACCACTTCAATTCAGATGATATTAAAAGTAGACTATCATCTGAATTTGCACATTCGCAACCATGGATTTCCTAAAGTAACCATTAATGTGACTGTGGGTAGCGTAAATTAAGAGCGATCTCTATTTGAATAGGAACAAGAGTTGATCGCCAAGTACGTTCCCTAATTCCCTAAGTTCCCAACCAGACACGACATACTTGGGGTCTTAGAGTGACCAAAGGGGAAGCACGGTGGCTCCAAAAATGTACCTTTTTTATTAATGTTCTTGTTGTAAGGGGTCATCCATAAATTATGTCACATGAATTTCATGATTTTTTGCCCCTCCCCCTGTCACAGCTGGTCACATTTGTGGGACTCCCCCCCTCCCTGGTGTGACGTCACATATTTTACAAAATTATGATATGATATAGTTGTAAATGTTTTTGAGGTTTTAATTTTTCAAAGTAATAGTTTAAAGTTCGTGTTTTAACTCTTAGATTATAATAGATTTTGAAATGTGACGTCTCGAAATTTAAGACCCCTCCCACCCCCTTGTCACACAATGTCACACTTCGTCGACCCCGTCCCTCCCCCTTAACGGGTGCCGTAATTTATGAGGGCCATCCATTAATGGGAAAGGGCTACGCAAATATTCACAGAGTCCACGGCTGGGCATAGGCTGAAGTTTTTTTTAATGGGAATCACGCAGTTTAACCTTTAGGGTACTAAACCGCTCAACCAAACTTCTTTGTGGGAACTTAATAAAAATTAAAGCCTCCAGCCAGGGTAGGCAGATGATAGTTTCATCCACTTAAGTCCAGTGTAAGCTAAGTTTTTCTGCATAAGTCGACAAACTAACTCCTATTTGTGGTAGGTATGAATAGACAAAACAAAACCCAACCAATCGATTCATAATAGGTCTTTACCTATGAAATTGCCGTTTTGTATGAAAAAATTTAAATGAATTTTTTTCATGTATTTTTTATTTGTATTAATCGAAGTAATCACCCATGCAATCAATGCATATTTGCCAACGCACTGGCAGTTTATTGATGCCCTTCTTAAAGAAATCAGCTGGACGGGAGGCAACAAATTCTTCAAAGGCATTTTGTACTGCCTCTCGGGTATTGAATTTTTTTCCCGCCAAGAAGTTATCCAAATTCTGGAAAAAGTAGTAGTCTGTAGGCGCAAGGTCTGGTGAGTAGGGCGGATGACGGAGAGCTTCCAACCCCAGTTCTTGCAACTTGGAGACCGTCTGCTGTGCAGTATGAGGTCGCGCGTTGTCGTGCAGGAGCAGCGGAGACGAGCGATTGACCAATGCTGGTTGGAGATGTGCCAGCTTCTCCATCATTGTGTTCAATTCTTCACAGTACACATCTGCAGTAATGCTCACCCCGTTTGGTAAGAAGCTGTGTTGAATCACACCGGCGCTAGACCACCAAACAGTGACCATCACTTTTCTTGGGGTAAGTTTTCGTTTAGGGCATTGTTTAGGTGCTGAACCAGGATCCAACCAACTTGCTGAGCGCTTGCGGTTATCAAACAGAATCCATTTTTCATCGCAGGTAACAATGCGGTTCAAAATTCCTTCATTTGTGTGTCTGTTGAGCAGTGCAAGGCACGTCTCGACGCGTACTTCGCGCTGGCGATCATTGAGTACGTGGGGCACCCATTTGTCAAGCTTTTTTACCTTGCCAATTTGACGCAAATTGACCAATATTGTTTTGACGCTAACGTCGAAAGCTGCTGCTAATTCAGCCGTAGATTGTGTATCATCAGCTTCCACAATCGCCTTTAATTCGTCATTGTCGACCAAAGTCTTCGGACGACCGCGAGGTTCATTTTTCAGGTCGAAATTTCCAGAACGGAAGCGAGCAAACCAATAACAGGTAGTGCGTTGGTTTGTAGTGTTAGCTCCGTAAACGTCGTTGATGTTGCGTGCCGCTTGTGCCGCGTTGCTGCCACGACGGTACTCATATTCCATAATTACTCGAATTTTTAACGTATCCTTGATGACGAAAAAGATTTAAATGCGATGAAAATGTAACACTAATCAATAAACAAATGACTACTTTTGGAAAAAAAAATCCATGTTTTTAAAGTAAAATTAATTTGAAATTAGAATTCTTAGCCAAACAAAAAATATTTTGATTTGAAATGGCCAGTACTGCAGAACGGCAATTTCATAGGTAAAGACCTAATATTATTATGATTATTAAATGACACCAGCCTGTTACTGTCCTACTCCACCCTTACTTCCTCTAGCTTTCTTTATGCTATATCAGGTATTTCTGTAATATTATTAACCTTTGACACCACTCGAGTAATATCGTATTAGAGGAGATTGCAATTTAATGCTTGTGTCGTGACCATTCTTGTATCTACACACATCCCTCCACATATTATCTACATATTATATAAAGATTTTTCCCGGGTGTTCTAGGCATTTGCTATCTATAATAAAAAAATCTATCTGTGTAATATGTTGTATTAAGTATATCAGTCATCTAGTACCCATAACACAAGCTCTGCTAAGCTTGGGGCTAGATGATGCTGTGTGGATTGTCCAGGCTATTGGACACCCGTGACTTCGTCTTGGTTATGGTATGGCATGTATTTTTACTATGTGCGTATAGCATACATATGTGTAGTTCTGAAGTATAAGCTGTAATACTGCACAGTGGTCGCAGTGGCTGAGTGATCGAATGCTGCCCCATGTGTTGTGGGTTCGATTCCCACACGGAACAAATATTTGTATGGCCTACAGGTAGTTGTTCCGGGTCTGGCTGTTTCTGTATGTGGCTTTAAATGTTTGTATACGCACCCAAGATACAGGAGAAAATCCTAGTGTGGGGCAACGTTTGTAAAAATAAGAAATAATAAAAATACTGTAAAGATTAATCATAATCCGTTCAGTAGTCTTGGCGTGAATAAGTTGCAAAAATCCATTCATCCTCACAAACTATTATAGTTATGACATTAGTAGGATACTGTATATACTCTGAAGGGAGAAGTCGTGACTAAATTATCGAAGGTTAAGCTACGCTTTCCAAGGTCAGTCTATACAGTGGTTACAGTTAATTATATATTGAGACCTCCTCAGTGCCTCGGAACGCACGTCCTGGCTGTCATTTGTAGATCTTCGACAACTGCATCCGTCTAGACTGGAAGCCTATCCCAACATAGTTGGGTAAAGCCCTAGGTACTAAGTAGAGAGCAATAAAGCACATGTTTGTTGTTATTTTGTTAATATGTGACTAACAAATAATGACTCAACCTATTTTTGATGTGATTCGATTTATTTTCGACTCGTCACGGAAAATCATGAATTAAATTCATTTATGTAATAACAACAGAATAACGTAAGAGCAAGTTATTATTGTAAAGTTTAACTCTGATTATAATTAAAGACTTAAAACCTATCTATCTATTGTTATGAGGGACGGACGGACAGACCTCAAACGAAGTATAACAGACTTTCCTCTAGTAGTTTACGGTTTCGACGCTCTTCAATTTTTGGCAAATCTTTATCGTGTGTGAAACTGAGGCCTAAGGTTATTTTAGGCTTTTTGTGTTTCTGTTCACGCCATAAGAAAATGGCCTGAATGCAAATCAACAGCACCTCATTATAATTGTTATTCTAATACCATAACCATTTACGTCACACATAGTTAAATACTGATAAACGGACTTCCTCCATTCAAGCCGTGGTCAGCCGTAATGGAGCGGTTGACCACATGATAGGGACCGAACCACCACATACCTATAATCCTTGTATTATTCAATTATTTTATGAACTAAATCCCTCTCACCTTATGATTTGATCTGAACAAGAGCGCAGAATTTAATTGCTTGTGTATATTTTTAATTATTTTCCTATGTGTTACTGTCAGGAAACATATACCACAGCAACCGCACTTTCAGTGACCCCAGAAATATTGTGGTTGTTGTTCCGGGTGGTCCCGGTTTAGAAGATATTCATGTACCGCAGTGGACAGTTGGAATTGTTTCTCAATAAAATCTTTATCTTCTTCGCATTAGGTGCAGACGGTGAAGTTAACGATCTTCCACCTCATCTAAACAAGGATTTGGAATAATAAGTCTTTCTCTCTTCCACAGTGCTACCTGAAATTCCGCTAGGCCACTCCGACTACAGCGGCTTCCAACCTAGCACGACTGGCTTCGTGAAGGGCAGTCCCAGCGGCACCAGCTCCGCACTCACCGAGCTCAACTCACCACCTGCCATGCCGGCGCAACGATACGACCCCAACTATTACAACTCCTGGCCCAGCAACACCTACAACTACAACAACTATCAGTACAACAACATAAACAACAATCCAACCTGCTTACAGTCGCACGCGCCATACATCAACCCCAATCCGCAGATGATACTTCCGAACCTCTACTCTACAGTCAATCAAAACCAAATACATGTCCATCTGCACAGCTCGGGTGACAAACACAACCTGGAGCCATGTTTCCCGAGTGAAATTAAAATTAGCGATATTGACGGCGCGATCTCTATAACCACGGAGCTGCAAGGGGCCGGAGAAGCTAGTGGCATGGTCCCAAGCTGCGAAGCTAACGACGAAGTGAAGCATGGTCTCTACGGAGCGGGGAACCAAGAAGTGTGGAGGCCATATTGACATTTTGTGATTTAGTTCCCTCCCCACGAACAAAAACATTCCATTGTACATATTGTGATATAAATAAATGATCTGTTCTATGATTCTTGATAGTGTATTATAATTCCAACTAAATTAATGTTAAACATTAATTAGATGTTAATTGTTAAATTAATTGATTAACTAATAAAATATTACATCAAAAATTAAACGGGTGTTGTTTTATTCTTGTTTGGTATTGTGTGGTGCTTTCGTGATAGGTTTCGAGTAGTTTCAGTGTTTTGTACGTTCTGGTCTAACTCGAATGCGTCTATGGAATGGAATGAACCTCAATTTATTAAAACTGAAATAATTATGACACTCCTAACAAACTGAGGTAAGTGATCGTTAACGTTAATGCGATCGATTAAGTATAAAACTAACACTGAACATGCTCTTAGTCTGCCGAATGCGAGGAGATAATTTGTCACTTAAGTGCAAATAGCGTATCTACGTCTCGGTCATCGCATAGGCGTGCGGAGTGTTCGCACACGCAAAGGATCCATAGGACGCAAAACCAAAACCGCAAGACGCAAAAAGCATCGGGAGCTTCCTTCTATGTCCGTATCGAGACTCTAAAAGTAGATCTCAGAATCCTCACTATCAAGCGGGTCATGAAACACCTCACCCAGCGTTTCATTGATTCTGCTATTAAGCACCCCAACCCCCTAATGGAATCGGCAGCCCGATACAATCCCTCGCGTATTTGCAAGGTTCGTAAACCGAGGCATACTCACACCGATAATAATTACCCTATAACTATCCTCCAGGTTAGTAATAAAGCTACCAGTAGGTACTCAAACGTTCTTCTGTCCTCGCCGTCCAAGGCCCACTGCGACGCCCCCGTCCATGCCCTCACTGACCTTCGCTTGAGGCAGCCCGCGATGTACCAGTACTTTCAAATTCGTCCCTTAACAGCTTCACTGCCAACTGAAATTTGGTGACGTCATGAGAAAATCCAATGTATTTTTTTTGTAAAATATGCATGAGGGACGTTTCAATATTTTTATTTTGGAAATATTTAAATATTTTTAGGAGTTTTTGGTAAGAAAAAGTTAGTGGCAATTTGCTTCGTTTTGGCCTGGACGGCCCGGCTTCGTCATCCATATTTGAACCTTATTTACTTGAAAATAAAAGTCAATTTTAAAAAACCGCAACTTTTAACGGTATTTTGTATTATTCAAGCGCAGAGCCACCCTACAAACGTGTTGCCAAGCGCAGTGCCGGGCGCGTACTAATTCATAGAAATCGAGCGGCGCTACTCCGCATATTAGCGGGGCCGGCACCCCGCGCTCACCCCGCACTCCGCTAATTTGCGGAGCTGGCAGCGAAGTTGTTAATAATATCGTTCAGATCCAGCCCGTTCCTTTGCCATCCTCTCCCAACAGGAGGTGCGCTGAGCAAGTAGTCACTTAGTTTTTAAGAGTTATGCCCTGGCCTTATAAAGTAGCCACAGGAAGGTCGAGCAGTAGACAATGATAATATAGTGACACTTACACCACTCCGATCTACAAGCTTACTGAGTAACCAGAACCTATACCCGCTACCTCATGTTGTTAAATATTTACACTATGGTCCATTCTTTTGTGCACAGTCGATCGATTTATACAACAACAAAAACATTACTCTCCTTTTGTCCTTTACCGCAATCGTGCAAAATAATTAATCGATTCTTCAAATCATTTAAAATATAATGGAAATCCGCCCAAGTATATATACATACCATTGACTATGTCGTTGTTCTAGTGGTTGCAAGCTCTACTACTGAGCATGACGTCTTGGATTCGATTCCCGGGTCAGACAATATGATATCTACTGGGTAGGTGGTTTTCCCATCTGGATTATTCCAGTAGTAGCCAAGAGTCTGGATATGTGCACGAATGGTAACAACGTGCATTCTTACCAATCGTGCACATATCTAGACTCTTCCTCACACACATTTTTTTTATTTATTTATTTCTCTCTCCATACAACTATCTTCACATGCCCTAACCTAATGTTACAGTGTAGATATCAACTAAAATGTACTAAATTTCAATAACCACAAGTATATCCAGACTCATGGGACTTAAACATAACTGGCGAAAGATAGGTGTACACCTCTGCATAACTCTTCGGGGAATACAGGCATAATGTTGTGGTCTTTCTTTTTAGCACGTCAATACTTATCCTTGTCTATGTTTTAACTAAATCTGCTAACCGTAACCTTTTCTTAATTGGTGCACCACTATTAATGTTGCCAAGTAACGTAGAATCAACTGTTGAAGTAGAAACATGTTGTGATCATTTCCTAAAATCCCGTTTACTATCCTCAATAAACATAATTCAAGCACAATATAATAAAAAGCTTTGTATGAAATTATATAACGTTTTTTTTATTATTATTTATTTCGATTAGTTTAACCAAAAATCATATTTGTATTGGTCACACTGTAGTGGTATGTGATAAAATGGCGTCTGTCTTGTCGTGTTTCGTTTGATGACCTCGTAAAATATTAGAGATAGTTTTTAGTGTGTGATAGTTATTGTAAATAATAGCAATTTTTAATTAAATTAAATCTCTATCATTACACTAATCAACTGTAAGTAGCCTAGCCTCTTGATAACCACAGTTTACGTTACTACAGGTTTCTGATAACGGCGGAGAAATGCAAATGAATCTCTTTGTAGGATCTAACTGTGATTATTTGCTTGCAGTTGAAAAGAGACTCATAAAGTTATTGTAAGAGTGAAATGTCCGAGGAGACAGAGCGGCATGGCGAGGCGTCGTGTGAAGGCGGAGCAGGTGGCGGAGGGTCAAGCTTAGCACGCGTGTTATTGACCCCGCACCAGCTAGACACCGCCGCGGCAGACTCGCTCCGCGCCGCGTGGAGAACCCAGGACTTGTACATTGACCATCTCGAAACTTTGAACAAACAGTTGGAAGGTATTTAAGAAAGTTACATCGGCTTGGTAGCGTCAGGTCGGCGACGTTACGACGCACGACCCGCGAGTTGTTATGTTATCTCTATATCGACAATACTTTAACTAAAATTAACTAGTGATACTGTTATGACATATTGAAATGTTACTGTGATACTGAAAATTGTTTAGTTATAAAACGGTAAATTGTGGTACGGGGTGTATTTAGGTGTTTTAAGTTCTAAAAAGGTGAAGAAGAAGAACTGGTGTATTGCTGTGTAAGAGAGGTGCCAGTGGAGTGTTTAGTGGAAGTGCATATATCGGCACAAGGCCGTGTGATGTCTCCAGATGATCCTGGAGCTGTGTCCATGTTCAGTGGTGTTCCGCTACTCTTGGTAACTGAGAATGTTGCTGAGTCCGGTCTATGCTCACGTGAAAAAGTAAATATGTTTTCATCACTTCTTTTGCTGTATAGTTAAGGTTTTGTTTTGTACATGCTTTATTTATCTTCTGTCTTCAATTATTGTTAACTGTTATCTATGGAACTTGTTTACATAACACCTGACCTGTTTATGTTTCTGCCACCAGTCTAAAGCTGTGGATTAACTGTTTGGTTTTTATTTTGCTGTCCTTAATAATGGGTTTGGTAGCAGAAGATGTATCAAATATTAGTTGCCATAAGTAGTGTATTTAAAAAGTAGGCTGAAATGACAAATAAATATAAAAGTTTAAAATCAACTAACATCATACTATCTTTAAAATTATTATGTCGCACCTCCACTCAAATAGTGTCACAACTCAAAAAAATGGAAAAAAACTCTTTTATTGTCTCAGTAATAATACATAGCAAGTTTATACTACTAAAATTGAAATAAAGGAGAATAAAAATACTGGTTTAATGACTTAGCTGCAGTTACAATAAATTTCAAACACCTTTTTCTCGAAAGTTTGATTTTTTGACTTACCAAGCTACTTAAGCTGAGGTGCGATGTGTAGACCCTGCCTATGCCTTTATAATGTTTATCTTGGTCATAATAAACTAACTATACTGAGTTTATATTTCTATTGCCAGCTTTCCAACTAATGCTCCACATTGCTATACGGCTTAAGTCATTGCATGTAACTCATAAATAAATAGCAATCTGAACCACATTCATAGCTTATTAGCGATTATGACTAACACATCCTCATTTCTTTTTCTACATATACTTTTTTTCCTTCTGTAAGTTTAAGGACCATAATATTATTAAAAGAAAATCTATTACTGGGAACTATTTTAATAATTAGTATGTAGTTACATATGTTTATAAATTATTAATTGTAAAACTAAAAGACTAATTATTATGTTCATATCGAAACTATAAATAGAGACCAGATGTTTTTTAAATACTCACATGGAATAAGTTAGTTATCTTTAGTTTTTGTTAGTTACAATTGTTATTTAATTACTAAATGGTATCAATGCTCATTTATATCTTAAGAGGTTTAAACAATTATTATTAATTAATTAGGTAAAAGTTTTATTACTAAATTAATCTAAAATATTAGCACACTACTTATCGTCGCCTTTGAGTGGAAACCTCGGTAGTGCAATTTTGGTCATTTTTATTTTATTATATGTTTGGAAAGAAAACCTTGGGACGCACGCCTTAGTTTCACAAGTAAAAAGTTTATTAATCTGTAACACTCTTTATGACGGATAATGAGAACTGCTCACTAACTCGCTAATGTGAATAAGCTTTAGTAAAAAAAATATACTTGGTTTAGTTTTTTCTTCCTCCTGTAAAGTTACATGTTTTCCATATGTGATTTCTTCGCTCTAAGGCGACGTTATGTACAACCTTGTATCAACTTGATTGCTTATTGCTAGAAATTGAAACAAAAGTTTGTCCGGGTACTTGGTTTGGACCTTATATTTTAACATTTGTAATCTAAATAATTTATATAATTGTTTACCTACTAAGAATTATGTAGCAAACTGAGTAAACAACTGAGAGCTATTTGTAAATCAAATCCAAATTAAACCTGTGAGGAAATATTTTATAAACCATTGTGTGGACCCTACAGATGTTGTATACTTCTCAATCACAGTGCCTACTACCAGGTACAATTCTGAATCTATACCACCTCAAACATAAACCTACTCAAACACACAAACATAAATCTTTGATACGTACATTGGTGACATAGAATTATGTATACACATCACCAAATCCATTCCTACTCAAAATTGTTCATACATTAGCAACTTGATAAAATACAGTTATGTAGTTACAAAATCTATAGAATAGTTAAATAAGATAAATTCCAAATATTAAATATCATCTTAGATTTGACCAATATTTCCTCAACTGATTTGATTTGGTTACAAGAATTACTAAAAAAATGCAAAAATCTATTTTTGCATTGTAGGTCCATAAAATTGATTATGAATTAAAATGTTATCAATACAAGAAAGCTGTAAATATTACCGATTTAAATATTGTGATATTTATATTTTTAGGAGTAAAGTCTGTTGTAAAATGTCATGTTAACTGTTATGTTGGTCAAACAATCACAACTGCAGCTAACATGAGATTTCTCAGCAGATTTGATTTACCTATCAGGATATCAGAAATGACACCACAGAGGATGACACAGGCTACACTATGGAATACTCTGAGAGGCCTATGGAGAGCTAGGCCACAAAGCCTGGACCAGGTGCTCTAAAGCACCATTTTTAAAAGCAGCATAATGATATTGAGAATGATGTGCAGCTGCTTACAAGAAAAGTTTACTCCCAATCTGGCTTTTAATGCCTATTCTTTTTACTCAGGAACACTTCTCAAACCTGAGAATTAATTTTTATAGAGGTAGTTAATATGGAAAAAGCTAATGTACTCTCTCTACTCAAGCACTTAAAAAATTGTATTTTGGATACTGTAAAAAGTTGATTCTGTGATTTTATTATATTTTGAATATTGTTTTATTTTTGGTGTAATTTATTAATGTATAAACCTATAAACCAGTCTTCTGGTACATTCAGCATGATAAAGGATGTAAAAAAAGTTATCCATGAAACCATGTGTTATAAAAAGTAGCATTTATATATATATCCTGCCACTCCCATGTTTGAAGTACATTTTTTAATATTTCACTAACTGGTCATAGACAGAGTTACTGGTTCACATTAATTGTTAGCCAAAACAAACCTAATTAGGACTTATTTAATGTTCTTATTGTTTGTATAATTTAGTTAAGGTGTTGTCGATTATAATATTGTTATCATCTAAACAAAATACACTACACATAATGCATAAAATTCTGTACACAATACTGTTACTTTTAAGATAACTTGATATCTTATCAGTTGGTAGAGTTTAATATTATCTCATGGTAGACAAAATGTTATGCATTTAGTGTGTTGATATTAGGTAATATAATTATGTTAAAAGAATACTGTACAATAGCAGGAACAAGGAAGTCTAATGTAAGTTCCTAATACCACATGTATTTGTAGGCAA
This sequence comes from Phlogophora meticulosa, assembly GCA_905147745.2. Lineage (NCBI taxonomy): Eukaryota > Metazoa > Arthropoda > Insecta > Lepidoptera > Noctuidae > Phlogophora > Phlogophora meticulosa. Next base: position 5,690,779 of record LR990535.1, on the reverse strand, counting down.
ATACTAGTTATTAATTTGTATAATTGATGTGTACAGGAAGCCTGGAAAAGGCGAAAGAGGTAGAAGATAGGATAAAACAGCAGTATGCTGAGTCACAACATAGAGAGAAGGTGTTAGTTAGGAGGCTTGCAGCCAAGGAGCAGGAGATACAAGATTATGTAGTGAGTACTTTTTTATAGAAGTCCCCTTAGATCAATCTAATAAGAGTCCAACAAGATTCCCTCAAGATCAAGTTTCATAACAAATTTATTCTCCATTTTCAGAGTCAAATAACGGAATTAAAGTCTTCCCACGCCAGTCTCAACGGACGGCCGACGCTATTAGATCCAGCAGTTAATGTACTAATTTTAAGGCTCAAACAAGAACTAACGTCAACTAAAGCTAGATTAGAAGAAACTCAAAACGAATTATCGGCGTGGAAGTTCACGCCAGACTCAAACACAGGCAAGAAACTTATGGCAAAGTGCAGACTGTTACACCAAGAAAATGAAGACCTCGGGCGAATGACTTCGAGTGGGCGAATAGCTAAGTTAGAAGGAGATCTGGCGCTACAAAAGAGTTTTAGTGAAGAAGTTAAAAAGTCGCAATCAGGTGTGTATGATTCGAAATCCCTCCATATCTGTAGCAGCACAGTTTTCGAGAAAATTAACACCGTCTTGTAATTCCAGAGTTGGACGAATTTCTGCAAGAGTTGGACGAGGATGTTGAGGGCATGCAGAGCACGGTTCTGTTCCTGCAACAGGAGCTGCGCGCCACGCACGCCACGGTGAACGGCAACCGGCCGCCGTCGCCCGAGAAGCGCATGTTTTCCGGCAGCGAGTGCAGCGACACGCCCGTGGGCAAGAGGAGGCGCGCCTCCGTGCTGTCCCTCGACTACAACGAGGACGAGGAGCCGCTCACCGTCACCAACGGCGACGCCGACTAGCGCAGGACCGCGCGCTTCACATTCAGGACACGCTACTTTAATATCAAATAGTGACTTGTGAAACGCTCTCGTATATATTTAGCACTACGGCCATTTCGTTGACTCGAAATTGTTATCGATGAATTATTGTGAGTGATCATTGATGTCCAATATGAGGTGAAACGCTGGTTCGGTGTCTAATCACTCATTTCAAAACATGTGAGATGCTTATTTATTAGCATATAAAGTGTATTCTTTAAAAATCGATGTACTTTCATTAGAAGACATAATAAATAGACTAATATGTGTCATTCCCATTGACAATTAATTGGTGATGATTGTGTCTATCGTGATATGAGACTAAGGAAACATTTGGTAAAAGCATAGTTTGCGTTTTTATGCACAACAATGGACCACGTGATCAGAAATAATAGTGAATCGTTTTTGACATTGTTTTTACACTGAAATATTAAAGACTAGACAGTTGACGATTTTATAATTTATTTATAATAAGTGAATTTATTGTGATACTTATTCGAGACCCATTATGGAGTAATGCAAAGAGACTTGTGTTGCGAGAATTAAATGTTTGGTGGCATTTATTTTATTTATATGCCGAGTATGAAATGATGTCGAGCCTGTTGGATTGGAAGCAATAATGTGTAACACCAAGCCTAATGTTGTAATAATTGTCACGTTTTTAATAAATTTATGTGAGTTTCAAAATGAAATGTTTCTATTTTCAAATTACAATGATTGTATATAGTAATGTTAATAAACATATATAACTTGCATCATCTTTGGCGTATTATTTGTGTATAACTAAAAAAAAAACATTTAGGTACACCAATCCAAACTGTTAAGAACAACACAATCGATAAATCTTTTATCAGAGTAGTAAAATATACAATAACATTTTTTCAATTGTAGTAAATCGATATGAAATGCCTTTTCTGAAAATATACTCGATTTTCTTCTCCGTAGGTAAGTGAAATAGTTCGAAAAAAATGTTGGAATAATCTTTTGGATACATATTGACAGTGAGTGTTTGTTTCAAGCAATCCATGTGTCGTTCCCTCAAGTGGAGAAAGTGACGTATGATGGTTCTCAAGTGTGGCAGGTCGATCTGCGTGGCGCTGAAGATGTGCAGCTCATCAAAAGACTCGCTGATAACCAAGGTTAAACTTTTTAACTGAGTAGAAGTATTTATAAAGTAGCAAACCTGGGATTGTGACAATTTTATTTTATTGAAAAAGTATGTATTCGGTCACGCTATGATCTCGTTAGCAAAAGAGGCCTTATTTTGTTCTTGTAGTGCACAAAACTCAAACCATAATTGAGTCTCGATTACCTACTTGGGAGTTATTTCGTCTGACAATTTAGAGCCCTAAGCTGTTCATTTAGAGCTCAGATTGCTTATGATTTCTTTATCTCATGTAAACAGTGTTTATTAGAAGATAAATGAATACTAGTTATCTGTTTATCTTTAGTACCTCCTACGTCATCAATTTGCATATAAATGTGATAAAACGTAAACTAGAGTACAGTCAGACGTGGGTAACATTTGAAAGTACGAAAGCCGCCCTTTGTACCATCAACTCAACCTATCGGAGTCCACTATTTGACATATGCTTTTCTAAAGTTACGCCACTGCGCTACATCACCTGGTCATAAGGCAACCGCATCCAGTGTCCCAGATGACGGTCAAAAGGTTAAGGCCGTCTTGTACATCTTGCTTGGGAGCGTCCCACGCTACGCTAGCTAGCATCGTAGGTACGTCAGGACGCACTGGTTGAAGACCTCCTAACGTTGCGGTATACTATTATTATAGGCAATGAAAACATTTGACGAAGTTTCCCAAATACTTCCCAACCCAGTTTTATCCTTTTGTCAGCCTCTTTCTTGAAAGTGCTGAGTGAAAACAGCCCCTACGGCTACGAAATAAAGAAGCTGTCAAATTCAGATATTGAAATGATGCTTAACCTGACAAACATGTTAGATTATATCTAAACAATTAAATAATAATTATCTAATTTTGCCTATTTGCTCCTGTTGCTGTAATACTAGTATGAAGGTACCTTTGCAAAGGTTACTCGTCAAATTGGTAGGTATGCGCGCAGTCACAGTTACAGCTCGTATGTTACCAACACAGCCGAACAAATCATTGACTGAGAACCAGACAGGGACAATCTACACTGTCTGTGCCTGCACATTATAATTGTACGTATTATACCTACATCGGAATGACTGCCAAGCTTTGCAGCCTCGACTCGAGAAATGAACTATGGAACATTATTTATTTGAAATTACCTTAAGGTTTGTTTGAAATAGTAAAGATTCTTGTGTAGCAAACATGAACCTGAATAGTGACCTTGTGGCTTCAGTAATACTGGCCTTAAACTGAAAATAATGTCTTGCTCAGGTAGGTAATAGTAAATTTTTCAACGTTCCAGAATAAAAATCTCATTGTTAAGGTTTTCTTAGCTTCCAGCCTTACCTACTCGTATGAAGGTGCCTTACTAGTGATAGTATCCGTTATTTTCTACTTTAAAGTACCACTCCATTCCTAGTTATAATTTTGTGGGTATGAGGAACAGGGTGTAAAGTTCCTCATCCACCATTGAAAAGGGAGGATCCTCCCTCCAACCACACGGGTGTTGTGTCTGGTGGGATACTGCTAGACGGTTGCTATCGGGTTCTTGTAATACATATGTTCAAACGCTCGAAAAACTTTAATACCGCGATTTAGGATACGTCAGATTTAGTTTGTATGTGGCGATATAGATGTCGCTACATATGTATTTTAATTTTTGGAATGGGCATCTCGCAGTTTATCCTTTAGGGATATCTACTGCTTAACCAGCTTAACCGAACTTTCCTGTGGGGGGCTTAATTAAAATTAAGGCCTCCAGCCAGGCGTAAAAACTAAGCGACCGATCGCTAAGGGCACCCCCTGCGGGGTACGAACCTCGGCTTAGGACGTTGCTGAAGAGGACAGCAAGGGACAGGCTGGATCAAATAGATGCATGATTTAGGGACATTTTAATCACTAACCGGCTCAGCTTCGCGGGCTGGCTCTAGCAAAGGGTCGGGAGGGGGTATATGTATTTAATCAATCAATCGCGATTTTATAATATTACACCAGACATATCAATATGGAGCCAAACTCCGACTCAAGCGGATTTCCTCGTCCGTGGCCAGCACAAAGTGAAAGTAAACCGTCAGCTAGTCGCCAGGAATCTGAACCATACCGTACTGATCATGGATGTGCAGCGAAGGATTGACAGCGACACTCAACAGGCCACACCTCCGTTGGAGTCGGGGACTACGCTTAGAGATGGTACGTTTGACTTGTGCTGATTCTAATATGTAGGTAAGTATTAAGTAATTACTTATAAATAACTAATAATTAATATAAGTCTGAAATCACCAACCCGTCTTGAGCAAGCGTGGTGATTAATGCTCATGCCTTGTCTGTATGAGAAGAGGCCTTTGCCCTGCAGTGGGACAGTAATAGGCTGGTACTGCTGCTACTGCTATTAAGTAATATCGCCCTGATAATGCCTTTTTACGGTTACGTACCGAAAGAGTGCCAACAGGACCCTATTACTAAGCCTCCGCGCCTCATCTGACCGTCCGTATGTTTATCTGTCAGCGGGCTGTATCACATGAACTGTAATGGGGAGACAGTTAAAATATTCATCATCAAGCTATACTAGTCCACTGCTGGACATAGCCCTGTCCTAATGAGCGCCATAGCGCCCTGTCTTCAGCTTGCCGCATCTAGCATCTGCCTGCAGTCTTTCGCAGATCGTCATCCCACCTGGCCAGAGGGCGTCCTACAGTACAAAATATTCACGGCCTGTGATTGTCTATTGGCGCTATAACAACAAATTAATACTTAAATAAAAATTAAAAATGACACAAGATTATTTTCTTTCACATGTTTTGCTTACTGGCACGGAACCGTACATGTGTGAGTTCGACTATCAGTTGGCCGGTATTTTCATTGCTTCTAAAACTGCTCATTCGCTCAATAATGAGGATAACAACTCAATTTAACTTCAACTTTATCGAACTGCAGGTCATCGCCTAAAGTGGAAGAGGTTCCCACCTTTGAACGTAATTGAAGATTACTACAAAATCTTAACAGAAGACTATTCTTCAATATGTAAAGTACAAATTATTGGAAACACTGCCGAGAATAGAACAATAAAGGTTAGCGTTTTACTTTGCTCAAGTTTAACTATATGCTGCAGAATGACATATATCTATTGAATGAAAAAAGAGTTACAAGTAGGTACCTATAATATCATCATCATTATTCTAGCCTTTTCTCAACTATAGTGGGGTCGACTTCCAGTCTAAAATTGATGCAGCTGAATATATAGTTACCATCGGACCTCCACAACCCAGTTATGTACTTACTGGGTAATATGATACCCCTAGGTCAGACTGGTTGTTAGACTTTCGGGCTGACTGCCCACCCGAAACGGCTGTCAAAGTGTTTACATATGACGGCCGGAACCAACGGTTTAACGTGCTTTCAGAGCCACCTCCATCCACCCTGTAGATCTGCCTTAAATACTTACTGTATGGGTATGTAGCGACATCTATCTCGCCACATACGAACTAAATCGACGTTTCCTACATCGTGATATTAGAGTTATCCACGCGACTGAGTATATATAAACAAGCCCGACAACAATCGTCGGGCCCCCGATCACCATGTACGACAAGCCGATCCCCTGGGGGGAGCAAGCTAAGTACCTGGGGGTCATCCTTGACCGACACCTTACCTTCCGGACGCACATAATGACGGTGCGCTCGCGCGCCGCATTCGCTCTAGGGAGGTTACACCCCATGATAAATGTACGCAGCAAATTGTCACTTCGGTGCAAGATGCGACTCTACACCACGTGCATATAGGAAGGCCTTGCATGTGCGAATATGGCACACGCGTAGGTCATAATAGGCCTGCCTATTATGACCTACGCGTGTGCCATATTCGCACATGCAAGGCCTTCCTATATCCATAGGATGCAGATTTTGCAGAACCGTTTTCTCCGTCGAACTACGGGAGCCCCGTGGTTCGTTAGGAACGAAAGACTCCACGTAGATTTAAAAATCCCCACCATCAAGCAATTCATGAAGCGTCTTACTGGGCGCTTTTTCGAATCAGCCGAGCGACACCCAAACCCAATTGTCGTCTCGGCCTCCCAATACTTCCCTACTAAAATTGGTAAGATTCGCCGCCCAAGGCATACCCTAGTCGAGCCAGACGACGACACAACTGTCATCCAGGAGAGCAGTAGGGAAACTAGCACTTTTAGAAAATACACACGCACAAACCGACCCACATTCCGGCCTCGCCGACGAGGCCCGCGATGCGCGACGCCCTAATTAGTTAAATGTAAATTCAATCTTTAGACTCTACAAGGCCAGCCCGCGTAGCTGAGTCAGTAGTATAAAAAAACCCCCCGATCTAATAATAACGAGACCAAGCCTCTGTTTTTGTTAAGTATTCAACGACGCCCTAAGCCGAGGTTCGAGCCCCACAGGGGGCGCCCTTAGCGAGCGGTCGTTTAAATGTAACTTGTAGTTAGCCCTGGCTGGGGGCCTTCTTGTAAGGTCACCACAGGATCGACCGGTTAAGCAGTAAACAGCCTTATAGTGCTGAACTGCGAGTGGCACTACCTAAAAAAAAAAAAAAAAGAAAAAAAACAATCGTCGGGCAGTTGCCCACCAGACACGACACCCGTCTGGTCGGAGGATCCTCCCTTTTCAATGGTGGATGAGGAACTTTACACCCTGTTCCTCATACCCCCAAAGGTACATAACTACGCTGTTAACACATTTTACAAGCAGTCCAAACGCCTTCGAACATCCTCTGCGCAGTATCTCGCTCATCAGATCTATTTCCCCACAGTAAAAACAGATGTAGAAACAGCAGTAGGCAACATAGAAGTTACTAATTTCTAACATAGTGCTGCCAGATAAAAAAAGGAAAAGTTAGTGGTACCCAAAGGCGGACATTCCCTCCAATATAAATATAGAATAGATTTTATTTTAAACAATTAAGTAGGTAAATGTAAATGTCATTATGGCCTAGGCCTCGCCTCTTGTGTACGAGGTACTGCGTTCAAACCTGGGCAATGTCTGCCTGACCAATGTGACTTTTTCAATTCAAATGTACTTTCTAAGTTTATCTTGGATATCACTGACATCGGTGATGGAAAGTATCGTAAGGAAACCTGGATTTATACTTAATATAAGTTCGAAATCGCCAACCCGTCTTGAGCAAGCGTGGTGATGCTCGTGCCTTCTCTGTATGAGAAGAAGCCTTTGCCCTGCAGTAGGACAGTAACAGCCTGGTATTAGATATTATTATATTTAAGTTGGTAAAAAAAAACACAGAAAAGCAAGCGGACTTGTCTTTAGATCATGCAGATTGTGTTATCTTCTCTATCATACATTCGCTTTTAAATCCCTACTACCTACCTACTTATTTATTTATTTGTTCTAGATGCTCAACATAACGAATGGAAACCCTAATAACCAAATTATATTAATAACGGGAGGTTCACATGCCCGCGAATGGATCTCAGTAACATCTGCGATGTATATTCTAAATAAAATCGTCACAAACTTTGATAAACAGCGCAGTTATATCAAAGACAAAAACTGGTTAGTAGTATCTGTACCTTCTAACAATTATGTTCTAATCCCTTAGCCAGCGGGGATGACGGGGATGATCAACCTAGGCTATCGATAGCCCAAGTACATTTTACCGTAACTTCCAGGAAGCAGAAGTCTATTCTTCTATGGCTATACCTACATGACTAGAACATGTAGACAGCCGTTAATTAGAATAATGAATTATCAATATGTACTGTTGTATTAAAAAGTGTTGTCAAAACGCTTCAATTTTGAATTTAGGGAGGGTCACGGGGGGAGGGACTAATGGAAGTAATCTATCCTTATTGACATAATTGACACGTGAGTCTTGTTTCGAAATTATTGTCTATTTTAGGAAGTTTTTCAATTCGACGTGAAAGCAGCCATGACTTTTCCTAATATGGTAGAACTTAGAAAAATATAATTCCTAATTGGTAAAACCTACTGGTTACAGGTTGATAATTCCAGTATTGAACCCTGATGGATACGCGTACACGCACACTGTTGACCGGCTGTGGCGTAAAAATCGGCGCCAGTTCGTCCGTTGTAACGGAGTCGATATCAACAGGAATTTTGAGTAAGTTACGATGTCTGAAACTTATTATAGACCTCAAGACAGCAGATGACTCGTCGCACGATGCATCGACCGATAGCAGAGGTAGTGAAACATGGCAACTCTTACGACGCAACAGGTTTTAAGTAAATTAAAAAATATACTTGCAGTGTGCAATTCTGATCATCGTCATCATCCTCTTCCGTTGGCGCAGCATGTCTTCTTCTTCCATACATCTCTATTTGCCGCCATCTGAATAGTCATCGTCCCATATCTCTCACACAATTAATTAAAGGCCTTGTGCAGATAACTATACCTATCGTATCAGAAAAACAAATCCTCGGGTAACGTAACAAAACTAAAAATTCGACTTTCAGCGCAGATTGGAATATTCCTGGCATTACAGAAAACCATGAATGTAAAGAAACCTATTCAGGACCTTATCCTTTTTCCGAAGTGGAAACGGAGGCACTACGCGTAAGTTATTCCTAAATAATATGGTTTGGAATAGACTAGTTTGGTACATAGTACCTATCTCTACTTACAATAATTAGCCTTCTCTCTTTGGTTTACGTGACAAAAGAAAAAATACGTGTCCAGTATTTTTGAGTAATCCAACTTTCGGATCAATCAGATTTTTTAAGGACACTACCCTATTATGTTTAAGTTCCATGAAGGTAATAGGGGGCGAGTATCAGCCAGGCCCAAATCCAGGCTCCTTAGTGCAACTGAGAAAATCTAGATAGAAAAACACAATAGCCCTTTGCACGACCCGGGAATCGGACCCAAGACTACCTAGTTAAGAGCTTACCTAACCAATAAAATAAACGTGTTGTAGAACCAAATATGGTCGTTGAAGCGGAAACCCGTCGCGATGGTGGACTTGCACTCATACGGCAATAAGATTTTGTTCCCCTGGAGCGCGCGATCTCTCATCACACAGGACTTCAAAAAACACATGAAAGTCGCTGAGAAAATGTGCAGCGTAAGTAGTCTTATGTCATTTCTCTACTATTTCTTAGGGGTCTGTTTCCAGTGTGACCAAAGCAGCTGATCACCGTCGCATATAGTCGACCGTGGTGCGAGAGCGGTGTTGATGCCTTTCCTGCCAGCGGGCCAATGATGGAGCTCACAAAATCACGTAACAATACCCCCTCCGCACCCCGCAGCTACCGCGGGAGACGTCTCAGTTAATTAAGCGGCCGGCCTATAGTATTTTCCATGGAGCGCCAGCCTATCTAGCTACTGGGTAAGACTGGTTGTCAAGACTTTCAGGATTTGACCCATCAGTCAATAATTGAACTGTTTCTTCAAATAGGTACAACGGTTCTTTATTTAATTAGTATTATGTTCATTGTTTTTTCTAGTCTATATTTGAAGTCAGCAAAGAGAACTATACATACGGAGCAACATACCATAAAATCTACCCAGCCAGTGGGACATTTATCGACTGGACATACTCCAAAGGTGTAGTGCATTCATATGCCATCGAGATAAAAGACAAGGGAAAATTAGGGTTCCTTGTGCCGCCAGAGGAAATAGAAGAAACTGGCAAAGAACTGTATGCTGCAGTCCGTTCTCTGTCTAAATATCTCCACAGACTTCATAAAAAAGAGAAAAAAAGTGATGATAATTCAGCAACATGGTTTTGACGTTTTGATATTTTTAATATGCAATCTGTCGCATTCCAATGAAGTATAAAATATATTTTAAGTAAAGAAATATATGCTTTTCATTTAGCTCAGTGTAAAAACTTTTCGCTCATCTAAATAGAGCAGCTTATTTTTAGACAGTCATTTAGGAGGTTTTGGAACGAAGTTCCTTATTTTTTCCAACTTCGATGTTATTGTAACAACTCTCAGTAGTAGTATAATCCGGTTTATCTCACGATGGGAAATCTGTGTCTGTCTGCTAATCTAATTATGCCTCAAGAGAAACCGTACTTAAGATGCAAACAAGTGAAATGTGAGTATTGTATGCCTAGGTACATTTAACACTTTCTTTATTGACAGCTTTTTTTTAAAACAGCAACACCATTTAGAATGCTGGCAATATAAGGCACTTTTTCTATCTAATGGTAACTGATGAATGTTAAGGTTTTAATGAAAAATAGTAACTTTTAGAATAACCTACTGAAATAAAACACAGTTTTATGTAAATACGTATACTTATTTATTAATTTTACAATTACAAGGCACCACAGTTTGTGACTCGCGTATCGGTGGGCTAAAAGCTTTATAGGTATAAACACTCACGAAAATATGACTAGAATTTTTTTGTTACACTTAGGAACCTTTCAGTTTCGAGTATACTTAGTAATAGGTACAATTATAAAATTATCTATTGTGCGATTTCTAATTCTGCTAGTTAACAACCAACAATCACAATAATCTTAAGTAGACACTTCTCTAGGCACTCGAAGCTAAATTCCTTACGACTAATAACATGGTCCCAGTGTATTAACTACGTATAATGAAAGCCTTGACATTGTTACAAACAAAATCATTATATAACAATAATCAAGATATCTCTGAAAGATTTTGTTCCTGACAATGACAGTACAGACATATTCATAATTTAAGATAGCAATAGTAAAAAAAATAATTCGTTATTTCTCCCAACATTTCTCTTGAGTATTGGCTGACAAACATTCTCTTAAACTTCGTTCCTACCATGCAAGTAGCTTGCACGCAAAAGATAAAGTTTATTCAAAAACTGGCACTTTTGTACGTAAACTTTTTTTTTTAAATTAGCGACCATTCTCTTATTCACGAAGTAAACTAAAATTAGGGAATTTACATCTCTTTGTAACAGACAGCTTGAGAAATGGACGGTGACAGATAAGAACTAAATTACAGATGTCAGTTATTTTATGCCTTCGATTTAGCCGTCTTTTTGGGTATTGCGTTCTAAACTATGTTTGTATGAAAAGTTTAGTTCAACTTAAATTATCAGCTCTTAAATCTATATACCCGGACCTATCTTGTTTTATACGACAAAAATAGATGTAAATAGCAAAAAATTAGTTTAGCTTGCAAACAAGGGATTGGCTCCCGATGCCGGTGTTTCCTTCCCGGATTAATCTCTGTTAAAGTCAATACAATGTCATTTTGATGATCAGATCATATGACATTAACCTAAATGATTGTAGGTTAATGTCAGAGGCGGTCGCTTAAGGAAAGCACCACAGATTTTAATGGACCTATCCAGGTAGTGCACGCATTTGTCAGATATTGTGTAGCTCAAATCAGAATATATAAATATATATATAATATAATAATAAATTAACCAACAATACCAACATAAGGACATTTAGGTAGGCCGCGTGAACTACTTCAACTGTTAGACAAACATGAAATGAATCGGTAATATAATGACCTACATAGTCCTCACATTCACGATAATTATGATTATAATAATATAGAATATTTTACATAATAAATATCAGAGTATAATATAAAACGGACATATAATTTCAATTCTTTTGGTCCTTAGGATTGTATATTAAACCGTGTTAATAAAATTATTGAGAAGCATGACTGCCAGTGGGGCTGACTATTCAACCTGGGTGCACTAGAAGTAATAGAGCATCATCACTTGTAAGTAAGGCCTCCTTTCAATGCACACCTCCTTATAGTTCGCAATCTAATGTAATGCAATGGTCCATGCACTGAGATGTCCCATGGCAAATGGACACCGTAATTGAGGTACTTAGGTAAGCTACTTACAGCTCGCGTACACCTTACTTGCATGGTAGAAATAAAGCCTTAAGAATCATTGTCATCGCTGCACTCAGATAAAAATGTTTGATCATAGCTGTATGAAGCGTAAAATTTAAAAGCGTTGATTTACTACGCTTGATAGTTTCTCAAGAGCTTCGTGGAACAAGGTGTGTACCTGCCAAGTTTTTCGTATTTATGTATCACGATTTACTAAATTAAATATACCATTTATGTAGAATACTGTGCTAATATCTAAATAAAACCTTATTTTAGTAACATTTTTTAAGACAAAAGACACAGACAAGGCACATCAGTTTGTCTACCAATCTTCTAACTCTAACATATATTTAGATACCTAATAAACCGACAAATAATTGCAACGACTAATTTCATTGAATAACTTAGCAATAAAAAAATACAACTTTCATCATGTACAAAGTGACTAAACTTTAAAGATCTAAGCCATGAAATTGATTCCTGCTTTAAAGTAGCCCTTAAACGCGTTTAAAAAAAAGAAAGTTACGACCTTTTTCTTTCACCTGAACCGCGAGAAAAAAGTCCAGACTTAATAACTTGTCTCCATAAATGCGTTCAAATCAAACTCCTTTCTGACCATCGTATTTACCACCGCAATGACACATCAACGTATATTCACAAACTGTCATTAGGTAATGTTTGCGCCCGCGACGAATTCATGACCAATTTAGATGCAAACGGCCCACGATTTCGGAGTTCGACCGCTCTTGCATGCCGATTAAAAATATTACTTGTATACCTGTGCTTTCTCATTATTTCTTGTTTCACTTTGGTATACCTAACAACATTTTATTTCAGCCATTTAAAAGTAGAGTGACGCCCAAAAGAACTTAAATAACAATAAGGATAAGTGTAAAAATACCTAATTTGTGACAGTTGACTTGTGTGCCGGACACGTAACTAACTAATCTAAACATTTTCTAACTAATTTAATCAAATAACGTTATGTCAAAATTGCGTTTTGTTTCTCATCGCCTTTCCTGCACGAACCTCAAAATGGGTATGAAGATGACCCAATCAACTAATTAACCAAAACAAATGAAGGTACGCGCCCGTTAACTTTACTTAGATATGGTTCGAACAAATCTGTGAGCCATAACTGACTGCTGAACCGTTATTAACGATCCCTTTTATTCTTACTATTAGTGCAATTATTATCACCACCAGCAAGCACATCGTCTTTCATGCCAGCCTGGTACCTCACGAGCTTGTCGTCGGCGGTGCGCACGCGTTCCTGAAGGATTTCCACCGTTCGATTGAGGAGTTTAAGCTCCTCCTGCATCGGGTAGACTTGCATGTTCATCTGCATGAGTTCCTTCTCGTGTGCCAGTTGTAGAGTGTGGAGCTGCAAAAGTATACATAAAATAAGTAAGCACCTACAAGTATCTAGTTATAGTAAGTACTGCTGAATCCCGAAACAGGGATTCAAAACCTAATTTTACGGTCTTTCTGATCTTTTTTTTACTAACTATAAAATATTATGATCTGCATCTAAATCAATGAGATTTTTGAAAATAAAAGAAAATAATTATTTACTTTTTAGTTAAAAACCTCGTTGGGTAAGATAGAAATCACTTTTTTTTTTAAACTTCAGAAAATAATTAAATGAGGAAAAACCCGATGAAACATTGCAACGCTAGAGGGTCCATCCAATCATGTACTGAACGCATCGTCCAACCTCTATACCTGATCTGTAGAATATAGATAAGTGTATCTATTTCGATCAGGAGGAAAAAAGCCAGATATTCAGTTTACAAGACACTGAGACTCCGATGGAGGTGATATATACTATAACATTCACTGAGGCATAAAAAGCCACGCACTGTCAGTCTGTAATAAACCTGTAAATAACATAAGCACCAATCCTACTACTAAAACCTGCTCAATACTCGGTAAGTGCGAAAACAACAAACCTACGGCCTACAGTTATTTTAGCTTCTGAGGTAATTGAACGCCTAATTTGGTACCGGATAACTTTATTTACAGTCCCAATCTTGACAAAGTGGCTCGTTATACGACACACACACGTCTGTCAAGAAATGTCTACTGCTTTGAACGTAGCTTACTTCTGACTAACCAGAGCTACCGTTACATTCAAACATAGAATGTGAATTTTTGCCATCGACTCTTGAGATGAATGTCTGGCCAGAGACAGCCATACATGTTTTTTAAAGAGACAAACGAAACAAGTTATAGTAATGTGGAATTATTAGTATTATTATTTCCTTTATTGAACAATGAACCTTATTAATTATTATTATTAGTTATAGTATCTGTATAATTAAACAGGCGATAATAGTCAATTTGGAATGCAACAAAATGGCCAACTTGGTGGAAGAAGACCTATCCTCAAATTTCTTAGGCCCAATAGATAATACTTTTTTTAAGACTGATTGCACCAAGGTTTAACTCTTATTTATTAGACATTATAATATCATTCACACCGGTTACGCACTGACCGACTGAGCAGAAATAATGGGGTGAAATTTTTATTTTTATAGTATCACGTTCTCATTGTGTTAATATGCCATTATATTGTTGAACCTATTTACTATACGCGACTATAAATAACCGTTTTTAACGAGCAAAACATCCGGATTTCATAATGTGGACATTTTACTTTTGTACGTTTTTTTAAATGATGTTTGTATATATTTTCAGTGGAAATTGGTCTGAAATTGATGCCCGATTACCAACTCAATGCATCGAATTACAAAGACTGCTAGTTTCGCTTCTGATTCAGGCTGTATAATTTTATTCGACTGAGTAGCAGCAAGTACCCATGTGTGTGTAAGACAGCCAACTTTAAGCAGTTAAGCTCAGCTAGGGTCTGAAAAAACATCGTCAGGCTATAGAAGTAGTCCTATATATAGTTAGTTTCAACATTAGTTTTCTTCGTACACTCATGTCTTTGTCCCATGGGGGTAGGCAGAAACTACAGAACGCCAGCTGCTACGATTCTTACATACTCCTTTTGCTTCGCTTGCGTTCGTACATCTGGTCATATTTTTATTGTACATTGTGGAATAAAATAAATAATTGAGTATATACGCACGCCGGTTGCGAGTACTACGCACCTTGACTTTCTGAAGAACATCACCAATAAGGTGTGAAGTAGGTATGGGAGGACTCATATACCCACATACGTACGAAGTAACTACGGCAGCCCATCAAAACATTCGCCGCGCAAACAGCGACGTGATCTCCACCTCGGAAGCAAATACGTACTAACGAGCTGCGCCCGGGCTAAATTATAATATTAAGAGAGACTTTGTAAATAGAAATAGACAATTATTCTCAACACCTCGAGTTTCAATCGAACCCTCCTGACCGCAACATAGGTAAGTCCTAAAAAGACATACATACGTATGTCTTTCTAGGACGTTCCCTTACGGCGTTTTCACTGACATCTGCTTACACCTTTTGTTAGTCGCCTTCATTCATCTAAGAAATATCGATTCTTTGAATGCTAGCACCACTCTTGTTTGAGAGTTGGCAGAAATCTAAACTCTCAAACAAGTTTGGAAGTAAAGAGTTTTAAAAGACTGAAAGCAGACCATCGGCTCTTGCACCCGTTTAATTTTACGGTTGACCAAGCAATTACTCACTAAGTTACAAGTGGGTACACAATCATTTGAATTATTACCTAGTCCCCAAAATGTCTTCATAGAGCAAAAACAAATATTTCATGCGAATTTTACAGACCAGTGGCGGTTTACCAAACACGACTTTGATTTGTATTCTAGGTACTTATAAGAAAATAAAAACACAAATGGTGGATTATTGGTCCAACAGTAAGAATGGTTCGACTGTTGTCGCGCGTGGAAAATTTATGTTTTTTTACTTAACATCTTAAACGCCAGGTGACCGACAAACAATACATTTTCTATTGTGTCTCGTTTTCTGGCATTTAAGGTGTTAAAAAAGGCAATTAAAGCGTAAACATGCTGACGGAAATTTCAAATACAGGCTTTTGGTTCCTCCTTTGTATATTTTCACTATATAGTGGAGGGGAACGCAGAACGCGTAGCCCGGGAGTGCGTGTTGTTGTTTGCAAGTGTTTGTATATAAAACACGCGTAGTGCAACACAAAGAAAACGCATTCACGCGCAGTGATCGTCATTCGCCGCCACGCACCCCGCTGCGTGATGCGGTGCAGTGTGCCAATCGCCTAAACTTATTTTGTTTAACATTTTCGAAAAACGAATCAACAACATTTACTGTGCACTACCTATTTATTAGACTTAAATATATTCATAGGACCTACCTATGAATCTAAGTAAAATATTACGTTAATTCTTAAAACTCAAATTGGTCCTTTTTAATATTTATAACCCCATAAACGAAATACGAGTTCCCAACGTCAGCTAAACTGACATTTTTCTTTTTTTTTTAAACTCTATTACGCTTTTCCCTCGTTTTCCCTCAGATGTTTTTGATTCACTAATGTCACGTGACAAATGAACAATCATACTTTTTTTGTTTGATCTATTCATATTCCTCTCGTTTTACATTTTGGCGTACCGCTACACATAGTTCTATATTAGTTCAAACGTAAGTCACTTTGCATAGGACAAACACAAAAACACCTTGCATAATTAAAAATCATTTCTTCATCAGAACATGGAGAAACGAACTTACCTTGCTAAAAAAGCGCTAACTTGTGACTGTGACAAAAGCGTGGTGTCTGCGGAACCAGAGACGGAACATGAAGAACTACTCAAAGATGACGCCATCTTTGAGTATTGCTTTCACAATTATAAACCTTACTTTTTACCTTTGTACCTGCAGGGTGTCTTACCTTCCATTTCAAGCTGAACAGACAGACTATCTATACAGAGAAATAAATTTTAAGTGTCTGTTTGTAAACTCAAAATAACAGCTGTTTACTAGACGCGTATGAAAGTTTATACGGTAGTATTACCAAAATAAAACGTGTTTTAAATATTTTGTCTGTATGTCAGTCTGTTTATTTGAGATCTCCGAAACGACTGGATTGATTTTGACGAGATTTTCATTGGCAGATAGCTGATGTATTAAGTAGCTACTAAGGTTTTTTATTTGTTTTCATTTTAGAAAAAGAATCAGGCTTCCGCGCCAAAAAATAATATATATATATATAATAATAATACCCATAAAATTGTATCAAATTCCACGTGGACGAAGTTGAGGGCACAGCTAGTACTGAAATATTTGGTCACAGACCAACTGCTACTTACATCTTGAATCCTCTTTTTCTTCAGTAATATAAATTCTTCGTTCGTACGCTTGAGTGAATCGAGTAACGTGTTACGTTCCTGCATTAGCACTTCCTTTTGCTTCTTTATTTCCGCTAGTTCGGCTTCCATTTCCGTATTCATCCTTGCCAATATATTCTCTGTTGATTTTGATCTATTACCTGTCTTCTTATGTGGATTCAAGTATAGCAACACTAGAATAAATAAATTAGGTAGTCATTTATTTGAAAAGTAAAGTGAGTCTAAGTTTTAGTGTTATGTTGGTTATGATTAAATTACCAGAATTGCGTATCTTATATTAATAATTAATAGATTAATTATAGTTGCAAGAGTAGAGGGGGACCAAACAAAAGAGGTATGGATTGTGTGAAAGATGATATGGCTAGAATGGAGATGATGGCAAATAGAGATAGATGTATGGAAGAAAATATGCTGCGCCGACCATGGGGTCGATATTTAATTTATGGAAATAGGGATTAGGGCAGGAGGATGATGATGATCATGAATAATTGCTAGGAAACTAGACCATATAAGAATGCCGAATATTGAACGTATGGAAAAAAAATCCTAGTTATCTCACTTCCAAACAATGTCAAAAAATTCGTCTGTTATTTCACACAAGAGTACCGTTTCACAAATTTTGATACTACCTTCTGTTAATGTTTTGTATGCCAATGATGTCACGTGAGAAGCACACGTTAGCAACACAGTTGAACAGCCAGTAATTTATTGTATGTAAATTGAACCAAAGAGGTTCCACGAAATGTAAAAGTGAAATGGAATTTTATGTCCCATGTTTGTCAACAACTAAAAGACAGCAAGCCACCAACAAAATACAAATTAAACTACAAATGTTGGTATGAACACATGCGTTGTTAAACTACGTACCTTCTTTTTCCTTTTGTAGATTGCGCAAGTTTTTCCTTAGCTCCTCAGTTTCTCTGTTGATCTTGGCGATTGTTCGTTGTTTGACTGTCAGCTCAGATTGCAATCCTTTTATGGTAGCTACTAAATAACTATCTTCTTTCAGCCTATTCAAAATTAGCGCTGAATTTTGTGACAATCGGCTAACAGCTGACGATGCTCTGTCAGGTTTTATAAACGTTTGCGTGGATATCGTATGTTTATTCCTAGATATTGTTTGAGTAGCTGAATCGGTCTTGTGCGCTCCATTCAATTTGTGCTTCAAATTAGTGTTCACCTTCCGATCATCCATCAGCTGTCTCTCTACGTCTATTATATGACCTTCGTATTTCTGCTTCATGTCACCAAACTTTTCTTGTAACGTCATCAATATTCCTTGAAAGTGACTCTCTTTGTCTTTGAGCTCTTGCTCTAGTCTAGCAATGCGTTCTTCTAATAACTTTTTCTTATTGTCTTCCACTGTTGACGATTTTGAAGCCACTGCAAATTATATATAGTATTAAATGAATCATCATTACTTGAAGTAACATTACACTATAATATACCACTAAGAAATCTACTTAACACTTACCAATCAAAGCCGATACAGAATCGGGATGCTTCCTCCTCAATATCATCTCCATTTCTTTGACTTGTCTTTGTAAATCATGTATAACAACTAAATCCTTCTCATGCTGTGTAGTCAGATTTTTCCTGTCATTCCGTTCTTTTTGTAGTTCCGCGAGTATTCTATTTTCATTTTCCGTAACAGACTTTAATTCTATACTCTTATGTTCATATTCTTTACTTAGTCTACCCACAAACTTTTCGCATTCAGCTAATTTCAAATCAACCATATGTTTTTCTTCATTGACTTGGTTCAATTTCTTTCTTAAAGCTTTATTATCGTCGTTTAACTTAACATTAGTTAATTCCAAACTTTTCGCCCTTTCCGTTGTATCCTTCAATTCTTCTATCAAGTTTTCGTGTCGACAATTAATTACTGTTTTTTTAGGCGAATTAGTCACCGACTTAACAATCTTATGTGTTTCTCGTTTCTTTGAATCAATGACGCCGGCGGAGAAAGGTCTTAACTTTGGCTTACGTCGTATTTCAGCGTTTTCCTTAGCATTTTGTTTAGCATACTGGTTAGCCTACAAACACAATTTAATATAATTACAAATACAAGCACATAATTTCTCAGCTTTCTTAGCGTTATGCTTCATTAAAATCGAATGAGTGGATGCCTCCAGCATCTATAATAATCTCGTAAAGCCTCCATCCTATGTATTAAATACTACATGTTAGTAGATATAGTGTTTTATACTTTAGTGAGTATACGTACACTCAAGTCTAAGTGATAGGCACATCAAGATAACCAACCTCCGAAACGGTCATAAACCGTGAAAAGAACATTAGATAAATAAATCGTTAAAAACGTGTTTACAGTAAACAAAGTTTGTCATCAAAGTTAAATAACTGCAACTTGGTGGCAACGACCGGGCACGGGCGGCGCCTGCGCAGGTCGAGAGAAAAGTTGTCAGTCTGGTTCCAAACGAATACTGTACCCAAAGACGACGTGACGTTTTTTGCAAACACTGATCTGAATCTAATGCGTTTATTAATAATTTGCGTACTTATTCAAACATAAATATAAAAGCTTTTGGTCTTAAAAGGGATAGCCCTTTAAGTTGCTTTTTTATGACGCTGTGTAGTGATAATGTAATTAAGTTGCAAAAAATCTGTTAGGTCTGCATCGAAATCGACGTCAAAGGTCTTTTAATGGGTTCAATTATTTTAGTAAGTTTTATATTATTATTTATTAATTTTTATAAACGTTGACCCACACTAGCAAGCCCTCCTGTATCGTGGGTGCGTTTACAAAAATTCAAACTCACATACAGAAATAGCCAGACCCGGAACCACTGACACCTGTTGGTCATACAAATATTTGTTTCGTGCGGGAATCGAACCCGCGACATGCAGTGCAGCAGCCAATCACTCGGCCACTGCGCCAACCGTGCCGTTAGATTAATCAACCGTCAATTTTTTTCCAATAAAGGCAAACAACTAGAATTCCTAAATAACAAATTATTATAGACCAATACCACTACCTAGCGGTAAACCTATTCAGAAAGTTCCAAAAATAACTCCAAGAGATATCTATATTAAGACTTAAACAAACAAAGGCTTGCTTTTTGAACTTTGAGAGCAATAACATTTTTTCACAGGGTCTCGACGATTCTATTAACTCCATCAATATTATTACATCTCATAAAGTAATTTCGTATCCCGAGCTATCAATACCGACAGCTTGTTTATCGGAGCTTAAAAGAGGCAATCGATGTGCGCAAACGCATCAGTGTGATCACCTGCGGCAGAGCGCCCGCACCGCCAGTAGCAATGGGGTCCTTGACGAAGATAGTCGTGTTCCTGTACGTCACATCCTCGGTTTTATGTACGCCGTTCATCAATCAACTACAGCCAGGACAAGGTATGAAACGGGTTGATTTTATTTATTAAGTCAATTTCATTAATGAGTAGATTAAAATTTGTATTCTCTGAGAAATAATTGTTACTTTCTTCAAAATAATTTTAACGGTGTATTACAACATGCTATTGTTCTAATTCATGACTTTTGTGTAGTTCTACATTGTGTTTAGGCTGAAGAGCATTGTTTGTTTATCTAGTTTTGGTTGTCACAATATTCTAACAGACTGTTCACATATATATTTTTCTCAGTCCTTAAAGCCTCCTCGTTATAAATATTCCTAGTAGATTTTTCACTATATGTTAACGTTCAAAAACATAGGAAACGAATGCACAAATTTAATACATTCCACGCATTACAACGTCCATCTCGATTCCGTACGCGACGTCGCCTTCAAAATGCGTGATCAAAATCAAATATCGAAAGTCGCGGAAACCCTTGAGCGGCCGGCAAGTTCACTTCAAGTTCGACATGCAGCACCGTTAGAAGATACCGGCCAAGTTAGACCGGCCAGCCGCGAATGGAAAACATGCCGTGGCCAGAGAAAGTCATTAAAACATGTCACGGGAGATACGGGCCTTGCATTTTAATCTATTCTATTATCTATTCGCTCTGTGTCGCTATCGATACTTCAAAACTTAACACATAATGTGTGAATATGGACGCGTATTCGTATTCGCAGTAAATCAATGTAGAAATCGCTCATTAACTTTTATGTGCGCACTTAAATGTTAGTTGCTCGCATATTTCTTTTTTATTTATGTATTCCTAATGCATACTCGTTGTAAGAGGAAAACTGTGGAGTATTCTCTCTGTGAATCATAAGAATTGATACTTATTTTTTGTTGTCGATTGCCTGTAGGTAATGGCTGCACAAAATATTGTTTTCATATAAACTTGCCTCTAACGCTAAATATAAAGCTCACATTAACCTTGGTAGATACTAAACTAATCCATTACCGTACTGTATTCGTCTCATTCACATTCAAAATGAAAATGTATAATTGTATAGGTACTTGTCATATTGTTCTAAAACAATGTTCACACAGAAGTCACCTACTATGTAGCTGTAAAAAAATAAGGCCATGAATTAAACAAAGCGTATGTAATCTGTCCATCTAAACACAATCATATGTGTATAAGGACAGCAAAAAACGACATCAATGCAATTTTACCACTCATTAGGATTGAATCAAACGTAAGACAAATTGATGATACATAATAAGTCACGATTGTAAATCACTTAGGACGCAAAAATGCAGACGTAATCGTAATTATCGCTGATATGATTGACCTACTCACTAATGACTTATTTCAGAATGGCCTACTCGTAGTTCAGTTAAACAACCATATCATCAAGTAGCACAAAATGAAACTGACACTAAATCAGACTCAGTTGCTACAGAAGTGTCAGGTGATGAGAAAAAAGCGCCTGATAACAGTAAACCTAAGATTATATTAGCAGAAGAAGTAGCGAGAACAGACTACAGTGGTGCCCAAGTATGGAAAGTGTCTACAAAGAAAACTAGCGCTATGCGTCTCATTAACCAACTGGCGTCCGAAAAACGTAAGCTGACAATTACTTACGCAATAAAAAGTATTTGAACTATCAGAAAATATTTTAAAGACTACGTTGCAATAAAATTAAAATTATTTTCCAGTCATAGCAGCATGGGGTGGCAATCACACAGCAATCGATATCCTTGTCAAGCCAAGAGCGCTGGGCAACGTCACAGCTGCCTTAAAAAAGAAAGACATTGCATACTATATTATGATTGAGGATCTGCAACAGAGAATCAACGAAGAAAACCCACCGCTAGATGAGAATGAATTGGAATTACAAGACAGACGAGGTTCGTGAAGTTAATAAACCAATTTCCCTTTAAGCTTGTGAAGATAGATTAACAATATTCCAAGGGTCAATGTAATTTTGTTCCAGCAAGAGCTTACAATTTTTGGCGTTACAGGGAATCGCATCGGCGACTAGGTTTCATAAGTGCCTACATGGGGTACAATTCTCTCAGCCTTCCCATGGAGTATTGGCCAAATGCAAATTGGGGTTCGTTGTTGTTGTTAGGCACCGAATCATTGTTGTTATGCACTATATTTGTTTTAATAATAATCGTTTTAAATTGTCACATGACGTGTCTCTAATCTTTTGGATCTGGATTGTGTTAATTAACATTTTTCAGTTATATTTTTTAAAAGTTGCTAACAGTTGAAAGGTCAAAATATTCCTTTCGACACTAATCCGGAAACAAGAGGACATATGTACTCGGAAACTGGGAGATCTGCGTGATTAAACAGACATGATGGATAATGGTGTGATAGAAAGATATTTTATATTTTTTTCAATGCTGGATCTTATTTCAGGACACCGTATGACATGGAAGCAGTATCATAGACTGGAAGATATTCACGGATTTATGGACTACTTGGCAAAAACGTATCCTACTATCGTCAGCGTTAATACTATAGGAAAATCTTACGAGGGCCAAGACCTTAAGGTAGATAAATGGGCCGTTCAAAAATATTAATTTCTTGACACAAGATTCTTCTCATACGTTTCTATTTGATATCATAATACTGACTGTATTATAATTTCAAGTCGCTTTTAGCAAAATTTCCGTAACACAACAATTTAATCACAATCAAAGATTCAAGTGAAATTTTCACTTTTCATACATCACCTTATTGTCAGCATGACTAAACAGCAATCACACCAATTCGCAGTATTGTTCACTATCGCAGTACTTACTCTATCACATGAAACCATATCAACAGAGGAACGAATTCACTATACTTAATTTTTTATACAGGACAAACATAGCGCGGGCAATAATACCCGCGGACAATCATTTAAGTATTGCAATAACCCAAGTGTTTTTGTAGACCCCTATCTGCTTAAAATCATATACTCTAGCACCAACAATTGAATGCTCTCTGTATTGGGTTTGTCCATTAGGAAATCCCCAACAAGTCTTGTATTCTATGACACATAAGTACTAATGTTACAATTGATTGGTACTCGTCTTTTAAAACCTTTATTGGCACTTGGCATCAAAAATATATGTCTTCATATTTCTTCAGGTATTGCGCATATCAGATGGCAAGAAAGGCAACAAAGCAGTATTTATTGATGGTGGTATCCATGCGCGTGAGTGGATCAGCCCCGCTGTCGTCACTTACTTCATTAACCAATTCGCAGAAAACTTTGATGTCGAATCTGATGATATCAAGAGCATTGATTGGTAAGAACTTTGCCGAATTGTTATTATGGTTTCCCAAGAGAAACTATAGCTAAGGTTCACGTAGTTCTTTTAGTCAGACTGTCAGTTTGATTCGGTTTGTTAAAAACCATTTGCATTTTACAGGTATTTCTTGCCTGTAGTAAACCCAGACGGATATGAATACACACATCGATCGGACCGTTTATGGAGGAAGAACAGAAAATATGGATATGCTCCGAGCACCTGCACTGGCGCAGATCTTAACAGGAACTTCGGGTAATTAATACATGATAATTATTCACCAGAATAAGGAGTGGAATCGTGAATCGATAGCGTAGGTCCCTACCCAGCTAGATGTACCGACGTCTTCAAAAAAGCGGGCTGTGAAAGTCTAGTGAACCGAGTTTTATGGCGCAACGAGCGGGAACTATAATTTTCAGTAGTGATGACTTGGTGAGCGATAAGCTGAGTTGAGTGAGTGATTGACCAGAATCGATCCGATCAGCCGGGCTGGCTCAAGGCTAGCTATGAACGCAGGCCAAGGGCAACTATGAACTAGTGCACGATAGCACGGTGTGCCCACTCAATATAATGAGTAAAGTTGTTCTGTATAGGAAACTATGTCGCTTTGTCACGGAAATCAGCGTGCCAGAAACGTATTAAAGATTCTACAGTTCTATCTAAAAGGGTCATTATCATTTCATTCTATTATGATAAGGGATGAGATTAGTTCCATTTTTTCCCCATTTAGCTACTGCTAAAACACCAATGCACCCATTTGTAATGTATAGTTAAGTAAAAGTTCGCGTTTAGGAGAACTGATTTTGCTTAGTCGCCCAAGGCAGACGTTGCGTTGCTCATTACAGGAAAACAAGGAGGTACCTGATGGGTTCTTAACAGAATACATTTTTTTGTTAATAGATATCACTGGGGAGGAAAAGGAGCTTCAAGTTATCCGTGCAGCGACATATACCGTGGTAGCGGGCCGTTTTCTGAACCAGAATCTAAAGCAATCTCGGTAAGTGGTTTCTCTTCTGCCACCAATCACCGACGTACCTTCAATAATCACGGACCTATATATGTTTATTCTAGATTTAGGTAGGTAGTCTCTTCGGACTGACGAAGAAGAGGTAATTCAGTTAAAACTGGGCGTTCGTAAATGCCTTAATTGTGTGTTTTGTGATCTATTATTTTCCGAAGTTTGCATGCAGGCACTATACCAAAGCCCTTGAGAGTACATTCTAGCAAACACAATTGACCTAGATATGCCAAGCAATTAAAAACTTAACTAAGGCAAATTACTGACTAGGTGATTCCACATGGACATTCACACCTGGGGGTGTGGTTTTCAGAACATACACTTTGGAAATGCAATTTAATGGATTGCTTATTTTTTATTTTCACAGGAATTTTTCAAGAACACAGCAACAAAATTCTCTGCCTACTTGACATACCATAGTTACGGGCAGTACTTGCTGTACCCATGGGGTTATGACAATGCATTACCCCCAGACCACAGGGACCTTGAAACAGTGGGCAAACTGATGGCTCAGGTAAGTCAACAACCAAAAACAAGCTTCTGGTTTAATAATTTTATCATCACCAGCATTGTTGCCCTGCTCGACGAATGGTCTCAATAGCATATACCTAGTTGAGATTGTGGGTAAGCATGTTACTGGCCACAAGTATATTTTTTGCAAGATTTCTGTTATACATTTCTCTGATATGAGCCCTCCTTTATTCCCATCATCATTCTCCAGCCTTTATTGAAATGAATGTGGATGAGGGCTACATACTGATATAAATAGTATGTTATGGACCAATCCAAATATATTTTTATTCTTACAGGCAATTCAAAAAACTGGAGGATCAGAATACAAAGTTGGATCATCTAGTGGTCTCCTCTATCCTGCTGCTGGCGGCTCTGACGATTGGGCGAAATCTTTAGGCATTAAATACACCTATACAATTGAACTTAGTGACACTGGACGTTATGGCTTCGTACTGCCAGCTTCATACATTGAGCCAGTAGCAAGGGAGAACTTAGCTGGTTTACGAGCTTTAGCTAGCCAAGTGAACAAATTAGACTAACTTAGTTGCATACTAAGTATGCATTAATTAATTATTTATTTAAATTTTTAAGTAAAGCATTTCTACTCATTAATGTCTAAATGATACTTATGTTGAATAGTCTCATTGATATGTAACAAAAAAAGGCTGATATGGCAAGAAATGTAAGGCTCTTTAGCTGCATTATTTTTTAAGAATAAAATATATAAAATCCTTTTGTTTTTTATTATCCTTCGACAAAACCTTGGTAGCAAATTAATGCAAATCTTCAGGGAAAAGTTTTTTCTATGAAACCCCTTACATGACCTATTGACCAGTTTTTGTCATGAAATACTTTGTACTGCTTGCAGGAGACTTAACTATCTTCAAGGTATCGTGCTATAAATCTAAGCTACAACTGTACTTATAATGTATTGAAATAAACAAATAATTTACCTTAGTATTACTGAATTCCTTATGGTCAAACATGTCCCGGCCATTCTCACTAGGTTTTGTCACTTTAATTTGCGGAATAGCACCAGATTCACTTTTATTTGGACTTGTAGCCTTGAGAACAGTTGAAATAGGGCTACTTTTTAACAAATTTTCAGTCTCATGTGCAATATCTTCTGCCCTTTTGAGAATTAAATCTACATCATCAATATCTTCACTTATTACCTTATCTGCTTTGTTAGCAGCAGACAGCTTTTTGATTTCATTAAAAATCATTCTTATTTCTTCGTCATCATCCTTGTAAGCTTCACAATTCTTTTCAAATTGCAAAAATTCTTTTGTCGATAAGCTGTTATCATTCGACCCTAGTTCCTGAGCCATTTCAATTAAACTCTGCGCCATGACTACAGTGATGTTTTAAAACTCAATAAGATTCACTGTCTGAAGGATTCTAAATGGTAACAAATCAAATAATATTTCGATTATTTTTCATCACAGATGACTTTCAAAACTAGGTACGGTATTCTATTTTTCATTCAAATACAACTTTCAGTTGCTAGGCAACAATCATAGACACGGATTTTTATTTTATCGTGTAGAGTTGGGGTGATAATTTCGGACAAACTCGGTTTTTGCAGGTTTGTTTTTGTGATTATTTATCCCGACGTGTAGTTTAGACTTTAGACTCGAGTGCTGTCAAATTAAAAATGATAACTATGCAATTAGTGAGAAACAGACTCAACAACTGGTCATACTTAAAATATTGTCAAACAAAATTGACAAAAATATGTCAAAAAGCGTAGTTGAGAGAAGAAAAGTAAAATTGAGCGTTATAATTCAGTAAATCCAGTTGAGAAGTAGTTTATTTTAATTCTTGTTGAATAGATACGCATTTTCACTTAGTGAGATTAGTGTGCATAAATCTAATATGTCGGTGCCACCGCAAGCGTTTGTAAACAAAAACAAAAAACATTTCCTGGGGATCCCAGCACCCTTAGGTTATGTTGCTGGTGTTGGTCGAGGGTATGATATCGATTGTTTACCAATATTACAGACGTCATTGTAATTGAGAATGTGTATTTGTGTAAGTAATCGTTAAATTTCCGTTACAGTGCCACTGGTTTCACAACACGTTCTGATATCGGTCCAGCGAGAGACGCGAATGATGTGTCGTAAGTACTTAAATCTTAATTAAAACACCTTTAAAAATACATAAAATTGGAATACCAGCACAACATTATAACACTCTGAACTCTCGGGTTTCAAGAAATAAGAAGTCTGTGATTTGTATTGTTCTTCTAAATACTTATTTTGTCTTGCAGGGATGATCGTCACGCCCCACCCGCGGCTAAACGCAAGAAAACTGAGGAGGAAGATGATGATGAAGATTTGAATGACTCCAATTATGATGAATTCTCTGGGTACAGTGGATCATTGTTTTCAAAGGTTTGATGCCAAATACTTCTATTTATTGTGTGTTATTAAGTAATGAAATCTACTTACCATTTATTTGTAACTAGCTACTTTCATGAGGATGAGGTAATTCATGTGTCTTTATTATGCATGTATGATATTATTTTTTTTCACCTTGCTACACACTAGGTATTCCTCCTGTATTGTGGGTGCGTTTACAATCATTTAAACCTACTAACACAAACAGCCAGACCTGAAACAATTACCTGTAGACCATACATAAGTTCAGAATAATTTTACTTTAGCTTGACCTGTAAGACAGGGTCATAAGTATTAGATCCCGCCAATAATGTAATAAGTATTAGTTATTTAGTATTGCTTAGTAATACTGTTTTGTTCTGATGTGCTGATTCTCTGCCTAAATTGTATAAATCTTTTATTTTGAATGCACCATACAATGAAAGTGTTTATAAGTAAATTAGCCTTCAATGACTTGAAAGAAGTTTCCTATTCATATATTACTAATACTTCTCAGGATCCTTATGATAAAGATGATGCAGAAGCAGATGCCATTTATGAATCAATTGACAAGAGAATGGATGAGAAGAGGAAAGAATACAGAGAGAAACGTCTCAAGGAGGACTTGGAGAGATACCGTCAGGAGAGGTAAAATCTCTGCTTAGCTTGGGGCTAGATGATGCTGTGTGGATTGTCCAGCATTATTTATTCTTATAATTAACACACAATGCAATGTCATGATAATCCTAATGTATAAATAACTTGTAATAGTTTAAAATTCACATTCATCAAACGCGCAAAGTTAAAATAGTCTTCAAGTTTTCTGAAATATTCCAAATTTCTGAGCAGCTGTCTTAATTTTTTTGCCGTAAGCGGCCTCTAAAGTATTAGAAAACTTGAAATATAAAGATGAATGAAATGGGTTAAGTAGTTCTTAAGGCCAAGAGAAACGGGGATTCTTTAATATATATATAGAATGTATATTATATGTCGTGAAAATGAGACCTGGCCTGGTTAAAATCTTACATTTCTAATCTTCTAAAAGATATCCTATGCCTTAAATATTATTTCAGTAAAAAGGAATTGAGCTGGCGTAGGCACGCCACTGCTATTTAGCTTGTTCTCCAAAATTGTGATGCAATATAAAAACCAGCATAAATTAGTAATTAAAAATTTTCATTTAGATACTTCTTACTGATGATTTCAGGCCAAAAATTCAACAACAGTTCTCAGATTTGAAACGTGAATTGAAATCAGTATCTGAAGACGAGTGGTCAGCAATACCTGAAGTTGGTGATGCCCGTAACAGAAAACAACGCAACCCTCGGGCTGAGAAGTTCACTCCATTGCCTGATAGTGTGCTGTCCAGGAATCTGGGTGGAGAATCTTCGTCGTCTATTGACCCTGGATCTGGGCTCGCGTCTATGATGCCTGGTGTTATGACTCCAGGAATGTTGACACCATCTGGTATGTGACGCTTTTCACAATAATGTACTGTTCTCTGCATAATAAAATAACTTGCTAAAAACCAATGATAAGGCGTGACCACTGTTTGAAAAAAAAGACTTTTCTTTTTATAAAAGTAGTGGTAACATCTCTTTTTAATCCGGAGTTCTTCAATATAGAAACACGGGTCTGTTTGACACTTTACATAAATTTTCTGAATTACATTTTCCACATCCCAGCTCCAGACATTTCAAAGAGAGACACTCTCTCTCTACAATCTCTTGTCCTATTTTCATGAAAAAAAATCCATATTTCTCACACTAAATTCCATTGCATAATCTTTTTCCACAGGTGATTTGGATTTAAGAAAGATTGGTCAAGCAAGAAATACTTTGATGACAGTGAAACTGTCCCAAGTCTCGGACTCGGTAACTGGACAGACAGTCGTAGATCCTAAAGGCTACCTGACTGACTTGCAGTCAATGATACCCACGTATGGCGGCGATATCAACGATATTAAGAAGGCTCGATTATTGCTGAAGTCTGTCAGAGAGACCAATCCTAACCATCCGCCTGCATGGATCGCTAGTGCGAGGTTGGAGGAAGTTACAGGTACGCTTGTATTTTGGTTTAATTTTATTATTGACTAGCTGTACATCATGGGTGTCATATGTCTACCTTTGTAGACATATGACACCCATGATGTACAGCTAGTCAGCTAGTATTCTAAGTTCTAAGCTCTTTAGCTTAGAACTTAGAATCCTGATTTTAAATCAACCAATAAAGGGAGAAATTATTACTGGAAACTTGATTTCAACGATTCCAAATTAACATCAGCCAATAAAGTAGCTCATTGTTTAAGTAAACAGATTGCTATAAGATTATAAAAACAATAGGAAAAGAAAACCCCATGTGTGGCTAAAATAATACAGAAAATTCAGGTAGCACAGTTTTTTACTGCCAAATTAATACTCTGTTTTCTTTGTACTTATGCTACTTAGCTGAAAAACAGTATTGTTTAAAAGCAAAGCTCCTTTCTGTTCCAGGCAAAGTCCAATCAGCCCGTAACCTAATAATGAAGGGCTGTGAAGTGAACCCGAGCAGCGAGGAGCTATGGCTGGAGGCAGCTCGGCTACAGCCACGCGACACAGCCAGGGCGGTCATAGCTCATGCTGCGAGGAACCTGCCGCATAGTGTGAGGATATGGGTGAAAGCTGCCGACTTGGAACAGGAGACTAAGGTCAGTTACAAACAGAATCCCTTCATAATATTGTTGAAGGCCCTTCAATATTTGATTTCCGTATTAAAAATATGCCATACAATCCGAGAAGATTTTTATTTATTTAATGTTTTTTTTATGTGAAAAGCATGAAATAATATCCTGATTTACCTAAAAAAATAAAAAAAAAGCATTTCTTCATCTTTACTGACGTCACTGTAAAAAGCTTTATTATTGGTCGAATGATTTGACCTCGTCTTTCCATACTCAATGACGTCACAAGAGAGTAAACAAACAACGTTTCAATATAATTGACAGTTTGTTTGACCAACAGGGACTTACGCTGTTCTTTGGTAGTAATTTAAATTGTTGAAAATTTTGTTGATTTCTAATAAAAATGGAATAAAATTGATGAAGTTTCTTTTAAAATACCTACTACTTTATTCAAACATACTGAATGAACCATTAAGATTATTACCGAATTATTCTTCTCAACAAGTGACTGTGACGATATGCTTTACTTATTTTCCGAAACACCCGGGTCCGTTCGAATGTTTCGCATAGTTGCTGCACTAAAACTTTCCTGATTTGCAGTATGACGACTAGGGGCATGTAGATACTAGCACATTTTATTAACACCCACCATATATCTTACGTCAATCACTGCAGCGCCATTTGTCATGGAATGGCGCTGCAGTGATTGAGCATGTCAAGATGATGTTTTTTTTTGTGTTGAAAGTTTTAAAACTATCAACACGAAAAAAAACATCATCACTAACACTAGTCTATAAGAACATTGTTACTAACAAAATGGACACCATGGTCTGAATTAATAAAGTATATTATTATTATATATGACCATTTCTATTCCACAGGCAAAACGCCGAGTCTATCGGAAAGCTCTAGAACACATACCCAACTCTGTCCGTCTATGGAAAGCAGCCGTAGAGCTGGAAAACCCAGAAGATGCCCGCATCTTACTCTCAAGAGCCGTGGAATGTTGTCCTACTAGTGTGGAACTGTGGCTCGCGTTGGCTCGACTGGAAACATATGAGAACGCGAGGAAAGTACTGAATAAGGCCCGCGAGAACATCCCTACCGATAGACAGATTTGGGTCACGGCTGCGAAGCTTGAAGAAGCGCATGGTGAGTTAAAATCTAACTATGATTAGTGTTAAATCATCCAAAATATTTATGGTATTCTTTCTACAGATTATACTTTTTGCTGTAGCAAGAGACTTGACCTCTAGATCTAGTCCATAAAATATATCTAGAGTGAATGTGGAGTGCCCAAACATATCATACTTCGTGATGAAGAATATGACAATATCACTATGCAATGGTCTTTCAATTCACGAAGTCGAGCGGGTCTACGTTGTGTGTGTCTGATGTACGTACACAATGTTCTAACTATGTAAGCTCGAGCGTTCTCGAGCTTTGGTCGAGCGTTCCCAAGTTCTTCGTGAATTGCGAGAACTATACCAATTTTAGAACACCAATGCCCATTTTCACTATCACAAAGAAACATGTAAATGAATGCCTAAATATTATTACACCGTTGATATTCAACTCACGGCACTGAGTGGAGCGGTGCGATTTTAATTACTACCAATTTTAATAACGTATTTCAATCCTTGATCTTAAAAACTGCTGCGTCTACTTCGCTCAAGGTAACAGATTGCAAACTCGGAAATTGATTATTTACAAGCAAAGATTGATCCCTAGATTTGGATTGAGTTATTGAAATTGACAGTAAAAGATACATTTTGGGATTGGCTTTCGGTCTAACCGTACACAGCTGAATACCAGTATTTTACATGGACCAGTTAGACATTCATGGTGTTAGTGAAAATGGGCAAATTTGTAATTTCCAATTAAAATTATCTGTCAAACACTTTAATCTGTGTTGCTATCAACATATTAAACTAAATCTCATGTTAATCTTTATTGTCAGGCAACACCCACATGGTCGAGAAGATCATAGATCGTGCCATCACATCATTAAGCGCAAACGGTGTCGAAATAAATCGCGAGCACTGGTTCAAGGAGGCCATGGAAGCTGAGAAGTCGGGAGCTGTGCATACTTGTCAGGTGAGGCTTTAATATAACACCTTTTATTATTTAAAGCACCTGGAGTACCTGGAATAGTAGTCTTTGACTGCATCGTCGGTCTAGTGGTCGTAAACGCGACTGCTAAGCATGAGGTCCTGGGTTCGATTCCAGGGTCGAGCAATGTGTTATTGGGATTTTTCGTTAACAATTTCTCAGTATCAATTTCCCAGAGTGTGGATGTGTGCCCGTTTGATGGCAAAAGGCTCACCCCCCCATGAGTTTAGATGAGTCTTAAAAACATAACTGGTGAAATGTGGGTGTACGTTAGACACACCTGTGTCCAGCCCTTCGGAGAAATACAGGAGTGATGTTATGATAGTACTTTTTCCTCCATAGAAAAGGGAGGTTACTGCCCGACGGTTGTTGTCAGGTCCTTGTATGTTAGTTCAATCGTATGCCAATACGTCAGTTTAGTTGATATGTGACGGTATAGATGTTGCTACACCATTAAAACTACGTAATGCTATATGTTGGTGGGTTTACGTCTTAGTAGTGTGTTTTTTATCTCTCCAGGCCATTATACGAGCAGTCATTGGTCACGGTATCGAGCCCGAAGATCAAAAACACACATGGATGGAAGATGCCGAAGCTGTAAGTATCCTTTTCATCATCACTTGACGTGTTCTATCCCAATTTTTGTTTAACAAATCTCCACCTTAAATAACAAGAATAAGGTCACTTTTTAAATAAATATCAAATCGGTTGACCTTTACCTCTTATCGCTACCAACACCAATAAGCAATACGTTTTACACGTATCTTTCCACATTATACCTTTTATTTTTTTGACAGTGCGCAAACGAAAGCGCATACGAGTGCGCCCGCGCCGTCTACGGGTACGCTCTGTCCGTGTTCCCGTCGAAGAAATCAATATGGCTGCGTGCGGCGTACCTGGAGAAGCAACATGGTACTCGTGCCAGTCTGGAAGCCTTGCTGCAGAGAGCTGTGGCTCACTGTCCCAAATCTGAGGTGCTGTGGCTCATGGGGGCCAAGTCTAAGTGGTTGGCAGGTAAGAGGAGATTTGATATTTTTTTGCGCGAGAAACTTTAACTAGAAAGTGTTTTCTTACCCAAATATTATAAAATGAAGTCACTATTCGTGGCTGTTTATGTGACCGCATTGTTTTAGTAAACAACGCAACAGATTTTGACGCGATTTTCGACCAACTATATAAAACTTACATATTATAAATATTTGAATCTTTGAGAAGGCTGATTATGCTTATAATGAAGAAATCTCGATGTTTTGTAAAATCACGAACCAAGCAGGGACGGGTCGCTAGTTAACGATAAGTTGCTAGATTTATGACTTAATGCTTGCTCTATGCTTTTCTTCTGAATTTCTTGTGTGACTTTTGCACCTTACCTTTTGAAAAGTTTTGGTATGTTTTCGTTTTCACGTGGTAATATGCTGTTTTATCCTCACCACATGCAGAATAGGGATGTGTCTTCGGTAAATATACTATAAGTCTATTTAGTCCGTCAGTAAGATTACCAAAAAATACTGGACACGTATTGTTTGCTTACTCAAATCAATAAAAAGTGACAATGATATAGCATATCAAAGTTCAGAAGAAGGGGCTTGTGACGTCACTGTTACGTTAAAAGTGTAGCACGGCGTGACGTCACGCGCAATTTCAACGCACTATATCATCGTCATTTTTGGTTTACGTGACAAAAGAAAAAATACGTGACCAGTATTTTTGAGTAATGCAACTTTCGGACCAATCAGGATTTTTAAGGACACTACCCTATTGCCATCTTCAAAGACGTGACCTTTAACAATGATCACACCAAAATTGAACTGGTCTGTTATAAATATGAATCAGCTTTATAATGAATTAATCTGTTTTCCTCCAGGCGACGTACCAGCAGCCCGAGGTATCCTATCACTAGCGTTTCAAGCTAACCCGAACTCCGAAGAGATTTGGTTGGCTGCTGTCAAGCTCGAGAGCGAGAACAAAGAGTATGATAGAGCGAGACGGTTGCTTTCTAAAGCTAGAGCGTCTGCTCCTACGCCACGGGTGAGTACTTTATTATTTTTTGTATTTGTTAGCACTTATTCTGTGACTGAGTGCTTCGTGGCTGCAAGCCACTGCTGAGCATGAGGTCTTGGGTTCAATTCCCAGCTCAGATAGAGTGTAATTGGGTTTTGCTATCTGGAATTCTTCAATAGCTGGCCGGAGTCCGGATTTGTGTCCGGTTGATAGCAATAGGCACACCCCCTATTACATGGGACTTAAACATATCTGGTGAAATGTGTATGTACTATAGGTACACCCCTGCTTAACCCTTTTGGGAATAAAGGAGCTACGTCAATGTTCTGTCAGATATCTATATAGTTCGCGTAACGTAATTTTTCAAAGGGAATTTGATTGTTTAACTTGAGTAATTTCACGGTGTTACAAACATAGGCTTCGTCTTAACTTGTGCAAATTTACTGCACTTGCTAGTATGTCCCTACATCCTAGGAAGATAGGTGATAGATATACATTAGTTGATAGAATTTAAATACCTTAGGACTAGTACAAAAGTGTAGGCTTAAGTTCAGTTACGAGAGACTGGAATCCGTACTAGGAAACCTCTGTGTTACTGTTTTCTTTTTCGTTTTTCTTTTCTTAGCTTATAATGTCTCACTGCTGGGCAAAGGCCTCCCCTTCCAGTCTTCTCTCTGTGCGGTTTTCTCCAGACAATCTCTTGCAAACGCGTCTAAGTCGTCACGCCAGCGTTTTCTAGGCCTCCCTCGGCGACGACGTCACATATAATATAATTTATCAATTTATATTACTTTTTTAGGTGATGATCAAGTCCGCTAAACTAGAGTGGGCTCTAAATAACCTGGATGTAGCGCTGAAGCTGCTTGAGGAAGCCATCAAGGTGTTCGCAGACTACGCCAAAGTGCACATGATGAAGGGACAGATTGAGGAACAGATGGGCAAGGATGAGGAGGCGCGCAATACGTACTCGCAGGGGGTAAGGGACTAGGAACATATTTTTCTTTTTATTTTAAATTAAGAAGCTACTAGCGACACAATTACTTCATCCATTTTTGTGAGACACCCAGGAGTATTATTACAATAAATGATTTGAATTTGTACGCAGTTTTGCCTCGTG
Source organism: Phlogophora meticulosa (assembly GCA_905147745.2). Lineage (NCBI taxonomy): Eukaryota > Metazoa > Arthropoda > Insecta > Lepidoptera > Noctuidae > Phlogophora > Phlogophora meticulosa. The sequence continues at coordinate 5,655,203 of LR990535.1, read as the reverse complement.
TGGTAAACTTAATGTAAATGATTTTATTTTAATTTTCGCGTTTTTGTGTTTAATTTATGTGTTCAATTTTAATGATAAATTAAATTTTTACGTTTATTTATTTTTTGTTTTTTTTTACAAATACTTTCATATTATGTTGCTGTGCCCTAACAGAGTATACAATGTTGTCCAACTGTTTTGGAAACCTATTTGATGAAATTCAAAATATTATGTGTACCCTGACATGTTGGGTAAACCCAAATGCATACAATATAATTTTCACTCTCACCCTGTTGTTATAAAGTTTGAATTTGATTGAGTTTATGTCCTTCTATCTATTGTTTTAGCTCAAGAAATGTGCAACCAGTGTACCAATGTGGATATTACTGGCGAGACTAGAAGAGAAATTAAAAAATGTTACCAAAGCCAGATCAGTATTGGAAAAGGCCAGGCTAAGGAATCCTAAGAACGCAGAATTATGGTGAGTATTAGCTATTGATATATGTTTTATATTTATTTACAGTGTTTAAGGGATATTCTGGCTGTCTTTTCATTGAAATTATAACATTAAAAAATATAACATTGCAATAGATGGAATGTTGGTTAGTATGTTCATAATGCTAGAACATCTTATCCTATTAACTTGGTACCTATTTTAGAACAGTAGTTTATATGCTAGGTTTAGGGATTAATGTAAACTAAATATTATAAATAAATTATTTTAAAAGAGTAAGTGGAGTGCCTTGCCTCATCATTCTCAAGAGAGAGAATCATTTTTTTTATTTTTCTTGTATAATTGACATACAAAAGTGATTTTCGTAATGGTCTTATTTAATTAAATTATTTGACTTTGACTTATAGATATCTTTATAAATAAAAATTCGAGATTTGGCTATACCAATTCGGCTAACTCATTTTTTTTTGTTTGCTTTTGTAAGTGGAAGGTTCTTATGAAAAAATACTAAGAAATTACGCCGCGGGTAACATCGCGGGGCGCAGCTAGTTTTTAATAGTTTAATATTTTATATATATATAATTAATAACATGTCATTTTACACACAGGTTAGAGAGCGTAAGACTAGAGAGACGGAACGGCAGCGCTGAAATAGCCAACGCAGTGATGGCTAAAGCTCTGCAAGAATGTCCGAGCGCTGGACGCTTGTGGGCAGAGGCTATATTCATGGAATCACGACCGCAGAGGAAGACTAAGAGCGTAAGATGTTTCTTATTAATATAAATGTTTTGCCAACTTTTTTAATATCTACGTTGCAATTGACAGATTTCACATAGACATTCAGTCGTGATTGACATTTAAATAAAATAATCTTGTTGTTCAGGTGGACGCCCTGAAGAAATGCGAGCACGACGCGCACGTGTTGCTGGCCGTGTCACAGCTGTTCTGGACTGAGAGGAAACTCAACAAGTGTCGAGAGTGGTTCAACAGAACGGTGAGTCTCATTTATTCTTAAAGCCTCCACATAGGGTGATTACCACCAAGAAGTTTGCATACTTATTTGCAATTACTTAGACGCAAATTTTCTTGAGAAATCAATCTCCCGGATGTTTAACACCTAAACTGTTGGAAAACGAGACACAATAGACAATTTATTGTTTGTCTGTCACCTGGCGTTAAAAGTGTTACAAAGCAATATCCTAATAGTATGCGTAAATGTACTCTTTTGCGCATTTTAAACGTCAAGTTTATTGCAAACATAACAATTGCTTGGCGAAACTTCAAAGACGTGACGGGTATTAATATTTAATAAAAGAAAAATATTTTATCATAACATCACGCCTGTATTTTCTCTAATGGTTGGCCAGAGGCGTACCTACAGTAAGTACCCACCTTTTACCAGTTATGTTTTTATGTCACGTGTTATTACATGGGACTTGCCCCATATTGGGTATGAGCCTATTGCCATCAACCAGGCACACATCCAGGCTCCTGGCTGCTACTGAGAAATTTGTAATGCAAAACTCCATTAATTCTTTAATTGACCCGGGAATCGAACCCCGGACTTCATGCTTAGCAGTCGCGTTTGCGACCACTAGAACAACGAGGCAGTCAAAAATATTTTCAAATGTTATAATTTCAAGTCTATCACGGATCCAGTAGAAACTATCATATGACATAAAAACGCCACAAACCATCAAAAAACTATTACCTACAGGTAAAAATCGACCCTGACCTCGGCGACGCCTGGGCCTTTTTCTACAAATTCGAGCTACTGCACGGCAATGAGCAGCAACAAGAGGACGTGAAGACACGCTGCAAGACCGCAGAGCCACACCACGGCGAGGCGTGGTGCAAGGTGGCCAAGGAGATCATCAACTGGTGCTTCAGTACCGAACAAATACTATTACTAGTGGCTAAGAACTTACCTGTACCTACGTAAGGTAATCTTGTGTAACACCTTAACTGCCAGGCGACGAGACACAATAGAAAATGTATTGTTTGTCGGACACTTGGCGTCTAAGGTGTTAAAATAAGGTTTTGATTCTAAGTTAAGATATACTGGAAAATTATTTTTGTGGGGGAAACAAACTAATATTATGGAAATTATTGAATTGCGAGTAACTATAAATTATACACCTTGGAAGGCACATCGACGTACAAACTTATACCGTCAGTACTGTACATGATTCTGGACTCCCCAGCGATGAAATTTTTCGTCGGTTATTAACTTAGTTTTAGGTTTTCTTGGGATGTGCTTTTTACTTAAAACGGTAAAAAGTCATAAAATAAATCATCATTACTATCTGACCCCATGAGACTTTTCACTAAATACGTTAGGACTCATTACATATCTTATTGGGTTAAAAATAAAACTATTTTAATACAATTAACAATAAAACTATTTTAATACAATTAAAAATAAAACTATTTTAATACAATTAAAAATAAAACTATTTTAATACAATTAAAATTAAAAATAACAAAAGACGCAGGAATTGGGTTAAACCGACGGAATTTTTTAATGCTGGGGGGTCCAAAATGATGTTTTAATCTCATGGTATGAGTTTGTGCGCCGATATCCCTTTCCCTGTATACGCGGATGTGAGTAGAAACGGCGGGACTGTTGACCCTTATAGTCGCAACCCGCGTGAGTGTATGAACGTACACAAAGCCAAAGGAGTATGTAGGGATCGTAGCAGGCTACGTATTGTAATCTCTGCCTACCTCCGTCTTATCATGTCTTATTATCTCCCCAATCTAAACTAAGCCATAGAAATAGAATTGAAGTGTCTTTTTGTAATGTTAAAATTACACCTTTTTACTAAATGCATATATACGGTAGTAATACCAAAAACAAAATGTCTGTCTGTCTTGTCTGTTCGTTTAGGCTAATCCCCGAAACCGCTAAACTGATTTCGACGGGACTTTTACTGGTAGATAGCTAATTTTAAAAGTATAACTTAGCTTTTTAGTAATTTATCTACTTATCATAGAAAATAAAAACCTATATTTTATTAAATTCCACGCGAACAAAGTCGCGGGCACAGCCAGTATATATAAATAAGAAATAAAGAGGAAAGATTTGATTGTTTGTTTGTAATGGATAAAGTACAAAACTTCTTCATTCAAAACAATCTTTCACTTATAGAAAGTTACATTATCAGCAAGTGACAAAGGTTATATTTTATTTTTATAACTACGCTTTAAAGGGGGGTGGAAGGGATGTTAAAGGTCGAAAAGTAAAGTACAAAATCCATTAGGACGAAGTCGGGGGTGCATTTAGTTATCTATCCCAGCATATGCTGACTAAATAGGCTCCTATAGATATATATATCTTAATATATATAAATTACTTGTCACCTTGTTTGTCCGCTATGGACTCCTAAACGTCTGAACCGATTTTAATAAAATTTTGCATATAGTGTGTGTTTTGGTCAAACTTAAATGATAGGACAGTTTTTATTTCAATTATCGACCTCAATATTTTTTTATTGCAAATTAAATGTTTTCCTAAAATAAGCTCCATATATTTCTAACAGATGGCAATTTAACTTAACTTTTGAGGCGTTACGACAGGACAGCTAGTATATATATGTATACATATATATGAGCCTATTTAGTCTCGCTCAAGCCCTTTTATTTTTATGTTTTGTTTTTCTTTCCTTTTTCTTTTATATTAGTTGTTTTGTGGCCCACAAGATGTTTACCAGTTTGTTTTTACCCTATATTGTAAGTAATTATTTCAAGTCAACAATATTACATCTCTATTCAGCATTTACGTATTGTGTCGTGACCCTACATTAGGTCCTTTTAATTGGAGTAAGAGTATTCGGGGTCCCAAATGACCCTAATGGAGTTCGGGATGTTATCCATTGTCACGCTGTTGTAAATTGTAATTCTGTTATGAAATAAAAGTATATGTAATATTAGTATCCATATTTTTCATTGGCTACCTGTTGTACCACTTTCTAACCGGTAAATGTTAATTTATGCATTCCTATCTGACATAGCGCATCGTTTTCAGCTGTTAGCTTCTGTAGAAAATATTTATATCAGATCCAACACTAATAAGACGCAACCCGTCTCAATTACAGAAAGAGTAATGAAACTGGTACTTACTTTAATATTATAACAATGTTTGTGAGTTTAACATGCCAAACAGCAGTAAAAATCATGTTTACATTTTTCGAACTATTTCCGCCTGTAAATAAATAAATGCAAAACACAGGACTATTAAAATTTACAGTAAAAGTCAATCATAAAAAATCTATCATTAATGACTCACGCGCCATCGTTTCGTAGATCTCAATTTTTATGTACGAAACCCAGTTTATAATAACAATTGCATACGCCACTAGCCGTAAACACCTTTTATAAAAGTTCTAAAAATACGGCGCGAGTTGTGCGAGTTTGAATTATAAACGTGCGCTGGCGCCGAGCCAGCCGCGCGGTGCGCATGCGTGAGCTAAATAGAACAACCATTTTTCACATCTTTCTCTTCCCGAAACTGAAAGTGGCAGCACTGATACTGCGATGCTCAATTAGTGGTACCTTAGTGCTGTTATTGTAGTGAAAGTGATATCTTAAATAAGTTGCAACGTGTCTAGTTTTGTGCAAACATGTCGCCCAAGCTGCCCGTGCCGCCTCTACAGGAGATTACACTGTCGTTAGTGGCGAGACAGTTGATCCACGCCCTCACTCGGGTTTCGTCCGAAGAAGATTCCGCGCTGGAATTCGCAATGGTCTCCTCCTACTACGAGAGCATGGGCGCCACCAACGACATATTCCAAGATCTCGTTAACTTAGTACTTAGTTCGGAGTACCTGGAGCCATCCGTTAGATTCTACACAATGAAACTGCTGCTCAAAGAAAACGTCAAAAGTTTAGCGACGGGGATCTTTCCGCTTCCCTATTACAGGAAAGTCCTTGAGCTCATTATGGAGCAAGGCCACCACTTGACTGCTCTCAATTTGAAAGGCGTGTGGGTTAAGGACGAGCATCTGACTATAATGTACCAGCTGCTTAAAAATCTGCCTAATTTAACTTGTTTAAATATTCCCTACATAGCTAACGACGAAGTGCTCAAATATATCGGTAAATATAATAAGGTGTTGAAGTTGTTGGACATTTCTGGTGAGACGGACATTACAGAGATTGGTATAGAGGCGATGTTGTCTGGGAACCCGCAATTAACTCAAAGTTTGACCGTGGTGAACATAGGAATGTACGGCGAGGAGAACATTGATCACACAGACGTCGCTTTATTAATACGGCGGCTGCCAAACCTCTCTAATCTTGGCAGTTATTCGTTTGTTGGTAAAGCAGTTTACTCCATATACAGGACGGATCCAGATTTCAAAACAAAGCTGCAATACATGCACGACATGCAAACGAATATGCGGACGATGAAGGCAATCACTGCCTTGTGTCCGTTGATAGAGACCATTTACCTAGAAGAGCCGGACCATGGAGTTCTACAACAAATCAAGGAACTGAACAACGTAACCAAAATTAAGTTGAATAAATTCCAATGCCACGAGCTACATCAGTTGTTAGACAAGATTGGACATAGAGTAGGAACGTTGATGCTATCGGCATCCACCGGGTCATTCAACTTTACTAGGGTAGCAGAAACTTGCAGGAACTTGGAAAGCTTAGAGTTTTACCAGATTCAGACGGCGACGCATGAAGAGGAGATACCGTTCAACAATTTGGAGCATGTTGAAATCATTCACGGCAATCTGTCGACTTCGTGCCTCAAGTACCTGATGACGGGTAGTCCTAAGCTAAAGAAGTTGATTATTGGAGATGAAATAAAGCTGGATGACAATGATATATCGCGGTAAGTGTCCTTCGCTGTTGCCTCACTTTAAACATACAAGAATCACACGATGACTCATCCTAGTCAAGTATAGCTGGTAATCCTCTCAAGTAACCCACGAATTATCTGCTTAAGCCATTCTAAGTTGTCTCAGTTCAAATACACCTATTACGATTACCAATTGTTTGTATAAAAGAAAGTTAGACGGTTATCAATATCAAAAGGGCTTAATAGTAATATGCTACTCTACATTCCCCTTAATGGTCTCCGATTTTGTCATCTTGTTCTCACACGACTACTTTCCCCTTTCCAGCATTCTTCGCCGACACAAGTTCGAGAACCTCGAAGGTATTTGGTTCCCCAACGCCCCTCGACTTACGCGGGACACAGTGGATTTACTCATCGAGTGCTGTCCCAAACTCCAGAGCCTGGGACAGTTGAGTGGTTGGCAGTTCACCCCTGATGATATGATGCTGATGAGGGCGATCACAGCAAGTACTAACACAGATATCGTGTTATCACCTCTTGGTATATTCCAACAGGGACATTAAGTGTTGGGACTGTTAGTATGGTTTTGTGCATTTGTTTTATGTACATTGGGAGAGATGTCGCATTTTTTAAGTTGATAAAAGAACATTTTTTGATCAGTGTAATATTTACTCTACGTCAAAATGTATGGTAAGCCTTTTGTTAGAAGCAAGGGATGTATGAATTAAACCTAATAACGGTCTAAGTGTAAGCTGTTGATGCTTTTACAATTAAAAAAAAAGCTATTTATAAGTGTTCTAGTCAAAGAATGGGAAACTTTAATTTATATTACAAATAATATTTAACAACGACATGTGGCATTAACACAAATATACATATTTTATTACGTTTTAATCTATTTATTAAAGTTATTTTACTTATAACATCCTTGTTCATTCCGTAGGGCCTTTGCCCAGTAGTGGGGTAGTAATAGGTTGGCATTTTTATCCTAGTCCACGTAATTAAAAAATACAATTGAGTATTAATGGCAATTTATTAGAAGCTATAACATTTTTGGATTAGACTTTAATCTTAAAAGACATTTCACAGCCAAATAATTCATCATTTTTCAATAATTGGTGATTATCGAGACGGTATTATTTATTTATTTTATATTTATAACTTTTTGGTCTTCTAAGTTATTGTTCGATGGAGGCGCCACGTTCTCATCATTCTTAGATTTCTTCTTATTCACTCGTGTTTTCCACATTTTACATTCGTCAGCGCACTTGGTTGTGATTATGCTCCTGGAAAACAAAAAAAAAAGGATTTCTTCAATTTTTAACCACGGCTAAACACTGCAAAACTTAACCCCTCTTTCATGTGTTTTTTTTGCGGTTCAGCTGTCTACGAAAGCTGTAATCCCATTAGTCCATAGGCTTTAAAATTCCAATACTGAATTTATAAACTGGCAATCTTCCAGTAACCCAAAAAAATAATCTGTGAAAGTGTTCACTTTTCCACAAAGTGGTTATTTTTCAATAAATGTGTCACCGTTTTACGCTCGGATAAGAATACATTCATCTGTGTCGAATGCAAGCTAAGCTAATTAAGTGTAAATGCAATTTAATATACTGAACCCACACTTCTAAATACCATCTGCAAATTATTGTTAACAAATCTATTAATCTTCAAACTAGTCACACAATTTCTCGGAAAGGTGCAATATGCACTCATGTTCCGCTATTTTTAGGGTTCCTTAAGTACCATCAATGCAAAAAACGCAACCCCCACGGTGCGCGCCTCTTGCCGGCTTTTTAAATGAATCTAGCAGTTGTATTTACATGAATAAACTTACCTAACAAGATTTTCTCTAACGTTGAATCTGTCCATAATTTCCATTATAACATCAGATATTATCTTGGGGTCCAAGCACATTTTAGCTGGCTTGTCCATAAAGGCTGGCGATCTCTTCCCAGTTAATGAATGGGTGGCTAGTATCCTGTGAAATTAAGGTGACATATGAATGAGGAACCCGTGGCTAAATAATAACAGCCGCACAGGTTGATCGAAGGTTAAGCTACGCTTGCCGAGGTCAGTCGTGGATGTGTGACCATTTGTAACATATCGAGACTTCTCCGTGCCTCGGAAAGCACGTTAAGCCGTTGGTCCCGGCTGTCATTTGTATATCTTTGACAGTCGTTACGGGTAGTCAGAAGCCAGAAAGTCTGACAACCAGTCTTACCAAGGGGTATCGTGTTGCCAAATAACTGGGTTGTTGAGGTCAGATAGGCAGTCGCTCCATGTGAAACACTAGTATTCAGCTGCATCCGGTTGGAATGGAAGCCGACCCCAACATAGTTGGGAAAAGGCTGGGCACATGATGATTTACCATGACATATGATATTTGTTTCAACAGGTGCGTGCGTTCTACGCGGGATGCGTAATCAACAGGGATTTAAAAATAAATCTGAGTTAGTACCTACTCAACTGTTTTGAAGCCGGTCTATGGTTTGTAAATATTTCTTACAATTTAACTGTATCATTGACAAATAACATAAAATTACGTATGTATTCTTCGAAAGTTAAAGGCATAAGTTTAAAAGTGTAAAAAGATTGTAGAAGTATAGATCCATCCATCACATTTCACCAGTAAGGCTGCGGTCCTACTCAAGCGGAGCTGTGCGGAGAGGAGCTTAGCGGCGCATGAATTAACCCATCACAATGTCTAATCTGAATCGGAGCGGAGATTTCTAGAAATGCGATTGGTTAGGGCACGCATCACTAAACTCCGCTCCGCACAGCTCCGCCTCAATGGAACCGCAGCCTTATGATCGTCTTATGTTATAGGCGACCAATCTATTTCCATTAAGAGGGCACCAATCCAGACCCCGGGCTGTTACTCAGAAATTCCAGATGAAAAACGCAATAACATTGTCCGACACTTGGAGTCGATCCTAAAACCTCATGCTTGGCAGTAGCACTTGCGACCACTACACTTTTATTGGTTTTATCGACAACGCCTACATCCACTATTAAGACATGTGTGACATGATATATAAAGCCCATAAAAAGGCAAAGTAAATAAATATTACCTTCTTGGAAACACAGCGAGGAGTAGCGTTCTTGTAGCAATAGTGTACGATTTCCAATTCACCATCTTGAACTGGTCTTTATGTATTAAGGTCTTCCCACTTCCAATCGGCACCTGAAATCAGCAGCAACAGCTTTATTCCTACCCTGATTAATACAAACTCATGCATTAGTTAAAAGACCTCATTTTTTTAGACTGTGGTATGCCCAACATACCAGTCTTGTCTTGGTATGTTGGGCATACCACAGTTTAAAAAAATTATGACACGATACCCCTTGGTAAGACTACCAAGGGGTATCGTGTTGCCCAGTAACTAGGTTGTGGAGGTCAGATAGGCAGTCGCTCCATGTAAAACACTGGTATTCAGCTGTCTCCGGTTAGATTGGAAGCCGACCCGAACATAGTTGGGAAAAGGCTAGGCAGATGATGGCAGATGATGTGGTATGCCCAACATGATAAATATTAGTAAAGTTACAGTTCTACAGATAGTTGAATTTGAAACTGTAAATATTCCCATAAAATATTTACATTTTTTTTTTTTTAAACGTTGCCCCACACTAGGAATTTCTCCTGTATCGTGGGTGCGTTTACAAACATTTAAACTCACATACACATTTGATTCTTCAAAACACGTTCACCAGTTGTCATTCAACTTTCCTAAAATCTTTACGCCTTTTGTTGCAACCTAACTGTATATCTAATAAAAGTCCCTTGTTTGACATAAAAAACGTACGTACCCATTCATTATTTTCCGTCCCTTTATTTTGGGCCGCCTCTACAGCAACATTGTGATACTTATTAGTAATAAGTACATTATCATCAGAACGATTGAATTCCTCATTCTCACTGTTTTCTTCGTCGTCTCTAACATCTTCTTCAACATACTGATTGTAAGGAGTACGGCTCACATCTTGAACCTTTAACGGCATCGGTACATGTTCCTTTGGAGTTTGATTAGGTGCTGAAGATCCTGGCCGCTTTAAATCTTCGATCATTCTGAACAATATTTTAAAACTGTTCTTTATATTTATAAGTTCACGCACATCGATTGTCACATTTTGACTGGCTTTAATATTTTGGAAGTTAGTCCTTCTTGTTGAATCAGGTAAAGATTTGTTGATAGATATATTCCTGGATAGATCTAGACTGTCGTTGTGTGCTCTCTTGCGGTTCATCATTGTTGTAATGTTTGTTTGTTGCATAATTTTTGGTATAACTGGAGTTGCTCTGTGCGAAGGTGTGATGATCTTTTTACTTGACCTTCTATTGGAATATTGACGTGCGCTTTGTTCTAATTTGACTTTTTTGTTCATTACCTGAAATTTAAATGCGTTATTTTTTTAAATAGTCGTATCTACCCTCAGAATAGTAAAATGTAGTAACTCGAAAATAAAGCTGCAACAGATGGCGTTGACGTGCCCTCACAAATCACACATGTAAAAATACCCAATGGTTAAAACAACATCCCGCCTGTATTTCCCAAAGGGTTAGGCAGAGGTATACTGACAAGCCAGATAAGCTTAAGTCCCCTATAACAGGGGGCGATCATATTGCTATCAATCGGGCACATATCCAAATTCCAGGCTGCTACTAAGAGATTCCTGATGGAAAAACCCAATAACACTGTGGCCGACCTGTGACTCGAACCAAGGAAGTTCATGCTCAGCAGTGCCGCTTGTGACATTGTGACCACGAGACCAACTAGCCAGTCATATTAATTCATACATATCAAAGTGAAATTAATTCAAAATTCGAGGAAAGTCACTCGCTTGTCAGCATTAGCCAGAAAGTACGAACTACATAACTCTGTAAGTACCTTTTATTCCACATTTAAAACCTACCTCAGCAGAATCTCCAGATTGTTCGCCCTCATCACTGGGCACCCAAGATGAAGCACTGGAGGAGAAATCTTCAGCTTCCTCTTCATGCTTCATACTGGGACCTGCTTCCTCCTTTCTACTTGATTCCTTCACCATCAAGTCAAGCATCTCTCGTTCTCCTGTACCATGAAGAAACATTAATTATTTCTGTCCTTATTTGACGGAACTATTCTCATTGATTCCGTATATTCTCTCATTGTCTCCGGAGCCGTTTTTAGACTATTTATACAGCTAAAGAAAGAGACACGCCTCGATAAATATGCCTTTAACTTTACAATGTGCTCTTACTAACCTATTGTGAATTTGGAGCAGTTTTTTATTTCAGTTAGTATTCATATTTGTTCGACTGATTTTGTACTTTATTCTCTTAGTCGAGTCGTTGGGGTCTTTAAGTTAAACTACATGATTACTGAGAAATCCGCACACTGACAAGTCAGGTCCAAGCTTATCTGTGTTGTTCAGTCTTTCAAAGACCATCTCAGGCACTTATCTGCATTGTCATACCATTATCTGACCAAGATAAAGTCTGGACTGAAAAAGAGACTGTGACCTCTGACATTGTGTCAGTGTGTACAAAACTGAAGGAACCTCTTAGGAAATTGGGAATTAAAAATAAACTCAGGACGTAGCACGCAGAGAACCCTTTTAATAATGACTGGACACATTCAAAACGAAAACCAAGGACACCAAGGTTAACGCCTGATAAAATACTTATAGCTAAAGATACTAATTACAAATTGCTCAGAGTTGACTTGAACTGAAGCTTTAACACAGTGTTTCCTAAATTACTGTGTGAAGAAACACCGACACAACTCGAGAAAGAGGTCAGAGGTATATTCTAATTTTAAAAAGGTTTTCATTACTTGATGTGCAAAAGTGTTTGTTAAAACTAATTTACAGGAATAAATATAATAGCAAATTTTCTCGTCAACCGTATCGGAAAGAGAATCGAAACCGTCATGGATACCCGCCCCGTAATTACACAAATTTGCAATGTATATTTTTTTGCAACTTTGTATTTAGTGGTCCTCAAAATAAGGTTCAATTTTGCGTGCAGCTTGTAAAGTTTAACGGAATATAAGTAATAATAACACGTGGTATTTATAAATTCTTCTCCTTTGATAAATATCTAATCTACTCACTTATATTTTCATTAGTTATTTCTAATCCGAAGAAAATTGAACTCGTATTTATTTATTCAACTCAGAATATAAATACATTTTTGTGACTTTATTCTCACTTCTATCAAACTCTTGTTGGTATCTTATGATTTACAAAAAATCTGCTTACATTTTTCTAGAATTAATATATCACAGCATTCTTATTTGCAGTAAAGTTAAGCACATCAATTATTTTTAACAACAGTAGGAGTACCTATACGTATCATCCATGCTTTTTGCAAACCGTTACAATACCGGTTACCTGCGCAAGGGCAGCAAAAATACAAAAATCAATTACTCACGCGCGCGCGCAACCAACGTCGCCGTTTCCTGCTCCCCGCGCCGGTTCACCGTCATCACATCACCTACTCTCAGCTCCTTATTTAAAGGGCTCACCACAGATCTTATGTACACTACATCACGACCACCACTCTTCCATTCCACTAGCAACCAGTTACAAGTATCACTCTGCCTTGAAGAAGACATCACTGATTAATAAAACATGCGAATACCTCGAGCTCTAGTATATGACTAGATCGTTCATCGTAAATCGCATTGCATGGGACCCAGGTAAAAGTTTCATTACAACGCACCCTTCCTGCAGTTATTACTTCCCCTGCCCTTCGAAATGAACAATGGTTTTCGCCAACGGCCCAGGGGCGCACAAAAAACCGGTCCTTTTTTGCAACGTGCTTCCTAGTAAGTTTCCAAGCGGAGATTTATATTCTTTTGTTTGCACCCCTAGTCTGGCCGACAGCCGTAAAAGTTTGTTAAACAATTGCAGTGGTCTTTCTTTTCCTCATTTTTAGGGGTCCTTTGATGTACCTACCTAATAAGTAAAAAAGAAAGGAAATAGATAGGACCTTAAATATTCTTATAAATCTTTTAAAGATATAAAATTAAATACTAAATAGGTGTGTTTTATTTAAATTGTTTCTAATTAGAGTAATGTTTATTATTGATTTGTTACCTACTTACCTAGTCAACGTAAGTAAGCCAAAAGATCTGTAAAGTAAAGACTAAGGAAATGAATTTATTTTAAAATCAGTGAAAAAGCCACTTTACTATTGCAAGGGTTAGTATAGAATAATAAATTGGTACGTTTCTAATTACATAGGATACGAGTAAGGTTAGCAGCGAAAGATATTAAGCCTACCCTCCTAACGGGCCTGAACAGCGCAGCGCGGCGGGCCCTAGGATAGAGCGAGAGGTACGATCGCTTTAGGCGCCACATAGCAAGGGGCACCAAAGTACCAAATTTAAAAAACAATTTCTAGAGCAAAATATAATTTTAATAACGCCTTTCAAGTGGCAAGCGGCTGGCCCGAATGAAAGTGAAATTTAAGTCAAGAAAATAATTCACAAAACTTTATTTCATTCAATTACAAAACAATTTTGACAGCACGGTTGGCGCAGTGGCTGAGCGTTTGGCTGCTGCGCTGCGTGTCGTGGGTTCTATTCCCGCACGGAACAAATATTTGTATGACCTATAGGTTCCGGGTCTGGCTGTTTGTGTATGTGAGTTTGAATGTTTGTAAACGCACCCATAATACAGGAGAAAATCCTAGATTGGGGCAACTTTTTTTTTTAAACTTAGCTTTTAGGGGCGCATCTCGTTTTCTCACAATAGAACATTATTTGTGAATATACCATGTGAAAGGGTTGACCAGAGGGCGCCCAGGGACAATCTCGACCTTGATTAAGGGCTCGGGCCGGCACTGGGCTGAGTTTTCGTCATAAGACATACCTACACGTATGAAATTATATCAGATAAGTTAACTAAGACAGTTTCAGCTACTGTCGTACATTTTAAGAGGCCTATCACAAAATTGCGTTAAGCAGCCGACGCATCGCATTATTTAGCCTTATGGCAGTCGTAGCAACGTTTTTTTTTTTTTAAATAGGTTGCATATAATTTTAGTTTCAACGTTTATTGATGTACAATTTTTACGTAATTATAGAAGCTGGAGTTTGCACAGTGTTTGAAATTCGACTGTTTTAGCTTTCAGCACTCCTTGTCCATATACATTTAACTAGGCCAAATCTCACACTCTTCCGTGCGCGTAATATTCTTAAACGCAGACTTGGCCGCACCGCACGTGCCGCAGTAGCCGCAGTCATCGCTTTTGTTAATGGCCTCGCACACCTGTCCGCGCCACAGTCACCGCAGTCGTTCCCGTCACCGCACGCATCGCACTGGATTTCTTTCATTCAGTTTCTAATTTAAATCGACAGTGGGCGTGTATTACAGTATGGCTCTTGACGTACAATTTGTTATCAATTGTTTATCATTAGAGGAAGAAGAAAATTAAATACCAATAAGAGTAAAAAAGGCCGGCCGGTGGATGCGAATGACGACGGCCACGCTTTGCCGGGCGCAGCGTCAGATGCGGGCGGGCCGGTTGGTGACGTCATCAGCTGCGGCTTGGGGCGTTTGGCCGCTTCAGGTATAATACGATGCGCGAACTTACCCCCACTACGCCAAAATCTTGCCATCTTATTTGCCGGTGACTATACTGCAGTGAATGCGGCGCGGGTGTTTTATTTTTTTTTTTTGGAATGGGCATCTCGCAGTTTATCCTTTAGGGATATTTACTGCTCAACCGAACTTTCCTGTGGGGGGCTTAGTTAAAATTAAGGCCTACAGCCAGGCATAAAAACTCATTTTTGCGCGCATTTTTTAAAAACCTTGTTTAGGAATTTTGGATTTATTTAGATAGATAAATAAATTGCGAAAATCGAGCCGCTATAAAACTACTACTAATAACTTTTTTTATATGAAAGAAAAACGTGTGGTAAGTCCCAACAACATTGGTAATATGGCGGTAATATACGAGTACTTGTCGATGGCACAGTTTGTTTATGTTACTGAGGCATTTGCTGTACAATTCTACAAATTTTGCATTGAATAGGTGCATTTAATAAAAAATATTTACCGTTATTCACTTATCTTCATTAAATTTAATTTCTACGGGGATTTTCGTGTTAGCTCTACTACTAGATACTAAAAAAGTTGAAATAATTCATTCTAATTTTAACATAACAATGTTTATCTATATGGAAATTCCCTTTCAAAGTTTTGTTTCTGTTCACCTCATTTTACAGTACATGTGCTAATTGTTTTTTTTTCCAATTGAACATGAACTTTATTCTCTTCAACTAAAGTGGAAAAACTATTAAATAAATTTGATAGATTGGGTTAGCTTGGTGTGCTGGCCTCTGTACCATACCTACCATGTAGATACCGGGCATTCTGTGGTTTGACACTGACAAGTCTGTCAAGCTATTAGCTAATGTCAAATTCACGTTGCTATTGTAGGTTATTTATATAGAACTTAACTTACCAAATTTTGTTTATCTACAATTTATGAATTATAAAGAATGAGTGAAGATACATCGAATAAAGCTACCACTCTTCAAAAGAAGAAAAATACCATTAGTAAGGGTAAACTGAGGAGAACTATTAAAAACGTTTTATGTCGGCCTGATCCAGTGTTTTGGTAAGTTTTAAGTCATCAAACCTACTTCTTATCACCTACTACACTACAATTTTGTTACAAATAATTAAAGTGGGCATACTTCACAGGCCCGAAATAACAGATGAAGAGGCAAAAGGGCTAGAAACAGCGCTAAAAAGACATAAAATCGTAATACCTGCATTCAAGAAACTTCACTGGAAGGATCTGAAACTTATTCCTAAAGAACAACGCCCTAAGCCGCCGAACTTAAAGTAAGTAACCCATTTTTAATAATACCTAAGAAAAAATAAAAACATTGTATCTCATTTTTGTTTTTATTCAGCCATGTTCACCAATAATTTTATTTTCAGAAAAGTGGATGGACTTGTACTTGGTATAAAAGAATGTAGTGAAGCAATACAAAATGGAGAATGTTCAGCAATCATCATTGAAGCTAAAGTTAACCCAAGGATGATAGTGGAACCTATTTTAGAAATGTGTACGGCTAAAGAGATACCTGTACTCTGTTTGAGCGACCTTAGAAAAATATCTACGGTAAACTTTGGTCTACCAACTAGTTGTTTAGGGATAAAATGTAATCACCTATTAGACGTGAGGAAAGAAATGGTTGAAATAGCTAAAAATCACCCTAAACCGAAACAAACAAATCAATTGAAGGTGACAAATGACAGTGTAGTAGAAAA
This sequence comes from Phlogophora meticulosa, assembly GCA_905147745.2. NCBI lineage: Eukaryota > Metazoa > Arthropoda > Insecta > Lepidoptera > Noctuidae > Phlogophora > Phlogophora meticulosa. Next base: position 5,638,683 of record LR990535.1, on the reverse strand, counting down.
AATGGATGTTGAAGACAATGTGGCCACAACAGAACCAACAGAAGTTAGTGATGTTGCCACTTTTCAATTCTTATACAGAACCAATAAGAAATCTAGAGTATTTGTGCCAACTGCTCCAGAAACATTAATAAAGCCAACAAAACAATTCATAGGTCAAGACTTCATAGAGTTTTCAGACAAACCTGAACTAAATAATAGCAAGACTTTTAAGAAGATGTTAGTAAAGAGGTTGACAAACAATCCTGACAGGGTTAAAAAAAAGAAATAAACAATGTTTCTAATGAAAGAGATGCTTTATTTTTAAAAATATTATTACTATAATGTCACAATAGACATAATATTATTATGTTAACATTCCATAAGGAACGTAAACAGTAATCGGAAATGTTTGGGATGTCTTTATAATGTTAAGCAAATAAACTGAAGCTATCCCATAACACTTCTTATTACTTATTATCAATTTTTACCTTTCACCCTGTTCACTGCCATTTTGTTTTGCATTCATCAATTCTTTATATCTGAACTTTTTTAACAATAAGATTGAATAGAAAAAGTATTTTATCATCCAAATTATTTTACTCACATGGCAGTGAAAAGGTTATTTGTTTCCAGGTAAAATTTGATAAACTATCTATACTAATAATATCATACTATACTTCATAAAATGTATCTATACAAAAATAACAACTATCATTGTATGAAGTATTGCATGAGAGTAGATATATGTATCTTACATTTTCAATTTATGCATTGCATTTAAGTTTTTTAACAGTTCAATTTAATAAAAAATCAAACAACAGATTGGTTCAATGTTACACCTACAATAATGACTAAATAAGTCATTTATAGCTGGCCATTGCTTACATCTAAACATACTAAGTAAACCAAGACGGTATAATAATAAACATGAAGAGTTTTTTGATGTTCCCTTGAGTAGTCAATACATGAATGTAGCCATAACCATGGTGCAATATAATCTACAAGACAGTCATACAAAAAACAAATCATGAAATATGCTTTTAATTAAATATAAAATCAACGTTCAACAAATTTAATCTTGTAAACAATATACTAACGCTCGACTTTCTAACTATATTAGTATAAAAATAATAATTGGTACATGGTACCAATGATTTAAATGATCACATATTTAGCTATTTATATCAATAATTAATTGTCTTAATTTCATGTTACTACATGCAAGAACTTTATAATCATCACGCAAAAATAAATTGTGAAAGTATTCACTGGAAGATTACAGGAATGAAAACAAGAAAGCAAAAATTGCCATACTAGTCAAGCAACAAGTCATACTAACAGTACCTACACATGAAAATATGTATTTGTACATCTCTAGAAACTATTTAATGTTTATTAAATATCAGCATACGCTTCTCAGAAGCGTATGACAGAAATTATAGAATATGTACAAAATATAAATGCCTATTTATCAGTGATACGTGCGAGCGTCGCGCCCCACGCGTCCGGCGCGCGCGGCCCGGCTACAGGCTGTTTGTTAAACATTTCTTCCTGACCATCGCCTCAGCTGGAACCTGGCCCCCAATCGTCGTCAGAGCTAGCGAAGATCTACTGGTCCGGTTTTTTTTTTGCCAAAAACCGGCAGTGAGACGCGGATGTGCGCTCCGCCGCTCAGTGCGGCACGCGCGCCTCGCTGGGCCGGTAGCGCGCCAGGATGATGGCGCACATCTTCTGCGCGTCCGTCTCCTCGGGGTACGCCGCCATGGCATCCGCCACCTGCGGCTCCGGGAAGATGCCCGCCAGGTGGTAGTGCATGCGGCGCCGCGCGTCCCAGTGCTGCAGCGCGCCGTCCGACGCGCACGGGGACATGAGCGGCGCTAGCAGTGCGGCCGCGCCCAGCGCGCCCCCCGCGCCCCCCACGCCCGCCCCGCCCGGCGCGCTGGCCACGCGCGCCGCCAGCGTGTGCGGCTGCAGGCGCGGGTCGCACGCCGGGTTCAGCGTGAGCTGGCGCACCAGCTTGCGGTGCGTGTTGACGTCGGGCGGCGGCGGCGGCGGCTGCGACGGGCCGGCCACCTGCAGCTGCGCGCGGTCGAAGTGCGTGGCCAGGTCGGCCAGGCGCGGCGCGGCGGACTGCGCGCGCGCCAGCTGGCGCTTGACGTCGGCGGGCCGGCCGCCGGGCGGCAGGCTGACGGTGTGCAGGTCGCGGCGCAGGCTCGCGGCGGCGCGCTCCGACAGCTTCTCCGCCACGGACTTGTGCGGCCGGCCGGCGCGCTCGGGGTGGTGGAACTTGCACTTGTTGCCGTACGTGCACTTGCGGCCGTAGGGGCACGCGGGCGGCGGGTCCGCGCGGGACGGCGGCGCGCGCAGGAACGCGTCCAGCGTGGGCCCGGAGCGGCCGAGCGGGTCGTCGGGTGGCATGAACCGGTCGTTCACGAACGAATACATGAGCAGTCGTTCCTCTACTACTTTCCGGAAGTCGGGGTTCTCGACGGCGAGGTCGCGGTAGTTGTCGTTGGACACGACAATGCCGTCGGTCTCGGCGGCGAGGCGCAGGATGTACCGGTCGTCGTAGCACACCAGCCGCTTGCCGCCGAGCAGCCGGCTGGGCGTGTACACCAGCACGCGGTCGCGCTCGAGCCGCTCCAGCGCGTCTCGGTCGGCGATGGGGTTGTTGGGTCGCGACGACTCCTTGCGCCACTTGGGCACGAAGGCGATGATGTCGCGGTGTCCGCGCGCGCGGAACCACTCCACGCAGATCTCGATGCCGCGGCACGAGAACACTTCCTTGTTGCCATGGCTGGGGACAATAACGAGAGCATTTTATTATGGTATAGAGTGCGCCACAACTGGAACTTATATAATTAGGCTAGAATTATATACTAATAATAATACAAAATCGTTTAGATAAGATTGTTACAATACCTACAATACATAGTTATCATATCAACCGGAACTCTCGGGGTGATTGATATCTGCTGTAGGTACTCGTACGATGTTAAACGTAAATTGTTTATCTTTGACTTAATATGATTATTTACAGTAAACAAAATATTCATCGAATTGCTGAAATAAAATATCCAGTTGGCAGCAATGCCTGACCGCTTCTTTTTAGGATACAAACAAAAATCAGAGTTCGCCCAAAATTATTTTGTTAGCGGTGCTTGAGTAGTTTTCAAGACAACATACTTAAATACGTCAATTTTTAAAGCGTTAAAGTACCCGGAGTGGTAAATGTGCTTCACAAAAAATCTTATTTGTCCCTGTCAAGGACAGCTAAAGCTAGGGTCATCTATTACGTACCTCATAGCGACATTACTGCCGTCTATAACGATGTGTCGAAGCGGGGCGCGGTCGGTTGGCGGGTCGGGCTCGGAGGGAGGAGCAGGTGACATAGCTCGCGGCGGTTGCTTAGCAGCCAGTTTGATCAGCTCTGCCAACAACTCGTTGCACGGCGGGTCGGGGCCCAACCGCTGGATAGCCGTCCGCGCTAACCGCTCCGAGTAACCCAACTTCATCGCAAACTCGATCTTAGCCTAGAATGAAATACATAAACTTGGTAAAGAACTAATATGGTTGATTCCGGAAGAAATGACGAGAAACAGAAGTAAACTTCAAGCAAGATCAGTAAGTAAACTTAGGGAAGTACAGACTGCTGTTCAGGCTTCCTTCCCGTTCAGTCAAAAAAACAATGAGGATAACCCAGATTGCAAATCTAGAACTTCATAACTATTTGACTAACATGGCGCTTGACAATCGCATATACGTCACTGTGGATAAACTCTGCCCATATTTTCTAGAATGCAATTATTGCGTCCTTTTAACCTCTATTAGGTACCAGCACTGCAATCATACACACAATAACGGCATTGTAGAGCTACAATGGGAGATACACAGGAAACAGTTGTTAGCCGTTAGGTACTTACTCTTTGTCAAATGCCCACTGCAACTGGGCATGGCGTGCATATAAATGAATTGCTCAATGGAACGGTGAAGGAAAACATCGTGAGGAAACATGTGCTAGACACAAAATTTCGAAGACAATTGACATCTACCAACCCGCAATCGGCACGCGTGGTGGATTTACCGAAAGTAATAGAGAGGTGCTACCCCGCAATGTAAACATGATAGGCTGATCCTTTGCTTAATGCCTTACCTGGTTGGGTTGTGGTGGTGTAAGAGTGACATATTCAGCGAACTCCGCGGCGAGAGTGTCGGAGGGGGTCCGAGAGGCCGCACGATGCGCACTCTCCTCCTCGCACTCAGAGTCATAGCTGGAATCTTCGCCTCTCTCGCCAGCCCATCCCACTGATGACTCCACATATTTCTGAAACAATAATGACATTTTTAACATGGACACTAGTTTTTTTACTCAACAAAATTTTCGGCTGGCGAGCAGTCTGTGCCTAATTATGTAAGTAACCTGGTCGTATTTTCAATGAATGGGCCGTGGTACCGTCAAATTACTTTATTTAAAATCTACTGTTGGGTTTTCCATAACAATTATTGGTAATATTTTAATTTAAGCTATGAGTTCACTTGATTTGAACGCGAACGTTACCTACATGCCTACATAATATTTGCATTTAGATTATAAACTGTCAGCATGATACCTAAGCTTTAAAAAATAACAAATGACTGTAATAATATATCCTTTCACATATGACTATGACTTGCGCTTATGCCGGATGTGACGAGAATGCAGTAAGAATTTTCTAAGATTAGCTTTGCAAGGTGAACAGTTAACTTTAGACGGATCTAATTCATTAAGCTGTTACCTATATGTATGATCTTTCTTTTATACCGTCTTAAAAATAGCATTCGCGTGACTTAGTCGTATAATATTCGTAATTTCAATAACCCTAACGTCGATGTGTAAGAAAATCCTAAAATGTTAAGTGAGCGTGTGAGTGATGATTATCGATCAATAAGCAAATTTGATATTACAGCGACCGACACCGGCTCAGCACAGGGTCACGAGGGCGCCGAAGCGGATCTACAGATGATCATTGACCTTTAGCGTGTGCGCAACTGACGGCCGTACCGGTTGGAATACATTATTCTCGAATTGACAAAAATATTTAAGAATTAAAAACTCGAAAATAACCCACCGTCATCTGCTATCGCGCACTGGACAAGCTTACAGTTAGAAAATTTACTTATTATTGTACAAAATAGCGGTTAGTCATACCCGCAAGATCCGCGTCGAGACCTAGTTGGCTGAGAAACTAAAATACAAATCTTGATTTCGGCATGATGTAGGTGGATAAAATAACAAACAGGATATTAAGGTAATTGCACCATTATTATATCTGATCATTACTTTTACTAAGAACGATAACTGTTAATTAATCGCACCAGCCAAGCTAACAAAGCAAATTATTTAAAAAAATGACAATGATAAATTCATTTCAAGATTGTAAAATATTGAGGTAGGTATAGGCGAAAAGTGGGTGTGCTATGCACCTCTGCCTAACCCTTCAGGGAATACAAGCGTGATATTGTCATCTATAGGTATAAGCAAAAAGAGATTTACCAAACGTAATTCTTCACACGTTGATTGAAACAATAACTAATAGCAAATCGAAACAAAAATTTCAAAAGCAGAACGCCGCAGAATTGTGTAGTGCACGGCAACTGGCAAGTTCCTGTTAGAAAATCGGTGGCTAAACGTATAGTCGTGTAAGACCAAGACGATAAAGTTTAGTAGGTCTCGGGAGCCTACATCCGGGCTGGGCACAGTACGGAAGCGCCCCGCCTACAGCGCGGAGCCGGATGCGACTTTCTAAAAAAATCGAGCTAAGTTACAGTTGGCGGTTAGAGAACGATATTGAACTATGTTGATTATGATGAGGCGAATGTTTTGGGAAATTGTTGGAGTATCTTCATTTATTTTTTATTTAACTAAGCGACCTGCTTTATTTATGTCTGCATCGGAATCAATGCTTCTGAATCAAAACATAAGACTTTCGGTCTTAACAACGTTGTTTGTTTTTTCTTAAAAATCTCTTTGGGACTATATTCGGACTCTTTGAATATCTTGGCCTACATGGTCTAAATACCCAGTGAATATGATGATTTTCATTGTTGCTAGAAAGTTAAAATTCGAATGAATTCAGTTTTATCAATGCACCGTCCTTCATCAGAGAATAAGTTCATTGTGGTTGTGATATAATGTGTGTCCTAAATGCTTCCTACGATAGTGCGTGTTACGTCAATGGATCGTACGATGTACGCTCGTGTCTGGGGTCATAATGATTATTGTGTATCTCATTTAACAAACAAGTTATTAATAAAGCGCTATCTACTTCAATCTTTTTACGCACTATGTTATCATGGACTTAGCACAGTTGGATGACTACAAGAAGTGATCTCAAGAGAAGCTAAGGGACTTAAAGCTTAGTTAACCCTAAATCAAAACGTTGTTTATAGCAAAGAGGTCTGACTCATTTCCTCATAACAGTAGCAGACAGCAATGTTATAGAAAAAAACCCATCGGATTATCCCGCCGTTCGCCACGCTCGTTTACGTTAGTCGAACTATTTGTTTACGTTTTTTCAGATCTAACTTTTAGAATCTGGAAGGAAACACGCTACAGTTCTAGCGAAACACTAACGAGTTCATAATATAATAAACAAACAACCACTGCGCTAAAGGAACAAAATAAAACAATCTACGCAGCCCACTTATCCATGGAGCCTGGAGGTCGTGCAAATTAACCGAATCATTCAATTCATTAGTGTTTTAAGATTTGTAGATAACTAGATAATTGTTTTAGAAGGTCTTATTGCATCAGATCACAGCAAACGTTGAAAGAATTTCCGCGTATGGTACATTTACATTAGTAGCCACATCAACACTCTAAGCTTGTCAGAAAATTCAGTTATGCTAATTCTTGATTCAAGACAAGACCAGATTGAAATGTGAAGTAATAGACTCCGTCCAAAGTTATGACGTAATCAATTTACTCGTGATTATGACTTTTTTCCCATTAGCATTCGCATAGCTGTTACATTTTCTCACAGCCTTAGTCTTGGTTTATTATATTAGGTACTAAGTACCTAGTTTGTTTATCTGCTTGTGTCCTCGCTCACACACCTTTTGTTTTCGCTCATTACCTGACTATCTATATCGGCTTGTTATGATTATCTGTTTTTTGGACCTTGTCACTTCGCATTCGAACTTTGCTCGCAAAACGTAACTCTTCCTATGCATTGACGTCTCAAGAGTGACTACATTGATAGTATTGACGTCAGTCTAGACCATTTATCTCGTTTAGACGCAAACCAAGGAACTACTAATTACGTAGGAAAGTCTTTATATTAGCAAAGGTTATCGTACCGCGCAATCTTAGAAATTCAGATGCTATTAAAATTTGTTTACGATAATTGTGAACGACAGTTATCTTTCTATTGATTAGCTTTTGTCCCACTAATAGATTTACGAGCTCCTGACATTGATTAACAGAAAACTGTCAGTAGATATCCAGCTCAGGGTACGAAGTAATGCATAATGGCGGTTTTATATTACGATTTGTATCTTCTTAGTTTTCCGAATATGACTAACCTACTGATTCGATTCCCAGGAAAATTAAAATGTATCCAATGCTCATTCCTACCAGTCAATAATCGCTACCGTTGTCAATTTACATTAAGGCCTGTCTGTACACCGATAAGTAAAGTCTGGGTGAGTGAGTACAATTAGTTCCGTTTGTAGAGGAGAAATTCTATCGTTGGTTTGTTGAAGAGATAACAACGGCCAATAGGGTGGGAGCATTCGGGCGACGTCGGCGCACGCCACCTCGTGCGATGTGGCGTCAGCGACGAACAGGATGCGGGCACGCGACATACTTTATACAAGATGTACACACACGTTCAACTGCACTCAACTCAAACATTCGGTTGCCATAACAAAAGTATTGTCTCTCTCTACAGAGTAGCGTTAAGTCCACAATCTTAAGTACTTACGTGAGGTGCAAAAGTCAATATTCAGTATTACTTTTCTGATTAATTATTTCAATACATAGACTTGCTGTCTATAGAACAAACTGTCATAAGTAGCCAGTTGTTTTTATAAGGTTCTTAATTGATATTCACGAGCTTGCAATTAATTCGTGACGTAGTTAGATGTTGTGACTTGAACTCACAATAATAATGACAAGATTAGATGAAAACGGAATATGACGTAGGTAGATCTTATCAGATCTAAAGACCAGAGTAACCATGAATTAATTGCGTAAAGGCTTAACAAAAAAACATTTGAACTAGGATATTTGTGGGACGGTTATCTGCATGTTTGATGAAGATTTCAGATCATAAATTAAGAATACGTCACCAATTAGTTGGCCTTCAGTAAAATATCGTTGAGATAGATTTATAAGAAAGGTTTTTGCCGGCAACTATTTGGCGAAGGTTGTTGATGAATCTGACATTCGTTATAATGAAAACCTCCTCCGCTATTTGGATCAGTTCGGATTTCAAGTAGTGTTGGAGCAAGCCAAGTTCTCGCTATAATTTCAAGCTTTAAAATTCCGATCATAACGACATTCTAGAGGTCCACTAATCTAAATAAAATGTAGTCAGGCTGTCTACACATAGAATAGACACTTAGAAGGGGCGTGATGCGGTGACTGCAGTCGATTTGACGACTGTAGGCCGCAGCCAGCGACATTCTTCCACAAACGTCATCAAGTATTAATAGAAAATGCGCACGTGAAAGTCGTAATCTAGTTAATAATAGACAACTTCCTTGAGAAGGAAGATGCTAATAATTAATTATTCAATTTTAAGACTTGATATGTAAAAAGGCAAATAAGCATCACTATAATTAATTAAATAAAAATGGTAGGTAATACAATAAATCAGAGTATAACGCTGAATACATATTGATCAATATTTCACAGGATATTATATTTAAATGAGCCGTCTAATGTCCTGGTTAAAAAGCAATCTGACCACAAATTAGCATTATGATACGTCACTTAAGTCGTTGAAGTTGACCGAATTCGTTTTTACACATATTCGGGTATTTTGTCATCAGAAGCCGCAAGTGGGCCCGTATCGTTTACTCGCTCGCTCATTCTGCCTACCTATTGACATTCATTACATCAGAGCATAATCATACCGGATACTAATACGATTCAAGTAACATTAGAAGGTTGCCTATGCCACGCCACTCTTTTTATTATAAACCAAATGGTTTGTTTGTTTGACTTGTGCAAAGAACATTGGGTGATCATCTGCTTAGTCTCTCCCCAACTGTGTTGGAGTCGGCTTTCAGCCTAACCGGATGCAGCTAAATATCAGTATTTTAAGAGAAGCGACTTACTATCTGACATCCACTACCCAGTAACAAGGTATCACCATACCCCTTGGTAAGAATGGTCGTCAGATTTTCTTTTGCCTACCCATAAAGACTGTCAAAAATCTACAAATGCCAGCTGAGACCATCGATCACGAATTTAGGCACGATCCCCACAAAGAACCTTAGTTTATCATTAATGAAAATATTTTCATGGCTTCGGGAACCTTTCATTTTCATTCATTATCACCAGTTAAGCAAGCCGTCTCTAATAAGATTATAACTATCTTGGGGTTTCTCTCTTTTCCCACGTGTCTCGGTTTTTTAATTCTCAACAACCATCGCTAACATTGTATTAAAATAAAATGAAAGTGACGTCTTTTGTATTCAGTTTGTTTACTTGCAAACATCCGTGAGTGTTTAACGTAACCTTCGCGTGTATTAGATATCTATGGAAAGCTAACAGAAAGGAAAACAGATCAAAGATATCCTCGGAGTTGATGCTCTGGCTAGTGTCGATAACTGATATACAACAGGAAAACACTTAAAACATCCGATTAGAACAAAAAACAGCAGCAAAAACTCTTAAGAAGTTGGGTCAAGTAAAGCTAAAATTCTCAGAAACGTCCTCACACTTATTAAATTCAAATCCGTGATCAGACGTCGTAGATAACGAAATAATATAAATCACCGGTGCTCTCGCAGCCGAAGTGAAAGTTTGCCATGATATCCGAGCAGTGCCGGACCTGCGACACTTTGTACAGACGACAGATGAAGACATGCACATTAATTAAACATTGCTTTCACAAACTGTTATAAAAACAACAACAATGCAACGTGATGCTGTAAAGCGTCTGATGACGGACGAACACTATCACATCCATTTAATCTACGCTAGCCGCACTAATATGTTCACTGCAATAGATCCATCTTGCTAATGTGCATCATCAACAAAACCATTTTCATTTTCTCGCAACAAACACTGACGTACAATCCACAAAAAGTCAATAATAATTCTCACTCAACCACAAGCACAACAAATCATCTCAAAAATAATTCTAGGCATTTCGTCTGTGTTTGAGCACTGTATACAATAATTAGCATACCTACATGACGTTAACGAACCGGCTCTACTTCCGGGATCGTTATATCGGCCGATCGTGAATGAACATCATTACAATGCGATGTACGTAAAATCGCGGCTCACTGTGAAACTCGCGAGGAAACAAGATCCGCAAACGCAGGACAAGCCTGATGCGCTAGCCGGGTGCAACAGGTGTCCTAACGGAGGAAATGAGAGTCGCGCTCACCTGGGAGTTGTCGATCGCGTACATAATATTGTATAAATGCGTGCGCGCGTCGCATGGCATCACGCGGGTGTGCGAGCGCGGCGTGCTTCGCGGCAAGACTATTGACTAGCGTATCATGTGGCGCAAGCGCATGCACACCTCCACGCACGAGCCCGCTGAGTGAAGGGGAAGCGGGGCACCGCAAGATCCGGGTTGTGCGCCCACTGCACCCGGCGGGCGGCCCCCAAACAAACCGCGCACCGCTGACCTCTGCCACTACCAACAAATATCGTTTTGGATTTGTCGCATCCATACACGACACTGCGACGAATTGTACCCGGAAATAATATGACCTGAACTTTCTAACACCATTTTTGTCAACGAAATATTATTACATAACGGACAGTATAATTAATAACGAATGCTTAGGAGTAATTCTGAGAATCAAACGAAATAAAAATAGTGATATGGACTAGTTTGATCTCCAACTAAAGCCAAAATCTTTGAGTGTTTATTGACAGGACTTCAGCGTGGAACTAAATTGAAAATGCTGAAGATACCTCAATTCTTGAAAGTTTAGATCTATATTTCGTGTTCAGATTTTTATTCCGTTATTAGAATTTAAGCAGTGGTATATAAAGGCACGGAATAACCAAATTATTCTACTGTTCTTTGGGCGAATTATTCGTTCAGATGTGTCTGTGAATAAGTAAAGTTCAGAAGTCTCACAGTGTCAAATACTTTGCTAAGGACTACTAATCAATGTAAGGGTGCTTTATTTGTTCTTCGAATTGAAGACCCCTGACCTTACTTCTATAAGTATGCAAGGAGAGCAGAAATCACTCTTCCATTGATTTGTGGCCCTAAGTAAGGCTTTTGATACTAACTGTATCATGTCTTTTGAAATTTAGGCTATGTCTGCAGTTAAGGTCCTTTAAATGACACCGGAGGAGGGCTTTTGACGAGAATATATGGGACAGAATAGGATCTTTAAAATGTTGACAATCATAATTATTAGAATTGATGACGCCAAGCAAGAGTATGAAATAGCAAACTAATAGCCACGAAAACGACAATGCAGATGACAATAATATTGTATATTAATATTAAAGACATGGAAGTATTGTGTAACTGACGACTGCTAAGTACATAAGCAAGAGTCTTGGACTGTAGTCAGATACCTTGACTTAGCACGGTTTAAGAGATGAGCTGATGAGAGATGGCTGTAGTGATTAAAGTATGGAGAACATATCAACACTAGGTTACAACGTTGGAGGTCTCTGCGTATCAGCGAACGCTTAACTCTTCTGTTTTGCAGATCTGTACTCACTTAATAATTGGACTAAAAGATACTAGTTTACGCACGAAAAGCACTAATAGATATCAGGACTAAGCGCCATAGAAATCTGTTGTAGGGCTCAAAAACGACGAGACTTGTCTAGACGACAATGGGCGCATATTGAGATGCCTCTTAGTCCTTTTTTCCTTAACATTACGCCATAGTTTGCTAATTTCACTTGTAGCGTCACGAATTGACGAATGACGACCTTGCGGTTGCTGACGTGGTTTTTTCAGGGCTACCAACCCCAAAAAAACGACGTCTTAACAACATTCTAACAAACAGCTGTTAGATTTCATATGCCATATACTAAAAGCAGAGAGCTGAATCACGCTGAGAGAGCCTTTTATGGCTCATTATTTTGACAATCTAACTAAATGGTTGCTAGTTGCTAAAAATGCTAGTTGGTATTTTTTAGAAGTTTTCACTTCGTCCTTAAATTCAAGAGGTACAGATTGATTGTCACCAGTTATAATTGCTGGGTATGATATATTTACTTACATAAAAATGCGGATTTCGTTTTCTACAAATCACCAATGCCTCTAACTACGTGATTTTATCAGTTTCAGTGTTCAGCCTGAAGTCACATTTCAAAAAAGAAAAACTCTGTCGATTAATTTGATGCCCCTGTAAGTATACTTAATATTCAGATCCTCCATTTTTTTTTTTGCATTCGAGAACGCCTGTTCTCGAACAAAATTAAACAGTTTGGGATAGTTTGATGTGCGCCCGCACATCAAACTATCCCAAACTGTTTAATTTTCCCAATCCAACATGAACCTTATCTTCTTGTTTTAAAGTTAAAAAAACTATCAAACATATTTGACAGTTGGGAGAAGCTCGATATGCTAGCCTCTGTACATAATTATTGGATCATTTAGATGTCCTACTAAATATAAGTCTGAATCTTATCTCAACCATCAAACGATAAGTATAATTTTTTGCTGCTCGCCTTGTTATGTTCAAGGTATGCAAGTCAAGCCATTTACAAATCAAAAGATTAATTCATTGTTTATCCCATTACTGATTCTGAATAAATTAACAAATCTATTGTGTAGTACTTAAGTTGTTTGTTACACGTTTTATATTATATCATAATAGAAAATATTTAATAAAGTAGTACACATAAAATCTGTCTACTGTCAGTTGTAAGAATTGATTAAATAACATAAAAAATAGCATTCTTTTATAAATTTAAAATCGCTGGCTATAGACATAGACAGCACAATTACTCACTACTTTCAATTAAATCTCCCCCATCACTTCCTACCCCCGATATGTTTGCCTCCTTCATTGTATACTTTAGCAATTACTTCAATTTTATCTACTGTTGTTTCCTTTCTTTTAAATGATAGTATTTGTATTTATTCATAGAAATCGACTACATTTAACATCAAAGTTTTTAAATTTAGATTGTTGATATTAAAATGATTGGCAATGACTCTGCAAAAGGTTTTTAATGAAGATTGTTAATACATTAAGTACGTGTAATTAAAGGTTTTTACAATAGAATGGAAAACCGGGTAACCCCCCACATGACTGCTGGTGGCGTGTGGTGGTACAAATACTTACGTTATTTTTTACAATTCTATAAATGTTTTGTAGAACTTTACAAATCCAAGAATAAAAAAACGTACTTAAATCAAATTAAATACTAAAACCTACTTTATTATTCTTGATACTTATTTGAAAAAAAAAGCATATTTTTTTGCAGTTAGCTGTGTAATATTAACGAAGCTGCGTTAAAATGAGAAAAGAGAAATACAAAATAAACCGACAATATCGATCACATTTAACAAATAAATAAGAGCTGATTTTAATAATTTACATTAAATAAAAACTTTACCTCTCATGAAGCAATATTAATATAGTAGGTAAGTACTTCATTGGAGGTATAATCACCGGCAAATAAGATGGCAAAAGTCGTTAGATGCGCACAAGTCGTTTTTTAGGTCTCTTTGGTGGTCAAGCGGGACGCGGGGTATGAGGTAGCGTCGATCCGAGCGCGCGATTGGTGCATCAGTCGACCCTTGCCTCCCGCACCGCGCCTTCGTCCCGTTCGCTCCCGATTACATTTCAGTGCACGAAAATTGAACCCTTTGTTTTTGTTGTGTTAAACTTAAGTGTTGTTATTGTTTTTAAATTTAGGATAGAGTTCCTGAAAAGGCATAGCATACGAGGAAAGTATGCTCAAACCAGAGTTATACAAATTAATAAAATTGGAAAAAGAACAATTTAAAACATACAGCATTGACCAAACACTTGCAGAACACAACCATAGTGTTCTGCGATTGCGACTTTCAATATGATGCCAAGGGTAGTTTTATTAACGGATAGTGACGACGACTAGTTATTTTTTTTTTTTTTTATATAAACTTTTTTGAATTTTAAATGCACGTTATTTATAACTCCTAATAAACTTGAATTCCTCTCCCTTCTTTAACTTTGTTCTATACAGACATGATTAAATATAAATGATGGCAATAACAATAGAATAATGACGATCAATAAAAGTTACCACTTATTTGTGCCACTAAGTGTACGATGCGCGAACTTACCCCCACTATGCCAAAATCTTGCCATCTTATTTGCCGGTGACTATAAACTTCCGAAAACAAAAATGTCTTACAGGTCGAGTTGAGTTGTGTCGGGATGCAGTTCTCGTAGAAACATTTTGAGAATAATGATTATGAGCAAATTTTGATATCTCTTAGTGTCAATCAGAACAGTATTTCCGACTGACGCAGCAAATCAAGCACCGATTTTAAGAAATCGCGATGTCAATTTGGGTACACACACGAGTACCTACACGACGTGTGTCAAAAAATCGGGTTAGTTTCAATCTTTTTACTAAATAATATTGTACGAGCGTATGCAATAAAAATAATCTAAGAATGTAAAATTGTACATTTTTCAGTCTCCTTTAAAGCTGCAATTTAGACTGACGATTTAGTTGTTAGAACTTAAGCGTCGAAATGAATTAAAGCAATAAATTAGAAGTGGTCAATTTTAAATTGATATAAGATTTTGGACAAAAATACTGACAACACACCTGTCATCTGTAAAATATAATCAAAGCAGGTAGTAATAGTACTTTTATTGAATAGAACTTTATGTTTTTCATTGAGTCCAGTCTAGTCCAAAACATACAATTAATTCAGGAATAATTATTATAAGGCCGAAAATTGGTACCTACGGGTGTTAAGGGATGAAAGAAACTCATTTTGGACTATTACATTGCTTTGTGTGAAATGGGCTGAATGATTATATTTTTTTTGTATTTGTAGCATAATAACCATTAATGCCAGTCTGAGCACCTGTCATTAACAGGTGCTCAGACTGGCATCAGCAGGTGTCATCAGCAGTGCGCGCTTAAAAATATAGTTAATTTCACCTTTGATTTACAATAAAGCTAAAGTATTTTGATCAAATAAAATGTAAGTTTTATTCATAGAAGAACTCGAAATCGCGAAACGTTTGGTCGACTCTTCACGTGACCAGAGGGCTGGCCTTTTTTTGGGCCAAAGAATCAGCATTGCCATTCAACGTGGCAATGCTGCCAGCCTTCTGGGCACTTTTCCCGTTGACAACGATGCGGATGAATTTTATGATGCCCTATGATTATTTATTTTATTTCTTCATATATTAATAATTGTATAATTAGAAGAACTGAACATTAATGTGTGATTTTATAAATTCTTAAAAGTTTTACTTAATAGAAAATACATACAATTGACTGGTATTTTCTCAAAAACTACTTCATTTTGTGGGTGTACTGTAGGTACACCTATGCCCAACCCTTTGAGGAATATGGAGTGTGTTTTTATGTTTATGTATTTGAAAAATCCCTTCAACCCACAGCAAGAGTAGATAAATTATTATTCCCTTTTCTTAAAAACAGTGATAAAAAAATACCAAAAAATGTTAATGTGGTGCTATGCCCCTTAAATACACTATTAAAAATGTCAAAATCCTTGGCGATCACACTGCAATTTATTATTTCAGGTACAGGTATTTTCAGGTTCTTAAGTACATTTATGTTTTTTACATATTTATTTCACGATTTTCACATAAACCGTAAGTGTATATTCTTGAGTTAGTATGATTCCAAAAGTGGGTGAAGGTGTATTCTGCATAATATGCACACATTTCCGTATCTCCTATCACATAATGTACATAACACATTTCGTTTAACATTGTTTCCCCAGTAGTTAAACTCTATGATCTATTATGATAATGGAGATCTGATTAGATCAGAGTGAATTCTATTGATTGAAGAAATCATACTATTGGTAATGACCAAAGTGGAATGAACTCTTGTTCATTTCTAGACTACAATGTTTGCCTGCGACTTTGGTTTTGAAAATAGAACTTTATAGGACCCACTGTTAATAATGCAGCCAATTAGCTCATTTTATTTGACTTCATTTACATAATATACATATATATAGTCATTATATACTGAAAGCAATGTAATTACCTCTCAAAATAGATATATTTTGAGAGGTAATTACATTGCTTTCAGTATATAATGACTACTACTAGCTACACTATTATTTCTATTAGTGAAACAATTTCCATAATTGTATCAGTACTTACATACAAACAAAACAATTTTACCTCTTTATAATATTGCTCTAGACATTACAAATTTAAATAAAAAAACTTTTAAATAAGACTATCATACTCCTGATAAGTGTTTATCTTACTCTATGAACTAAAAAAAAAAGATTTCTCAGAGTGAATCATTCAGAATTAGGTAAATTAAAAGATTAGATTCCCATACTCCAGTTATAGCCTCTATAGGTAAGTACTAAAACTACTGCATGAAGATCAGATAATAGCATTACTAATTAGCAACCATGAGTCATCCATTATCACAATACATTATCAACTAAATATGATGAATACATGCAATGCAGGTGTTTAAAAATAAATTGAACATGAAATTAATTCCACAACAATAACTTCACTTAACTGAATTAAATTAATTAATTAATCCACAGTTGTGAGTAGGTATCTAAATGTTTAAAAATTGGGAGGTTTCTAGGAAATGAGGTCATTCATTGAATTTGGAGGCAGTTTATGTAAATATATCTAGATATTTAAATAAGTTACAATGAAAATGTATCTTAGTAGATTATCTTTAACTATTCTACCACAATCCACTATTTTTACTTAAATAGGTAATAATAAAATCTTGCTATCAACTAGATCCTAATAGGATGTATTATGTACTAAAACTGATGATGACGGTACGTCTTAATTATTCAATAGATCCTTTGTTACATTAACATTTCTTTCAAGAACAATAATAGTTGACATTTATGAAACTACTTGATGGTATTTACCTGTATTCTTCCTGCTAATTCTTTCGGATTAAAACTTCCATCTGCTGGATTCAAGTTGAACGTGACGTTGAAATACACATAATCAGGTTTTTCATTCGCGGGACACAATTTACTCTCCGACAGAGTGACACAGTAAAATGTTTCAACTAAATTATAATATTTGCTATAAAATTCATTAATACGAGAACGCGGCACTGATACTATAATATCCGTATCGTGAGACATTGTTTGGTGTGTGTCGCAATAATAATCACACACGACTATCGCAATTTTATTGCATAATTCGTATCAAAACAACTACGACAACCTTCCATTCCAACACTGCTGAACACAATTTTCATTTGACTTGACAGTTCACTGTTCAGTCCAGGCAAGCAATGCGTACCTAGTCGTCCTACGGATAGAAATCGACTATCAGATTTGAGAAATTAGTCGAGTTTAAAAGCAAATTTTTAACATCATGTTTTCGAATAATTTATGCCTATTTTCAGCTCATTATTAGTCATTCACAAGGTTGCGAACGTAGCTAATGTGTATTTCACAAAATAAAACCATTGAAACGATTTATATTAAGTTTAAATAAGGCAATTGAATGACTATTTCAAGAAATAATGATATTAGCAGACAATTCTGTTTGAGAGTTTTTATGTAAATTGCAATGATAATATTTTGCTAAAATATGTATGTTTTTTCAATTCCATATAACCGCAAATTTCAGAAAAACCTAAGAAAAAACAAATTTCGAGAACTGCCTCTACGCATTGGCCGTATTCGCTTTTAACAGCTCAGGTCATTAAGTGGCCTCCCAATCGGTGTCGAAAATCCACCCTTATAGTACTGGGTGTAAGTCACAATCTTTTTTGTGTTGTGCAGTGTTAGGAGTTCTATCTAGTTTGGGAATCAGGAGAGTCAAACTCAAAAATTAGTAACATCATTTTGTGGAAATAAAAATCTAGATTTACTACTTAATTGTTTTATTGTTTAGGGTTTACACTATAAATGACAAGTCAACACCCTCTCCTCCTTCTTCCAGGCTTGAGACTGGCACCGGTAATGTTCCGATGGCGGAGTTAGTGGCATCTATTTCGGCTTCAATAGTGCAAAAACTTAATCTGTAAAAAAATATTTGCTTTAACTTTGAGTTTATCAACAATTATAAGTATAAAAGTCTACAATATTGATGAATTTATATTTAAGGGATTTAATAAAAAAATTTTACCTTAGGTACAGACGCGAGCACATCAAGCTACCCCCAATTGACAAAAATGTCAGATTTTTCCAATTGAACATGAACCTTATTTCTATCAGGGTAAAGTTGCAAAAGAATCAAATAAATCTGACACATTGGGGTAGCTCGATGTGCTGGCCTCTTTACTATTTGAAAATGGGATAGCTTTTCGTATAACATTCTCACCTTATTTCTATAAGATTTCCAATTTATGTAGCATTTTATTAAATAAAAGAAGATTAATATTCATCGGAGTCCGACTCTGGCGGGATGTTCTCCCTATTAACTTTATGCTTGCGCTTCTTTTTATTGTTTTGACGAGTGCGGAACATCTTACTCTCATCGGCGCACTTTGTTGTAATACTGGTTCTGTAAAAAACGTAGGGAAACTATTGTTAAATCTACACTCTTTATTTATTAACAGCTTTCAAAGACAGATGTAGTCATTACCTGACTACGTTTTCCGGTACGCCACATCGCTCAACCACCGTCTGCACAATGTCATTCACCAAAGCTGAATCTAACTTCTTTTTTGCAGGTTTATTTGGGAACGCTGGAGATGGCTTTCCGGTGAGGGAATGGGTCGCTAAAACTCTGAAAATAAAATAAGCCATTAGGCGAAGTTCTCTAAAATGTCATAGGAACCACATCGGTTCATTAGAGTAGGTACCGGGAAAAAAATTGCTGCATTTGACAGGTGCCCGTTCTCACTAACACTACCCAATCATATTATTTTGAACTCTCGACCCTTGCAACGAACGTTGAAAATCCAACAGTACGGTTTTATTTAAGTATTCAATTTGGTGTTGAGTAGTGTTAGTGAAAACGGGCACAAATTACATAATACGTGGAGATAATACCTGCGTGTAAAAACAGCCGTTAACAACTTCCGTGTGGCACTTGTGTAAGAATTCCAATTGACATGCCTGAATATTCTTGATGGAATCAGAGCGTTACCGTCTCCTATTGGCACCTGTAAAAATATCGTGCAATCAGAACCTATATTACCTGCATACGATTTTTTTAATAAAACGTGGGAAATATCTCTAAAGAAATGTACGAACCATGTCATCAGCATTTACAATAACATTTCTGTTACTTAATACTTTCGCACTGTTATTATATCCATTATTTTGGCCAGCTTTATATTTTGTTTTTACTTTATCGGGAGTCTCACGGTCGGTAAATGTGTCATCGATATCTGAATCGGAAACATTACTGTCGTCCATCGTCTGAAAATAAAATAATACATTGTCGTTATCTAGAATCTCATTTTTAATTTGAATATTAATTGAGAAAAATAAGTTTACCATTTCACGAGAGTTAACTTTGTAAGACTCGTCATCGTCGTCATCATCATCGTAATCGTTGCCGTTGTCTGAAACATCTTGGTCAATCGTTTCTGCGAGCTGCGAATTTGATTTGATTTGTTCTTCCAGAGATTTAATTTTCTCACATAGTTTTGAGATAGTGAACTCCATTGTCTCTATTACTGGAAGCTGATATTTATCCTCAGTTTGTGTTCCCACATCACGTGTTCTTTTTACTTTAATCCCAGAAACATGGCTCTTGGTATCCTTCTTAACAGTATTAGTGCCTTTGTTTGCTACAGGAGCTGATGTAACTCTGTTTGCTACAGGACCTGATGTAACTGTGAAATGTTTAATTGGTTTCCTTTTGAATATTTTACTACGTTTATTACTGGATTCTTCACTGTGACTATGACTGTAGGGATGACTATGGCGAATATGTGTCAATTCTTGATCAGGAGTCTTCCTTTTCGGTGAGTGCTGAAAACATAGATAGGTATTTAAAATCACATGCTATTTACCCATTGGCAAAGTGAAAGGAGATGCATTTTTGAACTTTTTTATCTTACCGTAGTAGCTACATCAGACTTTCTTGTTGTACTTTTGTTAACAGCATACATGGGAGTAACGGTCCCAACTTTTGGCGAAGTTATAGCCTTAATTGGCTGTTTCTAAAATAAAGAAAATATTGAATTAAGAATTTTAATACGAACTAATTCACTTTGCTTTACATTAAATTTTATCAACTTACCGCAACGTTAGATGCTATGAAGCAGCTCAAGAATAGTTTTGCAGTTTCTATGGATTCTTTACGGTCATCTGTAAATAAGAAGAAATATGGTTTAAACATCGCTTTTTTTTTGCTGATCGGAATCTAATAAAAAATCCAAAAAAAATACACTTACATTTTTCATGCCTCGTTTCTCGACTATTACTTTGCAGATCCAAAAGCGCCTGCGCAGCATCATATTCCGTATTGGCGATAGTTATGCCAAACGCAGACATTGTTTTAACTTTTGATACTGTAATTAACACATATTTTTAATAATGCTGTACTTAAAAAATCTTCAACGTTCAAATCATGTCACCACACAGTTGATGAAGGTACAGAAAGCTAGACTTCAGTGAATACATACAATCTAAGTGAAAACAAACAATTAAACTCACGCGCTATTTGATTTAATTCACTCACACAGTAATTAAACCACTGATTGACTAGCAATGAGAGCAACAACCACACACAACATGAAACCAAAGAGTACTGACAATTTTTTGGAAATTGTCCTTTTTATGTAGCTTCTTCGTTCAATGGGCCATAAAATAAAAGACCACGCTGGCTAAGCTCCACACAGGTACCCAGTAAAAGTAAATCTCTTTAAATTTCCCCCGAACTTACAACTTATTGTCTATAACTACGTTCAAGGTTTGGTACCTGTGAAAGCTTAACTTTTGTGGGATACATCTGTTTCTCAGTTTTAAAATCGAAATAACAATGAGAAATTTTACGCCCTATCCTACCTTCAGAAGAAACAAAGTTAATAGGATTATCTGTGCCATTATATATTCAAATACCCTGTTTGTAACTTATTAGAAACGTGAAATAGGTAGTTACCTCAATAAGTCCGATATAAAATACCATGTCTAGAAGTCTAAACGTATTTATAGGTAAGTAGTTAAAGAATAAAATTAATCCATCCAGGACAAACGGAGAAATACAACTCGATTCTAAAAAATGCCTCATAACAAAGACCGTGCTTGCGATATTCAAATAGGTTTGTATGTAAGTAAGTAACACGTGAATAAATTTAAACATCCCTCTTTTGGGCTTTGCATTTATAAGATTTGATATGTGAGCTTAATAAAGGAATAATTTCAATAACATTATCATCGTTACTGGATGTCACTCAAAATTGGTGAATGAAAGCATATCCTTGTAACGGATACAAATCTGATTTACACATTATTATCCCAATTTATTTGGGGTCGACATAACGTCTTCTTCTTCCATTCTTCATACATACTTACATACTCTTTGCCATCATCTCAATTGACACCTCCTTTCTAGCCATCCATACAATCCATTCATCGTTTCTTCTAACCTTGTAGCCCTTAACATTCATACTCAAACTTTACTCACGACATGTTTAAATTGTAATTCCTCTGATTATGGATTTATAAATGATGGCAACTTTATGATTATTTTTAAGCCATTTCAACTATTTTATCTACTTACCTATCTATTTCTCGGAACAGTAATCCACATCCGTTTTGTTCTTCATTCCAATAAGTAAGCTCATGGTCGCCTCACTATAAAACAATTTATCTGCCTTTTGTACTCACGAGCTTTTGTTTTGCCATTTGAATAGTTATTTGTTTAAAGATGTTCGTAAAAATATCGCGTTTAATCCCTCTTATACTGAGGCTGAGGAATACAGTTACACACTCATATTTCGCCAATTATGTTTAAATCCCATGGTACACCAATAGCAGCAATGTGAGCCGATTGCTGCTATCCATTGGGAACACAGATCCAGATTCGGACAGATACTGAAAATTCCCAAATGAAAAACACAATAACACTTGGCCCAACCTGGGAATCAAACCCATCACTTATCTTCGCAGCAATAGTTCTTGCGACCAACAAGGCAGTCTATGCCTGTGTTCCAACTTTACTAATCTTACAAAATCTCATTCCCTTGCTTCTAGATAAAGCTTTTCACCCATGGCAGATTAATATCCCTCTTCAATTAGTTTATTTTTAAATTGTTTTGTACCCGAGGTATAAAATTCGGAAGCAGTAAACCAAAACACTCCAATCACTGACTATTTACATCACAAAACTACGTAAGTTACTTACCTACAACATTTTGAGGGTACTTGTAAATCTTGATGACAATTTCTAAGATTTTATTTTACTTAAGCACGACGCATTTACCTACTTACATAAATTTCTTATAAATAATTTTGATGTGTTGATAATTTGAAAGTATTTTATTTGGGATTTTCATATTAATTAGGAAACTGAATTACTCTAATATAAAAGCTAATAACAGATTTCTTGTAATCTAAATACTATAGCCATGAACATTAATTTTAAAATTGAAGTAACGGTTAAACTAGATAATAAACACCATTGACGATGTCGCTTGTCTAATGCAACGTTTCTATTCATTCTATTAGCATTTTTTTTGTTCCATGCACATTGGGTAGGGTCTACGAACGTTAGGGCAAATCTACGCTTTGTATTGTCGTGATTTTTTACCTGAGTCGTGTGCAATAGACACAGGAAGGTTCAGTTGCATTTTGAACATCGTGAAGAACGGTAAATCTGTGTGCTATGGCTTCTAAGGTTTGGCTCCTCGTTGAATGGGTAGACGAGAGTAATGTATTCCCTTCCTATGGCGTGGTGAACGTGGATACCCTGGCGTACGACGAAACAGACCTGCATCCAGGAAATTTGATTTTCATGCGTGTTAAACATGAAAATCCTCGGCGAGCAAAGATTTTGCGCATTTCAGGTATGTTTCAGTTACTGTTGTTTCTTTACATAGTTATGTACATTCTTAGTTTCCAACAGTATCCTTAATGCTTTTACTGAGAATATTTTCATTCATAAATTTTGTAACGGTAATTTTTGCTTACTCTACAATTTCGTACATATACATATAGGCATAAAGTCTTCATTCCATTGTTACAGTTTTATGTCAATTCTGCCAGTTGTATATCTAATTTAAATTCTTCTTTATGGCACTGATCATAAGGTTGCAAACATCTTGTGCAGACACTTATAGCGCGTAAATGTGAATTCCCGCGAATCCTTCAATGTTCAATGTTATTAAATCCCGACCATATTATAAAAAGATAACTTCTGAAATTACAGAAAGTAAAAGATATGTCAAGGAACAGAGGGAAATCCTGGAGCGTCAGGATCAGCAAGTTAAGAATGTCCTGCAACTTTGTATGCGGACTATAAAGGAAATGAAAGCGGATAATTCGGTAAGTAGCAACCCTGTTTCCATCTAGTTATGAGAGTCTTTCCTCTCATGGCCAGACCTCATCTGCCAATCCTTTTGGGGTCCAGCCATGTTAGGGTCAACCTCCAGTCTTAACGGATGCAGCTGAATACCCATATTTTACAAGAAGCGACAGCATTGCGAATTATCAGCATTCCACGCTTATTGAGAGATTTAGTGACCACAGGGTTAAATAAGATAGAATGTAGATATAAATTAGTCACATTAAAACCGTAAGAACATCGACAAAGAGTGGTAGGTACTTAGGTATGATTTGAATGTGCGGTGAGGTGATAACGTATTTCCCAAAAGTTCTTGTAATTTCAAAACAAAGACTATATGCGATTGTCCGCCTGACGCACATCCCCGCAGAGTTTTTTGTTCGTTTGTATTTTTATGTGTTTTAACGTGGTGTTTCCCACTGTTGGTGATGTAAAGTAAAGACGCAGGTAGATAAAAATACTGTTATTGTGAAACCCATTTCTTTACAGTCGATCGGACACCAGTCCAATCATTAGTACCAAGTTCAGGATCTTGATTTATACGCGGTTAGTTAGAGCCTGTCTCGCCCTTTGGCACTATACAGCTTCCTACCCCTTGGTAATTCCAGGCATTATGATAAATGTATGATGGCCCATCAGCATTCGTCCTACATGAAGTGTTAGCGTATGATAGGCCGCTCGTCACTTGTAACAAAACCAGTATAAACTGGCCTCTTGTTCTATAGCCTAGCTGGCTAGGCCAGCTTCAAGTCAAAGTTTTACTATTGACGTTCGATCGACTGTACCTCATTTTTCGATTCATTGAGGTATAAGGTTTGTAGTGTGTATGCTAAATGCATTATTCTGATAATTTTGAAGAACGTTTACTATGAGACCAACCGTGAAATCGGGTAAAAATAGCTGTAAGCTGTAAGTAGATACTAAACAGCTGTTTTTTAGGCTGAATCAGGTTTGGCCTCGTAAATATTGTATAAAATGTTGAGTAAGTATAATGATTCCATATGAGAAATTTAGGTATTTAAATAACACCCTGTAGATGACAATGATATTTATTTTCAGTTCAACGCACAACAACAAACGAGTGGTCATAGTACTTTGCCACATGTGGTGATTGCAAAAAATGACAATAGCGACAGTGACAGTGATTCAGAGGTAGGTTCCGAGAATTCTCATAAACAACGTTACCCGTTCCTGTCGCCATTTCAATTTAATAAGGCAAAAAAAACATGTTTTCAGGCTAATGTACAAGTGGAACCTAGAAGAACTAGCACCTTCAGCAACTCCACTTCAAAATATACTCCTAAGTATAACCGTAAAGATTCAACCGGCAAACAAGTACGTGGTTCATTGAAAGGAAATAATTCAAGACGGCGATCTATCGTTAGCAGCACACCGCTACCTAACAGCAGTGCTCAGGAAAGTATAAGACTATGCTTCGACCAAGCCACACAGACAGATGAATCATGTTTACCTCCACCTACATCTAAAATTGAAGAGATGGAAGCGGTGCTTAAAAATCTGTATAGAAG
Source organism: Phlogophora meticulosa (assembly GCA_905147745.2). Lineage (NCBI taxonomy): Eukaryota > Metazoa > Arthropoda > Insecta > Lepidoptera > Noctuidae > Phlogophora > Phlogophora meticulosa. Next base: position 5,613,346 of record LR990535.1, on the reverse strand, counting down.
ATTTCAGTCTTTAATATCCCAAGCAAATGTGAACTCGAATGGTTCAAACTCGATGTCAGAATCAGAGCAGAATGACGAAGTTTCGTACATAGAACAGAATGTAGGTGACTCATGGATAAATCAAAATAATACCGAGTACGAGCAACAAGTGAACCTGGTGGCACCAGAAATGGTTGGGGAAGTTAGAGCAGAAGAAGTAATTGTAGATAATGGTGGAGAGCAACCAGTAAATAGTTCGATTGTTAAAGCTGAACAAAAATTCAATCCAAACACGTTGCGGGTTCGCAGGATGTCAGCACAAACTACCAATAATATCGAGACTGTCAATGATGTTGATCTGGTAACCATTTTTATTTATTCTTGTATTTCGTATTCAGTTTTTAAGTATTCTTGGCATATGGACGGTATGATGTACCTACTGATTCATAACGTCGATTTATTGTGCAGAGACCTCGACTCACTACTTACTTGCTATTGTTGGTTAATCAACGAAGACGACAAATGACCCAACAAAGGAGTACCTACTGTGTGAATCTACCACTTGGTCCGATGATAACGTTGTTATTTTGTCTACTTTACTGAGCTAACTAAATTATCAACATGTCCTATCAGGTACCGATTGGGAATGGCAACGCTAAAGTGCCTGCAAGACTCTTAAATGACATTGACTGGAGCTCGCATACTTCCGCTACAAGGCAGTTATTGCAGGCGATGTTCCCGCGAAGGTAATTAACATACGAAATCCATTACAACAGCTGTTTTTTTCTTTGTACTCATCCCCTTTTTATTTGACTATGATGTTATCAATATGTGTGTAGTTAGTTTTAGAACAAATAATTAGTTTTACTACAAATGTTAATAAGTTATTGTAAATGATTATAACTTTTTGTTTTCTTTTAGGGTATTGGCGACGCACTCTTTAACAGGCAAACAGTCTCCAGCATTTTTGAATAGACCTCCGAAGAAAATTTTAGATCCCCAGATTGTTGAAGATATTGTGAAGACGGTTTCAACTAAATGTGGTGTTCCAAAGAATTTGGTGAGGTAATGATTTAATTTCGAATAAAATTGTCACGTTTACTTTTTTCTTTCCAATCACTTCTTTTGTGCTTTACTGTGCTTTAGTGTCATGTGATGCCTTGTAATCTACCTACGGGAAGTGAAGACATTATACTGTTAAGGCTATTGCTTAGGGGCAGTCCGCGACATTCAATTTTTCTTAGATTTAATACATTTTTATCATAGTTGCCGCAAATGAACTTTGATCAACATACAGGTATCTAAACCAGCACTAAACTTGAAAAAAAAGATTTTTTAATTTTGTGGGCTTCATTTAAATAATACCCTTTTTTATTTTTTACAGAAACACTATAACAATAAAGTGCACAGACGAAGCAAAGTTATATCGTAATCGGCAACAACACAAGCAAGCCCGCAAGCCTCTTCATCAAAACAACGAAAACGTACCACCATCAACGCCCTCACCGGAATCTAACCCTGCCGCTGCACTTAATGGTTTTTAAAGCCTGTAAAATGTAAATTAGTATTGATACCAAATATGTTTTACATTAGTAGGTAGACCTGAAATAATTAATAAGTCCTTAGTAATGAACTTACTTAGCTGTTAATACCGTTATCTAGATTTGTGTACCTACGCATCTGTGTTAATTGTTCAAATGAAATACCGGTTTAGGTATTCAGTTTTCCTTTTTGTGTTTTTAATTGTTTGCTGTTTGAATTTTAATTAAGCTGTCGTTATTATTTGTCAGACTAAAATATAATAAAATGATGTGTTTTGATTCTATCGTGTGCATTCTTACTTTTACCTGGATTTTGACAACAGTGTTTATTCATCTCAATTTCCAGTAACTTAGGGCCTGTTTTATTATATTCTGGCCATTTCTGGCACATATTCATAAGTGATTCTACATCATTGTCCCATTTTTTAATATCGTGAGAGTAGTGGTAGTCCTTACTTAGATATGGTAAAATAGGACCTAAGTTTAGTTTCCTCCTAATCAATGAGCAGTGAGCTCAATAAGTATATTCGATTAATATAAGTACATAGAATACCAGCGTTCAGCGTAGTAGTCTATTCAGATTACCTAACGAATCTATCGGTTATTCGCGTGCTTCCATATAGTTAGCGATTAGTTTTGCCAAGTTGGGTGATATTATGCGAAGCCTGTAGTGATACCACAGATGCGTTATTTAAATTAACGAACTTACACCGCTTTCACGCTATATGGAGCTAAAAGTGATTGGTATTTAGAAAATAATAAAAAATCGAATATTTTTAGTCGATTTCTTAAGTGGTTTTTAAATGATATGTACAGACGCCAGCACATCAAGCTGCTCCAAACGGTCACATTTTCCCAATTGAATATAAACCTTAACGGTATTTTTATTAAGTTGCAAAACTATCAAAGAAATTTGACACATTGGGGGAGCTTGAAGTGCTGGCCTCTGTACCAAAAAAAAAGAAAAGTGACGTTTATTTGACAGCGTCTTTTAATTTGACATTGACGTTTGTGTAGGGCTGGGCGCTCTGGAGGCAGGTGATTTTGTGTTTGTTTTGTAGGTTATGTCACGTTACATTTTTAGTAGCGCTAAATAATTAATTTGTTTTAGTTGTTTAATATTTGTTATACCAGTGCACCCACACAACAATGGAGGACATTGAGGAAACAGAATTAGTTGCCACAGAACACGACCGTTTAGTGAGTGCTATATCGAAGTTAGATAAAACTCAACACATTACAGAGCCTACACGAAATGAACCGACGAACCTTAGCTCAGAGTTCAACCTTACAAAGAGAACAAACAGGCTTAACTTTAACAAAGTCGCCAAGATATTAGAAGACACCGCACACCACGTACAGATAAGTAAGAAGCTAAAAAAGACACAGAATGAGTCCAAAGTATTGAGTAAACCGCTAGAGAAGCCACAGGCTGAGCGAATCAAAAGAGCGACAGGATATGAAGAAACAAAAAAGAAAGTAGGCCGATGGGACCCAGTAGTAGCAAGGAGTAGGACTGTAGATTATGTGTCCTTCCCAATAAAACATGTTTCTTCTAAACTTGAACCTACAGGAGATTTCTTGACCAAACTACAGTTAAAATCGGACTTGGAGAAAGAACTGGATGAAGTAGATCCTGCTCCAATGGTGGAAGATGAAGAGGAAGAAGAGCCAGTTTTCCCAATGACTTATGAAGAGATGGTTGAGCATAGACAACACCTTGCTAAAATGAGGGCACAACAGTCATATAAGGCTGCAAAAGCTAAAAGGCAAAGTAAAATAAAGAGCAAAAAGTATCATCGGTAAGTTCCAAAGTAGGACCCAAAAATTGACACAGCTAAATTAAACATATGCTGGGCTGATGGTAGTTCATTCAACAACACAAAGCTGTTCGTTAACAGCTTTGTGTTGTTGAATGAACAAGTACGCATTCGTACTTGACAGTTTGATAGCTAACTTATGTATTGTTTTTCATCCCAGTGTTAGTTTTATAATACCAGAGCTAAAACACTACTGTAAATGTAAAAAATTGCAATGTTGCACACTAAAAGTTTTTTTTATATTCTAGTGTTCTCAAGAAAGAAAAACTGAAACAAGAACTGAAAGAATTTGAAGAATTGCAAAAGAAAGATCCTGAGGAAGCCTTGAAGAAGTTAGAATCAATAGAAAAAGCACGAGCTCTAGAGAGACACACTTTGAGACATAAGAGCACAGGGAAATGGGCCAAGAACAAGTTAATTAGGGCCAAGTATGATAAAGAGGTAAGAAAAGGGTATCAAGTAATTTCATTCAAACTTTTGCCTTACTACAAGATTGGATTACTGTTATGTTAAAGACTCCATAAATAATAATAAACAGTCCCAACTAAAAGAATAATTATTTTTTATTAAAACTTTTTGCTATATTTCAGGTGAGACAAGAGTTAGCTGACCAATTAGCTGTTGGCAGAGGTCTAACAAAAAAGGTGCAAGACAATCAGAGTACAGATGATGAGGCAGATGATGAAGCAACACCCAACATTGCTTTATCACAAGATCCCTTGAATCCCTGGATGATGCAAAGATCAGACAAATCCAATGTTAATGCTGAATTTGACTTTGGTTATAAGAAATTCATACAAAATAAAACAAACAAACCAAAAGATGACAGTGACTCAGATGACGAAAACATGGAAAATAAAGATGATATGGTAAATAATGAACTCAAAACTTTAAAAGCAAGTATCAGAAAATTATCTCAAGGAGGGAATCAAGATAAAGAAAGTAGTGATGAAGATGCTAAGGAGGTTAATGCAAAAGCTAATAATGATGTAGTCACAGCTATAAATAAAAGGAAAACTCATAAAACAGAAACTCAACAAATAGAAAAGGAAGTTAACCAAGTTCTAAATAATCCTCTATTCAAAACGTCTAAGAAAGTAGTTGCTAAATCTAAAGTCAGTAAACCAGTTGCCACTTCAAATTGGGAGGTAGAAGCTCTTAACAATACTGAAACAAAGCCTTCAGAGGATGTCTTATCAGCTTTTGAAAGTCATGAAACCAGTGTAGCACAGAAAGTTGAAAAGAAATTAGGAGAAATAAGGCGGAACATTGAACGATTGGAAAAGGCAGGCCGGGCTAATAAAAGGGAAACCCAAAAAATTAAAGATACACAAGATAGAGATAATTTAGAATATCTGAAGATCAAGAGCAAAAAAGTCAAGGCTGTGATTGATGAAGAACTAATTGAAACAGCATCTAAAACAGCTGAAGATCTGGCAAATCAAGAAAAAGATCAGCCTTTGTCTAAAATACTCAATGCAGCCCAAACACCAGTACAAGAATCTGCAGGGTCTAACATTGATCCCAACAGATTTATTGCTGTAAAGCCAAAATATTTGAACAGTGCTATTTCACAAGGTGAAAATGAGTTTGACCAGTTGGATGATGACCAAGTAGTGCCTAGAGTAAACATAGAAGAAGTCTTCGAGGAAGATGATGTGGTCGCAAGTTTCAGACAAGAGAAAGAAGATGAAATGAATAAAGATAAACCTGAGGATATTAATCTTACATTACCTGGTTGGGGAGCATGGGGTGGTAAAGGTGTAAAACCTCAGAAACGTAAAAGAAACAGGTTTATCCTGAAAGCTCCACCTAAAATCCCGCGTCGGGATGAAAACAAAGGCGACATAATAATCAAAGAGTTTAAAGACCCAAAGCTTTCAGTACACAAAGTTAAAGATGTACCTTTTCCATTTGAAAGTGTCAAAGATTATGAAGCATCAATAAGAGCACCACTAGGTAACACATTTATACCTGAGAAAGCACATAAGAAGCTGATTCGCCCTAGCATCATTACCAAAGCTGGTAAGATTATTGAACCAATGGATGAAGAGGAATTGTTGGTGCCGAAAAATCGGACTTTCAAGAATGCAGCTGTTATTAAACTATTAGGACAAAAAAAATAAACAGATTTATGTAAAAGTAGGTTTTATTTAAACTTAAATTAATTAATCTTATATTAGACACCTACTCTTACAGGTGGAGACACAAGTATAACACCATCACCCCTTACAAATAACATGGGAATGTTCCTTTTAGTAGTTCTGTACACTTCTTCGTAAGTTTCTTCATCAATTTCGACTGTTGTTATAGTCTCTTCAGCATCACCAAGAACCATGTTCAAATGTTGGTCATAGGCCTGGAATGATATGGGACTTTTTTATTGAATACACACTAGTGAAATTCATGTTATGTGCCTCTTAATTGAGACTCTTGTAACATCACTATATATCAGCCTGAGTTGGATTCATTACTAAGTCCATAACTACATCATTCATATTCATATTCATGGAAGCTTAAACCTATTTATTGATCATGGGTGTTAAAAATCCAGTTCATATACCATCCATGCCTAAACATAATAATAGAAAGAAAAAAAAAAGTGTTTATGGAAAAATTGAGAACCACTTCCAATAATAATTAATAAAGTAGTCAATGATTAATCAACGGAGGATATGAATTTAACACCATGAACAATTGAGATTTCTGGTATAGGTCAGCACAGATCTTGAGTGCTAACTATTAGTTGCGCAGTAGTCGATTTTAGTATTAAGTGCCTGTGTTTGAACTGTGTCCAGTACTGAAGCCCTGTGCCAGTGCTTATACTTACATGTAGCTTTCCTCTTAGTTCACGCTCATTGCGCATTTTAACGTATATCCTCTCATCCAAGCTGAGTCTTATAAGATCCAGAGGCTCCTTCACTGTCATCACAGATACCTGAAATATTTGATGATAGCTATTAATACCTAGAAAAAGCCTAAAGCGTCTGACCATGGAATTTACTTAAAAATGTATCTGCATATTTCAGCTTATGATGTTAATTCCATTTTATTTGAATATCAGTTTTTGTGTATCAAAGTTAATTATTATTGTAAATATGTAGTTACAGAAAATGTCACTTACATTTTCACCATCATCAGCCATGACTTCTTCAGAAAGCGTAAAATAACTAAAACAATCTGGAGGTTGATTATGTGGATTCAACCAGCGATTTCTGAAGTAAATAGTTAAAAATTGTGGTAAACAGTCGATAAATACGAAGCGGCTAACTTCTGCATTTGAGGTTATGTTATTTTGACATACCCTGTTTGTACCTGTACCACACACAGAAACACAGACTAAGTATTTTTTTTTTATAGTACTGTCAGTGACAGATCAAATTCAGATACATAAATTAGTAACTCTACTAAATTATTGGAAATGCTCGGTTATAAATCTCGCAGAGATTATTGGAGTGAATTGAATAAAAGCTAACATCTAATGTTGTCTCTTCATTCCTTCCTATATCCATAGGATGCAGGTTTTGCAGAACCGCTTTCTCCGTCGAACTACGGGAGAGATTTAAAAATCCCCACCATCAAGCAATTCATGAAGCGTCTTACTGGGCGCTTTTTCGAATCAGCCGAGCGACACCCAAACCCACTTGTCGTCTCGGCCTCCCAATACTTCCCTACCAAAATTGGTAAGATTCGCCGCCCAAGGCATACCCTAGTCGAGCCAGACGACGACATAACCGTCATCCAGGAGAGCAGTAGGGAAACTAGCACCCTTAGAAAATACACACGCACAAACCGACCCACATTCCGGCCTCGCCGACGAGGCCCGCGACGCGCGACGCCCTAATTAGTTAAATGTAAATTCAATCTTTAGACTCTACAAGGCCAGCCCGCGTAGCTGAGTCAGTAGTATAAAAAAACCCCCGACATAATAATAACGAGACCCAGCCTTTGTTTTTGTTAAGTATTCAACGACGCCCTAAGCCGAGGTTCGAGCCCCACAGGGGGCGCCCTTAGCGAGCGGTCGTTTAAATGTAACTTGTAGTTAGCCCTGGCTGGGGGCCTTCTTGTAAGGTCACCACAGGATCGACCGGTTAACCAGTAAACAGCCTTATAGTGCTGAACTGCGAGTGGCTCTACCTAAAAAAAAAAAAAAATTTGGTGGCGGGGTGTCCCCGCCATTGTATGCAATTAAAAAACTCGAGAGGTGTCAAGGGACACCCGGATGGAACGAAGTTCCTTTTGTTTTTATTTTTTAATATTTATTATGTACAAAAAACCTGTATAAACTCAACAAAAATAATCGTCGCGACACCACACTGTTCAATGCGAAATAGAAATGAAAATATCTGGCTTGCTTTCTATAAGAGAGAGAGAGAGACAGACAGAGAAACATGCGCACTGCGCACGGCTTACAATAGCTGACTATAGCAAAAAATTGTCGTTACAACTTTTCGTGAGAATTTTTTCCGTCTAGCCCCCTTTCACAACGCGCGATAAGGAACTTCGTTCCAATAATAAAGGTCAACATTTAATAGTTGATTTATTTTTACCGTAGACACAACGAAACTGTGGGGCATAAACGAAACGGATTGAAGATGGCACTAAAACTGTCAAACATCGCGTCAGTCCGTCAGTCAACGCGTGTCACGGATTTTATAGTGCGAATGCGAAAGGAAAGATTTAATATTAGTTTATGACAAAACAAGCGGAACTTAATTTGTACTGTTTAATGATATTAGTGTAACAAAAATGGTGAGAGGCGGGTAAGTGTTTTGTTTACATAAGTGGAGTATTCTCTGATGTTAGGCAGTGTGTTCATCATGCAAATGTTTACAGGCGTGATCGCGATAGAGACCGCGAGCGCAGGCGGTCTCATAGTCGGTCGGCAACGCCCGATCGCAAGAGGAGGAGGTCCAGGTCTAGGTCGAGAGACAGGGCCTCTAAATCGACGAAGAGGAAGCGCAGCCGTAGCAGGGAAAGGGAGTCAAAGAGGGAACGTAGTAGGGACCGCAGTAGAGAACGCGAGCGGGATAGGGACCGTGAGCGTGACAGGGATCGGGACCGAGACCGAAAAAGGTATGTAAAGAAACCTATGCACATTCTTGATTTCTTTCAATTTTATTTGTCAAATTTCAAAACTGAATGAATTCATAAGTAGAACATTATTCTATTTTTAAATATGATACAGGACGATATGGCGACGCTTGGGGAAGGTTAATGAGCTGGTGGGTTGCCTTAGGTGATTACCAGCATCTTTTAGCTGTAATGATTACCATGATGCAGTCTGAGTTTCTACTAGACTTCTGCTTTGAGGGCATTCTTAATTTGAATATAGTATTTTCTGTACAGATTAATTTGTACTTTTTGAATACTTTTTAACAAGTTTCTGAAGCTTCTTAATATATAGTTCAATATTTGCTTCAGTGATAAGAGGGATGACAAAAGGAATGGCTCTGGGAAGTCGTCAAGGAAGAAATCGCCAGACAAGGAAAAAGAAGAGCGCTCCAAGTCTAAGGAGAAGGCTCTCAAGTCTGATGCTGAGTATGATCCAGGGACAGTTGATAAGGTTAGTTGCAGTTATCTCATTTGGACAACAAATATTGTTTTGGAACTTATACTATATATAAACGTAAAGTCAGGAAACTCTTTTTGCAAGAGCTTGCCAGGATTCCATGCAATCACAGGTTGTGATTATAATCCTGCTTTTTTATGCATTTTTCAAGTTTATTTGCATAAGTCATTCTAATCACGAACCTCTTCTTAATCAGCTTTTATGCTATAATTTCATGAACATTAAGGTGTCTGGCAAGGGGTTGCCACGATGTTAAATGTCTGGCAATGAATGACATGATTTTTAGTAATATCCTTAAGGTAATACCTAAAAATCACACTTTATTACTTAACAACAGTAGATCAGTATTTTACCCAACTTTAGTACCGTTTACCTGCCAAAGCCACGATAACCCAAACTTCATAATGGCCCATCATTCTTACCTGTGTTAGAAGTATGCGCTGACAAGCTTTCAGCTTTTATAAAATAACGAAGGTCTGGGATGCACGGGCTCTTGCTCTATTAAGCCTGATTCAAATGTGAAAGGTATGAGGAACAGGGTGTCCAGTTCCACATACGCCATTGAAAGGGACATTGGGAGGATCTTCCGCCCAGACGGGTGTTGTGTCTGGTGGACTACTGCTCGAAGGTAGTTGTTGGGTTCTTGTGTATATGTTCAATTGTGTAGATAGCTTTAATATTGCGATGTAGGATACGTCAGATTTAGTATGTATGTGGCGAGATAGATGTTGCCACAATTTTATGTAATAGAACCACAATTGATAAATTCTATTTAATTACCTTCAGGAAGAAGAACATTTTCGTTTGGAAGCAGAAATGCAGAAGCGTCGCGATCGCATTGAGCGTTGGCGCGCCGACCGTAAACGTAAAGAGCTGGAATCTGCTAAGAAAGAGGTGAAGCAAGGCAGCATTGTGAGCAATATACAAATGCCAGCCAAGAAATGGTCCCTTGAAGACGACTCGGGTGATGAAGGTGGGATTACAGTTATTTTTGGCATTTAAAATAGCTTACACATTTTTGATATATGTTTATTTAAAAAATAAAACCCATACCCCAACAGCTACTCACAGTTATGATAAATTTCGTAAATTTTATTGATTCATTACTTTATTTAATAGCCACACCTCACATATCCATCTGCAACACAATAATATGATTCTTTATTTTTTATGAAAAAGCTGGTGAAGAACAGAATGTGGAGCCCAAAGAGAAACCTGTAGTGGAAGAAGAGAAAATTGTGGAAGAAGATGAAATAGATCCTCTGGATGCTTACATGCAAGAAGTACAACAGGTCAGTGTTGCCACAGTTGTTAAATTATAATGTTACAAACTTTTTCTCTTATTTCTATCATACAGTTTACAAGTACATCGTAGTTTTATCTAAGATTTTCGATTTATCGATATATGTCACATGGTATAAATACAATCTATTTCATAAGATTTGCTCTATAATAAAACCCAGCCTTTTTGGATTGCTGTCCCTTCAACGACGCCCTAAGCCGAGATTCGAACCCCACAGGGGGTGCCCTTAGCCTTGCCTGGGGGCTATCATTGTAAGGTCCACACAGGATCGTGTTTAAGCAGTAAATAGCCGTCTAGTGCTGAACTGCGCCCTACAAGATTTGCTCCTATTTTTTAACTTCCGTATTTTGTCCTCCTATTAGTTTCATTGAAAGTACTATCAAGAACTACCAGTTCAGAAACTATTTAGATGTAAATGTTATTTGTTTTCAGGAAGTACGCAAAGTGAATCAGATGGACCAGGCCCGCGGTATTATAAATGTGCCGACCACCACCGGCGGCACAGTCGTAGTGCTAACTGGCACTGCTAAGAAGAAAGTCACTGAGCAGAAGAATAAAGGTAATCATTACTCTTTTTCTTAATCTATATATAAAATCTTAATAAACGATGTTTGTCCGGTATAAACCCTGCTTTAAAAAAAAACTACTACATATATGAAATTTGTCTTACTGTGTGTAATTTGGTTATACTCAAAATATAGGATAGCTTTTATCTCGATATTGACCTCAATATTTTGTTATTGAAAATTAAATGGTTTCCTATAAATAGTTTAGTTCATTCAGTCAAAGTTAACTTCTGAGGCGGTGCGAAGTTCGCTGGGTCAGCTAGTAGTATGAACGTAAATTTATGATTAATTAAAAAAAAAATTAGATGTCATAGAATGAATGAAAGATTCCCCAGCCTTTCAAATCCTGACCTGTGCTTTACTCATGTTATTTGACCATTAGCAGGGTTGCTCTTGAAGTTTCTTATTTGCGATCGGCATTGCTACATCACAGATTCAGATTTACGCCTATCAGATTTTTCTAACAAGCTTGTTTTCTGTGTTCTCAGGTGAACTGATAGAACAGAATCAGGATGGTTTAGAATATTCATCGGAAGAAGAGACAGAGGATATCAAAGACGCCGCTGCGAATCTTGCTTCGAAGCAAAGGAAGGACTTAGCTAAAGTCGACCATGCTAGTTTGGACTACATGCCTTATAGAAAAGCTTTCTATACAGAGGTAAGATTGAGAAAGAATTTGAAAAGCATTTAAACTACCCTTATGACCTTAAATTGTAACTTCGTTAACTCACACCCTGTTTCTGGAACGAATATTACGTCAAAACAAATGTGACAAATTGGCAAGTGAAGCTGATATTATTTGAATGTATTATCAACTGCCAAACGCGTCATTTGACGTGGTGGCGTCCTGGTTAAGGAGCTGTCTCATGCATGAAATTGTGGGTTCAAATCTGGGCAAGTACCAGCTTGTTTTAGACATCATTGACATTGGTAAAGGAAAACATCATGAGGAAACCTGGACTTTGAAATCTGTAATCACGAATCCACCTTGAGCAATCATGGTGACGCGTATTTTCTCTGTATGAGAATGCCTTTGCCTTGTATATCTATCTATCTATATCATAAAAAAAAAATACCTTGAAACAAGCAATTCTTGTATATACATATGTATAATGTATATAATCTGAACCTCGGAAACGGTTTCAACGATTTTCATGCAATTTAGTATCCTCTGCATACTAAATTAGTTTCGGGGGCGATAAATCGATCTAGGTAGGTTTCATTTTTAGACAACGTCGTTTTATCCGAGCAATGCTCGGTCATCCGGGTACTACTACATAATTACGTGAAGCGAAAACTTCGGATCCCGTTTTAAGAATAATGCACGCATGGAAAGGAATATTTATTTATTTATTTATTTAATACTTTAAGCACACAAATGTACAGAGGCGGACTTAATGCCATAGGCATTTTCTACCAGTCAACCTTAATAGGAATACTTACAATCGATAATTTCGTTGCAAAAACCAGGTCTCAATACATCACCACTGTTGGACATGAGCTTCTCCCATGGTGTGCCACAAAACCCTTTCCTTATTTCGATTCTATTATTTAGTCTTGTTATTATTATTATTTAAATATACGTGTTTATTATTTTATATATATTATATTATTTTTATATATTTTATATTATGGTTGTCTCACGATTCGCCTAGTACTTAATACTTTGTATGCTGTAAAAAAAACAACTGAAATACAAAATTTTCTTTCGTGGTTTTTAGTCAGTAAACTAGTAAATACAGCGAATATACTATCGCGTCGCTTAAATACTTCCCCAGGGATAGAATGCAATTGATCTTGCATAATAAGATATTTTTCCTATGATTTTTGAACATTGGTTTCCTTTCCAGGTTAACGAGTTATCCAGAATGACGTCAGAAGAAGTCGAAGCATACAGAACAGAGCTAGAAGGAATCCGAGTGAAAGGGAAGGGATGTCCCAAACCAATCAGATCTTGGGCCCATTGCGGCATTAGCAAGAAAGAGATGGATATATTGAGGAAGCTTAACTTTGAGAAACCAACACCTATTCAGGCTCAGGCGATTCCTGCTATCATGTGTGGGCGGTAAGTGCTATTTTTTCTAATATATTATAGTTTTAGAGGTTGTTAGGATCTGAAAAGTCAGTCCATCAGTCAAATCAGTCTCAAGAAGATGAACCAAACATTATATTTCGTAACTCGATAAAATGGACTGGAAATACTTTCTTCTATTTCTTTAAATGCCTAGTTTTCTAAGACCCATTTAATTATATTGATCTTGAAACATACAGTTGTTATAATCGAATTTATTTAAATTTCTACTACTAAATAACTGTTTCGTTGGTCTAGTGGTCGCAAGTGCTACTGCTAAGGATAAGGTCCTGGGTTTGATTCCCGGGTTGGGCAAAGTTTTATTAGGTCTTTCTGTTTGGAATTTCAAAGTAGCCCTGTCTGGATATGTGCCTGATAGGTGGCAATAGGCTCGCCCTCTATTACAAGAGACCTGAACAAAATTAGCGAAATGTTTATGCTTCTACGTAATCCTACGGGGAATAGCGATGTGATTTTATTTTACTAAATAACGTTACATAACCTCTGAACATGACACCACATATATTGTTCATTTCAGAGACCTGATTGGGATAGCAAAAACCGGTTCCGGCAAGACCCTAGCCTTTATCCTGCCGATGTTCCGCCATGTCCTCGACCAGCCACGATTGGAGGATACTGATGGCCCCATTGCCCTAGTCATGACCCCTACTAGGGAGCTCTGCATGCAGATAGGCAAGGATATCAAAAAGTTCGCCAAGTCTTTGGGATTGAGAGTCGTATGTGTTTATGGTGGCACTGGAATATCTGAACAGGTACGAGAGTATTTGTTTTTAATTTAGGCTTTCTAACCTTTCTTTTACCACAGATCACGGTATCGACGCGTCGGCTGCATATATTGCAAGGCAAAAAGAAATATTCCTCCAAGTTTAATAGATTAAAACCCTATAATGCTGCCTACTTTTGGCCGGAGCAGCAAGAATACCTCGCCGTATGTCTCCACGAAGAAGGTATCGGCTCGCCAACCCTCTCGAGCGAAATCCCTGTTTTTTTATAGAGATGCTATTCTGTACGAAATCTACTCTCAATTTTCACAAGGACGGTTTGCATGACACACGGTGCCAAAATGTCTTTGTACGACGTGTTTAAAATCAATAATATATGTACCAATATTTAAAAAAATATATCGTTGTGTAGTTGGGTTTATTGAGGAAACTGATTTCACAATTTTAAATTAAAAAGTCATAAAAATTTATAATATAACATAATATATTTATAACAGTATAATATAAAACCTTCTCAGCCCAAATAGACTAGGATAACTATCCGATATTTTATATTATTTCACAGATCGCGGAGTTAAAACGTGGTGCTGAAATGATAGTGTGTACGCCAGGCCGGATGATTGACATGTTAGCGGCCAACTCCGGTCGCGTCACAAATCTGCGGCGAGTCACCTACATAGTGCTGGACGAAGCTGACAGGATGTTTGACATGGGCTTCGAGCCTCAGGTAATAAGACCAGTCTTTTCATAAATGTTGCCACAGCCACACACCAGTCTACAAGCGATCGTCACAGGAATACGCGACAGTCGCGTTCATTTTGTTTAGTCAACCCGAACGCCTCATAACGCCGGTTTTCGGTCAATTTCGGTTTTACGAACATATGAGTGACGTATGATCGCAATGACCGTGTATTCTAACAATGATCGCTTGTGTGGACACGTTCTCAATTCAAAATGAACTCACGTCTTACTTATACCGAATGTGCAAGTGAAATGCTACCGATGTACCGATGTCAGCAATCGCTCCATGTAAAATACTGGTATCCAGCTGCACCCGGTTAGACTGGAAGCAGACCCCAACATAGTTGGGAAAAGACTAGGCTAGATGATGATGATAGAAGTACCAATGTACAAAAAATAAACTTCTGGTCTAAAGATATTATTGTTTTCTGTGCAGGTAATGAAAATAATCGACAACGTAAGGCCAGACAGGCAGACTGTGATGTTCAGCGCCACTTTTCCACGACAAATGGAAGCCCTCGCCAGAAGGATATTACAGAAACCAATAGAAGTTCAAGTAAGATACTCTAAGATTTACCATATATATCATAAAATATATATTATTTATTCATTTATTTATTTAAGGAAAAACAAACAGTAGCACAATAAGATATAGACATATTACCCACTACGTTCTCCACAGGTTACAATTAAAAAGTATTTAAAACTAGCTAGTAACACAGATACAAAATCTATAGAATAGTCATTGTCCTAGAAATCTGAATCTGAAATTGAAATTCATAAAAAAAAAACATAAAAAAGCAGTAATATTTCGCACAAAATTAAAAAAAAATTGGCGTCATTCCGTTGATTAAAACCTCCCAATAATTATTCCAGGTCGGCGGCCGAAGCGTAGTGTGCAAAGACGTAGAACAACACGTGGCTATTCTCGAAGATGATGCGAAGTTCTTCAAGCTGTTAGAACTGTTGGGACTCTACAGTCAGCTGGGCAGCATTATAGTCTTCGTGGATAAGCAAGAGAATGCCGACAGTCTGCTCAAAGACCTCATGAAAGCCTCCTACTCATGCATGAGCTTGCATGGAGGTGAGATTTCGAAGATATTTTTTTAATAATTTTTTTCTTGGTAAGGATTTGAGGGCAAGAATGTCCCTAATGCAAATACAGTCTGGTTGGAAAAGAGAGAGAGAGAATACTCTTTATTGTACACCATAAAAACTTACAAATAATAACTTTAAGAGCCTCAATCACGTCCTGTTGATTATTCTAGGTGGATTAAACAAAGATTTCTCCAGACCGCATTTTGAATGATGATAATGATAAGGAATAATGGATCAGAAAACACTACAGGCTATTATATTTTCTTTTGCAGGTTGCCTCTGTCTCCGTGATTATATTAGTTTTATGTTTCTACATGAGAAATGGAACACTACTAATTTATTTAATTGTCCTGATTTCTCCTAGTTAAAATAACAGTTTTTACAGCAGTTTTTACATTTTAGCGGTTTCAGCATAACTATTCTAAAGATTAAATTCAAGTAATTAATTGAGCCAGTCGAATGATGACAGAGTTCTTTATTATCAAAATCTACTAACGGCCTGTTTTCATTTCAGCGACCAAAGCGGATGTGGGGAGACCTCAATTATAAAATAAAAATTCTTGAACTGTCGTCAATTATAAGCGTACTGCCATATTGTGTAGTTAAAATGATAATTGTTATGAAAAAAAACAAAATGCATTTTAAAATGTAAAATCTCCCATGACCAGTGTTTCCCGAACAACTTCGTTTCGGTTTCGATATTCAAACATAATTAAACAACTGCCAGAAAACGAGACACAGTACGAAGAAAACGTATTGTTTGTGTATCACTTGGCGATTAACGTGTTAATAAAAAGCATCTCAATTTGAAAGCCTTATAATATAATCAACTTTACGTATAAAAGTTCATTATATTATAGATACTCATGGATACATTACCTGCAAATACTTCCAAACATGATGCGTTTAAAATAACTAGCAGTACGCTTATAGTTGTCGTCACAAATCCAACTTGTCTAGTGACGAATATATTAATGGTGGCCTGTTACAGGGATTGATCAATTCGACAGGGACTCTACTATCGTGGATTTCAAGTCGGGCAAGGTGAAACTTCTGGTCGCGACCAGCGTCGCGGCGCGAGGACTGGACGTCAAGCAACTGGTTCTGGTCGTCAACTACGACTGTCCCAACCATTACGAGGACTATGTTCATAGGTATACTATATACTAACAAGTACGACTCGCAACCAGCGTTGTGACGCGAGTCCTATACGTGCAAAATCTGGTGCTGCACGCGTAGCTTGACCACCATTGAAACTGATTTTGTCGATGGAAGAATAGATAATGTGACAGATTGTTGAAAGATTTCTACCGTCCTAAGCATGGCGATGTTAAAACTGAAGAGAAGAAAGTTTTCTATTGTCTACAGTATACGGGGTGCCATGTGCTCGGTTACAAGATAACTAAATTTGGAAAAAAGAACGTTGTTTATTGTTGGTAGAATGGATATAATATAATATAATAAATAATTGGTTACGCTACGCGTGCTGGTTGCACATTACGTTAACGGCTTCAGTTCAATTATCTCTACATATTATTTTGTTTCTAACAAATATCATGTTTCCCATCTGAATACCTCATGTTCCCCCAGATGCGGGCGCACGGGTCGCGCGGGCAACAAGGGCTACGCGTGGACGTTCCTGACGCCGGAGCAGGGGCGCTACGCCGGTGACGTCACGCGCGCCTTCGAGCTGGCCGGCGTGGCGCCGCCGCCCGAGCTGCGCGCGCTGTGGGACAAGTACAAAGACGCGCAGGAGAAGGAGGGCAAGAAGGTGCATACTGGTGGAGGGTTCAGTGGGAAGGGTATGTATACTTTTGTATTGCGAATGTACACCTTAAAACAAGTAGCACAAGATTGGAATTCTAACGTTGCTGGGATGCTAGAATGGCCTGATATACCTTAGATGTATTTATCAATTATTTAGATGCCTTTGCTCAGAAGTTGTGCAATACAGACTTGGATTCCATAGATTTATAAATGTATTTTCATTTATAAACTTTTTTCCCCGATCCATCAATAATAACTCAGACGGCCCCATCTTGTGTCTCATTTGAATTTGGAAGGGTATAACATATTGGTAGACCGGTTTTTAATCTGCCATCTTACTCCGTAGGTTTCAAGTTCGACGAATCCGAAGCTCAAGCGGCTACTGAGAAAAAGAAATATCAGAAGGCGGCCCTGGGTCTACAAGATTCTGATGACGAAGATGTGGAGGGTGACCTTGACCAACAGATAGAGGTCATGCTGGCTGCCAAAAAGATCGTGAAAGAGATCAAGGTAAGATATTATAATTTTTAGAAATTTAAGGGCCCCTAAAATTGTATATGCCTTATTTGGCCTTTTATAGTTGTACTAGGTCCTGGGTGATTTTGTATTGTAAATGCATACCTGAAACAAGCCATCCCAGAGTGGAAGAAAACGTTTAACTTTGATCTTGTATTATTCTATTTACAATTTGTATTATTTAAAAAAAAAATGTGTTGTTTTTGCTTTTTAAAAGTCATTCGCGACCTTAGCAATTTTATATTTCACGAAGTATTAATAATTGAAATAATACTAATCATTTAATCATTTATTTAAAGCTCAATTAGTAGTTACATAGCTCTTAAAAGCTACTGTTAGTAAACAAAACACAGGCATAAAAACAAAAAAGAAAATTGTAAGTTGTATTATATAATGATATATATTGTATAATATTATATAATGATACGACTTTTTAAGTTATGACCATTTGACAGACAGGTAAATATGGGTTTGGTGAGAGAAATTAGCATGGATGAAGTGAGGAATGCAGTTAGAAGTATGAAAAATGGAAAAGCTATGGGCCCAGATGATATAAAAGTAGAAATATGGAAGGTATTAAAAGAAGATGGATGTACGTGGGTGACTTTATTCCTCAATAAGTTGTTGCATTAGGAAGTGATCCCACAAGTTTGGTGCAATAGTTCACTAGTGCCCATCTTCAAGAATAAAGGGGATGTACAGGACTGCAACTTCTGTCACATAGTATGAAAGTATGGGAGAAGGTGGTAAAGAAAAGATTGCGAGAGGAGAGGGAAATTGCCTCTAGTCAATTTGGGTTTATGCCAGGTCGAGGAACAATGGATGCCACCTTTGCACTCCGTCAGCTGTGTGAAAAAAAAAAGTGCACTTAAGAACTTGCATATGGTGTTCATTGATCTGGAGAAAGCGTATGATAGGGTGCCCCGGGAGGTGTTGTGGTGGGCCGTGAAGGAGAAAGGTGTGCCTGGGAAGTATGTGGAGTTAATTTGTGCAATGTACAGCCGGTCTAGGACGTATGTCCGGTCATTTGGCAACACCGACAAGTTCAGTGTGGCTGTAGGACTGCACCAAAGGTCGGCATTAAGCCCTTACCTCTTCCTGTTGATAATGGACGCTCTGATGTCGGACATACAGGAAGAGGCACCCTGGTGCATGCTATTTGCCGACGACTTTATTCTTGTCGGTGAAGATGGACCTGAGATCCAGAGCAGACTGGAGAAATGGCAACAGAGGCTGGAGAGTAGGCTTGAAAGACCCCAAATAAATTGGGATAAGGGCAGGAGGATGATGATGTATTGGTGATTTTAATTATTTATTCTTTTAGAAACGTATGTTTGTTACCGTCGCAAATAACTTTTGAAATAACATATTACCTGAGCTGCAAAAAGTGAAAATAGATAATAGGTATTTTCCAGGCTGCACTTACGCATTAGCCTTAAGCCTCATTTCGTCAATGAAGTCATGTGACTGTTTGCAATTTATAATCTCTACTGGCTTATCTGTGTATTTATTATGCTACGGATTATTAATTGTATCTGATCTTAATCTAGGTATTATGTTTGCAAAGTAGGGTTTTCCTAAATTATGTCTTGATGAAAACCCGTATTATGTAATAACAAGATCGCAGCAAGATCATTTTTCCATGTTCATATTTTATCCAAGCAACCTTTTCTTAAAAGGACATCAAGATTCAAGATGTTTTTCACCTTTCTCTACCCAAATTTAAATTTTGTTAAGACATTTATGGCATCAAAATGTTATTGTATGATATTTATGGTATGTACTTTTTACATCAGTTCCGTTCTGTCCACTACATCAGTAGCTACGACGAAGAAGATCAGTCGCTGTTAAGGAGCCCAACGTATTTACCCTGTAGTGTGTGATGGTGTAATACAAAAAGGATGTAAAAGGATTTTTGTAGTACAGCGCGGGTCGTCCATATGTGCGTCAGCTTTTACACGGTTTTAATCTGTCTATCTGTTGCAGCCGGGCGTGGCGGCGGCGGGCGCGCCGGGGGGCGCGGGGGGCGCGGGCGCCGGGGGCGCGGGCGCGGGGGCGGACGGCAAGCTGGAGCTGGCGCGGCGCCTGGCGTCCCGCATCAACCTGGCCAAGGGGCTGGGCGCCGAGCACAAGGGCGCCACGCAGCAGGCGGCCGAGGCCATCCTGAAGGGCGCGCCGTCTGCGCATACGCTTATTACGGTGAATTATGTATGGGTTAACGTGGAACAACTGGTGTTTGTACATCTATTATCTTTGCTGCTTTGCTTCGTTGGGCGGTTCATTTAAAGTACGTAGCGTAATGTACTATGTATTTTAAATCAATTTACCTCTGAAATAGAAAATACATTCCCGCTTTAAATGCTAAAAAAAACCCGTTTGACCAACTGGTCGAATTTACTTGAGCTCTTTTGTTGCTTGACAGCCCTTATACCTTCCGAATTCTGAACAGAAGCGCTAAAATGAAAACCAACTCAATATTGGTTTTTATTTTAGACCTTCTGTTCACCATAAGCTTATTTAACCAAACTGACTTGGTTCTATACACAACAATGAGGTTTTGCTTAAACTATCGCTAACTTACATATAACTCAAGATGGCTGTTGATAACAGAAGTGATTTAAAATGATAGCCAGTAATTGGCTCTATGAATCATTTTAAGCACTTTCTGGCCCTTGAGCTACAAAACTGTTTCTTACCTTCAGATTTAATTACATAACCTCTCTCCCACCTCCAGGCTAAAACAGTAGCTGAACAATTAGCAGCGAAGCTGAACACTCGTCTGAACTACCAACCACGCGACGATAGTGCGTCAGAACCTGCCGAGGAAGTGTTCCGCAAGTACGAGACTGAGCTGGAGATCAACGACTTCCCGCAACAGGCTCGCTGGAGAGTTACTAGCAAGGTACAGTAATACTGTTCCATATTTCATCATTATTGTAGTACCGCCTGTCGCTGAGTATAGACCTCCCTGCCTTTACATTTCGATTTTGGTTAAAAGTGAAGAAATAAATGACCCAAATCTCTTTCAACTGGTTTTACCCGTAGAAATGATGCAGACACTATTCTATACAAAAGAATAACCAGATAGAATGTACTAAATAATGTACTATTACTAGAATGTACTAATACGACGCCCTGCAAACTGTTTTACACTCTATGTGTATTTGATTATGGTTTAATTTAATTCAAACGATTTTATGTTTGGAGATTTACTTGGAGCGGCTTGTTCACGCTGTAAAGGTTTGCAGTATACAGGCTAGTGCGGTTGGGTTTATTGTGAAAAGTGTACACATTTAATAATCACTTTATCAGGCATAATTACAGTAAAAATCAGAATCTATCTATATAAATATAAAATCACATCTATATTTTATACAAAAATATGCATATTATTGACTTAGCCCACATTGTGCAAAGTCTTTTCGGCATGTGTCAAGCAAACCGTCTTTGCGCGAATAGAGTGTCAACAGACACTTCTTTTTAATGAAGTTTTTCATGAAAAAGATAAACTGCTAATCTCATAGACTACCGCTGTCGCACGCATTTGTGACTCAGCTGCATATTGCGTGATGTGTGATTATTATTGACATGTTCGATCTTGTTGCAAAAGTGATTAATGACTGCTGATGTGACGTCACTTCGATTGCAAAACAAAATTGTCATAAATGCAATTCCATTTGATTTGTTGTAATATTCTTACGTCTTAAAATATACAAGAACAATTGAACGTGTCTTGCCCAACTTTGTTTGAAAAAATTGGTGTGTCACATTGCATTCGCCGATGATTACACTTATTCCTTTAATCTCGTTAAAACAGATGTAATATTCTCATTAATTGAGACACCTAACACAATGATAATGATGCAATATTTGACGTTAATTTCTGAAGATAACACACAGAACTATTGTGATAATTAACTGTTAAAATTTTAATTAGCCGCGTACGTCATCTGATTCAGATACTATTGATGACGCGTTGTACTTACACCATTTTATATTCCCAGTTGCTTTAGCCAATGGGATGTTGTTGAAAATTCAAGGACTTTTATTACTGTTTAATATTGTATAAAAATATACATATACTAAAATTGTAACAGGCCGATGTCTGTGCATTATAGATATAGAAGAACAACTACACAAGACCCCCCGGTCTTTATCAGAGTATCAGAAACCAAAACTACTGTTTTAAGAATTGTTGTCTGTCTATCTGTATGTACACGTATCACGCAAAAACTACTGCATGGAATTGAATTCAGTTTTCACCAATGTATAGCTAGAGGTCTAACTTAAAACATAGGCTCCATTTTACCGCATAATGTAATATTTATTTATTTTATACATTTTTCATGTTTGATTCTAAATTCCACAAAAGCTAAAGAATAAATATATACATAAAGAACCTTATTAGGTTCTTTAAGCTGTTGAGGAATCTTTAAAAAGCTACTAAAAAGTTTCCTTTTGAATACAAAAGGAAACTTCTTAGTAGCTTTTTAAAGAAGTTTGAGAAATCGACCATCTCATGCATCAAAGGAAATCTACGAGGTTGTGGGTACAAACCTGAGTTTTTCAATTCATATGTACTTTCTAAGTTTATCTTGGACATCACTGACATCGGTGAAGGAAAACATCGTGAGGAAGCCTGGACTTATATAATTAACATAAGTCTGAATTCGCCAACCCGTCTTGAGCAAGCGTAATGCTCATGCCTTCTCTGTATGAGAAGAGGCCTTTGCCCTGCAGTGGGACATTAATAGGCTGGTACATGCATCTAAAAGAAATCACCGTCCCATCATGCGTCATTTGATTGCGTCACCCGCACGTTTACTATCGAAACAAAAGATAGAGACTTTTAGCTAGTTATTTTTTTCTTCTAGATAAAACTGTAGGCGACCTATGGCCCTCCTAGAATGGATTTTTTTATTGCGTGTAAACAACCTCATTTCTTACTTTGTTTATTTACTTAGGGGTCGGATTGACCTTAGTGTCGATAACCCTGGTAACATTACCACTTGTACCTATAATAGGTACAAGTGTAATTATTGCACATTGTAATATGCACTCTGCTCAGTGCAATCTCTCTTCCCGCTGTGATTAGTTGTCAAGATGTTGCTCAAATTAGCTATTATTGGTGCTTTCATATTCATGTGTGTCAAGTTGCTTAGACGACAAAGGGCGTATAATAAGCCATGTTTCTACTGCCATTAATTTATATCAGTCGAGGTAATGAGTCCTTTCATACTTAAAATTGGATATTTATAAATTGTATGTCAAATTTATAAATGTTACTCTACCAACATTTCTACTGCGTAGTTTTCTTCAACGGATTTTGGTGGATTTGTTTATTGTTTCCAGATAAAACTATTTCATCATTCTGTGATTTATCTGATATCTTGGCGAGTTCACATTTCACACTTAGATAGTTTTATTAATGTTCTTTGTTTTGTTTACAGGAGGCGCTAGCGTTGATCAGCGAGTACTCAGAAGCTGGTATCACAGTCCGTGGCACATACGTACCTCCGGGCAAGACTCCTCCCGAAGGCGAGCGTAAGCTGTACCTCGCTATAGAAAGTTCACAAGAACTAGCGGTCGCCAAGGCCAAGTCTGAAATAACGCGCCTCATCAAAGAAGAGCTCCTCAAACTACAGACCTCTGCTCACCACATGATCAACAAGGCTAGATACAAAGTGTTATAAATGAGTGGAATATAACTGGCGTAATTAAGTTACCATTGTTTTATTTCCTGATCCTGAGTGCTGCCGGTTTATTCTGTACAAATGTATGAACCAAGCGTGAAGTGACTTGTCAATCCACTTTTTTTTTGAGGATGGGTAATCATCCAATGACTTCTCCCGTTCTGGGCTGAACGAGAGGGCGTGTCAGACATTTACTGACTAAAACCCATCCGTGTTCCGTCCTTGCACTTTAATTTCCAGGGTCGTGATAACTCTTTCGAACATCTCGCAATCCCTGGTATGGGATGACAACTCATCACCTTCACAGAACCACAATTTTTATGTAGAGATTTTTACAGAATAGGGCTGCTGGTGTCGTTATACATATTACTTTAATGACGATGAATGGATAGCCATAAATCTGAGTACAAAATACACAAATATTGCCATTCAACGTGGCAATGCTGCCAGCCTTCTGGGCATTTTTCCCGTTGACAGTGATGCGGATGAATTTTTCGATGCCCTGTGATGATTATTTTTTTAGTTTTTTTAGATACAAATTGTGGATTACTTACAAAATTTACTTGAAGGTTATTGATAAGGCTATGTTTAGAATCTACTATCACATGGTTTATAGTAGAATATTATCCTTATCTTTGCTAAATAGTGTAGCTGATATAACATTTGAACTGTTTCAATGTCTGGGTCTAGGCAAGCGAGATAAGGTCCCCACTTCAACTTCATAAGCCGCTAGTAACAACGGCTTATTACAATCCGATAACACAAACACTCCGGTGAAGTGATTGTGCTCGAATGTGTAGAATAATGCATTCTTAAAATAGAATTTAGATTGTGGTTTACAACTATGTCTTTTTGGGTTACTGTCCGAACAGTGCCACCTACCGGGTCCAATTGTGATTCTTAACAATCCAGCATCCCCTCAAACACTCACAGAAATTAGATGAAATTAAAATTCATTTATTCAAATTACGCTGAGAATCAGCACATTTGTAAACGTCAAAAATGACATTAGAAAGTTCCCCAAAACGCCCACCTTTCAACACTTCCTAGTGTTTTTTTCTGGGAAGAGGTGGTATTCAAACCGGCCCCTTCGTTTAGGAGTTTACTGACATACATAATACTATGATAATAAACACAGGGCGCCAATATAATATACGTAACAGTAGTTGTAAATAACACGCGGAAGCCCTGAAATAATGATTTTGCAGATTTGTTTGATAATGAATTTTTACCAAAATAATTTAAAGGAACAAGCAGCAAGTTAATAAAATGCACAGCTAATTAAAATTTTAAATTCATTCACTGACTCACAACGCATAATCTAACCGTTTAGGTCTAGAAGCAAAAAATAATGCGCAAGAGTTTCTAATTTATAACTAAGGTGAGCACCAAAGACGCATATTGTTTGAAATCTCATATCCTAAAAGGGTAATAGGCGTGAATTTATGTTTGCAAGATTGCGCAAGAGTTTCTAAGATATAACTAAAAGATATTATTTGAAAACTCATATCCTAAAAAGGTAATAAGAGTGAATTTATGTTTGCAAGATTGTCATTCTTGTTTTTATTAATTTTCAAGCTTTAGTTTCTGTACTCTTTCTGACCGGTCGGTGGTAAGGTTGCCTGTCGGCAAAGATGGTGTGGCTATCTGCTTAAGGCGCGGATGACGTGCAGGAGTGTCGTAGGCATTATCACTCGTGCAGGCTCTTACTGCAGCCTGCTTGAATATTAGTTAAATACCTACCTTTAGGGCGGCCTTATAGAGTCGAGTGTGGTATCTCAAGTCTTTCTTTAGTGATTCTATTGATCCTGTTGCTTCTCATCGAGACTGTTATAAATAAGCCGCCTTACGAATAATAGCACTCACGGACCTGTCTGAAGCCAACAGGGACAGCGATCTAGGTATAAATCAATGATATATCTAAGTTTTTTCCCAATAAAAATAAACTCATTACAAAACTATGTTGAAGATTCCTCTACAACTGGTCCAAATTCACTCGTGCCGTAAGGCCGTAAATCACGTAGGCACGCTGGCACATGCACTACCCAGCACATGTCCTACCAATGGACCAGTGTTTGCCATAATTGTGTCATCCTCTTGATGATAAATTATAAATAACCGCAAGAACAGGCGCGGTCTCGTGCGCGGGCGCCGCCTATGCGATAACGCGGGTTATCGACAGCGCGGGAAGATTCCACGGCAAACAACTGACGACAACACCACTTAGAATCTTCCTTACTCCACATCTACAAGCGATTTACGACCTTATTGATAAACAGAGATCATAATGGAAAGTTTAATTAACTACCAAAACGAACTTACGTCTCTTACCCCCTTTCTCTGTGCTACTAAGAACGATAAGTTAGGGATGATTATTTAGATACCAAGGTCAGGCACGATTTCAATTTGAAGATAATTTTTAAAACATGTTTTGTTATCTTGGTCGCTAGGCCACCTATTGATCTCCGATCGCTGAATTAACAGTATCATAGTAGTAGGTATCACGAGTTCATCAGATTTTTCTGGTTTTCGCGTGCCGTTTGTTGCTAGCGGGTTTAGTACATACCTATAATGATAAACAACTTGATTCTACGTCTGCGGCGTACAAGAAACGTGAGGACGCAAGATGTAATCAATGTGCGTCAATTTTTTGTTGATTTCTGTATAATAATAAGCAATTATTTTTGAGATAATAAAGAAACGGTTACTTAATCTTGTACATACGTAGGTAGGCTGCCTTGTATGGATCGGAATGTTGAGCCATATAAGTGATGAATGAAAGGCAATTGCATGCAGCTGAGATGAGAACGTAACGAGGGATGTATGGTGTTACGAATGGATAGAATAAGAATTGAGAATGTCAGAGGAAGTCGGAAAGTGGCGCCGGCGACCCAGAAGTTGTGTGGTAATCAGTTGTCATGGTATGGGCATGTGATGCGGAGGAATGAGAGACTTGTCTTGAAGTTTTGAGTATGAATTTGGATGGTTACAATAAAGGAATTTGGTGTCTGATAGAAGATATGGGTAGAAAGGAGGTGACGGCAAATATAGATGTATGGAAGAAGATGACATGCTGCGTCGACCCGAAATAAATTGGGACCAGGGCGGGAGGATGTTGATGTGTAGGTAGGTAGGTGCTAATACCTGTAGGTATGTAAGATACAGAGTGATCAAGTATAATAATATCTTGCTTCGCCATCATGATTTTCAAGTTTAAAAATTCTAGAAACTACGGGTGTTGCAACAAAATCAAGAAATCATTAATTTATTATTCCCTGCTGTCATTATATTATTTATTGCGTGGCAATAACCCGTTTATATAATTGCACAATATTATGAGAAATACTCTTCTTATTTGTTCTTTATAATTGCTTTGATAAACATTTATGTTTATTTAGTAGGATAAAGTAAATAGGTAGGTTTCTATAGTAACTTTAATCAATGCAAAGTTCACTAAACACGGAACAAATCAAGTATTTATGTTTTATGAAATGTTGTTGTTATTTAAGTGTCTATTGACATAAGGGGACACAAAAAAATATCAGTTGTATGTGTAAATAAATAAGCTAAACATTTCCTGTTCGTTTATTGTTTATAGTGGGTGGAAGGAATATCGACGCATGACGACATGACCCGTCAGCGTAAAAAAAACCATCGGTTTTTCCGAATTTCTACTTTTCTGATGTCGTTTTTAATTAAAACGGTGTAAAAAGGTCATGATTTCGAGATTTCAAAAGAGAGACGTAAAATACTTACTTTTTAATTAGTTACCATATTAGGTTAGATGGAAAAGATGGTGACTTTTTACTGTTTAATCCAGTCCAGAATCATGTATGTACTGAACTCATTGTATCGGTTTTTGCATCGATGCACTTCCACCCCGTAATACTTCACTTAAAAAACCGAAATGGGTCGGTAGCTACCTACACTTGTTGTATCCTATGAATATTACAAGAAGCCTGGAAAATATTGAGATATGTGTGTTTCATTAATTCCATGACAGTTAAGTAGGTACGTTTTATTTAGTTCACCCAGTAACATACTTTTTTTTCATTGGTCCATTGACAAGTTTTGCGTAAAGAAACTAGAGTAGAAAAGCTGGGAAACATTATTCGCAGGTACCTATACCTACTTACATGTACTCATTAGTATGAAAGCCTGCTACGAATTGGCTATTACCGTAGCTCACTCATAAAGCGCTACGAAACGATCCTGCGTAGCAATGCTACGGTACGCACTACGCAGCCAAGAAGAAAATTGTATTTAAGATATAATTTCATTTCTTTCCAGTTCCTACTACGCTGTGGAAATGTACCACAAAAAGAAAATTTACATATTACAATTAAACAATATGACTCAGTATGTTAATTAAACTTCATTGTTGCTGCTATGGAAATCACTGCACTTTGTGTTCAATTAAAAATGGCTGGCATTTGACGCACGAGTTCGCGGAATCTAGAAATAAAGAAAAATAACTATATTTGTGAACTTATCAAGAAAGATAATTATAGATGTCTTGCTGACACGCTGTTGTGTCACATTGTAATAGATAAATAAAAATCATGTTTGTTACGGATAATTGCCGAGCTAAACATAGCTCAGCACATTTTAACGCAATCACGCCAAATCGAAGTGGGTAATAAGACCGATTGTTATCGAAACTTGCTTATCGTATCGTACTTTTTTATGCTAAAAACTGTTCATTGTACCAATATAGGATTATGGTGCGTGATATCGTATAGACAATAACATGGGCAAGCCTCCAGAGTTACGTTTCGATAAAAAATGCCAAATTCACTGGGCGTGACAGGGACGTGATAAGATATATCAGATTGGTATCACGCAAATTGATTATCTTGGAACTTTGGATCGAAACAACCGCGTAAGAAATATCTTTATAGCTGTTAACATATGATACATGACACGCGTATTTTCAGTGACGTCTGGGCATTGTACCTACAGCAATGCTCATATAGGTACCTTGTTGCTAGTTAGGTATGATTTTTGTTTTGGAAAATGCATCCTAGCAAATAATGCGTAACAAACAAAGTATTAATACTTAAATGTTGAAGCCTTGTGACAATATGAAAGAATTTGGGATTTGTTTTAATGATTGACAATTATCATCCATGACAAATCATGAGATAATTGTCGTATATTCGCAACGGATGCTCTTTTAATAACAATAGTAAGCATATTCCATCTATCTCGAAAACTTTAGTACGATTTTTAATTATCTGGAGTAACTTTACAGAATCTCATGTCGCTTAAGACATTAAAATGTGAAGAACAACTGGTACAATGTAGATTCTACTACAGTTTAGTACATTAACTTGCCGGTTATTTCATTTAGGCACCACCATAGTTCAATTTTCAGTATTTTATATGACATTCGTTCTGTCAACTTACTGCATTGAATTAAAAGTCGTGTGTTAAGGACCTATCCACAATCTTATGTTATGGTATTCGTACAAATTGTTTTTAAAACGGCAATATTATGGGATTATTCAGAAATGAACTGTATCTATCTACAGACAGGTAGACTTAAACTTGTTTATTTGTATCAGTAATGTTAGGTATGGAGTTTTGGAAATGTTATTCGTATTTCAATGCAGTTCCGTCTTGCCTACGATGATATTCAGCTGATAATGTGTATGGTAACGACTATATTTTAGTACGGTACTACTTATCGGTACGTAATGAGACCATAATGAAACCTATTTATATACCTATGTTGTATTTAGAAGATCAGTACCTTTTCAAAATATGATTGTACCCACAATCTTGTTCAATGTTCCTTGAAAGCATTCTTGCATTGTGATCTCGTTTTTCTCCTGTATTTTTGACTACTCGTAAGAAGAATCACCGAAATAAACACAGAGGTCTCTTTTAAAGTCCAGACTAGCTTCTGAGGATCAAAAGACTACCACAGACACTCAGCAAGGTCTGCATCCTTATGTAGATTGTCTGAGATATTCTTTTGAGAAATAGCCACACAGATATTAGTGGACCTGTCCAGTGAGTCCACGCATTTGTCAGTAATAACTTGGCGAACATAACCAAAGAAAGGTGTTTATGAGCAGTCAAGTATTTACTCTCTTAGAGGGTCGCCTGGCTGGAGGCCATAATTTTAATTAAGCCCCCCACAGGAAAGTTCGGTTAAGCAGTAGATATCCCTAAAGGATAAACTGCGACGTGACCATTCTAAAAAACAAAACTCTCTTAGAAATACGGGCTTTAGAGTTTAAGAAAGAAATATTAGAGGACTGGCGTCAGTACATCGAGTTATCCCAAACCGTTGAACTTTCCCAATTAAACATAAACCTTATCGTTTTGTTAAAAAGTTGAAAAACTATCAAAGAAATTTGTCAATTTGGGTTTAGCTTGGTATGCTGGCTACCGTGCATGGTGCAAAAATAACTAACATAAACTTGTAACAAGGACTATTAGTAAAATACAGTGAAATAACCAGGTGTACGAAAATGATTGACCTCAACTTGTAAGAAATCTCTGTACAATTCCGTAGTGTTTGTCTTTATCTGTTAGTAATTGTGACGCAAACCAAAAACGCAAACATTTTTTACGCAACGAGAGGGTTTTCTATGGTGACTGATGACATCCAGCAATGCGTAGGAGTCTCGATAAAGCCATAATATATGTATGCCCATTGTATCGCCTAACTAATAAAATGAGGAATTGATTTATTTTCCTGTAAATCATTTTGTAGTCATGTGACGTGTACAGTACGTTATTCTATTAGTAAATAGATCGTTTGCGTACTTAGTGGTTTTGTTCACAGTTTGCAGTAGTGTATACAGATAGAGAGCCTACGTCATAGGTCCTATGACGTAGGCTCTCCATCTCTCTCTTTCTCTCATTACAATCATAATTAATGTATTGTTTTAAGGCGCGATTGATGTGTGATTGTAATAACCAATAAAATAGTGAACACTAGAGTTCTCTTGGACTAGTGGTTAAATAATAACAGTCGCACGGGTCGATTAAGCTACGTTTGCCAAGGTCGGTCCGTCGAAATTCAACCGTTGGTCCCGGCTATAATTTTGTAGATCTGAACAGTTGTTACAGGTAGTCAGAAGCCCGAAACTCTGACAAACATTCTTAACAAGGGGTATCGTATTAGACGGTAATATGGAGGGACTCCTCTATGTAAAATCTTGGTAATCAGCTGCATTCAGTTAGACTGCTAGCCTACTAAAACGTAGTTGGTAAAAGGCAAAATGATTACAAGATAGAAGTCTTTTATCCTTGCCTAAACATTAGAAGAAGTTAGATCATAAATCGTTTACCTATGGATAAAAATGGTATTCAGTACTTTCAGGAGACTCGGTTAAGTAACATATCACTATTGTAAGGACCTCATGAAATAGCAGAAGGTCAATTTCTGTAATTCAAAACGTATCTACTTGCAATCTCTTCTCAGCGAGAATAGGGATGTGTCCTCGGTAAAAGTATATTAAGTCTATTTAGTCTATTTAGTCCGTCAGTAAGATTACCAAAAAATATTGAACACGTATTTTTTGCTTACTCAAATCAATACGTGACAATGATATAGCCCATCAAAGTTCAGAAGAAGGGGCTTGTGACGTCACTGTTACGTTAATAGTTTACTAGACTGTTAGTATGTATGTAGTGTTCAACGCACTATATCGTCGTCATTTTTGGTTTACGTGACAAAAGAAAAAATACGTGTTTTTTTGAGTAATCCAACTTTCGGACCAATCAGAATTTTTAAGGACACTACCCTATTAATGTTAAAATCTTGTCAAAATTGTGGCCGTGTGCTTTTTAAATAATTACCGGCACAGAACGAGTTGTACTAGCCTACTTATAGTTTCTTTAGTTAGTAACATTTTTGATTTTCTAACGACATATAATTTTTACTGCCTCGTTGGCGGTTGGTTCGTGGTCCCAAGCGCGACTGCTGCGCGTGAGGTAATGAGTTTGATTCCCAAGTCGGGCAAAGTGTTATTGAGTTTTTCTTACAGGAATTTTCTCATTAGCAGTTCTCCAAGTCTTGATTTGTGCCCTTTTAATGGCAATAGGCTGGCCCCTTATAACATGGGATTTACACATAACTGGCAAAATGTGGAAGTTAGTATAAATGTACCTCTGCCCAACCTTTCTGGGCATACAAGCGTGATGTTATGTCACGTAACGTTATTATTATAATTTTTAAGCCCAATCGAGCGCGGAGATCAATAAATCCACTATTAACTTATCGGTGTTGTCTACGGAGCTAATACCGATGTGTGTGTATCGATAATATCATGTGTTTTAAATGTGACTTATACTCATTTTCACCAACAAAAGACAACACTTAAATTAATGCCTAAATAAAAGCGCTCTGTTCGATTTTCAACCTTCGACGCTGAGCGAAGTGTTGAAAATCCAAGAGCTGTGGTGTCGCTTAGTGTTAGTGAAAACGGACATTATACTGCTATGATTAATATCCTTATTTACGCGGCGTTATCTTAGGAATAAACTTTCCATTTGTTCTGTTCTTGTTTTAATGACGTGCATCTCATTATAGTTTGCTATCGGCATTTGGTCTTGTTCTTCTTTTTTCCTTGGCAACACTGAGTAATAACAATAGACCTTGTATTGTTTTTTTTTTATTATTTTTGGCTGCTAATATATAGTTACCGAGTTACCTTTGATATGTCTTGGTGCAGTGGTGGAGCAATCGACTCAGCGTACTATGTCGCGGCTTCTGTTCTGGGTCGGAGCAAATTTATTTATAGAAGTCTGAAGATACGAAATTGTTTATGTTTGAATCCGTTTCACTACAGAACCTAAGAAAATATAAGATATAAGCCTCTGAGAAAGGATCTTATAGGCTGATGAAGACTTAACTTACACTGTTGTACAGAAGCCAGCTTATCAAGCTATCGCGAACTGTCAAATTTTATTTTGTTGTAAAGTAAAAAATCTATCAAAGAAATTTCATAGATTGGGGTAGCTTATTAAGCTATTGCTGCTGACCTCTCTACATAATGTCATATCCATGAAAACGTATTCCCAGACTATCTATCTTCAAGGTAGAAGTAACCTTTATCTATGGGCGCTTAACCGTGGATTTCTTAATGGTTGGACAAGTTCTCATAACCTCAAAAAAAAAAGAAGTAAGAAAAGCTATGGTTTTGTTTTTGCTGTGATGGTTCATCGGGTTCCGTGGCGTGACGTTCTTCAAGAGGAAGTTTAATACTCGGGACCAGTAGCAGCAGTAGACGACTGTGGGCTGATAATCATGCAACAGTAGGTACTAAGGTGTCTAAAGGAAACATAGTGAATAGAATGAAAACTGCGTGTGGCGGGTTCGATCCCCGCACGGAACAAATATTTGTATTGCCTACAGGTAGTTGTTCCGGGTCTGGCTGTTTGTGTATGTGAGTTCAAATGTTTGTAAACGCACCCAGGATACAGGAGAAATTCCTAGTATGGGGCAACGTTTTTTTTTTAAACAATAAACAAAATAATAATAAATGTCATTCACCATCATCATCATCTGCCTAATCTTTTACCAACATATTGGGGTCGTTACATGGATCCTGCCGGTATTTCAACAACCGAGATACTGGGTGACACGATACCCCTTGGTAAGACTGGTTGACAGACTTCCGGACTTCTGAATACCCGTAACGATTGTCAAAGATCTACGAATAGCAGTCGAGACCAATGGTTTGTCGTGCTTTCTGAGGTGCGGATTGGTCTTCGTACGTATAAACACACGGGCTGACCTCGGCAAGCGTAGCTTAGAACGACCTGTGCGGCTGTTATTATTGAACCACGAGCCCCCTCGTAAATGATGTCTGCGTTTTCCATCACAAGCAAATATTGCAATTTTAAATGTTAGCATTGGTCTTTTCAGTGATTGAAAATTGACCATTTGAGCTTTCTGCACTTCTTCATAATTTTAACAACGCTTAGACCCGGCGTCACCTGGCGGCACGGGACAAGGGATGTTCGTAATACACATGATTTTGAATCTTATTTAACACTGTTAACACTCACATTTCATTGATACGTTACAGCCTGCTTTGGCATCCTTCGGCACGTTCTGGCATCCCGACATGTGAATGCTAAGCATCATATATATAATAAGATCTCAAATCATTTGCGTTTATTAAAATCCGCCAGTAGGCGACGGCCCTTATTCTCAAACTTTGCCATGCAAGTAGGTAATATTGGATCAGAAGTTTTCAAAAGTGTATATTTAGATAATGGCTTGTTCTGTATGAGAAGTGAAATGTTGCCTATTATCGATTTTTATTTGTGCTTATAATCAAAATCACCCAAATATTGGAGAGAAAGAGAGAGAGAGAGATTGGAGAGTACTACCTACTAATATAACGCAGTTAGGTTCACACAAGGTTCACCTGAAATGTCTTCGAATAAGGATTATCGCAGTCAATTTTGATTTGGAATTCTGATATTAAGTTTATCTTCGGCATCCACCGAAAGCCGATCCGTCAGACTTATTATTAGCAATCACTGATAACGCCTCTAAGTAGCAACAACAAAATTATAGGAAGGAACTATCGTCCATGGGTTTTGGGAACTACGAGTACCTACACTCTACAGGTTGATCAACGGTTATCTTATCGTGTAAATGATTGATAACGCTAACCGGTGCGTCTACCGATACAATCAGTACGACGTTCTGAACACGTGGAGGACCAGGCTGTGATGAGTCACGGAGCACGCTTGAAGCAGTATCGTTGGTTACATGTGTACATGATGGTCATGAAATGATGATAGATTTTGATAATAGATATATTGAAGGAAAATTTTTCACGCGTAAATTGTTTTTCGATGTGGGAGCGCGATAGCTTAATTGATTATATTTGTATGTAAATTCTTTCTTCACAATGATGTAGGTAAATGTGTTGGATTGATACTTGTCTGGTTTTAGACGACAGCGGTTGATTGATTGGATAGAAACAATGCATAAAGAGGTCATGAGGTTCAGATATGGAGAAATGAGTAAATGATAAATTATATTCATTTCTGTCAACTGGTTTTTAGAGACACTGTTTGTATGTCAAATAAGCGATTTTTTTTTAAATAGTGATGTGTGATTTTCTATCTGACTACTCTGAGAAGAAGCACCGAAACAACCTCAGAGGTCAGAGTCTCTTTTAAAGTCCAGATACGGATAATGAGAGTGTCTGTATGGTTTTTTGAGGAAATAACCACTCAGATATGTGTGGACATGTCAGAACAGTGCACGCAAGAGTGATAATCATTCAGGAAGAAATGCTGTTTCTTCACTATTTTAAAATTACTGAAGATCATTTGTTATGATGAAATAATTTTCAATTCACAGTAGTCTAAGAATCATCATCTTCTTAGCCCATTGTTGCACTCTACTCTACTCCACAACCCAGTTACTGGTTAACACTGGATACCCCTTGGTTTGACTGGTTGTCAGACTTTCAGGCTTCTGACTACCAATAACTACTGTCAAAGATCTACAAATGACAGCAGGAACCAGCGGCTTAACGTGCTTTCCGAGATACGAATGGTCTTGATATCATCATCATCTTCATCATCTGCCTAGCCTTTTCCCAACTATGTTGGGGTCGGCTACCAGTCTAACCGGATGCAGCTGAATACCAGTATTTTACATGGAGCGACTGCCTATCTGACCTCCACAACCCAGTTACTGGGCAACACGATACCCTTGGGAATGTGACGAAGGGTCTTGATATGTTGTGATGATTACCCATATTAACCCATCCACGGACCTAACTTTGCGAGCGTACCTTAATCCTTGCCGTTGTTATTATTTAGCCATAAGCCCCTCCAGTATTCACAGTGGTCTATGAATATGATTGAGAATTTTCTGTCTAAAAACCTACAATACACTGGCACAGGCTTAAACTAAAAAAGGACACAATTTTTGGCACTTTTTGATAATTCTTTTGACATTTTATTTGGCACTTTTTGTTAAGTACCAAAAGGTACCGTTCTATTAAGATTGCCTACCTACTTAGTATGAAACAAAAAACCAGTCATGTATCACTTGGCGTGTCAATCACGATTTTACGTAAGTGATGATTGATTAGGTTGCTAGGTAAATTCCTACGAGTGCTGATAACCCATTTCTTAGGTCACTCTCTCAACACAACTCACGAAAGCAATTAAACTGATACCCTTTAAGAACTCACATTCCTTTAGCTGTTAGTAATAATGCACATAAATGTAGTGTCGCTTGTTTCTTTTAGACATTAATAGTCTGACGAGTGTAAAGGGGAGCGCAGAGAGGCGCGACACATCATCGCAATATTTAAATTGTTCTATGGATATAGGGAGACCCCAAAATCGTGACGCTTTATTGAATTACGCTTTGCAATTGTCTGCAGCAGCCTTTAATTGAGGGAATGGATGATAAAAGGAAAAAGAAGAATAATTTAGTGTGAGGTAAGGAGTGTGGGAAAGATGATTATGCCTTGAAAGAAGTTGGCGATTGAGATGACGGCAAATAGAGATGTATGGAAGAAGGAGATATGCTGCGCTGGCCCCAAAATAATTTGGAATAAGAACAGAAGATGATAATGATGAATCAAGTGTGAGTAAGGGAACATGGAGATTAAAAAAGCAACCGAAAAATAGTCTATTCGATGTTTAATTCTGATCAAATTTGATTTTCAAAAGAAAATATCATTTGTAAGCAAAGCCAGACAAGCCGATATTATTGTGTAAAGATAACATTGCTACCTAAGTAAAAGATTGCTCTGATAACAAATCATATTTTATAAAAAGATTATGTAACCAACACGCTTAATAATTATCAAGTGGGAAACGTTCAAAAGGAATGTTAAGAGCTTCCGGAGTGAAATGAAATAGAGATGATAAAAATTTGACAAGTTGGTGCGACTAATTCTTAAGGATTAAGACTTCAATGTCATTAATCATTGGTCTGACAGCAGATATCCGTGTTAGTAGATAATGATGCAATAGGAAGACGTGGTGAACAAATAAGCTTATCTGTTATCAGTGCAAGAAACCGTCTGACGGGTAAAGTGGCTGGGTTGAGTAATTGGACGATAAATTAAATCAGTTTATTAGGAGGAGTATTGGTTGACTATGCCATCATATAGTAACGTATGTCCGGTTCTTTTGTCTGAGAAAGAGAGAGATTTGGTAGCTTGTAGGTATATTATTTCCAACTTTTTTTTTGAGAAGGGTTTTGCTCTTGTCTCTAGTCTAGGCTGAGGTGACAGAGACATAGTCAACGAAGGAGTAAGCTTACCGAGAAGAATCCTGTTGACTTTAACTTTGAAGAGATTCGGGTTGAGTGTGGTAAGAAACAGACGCAGGTAGTGAGTTCCACTCTTTTGCTGTGCATATTATGAAGAGACATCCTTCATAATACGAACAGGAAAAGAGTGAAGAGGAGAAAAGCAAGCGTTTGGTGCGAATTGTTGGAATGGCAACTTGCAGTGCGTATACATGTTCGATGGTAGAAGGGTGCCGTTGGAATGAGGTCATTTCTGCTAACTTTCATTATATTTATTTACTAGCTGACCCAGCAAACGTTGTTTTGCCATATAAAATCTTTGGGGTGGACCACCCTTAACATTTAGGGGGATGAAAAATAGATGTTGGCCGATTCTCAGACATACTCGATATGCATACAAAATGTCATACAAATCGGTCAAGCCGTTTCGGAGGAGTAGGGTAACTAACATTGTGACACGAGAATTTTATATATAAGATTTAATACTTTAAGCACACAAATGAACACAGGTGGACTTAATGCCGTAGGAATTTCCTACCAGTCAACTTTTGGGTGATAGGCAAACAGTAGTGGCTATCGACACTGTTTAATTAACAATAATTAATTTGCATAGATTATGTCATGATAACCCAGTATTTCAGACTAATCTGACATTTTCCATTCATAAGTATGGGCTTTCCAAGTTAATCTTGGACATTACTGACATCGATGTAGGAAAATATCGTGAGGCAACCTGGACTTATATTAATTTTTTATTTTTTTTACTTTGCGTGGTGATTAATACTCGTGCCATCTCATTAGAAGAAGCCTCCTTGTCGGAACCAGTGTGGTACTGCGCTGGCAGGACCCAACGTGCTGCTAAAACCAGCAGTACCGACAACGCTGCTCTACGTGTCCAGATCGCTCCACTATACGAAGGTTGAGGAGATCATGGAGTACGTGCGTGTTAAGACAACTGGACTGTGAGGGTCGAGAGGTTGGAGCCGCGTCATAACACGAACTTCAAGTCGTTCGTGGTGCGAGTTCCGACACACCATCTCGAGAAGTTCCTCAAGGAAGAGTTCTGGCCGAAAGGTGTTGTGTATCGCCGGTTTCGTGGCCGCCTACATGACACTAGTCAGCGAAACACGACGCCGACACTTCGTGTGCACTAGTTTGTAGTTATTATGTAATATATATTTATAGTTTTTTTAAGTTTTGTTAATATATTTATAGTATTGTATATGTTTATATGGGCCTAGATGCCTGAAATAAATGGATAAATAAAAAAAAAAAAATAATAGAAGAGGCCTGCAGTGGGACAGTTACAGGCTGGTATTATTCTTTTTATAAA
Source organism: Phlogophora meticulosa (assembly GCA_905147745.2). Lineage (NCBI taxonomy): Eukaryota > Metazoa > Arthropoda > Insecta > Lepidoptera > Noctuidae > Phlogophora > Phlogophora meticulosa. The sequence goes on along the minus strand of LR990535.1, from coordinate 5,575,339 downwards.
CTTCTATTTACTTAATAATCATAAGTTTTAGAATTTTTCAATTAGAAGATTCTCAATAGTACCTGGATTAGTGTCTTGATTCCTGCCTGGCCAATTAGTCTCGTACCCTACTTCAGCTGCTGCTTACCCCTTGGTGATTTCAGGCATTATGTTATAATGGTTCCCCATTACTACTGGCTTATCAAGTATACGTGTACGTTAGACCGTACGTTTTCATTTTTCATTTCATTCTGTCCTTGTCATGGCTAATAAATTAGTCGTGACCTAGTGTAGATGCATTTCATTTAACACGACAATATTTAAGTGGTAACAAAACCAGAATAGGCTGACCTCGCGTTCGATTTAAACTCCGTAATACTATACGCCAATTCAAGACACTACGCTTTATGATTGCTATTGGCAGATACAAGTACCTTAAGAGTGTACGGGTATTTGAAATACTTTATAAACACCGATACACAAAATCACCGTTGTTCCCGGCTGTCATTTGTAATAATCATTAAACTGCAAACATTCAATTTTCTTGGAAACATTTTATCTAGCGGTTGACTTTCCATAGTTTGATTGTCCAATATTGAAAGCTTCGTCAGTTCGTAACCATTCTGTTCTAAAGCTTTTTAAAGTTCCGAAGTTGGACGTTAGATGTCGCCAGGTGAGACTTAACCTTAAGTTCCTGTAGATCATAAGAGATGGCGCTGCCTGTCTCATTCTGTGTTGTACTATCGCTACAGACAATTTTGTTGTGGGATGTGGTTTAGCTGGGGTCAACCGATTTACCTAATGCCAGTAATGAGGTGATTTTATAATGAGACTTAATGCATTCAATGATTATTTTATTAGTTTCGGGTAGTAGTTTGACTATTAACATTTTTATTTTGCCTTCGTGTTTTGTACAATGTTTTTAATCTTTCCTCTAATTAACATCAATGTTGACAAGAGTGACGCGTCAATGTAAATTGTTTTTATAAATTTTCTACCTCACCTTGATCGGCAACCGGGTTTCAATGTATTCATCGATATCTACATTGAATGAGGAATAAAAACATTGGATAATGAGGCTTGTACAGTAGACCACACGTCAGTGGTAGCATCCTGACCTTGAGTTGGTCTAGCATAGTATGGAGTTTCAATAGCATTCGGGTCCAGCTTCTGCTGGTCTTGTTACCACGGAGGTGCGGCCTACTGTACCTTGGACGTGTGATATCAGACGTAGTTTTCTCTGTACTGCGTAAATGAGGTTGCAGAAGAAATATATTATGTGTCTGTATATTTTTTCCATCTCAATTACAGGTCTTCAACATCCATCTTAATTATGGTGTCGGACGTCTTAATAGACAGCTTGTTCACAAGGTTTGTGTCCATGTGAAGCGGACGACGACTAGCCTTTAGTGTCTAGTGGAAAGTACTGATACTGGCTCACTGGGTGTGTATCAGTGATGTGCGGCGTGTACGAATATTGTAAACAGGAAAGTTACCAAGCACGCGCTGCGGGCCAGAGTGTCAGAGGTCCAAGTCGTGCCCTTAACCTCTTTATATTTATCACTGTCTGATTTGTTGTACACTTTGGCAGATTCCAGTGGAATCTATTTATAAACAATTCAATCAACATCCAACTGCTTTAATTAGATTTAAGTAGAATTCAGGGTTCCGTAGGTCAGTGTAATAAAATGCAGAAATAGGGTAGATAATAGTTTTTTTTATTAACTTACTCTTTTCAAGTATTTTTCACAATTCTGTGAATTCTTTTGCAACGATAAAAATATAACAATACGAACTCGATCATGTTCGATACAACATTTCTTATACAATAATATTTACTCTTTAATATCACAAGTACACTTATAATCTAATTTTTATTAAAGCTTTCAAGTTTGGACTTACGATCTATGATTTTAACTTATGCTAACTTGATTGTGAGATCTAAAGTTATCTTCCTCCACACGATTCACTAAACTTTTTCTGGATGTTAGCGGACACAAAGTGCGCCTGAGACTCCGACGGTGCTGGAACAGATGTGACCGCGGAGCCGGGTCCGCCAGCTCCGGGTCACTGTTTACCAGGGTCGCCATACGGCCGGGGTCTTGCTGAACGAGTTGGTGGAGCAGTCCAGGGGTGTCGCCGTGTGCATGTGCACAGGCGAAGCTGGTGGAGATGGGGTCACGTAGCCGGAGGTCGAGGAGGCGGTGGATAGCGCTGGGCTGGGCGGGCTCGCCGGAGGAGTGTCGGCAGAGGCCGCGGCACGTTGCATGTCGTTGAGTCTGTGGCCCAGGTGGGTCATGAGCTGGGTTCCCAGCCTCACGTCCACACCAGGGATTGAAGCCAAGCAGCGGGACACTTCGTTTGCGGCATGAGTGAATCCAGCACGGAAGCGGTCAGCATCCACAGTAGGGTTCAGCGACAGGCGGCGCTGGCGGCGGAGCTTGTGAAGGTGGCGAACGGTCAATTCCAAAATATCGGCTTTCTCCAATTTTGCAACATTTTCTCCTTCAGACTGAAGAGCGCTGACCATCAACTCCTTGAGTTCATCGAGGCAGCGGTTGATGCGAGCGCGCCTTTTGCGCTCAAGCATCGGCTTCATCACTTTGCGATATTGATAAGTACGCGAGACTGGCTGCGGGCCGTCGTCTGCGAGCGAATACGCGATTTCGTAAGACATGTTGGACATTTGTGTGTAGCGAGTGGAGGTGTGCGTTAGCGCTGAGCGTTGAACGCGGAATGCCGTACGTCTGCCTGGTGGGGGTTTATATAGGGACCGGAGGGCGCGCGATCGTGGGAACGCACGGAGCCGTCGAGTTCCCACACGCGCCACCTGTGCGGAGCAGCTGCCGCCGGGGCGCGGGGTGCGGGGGGACACGCGCCGCGCCGCGCGTGCGCGCCGTAAACAATCGTCGGCGCGGGCGCACGCCGCGACGCCTGGCCCCGGTAATTGTCGGTGTTGCGGACGGATTCTATGCTAGCAGCTACTGACTAAGCTAGGACACTGTTTAGAACTTGTCATATACAGATACATACTACCGTTCTAGGTACGATGTAAATCTGTGCATAGTACGATTTATTTAATTGATACGTTGATAATACATGGCAGCAAAATTGTTTTAGTTAGATTTTTCAATACAAAAATATTTGATACGCTTTAGTATCTTGCAAAAAGACTCAAAAACGAGTAGGACGGTGTTCAAAGGTCTCGTAGCGCGTAGCTACTGCTACGGGCCCTGCGTAGCACAGTGTTTTGGCACCTATCCAATTGCTCCGATTGTTGCATCAGCAATTAATCAAAGTGTTATTGCTGCATAAACAGAGCTTATATTTCATCAGCACACATTTAATTAAAGCTGCGTCTAATTAAGATCAGATTTATGCACGTAATGTCGCAACGTAATGCCGGTGTAAAGCGATCAATCAGGCGGCGGTACACAATGGCGGCGTCAATTATATTCTGATCGGCTCTCGGCTACTGTTGGCGTTCATCAATCACGGATTACGCGCCGTAATAATTATTGACAGACAGAATTACAGTCGCGATACGCTACATCGCCCTAAATAAGAGTATCTTGGGTAATGACATGGAGGTGGAAGATTGAGAAGGTTTCCCAACGGGTGTTGTGTATTGATGTGTAATGTGTGTTGATATTGATGTGTGTTGTGGCGCCATGGCGCTGATGGCGCATGGCGCTCGGCGAGGTGGTCGGTAGCGCTCCGCGGGACGTAGGTGGGTATTAGTCAGAGCGACGCGCGCGCAGGCGAGTGGGCGGCGGCCTACGCCTGACGCCGATGAGATATTGTCCACCGTCCGGTATCGACACGCGTTCATTATCGCTGATCGCACCGCGTGAGTGCGTGCTTTCTCCGTACTACACCCACTGCAACACTCCAAATGTTTATGTGTTCCTCTTTATGTGAACGTGTAGGTTATGACATTTGCATATTTTATGAACAACATCATGCTTCTGAAGATATCATTTACATAATAATTGATACCGGCTCTTATCTTGCTGCGTGGGATTTGGTTTTTATCAGTAACGGCCGCGAAATTATTTTAAGATCATATCTTTTAACGTTAACAAATGACTCACGCGAGTTAATTCTTGTTTTATTCAGAATTATTTCTAAGAAAGGATTGTATCTTGTTATTGATGGTTGATATAGAAATATTCCGCTGCTTAGTGTGCGGTGACGGAAAAATGTTAATTTGTACTAATCGCTGAGGAAGTTTGTCGCGCTGTGGGCACGCTCCACAACCGTATCATATGATGGGTATGACCATTATTTAACATACTAATTACCAGTTACATTAAAGCGTGGAAAGTTTAGTTATTAAATGGGTATTGGTCATAGTGTTATTGGTTCGAAAATACGGGTTTTTGGGCTTAGCTGTTATATTACTTATTTTTTTCGACAAAAAGAAATCATTCGCTGTTAACAAACAAAGCGAAATTTACTAAGCCCGGAACGTACCTACTAGGTATTTTACTTACCTACCTGTGTGACCCAGACACATGACTGATAAACGATACCTATAACAGGCCATACTGCGACAACAGTATATTATTGTCTGACAAAAGCATTCCTACTTTCATTATCAACGGATTACGGCCTGATAAGGTGTTAAAGAACAAACAATTACATTAAGCAATACTGAGTTTTCAACCTGTTTAAAGGTATGCACAATAGTGTTGCACCCAATCGGTGCCGGCTACCTGTCGTTGCCATTAGCGGTGGATGCATAGGATCCTGTGCAGTCGGAGAAAAAAAGTGCCGATAACAGTATTACGAGTGGGAGAGGGGAATTGTGCGGACGTGTTTGAGCTTAAATGGGGATTAATGAGCTTTTGGACTAATGTTTCTTTAATTTAATGATTTATTGGGTATGTTTTTTTTACTTACCTACAATTCTATAAGGTATTGTCACTTGGTGTACAAAAAATGTCTTTTAATGAGACGGAACTAGCAACTGTCTATGTGTTATAGCTTAAATATTTCTTTAATAACGCATTATGAAGAAACGTCCATCTTCATCTGCATTTCCCAGCTATGTCTGGGTCGGCTTCCAGTCTAAACGCATGCATCTGAATACCAGTATTTTGCATGACGCGACTGCTTATCTGACCCTCACAACCCACTGGGTAACACGCCTTGGCGAGACTATTTGCCAGTATTTCGTGCTTCTGACTAGCCCTTAACAACTGTCAAAGATGAAGGCTGTTGATTCTAGTCAACAGCCGGGACCAAGTTGGTCGTGCTTCGCGTGGAAGAAGCTTTCGTCATAAAACCCTAATGATGCGCCAACACACTCATATGACAACTGTCTGCCGAACAGATATATCTCGGTTTCGTATTCTATACATAACACTATCGCAATAAAATATCTTAGGCGGATGACACACTGAATCGCATCCCGCTCCCGTCTGAGCTCGACTGCGTTCGCTGTCAGTGAGTTAGATAATGCATGTATTCATACAAACTTTGGTGGCTAGCCTACTGCCTACGCTGAAACCCCACATCACGCTCTTGTGTGCGCTCCAGTGTGGTATCCGCCTTAATTGCTCAAAAAGGGTAAAGCCGAAATTAGGTAACATACACTTTGATTTCATCAAAAACCGTTGGCACTCGCAAATAATAAAAGGAACAAGTGTAGGTGGCCGGATGCACGTAATTGCATGTCATTTATTGCAACGGCTTTTTGATACCATATCATGTATTAAATTGGGAAATAAAAAAGCAATATAAATATAAGATTCAGGACGTTTGATTGCCTGTTATATTTAGTGAAGACGTTCTCAGCATCCTTAGAAGGCAATGAAAAATTTTGTGAATATTGGTAACATTATTATTTCCTTTATTCCTTTCTATACATATAAATTATATTTTTACATATCTTAATATATATATTTCTTGTGTGCGTGTGTATGTGACTGAACTCCTCCTAAACGACTGGACCAATTTTGATGAAATTTTTTGTGTGTGTTCGTGGAGATTCGAGAATGGTTTAGATTCACAATTGGACCCGGTAGGTGGCGCTATACGGGCAGGACGACGTCTGCTCGGTCCGCTAGTTTCAATATAAAACAAATAAAAAACATTTTAAAATATAAAAAATAGTACCCCACTGGCATCGGGAACAGGGTCCAAGCTACCGGTGGTCAGGGCTCTTGAGAGAGGAACCTCCTAACTGTGCGCGCCGTGTCCAAGAGTACTGCTTTCTGGGTCAAACCCTTGATCCAACTGCCCAAAGAGAGCCTCTTTGCTATTATGCCATTGGCCGTCACGACTATCGGCACAATGACTGCTGTAGTCACATCCCACATGTAAACAACCTCGCGAGCCAGATCAAGAATCTTCATCTGTTTTTCTTTCTCAGCCTTCACGAGGTTCTCGTCATGTGGATTGGTAACATTATTATTAGTATTATAAAAGGCCACGGGCACTTCTTATTCATGAAATGTGTCGATACTAACCAAATTAACCTCACATTGTCATTTTAATTAATTTAGCTGAATAATCATGCTTTATTATCACAAGTCCTTCGGTAACCAATCTTCCTGCATTTGAGAAGCACACTTTCGATCACAATCCGAAGGATTTTAAAGGAAATTCCTAATCCATTGCTTCATATATAAGAAAATGTATATAGTGTTGTTGGATTGTCAAAATGTAAGGCAATGAGTACGAGTAGTGAAGGTGTTACACGCATGTTTGTTCAAACAATTTCAAGTATCTTTATACAGCTTCTATTTGTAAAACAGTAGAATAATAAGAAAGAACAAACCGATGATAAAGACAGCGATGATTCACCTCTCTTATATGTGAAACCAACTGCAATGATACATACATTTTCTCACAGGGTCACATTAAGACCATCGTCGAATATAAAACCACCTAATCAATTGCTGACTCACCTCAGGAAAGCTTAGGTAACTTCGACAACCTCCGGAACCAGCATTTCATCAGTATTTTATGTAAATCACAAGAAATCATACGTTTGATGTGTCATATATATTACGAACTAGTTACTTCGTTATATAATATTATGTAATAAAAACATTATTTACATGTATCACATATAGTGACGCATGCTGTATGTCGTATTAAAACAATAGAATATATATACATGAAGTGATAATTATGAATTTATCTGAAGGTAAGTTAAATAGGAGCTCGTGGCTAAATATAAACAGCCGCACGTGTTGATCGAAGGTTAAGCTACGCTTACCGAGGTAAGTCTATGGATGGGTGACTGTTCGTAACATATCGAGACTCCTCCGTGCATCGGAAAGCGCTTTAAGACGTTGATCCCGGTTGTCATTTGTAGATCTTTGACAGTCGTTACGGGTAGTCAGAACCCTGAAAGTCCGAAAAATAGTCTTACCAAGGGGTATCGTGTTTTCCAGTAACTGGGTTGTGGAGGTCGGATAGGCAGTCGCTCCCAGTAAAACACTGGTATTCAGCTGCATCCGGTTAGACTGGAAGCCTACACCAACATACGTTGGGAAAAGGCTTGGCAGATGATATTGCATGCAACAGCCTGCTCTTTTCAATCATATTTCAGTTAACAGGTAATGAAGAAAAACAAATGCAAACTATCAAAATAAATGACGAAATTTTTCGTAGGTATATGAGGTGTCGACTTATAATCTTTACTGCCTTGTATGTGTGCCTGATAAAATGATTAAAATGATGAGAATGTGTCTTTAAGGACATCATTATTCATTCATTGCGCCGGAAATGCATACACACTTAGTCAGACAAATACCTCTTATCTCTAATATCTCAATATATCTATCTCTTCTCTTAATAATAAAAGAATCACAGTAAAATATTTTATTGGAACTGGGTTCAGTATTCTCGGGACTTTCAGTTGAGTCAGCTTGTTTTTATTTAGAAATAATTTGTTATTGCTTTCTCTAACGTTTCATCTTCCTTTCGGTAGTTTTTCTTTAGCCTAGGTTGCCCTTGTTGTGATTTACTGAAGAAGTAGAATTAACGACATGACTGAGCAGCGGCAGATCGATTGACTGGTGCGCTGCGTGTCGTGGGTTCGATTCCCGCACGGAACAAATATTTGTATGGCCTACGGGTAGTTTCGGGTCTGGCTGTTTATGTATGTGAGTTTGAATGTTTGTAAACGCACCCACGATACAGGAGAATTCCTAGTGTGGGGCAACGTTTTTTTATAAAAAAATCCCCGGTTGGTGGAAAACTAGTGCAAGAAGGTATTTCTGACTGTGTTGATAAAGACTGTGACGTCAATCCATGTGGTTCGTCGTGGGGCAATATAAACTACGATAGTGGTGAAGCAGAAAGTTGTTCATTATTTAAAGGTATTGCATGACTTGTCTCCGTTATATTTGGCTCATATAGAACTGTACTGTACTGTACTAGCCTATTACTGTCCCTACAACGACTAGCCTTAACCACTGCTCGTGGAGACTTTTGCAGGTAATTTATGCGGAGGGCTTGTGGCCGTACTATAGGTACACCTATGTATATATATTATCCCTTCGTGGAATATAGGCTTGATGAGTGTTTGGAGGGAGTATTTGTCTTGATGCGTCGAGGTCTTAACCACTGGTCGTGGAGACTTTTGCAGGTAATTTAGGCGGAGGGCTCTTGGCCGTACTATGGGTACACCTATGCTTATCCCTTCGTGGGATACAGGCGTGATCTGTTTTGAGAGAGTATTTGACTTGATGCGTGGAGGTGTACTAAGAAAGGTTTTTATATAATTTATTCCCTGAAATTGTTTGTAAGAAACTCCTTAGTTTTTGAAGTTATAGTTGTAAATATTAGACTTTGGATAGCTTACTTAACATAAATAGTGGTGTTTTCAATATGATGTGCTGTAATATTATGCTTCCGTGATGACTAAAGGAGATGAAATGGGGGATGAAATATTGGATGGAAGTTCGTCAATTTTGCCTAATGGAAATCCCATCGATCCCATGAATCGGACAAATGTCTTGTATATATAACAGATTTGAATAGATATCCTTGCTATTAATATCTTGTTGTTCACCTCGGCGTAAACAAGCAATCAATCAACTCGGCTTACAGCACTGTTGGACTTACGCTTCTCGCAAGCCATTAAATATAGCCACTAAACCGACCGACATGTACTACCTAAAGGTTTTACTTAATCCAATACACCTACAAAGAAGTGGGAAATTAGAAAAGTATTTTCTGAAAATTATCGAAAGGAATTTTATTTAGAAAAAAATACATTTATTTAGCACAAGGTCAGGCACATAATAACACAATACTACAGTTTGTTTGTGATGGATAAACTCTAAAACTGTTCAACTGATTTAAACATTCTTTCTCCTATAGAAAGCTACATTATTACCAAGTAACATAGGCCATATTTTGTTTTTAAAATACTCTTTCCTTTTAAGGAGGGAATGTTAAATTTGGAAGGGAAAAGTACCAAGTCCAAGCGGACGAAGTCGCGAGAAAGTGCTAGTCTGTTATAAAAGTACAGCAATATAAAGATCATAAGTATCGTGTGATGATAACGATGCGGTTTCGGCAGCGGTTTACATTACCTAACCCGGTGTGGTTTTGTAAATGTATCCAGCGTCACTATACGAATAGTGTAGTATGCAGCCTTCTTGGTTAAAAAGGGTTAAAAGTAAAACCTTTTTTCTTCCAGCGTCAACTGGGTTTAAGTAACTGGCCGTTACTTAATCCATAGCCTTTTACATCCTATGATCCTACTGTTCCAAATTCAATTTCCTTTGCTGTTTTGCACTAATTTTCTCGGGTCTAGGTGAAGTGACGTTCTAACAGCAAAATTGACTGTCAACAAATGTTTTTCGATCAACAACGTGACATTTCGGTTGCGTATGTACAGAGGCCAGCACATAAAGCTAACCCAATATGTCAAATTTCTTTGATAGTTTTTCAACTTTATTACAAAAGCATAAGGTTCATATTCAATTGGGAAAATTTGATAGTTTGGAGTAGCTTGATGTGCTGCCGTCTGTACCTTACATTTTGGGCTTTTCGATAGAATCAGTCTCGCTGATAGAATGTCACTTTATTTAGGCCTTTAGGACTTAAAACTACAGCCAGTCTTTCACCGACCCATCTTGTTATAGGTCATCCTACGTTTCCAGTTAAAATGTTCAGTCCCAGTTTACTCATTCATGGTGTGACTGGGTACTTGCGGCCTACGCAAGAGAAATGCTTCTTAGGATTCTTTAGTGACGAATACTTTCCATACTTCCCCAAACTCTGCGAAAACTATTTCCTCTCTGTTCGTCATACAGTTCTATGACAAACAGAGAGGGAACGGTTTTGGGGTTACCATACAAAATTTGAAAATACTCGACAAAAAGCCGGACTCTCACCAAGGAGTCCGAACATATTAGTTTTTGATAGTCATTTCAATTTTTTTATTATCGAATTGAAATCTCTTTAAGTCTAAAATCCAGACGGGGTCGCCAAAAAGCCAGACATGTCCAGAAAACAACGGGCGGTTGGTCATCCTACATACAGCCAACTCACGTGTATAACACTCATGTTCCAAGTATTTGTTCTTTTCCTGTTTCCCCCACGCGTAGGTCAAAGGAATTTTTACAATTAACGACCAAAAAGCGATTTTGCTAAATTTTCCTTTTTCTTAATCACCATTAATGGACGGAGACATTAAATATCTATTTGCAATGTTGTCATACAGATAATGTATTCAGGTTAATGGCTGGAGTCATGTTCGTATCACAATTATCTTGCACTTGATAATAATAATAGGAATTTTCCGATTTATACCACAAGTCTTTGTTTATTGTTTGCTAGGAAGCACGCGCTCGTAATTACTGATAGATAATTATAATTATTTTAATACAAATAACCATGATAAGAATAGCCCATAATGCGATAGTTATTTTAGTGATACGTGGCTTGTTGTTGTGTGTGACCCATTATTCTATTTTAGTTTCGAGTACTCTTACTAGTACTTCTTAATTCCAGAATATTCGAATTTATATTTGTTTTCAGTAATAAAACAAAGGATTAAGGCAACACTTTTACAGAAAAAAGGATTAGTATATTAATGTGACATAACCAAGTATATCAACTTCAGTGAATAGATTGCATCATTAAAATACATTTTTCAGGTCTACATGTCTCCGTCTGCGCCGGCGCTGGTTTTCCCGCGTGGCGCTATTTCGACTGATGTATGTGCCAGCGCGCCTTGACTCACAGAAATATGATTTTGTAGTTTATAGCCAATTTTTATAGCTGAGTCAGAGAAATACTGCCGGGGTAGCCCGCAAGCACAGAACGATGACCCGGTGGGGCAATACCTCGCTAAGAGAAGGCTCGTAGATATTAATATTCAGCCTCTCACTTCATTCTAGTAAATTAGTATGACGACATGAACAATATTACAAAAGAATACAACGCCATCCAAAATTAACTCTCTAATCGGATGCAATTTTAGTTAGACGTGTTTTCGATGAGGATAGTTTTGTTTATATGAGAAGGTCACAAGATAGATAATATGTTTCAGATCGGATAGAGATGAATGAATTAGTGAACTGTCTGTCCTGCCCACTGTTATTAGTTTCCTTATCAATCTCACATTTGCTAATACCAATTTTCCTCGTCCTTTAAACTAGCCGATGAGACAGAAAAAAGTATAATATTTACCTACAGCCAATCATGTAAACGATGTTGTAATGTAATCGATAACAATCATATCTCAAGGTCACCCGATCGCGTGCTACTAACACGATGCTAAATTGAGAATATGAATGACCTCAGAGGCAAAGCATTGTTCACGACGGAACTGATAAGGCTGCGTTGTAAGTTGTATTACACACACTGCGAGCGCATGCGCGTGATTGATCGGAATCACACGCTGTAAAACACGTGCCTTTAAAGGTATCATTATGCCTAGTGTAAAGGTTTTATGGCACTTTAACTGAAGTAATTGACATGTTTACATATCATAACATCACGCTTGTATTCCTCGAAGGATTGGGCAGTTAATTGACGTGTTTTTTTTAGTCTAGTCATTATTATGTGTAAATAATACCAGCCTGTTACTGTTCCACTGCAGGGACAAGAGAGAAGGCACGAGCATTAATCACCACGCTTGCTCAAGACGGGTTGGCGATTTCAGACTTATATTAATTATAAGTCCAGGTTTCCTCACGATGTTTCCCTTCACCGATGTCAATGATGTCCAAGATAAACTTAGAAAGTACATATGAATTGAAAAAGTCACATTCGTACTTGCCCAGATTTGAACCCGTTACGGAAACAAGGGCCGAGGCCTAAACCACTGGGCCATCATGACATTTATCAATTATGTAAACAAAAACAATAAACAAACTCAACAGCCAAGGTTTTGCCAGGAATTTAACAAAGATAGCGATCGTAACGAACATTGGATTGAAATTGGTTTTCTCTGTAAGGTTTACTAACAAACATTCAGTAGTTATTTACATCTAACATTGTCTATTTCTGAAATAATGCGAACCAAATACATGTTTAATTTGCTTTAATTATTTAGGTTGTGGTTGACGGCACGCGAAAATAGTCACGTAGTCACTGTGTAGTGTACGGTTTAGCGGTGGTTTATCCTGTAAACAACTAAACTGCGTGGTTTTGTGGTTGCTGAGCATAATGTTGTACGTGCCATGGGAGTCGTTTGCAGTTGCCACGCACTGTACTATTGATAATACTAGGGTTGCGAACTTTTGTTAGAAGAAATGGAGTACACCGTATAAAGAGCACCGACGGACGTATAGAAAGGTCTTATTATATGTTTTTACTAACTGTCCCGGCGGACTTCGTACCGCCTCAAAAGTTAAGTTACACTGTCATCTGTTAGAAATGTATGGAACTTATTATAGGAAAACATTTAATTTGCAATAAATAAATATCAAGGTCAATAATCGAAAAAAAACTATCCTATCTTTAAAGTTTGTTCCAAACACCCACAGTAAGCCAAATTATTACCACTCTAGACAATATAATTCGGTGGTCGAATAGATGAGGAGCTCGTTCTTTTAAGTGTGTCCATGGCAATCTGTACGGGGTGGAACATCGGCGCAGAAATTGATATCATGAGTTCAGAAATGATTCTACCCCCCCCCCCCGCGCGCTCCCCCCCTCAGCGTTGAATTTTGATTGTTTTTCAATGTCCCTTTCACCCACTTTCCATAAATAAGCTACGAGTTTAACACCATCAGTAACGTCTATCCTGCAGCGTACAGGTGTCAGGGCACGCAGTACAAGAGCTCATTTAATTTCAGTTTCAGCAAAGTTCCCTTCCCACCGAAAGGTGTTTCAGTGAATGCTAAAGTAAAAAAGTTCATTCAATTTAATTAAAAGTCTGTCGCTCTTGTGCGGAACAGAGTTCATTATTTAATATAAGGCATGTCTGGCAACCCTAGTTGAGAGTTTGAGATTTGAAGCTTGGATAGTACAATCAATACGTCTGTGTTGATTGTAGTTTATTTTGAAGAATCCTGTCTAGGATTCTTCAAAATAAACTGTATTGTACATACTACTATTTAAATACCCTGTATTTTTTTATCAAATGTAAATTTATAAAGTTATCCTTGGTTATTCATAGTTTTGATAAAAAAATGTCTTAATTACAACTTCATAATATTCATGTAACCATAACATTAATAAAATGACTCGCCACAACAAGAGGCGCGCGCGCACACCGCGTAATGATCTAATGAGTCAACAATAGTTGACAACCCTACCAATGACGCATGTGCATGACACGGTACGTCGCACGTGCCGAACCGAACGTTGCCGGGTTGCGCCCGCGCATGAGGAAACACCTACTTTATACAATTTTACTTAATTCGCGTTGTTTTTATGGTATCTATGTACGTTTGACGCGGTCAGCATGAATCATCATTTTATTAAGGTTTTAGATGCGTGTGCAATCTGAAGTAGTACACTCATCGTGAATCACTTAATTTATTAAAGAAATTATGATTGATTTTATTTATTTTTGAGGTACAGACACCAGCACATCAAGCTACCCCAAACTGTAAATTTTTCCCAATTGAACATGAACCTTATTCTTTTGTGATAAAGTTGAATTTACCACAAGAGAAATTTGACCGAAAAAAAAATATAAATTTATTATCTTAAACATTTTCAGAAAACATGGACGTATAATCAATATAAGTCTGGAATCACCAACCCGCCTTGAACAAGCGCGGGGATATTAAAATAATTATATAATAAAATTTGTCCACTCGTACCTTCTGTATGAGAAGAGGCCTTTGCGTAGTGGTACAGTAACAGGCTGGCATTTTTTATTACACTACATAACATCACGACTGTATTCCCCACAGGCTTAGGCAGAAGTATACCTACAGTACACCCACATGTCACCAGTTACGTCGTTAAGTCCCAAGTAATAGGGGGTGAGCCTATTGCCATCAACTGGGCACACAAGCAGACTCATTTGGGTTTCCCGGGTCAAGACCCAGGAATCGAAGTCAAGACAGGCAGTCAGTTTTTTATTATAAATTATGCAAATACTATAGTCAGAGTCCTATTACTCATTAACATACTTAATATGCAGTGTGCATATCGTCATCGTCACCAATCGACCATCCAATTAGGATATTTACATTTGCTATACATCATCAGTCAGTCCTCATTCGACAGCTTTTTATCAGAAGGCCATTCCCGTATTTAAAAACTTTGAAATCTAGTTGTATTGTACTGTTTGTCGGGCCGATATCCGCAAGTCTGCGCGTATTTTGCGTAACGGTTGGGATAATACCTTATCAATCTACCCCAGCTCCTCAAGAAAAGCCAGTAGCGATGTGAAGTTGCTGGTGATCTCTCGGAGACTACCTAGGTTATCAAGTATTTTGCCCAGTATACAGTGATTTCTGGGCAGTAGAGGAGCACGTGTCTTCCTCCATGCAGGCTCTGTATAATGGGCTGTCTGTAACTCCTATCGTAAATTATATTCGAATCTAGTTGCAATCTCATCACAGCGACAATCAATGGTAAAGACTTGTCAAAAATTAGACTTAATGTTGACAGATTGTGGCTGAGATTACGTTGAGAACGTTTTAAAAAAAATATCGTAGGTCTTTTCTCTATGGCCATATTTCTAGAACGAAAATGATCGCAAAATTAATGTGACAAGTTGTCAAAGGCACGTTAAATGCTGTGATTGGTTGAATGAATTTTCGACAGGCAATCATATCACTTGATTTGCGTTTAATATTGTGTCTCGTCGATGATTTCTTTCCAGGAACCGGATGTCTGTAATTTCAAGTAATTTTTGCAATGTCAGAGTTTGCCAACGATGTAAAATTACTCTTGAGCTTATTATTTCTGTTGATTATAAGGGTCTTTACAACGAAATGCAAAAACAAAAAAAAGTAGGTACCTACGTAAGTTGCAAAACTAATTAATTTGTTTTTGTATCTGTTACCCAGTATGAATTATGATTTTAGAAAAATAAATATTATTTTCTAAAATGGTTATCACATGGGATTCCGCGAGCGGACTTTCCAGTTATCGCGGTCGTCGGGTAATCCTGCGCCTGCGCGGTACACGGGGTTTCTTACTAATTAAGTTTATCTCTGAAGAAATATTGAACTTAGAACCGATTTTACAATCGACGGATAACTTTTATCTTAGGAATGATAAAAATGGTGATTTGACAGTGTTTTTTTAAGCGTAAAAACGATAGTTTAACGAATCCTTATTCTTATACATATATGTAACCTATGTTGAACAAATAAATTATTCTAATTCTGATTATGAATCTGCAAACAAATTCACAGATGATCATTAAATCATTCATGACAAAATCGGTCCAAAATCTATAGTCAAGATCCTAATTCGCTGAAATTTAAGATTCATCACAAATAATTCCATATTCTCAAAAATAATAACCACGTATGCGGACATACCCTTCCGGTTTTTTACACAAGATTTCCGATTAAAGAAGTAATCGATTCGTCACCATAATGACATGTAACTATCACATCTAAGCGTCATTTCGCGAAATCCTAATCAGGTTTAAACCCAAGCCCGCGAACCGGCTTTACGTGTTTATATCACGGATCTGATGTTTATGTTTGCGAGAACCGAGAACCGGTTTCCGAGTTGATGAGATCGACCGTGGTCGAATGACGCGACCTAATCGCTGCGACCTCATCGTTCCCCTAGTGACGTTCCTCTGATTCACCTGAAATCCTTTCATTTATTTGTGTCATACCTCCTTTCATTCATGACGTTTCTGTATGTGTCATATGCAACGTCATTTTCGTTAGAAGTTGAAGGTGTCATAATTATGACGTTCATTTGTTTTGTTGATGTCATTGTTCTGAAAGGAGGCGTTACGTTTACGTGCTCGATTAGGGATTTACCTGTTAGTATCTATAACAGTCATAAAGTGTTGCCACTCGAATATATTACACATAATTTAATTCAAAAGGGAATTTACATTTTTGAAGTATCGGAAGTACTTTATGCAAAACAATGGTTTCGAGGATGTTGTTTACCAACTTTAGGAGATGATGATAAGTAATAGCATTGGAGTACAAACACTTTAAGTCATTGTTCCCTGTAACTATCCTCTTAAATTCAAGATGGTTGGTCTCCTAAAAAGCTCCTTTGAATACTGAAGACGTAAATAGCAAGTATGTATTGTTAAAGGCGAGTGTTTTGTTATTGCGGTTGGTAATGACACAGCGAAAATTAGGCTAATTTTTAAATTGTCATGTTACCAAGGAATAAGATTGAATATTCGGTAGCAACGTTCTAGAAAAAGATAAGGAGTAGTAAATAACCTGCCTTAGCAAGAACACTGAAAAAGGCAGACCTACTATTATTATGTAGATTGACGTAAAGACCCCTTGTGGTTCCAAATGCGTTTTAACCCAACCCGCACTGATTGATTAACTTCGATAAACATGAGTCATACTAACAACAGCTCCGGTATACTATCGGTATCAATCAGAGGTTTCCCGATCGCTATCGGATTAGTGAACATATTCAATGTTGTGCAATCACATAATATATTTTGTAGACTAAAATACTACCTACGCGTCACCAGTCTCTATTTTTGTTCTGCATATGTGATGTTACTAAGTCACCTCTTTTTCATTAATTAAAGCTGTTTTTTGTGCGAAATCTTTTCCTAACTGCACATTATCATAAAAGCAACTTAAGTGCCTATTTAAGTGTAACTGCATACAGTTTAAAAGGTGCAATAAAAACGTTAAGAACCTTGACATAAAACCATAAAATCGATTCGAGAGTAAACACTCCGCGTTTTGTTCGCATGAGCACTTCTCGATACCTAATTCAACGCTCATTTGTGTTCATGCGGCGTCTCGCTCAGCAAATATTGTTTTAGTTGGCGTTCCTTGAAAACGGTGGCGGCTTTCGTAAAAGGCATTCTTGCGCCGGTGGCTTGTCGGTGGCTCGCCGGTGGCGCCGGGATTTGCAACCATCGCCAAATATTTGAGCCGACATGTCGGCCCTAACTAATGAGTTACATGTGCACAGCATTTTTTGCATTTCAAGAGCGATAAGTTGTGATTTTTTCTCTGCCACTTGAAGCCATAAAGCTTAAGAGCTTAATGTTCGTAATGATTGCCAAGCAGATGTAGACGTTGATGTGTGGTATTAACGGTCGGGAGTTGTTGAGAGGCGTCACTGCAAACGGTGTCGCAAATGGAAGAGACATTCTTGACAAAATGTTTTCGGTAATTTTTGCATCAGGTTGAAGTTCTGTTATCCCCTTAATCGCTCTACCTTAAAACATAACTGCACTTTTGGGATGCCCCTAAAAAATGTTTTTACTAGACCGAGTCCTGTTAACATTGTAGGTACCTAACCGTACTTCAACAATACAATTATAGTGGGCAATAAAAGCCAGTTTGTTTCCTCAAAGCCTTCCTCATCGCATTATCCTCGTCGGCGCCTTTAAAACCTCTCGAACGAGACAATATCTCTAACTAACACGTGTTCGTGGCTAATTTCCTCAGAAGTAAACAAAAACCCGACAAAGGACGACAGGACAGGTACAGAGGCAAGTGCATTTTGGAAATAAACAAAAGAACTGACACTTGAGACAGTTACAGCACGCAGGGGGCCGAGATAACACAATGCGGCGCCAAGTTTTTCTAACTACCCTCTAGATTAGGCTGGGAGGTGTCGGAACAAACGACGTGAAATGTCTGGCTTTTGTATTAAAACCGTCAAGTGTCAGACGACAGGACACTTGAATGCGACTGCTAATGACATGCCGAAAATAGGAACGCCTCCCGAGACTCTCGGCGCGGTACGGACAGTCCCGATAACTGATGGGCGTATGATCTATGCATTTGCACGCGCAGTTTTTACAAATTGCAAGATGTATTTTCCTCTTCGTAATTCCTTTATACTTATTGTGTACTGTGGTACACAATATAATAACATACAGACTTTCAGCGTAAAATTAACTTACCTTTTATTCTGTACAGTTTGAAAAGAAACAGACTACCGGATATATTGGGAATCAATGCTTGCATTACAGTTCAAGGGAGCGCATAATTTCCGACTTTACTCACAATTGCGGGTTTGCTCTGTGTAGAAGAATTTGTTGTTCCAAAGAGCTTTGTTCAACCGAATACTTTGTAAGTTTCGCCGTAAAATAATAGTTTTGTCCAAAGATACGTGAATATATCAATGAAAAGGCGCTTTTATGTTTTCGGTCTGACGAGGCGTTACCGGGTTTCCGAGAAAGATAAAAACCCTTTTCGTGTTAAGTACGCGAAACCGTCCACGTGCTGGTTGCCGAGACGCCGACAAACGTTCGTAGTTTAGGGTCTAATACTCATAATAGTGAAGGACGCGCTAGAAATAATAAAATACTTGAAAAGGCTTTATGTGCGCCGCTCGAGAGCCTCTAGAGAGCTTCTCTAGAGCCCCGCTAGAGCCTTTTCAAAAGGAAACGATGTTTAACGATTTTAAAAGTCATATTTTATTGTAGTGTCTAGTTTACATTTTACGGTCGATTTTAGTTTTATACTCTTACGGCTTTTATATTCGGTCACTTTGTGGTGTCACCGCAATTTTATGGTTCCCATAGACTTAATTATCAGGGACAGATACGACCGACCCTACGGCGTTAATATGGCTCTTATTAAATGCTTTTAGCGTGGTTTTAAATAAAACTGAACATTTATTATTGTTAATTTATAGAGTCTTACAATGTTGTCGTAAAGAATTGGACAGGAATGTAAGAATTTTCGAGAATGTGAAAATAATTACCTTTATTTCGTTTTAATCGGTGGCAAAATGAAACAACTAAGTTTTATTTGCTTGGGTGTTATAAATTGAATACTAGTACCATAAAATTCTTGCTGGGGAGTAAGTTACGCCACTTTTTCATCCCAGCAAAAACACTAGGAAGTGGTGAAGGGTTTTGGGGGACTGTCTTATGTAATTTTTGATGTTCAAAAAGTGTTGATTCTCAGCCTAATTTGAATAAACTAATTTTCATATTGATTTTATTGGCGTTTGACAAAACAAATTCTATGACCACTATGCTTAAATCTGCAAGTCGGCTTCGCTGGGTGTTTGCATAAAATCGATAGACTGAGAATATATGGCGTGCGCGCATATTTTTCTGCCAAATAAAACGACTGAAAATGTTCCATTAAACATTAACAGTAAAGAATAAACCATTTATTTTCGACGACCGTTGTGGCGTGGCGGTCGAAGGTCCGCCTGCGACGCAAGAGGTTGCGGGTTCGATTCCCGCCCTGGGACAAATGTTTGTACGATCTGCAAATATTTGTTCCGGGTGTTCTGGGTATTTCCTATGTATAATAAAAAATATCTATCTATGTAATGTATTGTATTAAGTATATCAGTCATCTAGTACCCATAACACAAGCTCTGCTTAGCTTGGGGCTAGATGATGCTGTGTGGATTGTCCCGCAATATTATTATATATATATATATTATATTATTATTTGTAAGCAAGATGAGCACACTTTTGTAGAAGAATTTGTTAACGTCATAGTAATAATGAAGTCGATCGAACAAAAACAGAGGTCACATAGTTGCATATTCAAATCCGATCAAGTTTGTGATGGTCTTCATTCATTCGGGGATTTAATTTGACAATTTCGAAATCTTTGCGGTTACTTATTTGTAGAAAATGGTTTTTAAAACCCAATCCTTATTTGAAAGTATTTCATCATCATCATCACCATCATCATCATGATGACCTAGTCTTTTTGTGGCTAAAGTACCTATCTAAAACTTTCTGGATTTTATTAATAATTAATAATTGATGTTAATTGTTTCATGTTTGAACTAAAAACATGGTCTTATAATCATAATTTTAATTAGTAATATGTCTATGTAATAAAGAATAGGAACGAATCTTAGGGCATCAAAATATTCAACCGCATTACTGTCTAAGTGCCCATAATGCTGGCAGCATTGCCACGTTGTATGGCTATGGTAATTCTTTGGTCTCCTCACGTTTTATTTGCCTACCAGATCTCCACGGGACCTGTGCATTCTTTAAAATCTGACGAATTGGTAAATGTTCGGCACTGAAACCGATACCCAACGAAATAACAAATTATAAGAAATAGAATGAGAATACTTTTATTTGTTCATTGTTCCAAATAATAATAAAAAAATGATATGTCTACTGTTTTTTAAGTGTATAAAAATAGGTTTGTTTGGACGTTGGTCCTCAAACTAGGTACTTATTTGTTTGTTGGGGACCTAATTATGATAATACGTATATGTATACCGACACGGCTTAAGCATTTGTTATATAAGGATCCGACATTATGTCTCTAATACCGTCTTATCTAGATCCGTTTTTTGCTTTCGGTACTGCAGTATAATACCCACAATTGTAAAGAATTAATTAGATATTATCGCGTCTGGGTAATCTTGTTACGTTGTTTATTACTAATTACAATTTTCGTTATTATCATTGTCTACGTTAGTTCGTTATTATCATTGTCTACGGTAGTTGCTTGGTTTTCCTTAGAATTGTCTCAACAGATTTGTGTTGTAGATGTCTGGGTGTGGTTGAATTGAAAACGAGAATAATTAAATGCGAGAGGACAACGTCGCGGTCGCGGGTTTTTTAATCTTCAAAAGTAAAGCATCAGGTTACTTAATAAAACCAACTTTACGGAAAGATGCCAAAAGTGGTTTTAGGGATTTTTAATTACAACATCAATTAATTTTCAAAAAATTCCATCCGTGGCTAATTCAAAACAACATAAACCCCCTTTATTCTTAGTGTTAGGACGTAACTACTAAAGATAAACAAACCCACTGTTCGATTACTTCGCAAAACAATAAGACGCTTCGTCTGTATCTCCGATTAATATCGGGACCGGTTCTCGGCTGACGTGTTTACGATCCGGTATTAATTCTCTACAATCACGGGCTCGTCCGCTACCGCTAGCGGGCTAACCAAACACCTATCTGTGTAATCTCTTTAATGACTACCGGTCATATTTAGGGTCCAGTACAGGTATCGGAGATTTTAAGGGACTATTTTTGTTCGGTACATATTTTGAATTTAGAAATCGGAATGTAATTACCCTATCGTTTCATTCCGGTTTATTAAGTCGAAATATTTAAGCAGGACTTGTAACGTTTTGTGTTTTCAAGGTTTTCAGTTTTGGGGTCCGTCTTATGTCAAATTTTGACGTTCAAAAAGTGCTGACTGTCAACCTAATAAGAATAATTGACTTTTGATTTGATTATATTTATTGGGGAGCCTGCATATAAAATGTTAATTGTTTTTTTACGCTTCTAACGGCTCCACCATACATACCTTTAATGCGAACAAGTTTTTTTTTTGGAAGGGTCGTCTCGCAGTTTATCTTTCAGGGATATCTACTGCTTAACCGAACTTTCCTGTGGGGGGCTTAATTAGAAATTAAGGTCTCCAGCCAGGTGTAAAAACTTAAAAACTAAGCGACCAATCGTTGAGGGCGCTCCCTGCGGCGTACTAGCCTCGGCTTAGAACGTCGCTGAGAGAGGACAGCAAGGGACGGGCTGGATCAAGTAGATATATATTATTTAGGGTATAATATAGTATATATAAGTATAATAGATATATATATTATATTTACTTTTATTTAAACATTTACCGGCTCAGCTACGTGAGCTGGCTCGAGCAAAGGGTCGGGGGGAATTTTATTGTTGCTCCGACACTGCTAGGGAGCAGTGTGACATGATGACATGATGTTTGTTTGACATGCAGTTTGGGTATATAGGGATATACCCAAACTGCACATCATGTCAAACCTCACAATGCCAATCCATTGACCACTAAAGCAACTTTCTTTGGACTTATACCAATCTGAAGATACGGAACCTCCCTCCACAGCATTAACACATTCAATGTCTCCCACCAAACTTCTTCTAAGATAAGCCGCAAGATATATCAAGAAGTCTGCGGTTTTTCTAACAATTCTTGACATTCTCGAGGATAACAGTTTGTACGTAACCTTTGCTTTAGGTATTTGTGTTTGAACTCTGGTTTTCCGCCTCGTGCTGCGGTTTGTGCGATTAACAGTTTGACGTCATACTGTTAATATGATCCTTGTGTACCTACGTGGTATAGACTAGATGTGCTTAGAGATACGGTTTCTAGAGTCTATGTAATTCTTCCACGCTTTTCTGTAAAACATGCATTTTATGTATTTTCAACAGAGATATGTGCACTTAAGTTATTGTTATTTTTTAGGTTATTTGGTGTGTTTTTATAGTTGATTTATATGTATGTTAAAAACTTTACACTTATTTTTTCTTTTGTCACGTTAACTAAAAATGAGGACGATATAGTGCGTTGAAATTTCGCGTGACTTAATTCACGCCTTGCTACACTTTTTATGTAGAAATGGCATCACAAGCTCCTTCCACTGAACTTTGATGTGCTATATCTTTGTTACTTTTAATTGACTTGAGTACGCAAAAAGTGCGTGTCCAATATTTTTTGGGAATATAACTAACGGAACAAATAGACTTATTATATTTTTACCTAGGACACATCCCTATTGATTTTTTTTTTTTTTTTAAACGTTGCCCCACACTAGGAATTTCTCCTGTACCGTGGGTGCATTTACAAACATTCAAACTCACATACACAAACAGCCAGACCCGGAACAACTATCTGTAGGCCATACAAATATTTGTTCCGTGCGGGAATCGAACCCACGACACGCAGCGCAGCAGTCAATCGCTCAGCCACTGCGCCAACCGTGTCGTCAATTTTGAGATTGAGACGCAAATATTGAAATCTTCGCTATACCTCGTGACCCGCGTCAATAGACGGACACGTTTCTGTAACATACAGACACCTCTGACACACACAATGTCACAGAGACTTGACTTGATTGTCACGGATATGCCATTATTATTGTGTGAGCTCACTCATCTCAGTGAGGACAGTTATTCGTAGATTTGTGACGTAGGTAGATCTAATCGCTGTGAAATGGTAGCGTGTTTAGGACACAATAGTAATTACCACGTTGAATGTCAATACTAACTCAGTTAAAGTAAAGGCCAAGTTGCAATGCTCTTGAACATGGCAGAGTTTAGCTTGGAAATCAATTGATAATGAGAAAGATGATAATATCAAGGAAAGTACACACTGAGATAATGGGCTTTGGAGAAATGTATAGAAAATAAATGTGACTTCTTTGAACTAGGGTAAAAAGTATCATTGTATTGATTGCTTGGGTGGATTCCAAAAAAATATCGTAATATTTATACATCGATATTTTCTCGACAAACCGACTTAAAATAATCCTTTACCATTTAAAGCAAATGTGAACAGACATCTTCTGAGCACGCTTGTTCTATCGTAGAGGTCATCCATCGGTTTTCAGTCAGGCAAGATCGTGGTCAAGAGCAAGCTCACTACCATTATAAATAAAATGAAAAAGCAATAGATCAATTTGGTCTGTCGGTCGGTCGGTTGGTAGGTCAGTCAGTCGGTTCTGTTCGGTTCGGTCGGTCGGTTGAGAGGATATAGTAAGCAGTCTAAAGCGGTAGTATGGAGGGGGCAACACGGCATGATTGCCGTGACGGTACGAGGCGTTTGACGTTTAACATCAATATTAACGTACCGTACGTATTAACGCATAACAGCAGGATAAAAGAATAACAAATAATAGTGCGGTGACAGTTGACGATAATTAAAGTCGGTTGCTCAGAACAGGTAACCAGTTCAGCACGAGCGCAGCACTGGTTTTCAAATAAGCTCAGCTGGATATCAAGTAGTGCTCGTAATTGTAGGGATCGGATTAGCAACCTGTCACCTTAAGATAGCAGTCGCTATAGTTGGCATTGAGTGGCGCCAGAGCAACTTGCTGGTATCGGTATCGGTTCCGTTACAAGTTCTGCTTAAAGGGAAGTACCTACATAATTATCTCTATCCGGTACTATAACCCCGATGAGGAAAAAATGGAACTGACCTTTTAAAAATGATGAAACCATTGCAAAGAAAAAAAAAACCGGCAAAGTGCGAGTTGGAATCGCCAACCGAATACTATTCTCCGTATCCGAAATTTCATTTACATGATTAGGGACAGCAAAACTAAGTTTGTTTGTCTTTACAAACAAACTAAGGTTAAAACTAAGGCTTATTACTAGAAAACTGTGATTAAAATAGTTTCATTATATTAACCTTCATCAACTACATTTTAGAAAAAATCATTTTTTTTAATCTTTTCCCCACACAATAATGAGTTTAGTACAAACATCACATACTTTCGGGTCCAAAAATTGTAATAAGGTACTTTGTTTTTTAAAAGGTTAATCCAAGGCCAATTTTGTGTAAACACAGTGGGTATTATTCTGTGCAAATTCTCGATTTATCGCGATTACAGAAACTATTGTAGGTAACAAAAGTAGAGGTGACGTATGTATGCTCAATCATGCTCACAATGTAAGTAGTGCCTTGTTGTAGAGTATATATACTTGATCGTGAAATATCAAAATAATTTTTAAAATTACTGCTTATTCGAAGTACTGGTTAGAATTTATTTATTCAATTGCTTTGCAAAATTATATCACGAAAACGGCTGGTTTTGTACCGCTTACCAAACCAGTGCTGGATTTGGACTAAAATGTAGATTGTTTGCGGAGAAATCACCGTTCCTTCTAAAGGCGTGTCTGTCAGACTGCCATGTCTCTAGTCTGCAGGCAGTTGATAGAAGCGACAGGCACGAGATTAAGCCCTTCGCAGACGAGACACCAACGTCACCGCGTCTTCGAGAACTTTCGTCATGCGTCGCGTTCCGCTTGTCGCCGTGAAATGTCTCTCACCAGCCGCGACTTAACATGATCGTATTAAAGTAATTTCCTTCACTTATCGTAGCGGTAACAGTTTTATGTTTATAACTAGCTGTGCCCTCGACTCGACGGCTGTATCCACGTGTAAATTGATAAAATTTAATGTGTTATCATTTATTTGAGCGGAACAATAATCAAAACAAGCTTAAAATTTAAATCGAGTAGTATTTGGCGCCAATTTGTATCTATATGATACCTCAACGTTTGTATAATTAGTCCTTAATAAATTAAACACTCCAACATAGAACCATAAAAGTAATAGACCCTCACAAATACTCAATGGAGTCAATAACGAGTATTTGCGAAACGGTAATTACCACCACCAATCTATACGCTTTGATTGCTCGCTTGGCTCCGCTCATTTCCGTCCGAGGATAGAAAAATTAATAGTTACACGAAACGGGTAAGGTAATGAGGTCTTTAATGACGTTATTTATTCTGTTCAAGTAATTTAAGGCCGTGTAGATACCGAAGGTTTTTTGTAGTACTTTATTAATTTAATGGGATATCACCTTTATACCATGTTTTATTCAATTATGGCCACGTTTTTGTGATGGTGCATTTATAGATGAGATTTTTCATTGGTAGAGCCACAAAAAGTCGTATGTTTTTCAATTATTTCCGTGGTAGTATTTTTTTCAGCAACATCAATTTATTTCATTTGAATACGTTTTCTTGCGTAATAGTTATTAACAAAACATAAAATATAGAGGATTGTAAAAAAAAAGAAAAGCAAATACTGATTGGTCATTGGTTTTCCGATCATCGAACAATTCTGAAAATTAATTACCCTAGCTGCATGTGTGTGCTGATAAATGAATGCAATTATTTTACTAACTTCTAAGCTAATAAGAGGAGTATAAATTATTTCAGTATACTGTTAATAGCATTTTATAATTCCTTTGATAGCAGGTTACAAGACAGGTTTCTAAGCGTATAACGGTACTTTTTATTAAGATATGCAATGGTTTATGTGCTATAATTTTCTTTGATACTAATTTGTTGGTAACTTTTATTGGGTATGTTGTACTTATCTGGGATAAAAATTAATCGTCGCCACAGACAATGGCATCATAGCGAAGAGGCTTGAGCAATCACTGAGGAGGTTTTCGTTAGGCAGTTTGGTCAAGGGCTTGTTCCAGAAAATGGCATGTAGGTACTTAAACATGATACAGATTGTTAGCAGGTCATAACCATCGCTTAATATGTGCATTGGTATTTGTTAAGCTACTGGTAAACTAAACAAAAGTGTACATACAACTGGGTGTATTCGTTTTCTTAGCATGTGGATACCAATCTATACAAAGTACGGAACTCAGCTACGAGTTTGGCGCCTTCAGTAACGTCCATCAAATCTTGCAGCGTGCAGGCATTAAGGCACGAGGTACACGATATCATGGGGTCCCATAGTTTAGTGAACAGCAAAACAACAAAGCAGGGAAAACCTACCGGAGCAGGTTTTCCCTGCTTTGATCAACCTGTGTCCGCAGTCTGTTAACTTCCAGGTTAGCAAGGCAACTCAAGACTCGATGGGAGATTCTCAGCAGGTGGAACCAATGGAATGCAGCAGATTTTTTGAATTTCTAACTAATATTGTACAATTTCCTGCAAGCTTTAAAATCCCAACTAAAAAGAACCGAATAATATTTCCATGTCACTCAATTACTTATATAAATTAGTTCCTCCATCTTTACATAACAAACCAACGTGTTTATCACACTCGACAAGATTTATGTGATCAAATCGTTAACGTAACGTTAAATTGAAACGTTATTTTCACCGTTTCTTGTTAATTATATCATAATCAACAGATGATATCGGGCAGCCGTCATTCATCAACACGTCGCCAAACTTATTGCGATTCTTGTTTCTTTGCGGCTTGTAAAGGTGTGGTTTCATTGGGTTTTGATAATTTTGGAGTGAAAATTTTTTAGACGCGTTCAGCGATTAGGGGCAAAACTTGTTGGTTATTTTGATGACCCGGTTGGCGCAGTGGCTGTGCGTTCGGCTGCTGCGCTGCGTGTCGCGGGTTGGATTCTCGCACGGAACAAACATATGTATGGCCTACAGGTAGTTGTTCCGGTTGTGTATGTGAGTTTGAATGTTTGTAAACGCACCTACGATACAGGAGAATTTCCTAGAGTGGGGCGGCAAAAAGAAATAAATAATAATAATTGACACATTTCATCCCATGAAGTATGAGACATCTTTAGCTTAGTTTCAAACAAGACAGCGTGGTCAATGGTGTTTATTTAATCCATTTAGCACCATCAACATGATATCCCGATGAGTCATGCAAGCTTCTGGGTAAGCAAAGTGTCGCAATTACTGTACATATGTACTTAAGCGCCCTTTTTTAATTACACCGGACATCCTATAGACATGGTAGCTAATTAAAAGAGTAGGTTGCTATTGTTCTTTGGATTAATATGGACTTCCTCGGAAGAGACGGCACGATTTGCGCAGTGGCTGAGCGATTGAGTGCTGCGCTGCGTGTCGCGGGTTCGATTCTTACGTAGCAAATATTTGTATGGCCTACAGGTAGTTGTTCCGGGTCTGGATGTTTGTGTATGTGAGTTTAATAGTGTGGGGCAAGGATTCATCATCATCCTCTTGCCCTTATCCCAATTTATTTGGGGTCGGCGCAGCATGTTTTCTTCTTCCATACATCTCTATTTGCCGTCATCTCAAGAGTCACGTCTTTTCTAGCCATATCATCTTTAACACAATCTATCTTTTCTTTGGTCTTCCTCTACTCATGTAACCCTGCAATTAAAAAATGAAACAAAAAAGAAATGTACGGTAGGCTGCATGTCAATGGTGACAAAACCAGCATAAGCTGAATGCGCATTCTATTGAAACTCCGTGCAAGGTTAGGTCAGGTCAAGGTCAAAGTGTTGTCGCTGACGTCCGTCCTACTGTACTTGTAAAATCAAAAACAAAACATGTAATGTTTTTATAAGGTGCGAGATATCAGTGGCGACAGTAACTGATTATCAAATCACCATGCTTTCTAAGCTTGTTGGTCTAGTTGTTTGCAATCACTACTGCTGAGCATAAAGTCCTGGGTTACATTTCCAAATCTGGAATTCTCTCAGTCAGGCCCGTCGTCTGGATTTGTTCCCGGTTGATGTAATTACATCAACCGGGCACAAATCCATATAATATAAGGGCGAACTTATTGAGGTTCGCCTTTCTATTACATGGTACTCTTTGACATAACTGGCGAAATGTGGGTATACTGTGAACTGTCCCATGTTTTGAAATGAATTGTGTTTAGCCAAGTAGACGGTCAAAAGAAAATCAATAATTCAATAGATATTTCATAGTTATCGGAACGTGATATTAAATAAGTCTGGTCTCATACACAGCGAATTAAATATTCAATTATGTGAAGCTGTCGACGCATGAGTGATCGTGTGATCTTAGTCTTATTTCTTGTCACGACCTGCGCCTGCGCCGACAGCCAACGGAATTCATCAACAGAAATTTATGTTTTCGCATAATATTCTTAATTACGTACCACCATTTTTACATACAGTCGAATTCGAAAATCACCTTTATTTCCTTGGATATAAGGAAGCTTTATGAAATCTCAAATGGCACCAATACATTTGTGTTGGTACTCAAAGATTGAATGTCAATAACCAATACGAAATGTCGTTGATTGCTTACAAGAGCAGACTGCGTGAAAATTGAATATTTCATTAAATTAAATATCACGAAACTGGTAAAAATCAATTAAGTGCGACAGTGATTAATGTTTTAATTGAATGCGTGTTTTAAAACGGGGAATACATCACGCTTATGATCTACAAGAGATTGAGGAGGTTTTTTTTAATGTATGATGGCAATTAACCCTTTTGTGGGTTTTATTATAGTTAAATCCATGTATGGTTAATGTCTTAAAAGGAAAAAAAAGTCCGTTGTTTTCTCGATTTTTCTTCATCAACAACAACATGGACATTAAATATTCGCAAAACAAGCTATTAAACATTTAAGATTAAAAGTCAAGAAAAAAAAATAACACCGAATACGTCTCCGATACAAAATAACAACTGGCCGCTCAGTATTAAAAGGTTCGACTGCATTTTAATTCGTTAAAAACCTTACAATTACATTAATTGAGCAATTTACCTATCAAGATCTACCGAATAGGTAACAACGTGTGTATTGCAGACGCATGAATGGACGGTGCTATTCAGAGTGCACTAGTAACCGTTGAAGCATTCATGCGGACAGGCGGCGCAAGCGCATATCGCTGCTCATGCGCAATTACGTAGAGCCGATACATGAATGAATGAATTACATTTATATCGTATTATAATTGGGAGATAAAACTGTTCGTTTGTCTTTTATAGGTTTTAGTTCTTGGAATGAATTTTGCAGAGAAGATTTAGTTAAACATGGACTTGTTTCAGGGTGCTGTTATACCAAAATAACCATAGATGTACGAAAAAATATTAAATACATATCATCATCTCAGTTTTATAATTTATATGTGGTATTTTCTCTAATTAAATTAGCACAGATTGTCATTATTTTAATTAGCGCTAGGTAAAATGCATTAATTCTCTATAATACGTTAAGCTATTCAAAGATACATGCTTGGCCACATAAAAATCAATTAGACGGAACATGAAAAACGTATCCCAAAACAATTAACGAAAGTTAATCCAAAGTTAAATCCGTGACGTGCGCCCGCCCACATGAGGCGTCCGTAAAAAAAACATGCGTCCACTACCGACTAACATCTCATAAGACACTCACACAGTGTAAAGGCACGCACACACACACACACGCGTCACCCATTAGTATGTGAGCCGCGGCGAGGACGTTGCGCGTGCTCGCCACTCGTTCCACGGCTTCTTATTATTATTATTTATTGTTGAATAATGTGAATGGTAATGCGTGGTTGTTCACGATCCCGCATAACACCTGCCGTCTTTTCCCACAGTCGAGCTCGGGCTGGAGGCGCGCGCAGGAAGTGTGCGGGAGTGAGCGAGAGCGACGACTCGCGTGCACTGCACGTGCGTCACTGCGCCTACGCCGGTGCGCTAGAGCGGGACGGCACGAGGGATAGATATCGTAGTAGCGTAGCGCGCGTAGCACCGTAGCAGTGAAAAAAAAAGCGCAATATTGGGACGTAACTAATGTTCGTAGCCTCATTTTCGCGGTAATCGATTGTAGAGCTACGCTTTATTACTCGGCGCAATTAAAACAGATTTAGATACAGACACGCTGACGTTTTGACTTGCAAATTAAGTTAATTGATTGGTATTGAGTTAATAATATGCTAATTTACTTATTTATATGTTGATTATTTTTTTAGTAAACACGGATGTTATGTACGGCAGTACGGCGAGACTTGCGAAAAATTCGTAATGTTCTTTGCTTTACGCACGTGTCGCAAATACTTCATAGAATCGCATTAGATAAGAAGATAAGAAGTTGACCCTTTTGGCGTAGCATACAACTACAAAGTATCGAAACAGTAAAATATTAAAATAAGTATAATATGGTAGAAACTAACGACTTTTTAATAACATTAACCTTGGGGCCCGAGGCAGTGAACGCTCTTAATACCATTAAGTATTATGATCGCTTAATTTGGAGGCAACGGTAATGCACCAACGGCCTGGATGGTGCATGGTCAAATTACATTTTGAGCGGTACACTTTTTGTTAAAGCGGACCAAATTTTTGGTACAATTTTAGTATTTTATGACTTAATATGGACCAAGTCTTTAGTAAAGTGGGTTTTAAAATTTAAATGAAGTCATGCGCCGTGGGTAACTGTAGTTTGTTCCCGCTGAGTGGGTATTATCAGAGCTGTGGGTGCCCCACATGTGTCCCACGACACGTCTGGTTAATGTTCTTATAAGCTATATGGTAAGTAAATGGGTGATGTAAATTATGGGACCGATTTCAGATTTTTTTTCTTTCATAAAGATCAGATCCTTAAGTATGAGTCTACAACTCTGGTAATGAACTATAACCCAGTTAACATTATGGGGCCTCTCATGATTAAAATGAAAAGTAAGGTTTAGTGGTTTAGCGTTAGTGTTAAAATGTAGGAATTTTAGTATAAACAAATGACGGAAGGATTACATTATTATTGGCTTGGCAGTTTAACTTCAATGGTGCTGTGATGTCCTAAGATTATGCCCACCTAACAGTATGTCAAGTGTGGAGGCTAAATAATAAAAGCCGCAAGGTTCGACCAAGGTTAAGCTACGCTTGCCGAGGTCGGTCCGTCGATGTGTGTCCATCGACCCATCCGCAGTTGGTGGTCCCAGTTGTCATTCGTAATCTATGAAAGTCGTTACGTCTTCCCAAAGAGTATCTGGTTAAGATAGGCAATCGTTCCATGTAAAATACTGGTATTCAGCTGCATTCGGTTGGACTGGGAGCCAACCCACAGAATCACAGTCGACAATGCTTAATGTTTTATCTACCATTATTTATCTGTATTTTTATTTTATTTTTGCATAAATTGTTTTTGTTTTTATTTTTTGATTAGGTTAATATTATGTAAGTTAATTCTATAGTCTAGTACTTGTGGCACATTTTTACCGTTACAATATGGGGCATGCGGTGCTAACCTGTAAGGAATTGTTATACTAAACCTAGATTGTAGTATATTGTAGTTTAAGTTTTATCAGTATAAACAATTGTTGGTTGGCCATTAAAGTTAAATAAATAAATAAACAAACCCCAACGCATCTGGGAACAGGCTTGGCTTTTGGCAGTTACATAGTTGTAACTAAAACTAACTAATCAGTTAATAACACAGGGCACCTATCCAAGAACTGTCAGCATTCGAAGTTTCTTGTAATTTTTAAGTCTATGGTATACCATTGAGGCACAAACTCATTATTGTGTAGAAAAAACGCTATTTAGCATGTTAGATAAAGGTAGCTTCATATAAAATACAATCTACGTGTTTTAACGATAATCCTGTACCTCAATAACCAGTCAGACTATCACAGTACTTCTTACAGAAGAATCATCACACAATACAACAAAATATCATATTACTTCAACAAACTACATCTCCGTAGTTCCTTAACAATAGACGGTGTAATTTTCTTGTTATGCTCTTCATCTTGTCCAATAAATGATAGCACATAGAATAGCCGGTGCATCAATAGGCACCCCGGATGTTCGCAATTTGGTTACGTTCAAGCCATTGAATGTTATAGATGAATTAACAATAAAAATTGCTCATCCTTCGTCTTGGTAATAATCTCCTCAGAATCCTTTCCACCCGTCAAATTCCAACTCTATCTTTATTCCTCCAAGGTTTCATTTCGCATGTGTGATGTGTGGTCAGTTATTGTATGGCAGAGATTGTCAACCGTGTAGGTCAGTCTATTAAATCGGGTTGGCGACCGGATGAGGCGCTCGTGTTTCAGTGATTTTAACAAAAACATCTTCTTATGTTACGTCACTTTATACTTTGTTTACTTCGGGGTGGTTTTGTTCTTAGCACGCTTGGATTTGTGTTAGGGCTTAGAAAGTTCGTGTAGGTTTTCTTTTGTGGTTGTGATTTTGCAAGACTCAGTAGTATTACTTAGTGCATGGCTAGTTGTTTAGAGTTTGAAGTGAAAACTTCTTGAGCCGCGTTCAGCGATTTTTGGTAGGGTTAAGACTTTATGGGTTCGCGTTACTGGCATGCTAATATGGCTTGTGCCATAAACACAGTAAGAGTAAGTAAGTAAGTCCGAAGTTTTAAGTTTTCACTTCTCTCGGCAGTCCCCATGAATACCTTTTTTTTTCTTTCTTAGGTAACAACCTATAAAAGATAATAAGGTTATTATAGATGTTGACAATATTCACTACTTTACGTAATTTCGTCGGTGCCCGGCATTTTAATCTGCATGTCATGTCAAATGTTGTCTTTACTTACTCATAAATCTCGTAAGGTCAAGATTTCCTGGAGCGGCTTTACGGCTCAATGAGCGCCGATCCTCAATGGCTGGGTTTTTGCAGCATTTGGCCAACCCCAGAGTCAGTGTGGCCGCCAAATGTGGCCGTTTGGCCTGTAACCCGACCTCGACTAGCCGATACCTTTCGCCGAGATTCACGCCACATGCTAAAACACATGGCGAGCCAAAGGTCGACCAAGGAGGTATTTTTTTATGGCCTTCCTTGTTTACGTCATGTTACATCAACCAAAAAGGCTGTTATTATTCAATAATTCTCTGTAACGACCGTTTTAAAATAGCCGCAAGTTATCACACTAACAGACCGCTAATAAACGACTCGCCACCAATTTATTTCATTGTAATCATTGCTCTCGAGTCGGCCGCAATTGCAAAATAACAAACGGCTCTTAAATACAGTAGCGACGAGTCTGGCCGGCAACACCTCGCAGATAAATCAACGTCTCCATTACAATTTTGTTCTTACTTTCGAATAAATAATACTCGCCTCTGTCCCTTTCACGCTTTGAATTTCGAACGCTCACAAATTATTGTTGGTTCTCGTTATTTTATTGTCGTATTATTTTTTTTGCTTTCATTTGAATGTAGATTCTTGGTTTGTCCTTGTCTTGTTCGTAGGCGGAGCGCTGTGCATCTCGTTTCTTCTCGCGGCGGCGGTAGTAGCGTCTCGAGCACGTGCGACACGTTAAAGGCAGATCGTTCCCACGGTCGGGCTCGAGCCAGACGCGCCCCCCGCGCGTCTCCCCGCCCGCTGCGCGTGATTCGACTCCGGACACTCGTGCCAATGAAATAAAGTGCCCGCACAGCACGTTCCAATTGCAAAATGCTATTTGAAGACTTTAGAGCAATGAAAGTGGAGAAAATGCCACCTCTTTCACTGACAGTTCAGTGTTCTAGATTAACATTTAGAAGAAAATCTGATGTTGAATAGCAGCATATATTTATTTGAACTGTGCTTATATTAGGCGATCGATACTTCAATCAGTCACTTGGACTGGACAGCTTATCATAGAGACACGCATGAAAGTGAAAGGACATGAGAACTCAAATGATATGCAATCTATAGATCAGAACGCACAGAAAGGTGATCAGGTTGTGCAACAAGGAGCCGTGTTGTCCCAGTCTAGATTATCAGGCTACCTGTCAGTATTTCAAACAATAATTAATCGAGGTGATTGTGCAAATTTAGAGGCTTGTCAAGTGTGGGCGGAGGAGAAATCCCAGTAGCCAGTATAGTGGCAAGTATAGTAAGGCAATCGTTGTTAGCCTATGTAGTCCAGTGCTAGAATGTCGTTGTTCCCAACTTTCTCGTGTTTTGTTGGCGTGCTTATCTGAGAGCACAAGTTTCTCCTTTTATGGGCGCATTTCTTGTGCTGTTAGTTTCAACTGACCATGGCTTCCTTAAACAAATTGGCAAGTTTAACAAGACCCGCTTTTGAACACGGAAGGCCATTACTAGAGGCACTGTTGGCTTTAAAACTGACGGTGACTGTTTTTATACTACAGTACCTTATACTGAAGGTTATTTTTTAATTACAATGATGCCGATGGGTGGTGTTACAGTGTTTTATTTCTGGAAACTTACGGAACAATAGATTGTCACGAGATTAGGCCTAATTCACTTATCTCTGTTTGGTGATTTATGTAACCGGACTGATGCGGGTGATTTATCACTTCCTCCAAAACAAATTCTATTGTTGTATGCGTATACAGAAGCAAGTCTTTTTACTTCCAACCTAAATATACCTACTTAATCCGTTATGACAGTGTCGTTAAAAGTATAAATTTGTCACAAGCATACAGACGCAAATTTTAACAAAAATACATACCTACTTAGTAAGAAGTCAAAAATCAATACAAAAACAAAAATTAACCCTCAAGATTGCCAAGGTACAAAAGTGCGATTAGTATTGCCCTAAAATCAAACAAAAACACATCAGCAATGTCTAAAACTCATATTTTCCAGTGTCACATGTCTGTACACATAAGTACTGCAACAATGCTAAAAGTTAACCCGTACAACGCGCGGGTCGCGTGTGTTCTCGTGACTCGTGACATTGTACGTGTACGACCCCGTGCCCGGCACTGCGCGTGCGCTAGCGCCGCGCCGCGCATGACACTCGACGCCATACACGGTATGTTGAGCCTTACCACATGGGATATCATAACTCATATAAGGAGAGTTATGGAGTGCAGAACTGTTAAGAAAAAGGGATGGTTGGCGAGGCATTGAATTAACGATCGTGGCATTTTATGGAATAGGATCTTTATTCATGAAGATGTCAATAAAAGTTGCTGGATGAGAAAAAGAAAATCTAGTACAAATCCTAGGACGAAAATGGGTGTACGCCTCCGCCTAATACGGCGAACAATAAAGGCGTGTGTTATGTTATATTCAATCCTAGAACAGGAATGGTGAACAATTCGCATGGACTGATAATTGAAAACAATGTCCATTTGTATTTCAACTTATGACGCAGATTATAAATCATATATATCATCAATATCCCTTAACCCGTTACTGGTAATTCCCAGGCTTTTATTTAAGTAACTGTAGTTTAAGTATCATGATTATGTAAAGGAGATAACAATCACCCCAAGATCTGCGCGCACGCACACATAGTGCGCTCGTGCTGTTTGACCTCAACGTGCGCGTGCGACTCTGCGGATACGTCATGAATACTGCAACGCATGCCAGCTATTTCATGGAATATCATTAAGTTAATTCACACACGGATGTCTTAAACTACAATGTAGATGCTTTTATGTAAGACGCTGTTGAATGCAGTTGTGGATATATCGTTGTCAATTTCATAAAAGTTTCTTCTTTTCTAGTCTAGATTGACATGTTTAGAAGCACATATACCTGTCTAGATCTGGGACGATTGTAACAATTATTTAGTTTACGTAAAAAAAGTATCATCGCGCTTGTTTTCCTCGAAGGGATGACAGAGGCGTATCATATAGTATAGCCACATTTTGCTCGTTTAATTCTCAAGCGGGCTAGCCTATTGTCATCGACTACAGCATAAATCCAGATTCTGGGCTGCTACTAACAAAATCACTTTGCCCAACCAAATCTAGCTCAACAGTAGCATTTGCTTTAACTAGACCAAAGAGGCAGGACGTCAGTCGTTTGTTTACGCAATTTCTTTTTTTTCTAATTAGCCTATATCAGTATTGGTTCCCAATATGTGTTACTTCCTTTCCGCTGATACAAGTGTACAGGTCTATAGCAACACTTTGACTTTAAGTTGACCTGGCGTACTTACAAAGTTTCAATATAACAGGTTTCGCTACCACTGTCGTACGGCTTACTGTACGTTGTAGTCTTTACGACCTCACTGTGCGCGTGCGTCGTCGCAGGCGCCGCTATCAGCGGAAGCGATGCAAAGTATACGTTAATTTGATGTACATTGTTCTCTTGCAAATGTGTTTTGTCTTTGAATTTAGTTTATTTTGGTATGTTACGTGAATTGTTTTTGATTTCCGTATTATGTCCACCATTTTTTGGTAAGATTTGCGTACAAACTTCAAGGGCAAATACGTTGTTTTCAACAAACTTATTGATAATGTTTGCTCATGAATCTACCATTCCTGGTGTAATGTACCAAGAATCTAGTATCGAGTATTAGAGTTAGAAAAACCAGTAATAGCTCTATCTATCTCTAGTATTTTTTTTAAACTCCATGCGATTAGCCGGCTCATATATAGTGTTGCCATTGAAATGCGGTCAACTGTACAACGCCCTTAAGAGAATATCTGATACATTTTAGAACGTAAGAGGAGACGTTCATTTGTAAAGATAAGCCAACGGTTCACGTCTTGCCTTATAAGTAGATGGTAGTACTCATTACTATACCGTGCTAATAGCGTTCTACGATAGCGTCACCAAACACCGCAGCCACAAAACGGTATTCTTATCTACGTGTACCACCACCCTATCACCACCACAATCACAGTTTAATTAACGCACGAACTTGCTCCGCCATGATTTCACATCGCTACTAACCAGCCATAAATTAATAACATAAAATAATTAAAAAAATACTAACGCACAGAAGACGATGTGAAAATAACAACAATACGCTTCCTACGCGTGTGCGCGAGAAAATCACAAAAGAATCGAATATCTAACGGAGCGAGATCGATTATCATTTTTATACAATCGACTATCTAAAGGTCACGCGTAATGCTATTCAATGTACACACAGCTTACATTACTCCATACTGAAGAAACCATCCATAAATTATATACAAAACAACGTAAGACGGCATTTTGTACAGTGAAACTCGATCTGAAGCGTTCAAGATATAGAGTAGATATTCGATCAAAAATCGATTCCAAAGTAACTATTTGAGATTATTTGTTAAACATCAAAATGTGTACGTGTGTTATCGCAACTTCGCACGTTTGCGTTAAGTATTAAGAACTAGAATCACGTGACGTTTTTATGAACAGAATGTATCGTAAGCCAGGAAGCGCATTGTTAGGTCACGTTCTCACAACTCCCCTTTTCTTCGAGGGGGAATAAATAATTGCACTTTTTTCTGTCGCATATGGCCAAGGAAAGGGATTGTGCAAGATCGTTCCCACGGTTCGCCCCTTGGGCATAAAGGCCGATCGAGGTCAAGAAAAAATACGTGCCGGTATAATGTGGGGGTACGCTATTGTGCCGGCAGATGCGCGCCATTTCTAGGGTTAAGTGTGGACTCGTTTGAAAAGTGAATTGATTGACGTCATACTGCTTGGGAATCTTATTGGATACTTTTTATATGGCCATGTTGGTGGTTTAATATGTGTGACTTATGTATTTACCGACAAAAGATGCGAGATGTTCCTAGAAACACGGAAAGTGTAAAATATTTTATCAAAAAACGGAAAATAAAAATTGTAAATTGACTAAAACTGTTTTTTTTTTATTTTGTTTAATCTGATGATTGTCTTGCGAACGGATTTTCGCGATATTGTCCAGAGACGAGGAAAAGAAAAAGAATATATATTTTAGCCACAACAAGTTAAGTAAAACTTTAAACATCAGAGGCAGTTTTTACTTTTGGTAGACAGTATGAGACATGTAAATGTGTAGAATGCTGCAAATAAATTCTATTGATATGAAGTACGGTACCAAATGTGATTTTCACGTCATCACTAAAGCAATGCCCAAATCAATCTTAAGACGCGTTTTTTTTGCTAAACACATTCCA
Organism: Phlogophora meticulosa; assembly: GCA_905147745.2. Lineage (NCBI taxonomy): Eukaryota > Metazoa > Arthropoda > Insecta > Lepidoptera > Noctuidae > Phlogophora > Phlogophora meticulosa. The sequence continues at coordinate 5,536,836 of LR990535.1, read as the reverse complement.
AATACCCCTAAACATACGGGTTCCAATTTCAAAATCCATTCGCGTTGCAAGACCACTATTCATATAAAAACTTGAACAAAAAAGGAATTGCACCTTTTCTAAGGCGTTCTATATTTGAAAACTGGTCGCGTTCCCACGATCGCTCGCGCCAGTTGCGCGCGTCTTCCCCTGGATCTTTTTTTTTCTCTATTATTATGGCGATATTTTGTGTGACAAGCGAATAAGAACTGTATTATATGTTTTTTTTTTCTGTTAATTCTTTTTATTCGAGTACGATTCGAGAGAATAACTTGTACAAAGTATGGAAATGAGGTTAAATGTTTTTGCAGATTGTTTTGTTGATTGTTGAGTTTGTTTTCCAGGAAAACTTTTCGTTTAAAATGTAAAGACGTCGCCATAGCCCACCAAAACAACAGGCCATGTTCGAATGTAGTAATTAAAAGCAAACACTTCATTTTCCATGTAATGTTTTCACGCGTAGTTGCTCTGTGTGTGAGTAATCATAATACACGTTCAATCAATAAGGGGCATGTGCATAAAAAGTTTCTTACATCAGATTACCGAAACCATTCAAAATGTTATTTAAGCTTCGTGCCTCTAAAGTTCAATTTGGCATGAAGAGATCCTCAAGAAAGAAATCCAAACACATTCGAAAATGGAGCTCTATAGCCCTGTTTTCAAATTCGTGTTTGGAACGCGTGGGTCGAAGCCGGGTGATGACAGTTGAGTCTCTAGCACACATTGCGTTTTACGCGAGGATCCGTTCCCACGATCCACGCGACATATGGCGCGCGCTGGCTGCACTTACGCGTGATCAACGGTGACGCGTGCACAAAAAACTCACTCGGACTTAGCGGATCTATAGGATGATGCTCTCCCGTAAATAGAGATAAGAAACCGGTATAGTGCGACTTCGCTTACCGGCTTTTTTAGGTGATGATGTGATAAGGCAGTTTGTTGCTTTGATGATGAGATTGTTAGGTAGGCTGACAGGCTGGTAATTAGAAATTGCGGATTTGTAACTGTACCGCTTGCTGTTTTTACCCAACGTTTCTCTATCCCTATTTTAAGAAATAAAATTAAAAAATAAAAGACTGAAGTAGTGCATGGTAAAGTACTTAGATATTTCCTATTTTTTTTTTATCATTTTGGTCTAGGTTTTTTGTATATTTTGCTCCAAAGTAAAAACAAATTTATTAGATTATTAAATCTATACACTGTAATGTGCTGACGTTTTCATTAACGCATAGACTTAACCAATTCAATACCAAATTCTAAAATCAAATTACAAAGTACATTTCAAAAAAACAAAAAAGAAGTTCAAAACACCAAGGTCGAGCGATTCCGAATTTGAATTTCGGAATAGTATGTTTTTTAAGGCGGGGGGCAGGTGGTAGCGCGCGCAACTGTCGTTGTTCCCACGGGTCGAGCTCGGTTGAACACCGGGCGTCTACATACATTGCCATGTGAAACCGTGTCATGATTGCCAATTAACAAAATTATTGAATTACATGCGTCGATGTTCTATTTGTTGTACTGTTTGATGATTAGTAGAGCATGGACAGTGGGCAGCCTAATTTGGTCATCAGAACTATAATTTATTATGATTTGTGTTGTGTCTCTTTGCTGGACACGTGGCCAGTGTTATTTTTATTTTTTAAGTATAATTCGAAAAGTAGTTATTTTAAGAAAAAGTTTGCTTTTATAGTATTCATTGATATTTTTATATTGTTATGTATATAAGAATCTTACAAGATTTTTAAATTTTAAATGCTATAAAAGTATAAACTTAACTAGATGGTAGATAAAGAGAAGAGTGGCTGACGTTTGATCCTGTTCACCATTAATGGAGTCAATATTTATAATATGGTCCTTCATCTTAATCAGTGCTTGAACGATTGGATAACAACATCAATAGCACTATTACTACAATTTGATTCGGCACAATACCGTGATAGATCACGTTGTATAGCAACAACGAAACAATACGCTATTATGGCATTGTTACACTAATTGTTAAGTAAATGTCAGCGCGTGCGCAGCGCGGGTCGCCCGCGCCGCTCTTGTTGTTGTACTTGCACATACTTTACTCATGATATCATAATTTTATCGAGCTGTTTGTGCTTTACCTAGGTGTGACTTTAATTTGTTTTTGATGTGTACACACACATGTGTTTTCTGAGTATTTTTCTGTAGGTTTATTGAAATAATTTTTTGCGAGCTGAAATTTGTAGAAAATTAAGAGTACCATTATTTTAGTTCTAACTAAGACCTAACTAAAGATCTGAACCGTTTCCTATAAAAGTTAATTTTACCTAACTTTAATTAGCTAAGATTCCAGGATATAAAAAATGATTATTAAATAAGTAAGTATATTTTTTATAAAATATATTTGAAAAAGTCTTTAATGATTTTTTAAATCGGCTCACACAACATTTTACTTTTTATTTTACCACCCAAATATTATAAAACGTTAACTCAGCCATAGAAGATGAGCGCTTTCAAATCAGAGCCATCTACCGGACCACCGTTGCACTAAATCGTACAGATTCCCTTTCATAACAGACAGGGGTGTCGGAATTCGGAAGTATTTGCAAGACAATAGATTCGCAGACAATGTCTTTAGGTCAAAGTGCATTCATTCCGTGGGAAATCTTGCAATATCGAAGGGTGATTCCTGTATATATAGTGTACGTTACAATTTCATGTTCAGTTATTTGAGTGTCGACGACCAGGAAGTAACGGTACCTTGTGGCCGTGATTTAAGAAGAATTTAGTGATTTCAAATATTAGTGCTTCTAAAGAAATGTTAATGTTTTAGTGTCGTGAAATGTGCGTGTTACAGTGTTCAAAGTAATGTGCAAAAGTGGAATTGTGTTTTGTTTTAAATCTCGGCTGTGAAGTTAGTGCTTAGGGGATAACAAGATGTAGATCTAGAATAAACTATTTCATTATGTTTGTGAAAATCCCCCCAGGGTACCAGAATGAGATTAACTTGCAACAATTGAGATTACTTTGCAACTCTTTGGTCTCATTTATAATTTCTCTTCATAAACAATATTAAAGTGTTAATTTAGAAGATGTTTTCATCTACAATAATAAAATGGTCTATTCTTAAAGATTTCATAGAATTTGCATTCTGATTTTCACTTAAGGTTTTAAATGAAAAAACCAATGAAAAATAGGAAATCATGGCACCAGTAATCTTCCATCTAAGTCTGATCCTATTAGCGTTTAACTTCCAAAATGCATGCCAAAAGCTTCTTGAAACAATCGTGAGCAAGCATAATAGTGATCAATGCTCGCTTGATCATCAGACTTGCTCAATGCCTGTTCGGTAATTATCTTTAGAAATAGTTTTTGTTTTCTTCGTTTTTGTCTAAAACAATAATGGATTATTTTTTAAATATTTTAATTACGTTAAAATATTTAAAAAGTAATCCATAAAAATATGAATTATTTTCAAAGTTCATAAAATTATCAATGTTCTCGTAAACGGGACCAAAAATAAAACAGTTGTTAATTTTGGAAAAAAAGAAAATTTTGGCATAAAATATCAGTTTGTTCTTGATAATAAACTTGTATTTGAGAAAATATTAGGTTAAATTTCGTATGAATAAGTTTAATCAATGACTAATATATTGACACTGTGTTTCTGTTACGAACAAAAACCCACCGGTCAACAAAAAAAATCTGATTTTTCGATCGTAAAAAAACGTAATGGTCGTTCTTTGATAATTTCAAAATTCCTTATGAAAAGGCGGATCACACTCCCAACATGAGTCATATAATACTTTTTATATATGTACGTATGTGAACAACGCATTGACAAATTATTTGAAGTCGAGCAGATAGTATAATGAATTGTATCACTTGTGCAATTAATGGCGTGTGTCCTTAACAAGTGCGGCTTCAGTGACTCACCGTGTATTTGCTACTGTTAAGGCAAATACGTTTAATTATAATTATTACGATTAGGATATTTTTCTTGAGTTGCTCATACCAAGTTTACAAACACGTGGTTATATTAGAATTAATGATCATAAGTGATTAATCAGTAAGTTATTATTTATTCAACAAAACGTCTTTACCTAGGTATACATCAGTATTCTATCAATATGTCTATAACTAATCCTTAATCTCGAAGGAAATAAGTCGTTACCGTTACTTTTCTCAATTATTATTATAACTGACCCTTTCAATACCTTATGGAAGATATGATTCACATTGATTAGTTTGTCTTTAATAAGAGTTGCGAAAAGTAAAATGTAAAGAGATGAATTTTATTTACACACAATAATTATAACATTAGATTGTAATAATTGTTTTGTCACTTTCCAGAGCTATTACTTTCTTACCGATGTAGAAATATGTCATCCACTGACAGTGCTTGTAAACAGAACAATATCCATCATTAATACTTTGCTTGCTTAAAAGGTTAGAAGTCAATATTTGTCATCATCAACGCAATTAGACCTTAACAAGAGGGCTTTACCAACGATTCTCCTTAATTAAACCATGACCCACAGTAAGCTCTATTGCATGTTGCCTTTTTTTTTTTTTTTTTTTTTTTTTTTCCTTGCCTTAATAACCGTTATCGCATAGCATAGCCCTTAAGACATTTGAAAATGGAATTGACTGTTTTTGTAGTTGGCCATACAGTTTTTTATGGCTAGGGTTAACACTGGCTGTTTTCTAACTGCCTAGATTTCTTAAGTCAGTTAGTCGCTTAAGTGGATGAGAAGTGTGTATGTGCATGTTTGTTTTAATCCCATTTGTACCTAATCACGTATCGAAATAATCCTAATGAACAGCTTACAGCCTTAATAAAACATCGCCTTAATTAAGCTCGAGCCAGCTCATCATTGACGCAAGTAGTTGTTGACACGATCAGTGTGTACCATCATCTGAACAAACAGCAAGTGGATGATATCACCACTGGTGTAGACCCGGCTCAATTACACAGGTGTTTGGTTTTACACGTTTCTGTTCGACGCTTAATCATGTGACTTCACGTGGTTTGGGCGAATTTCACCAATCAGCCCATCTAAACCGCGTTCAAGAGTTACCAGTGTCATCATTGTCGTGGAATATTGACACTGACAGCTCTTGAACACGGTTTAGATGTGCTGATCGCGTTCAATGGTGAAACTCGCTCTAAGTGGCAAAGTTATGTTTTCATTGCAGTACTGTCCTTGAGGGTTTTTTGTGTGTTTTTGTACGCTTATGACTTTTCTATATTTTCCAACCCTTTGCACAGTAATGGCGTAGCTTAATGTTTGAATAAATATTGTACACAATCTTATCAAGAATAACCTTAAAATAACTCCCGTAATATCCAGATGATGGTCCCGTGAAATGGTTTTATATTCCGTTCTAATTGCCTTTATCGCCTTTATGGCATCGGCAGCACACTAACGGCAATTTAATTGTAATTGAAATCTAATTAACTCTCGCGCCAAGCACAATCTTCAATTAGCTATAGATCATAATGATTACGGGCTAATAACACGCCAGCCAGCCCGATTCAATTACAGAATGACCCTTCCCTTCAATCCTAAATCTCTGCACGTGTGTACATAAGAAATCGCCAATTTCTTCTAAAAGTAACAATGGTCATGCACGTGTACTCGAAAATTCCGCATTCGAAATTAGAACGAAAAAAAAGTTAACCCAAATTTTGCAAGAGTTGCGGAATTCGAAATAAGGGTTGCAAAAAATCCTTTCTAACCCGAGCGTCCGACGCATCGAACACGTGCATGAGGTAACAATGCGTCGATGACTCACGAACGAGCCTCAAAACGTCGATACAGAACGCCGTATTATTAAACTGGAAAAAGAAAAAAAAAAAGATAAGCGTTCACTCGTCGTACCGCGTCAAGGAATTGTACATCTGCCGAAATTTCTCACGGATCCGTCGCTCGAGCGCTACGTATGGTATTATTACACCGGACCACTTCGCTATCTCTACCCGCGTATTATAGATCTTGTAGTGGTCTGTTCTGGTAATTATGACGACTGGGCTAGCGGTACCTCACGCTGGGTAATTTTTAATCAATAGTAGCAATTAGCATATCTGGTTTGGAGCATTTAGCGAGACGTGAACAGAATTATGCAAAACTTGAGATGCAAATTATTACAGTTGGGTTGTTATTGAAACTAAATGGGCTTTAAGAGATGAGAAGATCTTTTAATTGCGAAACGGCGAGTAATCTTTATGGGTAGTTAAGGCATGCTGGACATCAATGTTTTTTTGTGTTAATCTTTGTAGGCGTTGTTTTATCAAACAAAAAGTGTTACGCATTGCTCTGTGGTGGGTTTTTCTTGCCTTTACATTTCCATGTTAACGTAACATCGGCCATTGATTTAGCATGTTATCGAAAGTAGACTTTCCTAATAACCATTTAGGGATATCCCGGCAAGTGAGCGGGTTTTCAACGGTAATGGTACACCGGGTTGTGGTTCCGTATGACATCACCATGGAATTTCCTACTTGCGTCATGAAACTGGAACCTGGAAGCTTCGGGAAATTTTGATTTAAGTAGATCCGGAACTTTTCAAGCCTTCCTGCTTTTTTGTCTTGATGATTGTTGCTTGGATCATAAAAAAGAGAATACACAAAAACTAATAATCTTTCCTTGAGTGTGGATAACAGTTACTAAAAGCATTGACTAAAGACATGTTTGATTCTAACTAACATGTTTTGATGGTAGAACTAAAACAGCATGGCGGACATACATAAATGCTTTTTATTTATTGTAAGACTGACCTGTGTGTCTTAATTACAAATAATTGTTAGAATGGTTTTCTTTAATACCTACCTAATTGTGAGTATGAGGATGATTATTGTATAGAGAATTTTCTTTTGTATCATATTTTGCATGGTAAATGAAATCTAGTTATTTTGTATGAATCGTATTGACTTGGTTTGATACTAACACTAACGGCTTGAAAGAGTTGTTTTTTTGTGGTTTATTTTCAGAACGTTATTTCAATTCTGAAATACTTCTCCAAAGTTAGTTTCTGTAGCTTTGATTAACATGAGTTTTCTTTTTCTTGAAATAACAAATTAACAATTTAATTCATTTGTACGAATAAAACTATAGTGTAATCTTTTGATAGCACGTTTCTCAATAACACGTTTTTGTTCTGATTGTATGTGGAAATGATTTTCCTTAAATTTTCATTGTATTGTTTTTTTTCTTCATTTTGCATAACCTCAAACTTCTAGTTTTCTGTATGCACGTGATCTTAAAGCAATAAATCTGAATTATAGTTTCCTTTATCAAAGCTTTCTTTTACTTCTAACAATGGGAAAGATAACTAACAATAAATGAATGGACTCCATAGTAAATGCATATTCGTAGTGCTTTCAACGTTGCACGTGCTTTTTGCATAAATAAATTTCTTTTCATTGTGACCAATCAATTGTTCATCTTATTTCTTTATCTCTATTATTTGATTGCACAATGCGTTCTGAATTTAAATAGAGCGACTTTTTACTTTTTCAAGACTTGTTGGAACTTGTTGGAGGCTCCATTTTTGCAACAGGTTGTAACTTGTCTCCAGGGTGGGTTGACTTTAAGTAAACCTTTTTATACACGTGCCTTTTTTCTCCGGAGAGATGCTTATACGAGGTTTTGCTTGGAGAGTCTGTTATTATCGTCTTGACTACTATGTAAGCCGCTGGTTTTATATTGGAGGTTTTTACATGAATAATGAAAGTGGTTATGTTGATGCGATGTATAATGCATGTGCGATGTGGGTGTTTATTACTGAGGCTGTTTGAGACGTGTCTTGGCTTCGTCGATAATGATCGCAAATATTGCATAGACAGGAGAATTTTTTTAAATTTGTTTTATTGAATTTGTTTGTCACGAGTTATTTTTTTTTGTTTTTTTTTGTAGCTGCACGTTTGTACGTTTTCTTTTGTTTTTAGACAAATCACTTTTTTTTTCAATATTTTAATGATTCTGCTATGGGTTTAATATTCTTATGACCTCATTATAATGCATGCTAAACATACTTTCAAATGCTTTGATTTTTGTCTTAAAACATAATACAAGCAAAATATTTACAAACACTACATTTAGAAATTCCTATTATATTGGTTATTTTTTTCTAAAATATGCATGTATGTCATGTATGTCCTCTGATGCAAATAAATATATTTTCATTTTTTTCTGACAAATAAATCTTTCTGTGTAAATATTTCAGGAATATTATGCTAACTTTCCACTAATCCTAAGCCTATAAATACCATCGTATAAATCTAATGATTACCTCAAGTATCTAAACAACGTAACCAAGTTTCCGGACAACGGCCATTAAATATTATGACCGGCATTTACGTAACACTCGGTACGTGCCTAATTGTATAAAATAAATAACAGTTCAAAACAAGAGACTTAAGTCGGCGTCTTAAAAAGCGACCATTAAAAGTCCGGTAGCTTTGCCTCGGGCCTGCACGTGCGCCTGCGCTCAAAATGTTGCTCTCCGAGTATGGCGAGGCAAGAGTGGTGGCTCGCGCCATCGCGTCGCCCGCGCCGACCTCGTCCGACCACTTTTTGGTGCGGAATACAAACCAAGAATGCTTCAAGTAGGTTTTATCGATTCTGTCTCGTCTTATTAGTAGTGAACCTTGCGGTTTTACTTTGCTACTGTATTGAGCAAGTCTTGTGTTTGTTTTGTTGTGAATTATTGTGTGTAAGGGGTTGGGTTGTAGTCGTAGTAAAAGATAGCAAATTCATTTCAATTCGTATATTATCATATAACACGAGTAAAGGTCAATAAATAGTCCCTAAATCAATTAAAGCTCGATAAGGAAGATCACAATACTAAAGCTCACTAAATCCCTAACATTAATTTATACAATACAAAATATTTTCAAAAAATATCACAACACTATCGCAAATACAATTAAAGCTTTCGAGGAGTTATCACGATTATTGAGCAGGCCTATCCTAACTTATCCCTATATGGCACCTTGAACTAAGTTAAAGCTAACATCACAGACGGTTGTGGAAACCAACGGAGCAGGCACTGGTTTCACGGAAGACACTGATTGTTGTCAAGTTTTGAGTTTCAGCTTAGGCTTGCACCCAGCGGTCCTGCAGGGCTGGGTACTGCTGCTCCGCGGTCTGGCACTCAGTGTAGCAGTGCGCCGCTGCGAAGTCAGTCTCGGTCTTGGAGACGGTGGTCCAGAAGAAGGTGCCGGCGTCAGTCCTCGCGAAGTGCACAGGTACGTAGAAGTTGTCGGGGGTCACTGGCACAAGGTCGCACGTGTCGTTCTCGTTGTACACGAGGAAGGCGGCGCCAGGCTGGCACGCCTCCATCTCTTCGCAGATCTTGCGCTCCAGCATCTCGTTGCTCGAGTTCTGCTCCTCCTCAAAGCACGTGTCGCAAGTTTTGGCGGGAGCGCGCTTCGTTGACTTCTTGATCAGCTTCATCAAAGGCCTCAGCAGTGCCTTGATGCCGCTGTTCTTCATCTTTTCACTGTTGTATCTGTTCTCGTTGATCGAGTTGTTTGTCGCGATGATGTACTCGTTGTTGGCGTAGTAAGACATGTTGAAAGATTTGATAGAGAAATAGTAGTAGTAGAGAGCGTGTGTCGCTAGTGAGATCACAGGCGGGAATGTGGGGCTGCTTGGGCCGGTCGGGCTTTTATAGTGCGCGCGCCGCCCCCGGCATAAAAGGCCCCGTATACGTGAAAAGCGCCCTTTGTATGTGTGGGTGAGTCAAGTGGTTTATTCGATACCCCGATATGCATTTCGTATTACGTGACAGGTCTTCATAATTTTGGTGGAGTTGAGACAAGTTTTTTGGACATCATATTTTTGGGGAATGAGTAAATTACTGCCAGCTTGTTTATAACTTGAAAACACCTAATAAGTAAAAAAATAATAATGAGCTAAGCTTAAGCTAATGGAGTAGAAAAAGTCTTACTTAAGTGTTTCTTAGATAATTATAAAGCTACGACAATTATGTTTATTGAGCTAGCTTGACTGTGTTTATGTTACATCTATGAATGTCTCATCGAGCACTTGCCGGCAATTTTCACATGTGTCTATTTGATTCTTATTATCATATCGAACAAGTGTGTGAAGGGGTTCCATGGGAAAATCAGTCACGTGCCGTCCACACGCCCAAGTGTGGGCAAATACAACACATGTTGATTGCCCCCCCGGCCCCAGTGGCCCCAGTGGCCGTGACAATGCGATTGTTATCCCTTTACCGAGGTCACTAAGTCAGGGGGGACTAACCCTCGCGCGGCCAGTTCACGCGCTACTCACGCGCACGTCACGAGACCCTAATAACATCACGATTTAGGGTTACCGCGATTATTAATTGATGCATTTCTGTTTATTCTATGATTAAGCCCTGAGTGCATCATGATAATATCATCGCCCACAAGAATAGGGTGCAATAAATTCAAGTGTGTCCATTTGTAATTCTTACACGTAACCCTATCTTAGATCCGGAATTTGAATCATCCAAGTCAAAGTTCATTAGCATTTTGTTTACAAAAAGAATTATTAAAGTAGGATACCACCTACACACAAAATATTCGACTCGTACCGGTCCAAACATGTAGGATTTTTTCTTAACATGTCCGAAGAGAGTATTACAAAAAAATTAAGTTTAAAAGAAATCAGTGTAGCGGTGATAGTGGTTGCTCAGCCAATAGGGTGCGCGCGCGCCGGCAGGTGCTACGATCCGAAGGCTCTCGCACACACACGCTCGCAGTTTAAATATACGATCTTTGAACACGTGCATTCGAACAGGACGAACATATGCATTTACGAGGGTCGCGAGCGAGACATGCGATATTTTTTATCGATATGAATAGATTCACGACTCCCTCATATCCGAAATAGGGTAACGCAAAGGCTAATTTGGTTATTGAAAATTGAGGGGTTGTTCGTGGGAATGCTCCTCGTTCCTAGGTTGCTCGCACATTGAGTTTTTTTCGGCGATTCGAGATTCGGAACGACGACAGATGGCAAGCGGTCGATGGTTCCCGTTCTGCTTTGTTATAATAAATCGTATGGGGTATTGGAATTAAACATACCATTTTGATGGCTCAGCGCGTTTGTGCGGGGGTTGAGGGGATGAAGATGTAAACAAGTGTAAAAGGGGTCAGTGGAACTCGACCGGCTCTATAATTAAATGTCTATTAGGAGCATTTTGAGATGATTAGAAGATATTGTTAAGGGTTGAAGTTATCATTATAATGATGGCTATCAAAAGATTGCTTCAACTGACTTAAGTGGGAGATTTATGATGGAAATTAGAATGAGTTAGAATCTTATAATGACTTGAATAGCTTTTATTACTCGTTAATTACATCTTTGAAATGTAAACGAGAAAAGGTGAATTAATAAGACCTCACAATTTCTTGCTACACTACTTTGCGTACTCACCGCACCGTGAACGATACTTCGTAGCGAATCTACCATGAAATAAAACATATTCCCATACTTACCTGCCTATAAATTTGTCATTTTTTTCAGGCCATCACGCGAGTCCAGTTTCCCACGTTCTGAAGATGCAAAAACTTTTACAAAAGAAAGAAAAGAATAGATTGGGGGAAGATACTTTGCGTGATTTAAAAAGCGAAGCATTGTGCCCTACGGCGTGACAAGTGATTGTGACGTCACAGTGTAGTAACGTGGGGTGCATAATGACGATCCCCTATTGTTAGTTGTTTGTGATTCCACTTGTTGCGTTAGAGGGTGAGGTCAGATTGTATTCAATTTTTTTTGGGGTTGTGAAATATGATTTATCTGAGCAAAGATTTACCAGACATAAAATCGATCTGTAAAAGAATATTGGTTAGTTTGAGCATAATGAAAAATGAATTAAATCTATTCAAATGTTTAAAACAGATATTATTACTATTTATATAAAACTACTATTATAATAAGTATGTGATAGCAAAGTTATAGAATTAATCTCTATTTGCTATTTGTGAAAAAAAAACAAGACTGAAACTGACAAAATGTCGCCAGTAGTGCCTTACCACGATGGTCTGAGAATTATATATGACTTATAATAATGATGCCAGTCTTCTGGGCACGTTTCCAGATTACAGTGTTGCGGAGGAGTATTTTGACGCTTGAGTGATCTTGGTCAAGTTTTTATTTAGTATTCCTCCCTTTTACATTTTATTTTGTTTTTGTATACATGTATATACTTAGTTTGACAATGTAATTAGAGTAAACAATTCTGTAAATATTACATACATGTTATGTTTATATTAGGTTTGCCATATTCAAAGACTTTCAATTCAAATATTTCAGAGTGTAAAATAGTTTCTTACATTTAATATTTAGGAAGCTGCAGTTAATTGCAACTAGGTATGTTTATTTTTCAACACAGTTTATACTTTAACCTGATCCTGATAGCATACCGTATCTAAGATGTATGAATTTGGTGTACTCGAAGTACAAAGTGCCTTAATTAACTGTAAGTGGATAATCTAATAAGAATCTGTGACATGCTAATATAGTTAAATAATATTTATTTGAATAAGTTTTGTGGAGTTTTGTATATAATTCGGTAATGGTAATTATGAATTTAATGTTTTGATTTTGATTTATTATATTCTATTATTATTGTTTGTATTTACGATATATTTTACTAAGGTTTTTAATGTTATGTTAAAAATACTGTTAATGAATGTATTTTTTGTAATAATTATGATAATGTTATGTTGACTTCTTTGGTGTATATCAAATTAGTTTCTGATGTTGATATACAGTGCCTTATAAGCATTTATTGTATCTTTATGATTTAAAAATAATCTGTGCATTTTTTTTTAAAGTTGTCTCTATTTGCTCCTCTGTGAAGTTCACAATGTGTCTTTTTAATTTGAACTCCCCAGAAGTGCTATTTTTTCAAAGATGCCTTTTAATGCCTAAAAAGATGTTGGAACATAGACTGTGTGAAAAAAAATATGAAAAGTAAACATTATATTTTAACCACCATTTTGTTTTGGTCAACAAATACCATAAGTAGTGTTCTATTAATACAAGTACTCAGGTTATAATTTTAATACTAGGGTATTTTACGGGTTTCGGTAGGTTACCAGTCCTTAAAATTGCATAGCCACGACAAAAAGAAAATTCGCGAGCCATTTTTCACAAATATTTGTTACAAAATGTTATATTAATGAATAAAAAATTGCAATTTCCTTGAGAGTGTGTTGGAAAACGTCATTTTAATCGCGTTAGTCATTGCATATTCTTATCAAAATGATTAGAGATAAGAGTAACTATAATCTGTATATAATGTTACGACTACATTTATCTTATTTAAGGTTATATTTTCAAATTTGCTGCCTCTATTCTAATCCCAATCTATCACAAAAAACTATTCTAAAACGACATTTTCCAACTGTCAAAAAGAGAAAAAAATCTCTACGTTCCCCTCTATTGCTTGCGTGGGAATTTCAGTTACGGTATCACTTGAAATAAACTTGGGGGTGGAAAATAAAAGAATGTATAAATCACCCCTAATCGCTTCTTTTGTTGGCTCTTACACTTGTTGCATCACCACACTGTATGAGATTTTTGTACCAAGTTATGTAAGTTAACCCAAAAACTTTTTCTTTACTGAAATGCACCCTATGTCGATGGAATAAAGATCAATGCGATCTTATCTTAGTTTGTGAATTATAGGGTATAATTTGGTGGAGAGGCCAAAGTATATGGGGGCGGTAAATTTTAGGGGTTGTCAAAAAATTAAGTGAATCGCAGGTAAACTTATTTTGAATTGGATAAAAAACATGAAGATTTGCGTGAACCCAAATGAAACCCTTATGAATAATGGATAACGTATTTATATTATTATTGATTATTTATAAGTTGTTGTGTTATTATAATGTAAATGTGTTATGTGTTTTATCAATAAAAAGCTGTATCCGTAGTTTATGTTTCCTTTATTTCCGATAAAAATATTAATTTCCAGGCGTTGGCTATGCATTTGTTTTCTGATAGTTAAAGTCAAAACCATTTTTTTTAAATTAGACCTATAATAAGGCATATTCGAACGTCAATTTTGCCAAAAACGTCCTTCCTAAATGTTTCGTGTGGAGAAGAATGGGAACACCACACTTACTCTTTTAAATAGCTTTTATTCCAATATTTTGTATTTGTATTTTTTTAATGCCAAATTATAAAAAAATAAAAATTTTGTTCAAAAAATATAAAATAAATGTTAGGGGTGGATAACCCTTCTCACTTAGGGGTATGAAAAATAAATAGTAGCCGATTATCAGACCTACTGAATACGCATATAAAATTTCATAAAAATCAGTCAAGCCGTTTCGGAGGAGGATGATAAGTAACATTGTGACACGAGAATTTTAAATATAAGATTATATTAAGTTAATTGTCAGTTTAGCCTATACTGTTCCTAGACAAACACCTCCTCAAGTCCTTCCCAGAACTCGCGGCACGTGTCCAAATCGTCTCGCCACCTCTTTCTGGGCCGGCCTCGGACTCGCTGTCCATCTTCAGGCACCCATTGTGTTTTTTTTACCAGTGAAGACTTATGACCCGAGGTCATTGTGCACTTGGCTGAGGTGACCTGCCCAATCCCGTTGAATACTGGCTGGTCTTCTTGCCTACGTCCACACTAGTATAAGAAAGCAGTGTTTCGAATTATAACTGCGTCTTTTCAAATTTTATTAAGTACAGTTCTATTTATTTCTAGTTCTAAGCTTTTATAAGTTCTAATATCATCTTAAAGACAAAGTAACATTTAAAGATTTTTAATAGCATAGAAAAGTTCCTGTCATTTTTTAATTAAAATAACATATAAATATTTCAACAATTAAGAAAACAGTTTGTTTCGTTGATTGTTACAATCTTCATAACAGAACAGGGTATAAGAAAGGGTATGTTTTGTTTTTCTTGTAAACTTAAGAAACTTCGTTTAATGAGAAGGAGGCCGTCATTAAAGGAGCGGAAAGAGGTGGGAGGTTATAATAAAACCTCCATTTGTTGATACTCTCGTTAGAGATAGGGTTCGACTGCGAGCGATTTTATTGAGCGGTGAAATACCAAATACCGTGAGTAGCAAGTACCGCGTTGTTCTGCTTTGTGGCATAATGTTCATCTTATGTACCACTTTTGCATATAGAAATATGTATTATTAATTAATCAACATAAGTGGTCCAGCATCTTTTTCCAGTACAATGTGTAAGTATTTAAACGGGAATGAAAGTCAACGAAATGTCACAATTAAAGTCAAGTTAGTGGTCTGATGAAATAATACAGACAGCATGACATTGACATACGTTTGACAATTTGGAACCTACTTTTGATTTGATTTTCGTTTTTATTTCAGTCAGAAGAGTGAATGAAAACGCTTACATATTTGAAAACCTCTTACCTAATTGGTAATACTTTGTAAAAGACGGTAAAACAATAGTTCTTATGAAAAAAAGAAATGGTTTAAAAAATAAATGCTACATTACAAATGATGTGCTACGAACGGCTACGCGGCTACGAAACCCAAATCGCCTACAATGAGACGTAGCCTTACATTAGTATTTCATTTTGAATACTTTTGAATGCTTTCAAAAGATGAGTCGGGGTTCGGGAGTACTGCTTAATAGCTTCAAACTTGTACTGGGATATTAAGTTTAATAACGATATCCAGTAAAAAGGATCGTTATAACTTCAAAGTACTAATTACAGATTCGACACGCTCTGTTTTGACGGCACGATAAAAATCAAAGTAGTATTTTGTCTTTTTCTATTCCGTATTTTATAGGGATTGCCTTTAGTTTATTATAAAGAGATATTGTATTACGATATTTCTGTTTTATTGTACGTGTTAGAAGTAATTATCTTTAGATGGTGGCATAAAATGGTTCAGTTCATTTTTATAAATGTGATGAATGTTAATTTTTCATCTTTTGTTACTTATTGTGCATTTAAAATGTACGAGTATTAAACGAACGTATTATTTTTCAATACTTATGAATAAGTAACATTATTCAAATTAATTCAGATATTCATATTTAGTGACTGGGTTTCCGTATTTTAGTAGTTGTAATTTTGACGGCACGGTTGGCGCATTGGCGCAGCAATTGGCTGCTGCGCTGTGTGTCCTGGGTACTATTCCCGCACGGAACAAACAATTGCATGGCCTACAGGTAGTTGTTCCGGGTCTTGCAGTTTGTGAATGAGAGTGAAATGTTTGTGAACGCACCCAAGATACAGGAGAAATTCCTAGTATGGGGTAACCAACGTTTTTTTTAATAAAGTAAAATAAACAAAATTACTAATTAGGATTTTAATGTGGACTAATACATAGGTTAGCTTTACATGATATAGCTAGCTACGAGGAAGCTACAAAGAAAAAAAGCAACATAGGAAATCCCATTAGGCAACTTCTTTAGTGATCCTGTAAGATCTTTTCTCCAAAAAATTTTACCAACCCAGTTAAGTGACCACAACAATTGACCAACAACAACAACACCAACAACTAATTACTCTCATTTAAAATTTAAAATTGCTCTATCACTCTAGCTACGACCGTAAGGCCGCGTCCTGATTGTTAAAGTCAAATCATTTGCAGCCAGCAACAGCGGCGGCAACAACAAGCCATGCCTATAAATAAATAGTTAAGTGCAACGGACGGTTAATTCCAGCAATTTGTTGTTGGTACAAATAATGGGATGCAAGGTACAGCTGTTAGCGTTTTTTTTGGAAAAAGCTTTTTGAGAGCTTTGTTTAATAATTCAGGAAGAACTTGTTTATTGAGAAACATTTGTATCGTTTTTTTTTCTCCATCTTACGACTGTATTTACAAGGTTGCCTAATGCGAATTTTATAACTAATCACAAATAATTAATTTTTTGTGAACCAACTCAGAGAACAACAAATTTTGTCATTTACAGATAGTTCAAATTCAAAGTAATGTTTTTAAGGTCTTTTATATAATGTATACTAAACTAGAATAAAACAAATGCTACAGGTAGCATTTGTTTTATTCTTGACATTGAATTGATGGTTTCAAATATAATATTGTTCATTGTTCTTATAATAACCATACTAAAATCACTTATCTCTTATGTCGCTTATCTCTCATGACTTACAAAGCATGCGCACACGCAGTAGTCTGTAATTGTGGCTAATACTTGTCGCAGACCGGCCATTACACCGCCCGACTGGGATAAACGGCGATGACCGCTATCTACTTATGTAAGAGAGTACACAATTATTGTTTCGAAACGTGCTGTTAATTTGTCAATTAAGAATGATCATCGACTTAAAAGGTGTGTCTTACTAAAGAAGAATAGAAAGGAAATTGATTTGTTCGACCCTAAATTTTAATTTTCGGCTTCCTGTTAAAGTTTGGGCGAATTTCAAACTTTGTAGGCCCTAAAATTCTACAGTTTTCAATTTGTTTGCAATACTAAATGACAGTGTGTTTAGAGCAGTATAAATTTCAGGCAAAGTCAGAATTTCCAGGGTCTGTTGAAATAGCTGAAACTGCTATGCTTGGTAATTAATTCCACTCACGACCGCAAGTAGGTAATCGTATTTAGTAAATTGTCGCAACTTAGCCTATTGGTTGGACTACCCGTGATTAGTGATAATTACTGCTGTTTTTTTTTTTCAATATGTACCGGAAAATATAGTAGAGCTTATTTGTACAATTCAAAAGCTCTTGACTGAGAGTGTAAGAAAATCCTGAAAAAAAAATGGGATTCGAAAAGGTTTGGGATTTCAACATAACTGGCGAAACGGGGGTGTACTATAAGTGCACCTTTGCCTAACCTTATCTGTACCTAATACCAATCTCGCACTCTCAGAGGTCTAAGTAATATTTTTGTTTCTCAATACCCCATGATGTTTCCATTCTTACTTCCACCACAATCCGCTCGCCGCTTATACCTTGCCCCCAGCTACGCACGTACTGCGTAATTGTAGCTAATAGTTGTCGCGAGCCGGCCCATTAGACAGACCGTCGCGGATTACCGTCGCCTGCGCAGCCCATTGCCCTCTAATATTATATAATCGCAGAAAACATTGCGACTCTTGCTGATAGAATGGGATTATGAATGGAAAAACTGTCGGTGGTTTTCTTTGATTCTTGTATGGAATTTTCTAAGAACTGATGTAAAGAAAAACTGCTACTTTATTTTGCTCGTGTTGGACAAATGTCCCTCAAAGAATTGCTTACTTTTTATTTAATTGTGCAATGAAGTGGTACTTAATTGTTTTTCTTGGGTTGGTAGGTTGTAGTTACCACAGTTACAAATAATTAATTGATTTTCGAATTTGAGCTTAAGGCGGATACCACACTGGAACGCACACCTGAGCGTGAGGCTGCGGTTTTAGTGTGGCTTGATAGTACCAAAGTTTTTATGATAACATACAATCATTACAGAGTCGAACGCAGACCGGAGCGGGAAGCTTTTAGGTGACGCCTAAGTAGCTCTTAGGTAACAGCAATATTGTGTTTAGGGTTAGCGACCGTACATACATTGATAATAACAATGCAATGATATTAAAATAAGTAGTAGAATGGATGAATTGACGACACGGCTGGCGCAGTGGCAAACCGCATTGGCTGCAGCCCTGCGCATCGCGGATTCAATTCCCGCAAAGAACAAATATTTGTATGGCCTACAGGTAGTTGTTCCGGGTCTGGCTGTTTGTGTATGTGACTCTAAATGTCTGTAAACGCTCACACGACATCTAAACAAAGACGATATCTTCTTTTCTTTTTTAAAAGAAGAAAGAAGAAAAGAAGATATCAAAAACAAACAAAACAAAAAGAATCTGATTTAATTTTTATTTTCATTTGTTTCTTGGCGACGCATCGCCACGCCAGCAACCTCGCCACACCAACAATCGGTTTAAGCCTATAGATGTTTCATATCAAAAGAAAAATAAAACTGAAGAACAAAATGTTTATCGTCATAAGCAATTAATGATTTAATTAGATGAACGTTGAATCATAGCATCACGTGCAACCAAGCTACCTAGAACGTATATCCCTTACTTTGTTGCAGGATCAATCAATTCCATCATTACGGAGCTTGTTAAAAAAGTAAAAAAAACAAAGGAGAATGGCGAAATTGGACCCACGAAATTTTAAATTAACAGAGCGCCGTTCATGTGCGATTTTATATTGATTATAATAACAAGTTTATAAAGGGTTTATAAAAAAAATATTGAGTCACTAGATGATGGGAATTAAAAGTTAGAAAATATTTTTATTTACTTGAAAATAAGTCATCATGCAGTTATTAAACGCACCGTGTTTCGTATTACATTCCAACCATAACATTACATGATTTACGTTCTTACATTTGTAGACGTTTACGCTTGTCAATTATTTTTTAATAAACAAAACTACTAAAATATAAGAAAAAAATACAAAAGTTAATAATTATTAAAAATGCATTCACATTTTTTATACAAAAAAGTACAATATTATAATTATTACGATTATTTGGACTATCGTAGAATGAAACGTTATACTGTCAACAGGAGTTGGCTGAGTTGACAGCCAACCATTTATTATACGTGGCAGAATTAAATCTAGGCATATAGGAAGTAAGTCCTATTTTACATATATTGCAGTTGATAGAAGGCTGGAGGGGCGAAGTGCCATATTAGGATATTATTGCCACTGTCCCGTAGGGACACGGACAGTAGGCTGTTGCTCTCACATAATGAGCATATTGTGGTACATGGGTTATGCCAGACACCAAAACTATGTTGCTGCACCAGTTTCATTCTTAGATAACCTTTTAATTCGATAAATAATGTATTAAAGGTTATCTAGGAACGAACAGTAACAAGGTATAACAAAAATACAATTACTGTAAGTATCAGTAATTATTAAAATCATCATCTTCCTGCCCTTATCCTATTTTTTATCACAACCTGTATTTTATAATCACAAACGAAATAAAAGATTTGTTTTTATATCCTAAATATTTGTTTTATTCAACAAACCTCTTGTTTAAACATTCAAGTTCCTAATAGTCTGTAACATCGCATCTTTGCTTAATTCCTTTTCACGGAGGGAGTTCCAGGAGATAGATATTTATTCCTATTGGGTACCTATACTTCGTTTTCGACTGCTTCGTTGGTCTAGTGATCGTTAGCACGACTGCCGAACGTGGGGTCCTGGGTTCGATTCCCAAGTCAGGTAAGGTGGAATTCTTAGTAGGTATCAGCCTGAACTCTGAATAATTGCCCGGTCAGTGACAGTAACTGTCACTGACCGGGCAATTATGTAACTGGCAAAATGTGAGTGTATAGCACGCGACTCCATACGCAGGTGCGACCCGACTTTAGAAAGAATCTCGGTCGCAACTAGACACGTCGCGCCAATAGAGCCTTAAAACTACATAGGTAGGTATTCTGCTAGATATTTACGCTTCTTTCAGCTTACTTTTTTACCAATAATGATTATAGTTTCATCCTATAACAATCTAGTCTGTGTTTACAGTATTTCATATCTCGTTTTGACCAGGTGACTGTAGTTCCTAGTTCCCAGACATAGTAGGTATGTATTTTTTATTTTGAGTAGGTAAGTACCTATATTTGGCCAGAGAGATGCAGATCCACGATGGTAGTGTTGGTAAATATCTTTATTCTAAATGAACAGCTTTTTGAAACTACATAATACATAAAAAAAGATATTTTGTTATTAAATAAGCACTATTAGATTCGTTTTAGGTTATAATCTTTTACCTTGCATATCTTTTTTCTCCCAGCCTCTACAACTTACTGCCCATTTGCTTTTTTGCTAGATTTATATAGTTCTACAACTAGTTATAAGTTTCCATACTGTACGGTACTCCTAACAGTGGGTCCCATTGTACATGCAACCTCGCCATTCTCCTTTACTAGACAGATTAAAGGCACCACGTTATTAGTTTACAAGTTGCGGAGAAAAAACTCACTAATGACGAACAGGATGGTTATAAAATGACGAAAAAGGAACGTATTCTGGTGTATGATGGGGGAAATGATTGCTGCATACAACCTACAACGTGTTGATGAAGTTATTTAATTTATATAAACCAATGTGTAAGGATCGTACTATTATTGATCGAAGACTATACCTAATGTTATTATCCATGATTTTATTTATTAAACATAATTTATCTCATTAAAATTATACAATTATTAATATATGAAGAAATAAAATAAAATAAATAATCATAGGGCATCAAAAAATTCATCCGCATCGTTGTCAACGGGAAAAGTGCCCAGAAGGCTGGCAGCATTGCCACGTTGAATGGCAATGCTGGTTCTTTGGCCAAAGAAAAGGCCAGCCATTTATATTGGTTTCTTCGAGCTCACGGAGAATATTAATAGAATCTGAGTACTTATTTTACTTGAGGCTCTGTTTGAAAAAGTTTTATCATTTTTCATTAAAATCATGTGTGAAGCATTAATTTGGGCTACACAATCATCTCTACTATAATTAACTATATGTACCCCGCGGTTTTACCCGCTTCTAAGGGTAGCAGCGTAATGTTGACATTTCTCAAGAATGCTATCGAATGTTCGAGGTTGTGGGTTCAAACCTGGGCAAGTACCAATGTGACTTTTTCAATTCATATGTACTTTCTCAGTTTATCTTAGATATCACTGACATAGGTGAAGTAAAAACATCGTGAGGAAACCTGGACTTATATAATTAATATAAGTCTGAAAGCGCCAACCCGTCTTGAGCAAGCGTGGTGATTAATGCTCGTGCCTTCTCTGTATGAGAAGAGGCCTTTGCCCTGCAGTGGGACAATAATGGGCTGGTACTATCCATTGGAAAAATAATTGATCCAATCCGACTTTACATATTAAATCCAGAAATTAGCGAAATCAAATACAAAACAATGAAACTCTTCTACTTTATTATTAATTTAAATGGATATAATAATTTGAGATATTGTATTTGTTTCTTGCAGTACGATTGCACATTATTAATCAACATTACAATCAGTGGCGTAACTAGTTATCAACGTGATCCGTATCAAAATTTGTTGCCTTTTTAAGAATTACTGTGTTTATTTTACAAAATAAATTAAGTGATTTTCAGAATCAGAATAAGAATCAGAGAGCTTTATTTGTGAACTTCATCAAGTTAGACAGAGTTTGAAGTATTATAACTAGGTAGATCTTCCATGTTTTGCCCAGAGGCGTATAAATATAGTTGTTTCAGTTTTAAAATAACAAATTGACGAAATTATGTAAACTTACACGTCAGTTATAAAATCATTATAAATAGGCATAGCACATCAAAAGAAAAAAAAAATGTGCAATCAATTTCTCAATAAATGTCAAATGTTTAAGATACATGTCATAATTAACAATGACATTGTCGATCAAAATTCAAGGTCATTAAAATAGGTCAGGTAGGGTGTTCTAAGGCCGTAATTATAGAATTGTCTTTTACTGGGAGGATGCAAGAGCGAGCTAAGGGAGTTCGGAAGTTGGAGCAACCTGACTCATAAGCTTAGCCTTCTTGCATTTAAGAGCGAGTGAAGCAAGATAGATAATAATCTGAGCCTTCTGAGTGTGATTAGTGGTTAAGATATAATTCATCAGTGAGCTCTAAAATTGGAGCATCATAACAAATTAAGTTTATTTTCATTTTATATTACTACTCGGGCTACTTATTAATAAGAATTTGAGGATGTGGATATATTATGAAAGTTCGTTACCATACTTTAGGGCCTGTAGCCCTGTCTCATTAATTAGTTGACACCGCGATTGCTAAACCCCTACAATCTTTGCCTTTTGTAACGTAATAAACAAATTTACGCTCTCCAACCGATTGCGGAATTTGCTCTAAATTCCATTACTACAATAATATTATCAATCACTCACAAACAATACATAATTAACAGCCAACCTCCCGATATAGGGTTTCAACAAGAATCAAACCAAAATACGTTACCCCTAATTAATGATTGGCCCTCAAACTAATGGTCTCAAAACATCACAATTCAAATTCCTTTATCACCAAAAAGGGTATGCAGGCTTGCACAATGTTAACTTGAGCATAAACATAAACCTTACCTTATTAATCTAATCGGGTTACCCAACTTAGTCCAAACTTGGTTGGCTTGTATCTTGAGACTTGTGAATGGACATTCAGGTATTTTTATTTTAACTTTACCGTCTTCGTGAGATTGGGTCAGCCTTTTTTTGTTTTGTAAGTGACCTAATCTACCGAAGAAGAAATACTTGAATAACCATTCATAAGTTAGTTTTAATATACAAGCCAACCAAGTTTCACTAAGTGATAAATGATATCTATTTATTTCTGTAAATTGGTTTTTACAAATTCTTTTACACGTCAAAAATTCAAATTATATTTACTAGGTTACTCACACAGGTCCGTCGTCGTCGTCGGTCGTTAGGTTACTTACTAGGTTGGTTATTCTCTTTCTTGACGACCGATGTGGCGCGGTGGGCGAAGGTCCGCCTGCGACGCAGGAGGTTGCGGGTTCGATTCCCGCCCTGGAACAAATGTTTGTACGATCTACAAAGATTTGTTCTGGGTATTTGCCATGTATAATAAAAAAAATCTATCTATGTAATGTATTGTATTAAGTATATCAGTCATCTGGTACCCATAACACAAGCTCTGCTTAGCTTGGGGCTAGATGATGCTGTGTGGATTGTCCAGCAATATTTCTGACTACTCTGAGAAGAAGCACCAAAGCAAATTCAGACTTTACAAAGGTTAAAGTCTAGACATTATCTTCAGATCATGTTAAGTCCCTGCAGATGAATGTCTGAGATGGTCTTTTGAGGAAAGCACCACACAGATATGACTGGACCTGTCAATTTAGTGCTAGCATTTGTTAGTTATCGTAGAGCTCAACTCAGAACTCAAGGGGCTCAACAATACGACGAACAGTACCAAAGTAGAACATTTGGGTAGGACGCAATAAACATGAAGAGGTGAATAAAGTTGACATGCATTAAACTGACTTAATTTAAGAGTATAAAAGTAAAGAACGCCCATAATGTTATAAAGCACAAACCTGTGCAATATAAAAAAAAAAATGACGAACTCGCGCAGATTTTAAGTTAGTTAAGTAGCGTATAAGGAAAATTGTCCGACGTTGTTGCACTTCACTTGTAATAATATAGGAACACCGTACGTAAAATATAAAAAGGCGCGGAAACAAAAAACTGTCGAGAAACTTACTGAAAAAGACAAGATCCTTTCCGGGACTCTTTTGGATATTTATTATCTAGCTTGATCTAGATCAAAGTCAATGCACTGTTTTTGGATACGCTTCAGATTATTTCTAGTGTAGCAGGAAAGACTGCCTCGTTATTCTAGTATTAGCAGCACTTCTGATGAGCAGGAGGTTCTGTGTTCCATTGCCAGTTCGGGTATAGTGTTATTGGGTTTTCCGATCTGGAATTTATCCGCCCCGTATAGTATAAGTACACCTCTGCCTATCCCTTCGAGGAATACAGACGTGTAGTTATGTTAACAGGAAAAAGTATCACAATTGAATGACCAAACCTGGAAAATCTAAATAAATAAATAATAATGCGGGAATCGAACCCGCAACCTCCTGCGTCGCAGGCGGACCTTCGCCCGCCGCGCCACATTGGTCGTTGATCTATCTGTTAGCATATTGCATCGCACCGAAAACATAATTATAATACCCAATCTATGTTGCTAATATCTCTGAAAGAACCTCAAATGTACTTGGAACATTGTTTTACAACAAATACTTAGAATAAAATGCACTTACGAACGGCGAACACGCACTCACTGCAGGGGACGAATCGTGAAGCCTTGCACTAATGTTTATACTTACATTACAAAGCAAAGCTACAAATAATCGTACACCAATCTAAACGCGGTTTCATTAACTTGTAATTGCAATGTATTGAAGAACTCAAAACAATTTATAAAAAAATGTTATCATTGTTATGGTTTTAGCCCATCGGACGGTTTGATAGGGATCATTGCATGGTTCTCTTAGCAAACCCTTCAATGGATATGCAATCATAGCAATATTCTCATTAGTGTTGTTACGATTTCAGCAGGCTTTGAAGCAGTAGCGGTTTGAAGGCGCCTTCTTTTTATCTGAAGCCGGCGTTCAATAAAATTAGAAATAATTATGGTCGTTAGCGACTCTTAGAGAGAATTTCAAGCGATTCACCCGTGTTTCTTTACAAAATTAACTAAGTTAACCGCGTCTACTTTGTAAGGTATTGGAGGTTTTATTACGATAGATTTAATCGAACTGCTTTGGTGGTCCATCAAAAGAGGTTGATAAAAAAAGATTGTCTATCAATGGCAGCAATAAATTAGTGCCGGATAGAATAAAAGAGAATCTAACTTTAATAACGCCCTTTCAATTCACAAGAAGCCGACATGTTTTGTAAATACAAAATACTATATTGCAAACATATACTGTTTGCATTACAGGAAATTATATACTAAATAATAGTAGTTACCATCGTTGTTGAAACAATCGGAATTGAATTCATATTTGATAAAAATTTGACCAAGGGTGTTTTCGAATCTGGCGTTGGTAGACGTTGCATTTAAAACGCGTAAAGGCTGTACCAGAGTTACGTAGATGTAACTGTAACAAACGCTATTTCGGGGAGACATGGCGTAGCGGATTTGCGTAGAAGCGGCGTAGCAACGTCTCGTAGACGCGGCGTGGAGGAGTTTCATAGTCACAGCGTAGCGGGGATCCGTAGACGCGGCGTCGTAGTAGCGTTGCATAGATATGATCGTATCAAACGAAACCCTATGTCGGGTAGACATGGCGTAGCGGATTTGCGTAGAAGCGGCGTAGCAACGTTTCGTAGACGCGGCGTGGAGGAGTTTCGTAGACGCAGTAAAGCGGCGTCGTAGATGCGTTATCTAGACACGGAGTAGAGCATTTTTGTTGATGCATCATAGCAGCGTTGCGTATACGCAGTAGCATACCATAAACGCTCTACGAATTCCTGCTCGATTGCGAAGGCCAAAAGCAAAAAAAGCAAACGCATAGTAAACTTTTTCAGGAATGGCTGCCTGTTAATTATCAGGTTAGTACACGAGTATTATGCCAGGTATACCAAAAAATCTCGACAAAAAACCTAAAAAAGGCAATTTCATCCCATTTACGATTTTTCGATGCTTCATTAAAAAGTTGGAGCATAACAAACCCCGTTTAACCTCGATATTGTTATTTATCACGATATTAACACGTCAATGGAGGGTTATATGTGATTTGGAACAAAACGGACACCCCTTTGTAACGAAGGGACGGCAATTTAACCCTTCGCGTGTATTCACGATCCGGTTAGCTGGCAATCAATCGGTTAAAAGTTAACGAATACTACAATTAAGAAACAATTTGTCAGGTGATTGAGGTAAATGGGGTGGTTAAGTTAATTAGGGGTATGTTTTGATTGCCCTCAACTAAAGTGATTTTTGTGATTTTCATTATGGAATTTATACAAGAAGATATGGTTTTACGAGTTATAACATGACATCATGATGCAGTTATATCATTATATAGTTACAAGTAGTATCGGCTGTAACTATGTCAGACTCCTACCAAATAAAACCAAATAAGGAATATGAATTAGGACCTGGGAGATATATGTAAAAGAACATTCTTACACACCACCCCCAACTGGTATCAGTCCGCAAGGCCTAGCGGGCCCCATCACTAAGTCGATGGATCCTACGAACGTAGATCCTTCCAAAAAGTTCCTATACGATTTTCGATACAATCTAAATACTAGGACAAAGGTTAGCATCATAATCAGTCAAAAGTCAGTGTGTACTACTCCCTGACAGTTTCAGTGAGGTTCTTGATGACCCCCAATGTGAACAGTTATATCCCGAAATCATAATTGCCGCTAAAAAAACTTCATCTGCCCAAGTCATGCTCAATCATGTCTGATTGCCTTAGGTGTCGGTCCTTCAACATTTTTGCCTCCACAATTACGTTCAGTGTGAATTTCCACGCCACTGCAACCTTATGCACTTAGAGCATCTGTTTTTGATGATGGCATACAAAAATTTACACGCATTGCCGGATCGTTACGAATAAAGTAATAATTGCCTCACCAAATGTGTCCAAAGCACGAATCGCACCCTCTGCCTCCCAACTTCACCCGGACAGCTCTTTCTTGTTACCAAACCACTGCAATTACGTGTCCTTAAACGATATTTTTAGTGTAAATGATACACTTAACCCTTCGTCCGCTCATATGAGTTTTTAATACACAAACGAGTTTAAAAGCCTCGACTATAACACCTTTTTGCGCTAATGCAGCCCCGGAACACCTAATTTACGATGATTGGCGTCGTTCGGCTTGATTTGTCTTAATGATGGTAAATTACAGCAGTAAAATGTGAGCCGCCCGTGCGATCCAGCTTGAAAATTATGCTCGAAACATTCACGGAGAATTTCACTTATTGACCATCATTATGTTCACTATTTATTACATTTTATGAGTGTTTTGTTTTTAATTAACTATGTTTATGCAGTGAAGTATTGGCACTTAGGACCGCTAAATTGAGAACGTTCGGTTTAGATCTAATTTAGATATCTGCAGGAACTGTGTCATTAAGGGCTTTAAATAAGTAAGTGTCAGTAAAGGTTCATCTTTTGTGAAATTAATTTGCACCATTTTATTATTCGTTTAGATTTCAGTGCGCGTTTCTATTTCAAACAACTATGGTTGTAAGCCATTACGTCATAGTTAAACACTATTTTCTTTTCACTCAATTTGTCTGTCATGATGGGTAATATTTAGGTACTCGTAAATGTAGCATTTAAAATGTTTTTTTACTTTTAACTAACTCTACTCTTTCTCTCTATCTCTCTTTTTGACTCTTTCACATAAAATATGTTATAGTGAGCTCACTACAACACCTTTTATGCTAAATAAGATACAAATAATAGTTTAGGTAATGTCTAAAAATAAGAGACACTCTTTTTTCACTGTGCTACAATGCAAACATATTTGGGCATTACATTTAAGTGTGTGATTGTGTGTGTGTGTGTGTAGTCCGAAATAAACTTTATTATTATATTATTACTATAGTGTGTAAATGAAAACAATCATTGGAGTCACGTATAAAAGGTATTAGGAGTAAAAACTTGTTTATTAAATAAAATAAATAAATAATGCTGGACAATCCACACAGCACCATATAGCCCCAAGCTAAGCAGAGCTTGTTTTATGGGTACTAGATGACTGATATACTTAACACAATGAATTACATAGATAGATATTTTTTTATTATACATGGCAAATACCCAGAACAAATCTTTGTAGATCGTACAAACATTTGTCCCAAGGCGGGAATCAAACCCGAAGCCTCCTACGTCGTCATTAACCGTATTTTAAATTTAATTTCAATAACGCTGTGTTGAATCAGGATAAAATTCCTCTATAATTAGGTTTATTCATTTTTATATCCTAATCCTTTTACACCACCGTAATAAAGTATAAGCCTTGGACATATTTTAGCATTTTATCATGCCCCTAAATAATAGTGATAAAGCGCAGAATAAAAAAAAGATCCCTAAAGATAAATATATTATGTCGTGTCTCCGTGGAGGAATTTTATCGTTCTGATAATAAAATATCGTTTAACACTACAATAAAACCAGAAAGGGAAAGGGCCAGGTTATCTCGGATCGAGGGAGGCCACAAAATATACCCTTATCGAGGGTTCTAAGGTTGTGACTGTAATCTGCCAACATTTATTAAATGTTCCGAACGTAAGACAAAACATTTTAAATGTATTTTTGTTTGTGGTAAGATTGTGTAGGGAATATTTATTTCAGATGAAACCCAATAGCGGGAAAGGTATATCAATATAAAGGTATATTATATGTTTTAGCACAAAATAATTTCATAAATATCCTATAATATAATATTATTAAATAAATATTAATAAATATAATATTCGCCTGTAATCCTCAAACGCTCAGACGGGTTGTACCTGTAGAACATCCAAATTTCGCCAGTTATAAAATAAATAAATAATGCTGGACAATCCACACAGCATCATCTAGCCCCAAGCTAAGCAGAGCTTGTGTTATGGGTACTAGATGACTGATATATTTAATACAATACATAACATAGATAGATATTTTTTTATTATACATAGCAAATACCCAGAACACCCGAAACAAATATTTGTAGATCGTACAAACATTTGTCCCAAGGCGGGAATCGAACCCGCATCCTCCTGCGTCGCAGGCGGACCTTCACCCGCTGCGCCACATAGGTCGTCAAAGTTATGTTCAGTATATTGTCATCAAAAATCCGAGCTCCGGGTTACACTGAATTCGAGATGGAAAATTCTATTAACTATGAATTAAATATTTACATTAGAATACGGCGACTCTGTAGTGTGCCATCAATATGCGCAGAGGCACGAGTACCGTCAGTTTCAAAGTTGCTGTTTGTATTAATTAATAACAGCAACGTACTAACTAACCCAGTTAGAACATAGTCACTAATCAATTGGTAAAAAAATAAGAAATATTTTTTTTTATTTGAGCAGGGATTTTTTTTTCTTTTTTTTTAAATGACGGCGATATAATCTTCCTAACCAGATTTAAATTCATGACCCGACAAAATCACATCCAAAATCTCATCCAAACATCCCGTAAAGCTTTATAAACATCCAAATCGATTCACCGATAAACCTGTAAAAACAAAGAGACATCATCCATCATCTTCTAGAACCGCTCCGTTGCGTTGTCCAATTCGTTTGGTAAACCCAAAACTGTGCTCCAAAATTACGGGCCTAAGAAAACAAGAAAAAAATCCCGAAGATTTATTTAAGGGAGCGTAAAGATCTGTTTATGGTATGCGTCGGTAATTAAGGGGCTGCTCGCACACGTGCGCGCGCGCAAAAACGTAAAAGAAAAAACTAATACCTGTTTCTGAGAGTCGAGAGCGACAGGTCCGCTGACACGATCTTTTGAGGGTTCGTTCTCAAAGTTTAAAGGACTCGCGAAGTGGAGGGTTTTAAACTGAAGTAGTATTGAAAGACAAATAGAACTTTAAAAAAATATTTTTTGTTATATTATTTTCCTTTCTTGGTAAAAAATGAAAAATATTATTTTAAATATCAATTTTGTCCATGGACATTTAAAATAAAGAAAGTGAATATAGATTTAGTGAAATCAAATTTTATGATTTTTTTTTAAATATTTAGATATAATTCTTAACAAATAGCATGTTTAGCAATCTTGGTTCAAAATCAATTCTTTATTAAATGTTAATTAAATGTGTATTCCAAGGTTGAGCGCCACTGTCCACGTCTTCCCTTAATGTTATCTTATTATAGCTAAAATGACTTCGGTGTTCAGAGATAATAGCCGGGTCCAGGGTTCCTCACCACCGTTTTTTACCAGATTTTTTTCAACCAGGCACGATAATGCTTTTAGATATTGTGTGTTAGAATATTTTGATTTCAGGAGCGTCGTTAAGAAAACGCGTGATTATGTTTCGTCGCTTTTAGATGATCGTAAATATTACGTCGCGTTTCCTGCTATTATTTTAGGGTTGATTTAGGTTTATAAACGGTTTTTTGGAAGTAGACAGCTTAGTATTATATATACCATGTGCTACGATCCTAAGCCTAACCACCAATTTATGTACTTACGACTCTTCATAGTCTTCAGGCGAGTTGTCATTTCTCACTATCATAAAACCAATAAATAGATATATTATACTTAAATCAAAACAAAAACCTCAAAAAATCCCATAATCTTCACTCCCATTTATCATCAGACCCCAATGTAATTTCAATGGACAGAAATATAATAAGCGCGTGTTAAAAAAACGCTATTGTTCTGAAATTCATATCACTCAGAAGGCGATTACAAAGTATTCAATAAAAAGGGCTTTGTAATGCCACAGTCTAACTCCCGTACAGTTGGTCAACGGGAGCGTTGATGCAGAGGGACACTGTGGATGGTAGGGAAAAGGTGGAGATTATGTCCTAAATTGCAGTTCGAAGAAAGTTACATTAAACCTATTTATGACGTTTTTTTTAATATTTTATTTTAGGGTTTAACATAATAGGGTATTAATTTGACATCTGTCAAAAATATAAAAGAACGAGTACTTATTATAAAACGTTTTTTTTAATTGAAGAAGCAAAAAAAATAATTCGGTGATAAAATGAAAAAGTTACAGACTTTTCAAGGCTTCGTACTGTAAGTCACAATGGCGTTTCTGTTTAGTGATATCAGACACTAGCAATGCTGTCTCTTTTCAGCATACATTTTAAAACACTTCCAACTTCGCCATTTTGTAAGATGTTTTAAAATTTATTTTATAATTGTATTTTCATTTTTTTAAGTTTCGGGATATCTTTAAAAAAATCCAGTCAATTACCCAATTGACGAAATAGGTGCACTAGCCTTCTATGATATGTTATGTTATTAAACGCTGAACTACTGTTAGCACTCACACTGTGGCACATTATAGCGAGATACACCGCGGGACAATGTTATCTCACCACGATCGGCACGTGGCGCGCACAATCAACTGTTTTTGTTTATGAATTCCTGCATGAGTTTTTTGTGTATACAATGTTTAGTTACCTTAGACAATGGGGTTGTTAGTAGCAAATTGTATATCGGTTGTAATAGTTAGGGACACAGGATGTGATAACATCGCCACACTCTATCTATCAGGCCTGTTTCCTGGTCCTGGATGTCCCTACTATGACTTGAAGGAAGATATCAGCTCACTGTGGCTAGGTGCTGCTGGAACTGTGTGAAAATATTGCTTCCGAGGAAGATGGTAAAGAAACCAAAAATTCTTTGGAAGCTCTGAAATCAGCCAGGACAAGGACTTTTTCAAATACCTTATTAGTCTTGGCATTAAGGAAGATTAGGACATTTTGAAGATTTTACCTATTAGATACTATTCCAGGAATTATTTACCTTTACTAGATAAATAATACCCAGAATAGTTTCTATATCAGCCAGCAATTTCAATAACTGGGATGATAACTTGCACTGAATTATGATTTGAACTGTTACAATTGAGTAGTTCTGTGCCACTAAGCAACTTTCAGGAGCATCGATTTAAGAAAATAATATTTCTGCCACGAACTGCCTCGTTGATCTAAATCCTGCTGCTAAGCATGAGCTCTTGGGTTCCATTCGAGGGTCGGGGAAAATGATATTGGGATTTTTTGTCTGTAACAGCTCGGGGTCTGGATTTGTACCCGGTTGATAACAATACGTTCGCCACTATTACATGGGACTCAAACGTATCTGCCGGAACTGCAGACTGGGTGTACTGCAGACACCTGTGGATACCTAGAATACAGGCGAGATGCTATCTTATGTTAAAACCGTTCCCTCAAAAATGTGTAAGTATTAAATTAAGTATATTAGTATGCATCTCAGCAATGAGCCCGCGACCTCAGACGGCCTCGAGCCTTGATCGTGAGTCGTCTCGGCATGAAGTCGTGGGTGTGACTACATTGTTACGTGTGCATAGTACGTAAAGCTCGTGATTCTACTACCACGATGTGGGGTTGATGTGTTCTTATCATGGGTGAAGTGGCTAAATAAAGTGTATTAGTTTCTTACAGCCAAGAGTGTTTCCTTTTTTAAAAGGAGTGACCTATACCGGTTTTCAACAGATCGACAGCCGCGCCGCGTGTCGTGGGTTCAATTTCCGCATGGAAAATATATTTGTAAGGCCTATAGGTAGTTATTCCAGGGCAGGCTGTTTGTGTATGTGGCTTTAAATGTTTGTAAACGCACCCACGACACAGGAGAAATTTCTAGTGAACAACGTTTTTTAAAAATATATACACATAAATATACAGGTTTAAGACTTTTCAGATTTGCCTCGGAATCAAGGGAGGTGGGTAGTGCGATGATATACAGACGCAATTTATATGGACGTTACCTAAGAGGCATTGCAGATGTAGTAAGCAAAGATTCAAGTTAAACTTACCCCAGGCCCTAGTTTGGATATTCAATGCTACCAAATCCTCCTTTTCGATAATTTTAACATGCTATGGACTATTTTAGGTAAACGAGGTAAACTCTTAACAATCAAAAATAGAAACTTGGTTTTTAAATAAGCGTATTTCTTTCTAAACATCACGCTTGTATTTCCCAAAGGGTTAGTCAGTCACCGACATAACGCGAGTCAAGTTTAATTCTCGGCCACAAATTCAGGCTGCTGCTGATAAATTTCAAATGCATAAACCCAAAAACAGTTGATCTGAACTAGAAATAGAACTTATGATCTCGGCAGTAGCGCTTGCAACCAATACACCAACGATGTTATTTAGTCAAATCTAATTAAACATATCCAATTCAGAAGTCGTTATTCCTAGAACTGCGCAAACATTACAATAGTCCCACTCACTTAGTTAATTGATCACAATCTTTAGATCCATACGTTACAGCTGCAAGGGGCTTAGGTGTGGCCCTTGTAGAAATGATAGCAGTTCAACACTTACAGGTTACTTAATTGGCCTTAACACCTATGATGTTGTATTGAGATATCACTAGGAATTATCAAGTATCGAGTTGATAAATTGCCTTGTTTTTTTTTGTTTTGAGATAAGCCGCCACACTATTCTCAAAACCACTGCCAGTCCTAAAAACCAGAATCAACAGTGGCGACAATAAAGTCCGAGTCCCGGAGAAACCACGGGTCCCGGTTTTAGTGCACCGAAATTAATCAGAAAAGAACAGCGGAGGAGTTCGAAAATATACATCATTTCCACTTTCCTCCTTTATCAAGCAGGAGAAATTACAGAGCTAGGCCAATAGGCACAAAGTGACGTTTACAACTTGGTTAAACCTTGTTGCCTAGTACCACGTATTCAAATTAACACTGATATTAATGGGTCCCAAATGATGAGCTGTTACATTTGATTCCAATAACGCGGCAAAAACGTCGAACGCTCGGAGATTTGATCGAATAAAGGTAAACTGGCTCAATATAACATTACGTCTGCATTCTCTGAAGGTTGAGGCATAGATGCACCCATCATCATCATCAGGCTATATTAGTCTACTGCTGGACATAGCCCTCTCCTAATGAGCGCCATAGCGCCCTGTCTTCAGATGCACCCATAGTATACTTATATTTCGCCAGTTATGACTAAGATCCATGTAATAGAAGGCGAACCTCTTGTCTATTATTTGCTTAATTTCTTTGCAGATTTAGGTCAGTAGCATTAGAATATCACGAGCTAAGCTTCCTTCGTCAGAACTTCTGTCAATTGGGCTTCACCGTTTCAAGCAAAAAACAAAGCTCTCTGTTGCATCTTCATAATCCCGCTAATCTCCAAAGCTTCTGGTTGGACTTTGGTTCGTTTTCACCACCTTATTGAGCTCTTTTTGGATAAGATTTAGATTACATGATTGAATACAGTATCAGGCCTCTACATTATTTTAAAAGATATACAATATAACCCTTATTCTGTGGTACTAAAAACTTACTCCAATCAATAAAGTATTGAAAATAAGTGTCATTATCGTTTACAGGCCAACCTAAGATGACGACCATGATGAACAGTGGAACTAAATAGCCTACCACAAAGGCTTAATAATACCAGCCTGTTACTGTCATACTGCAGGGCAAAAGTTTTGCCCTGATTAGAATCCACAACCTCGTCTATAATACACAAGGACCTAACTACTGTGCTATCACGACAGAGCGTACTATTGTCATAAGCAACAATTTTCCAAGAATTATCCCTCATTATATATAACTAACAGTTGACACAACAATCTTTCACACATCTTAGAAACATGTGTCACCATCTTTGACATCAGACTCCGATCCTGTCGATATAACCCTGACTTCCTGTCATTACCCAATGATATATCACCCAGGATCGGGGACTTTAGTGAGTACAACGATGACAGATAGTCCCGACTTAGTTAATTCTAATTTGATTACTTGGGTTGTCCCCCTGGGGGACGAACCTTCTTGTTTTGGTTTTCTTTCTCAGTTATGCTTTTGTTTTTGCTAAACTATTAATAATACATGATTGCTTGTTGCTTTAGCTTAATTTATTAAGTTAGTTGTACTTTAATTAAATCGATGTGGAACGGTTTTACGTTGGCTTGATTGATCATTATGAGATGACACGTGAGGAATGATTTTGGTAATAAAAATTCCACTATGTATAAATTCATAAGGTAATTTTTGTAAATAGGATATTTTGGAGTTCTAGTGTGTTAAAAAATTTAAACACATTTATGCCAGTGTTTACTTACAATACGAGAAGTTGGAAATAAGGTGTTTTTCCAATTCTTTGTTTTTCTCTGATTAATTTCGGTGTGGGATCGAGCAAAGTTGTCGGGATTCATTGACTGGACAATTTTCGGTGGTCGCTGTTGGTTGTGAGTGTCGAGTGGCAGTAGTTTGGGTATAGTGTGGTCGGCTTGTTATTGCAACTGTTAAGGAATTGATGAACATGTTAAGGAATTTAGTAGTAGCTACGCGTAGTATTCTACACGTAAACTAAATTCCTTAACATTTTTGTAAAGTTTCATAGTAAAAAAACAGTGCTTCTTAATTTACAAATTCCATTTAGATGCCACCTAGTGTTACTGAAAACGCGCATTACTTTAGTACTGGATTTAAACTAAGACTCAGCGTTTTACTCCCTTCCCAATCACGCAGTCCTGAAACAGTACCTACTCTTTAATTTAGACATTACATTTAGGTGTCGCCTAGAGATAGTAAAAAAAGGTTTTATTTTAATAGTGGATATGATCGCAGCTATTAATACCATTCCAAAAAGTTCCAAACACAACAAAACCTCAAACAAATGAGACCTCCACGCTCCATTTTTTCAATTATCTCCAATCTCTGGATCTGTGGTGTTGGTTACACCAAGGAGGCGAGGGTAAGGCAATAAGGAGATCTCTGATGATGTCTCCTTATCTGATCCCGAGTCTGTATGTCGACAACTTATCGTTCGAGACGTCTTATCAGATATCCGTGGATGAAACGATTTCTGCTCCAGTGAGTTGGGATTCAGTTTGATTGCGTTAAAACTGGTCCAATGACAGAACCAGTTTTTATTCGATGTTGTTTAATTGTATTTGTTGTGTAAGCTATTTTGTTTCGGCTTATTGGGTCGGGCGTAAAAAAATGTTGATTCGGTCCACTGAGTTATTTATTCTCTTATTTTTATTGAAGTACATATATTATGATTGTGTTTTTACACATACGTTACTTTTGGGCTAAGCGTTATAAGTACAATGTTGCTGCAATGACGACACGGTTGGCGTAGTGGTTGAGCCATCGGCTGCTGCGCCGCGTGTTGTGGGTTCGATCCCCGCACGGAACAAATATTTGTATGACCAACAGGTAGTTGTTCCGGGTCTGGCTGTTTGTGTATGTGACTTTAAATATTTGTAAACGCACCCACGATACAGGAGAAATTCCTAGTGTGGGGCAACGTTTTTTTTTTAAAAAGAGAAAAAATATTAAAGAAAATCCTGAAATAAATTGTATTTTATTTTATACAATTAAAGGTAATTTTTTGGCATCTTCCACTGTAAATATTTTATGATGTTTGTTAAAATTATTAATGTCTGGCACCCTGAAGAGTTTACTCAGAAATTAAACTTATTTTTGGATGTAACGGGCGCAGGACCACCATGCCATATGGCGACTGAAACTCTGATGAGGACGATACGAGTACTAAGATACAGAATAATATTAAAACCTTCTTTTTCTTTGGCAGAACTTTAAGATGTACCTTTAGATTAGCAAAAGCAAATGTGTCTCATCCTCAATTTTTTCACTCGTTTCGCAAAAATGAAATGTCATGCAAATATTTTCTTGTATAAAGCCGTTACACAATACCAAGATTATGTATCAGCTATACAAATATTATGTCATTGTCGTAAGATGTTCGACACATAGCTTTATAAAAGGTATCTCTAAATATTTGTTAGAGAAATATTGATAAACATCTTGGTGGTAATCCTTGATGAATGGCAACATTATTGATGTCAAGTGTACCGTGACAAGATTATAGCATTGTGCAAATATGTGAGGGTAATGCGTGGGCGCAGTTTGTTGCGTTTAGTTTGATACAGTAGGTATACAGTGTGTTTTTTTAATAGAGATGGTATATTTTACATCCATACATTAATTCGAGTTTTTGAGTAATCCTATTTACTAATTTGTAATATCTCATGATATATTTTCAATTAAATTTGAGTCCTTCAGTAGTGTAGTGAAAAAATTTTCGCCAAACCGCGTTATCAATAATGAATGCAAGCTCAATTTGGCGAAAATCTAAAAAACCGCTCCAAAAACTATCCATATTTATTTTCCTTCACGAAAACATAAAACGATCCATTTAAACAAAATATGTAACACTAGTAATACTACTATAAAACCTTATAATAATAGTTTATAGAAACGCGGTGTAAATCTGCCACAGCCGGTACACTCGTCCTAAATCCTTCCTTATCTCGCGGACACCATCTTTATTCGGTGTCCTGTTACAATGAGACATTCTACTAACTGCCAATTCAATATAAACCTTAAGAATAACCCTCCTGTTTTGTACTACCAATGCAAAATTTACGCGTGAATTAATTTGAAATAAGAATAACGTTTCTTTTGTGCGTTGCCAGGTTTTTTGATGTAATAATCTAAGGTTCTGTTGGTATGTTTTATATCTTTTGTGCTATAGTACCTACTTTTTTGTGGGTGTAAGTAAGTAGTTGTTTGTAATTATTTGGTTATAAGTTTAAGACGTCATTGGACGGTTGGTTGGTTTTCTTTAATCATTATTATTAGCGTATTTTATTACTTTTTGTTGATTTCTGGTACCTTTGTCAGAGATAAGACAGGTGTGTCTAGGGATATTTCACCATCATTTTCCGAGAGTTTTCTTGACATGATTCCTTGTCGAACCCGCAATCTTTGACCAACTGACCCAGTAGGCTTATGTCTGCATTTTTGTGAGCTAAATAATATTTTATATTAAACAAGTTAAAGAATAAGGTATACAACGGAATTTACATTTATAAAAATACTGTATAAAAATGGTAAAAGTACCATCCAGTTTTTCAAAGTGCACCATATTTTTACGCTAAATTGAAAAAAAAGCGGTTTCAAGTTCATCATATATTCGACGAATGAATTCCGGTATCTAGTGCGTCCTGCCCTACCCGCCCCCGGGCGGTCCCCCGGCTTCACTTACAAATATTTTGGAAATATTTCTCCAACTTGTCGCCGTTTTATCTACCGCTCCTTTCCGTTTAGGTGCCCATTGCATCGTGACTACCTTTTGAAAACTGAATAAGTTATCTTACACGACTCCGCAATCGAATTTGAACTTTAGACCGTAAAAATACAGTGTATTTTTATTTGCAGAGTGCCCAGTGTTTGTGTCGTTGTGAAGTTGGTAGCTTTTTAATATCTGCAGCAAAATCTTTACGAAAAACTAAAATGGATGCGCGCAAAAAGCGCTACGCCAGTTTAGGGATTCAGGGCTGTGAAATAAATTTAATTTAATTATATCGTTAATTTTATAAATTGATGGGTTTAAGTTCATTACAATATTAAATATAAATTTATTTCTTTTGGATTTTAGGGTTTTATTTATAGCAATGGATCGGTTTTTGATTTAGGGACCTCGTCGGATTTTAAAAATAAATTCTGTTTTGGCCACTATCGAATCGATACTGGAGTTTTTTTGGCACTTATTAATTATTTAGAATAGTCTAGAGTTTTATGTAATAGACACATATTTCATTAACTTTCAGTACAATACAGGCGTCAACACTTTCGGTAAGAAATATGTTCAAAGCACATCCTAGAGCCAGCCCTAATGTTTATCTACCATCTCGTGCCACGTAATTTGACACTTTTCACTGACAAAGCCCACATTTGCTGCGAGACATACAGACAGACAGACACAAAAACCTACGCGGCGATACAAAAAGCAATTAGTATTTTTTGCGAACCCATTCCGTCCGAAATTAATTTTTATAGGAATTTCGGCTTCAAAAAAATTGGAGCACGTGTTAACTAAAGACACGAGAATTGTAAACTATGTCTTATTTTTCATAATTAGGCTGTGAAGTTCTTGGCAGGATCTATTTCGAGAGCGGAACGAATCGGGGTGGTCGGTATGGTACAGGAACTGTCAGAATTCCGAAGAAATTCTTTTGCGCTTTTAATTTTTGCTATTAATTAGTTTATACATTTTCGGTTCACTCAATCAAAAAAGCGTCATTAATAATTTTATTGAAATTAAATGTAGGATAATATTATATTATACTTGATTATACAATAATATTATATATTAAAAATAGTAAAAATAATATTAAATATTAATAAAGGATTGAAACTTGAAACTTTTAAAGTGACGTGACGATACGTTCAGTGGGTTAAAATTAGTATTTTATCACCCTGATTTACGATTACTAGATTTACCCTGATTTACCAGAAACTTCTGATTTACCATACATTTTTAGAGGTTAGTTATTAGCATAACTTTTATTAATAAGGGGTTTATTTATAAGATATGCCTCGTCTACAATTTACCTAAATTACAAGTGACTTGCCAATAGGAAAAAAAAAATTATTTATTGTATTTATGACAATTGATAAAAAAATTAAACATTTATCATGAATACAATAAAAACGATAGATGACGAATTTAAATATTGTCTTGCAACTATCAACGCCTGTCTAAACATAAAAACACATTGTTTCAGATAATTGAAAACCTCTTCGGAATATAACTTCTCCTCAGGTCTTCAAGGAGTTCCAAATATATTCCAAGCAGCATAAAAATACTGTATTACTCAGAACTAATTTCAAAATCACAATTGAACCAACAACAAAGATCACGGTAGCGGAACATCATCAATCAAATCACACTTGCGAATTGACGGTCCGATAAAGTAAATTGTATAAAGGCACCGTGGCCTAAGGCAAGATACCAATCGCAATCTAGTAATCCGAACAGGAAACTCTTTGTGCGAATTTAACAGATGCGAAATACCTTTAACATTGAACTGTACAATAATAGTACATTTGTGGGCGTGGTCGATTGTGCGCAGAGAATTTAGGTCCTATCTAACGTTTCGGGTTTTGTTAAGGCTGGTAGCACTGGACAAAAAAGTGTTTTGAAGCTCTGTTCGGTTCCGCAATAAATATTGCGTTGATAAAAACTTGTGGGCGGATAACTGTGTTCCTTGTTTGGAAGGAACTTAAGTAGGAAATATGAGGATGATGCAAGAGAAAATACGGTTAAGGATAAAAGTCTCGCAGCAAAAGATTTCAAATTTGGAATTGTCTATGGTTTGTTATCCCAGCGTAAACTATAATAAAACCCCAATTCCCGTAGAAACGCTCAAAATCTAGACGCAATCTCATCTTATCGAAAACTCATGCCAAAAACTCATCAAAAATATTAGTGAGTTAGATTATATTATAGATATTTTTGACAGACAGAGACTGAGATTATAATGCAAACGTTCCGAGTTCTACCAAGCTATTACTAAAATGTGTTGTGATCCTCATTGTTCAATATTTACGTTATCAAAGGCACATTACAACACAAATAGATCAAAAAACCTATAAAACACCGTAAACGATTTACCGACATATTTTATTTAGGTATCTTAATTTTTTCGCAAACAATTCTTCAACAATGCGAAAAGGAAATGAAAAAAAAACCTTCAAAAAAGGAATGTTTTTAAAACACGAACGTGGTAGTTGAGGCGGCAAATTGATACCGAAAGGGATTTTCTACTGTTTTGGAAATACTTTCGGTAAGTCGGTACACTTTGTGAAGGATTAAGTTCGGGGGTATACTAAGATTGTTTTTACAGCTTTGGAACCCTTTGTCGGTTAGCGGAATTACATTATAACGTGGGTCGGTGTTATGTGCCATAGAAGCACCCATTTTACGGCTCTTGAATGGGCTCTTGTGTGGGTTCCGCATGGTCCTGGTGTCCTTTGACGCAGAATCTACGTGATGGTGAATGGGCTCGTTTCTGTTTCATGCCTTGAGTTCTCAATAGACTGAAAGCGCTTTCAAGTCCCGCTGCTATACGCTTTGTTAGACCTTGTTGAGTATTAGTAGTTCTTTTTTTTATTTAAGTATCTGTAGTTCCTTGTACGTTAACATTAATTTAAAATAGCTCGTAGACCAGTTGCAGGCAATTGTTTTTTTGGAATTAACACGTATAAAACTAAAAAGCTTATTGGTCTAGGCTAGTGTTGAGTCACGTACTTTTTGACCTTCGAGTCGATTATGTGACAATGAGAAAATTTAAATGACATGTAAATAAAATCAGCATACCATAATGTAGTTCCCGAAGGGTTGGGCAGAAGTGGCGAAATATGGGTGTACCTCGTACACCCACATTTTGCCACTTCTGTTTTTAAGTACATGTAATAGGGGATGAGCATACATCTATACTCCAAGCTGCTACTGAGAAATTCGTAAGTAATGAAAAATCCTAATAACACATTGCTCGACTTGGGAATCGAAGCCAGGACCTCATGCTTAGCAGTATATAATATATAAGTACATATATAATATAATATATAAATATAATATATTTATATTTAATTGATTTTACTCATCGCGATACAGGCACGAGGCGACGAGGACATAGCATTTACATAGGTATACGTAAATACGTATACCCATGTAAATGCTATGTCCTCAATGGCTTACCAGCAATTCCTCTCCTTATCTTAATTAATTAATTAGCTAATGAGGTAAACCGTCATCCAACAAACACGCGATTTCCTTCCTCTACAATTTTCTCATAAGTTTAAGCAGAATTAACATATAGGTAATTTACTTTTTCCTCATACATTTATAACGCCTTATGTGAAGTTTATCTGATGGAGATAATATCTTAATACCGCGTCACGTCGGCAGGTAGCTGTATGATCCTAATCTTGTGTAAACTGCGCGTACGACGATAGTTCAACACGATAGGTCACCGTGTTTACTCGTCAGAAACGTTTTCATAAATATTCATTCGGAAGAAAGTCGTATAGATTTAATCTTTTTTGAAGATGTGTTGGCTCGTAGCCTAATGTTTTGTAGATCAGTAAGAAGAGGAACAAAATAAAAATAATCTTGGCTTAGTAAGAATCACGGTTGGCGGAGTGGCGGAGCGATTGACTACTGCGCCCCCTGTCGTGGATTCGATTCCTACAAGCTAGTCTACAAGTAGTTTTTCCGGGTCTGGTTGTTTATGTATGTGAGTTTGAATGTTTGTAAATACACATGCAGGAACAAATCCTAGCATGGGGTGAACGATTTTTAAAAAAAGAACAAGAATATTTTGGTAATGATGATTAAACACCTTTTTGGTCAGTATTTTTTGCATTCGACATCAGCACTTAGTTGTCAAGCTAACTAAATATTGGATGTAAAGATCCATGGGCGATACACGTTAGAATGTTTATGATGAGTCTGAGACCTTATTAAGTTAAAAAGGAGCAAAAAACAATTTTCCACTGCACGGTTGGCGCAGTGCCTGAGCCATTGGCTGCGCTGCGTGTCGTGGGTTCGATTCCCGCACGAAACAAATATGTGTATGGCCTACAGATATTTGCTCCGGGTCTTTATCTGAAATTGAATATTGGTCAACGCACCCACGATACAGGAGAAGTTCCTAGTGTGGGGTAACGTTTTATAAAAAATACCTTTTTTTATTTCGCACTCTTTTATTTATATAGCAGGGACAGGAACAAAAGTAAATCGCAACATAGAATGAAATACACATTAGCTTTGTATATGCTAACTATTCAGAATATAACAGGTACGTATTATGTACAGTGCTACTATTTTGGCAGTGATACGCAATAATTTTCACTGTGTTACGAACTGCAGCAGGCTATTAGAGTAGGTGCACGACATTTCACACTGTGGCAACAAAGCTACCTGCTATGCAGATATGAGGCTAAACCAAGATATCATTAACTGCGCTGTGATAAATGATTCGACTGTTTTTTTCAAAATTTCAATAAATTCAATCATCTGAGACACGTCGTTATTGGATCTAAGTATGTGGAGAACTACTTCTTATTTATCATTGACTAGCTTCTGCCTGCGCCTCCATCTGCATGAAATTTCATTTAATGACAATAATTAAAACATAACCTTATTAGTGAAATTATTTTTTAAATTGGAAGAGTAGTGTGGGAGATTACCTCCCACATCCAGACATACAAAATTTACCTCTTCATAATGTTTGTGTAGAAGTGCAGATTCCTGTCAGCAACGCCGTTCTGCTTTTGTTTTTTTTTGTTTTTATTATTTTAATTTAGGGAGCGTCGTTCTGTTGTACTAGCAGGAACATAATTTATTCTACATCTGTAAAAAGGTCAGCCCTCTAATCCCTGATTAAAAAATAAGTTGAGGTATCTCCGAGGAGCTATGACATAGATAAGTCTTGTAACATCACTTTATAGCTTATATCCTATAAAAAGTAAAACGTGAAATCGTATCCAACATATAAGCCGCGTGTAAGGACACAGGCAAGCTTCACCATGACGGAAAAAACTCTTGTAAATTAGAGGACAGTCATATATTTGGATTAGGGATCTATTCACAAATTCGGACCGTACCTAATCTCCCTTGAACCTCTCGCTTTTTCAATTCAAAAGGAAAATATATCATAGGACATTCAATTCAACTCGATATAAAAACCAAGGGTCTAATGCATTTTTTAGCATAACCCACTCGAAATAACCGGAAGCCATATGCGCACAAATATTTAAAAGTGGTTTGCCTACGGACAATTTTTTCTCAACGTTTTTTGTATACTGAATTTATTTAATGGTTACTAAGTATTAGAATTGGACCCTTTTCTTGGTTTGACATGCTTCGTTCGTGCCTCGGAAAGATTAGCGTCTGCATTGTGAGTCACTTTTTGGAGCGGAGCTTTTTTATAAGATTCGTGACAGCGACATTAATAAATAACAAATAGGAGGACGAAAAAGTTTCTGTATATTAATATTTTTATAATGGCGAAGGGCTTTTTTGTTGTCCTCTGAAATTGATTTTGGGTAGAAAAAACTGTTTTGGTATTTACGGTATTCGGATAGCGGCTAGTTAAAAATCTAAATTGGGTACGAATTTATAAACTATTTATGAACCGTGCTTTAAAATAATATCAGCTATTTCTGGCCCATTGTGGCCAACATTATTAACCATCGTATGCTGTGATTCTAATGTTGAATGTCCACTCAATTCGATCTTATAAAAACCTTGAAAACCGACGCAAATCGCTATCCTTTCACTAATTCCACCAACGATAACTAAACCTAACTTATAACATCCCAAACAATATTGTAGATCAATTGTCAAGAAATAAAACCATCTGATTGATGATACAGTGGACGTACAATTTAGCAATGTCGAGTCTTCAATACTCGACAATACACATTCATGGCCCCGTATGTGCCTACCGACTGTGTCCTATAAATAATACATTATACACCTCTTTGTTAACCAACTCAAAGAGAAGCTTTAAGGGTGGATGATCTCTTAAAATAACAAGTGTTTGCTTCACTGATTATCGACAATACGTATACCTTTAGCTGCCTCTGAAAGCCCTTCAATAAAAGTAAATTTGAAGCGGACTTGCTTTACGAATTTGTGT
Organism: Phlogophora meticulosa; assembly: GCA_905147745.2. Taxonomy (NCBI): domain Eukaryota; kingdom Metazoa; phylum Arthropoda; class Insecta; order Lepidoptera; family Noctuidae; genus Phlogophora; species Phlogophora meticulosa. The sequence continues at coordinate 5,492,156 of LR990535.1, read as the reverse complement.
TTTATCTCTCTATAAATGGAATTCAATTTCAGTTGTAATTGCTGTTTTCGCAGTTTTGAAATGCGCGTTGAAATTTCAGTTTTAAAACTGAGGTGCTATAGTTCAGTTTTCTGTTTAAGAGATTTAAAGAAAACTTCAATAAAATCTTCAAATAAAATGTGCGTGAATATCACGGCCAAGTTGGTTCACCATACAAAGAAACATTCATCTATTGATACTTTGCTATTTAAATGGTTTTACACATTTATAATATGAGTTACGGTAAATACGGTCGCATTGTGTGGAGGTTCTATATTGTTCCGATCATATTGTATGAAAATAATGCTTTTAATACTATTTCAATATTTAGACGATGTCTCGAGGATGCTTGGAGTAATTTTTGTAATAGGTATTAAAGGTTTAGTGATTTAAATATTTGCGGAACTTAAATTGGGTCAATGAGAACCTTTTTGGGTCGTATTTGTCGAGTGTTGATCGGTTGTAATTGGTAAATATTTATGTTGACAGTATCATAATTTATAGGTAATGTTGAAGAATTGAAAAGTTGCTAGAAGTATCATGTTAAGTCAGTCAATATTATGAATGTTACCAGGTTCAGTTAGAGAATTTTAAGTGCCACAAAACGATAATTTATTTTCTAAATAAAAAATAAATAAAACGGCTACTCTATTAGTTATTATTACACCCAAGCCATAAAAAATCTAATATCAATTAAGATCTAAGAGGCTTATATTATTATATTGCTTACTAAGCAAACCTCTTTAAAAGAACCTAGTTAAACTATCCTGATTAAAAACGTTCAGCTGCTACAGCCACGCCCTCTAAAATTAATTAGATGAAATAGCGTGAGTCACCGGGCTATTTGTATGAGAGGCTGTAAGTGGGTCAGTGATAGGTCTCCGCCCAAGGTCCGCTCTCCGCCCAGAACGCCCATCAGACTGATGTAACAAGCCTCCCGCGAAATAGGCTGGCCTGTTTGTTAGAGATGCTATTAATTTGAAGCTATTATGTTGATTTGTGTTTAGAAGTTTCTATGTATAATTGTGGAGCCCTGTAATCATATTTCCTCTAAGGCAGTTTTGCAGGGCTGAACAGTTTTCCATAGTATTCATCTTTCATATGTACTATGATCAGGAATATTATAGATTTTTTGCACAAATTATTTGTAGTTATTTGATAAACTTTGATTTAGGCTACCGCATACAGGAACGGATAGAGTTGGAAGGCCTGTCACAAGGTGGACCGAAGACCCAGACCTGTGGGCTGCAGGAGCCTGCTGGATGCGATAAGCATCTCGGTACAGACCGGTCGATGTGGCGACCCTTTACGGTGGCTTAAGTCTAAAGTGTATGTCTTTCATCTGAACTGATTACGATATTTTAGAACCGACATCGCCAATAAGTCCTCCCAGTGGTATTTTTCACATTATGTAAGCTACTGCAGATTGCTTCTAAGGTCATGTTATTTACATGTTTAATAAACAAAAAATTAATGCCGCAAATAAAAAAAAATACTCGGCAAGATCTTTAACAAAATTACAAATTGTGTGCTGTCAAATTTTATCCTTACCGATTATAAATCTAAAATATTTATTTCTTGAATGACTCGACATAAACCGCAGTCTTGCAGCTTGCGTCGGCATTCTTAACACACAGAAATTAATTTCACAAATTGGCGAAGTTCTACGAAGTAGTTTCGAGTTCAAATATAAAGTTTTGAGTTCCCCGCCCTAGGATAGAGTGCCCCGCCCTATCACGCCTAGAGCGCGAACCTTCATTTCACCCAACACTAGAGGTGTTCAATAAGGCTGGTAGCACACAACCCGCTAAGTATTTTAAGGCGGTTCTTCACTTATAAGTTGACATGTAAATTGTTTGGTCAAGATTGGTCCTTTTGTTAAATGTTTCTATGCGTGTACTGCTTTGTGCTTGAAGTGTAATGTCGGCACTTTCGATGACGGTTGTTTATTGTCAGTTGGTTTAATTCAAGAGATTCTTGGGAAGAGGCGGCATAATATTGGTACGGTAGTTGCGGAAAGAATCTAATTTCGCTTAAATTTGACTACCTATCACTAAGAATTTATCATTTTCAAAACAATATTATCTTAATACCTTCATGTATAAAATAAAGGAAGGAATGAGGACCATGTTGTGAGGAAAGTTTTGAGTATGGATGTGCAGGGTTACAAGAGTAGAGGGAGATCAATTATGAAAATGATAAATTCTTAGTGATAACTAAGAATTTATCATTTTCATAACAATATTATCTTAATACCTTCATGTATAAAATAAAGGAAACGTTTTTTTTTTAAAAAAGAAAAAAAAAAAAAAAAAGAAAAAAAAATAGGGATGTATGGAAGAAGAAACATGCTGCGCCGACTCCAAATAAATTGGGATAAGAGCCTCCTGCCCTTATGATGATGACCTTCAGTTTAAATTTAAATCACCTACCGACGAGCTCAAGAAGCATAAACGACTAATGTTTTTTTTTTTCGTAACTGCATATTAATTAGAAAACCAGATGGTTATGAAGCGTGTTGATGACTATCATTGTACCAAAAGAGACAATAACAGACAAACGCGCTAGTCGATTCCAAGTACCGATGACCACGCATATTTTTTCAGTAACACCAAGGCGCCATGATTTCACCAAACTTAGGAAAAATCCATGACAGTCATTTTCAATGTACAGTTAGACAAAAAAGGCGACACGCGGCCATCAGTGGCGTTTTTTCAGTACATCCATTCTTTGTCCTACACAATAAGTGCTCAATGTTCTTATCTGAGCATCTACGTCTTTGGAATGAAAGGACCAAGATGTTATCGCGAGGCCTTTGGGCTTTAATCCGAGTGCGGGCCAAACAATGGGCCGAATCATCGCGACACGTGGCCTGGGACAAATTGGGCATTATGATCGTGTTTTTTATTGATGTCGTATTAATGTATTGTTTTTGAGACAGTGCTATTTTAGGTTTCTTTGTGTGGCTGTTTATATGAGACATTATAAGAAGATTAGAGAGATGGTTCAGCTGAATTGAGTCATTCAAATCCATAGAAAATGTAATCTCAATTTGTTACTAATGTCAAATACGATTCTTAAAAATTTAATGCCCGAGTCTGTTAAACAACAAAATGATTTCTTCTTTTGCCGATAAAACTACAAAAATATGAAAAGAGAATAAAACACACAAATTCAATAAATAAATAAAAAAAAAATGCTGGACAATCCACACAGCATCATCTAGCCCCAAGCTAAGCAGAGCTTGTGTTATGGGTACTAGATGACTGATATACTTAAAACAATACATTACATAGATAGATATTTTTTTATTATACATAGCAAATACCCAGAACACCCGGAACAAATATTTGTAGATCGTAAAAACATTTGTCCCAAGGCGGGAATCGAACCCGCAAACTCCTGCGTCGCAGGCGGACCTTCGCCCGCCGCGCCACATCGGTCGTCAGAATTGTTTCCTCAAAGGGTCAGACAAAACTGTTTCCACAGAACACCCATATTTCTTCTTCTTACTTTGATAAGTTAACTAACACTCAAATATTTTTTTAAATTTGTATGTCATACAACCTTATTAAAAAAAGTTTTGTCTATGTTTGGGCCCGATAATATTTAATGAAATGCCCGATGGCTTAAAATACGAGTTTTTTTTTTTTTTAAGAAAAGTAGTGTTAAAGTGGTTTGCCCGGATACAGATAGGCCCGTGAACCCATCTTCCCAGACATAGTGGGATGAGCCGCTCTGCAGTTTGGTACGGAATAATCTTATTAATACGTCTACCAATGCTGCTGAGCGTGCCCGCTTGCTGGCTGTGGGTACGTGGGAGTCGTACCTTCCAGCTCGCTACATGTCTGCGTCTGGGCGCTCCTTGCGGAGCTCCACATCGTTGACAATGCGGTGAAGCAGTCGATTGCCTCGGACACCATGGCCTATCCTGCAGTAAAAGTGTTACCATCTGTCATTTTCAAGAAAGTCCCACCCTACACACTCGGAATACATCATAGGCAATAAGAAAATACAAGAAGTCGATGCAATTAGGGATCTGGGAGTATTGTTTGATAAAAAAATTACTTTTGTCCCCCATATCGAGACTATTATCAAGAAAGCATCGAAAATGTTAGGGTTTCTGCTAAGAAACACAAGGGGCTTTAAACAGGATGGTACTAAAATAATGTTGTACAATAGCCTTGTACGAAGCGTCCTGGAGTATTGCAGTGTTGTATGGAGACCACACTACGCCACACATAAGTTACTTTTGGAAAGAGTTCAAAAACGGTTTCTGTGGTACCTCCCATTTTCTAGAGGGAAAAGTAAACAGCTTCTCTCCTATAATACTAGACTCAAATAATTCAAAATGCCCTCGTTATCAACTCGTAGAGAAGTTATTGATGCCTTGTTCCTCTATAAGTTGCTTAGAAATAAAATTGACTGCCCAAACCTACTGTCTCCTGAAGTTTCGTGCCCCAGCCCGATATCCGCGAAATCCTATCATACCACTTTACCCACCTTTGCGCAGAACGGTTCTGGGTGCTAACTCACCGATTTCTCGCCTGTGTAAAAATTTGAACAGTTGCAGTGATCTCACTGATATACATCATGACAGCATAGGACATTTTTATAAAATAATCATTAACTTCCATTCCAATAATAACCAATGATCTCCTTAGCGAATGTTAATTTTTAATTAAAATTTTTATTATTTGAGATTTTTATATTTTTTTTTTGTTAAATTAATGTTAATGTTTTAATCTTATTGTTATATTATTTTGAATTAAATTTTTGATATTTGACTGCCGCGTTATTGTAGCGCGTCAGGTATGTTCGCTTCGGCGCATACCGAGACTTTTACGCTATTATTAGGAAAAAAACCTTTTCAATTCTATCAATGGCGCGGTCTAGTGCGAACAGCATCCTGAAAATGTGGATAGACAAGCACGATGCGCCATGGCTGTCTCACGCTATGGCAGTGCTTGTCAAGTAATATTTTCCCGTGTGTTTAATTGTAATTACTAACATAGTTTTAAGTTTTCTGTTACTAACAAGTTTTGGGCCTAGTTGCCATCAATAAACAAATTTATTATTATTATTATATTCTTTTTGGCTTTGTATTATTATGTAAAACCATAAAATGATGCATGCTGTGTTAGCCTGTAAGTGATTGTTGCACTTATAAATGTATTTATTATGTAAAATATTGTTAATGTATTGTGTAAACAATTGTTGGCTAACCTAAATGAATAAATAAAATAAATAATAAAAGTGCAGGTCGCATAGCCCGACACGCCAGTATTAATGACATCATCCGTCGTGCTCTTGCCACCGCCGGGGTACCAGCTATTTTAGAACCCAGTGGCTTGGCACGCGACGATGGTAAGAGACCAGATGTAATGACCATAATACCTTGGAAGATGGGTAGGCCTTTGGTGTGGGATGCAACATGTGTCGACACCCTTGCTCTATCCCATCTTCCCAGTACGGTGGATGGTGCAGGTGCGGCTGCTGCAGGTGCAGAAAACCTCAAACGGCGAAAATACAACAACCTAACTGGAAGTTATATGTTTGAGCTGTTTGGGGTTGAAACACTAGGGCCATGGGGTCCGTGTGCCCATTTAGTTTTCGAAAAATCGCGAAACTTTTGGTCGACTCTTCACGTGACCAGAGGGCTGGCCTTTTTTTTGGCCAAAGAATCAGTATTGCCATTCAACGTGACAATGCTGCCAGCCTTCTGGGCACTTTTCCCGTTGACAACGATGCGGATAATTTTTTTGATGCCCTAGGATTACTTATTTTATTTCTTCATACATATAATTGTATAATTTTAATGAAATAAATTTAAAGAAATTTACTGTATTGTTGAGAAATAAATGTTATTACTAAATACTCATTTTTGGTCCTATTCTGAATTGTAGTCTGGCAATTTGAGTACTTAATGCGGCCTACCCAAATGTCATTTCTTTGGTATTGCTCATCGACCCCTTGACCTCCTTGGTTCTGAGTTGAGCTCTACAATTTCCGAGAAATGCTTGCACTGACTGAACAGGTCCACTCATATCTGTGTGGTTCCTTCCTCAAAATACCATTTCGGACACTTATCTGCATGGTCCTCACAAGATCTAACCAAGAGTATGTCAGAACTTTAAGAAAAGACTGCGATGTCGAAGTTTCTTTCAGAGTTTATTCTCAGGGTAGTCAGATAGCGAAACACCGCCCTATTAAAAAAAAATATATATTACTTGTTGACATGTAAAAGTGTTTGAAAGAACCTATTTACAGAAATAAATATCATTTATCATTTAGCGAATTCTTGAATGATCGAACTTTTAAAATTAATCTGGTTATCTGCATAAAATTAAAGTTGAATAATCATTTTTCATATTCTAAACAATACTGTTACTATATTGTACTGTGTATTTTATTAATTAACATCATATTTTTGAGTGATTGAACTGATTTTGAGGCCGAATTTAATAATTAATTGAATTTTATTTTGACATATCTGTAGGTAACATGGTTATGCATGCGTAACCTAAGGTAGAGTATATAAGGATCATTCCTTCATAAATTCAATTAATTATTTGGACTAATTGCTTGATTCTGACATCAACCAAATAAAATCGGTCTTGTGCAAATACAGAACTATTCTATTAATTGCTCATACATCCCCCGAGAGGTTAAACACACTGACTGGCTGAGCGATTGGCTGCTGCGCTGCGTGTTGTGACTTCGATCCTCGCACGGAACAAAAATTTGTAAGGCCTACAGGTAGTTGTTCCGGGTTTGGCTGTTTGTGTATGTGAAATTAAATGTTTGTTAACGCGCCCACGACACAGGAGTAATTCCTAGTGTGGGGCAAAGTTTTTAAAAAGAAAAAAAAAAATCTGTTCATACCTTCAGTACATATATATATCACCAGATATTTTTGTACGAGTATATAAGTGTTAAAATCTATAGTTAACATCAACATCTGGCCCGTCAGTGCCAATAAACCTAAAGGCTTACTTTTTACGTTTTCTCCGTAATAAAAAGGAGTCATGGATGAAGTTTGCTAACTTATGATATCACAAAGCGAATTGGTTTAAAAATAAATAAGACGTGATGATACCGTGAGCCTGCGACTGACATAAACTATCTATTTATCTAGTATGGCTGTATTACTTCAATCAATGCACGATTTAACGCTCTAAAAAGATAAATTCTAAGTAAAATGCACGCGTGTCTCACTCAATGATTACAAAGGATAATAATTTATTTAAATGGGACAATTCATAATTTCAACAATGCGAAGGACTTAAATTTATTCGCTCAAATGAACTGGATATCAAGACATTTGTCTTCATTGTCGCCAAATTTCTTCATCATTGTCAACAGTTTAAAGGTGCGTTAGGATTTATTAAATTCCCTATTTTGAAGTCGCTTAAAGACTTCAAGTTAAAGGCTTCGGCCAAGCGAGAAAATTGAAGTCATTATACGAGTCAGTTATTGATGTTATTAGTTCTTTTGTCGTTTAGACGGTTCAAGTTTTTGCTAAACGTTTTTGAATGTACAGGGTGTTTGTAAAAGGACATGATATTATTGTTTTATTTGGCCTTGGTTTTAATATTGCCCTTGGATGAACTATTGGTTATATTCAAATACGAATTAAATATATGAATACACAATTTTGATTGTCTTATGTCAATGATTGAAAAATAACGATATACTTGCGTTTGCACACATTGCTAAATGCACACTTATTAACTCTAGTGTAACACAACAGTTTCAGTAAAACGAAATTATTTACTAAAGACGTTTAGTATCTAGTATAAGTAATGTTCAAAAATGAAGCAGCCTGTATCTCCTTCACGGTTTGTCTCGCGTCCAACTACAAATCAATAGTCAACAAAAGGCGATTTAATGGACCTTTTAGTAGTCAAAAACGAGACAAATTTACTTTAAAAGGCAATTCTATCGTGTTCGTGAGAGCAATAGTGATAAATATCACACTATACCAAAGAAGATAACATTCTTTGTCACATTCAAATATATCTTTTTATGAACCATGGAGCTAAAATGGTGCTCATGCCATTAAAAATGGAAATTAATTAGTAATAAAATATATTAATGCTGAATTATTTTGACGTTTCGTTAGATGGTATTGTATAGATAGTGATAAATGGTTATATTTACTGAAATTGATTTCTTTTTTAGGGAATTCGATTCTATTAAGAGACGTTTTATTAAACTTGAAGTAATCTTCGCTTTTTAATCGCATGATTATTATTCAAAGTAGATTTTTATGAAATACTAGCTATTCCCCGTGGGTTTATCCGCTCCTAAGCATCTAAGCGGGATATTAAATATACTATACCTTCTTCAAGACTTGGACTATCAAAAGCAAAAATATTTTTTCAAAATCATCTGGTGGTTCCAGAGATTATCGGCTTCAAACAAACGAACTCTTCAGCTATATTATATTCTTGTAGTATAGGTGAAAACTTGCTTAATATTTTTAAATGTACGTATCTACAGTGATGATTTGAAATTATATCTGTGAAAGAAAGCAAAATTGCGCATGGGCTTTTAAATGCACTTTAGGAAACAAAGCTGCATAACATAATCAATAACGACTCCTAAGTCTAACATTCTATAACAAGCTGTTCCTTATTTATACAAGCTAAATGATGTCGATCCACTTAATTGGATTCACAAACATATCTGAAGACCTCACTTCATTTAATATCAATACAAATATTCTCAACATCTGCTTATAAGCTGAGAAAACATCCTTTAACATGGCTCCCGTCAAAACCTTTCGCGTTCCGCCTAATATCTTCCAAGTTATGGTCTCCTTTAATATAATTATTGTCAAATGCCATCCGCGCGGGCGTATATTCTTCCGCACCAATGAATTTCTTCGCAAAATAAAATGCGATCAATGGTCCAAATCTTTTGGAGCTAGTTCTACACAATGGGACACGGGATAAAGCATCATATTTATTTCATAATAAATGACAATTATCGTAAATTGATTTCGGAGTCGACAATGTACTGCACCTAACCAAACATTGGCCGAAAAGGATCGTCCGTTGTCATTGTTAAGACTTTGTAGCGTGTAGAAATATGAAAAGTGGAATTTACAAAAGGTTTGTATTTATTGTGCTAGGTAACGTAACAAATATTATGTATGTATTCTGTTCCTGTTATTGGGCACATTTGTAAAAATAAATAAGTATATTTTGCATACCTACTCGTATTTGGTTTTCGCATGAAATAAATAAACACTTACCTATTCGCAGTTTTGAAATAAGGGCAGAAGTAAACAGCAGCTTTATAAGTTATTCTTTTAACTGGAAGGGGGTGGCCTTCCAGTTTCCAATTACATTATTATTTTAAATTTTCAATAATATTTTTTTTCAGATATTAAAATTATTTTGATGATTTTGTGACTGTCAGACTGCAGTAATATGTATTTATTAAGTTAGTTTATTTCTGTTCAGGTATATTTCTTTCTTCCTCCTTTTTTTAGTCATATTTATTAAAGCCAGTGGAAATTGCAGACACAATTTCTCAGCGTAATGAATAAGAATTGCAAAGCCAAGCTCATTCCATCCGTGGTAAAACATAATATTGCCCATCTCTATTTAGGAATGCTTACCATCACGCTGATAAGACTTGAAGCTTTACCATGAGGTACCTTGTGTACATCAGTTTGACATGAGATTCTCGTTTATCTGGGTACGTTAGTATCCCTTACTCCCTACCTTGATACTTTTTACTGATCATGTGGCGATCTACATACATATCAAGCTTGCTGTTTAGCTGCCTATGTAAAATCTTGGATCTAGCTATGTAGTCACATGCTGGCTTTAGCTGAAGACTTCTACTTCTACGTACTACACAGATGACAAGAGTGCAGAGTGTAACAATTAATTTGTACAAAACGCAGCACCGTGGAAATATTTTGACACATTAACGAACATGTTTCAATGAGGTCTACGCCATAAATTTCCATCTCTCCAGACTAACTCCTTGCCAGCAGATGTTTCCACATAACAACACGAATTTCCCCGTGTTCGCGACTTGTAGTTACAAGTACAATGAATGCCATCAATTAGACGCGACAGCTCCATTTAAAGGGATACACAAAATATGTCGTTCACGCTAAAAACTATATAAAAGTCCAGGTGTTTGTTCACAATTAGTGTGTAATCACTATATTTGAAGTGTTGTCACGAAGTTTCTAAGAAAGTCTTTGTTATCCGCCACCCAGTAGGGCAATGTTTGCAAACGGCCTGAATAAGCCTCGACCAATATTTGCCTTAGGAATGAAAGAAACAATGCCTCCGGTGGGACAGTTAGCGATTTCTTGTGACTCTCGGGACAATGTTAAGGTGCTGTTTCTCTGGTGCGACTGGAGAGTTTTTATTTTAGTTAGTAGGTTGTGACGTTCACAAGTAAAGGCCAGTACAAAATTAAAATTGTTTTAGGACCTAGGGAATCTCATTTTAAGCGTGGTTTAAACACTTTATTATTTTTAGAGAATTTGTTTTTTATCCATTCAGTTGATTTAGCTACATAGTCTTATAGATGAAAATGACTCCCGTAGCTATGCAACGAATTCACGCTGTGCCCACTTTGCTCTACTACCTTCACCTATTAACCAGATTTTCTAATCATTCTTCATAACACCCAATATAGTTCAACGACGAAATCGCATCATCGAGACTGTACCTTAACTAAAATTTTGGCGACTATGTTTGCACGTCCGCGACGCTCGCCGCGGGAGGTTCGACCACCGAGCATTTATTGTCCCCTATTTACCCATCTTACTTTAAGATGCTCTTAACAAAGTCGTTTCGAAGCACGAGCGTGATTTGCAGCGAAATGTCGTGCATTTGTCTCCTTAAGTCGTCTTTTGTTACTTTTGAGAACGCACGTGGATTAGAATTAATTGTTTTGAGACGAGGCTGCATTAAATCGAAGCTGTAGATGTTTTATTTATACTTTCTTATGTTCAAATTGAATTGCAGAGCTTGACGGATGAACGAAATGAAACACTTTGAAAGCAGCAGTGGAACTTTTGTTTTTATTTACAAAGGACTAAGAATATTCGTTAAGAGTATTCCTGGGTCCAATTCTCTGATTGAACTAAGTATGATTGGGATTTCCTATCTCGAATTTCTCAGTAGCAATCTGGAGTCTGGATTTGCACTCGATAGATCTCAATATGCTCGCCCTCTATTACATGTGACTTAAACATCACCGAAGAAATGTGGGTATTATAAAGGGCTCTACTACTCTGTCTCCTTCCTCTTCAATCGATTAGGAAATTGCCGATGTGATGTTATTTTATAAGTCGATGCCAGTTTCGCTGGGTTTCGAATGATCTCTGGCTATAGATCATATATTTGTGCAGGAATCCAGGTCAAGTAAGAAATACATCTTAAGTTTATACAATATCAACTTACTACTAAAGGATGGTCCAGAAGTTATTGTATTTAATAGAGCACACTACCAACATAATATGTATGTAACATTAGTAAAAACTTTACCTAGATAAATTTTTAAGTAAATACAAATTGTAGTGACTGCTAAGTCACTTTGTAAAATTGAGCATTGGCAAGGATTAAGGTTCTTGGTGATTTTTTCGGTCCATAAAGACGGTTGACATTGAGGCACATTTCGTGAGGAAATGTTGAGTAGGTAGTTTTGTGTGGTTTAAGAGTAGAGAAGGATCAATGAAACGATGGATGTGTTGTGTAAGATGAAATGACTAGAGAAGAGGTGACAGCATATGGAGACGTATGGAAGAAGGAGGCATGCAGCATTGATTCCAAATAAATTGGGATAAGAGCATAAGGATGACGAAGAAGACTTACTTTCTTTTTTAATTTAAATAGGCCCACACTAGGAATTTCTCATGTGGCGTGGGTGTGTTTACAAACACTTAATTTCACATACACAAACAGCCAGTCCCGGAACAATCAGCCAACCGTGTTGTCATAGGCTTGATCTCTTATGAAGTTTTTCGACTGTTTAAATAGTTATGCTATACTTTACAGACGACTAATCAATTTACTGTTTCTGTTCAATCATAGGTAAGTTTAGCACGATCTAGACTAAACAACAGACTCAGCTGGGTTAATCTAAAACATAAAGAAACACCAGCCGTCGTCGTGACTACCTCATAACTCGCACCAGCACATAACACAGCCTTATCACATATGCACATAATTGTTTATAATAAGAAGGAACACTACATTTGAATACTTAGAAGGAAGTGATAAAACCTGTTAACAACCTTGCATCCTGTGTAGATACCGTCGGTTTACTTAAACAATACTTGACTTAGGTTAGGAATGTCATCTTAATTTACATATGACACAACCAATTTAAAACTCTATTTCGTTTCGCATAAGGTTCGAAGTGCGTCTGGGTCACTAGATAAGTTTTAACCCGTTCGTGAAGAGTTGTCGCCCAATATTGGTGTTAAGGGACCAATATTTAAAGTACTTGATTACGTTAAGTGAATGAATGGTTGATTATGTAACGACTAACAGTGAGAAACTGGGAGGTTTTAGATAGGTACTGTGACGTTTGTGTGAAATGGAACCTTATGGACTATGGCATATAGTCTGGAATAATATTATGTCTGGTTAGATTCGAACATTGAACCGATATTAGAATCGTTTAAAATGTAGGAGATACCATTGGTTTAGGGCGTTCCAGATTAGTTTTAGAATCTCTAATGTAAAAACTTACGCTATAATGAAATGGAGTCCTACCATTTATAGTTGTAAGCTGACTTCTAGGTCCTGGAACGTAGTGACCCATAGTAAACTGCCTTACAGTACTATGTGTTGTTAAGAATACAAACCAAATTCGACTTCAAAGATACGTTTTTCGTAGGTATAATGTAGACTTTTATACCATGCTACAAAAGAGGTACGCAGTCACAGTCTGCAGACTCCTTGCCAGCACCAACAGCATCATTGAGTTCAGCCGACTTGCTAGTCGGCTGAACTGCTTTAATAGGCACTGGAACAGGCTCCATTTAGGTGTATGTACTAACTTAGGTAAATAAGCTTCTGTTTAATGATATCTTTGTTTGTATTCTGATTAAATAAATTTAATTTAGAAAAAACAACGCTGAAATATAAATATCACGACCATGGGTCTTCTCAAGGTTCAAGTTTGTAATAGGTAAATGTGACAAAGTGTAAGAAATTGACTGTCGGTACATTAAAAAAATTGAACTCTCCAAGGAATCCCTTTCAAGAACTATCATAACTGCCAAACACGCCAAGATCCACCCGACTCTATTGTGCCCCAAATAGATTCACCACGTACAAAGCGTTTTGCAATCAGAGCACAAATCAGGACTCCACCAATGGCCTCACACTGGGACATTATCCTTCAACCGTCACGCCGAACTTCAATACTTTGACACTATTGTGAAATTTCTCACTTCGGTCTCGGCGACCCGCAGCGTTTGTCGGGTTAACCCGCTATTGTAGGCACACGTGCGCAATGAATGGGCCCTTACAAGGTATCTTAGATTTGACAACCCTATTTATGTTTGGTCTCCTAATTGAATTATAGGGCGCGGCCTTATGAGGGCGATAGCGATCCGATTTTGTAATTAGTGTTGTGTGCTGTTTCTGAATGCGGCGGTATGTTGTGGGGAAATAGTTTCGGATACGGGCTCGTAAACTAATCTTGATTGGATTTATGTTTACGTAAATGTGTAATGTAATATTGTTTACTGACATTATTGGCGAATTGGTGATAAAGTTAAAAGAAATGGGTATGACTAAGTATATAAATAGCCGATAATTATAATAAATACATTTTAATAAGCAGCTCATACTACAAGTAGATAATAGAATTATTGCATAACGAGACTTCAATAATCTCGTTGCTGAGTCTTTTATTCAATATTCTTCACAACTAGACATAACTGACTAGGCATGGCTAGGAAAGAGGTGATTTATGAGATGACGGCAAATAGAAAAGTATGGAGGAAGAAGACATGCTGCGCCGACCTCAAATAAATTGGAATAAGGGCAAGAAGATATATAAATAAATAATGCTGGACAATCCATACAGCATCATCTAGCCCCAAGCTAAGCAGAGCTTGTGTTATGGGTACTAGATGACTGATATACTTAATATAATACATTACATAGACAGATATTTAGATATAAGATAATGATGAACTAGACATATCTGGTGCCCGATGACTGCTACAGGATTGATGAATTTTCTTGTAAGTATATTTACCTGGTAAATATAGATGTCGATGATCAGCAGTTCGAAAAAAGAAGGATTCTCTGGAACTGAGAGATCCTTAGTTTATGAAAATTTGACAAACTCTCTTCCTCAGAACCACTTCAAACCTACAATTCGCGTGCTCATCCATCATATTTTTATAATTACAAAAACATCGTCCTGCCACTATTTTATCGAGACCCACTTGCATCTTTCTTTCGCAGCCTACCCTAAAGGTCTACCCACACTGGCTGTTCTATTACCAAACACGGTTGTCCTTGAGAGCTAAGCATATATTTGTGTTGGCCTCAGGATCGTGTTATCTTTGCAAACAAGTGCGGGGGCGCTGTTTGGTGATCGAACCAAAATGGCGGCGAACGAGATACGGGTTACCAAATGTTTGTGTAGGGTCTGGGAAGGTTTATGAGTTATTTCTATAGTAGGAGTGTTTATTTTTTTCTTAGTGATTGGATAAGAAGTTTAGTAGCTGATTTTTGTGCAAATGTTTTGTGTCTGTAGGTTAAATAAGTCAAGTGTTACCTTCTTTGCGACAAAAGAAGCTTTTCTTGGTGAGGCAGTAGTTGTAATAGTAGTAACATAACAAACGCTGCCTGAATCGTCAGTCTAGTAGTCCTTGGTTCTTCCCAGGTCAGACAAAGTGTTATTGAGTTTTTCCAATAGGAATTTTCTCATTAGTAGTCTTGAGTCTAAATTTATGCCCGGTTGATGGCAATAGGCTCGCCCCCTATGACATGGTCTTAAACATAAAAGGTAAAATACGGGTATAACTAAACGTGCAACTCTGCCTACTCTTCCGGGAATAAAGGCGAGATGTTGTGTTTTGTTATAACAGAGGCTTCATGGGCTTCTCAACATCCACGAGACCTGACTGTTCCAAAGGTTCGTTCACGTTGAGACGCCACGGAATCGCGAATCAAGCCTTGTTACTTGTTCTATATTTGGATTCGGATCGTATTGACGATGTTTTTACAGAAAGCTATCCATTTTCAAGGAAACAGTTTTCATTATCAAAGTTATAACTAATTTCCTTATTTAATTAAATTGCTTAATTATAATTCTGCTACTATGTCAATTTCAGCTAGCAGATAAAAACACATAAATAAAAAAATATGTATACAAACACATTAAATATACTTGGAGCGACCCACGCTTCAAGTCTATCTAATGTGTCGCTATTTATTTAAATGGATAAAAATGTGGTCATCTACATATTAAGTAGATCAGTATTTCTTATATTTGTCCATCCTGCTCTCGAAAGGAAGGAGGAATGTATCACTTACACATTGCATTAATACCTTATACGTGCAGACGACTAGTCTACGTGAGTTCAGGTATATTTTATTCCCTCCAACTGCATCTTTGGTCTAGTTAGTGGTCGCAAGTGGTACTGCTGAGCATGAGGTCATCATCGTCATCAGGCTATATTAGTCCACTGCTGGACATAGCCCTCTCCTAATGAGCGCCATAGCGCCCTGTCTTCAGCTTGCCGCATCCAGCATCTGCCTGCAGTCTTTCGCAGATCGTCATCCCACCTGGTCAGAGGGCGTCCTACACTACGTTTGCCGAGTCGCGGTCTCCACTCAAGAACACGTTTACCCCAGCGGTTGTCGGTTCTTCGCGAGATATGGCCAGCCCACTGCCACTTCAACTTGCTAATTCTTTGAGCTATGTCGGTAACTTTGGTGCATAGGAGCATGAGGTCCTGGGTTTCATTCCCGGATGGGAATTGGGCGAAGGGTTGTTGGGGTTTTTTCATCCGAAATTGTTCAGCACTGGCAGTAACCGGTTGGCGTTAAAAGGCTTACTTGCTACTGAATGGGATTTAAAAATAACTGGCAAAATGTGGGTGTACTGAGGGTACACCTCTGCCTAACCCTTTGGAAAATACGGACCTGATGTTATGTTAGATGATACCATGAGTTCAGTACATGATTCAGGAACTCGCAGGGTGGATTTTTTTTACACTTTTCCTATTTTTTACTGTTTTTTAACTCAAAAATCATGATTTCTATACAACCCAATGAGATTTTTAATTAAAATATAATGTTACAAAGTAATTTACTTTTTTTAATTTTAGGATGTGCTACAATGTCCCTTCCACTATGTATAGGTCGAAAATCACCAATCAATCTTGAGCAAGCGTGGTGATTAATGCTCGTGCTTTTTGAAATGAAAAGGCCCTTGCCCTGCAGTGGGGCAGTAACAGGCTAGTATTACCTATTTACTTTATAACGGGAGGCGTTCACGGGAGATCGGATGGAGAAAGCAACAAACAAGGAAGATTGGAAGTGAGGACCTTTGCAGCAATCGGATAACTCAAGTTACCAAAAAAAACAAGAAGGTAGTAAACCTTTTTACAAGGAATATTTTGAACACAGCACACAAACGTGTGCGTATCTAATCAACACTATACCGACTGTCCTTTAAACTCATTCATAATGGTTTACCGTACAATGTACTTCATCCTTATGCTATTGTATAAGGGACTAGAGATAATAAGGAAATTCCGATTACACGGCTTAAACGAAGTTGCTTTTATGCAGTTTGCACAAATACTAAACATTTTTTTTTGTCTTACAAACTCCTTCAACATAAGCTAAGATAAAAAGAAGAGTTATCTTTGGACTAATGCGAAAAGAGTTTAGCTAATCCTTTTTCAAGATGCTTCTTTAATAACCATTGTATTGTAAGGACATCGCTTTATCCTTGTACATTTCAAAACACAGGATAATCTACACATAGACAAACCCCAGCTCAAAATACTAAATTCACCAGAAATGTTATGATAGAAAACGCAATAAAATACGTGCCCGTAACTAATCAACACGCCTAAGTAACACCTTATACAAAGTACACGAACCTTGCATAATTTCTATATAAAACTCATACGAGACTTAAGAAGGAAATACCGATTACATGGTTAAAATTCACGGAATACTGAAGAAGCAATTTCACGAAGTTCTCACGGAATCCCGCGAAGCCTTTTTGGTCAGTTTCCGCTATTCACTGGACTGAGTGACCGTTGTGAAATCGATTGCGCGTACGCCATTCATGAGGCGACGCTGAGATGCTTAAGATTGAATGAACGAGTCGTTTATGTGGTGTTACGTAATGGTAAAAGGGGAGGGGGACGAAGTATTCGTTTTATTGTTGTTGGAGATCGGAATACTTCAAAAGTAAGAATGTTGCGTATTGTCCGACACAATGAACACAATTGTTACTAACTAATACGTGTCAGTCCATATACAAAAGTACCCTATACCCGGTATATGCTTTAATATGCAATTAATCAGTTACCTCAAAACTTGTGTAGTAACGGAGATATTTCTCACAAATCACCAACCATCTTAAATTTAAATTATATTTATTTCCTAAATTAACCCATTTAAGTTAAGTAACTCAAAATACTAAGTTGAAGTTGAAAGTAACATAGTGGGCTACAAATAATAATTGAACACTGGTAAAAAAGCTACAAAAAATTTCGCTTTTCTTGTGGACTAACATATGTACAGCAAATGAGAAAAAGCGCTTGACTTGCTATTGGTTTTTGATAGCATGTCCAAGCCAATTTATACTCTAAAACCACATGAAATAAAGAGTCTTCGTTATGTAATGGCTTCCTAAATAACAAATGGAATATAAAAACGAAATGACGTTAGCAATTGAAGAAAGTTGGTCTTTTCATGACGGAAAAATTAAAACCATTTTTACAGGCGTAAAATGTGTAACTACAACTGTGTAGGTACTTAAGATAGTCTATAAAATACAGTTAGTATAAACATACTGCCACATAGTTATCGGTAAAAGAGCTTGCTTTTCATTGCCAACTTTGAGGACATTGACAATTCGTTGACGAAACGCAAATATGGAGAGATGTGCGTGAGCGCAGTTCTAAGAGGTTTACTTTACGGTCGATGTATACAATAACAGAAAAGTGAGCGCTTGTTATGTTTACATTTGCATTATTATCTTAAACTTACCGTACTGTGAGAATATTGGTTGGCTTTGCCACTCTCTAGTTGATAAGAATTTTCTAGACAACAAAAGTCAAGTTCTGGTTTTGAAAAATATTACAACTATTTATCTTGCCTTTACTCCCTGAAGGTTAAGGTAGAAGTTACCTATGGTACAATTCAATTTTGCTAGCTATGTTTAAAGTCTTTTAATGTAAAAGTGCGCGAGCGTATTGCCCCCAGACATGAATCCAGCTAGAGAGAACTACGGGCTGCTACCGAAAAATCCCAGCTAAGAAAACCCAATTAAACTTTGTCCGTTCCGAGAATCGAACCCAAGACTTCATGCACAGCAGTAGCCCTTGCAACCACTAGACTAGCGACGTCATTTCAACTTGTTTCAAGTACTCGACTTTAAACAATGAGACTCGCCAATATTTACCAAACAGTTGCAACCAAAAGCCGCTAATACAAAAGACTTCAACGCGTTCCACTTAAGACAGTCGCCAAGCGATCGTTAGACATCATAAAACGAAACTAAAAAAAAACCATCCAATAAAAAAAATACGAAAATTATTGGAGCTATAATGAGCCCCTATACTCAGCATGGGTCCGAAATTCAATCAATAGGAATTTATTGCCCAGATTCGCGAAGGCTACGCTTCGTTTCGAATTTTTGAATTGTATAAGGCGGGCTATATTTTTTGTTGGGAGATAATAGGCCGGCGCGAGCTGAGGCCGTCACCTATTATGCCCTAGCGCAGAAATGACAGTAAAAGTTACGCCCACTTTTTAGATCCTCTTTGTGCAGTCTTCAAAAGTTTTTAAAGATTAAAGAATAAGTTTATGGTTACGGTTTTTGTGGCAGTGTGCCTCCTAAGGCTTTGAGGATATAATAGTTACCTATGCACGTATTATGTATCAATTTTATTGTATTGCATGTATTGGCACAATGGGTTCATGTGTTGATCCCTATATGAGGTTATCCTCATGAATTTTTATCAAAAAGGTACCAGTGAATTTTATCTACTCCCTAGGCCGTTTCTGTGTGCTGGATTTCAGGTCCTGCATTGTCTGTCAGATCTTTTGACTAAATAAATTAAAATAAATAAATAAAATAATGCTTGACAATCTACACAGCATCATCTAGCCCCAAGCTAAGCAGAGCTTGTGATATAGGTACTAGATGACTGATATACTTAATACAAAGAATTACATAGATAGATATTTTTAATTATAAATAGCAAATACCCAAAACACCCGGAACAAATCTTTGTAGATCGTTCAAACATTTGTCCCAAGGCGGGAATCGAACCCGCAACCTCCTCCCCTCCCCGGACCTCCGCCCACCGCACCACATCGTTCGTCAAATGACTAAGAACATTCAGAAAGTGTAATCAAATGAAACCTAAAGATTAACTGCTTTGATATCTCCAAAAGCAATCACACACTTCAATTCTCCTCAGTTTAAATATAAACCCAGCTATTATAACAAACAATTTATCCATAGGTCACTCTTATTGTCAGTAGCATCCGTCCTACTTGCGATAACGACTCCCCATTATCTGTTGGATACACGCAAACAAGCTCCAATGCCTTCTAGTGGCCATCTAACACGTGTTCAAAAAGCTTTGTTACTTTAACTGTACTGACACAATAACCTAACCTAACGTTTGAAGAAGATCCAACGTTGGACATCAGAAAATAGAGTCCGTTTTTCTTTGTTGTATATTTTCGCACTTGTGAAAAGTTATCGTGGAGAAATGATGGAAGTGACAGTGATTGTACCATTGAAATTACACATTATGTGAAGGAGGATAGAGTTGATTTTGGAGTGTGTTTGGTTAAAAGGGATACCTGTTTACAGCATCAATAAAAGTGAAGAATATCTCATGATTTTTAAGGGGCACTTTAAGGCTCTTCTAAGTTCTCTCGTAAAATGATTGTGTTACGGCGATCCATCAAATCGAAGACATTTCGAAGGCTTCTATTGAGCTTTTTGCCGCCCCATCATTTCCTGTGCCCGAGGCCAGGATTTCGACCAAATTTTTGCGAGAACAATTAAACTTTTTTCAGTTTTTTTCCTTTTTCGGTCAGTCGGTAAGTATTAAGTTACCGAATCTTAGATAAAATAGTTTTTTGACAAAAAACCGTTTGCAGTATACGTGAGTTTTTGGGGTTTCTTTGGCGATTTTTTTGTATAAATCTATCTGATAGAATGGACACGTTTTGTCGGAGATAAGTAGTTACGGTTTTTATTGGACGTCTCAGTTATAGTTAACGTTTGCACCTGCCTGTTATGTACTGTCTTAAAATTACATGCGAAAATTCTTAATCATATGGGTGATGATGAACTAGATATTGTCTGACGAATAACTTACCTCATATTGAATCAACTATTTATATAGATAAAACCAGAAATATTCAAATAATGAAAATCATATGCATCGTTGAACCATATTCTTTAGTCAAATGACTTTAATCAGTTAGGGCGGATTTATTAATTCGTGAAAATTAACAAAAATGTTTAATTATGTGTTCGATATTTTTAACGTTTTAATATTTTTGTAACGAAACATTTTAAAATGTAATTTACATATAATAATAAATAAAGGAAAACAAGGTTTCATGCTGGATTCAATAAAAAAGTAGGTACTTATACACGTCATTGTAAATATCAAAACGGATTCAGAAGTCTTCTGAAACAAATTAAATAACAGGATACAATTTTAGCAGCATCATATTCCGGTTCAAATTTACAAAAAAAAAAAATGTAATAACGACATTAACAGTCTTCGTCCAAAATTTCGCCACTTTTTTCTCAAACGCACAAAAATCCGCAGTTTCCGGTAAAAAAATGGAATGCGGAGTAATTTAAAACCGCACGAAATTGCCGCCGTTACACACACGTGCAGATAAAAATACCACTTGTTACTATTAAAAAAATCTTAGTGAGTAACAAAAAATAATGCGAAAGTTACAAAAAACACCGCGAAAGTTACAAAAAGGAAGAAGAAACTTTGAACTTGCAGGTTTACGTTTTTATGGAGTATTTTGTGACACGTGTTTCTGATTTGTGGACTATTTGTGTATTGGGCTAATGGGGCTGTGTTGTCGCCACATTTCCTTTCGTTGATTGCGTCAAATATTACGGTTTAGGCGCCTGACTTGCTGTTTTGTCGTGTGGCCATAAATGTGGGTTGGATTAAATATATTGGTATTCTCTGTTTTTCTGTGTTGACACAATTCTTAATTTCATATTTTGAAGTGCTGGTTTACTTATGTGTGGGACATTAATAGAATCAATTATGATGCATATGTTTTACGTAAATGTCCCTCAGATGGAGAAAGACCTAAAGATTTTATTTTACCACTTTGTTGGCATGTTCAATATGTATGCCTATGCGAAATAACAGCTTTGTAGTACTAAAAGTTTCTGTGCTAAGCTGGGTAAGACGGACGGACAGACGTATGGACGGAAGGACATGGCAAAACTACAAGACACTATAATGTTAACTACGACGCCCTAGAAATATACGAAATAATGTGGATGAATATATTTTTTCATGTAACAACAACCAAAAGTGCACTAAATTATTTATACATATGAACTCTTTTATACTTTTGCTTTTTGAGCTTTAGCTCTGAATAAATTTCGTTCCATAACGCTAACTTTATAAAAAAAAATCGCTCCACCACAGTCACCCTACGTGCGAATCGGAAGCGCCTAAGTGTTACCCAACGCACCTAATTATCTGCGTTCAGTAATAGCTTCCTGTACAACGCGGTGCTTTGCGAAACACAAGCCTCTTCACCACTAATGCGAGTTTCGTGTCAATGGCGGGCCATTGTCTACACAGTGGGAACCACTTGTGATAGCTGGTACAGTGATGGAAGTGACGCTTTTTTGTTTCTTTTATTATTGTAAGGAGTGCTATTGGTCTTTGGTTATTATTAAGGGCTTTTGGCACTTGACCACTTGAAGGGCACTGTCCTTTTTTTTATTAATGTTGTTCATTTATACCCTAGTTTAAGAGACAGAGTTTAATATATTATGTACAGATTTCTACAGCATTCAATGTTTAGTGTAATCGTAAACTTATACTATCTGTAATTTTTTGGGAAATAAAGATATTTATTATTTTTTATTATTATTAATTTAATATCTTCCTGTTCCTTGAGAAAGACAAATTAAAATTGATTACCTTTGATTAACTCTAGAATTGGCACTGGTAAGAAACACTTTACACGCATTAAATTCTCAGTAAAATTTCTTTATAAGGTATCAACACCGATTATTTTAACAAATCAGGAGAAGTCACCGAATATGTCAGCATAGCTATCTCATTTACTTTATACAGACGGAGAGGCCAGCAAATCAAGCTACCCCTAAACTGTCAAATTTTCCCAATTGAACATGAACTTTATTCCTTTTGCGATAAAGTTGTTTAACTATCAAATATATTTGACACATTGGTGAAGCTTGATATACTGGCCTCTGTACTTACACGTTATGTGACTATATAATACGTATTTCCCGGTATTTTAAAATGAAAATCATCAATCATTTAATTTTCAAAGGGAAAAACTTGTGTGTATAACACTTTTAAGTAGTGTGTACAGGATACACATTTGATTTGGGCAACAATATAACCTTATCCTAATATTCTATTTAAATGCATTATGTGAAAAGCTTTATTATATTAACAGCATATCTCACTCAGTGTTATCTAATCTCCTTTGTCCCTAAACAAAGTAAAAGCTGTATTGACGGAATTATTCCGATAACCACCGGTTTCCTTAAGAAAATTCACGCCTTGACCATGAATCAATATATACGTTATTTCTTAACAAACCTAAGACCCGTGAACCAGTCATTGGCACCCTCAAACCTTGAGGACTTGTTAAATGCGGCACTTCGGCTGGCTTCCCTTGTTGGAACATTGAAGCGTGAACTGTTAACACAACCTTATCAATACCATCGTCAAACCATAATTTGGGACACCCTGATCTTTATCACATTGTATTAACGTTTATATTGGGTTGATAGTGAGTTTGGTAGCTCCTAAATATAAGTTGGTATTTCAACAGTTTTACCAACAACTTTATCTGAATTTCACGCAAGAGTTATTTGTTTTAGATGAGGCTGTTTCTAAGGGAATTGTGTGCGGCCGTGAATTTTAACAAGGCAAGTGGCGATGGCGGTATCGCACTCCACCTCTTCACAGCTTTGTGATTCTGAACGGGTGTTTGGTCTCATTTTGATGCAGTTGATGTGATCGGTATTAGTTGCGTCCGTGTTGGGTAGGGTTGGCAAGTAACATATGTTAAATAAAGTACGCCGTTTTTAATTTTTAAATATCATAGCTGTGTGGCTAGAATTTACTGGGACTTTAGTCCATGGAACCGGTATATATTACAACCACCCTGTAGAATTACTCGTAGTAATAGCTACAATTTTAATTACAACAAATTTAAAATGAATATTTACTGACTATGGTAATTATACCTAATTAAGACGAGCACGTAATGTCAATTATTATTCCCTTATTTATACACTAAGGAGGGGCTCGTGACTACCTATACGATTAATAACAGTCACGCGGGTCGATGGAAGGTTAAGCTACGCTACTGAGGTCAGCAGTCCATGGTTGGGTGGCCATATTTTTACATACTGAGACGAAACACCACTGAACTCAAAGAGCATGTTAGCGCTGTCATTCAGAACCTGCCGTCATTACAAATGACCTTCGACAGTCGTCATGGGTTGCCAGAAGCTCGAAAATCTGACAAACAGTCCTGCCAATGTCAATAATGCCCGGTAATTGGGTTGTTGAGGTCATATAGGCAGACGCTCCATGTACACTGGTGTTCAGATGCACCCGGTTAGACTGGAAGACGAGCTCATCATAATTGGGAAAAGGCTAGGCAGATAATGATAGTGCCATGATAATGTTGCTGTTGTCTATTTAAGGTACATCATCATCATCATCATCATCAGGCTATACTAGTCCACTGCTGGACATAGCCCTCTCCTAATGAGCGCCATAGCGCCCTGTCTTCAGCTTGCCGCATCCAGCATCTGCCTGCAGTCTTTCGCAGATCGTCATCCCACCTGGTCAGAGGGCGTCCTACACTACGTTTGCCGAGTCGCGGTCTCCACTCAAGAACACGTTTACCCCAGCGGTTGTCGGTTCTTCGCGAGATATGGCCAGCCCACTGCCACTTCAACTTGCTAATTCTTTGAGCTATGTCGGTGACTTTGGTTCTATGTCGGATGTATTCGTTTCGAATCCTATCCTTCCTTCTTTAAGGTACGCGTAGATTTATTTGAAAACTTCATACGTCAGGTCCAGTTGCAAACCAGCGCCAGACGTCTAGTATTTTAGCTGTACTGGACCCATGTAGCGCAGCCGTAAGGCACGTTTATTTGGCATGTTAAATAATAATAATGCCGGACAATCCACACAGCATCATCTAGCCCCAAGCTAAGCAGAGCTTTCATTTAATTATTTACTTCTGTTATCATATATTATTTTTTTATGTTTAGTATTGTATCGTTGTGTGCCTAAGATTGATTTTTCTTTCTTTATTTCTAAATAGATCTGTGAATATTCCAGAAATAAAAATAAAATATTGCTAACATGAGCTCACTTTTTTGTCAACCCTACAATGAATACCGCTCTAAATAACTGAGTATCTCGGACGGGTGACACAAACGCGCCGACAAAGGAGGCGGCGATCCTCACACAGTGGTCACAAATAGTCACAAACTGTTGTATCTGTGCCACACATGAACATTTGATCCTTATGCGGCTTATCTGTGCATAGATGGCCTTATGTAATTGCTGGAGGTCTTTTTATGACGTATGCTTGCAGGGATTTCTAATACTTATGCTGCTAAAGTTCAAATTTAATTCTCCAGGTGGCTGTAAGTGCAAATAAGGCAAGATAGGTTTTATATAAGATTCTAAAGGCTTTATGGTTCTTCTTGATAAAAAAACTTTTTTTAAGTAAGTGGATGTATTTATGTTAAGTAATTTTACACTGTGATCTCTCACTTACATCAGAGGTTCCTTGGGAACAAGTCAACTTTGATATAGGCTCGCCTTTGTACCTACTCATGAATTAATTGATTTATTTAATACTTTAAGCACACAAATGTACTGAGGATTTAACGCCACAGGTATACTTCCACTACTACCAGTCAACCTTTGGGTGAGGCAGAGACAAATAGTGGTAGGTGCAATTACTTAAAAGAAAAAGGGAATGTTTATTGTTTATTTATGAATTCTATATCTATCATTGTGTAATTAAAGATCTTTGCAATTAGACGAGGCATCACATATACTATAATACGGTACTCGTGGTGTGTTCGCGAGAGTTGGAGGTCTGATAGATGTCAATATTAAGTATCTACTTTTTCTTAATTTAAGTTGAACTATAGACCAAAGACCCAAAGGAAGATTTCCTAATCCCATAAAAAATATTAACAATCAAGGATATTTTATGATTCAATCAGTTGTTTGTTTCTTTTTTTCAATTTGTTCCGGATGTTCTGGGTATTTCTATGTATAATAAAAATATCTATCTATGTAATGTATTGTATTAAGTATATCAGTCATCTAGTACCCATAACACAAGCTCTGCTTAGCTTGGGGCTAGATGATGCTGTGTGGATTGTCCAGCATTATTTATTTATTTATTTCTATAAGTACAATCCGACAAAGATGTGGTAAAGCCATACAGGGGAAGTATGTCATAGACATTCATAAGATCCTTATGTAGCTTATCTGTAACACTTGACCTGAGTTTATGTAACATGCTGACAGATGATAGACATAGAGATAAGCTTTTAAGTCGTTCGTATTACATGGTAAGAAGCTGAAGGTACGGCAAACTAAGACATTCATTACCAACCGATGCTATGAGTGTATCCCTAAATAACCTGCCTACGTATCGACGAAGGAGACTAATCTCCATGTCACAAAGAATCCAAGTGAGGCTTACAGCATTACAGAATGTAAGTTGCACTAGCCATCATTAAAAAGAAAAAAAAATTGTTTTAGAGCATTACAATTACGAATTTCATCTTATCTTATGTCTATCTATATAAAAATGAATCTCTATTTCCCTTGGTCACGGAATTACGCGTGAACGGCTTGAAAAATTTTGCTAATTATTTTTTGTTATGTTTGTTATTATAAGGAAAAGGTTCTTATGAAAGAAAAAACAAAGAAAGATCCGCGGAACATTAGAAAATTTAAGAAAACTTAACGATTATTTTAATTTCGCGAATTTTACAGATCGCACGTTTGATGAGTGAGAATTTTAGGGCGCAGCTAGTATTTTATACTATATAACAAGCTCATCGGTAACTTAAGAGGCATCTTAGGTGATAAGTTTTCTACAAACGATGATACAACTATCTTTTTCTTATAAACAGAAGTCTAAGCGCCAATTTCCACGTTTCTAAATTCATAAATGACGAATTTTCATCCCCTTTTTAACCCACTTAGGGGATGAGTAATGATGAATATTAACAAGTCATAGGGTTTTAAATACTAGAAAAATGGGTGCTTTAAACGAACTCTTGGTCAATAGTTTTAGTGGTGTGGCAAATATTCGCATTACCTTATGAGAAAATGATAGTACGGCCTTTTACATCATCAGTAACAATTATTTTACAAATTTGAGCCATTTGGAAATTTGCCCATTTCAAGGAATTTGATTTTTTCTTGTATTGAGTATAGTTTATTTGACTTGATTTATTGTTAGATAAAACATAATAATATCATTACGCCTGTATTCCCCAAAGAGTTAAGAAGAGGGTTCATCATCATCATCAGGCTATACTAGTCCGCAGCTGGACATAGCCCTTTCCTAATGAGCGCCATAGCGCCCTGTCTTCAGCTTGCCGCATCCAGCATCTGCCTGCAGTCTTTCGCAGATCGTCATCCCACCTGGTCAGAGGGAGTCCTACACTACGTTTGCCGAGTCGCGGTCTCCACTCAAGAACACGTTTACCCCAGCGGTTGTCGGTTCTTCGCGAGATATGGCCAGCCCACTGCCACTTCAACTTGCTAATTCTTTGAGCTATGTCGGTGACTTTGGTTCTATGTCGGATGTATTCGTTTCGAATCCTATCCTTCAGAGAAACTCCGAGCATAGCTCTCTCCATAGCTCGCTGAGCGACTTTGAATTGGTGGACCAACCTTACCGTAAGTGTCCATGTCTCGGCTCCGTAGGTCATGACGGGTAAGACGCACTGATTAAAAACTTTCGTTTTCAAGCATTGCGGTATGGATGACGAGAAGACTCGGCGCTGTTTCCCAAACGCTGCCCAGCCCAGCTAGATCCTCCTCTTGGCCTCCTTCTCGAAATTGTTTTTACCTAACTGCAGAATCTGCCCGAGGTAAGTGTATTCGGAAACGATTTCGAGAAGGTGGCCATGTACGAAGACCGGTATTGGATCAATGTGGCCATTGATCATGACTTTGGTTTTATCCAAATTCATGCCAAGACCGATACGTCGCGAGGCTGAAGCTAGGCCGTCCAGCATCTGGTTCAGCTCCTCTAGCGACTCCGCCATTAAGACTATGTCATCTGCGAAAGAAGAGGGTTACCTATACAGTAAGCCCACATTTCACCAGTTGTGTTGGTATATGAGTTGTTTGTTCGATTGACGATGAAAATTCTAGAAAGACAACGCAATGCCAAACTATGGTACATTAAACTATAAAATAGGTACAATTTTAGGAGACATGTGACATATATAGTTAACATGAATAATGACCTCTATTGTGGGGATTACAGAATTCTGTAAAACTGCCAACTTTTAGATTCATAACTGAGCAGCTGTGACGGAAGGTAAGTCAACATCAATGTAACGGCTAGAAAACCGTGAAATCGCGCGAAAATCTAAAAGCCGTGTCACATCCCTCAATAGCTTACAACCCCTGAATCAAAAGACATGTGTTTGTACTGCTGACACCCGTTCAGTATGACGAATCGACGAAGAAAGCCCGTACAAATCTCTAAGAAATAACCGAAAAACCGAAATTTTTCAGCGATTCGTTCCGCACGCGATTTCACGGTGCCCTATTACTGTATCCTGCGTGCGATAAAACCTTTGACGGTGTTTGTTGGAGTTGTCAACCTTTTTGCTGCATCGCGTTGTGGTTTTTGGTACTAGGATTTTGTTTGTTGTCTTGGTTTCTTTATTTAAGGGGAATTATTAAAATGCAGGAAAAGTTATATTTAATTCGATATATTTAATGTCGGTTACTAATTTGAACTTAAAGTAGGAACTACTGGAAGTAGACAGTAGTACACTCACCCATAGCAATCACAGCAATAATATTTCATATAGCAAACCATACATACAACATACTTAGCTACAAACGTATTTCCAAATAACCCAGAAATGTAACACTTTGTATATTACATTCTATACCACCCCCATAACAGGTTTACAACCCCTGTCTACCTTAGGTGTCGCACTTTTGTTAGCACCGTCGAATCGGAACGAATCGCAAACAGAATAGCGACCGATTTATCATTCTTAACCGCTGTTCGCTGGCCGTCTTTGTAAAATGTGAACTAAATGGACATCCCTCGTTCTTGGCGAATGTCACGTATTTTGAACTATAACTTGACACGTAGGTCCTGGTTTTTATGGAACACGTGATTGTGAAGAACTGTGTCTTGGTGACCCCCCGCGATTTAGTTTCCAAAGTTATAATACGGTATCTACTGTTGGTACCGTATTATATAAAACTATATAATAACTCACGTATTAATACAATAATAATTACACGATTTATTCCTTTAAAAAGCTACTTTTAAATACTCGTAACATGCAAAACGAATGACAGCCAACGGCTGTCTAATCACTTCTAAATTTAAATTCGTGTTTATTTTATTTACCATAAATTTATAAAAAGGTTCGAATGCTCACTATACCTATGATGTTTAAGATTCGTTAAGGATTTCCTTGTCTTTTTACCGGGTGTGTATTTATTTTTCATATAAGTACAGAAATTCTCTTGTTTCACAACTGATATCATATTGCGCGTGCTTTAGTTACAGTACAATGCAGTCCTAAAAGTCCTGTACAGTTTCTTATAACTTATAACTCAAAACAATAATATCTTTACACAAACTCTTCGGCCGAACAAAATGTTAAACACCGTATGATTAAGTACAAGTAATAATTAGTATTTTTCATTACAACCGTGGCCTGGTTATAAATTTAAACGCGTAAACGCAACATCATCTTAAGTACAGAATAAACCGACATCAGGCTGCGCCGAGCATTTTACGAGAATTTTAATACGAAATAATTAACAAAGAAATTAGCGGACAGAACCAATTTATTTCTGAAATGTACCATTTAAATGCAACACCAAAGTTTTATGACGAAAACCTTTTGAAGATTATTATAATTATTTTAAATAATGGATAACGGGATGATGGTACAAGAAAACGCATTTTATTTTATTGCGAAACATTCTTTATTTTTTATAATAATATTGGTTTTTTAAAGTAATATTAATTGGAAATAATTGACGTTCGGAGACGATGGTGGATGTAAGTTATGTAAAGAAAAAGTTTTTGTGCTAAAAGGATTGCAATTAAGGACCTAATTAAGATGGTAGATAAGTTCGGATATTGATTATATCATGAATGCTGGTATCATGATGATGATTTAAGGTTTATTTGCACAGTTGTTCGAAGAATGTCAATTGTTTTTTCCCAATTAATATTAAGCCGAAAGTTCATTCATTTTATTGCAATTAATATTTTTTGGCCCAGTGGTTAGGGCTTCGCCTCTCATGTTATAGCAATCGCAAAAATGCTCATTAACAAATAATTACTTATTTAAAAACACATCCTTAGTTACCAAATAGAAAAAAGCTCCATATATACCTTCTTTAATGAAGGTTCGTCAGGTCTGACGATAAAGAAAAAAAAACATTTAAAGAAATAAATACAACAATAAGTCTGAACAAGTCACTAATTTCTCTCAAATCTCTCAAATTCAAGTAATTGAAAAGGTATCGCATAAAATGATCGACTTGGACATAGCACACTGGAATAACTTAGTTCGCAGATTCTATAAATTATTTCCCCATATTAATAAACGCGAAGTTACATGACTTATGCCGAACAAAACACACGAAAAATGTGTGGTTAATCTGCAAGTTGTAACTTAACTCCCCATTTATTAATAAAGGGGATATAGAGTACAGCAGTTCTATCAGACTAGGGTGCATATTTTATGATTTAGAAATATCAGTCCTAATTAAATAGATCGTAATTATAGAATTCTTTCCTCCTTATTAATAAACTTGAAGTTAGATTAGCTATGCCAAACTTAAGCTTAAAAAATGTATGGTTAAGCTAAATGTTGTTAACTTAGCCCGCAGTTCTTTATTGAAGGGAATATAGAGTACGACTAGGCTATATATTTTATAAAAAAAGACCAAAAAGATTCAAAAATTTCAGTTCTACAAAATTTAACATAACAATAAAATTGTGTTAAAGACTGAATGCCTTTACAAAAAAAAGAAACCATACAATGAAAATCAACATTGTAACATAATAATACATTATTATGTTTCTTTGTACCCTTTGAACTGTGCAAAATGTGCCACGAGACGGTACAATATAAGGGTCACGACCTTTCCGCTGAGTGACCGACACGACCTTTCCCACTGAATGAATGAGTGAATGAGTGAATGCTCACTCCAGCTGTTGTTCTATTGTCCGGACTCCCCTGTTAATAAAATAACATTAAGTTTATTATATAATCTTTCAACAGGTTTTGTTTAGAGATTTAGGGTAGTCAAACTTGATATTCTTGTTTTGGATAATATGGTGAGAAAATTTCGAAGTCCCCTTCATGAACACTTTCCTTTTCCCATGAATTTTTGTGAAGCAGTCAAGAATCCTTTGAGAAAAGGCATTTAACGAATTCGCATCATATATACAATAAGTTTTTCATATATTTTAAGTGTTTAAGTAATTAGAAATCTTTTTTTCGTTCTTTCCAGGATTTAGCGTAATTTTGTTCATTGCAGGAGGTTATTAAGATGACGATAAAGATATTGAAGAAGAAGACATGCTGCACCGACCTGAATTGAATTTCGAACTACCATTTTAATTTGCAGCCGATCATAGTAAACTTTTCTACAAAAATAATTGAATTTCGAACTACTATTTTAATTTTCAGCCAGTCATAGTATTCCTTTCCCATAAAAAATTGAATTTAGAACCCCGGAACCTGACAGTTAAGGAGGTTGCTGACCAAATATCTTCCTCACTAATCTATCACCCACATAACCCACCGGCTCTCAAATCAAATAAATAACAGTAATATTAACGTATACCAATAAAATAAAATTTCCATGTATACGATAAGTAAATGGGCTTTAAATAACATAATTATTTGGTTGTAAAACTTGATGACTGTCGTTCTTTTTTATGAGCATAGCGAATGGAAATAAGTCAGGGTTGTCGTTGAGATAAGAGGTAGCGTCTGCTCTAGCGATTTATATAACAGTCAATATAGATAGGTATCTTCATTGTTATTGCTCCGAAATGTATTTTGGACATTATTTTAAGGTAAAAAAAATTATTACTTGAATAATGATTATGAGCTTTATTTAATCAACGATTCTTTTATCTAAGGTGTTGCAGACACCATTACATATGAAATCATATACTCGTATATACTGTGAAGGATGGTTTGAAAGTTAACACTACGCCTGTATTCCCCGAAGGGCTGGGCAGAAGTGCACCTATAATAACACCCACATTTTGCTAGTCATGTTTCAAGTCCCATGTAAGAGAGTGCGAGCCTATTGCCATCAACCGGGCATAAAGCCTAAGCACACCAATCTAAAACCAGAGGCGGGTTGGTATGTACAAGCACTTACCTGATGGCCAATTCCCGTAATTTAAAACGTTCAAAATCGAGACTCAATCTCATCTCAGCGACAGTCAATGTCATAAATGGAGGGAAATTAAGCGCATTTTTGACAGATTGACACACAAATTGGTAAACTAGTTAAATAAAAATAGAGGAATTTTGTTAAATCTACACTTGTACACTATATAGTGTGATAAGCTGAAGGTATAGTTTTTTTTTTATTTAAACGCGCGGATCTCTGAAACTACAAGTCGCATTTGAAAAAATATTTATGCATTTGATAGCCCAATTACTAACAACAACTACAACTACAACACATATTATTACTAACATAAGTTATAAGTTAATTTATTGTTACTAACAACTTGTATGGACTCTTTTTCTCTGAAATAATATTTTTTATTTAATTATTATTAAGGAAGATACTAAGGCCTACATAACATAACGCTAGAACCCTCTATCGTCGTTCTTCTTCGTGGGTGCAACCGCAGGGTCAGATACGCGGTGACAAGACATGGAAATGCTAAAACGGTACAATGTAAACTGCATCATTTAAACGAGATTTACAATAGTGGCAGCAAGAAACTGTCTCTAGTCATTTAGTTTGGCCTAGTACCTGTAGTTTGCACCGGAATTGCAGTGAATAATTCTTCCATTGCCTAGTTTTCTCCTTGTTAAAACCAACATCAGGTTAATAGTTCTCAATAAAAGTTCTTAACAGAAACAATGGGCCAATAAACGTAAATATTGTATTTTTTTTTATTTCTTTCATTTGGGAAAACAAACAGTAGTTAGTTAAGTATACACAAACATAGAACTACACTTGTACTTAAAATTAAAATTAACAAATATACTACCCACAACATTTTCCACAGATAACTATGTTATATAATAAAAAAAAAAGAAAAACAAACGGCAAACAAACGTAAACGTAAATGAAACTACTTCCTTAATATTTAATTTAAATATTTAATTTAATAAATTATTAATTTCCCTCTGAATTATTTTACCGTCAATGTTTTCAGTGCAGAAATTTGCTGCAGAATATTTTGAGATATTTTTGATATATGCAGACTTTAGCTAAGCTGGTTAATGGTTCTTCATAAGTCCACTGAATATTGACTAAAACAGCCTTTATTACATGGCGAAAAAATCTTGACGAGTTCAGATTTTTTAAGTCTGAAATAGTCAACTTAATATGAGCAAGGGTGGTGATTAATATTCGTGCCTTCTCCATATAAGATAAGGCTTGTGCCCTACAGTAGGAGGCTGCCTTAACAGGATGGTATTAAGTAACTTTATAATGCTCACACAGCTTGATAAATCTTGTACAAACTTCTCTTACATTATTACCTAGCTATTCTGATCAAAGAACAAGTTTCATGCCTTAATTGAATTTATAAAAAGATATTAAATGTGTCAGGCATCTCATATTGTTGTTTTTTTTTCCAGAGCTTACTAGCAGTAGCAGGTATGACGTGTCGTAGGCGTTGACTTCAGAACTTGTCGCGACATGTTGGAACGAGTTGGTGCCCGCATCATGTTGCATCAACATTGGAATAAGGTTATTGTATGGAGTTTGCAAGTTATAAATAAAATGAGTAGATTACTTACCAATAATATTTATTTTACTAAAAATTACAGTGAATGTTTTTCTGGAAAACCTTAGTTATGTATTAAGAACCCTACATAGCTCTTGAAGCTTTATTTGTAACTTTTTATGGTATACAATAAGGAGTATTTGGTCTAAGTGTTTTTTATTTTTGGTTCCTGATGTTTTTTCAATTACATCAAGAACCACGCCTGTATTTTCCGAGGGTTAGGCAGAGTTTACGGATATTTTTTCAGTTTGTTTTTATTTTAAATATAATGCTGGACAATCCACACAGCATCATCTAGCCCCAAGCTAAGCAGAGCTTGTGTTATGGGTACTAGATGAGTGATATACTTGATAAAATACATTACATAGATATATATTTTTATTATACATAGGAAATACCTGAACACCCGGAACAAATATTTGTAGATCGTACAAACATTTGTCGCCCACCGCGCCACATCTGTCGTCAAAATCATCGGTTTGATTCCTATTTAGCAGGGTCTATAGCCATACTGGGCATAAATCCAGACTATTAATGTACTGTGTACTGGGAGTTTATTAGGAGGCCAGCAGCGATCTGACGTTGCTGGCGATCTCTCCGAGAGTAACTGGGTTACCGAAGTGTTTTGCCCTGTACGCAACCTCTGGGCAGTAGAGGAGCACGTGGGCTGCCATCTCGTCCACCTCCATGCAGGCTCTGCATAGCGGGCTGTCTGGAACTCCTATGGCAAATGTTCGTACAATTGTTTAAATGTTTTTTTTTTGTTTTATCACAATATAATACATTATTATTGAATGCATTAGTATAATTGCACACAATGACACAAATGAAAGCGTGTTTGACTTCTATTGATACATAATTCACGAACTGTCAAATATTATGAACTACGAGTTTGACCTTTTAATTTTCGTTCGTGCCTTAACACGTGGGTCGAACAACACGGCCCGTAATTATATGTACCAGTAAAGTCTTACACATTTACATAACATAACCTTTTGTTTGAGTTAGTATTCTTAGTTATTTATTATCAATTATTTGTTTCCATTGTCGGGTCAGTAAATAGAATGATACCAGTATAGTTTAGGGAAGTTAGGATCCTAGGTATTCAAAAAAGTACCAACAAATTAATTGGCCTATACACCCTTCTCCCCACCCTTGTCCCTATTACATGGGACTAAAACATAACTGGTGAAATGTAGGTGTACGGCAGGTACGCTGCCAATCCCTTCGAGGAACACAGGCGTGATGTTATGTGTTTTTAATTTATTTGTATTAGGTACGGAATAATAAGATCAACGATTGAGTAGATCGTAGGAAGCCGATTGATGATCGCAGCACGGGATCGATCGTTGTGGAAATTTTTGGTGGCTGCGTATGTCCAGCAGTGGACATCTTTTGGCTGAAATGATGAATACGTTGTTAAGTGTAACTGAGAGATTGTTAGATAGATGTTAGTTTTCATTTTTTAGATCTGTCGTATTACAGCAATAAGCAGATGAGTTGGGTCATGTATGGCTGAGCATAGATAATGTTTATGAAAAAGCTTAAGCAGAAAGTTACCGGTATGGTATAAGAGGAACCTCGGGTTCCTGATGTATTATTATGATATTCATTTATCTGTGTGTCTGTTTATTCCTATTTTGAATTCCTTTAATAGTCCATGCAAACCGCCTGTCAACCAATGCTTATTCTAAATATAAATTATTTTTATCTCATATCATGCCATGAATTTATAATATCCATGGAGGTTCAAAGACTCTGCAGTACGTAGGTATGTACTCATTGTATGATGCCCTTTGTTTATTGTCTCTGTTGCAAAGCGCGGGAACTAAACTTGCTTTCCCGCGCAAATTACTCCACAACAGTAGCTGAACTCACTTAGTACATTTTTTTTCTTATAAGGTGTAAGTAGTACTGGTAGAGCATGAATTCAAGCTTGTTTTTTTTTAATGATTAATTTATTTCTGTTATTATTACGATGTGAATGGCTGTATGAAGCACGTGTTTCACACGTTTCTCTGTGTATGTGTGTTTGTGTGTGATCGTTAAATATAATTTTACGATGAATGTGTAACTGCCTGTAACGGCAAAAGGGTGATAAAAAAAAGAATCATGTTCAAGTTATACATTAATGTTTATTAAGAATCGGAGATCAAACGAAAGTCTTGAATTCTTAACGATATCAGTCTAAAATACGAGTGCTTATCTAACTTAATTACTTAACATAATTGTAATGATAAAGAGTAATGATTAAAGAAACATAAGTCACCTTAAAACAATTGACACAAATGGAAGAATTCAACAAAAAAAATAATAGAAAAAGTAACTTAACTAAAACTTAAAAAGTAAGGAGTTCTTAGTAAGTTAAAACTAAAACTAAATTAATTAAGATTGGCACACTCGGCCCACTTCTGCGAAACTTACAAATGTTAAAGAAAATTTAGAAATCGAATTAATCTAAACATTACACAATGAAATAAAATGGAAGTTCAAATGATTTAACTTAACCTAAAAGTCTTACAAACTATTAAAGCTTCATTCTACTGGTATGTTACGTTCATACCAATACGTGTTACAACTAATAAAGTTCACTTAGCGTTTCGAATATCACATGTAAAATAAACTAAACTTACTTACACGATATTAAGTGAAATTTAAAAGCACTTGGCGAACAAATCTAGAACTTATCACTAATAAAATTTTCTTATACAATAATAAAATTTACTTAGTACTAGTTAAAGCTTTCGACAGTTATATAAACTCTGTATCACAGACAAAACTTAACATAACACTACTGGAAGACATTGGATTAAGTAAGAGAAACAAAGCAGAATTGTTACGCATTAGAAGTTCAGTGGATAGCCTGAGATTGGTGCAATGATATAATTATACAGTGCAGTTCATTTAAAGCTGTCTACCAAAACTTGTGACAATTTACTGTTACAACACTAATTTAAAGGATGACACAACGCCTCACTACTATCTACTAGAGATCACAAACATAAGGCTACATCACAGACAGAGGCGCCGCACCAATCACATCACTAAGTCTAATGGAAGACGTTGGATATGTGCTACCGAGCACGTTTAAAACTACTGATGGAAGACGCGATTTTGTTTTCACTGCATTTTAGTACCGAAAGAAGAACTGAAGCGAAGGTTTTAAAAGTAACTAATAACAAAGTTTACATACGAAGCAGGTTTTAGTGGCCGAGTAGCAGATCTCCCGCACTTCGTTGGCCATGTTGTCGTTGATCTCCGGGTTCTCGGTGATGAGCTCGAAGCGGTTGTTGGCGATGTTCTGGTTCTCGGCGTTGTCGTTCTCTTCGACCGGCACCGGTTTCACCGGGTCCACAGGGTAGAAGAAGTCCGTGAAAGGAATAAGAACAGGTTCCTCAGGGTATGCAGTCTTTTGCGATGGTAGGTCAGTGCGGGGGCCCGAGTTGGAGATTAACTCTCCTAACTTAGACCAGCACTTATTAAGATTAACCCGCGTAGAGGTAGTCACCTTGCGGGGAAGCCGGGGCTTGGAGCTCTGTAAAGAAACAAAACATAATAAGTACACATGTTACTGGACCAGAAGTCAAGTTGGGGGAGGGACTAGTTCGCAGGAGATTAAGTCTGAGACGGTTGAATCTGGAAACTTACCTGACGGCTT
This sequence comes from Phlogophora meticulosa, assembly GCA_905147745.2. Classification (NCBI taxonomy): domain Eukaryota; kingdom Metazoa; phylum Arthropoda; class Insecta; order Lepidoptera; family Noctuidae; genus Phlogophora; species Phlogophora meticulosa. Next base: position 5,454,722 of record LR990535.1, on the reverse strand, counting down.
AAAAGCTTCGCCCACGGTGAGCGAGGTGACGGGACCTCCTTCTGCGGTGATTGAGTTTCATCCTTAGCCAAACACATTTTAACTATTTATTTACTACCGTTAATACTACGAACTTAGACTAAACAAGTTACGACTACGTATTTACAGGGCGACTATGATAAGATACAGAGCGTCATGCGCGCACGATGCGTCAGCAGGGAATGATTGAATCAGGAAGGGCGAGGGGTTTTATATAGTAGGGCCGGGCCGCGGCGCGCGCATGCGCGTGTGCCAGGAGCGGGGCGACGCGCGCGCAGCACGCGAGCGGTAGCGCGCGCCTACAGACTGGTTTTTACGAACAACTTCTACGAATAGAGGCTTTGACGTGCCGCGACTTGGAATAGTTACAGAGTACGAGAAGATTGTGCTCGTAAACCTTTATTGATGACTAACTTGCTCTGATATGGGGCTCTGTTCAAAATGAGTTTGATATATTTTGTTACTTTACACCGTAATGACTTGTAGTTATTTAAGATTTTGTGTCCGATAACGCTACGAATAAATCAGTATCCTCTCTCGTCTTGGCTGTGAATGTCACGCCATTTTCATAAATTATGGGTGCATAAACTAATCCATATAAGGCAGTTAGAAGTCAGTGTCAGCGAAAAAAGAATTAAAGTGGCCATTGAATTAATTTGACATTAGTTTTCCAGCTATAAATCTGGTGGTGGACAATAAAACACGACATACAAAGATGCCGATGTCTCGGATAGGTAATGGTAGTATACTAGTTTTGCTAGCCGTCACCTAAGGCGGTTCCTAGCAAAATAAACAGCACTATCGCTGCATTATGAATCACGGGCCGCAGCTGGCCATCGGATAGATAAGTTCCTGCAGATTTATCACGGCACGCCGGTGTTGCTTCCTGTGATTAAATCGCATGCGCCCGCGCTCGCAAATCACGTACACAGCACTGATAAATCATTTCCTCCGGTCAGTTGAGCGAGCGACGGCTAAATTATAATAATGTTAGATGTTATTACTATACTTTGAGTTTTCTTCACTCTAAGACTGTCGCATTCTAGAAAAAGTTAGCTTCACACGTTCAGTCCCTTTACTAAGGCTACCTTTAACTATGTGAGAATGCGTCTGAGTAGAGTTTACGAGCCACCTGACATCCGGATACAGGATATAGGCAGTGTCGGTATTTCATTCCTAAAAACCTACGTGGGTACCTTAAGGTTGAAGTAAATTAAGCAAATGGAATGTTCGCTTTCATCTTTTGTTTTAGGAATAAAACACACGTGCGTTTGCATTTACGCCCAGTGTGTACAAGGAGCCTAAAAAATTGTCTTTCGCCAAAACTGTTTCGAAGGTTGTGTCAGGTTTGATGCAAAAAGGTACTAGGGCGGACTGTATTTCAGAAAGCGATATTCTGTCTAATGAACAACCTTCTTTTCTGCCTGTAATACTTCAAGATTTCTCAGTATTTCTTTCAAATCGCAAGTCTAGTACGCAGTTAAAAGAACCAGGTTTGCGCCCGCGCCGTGTGAATGAAACGACCGTTAAAGATAGCGTTTATTGTGTATGACAGACAGTTAAATGGGCACGTTCGGTATTGTCACGTTTAGAAACCAGCCATATACTTCTGAGAAATTTAAAAAAAATGGGTTTTCTGGACTTACAAACTTTTTGGTATCAAAACTTTGTGAATGGTTTCAAAAACAATTTTAATAGGTTACTATTTATACCTCCATACTTTTAAAGTACTTACTAATTGAAAAAAACTAATTAAAGATCAATAAAAATCAGAAATAAAAAAGTTTGTTTAGTCTACGCGTGCTACGCGGTCGTAGCACTTTCGTAGACCCTAATCTCGTAGACTTTTGCTAAGATAATAAAATGTTCTAGTTAGAATTAATATTTATCTTGCAGTCTGTTTTAGTTTGAGATGTAAGTTATCATTATAATTTAGTATGGCGCCTTTCGTTTCTCTGTTTACACTATTTCACCTACTTAATGTACTTTACAGCTTAGGTGGAAATAAGATTTTATTTTTAATTAAAACGAAAGTCAAGTACTTACTTATATTAAAAAAATACTAATTTTGAAAAGAGATTTGTCTTGATCCGACTGCCAGGGATGATTTATCATTTTAATAATGTATGTATCTACTTTAAGCAAAAATGTTATTATTATTTTATTGCGTCGTGCCGTAGTATCTGATCTTAGTAATCTTACCTAACAAGAAACATTTAAAATGTTTAATTCAACCATTTACAATACAATTGAGATTCCAACAGATTCTAAACTAACAAAATACCGAAAATTCTTTTGACTTGATGGTTATCTATCTGAATGGGCATTTTACATAAAATATCGCGCGCTCGAAACGCTTCCGATTTTGTTATGAATAATACGATTTTATCTCAAAACCGATTGTCCGGATATCATGCATATAATATGCAAATTGAATTGCCCAAAAAACATTTTGTCATAGGATACGCAGTTAAAATAACGAATATTTTCGTTAATCGGTGTTATTTTATCTGTTGGAATCCGCTTTTTCATATTTTCTTGCATTTAGATTGTTGTAAACAACTTTTTGTTGTTGTTTTAATAGCCAGTGTTGTTTCTAATATTGTTAAAGCGATAGGTATTTAGAGAGGATTTGGATATGGTAAAAATGTAAACGATTAATTATTTATTGATACTTAATAATTACGACTTAAATGACTTGACGTCAGATTAGAGTTGGATTTCACTAATCAAAACCTACTCATAGTAGCTTTACATTACAAGGGAGTTTTTTTTACAGTTATTTCCAATAAGACTAATAAATAGCCTCGATGGTCTAGTGGTCGGAAGCCTCACGGTTGAGCACAAGGTCCTGGATTTGATTCCCGGGTCGTGCAAAGTGGTATAAGGTTTTTCCATCTGGAATGTCTCAGTAGCAGCCCGGAGTCTGGATTTGTGCCCAGTTGATGCCAATAGGATCACCCCCTATTACATGGGACCTAAACATAACTGGCGAAATGTTGGTGTGCAGTAGGCACGCCTCTGTCATCAACTCTTCGGGGATTATAGGCGTAATGTTATATATTTCCAATAAGTCTGTGATGTGAACTTAACCAAATTAATAAAAATAAATACGTGTGCTAAAGTTAACCAACTACCTTTACTTAATTACTGCATACCTATTGAAACTATAAGTGATTAGATATCCTTATCAACATATCCCAACAACAAATTAAAATAATTCGATCGTCGTAAAATTTGATATAATAATTTTTAGATCATATTAAAAAGTGCATGAAACATCAATAAAACCACGTATAAAGTTATTCTCATCTTTGTACACGAGACTGTAAACAAACATTAAATATTGAATCGTTATAGAACGAACATTATCGTATTTTATTAACATTATTAGCCCGGTTTAATAACACTAAGAAAAGTGCGACGTTTTGCACTAAAAACAGTTTTTACGAGACTAGCGTTGAACTGGTTGCACTTTAGTACCGACACTTGAATTGTACATGAAAAAGTAACGCTTTTAAATTGAAATATAAAAATTAAATACCCTTTCTTAATTGCCACACTTTAATAAATAAAAAACAATCGAGCATCACTAAAAGTATCGCAGAAGCAATATTATTTTACTTATTTAATGGGTAATAAAACTAAATATTTATTTAGTGTTGATAAAACTGTTTTTAATCAAAATCTGCGAGGTGGTAGTTTGTTTTAAGTGCGCAATTGCTTACATGAGGTACTCTAATGGCTTTCTCATTTAACGTGGGTATTGCGAACGGGTGTGAGAACAGCTTTGTGCCTTTTCATATCAGTTACTGAAATTGGGACGATGCATTTTTGCTCTCGCTACAGAGGTTACGTCTACGCATTGGGTAAACAAAAAACATTTGTAAAGATTTGTGCGCTTGCTCCAACTTTTGAATCATATCACTGGCAAAAGCCAAGTTTTTAACTGAACTAAAATCAAGCTTATTTTTATGTTTGTTCAGCTGATTTCAATGATTATTGTATTTTAATGAGGTACTTTAGGGGTAGTCTCATATAAATGTGGTCACGGTTCGAGGAACGACTTTTGAGTAACATTCAATACTACGTATTCTATTGAGAATTGTGAACCTCCTTCATTTTTTGATGTCTGTTAAAAAAGTTTTACTTGGTTAAACCAAAAATAAAATATGTTGCTTTGATACTAAAAATGTGATGCTTTTTTCTTTTTAGTTTTAATTTAGATGTCCTCTAAAATAGTGGCATAAAACGATCATCCTAATTATTAACCAAATCACTTTATTGTTACGACTTTTTTACTGCCTTAATTTTATACCAAAGATATTAAGTTATTGCTAAGACTGTGATTGAGCAAATAAATACTAAATTATAAATAAAAATTATTTCTTGCAAAAGTCATCAAATAAGTACTAAAATAACGACCGATGTTATCATTAACTAAAGTATGGGAAAATGCATTTTCTTTCCAACTAGACTAATTCGTTTCGGAGGATATTCTTATTAGTGACAATATAAAATGCGTTTTATATTTAATCTCCAGGATTCCCCAAGTATTTTTCATGCCTAGATACCTAAGCTTAGGCAAATAGATTCGAATTTCAACACCTCAAAAATTTTCATATGACAAATAAGTAAAGCTATAAAAAATCCAGTTCTACTCACAAAACCTAAAGAGTAATCAACACCCTCCACTCTACTGAAGAATTTCACAACATAATACTTTCGTTAAAAGAAAAAAAAAACAAGCTCAGACCACAAACCGACCACGTGCAGCGATTGGTTTAAAAAAAAAAGCTGTTCACTTTTTGCCCTTCTCCCCGGGGTAGGGTTACAAAATGGAACTTTGTATATATCAGGGGTACAATGGTATTTATGAATATGTATTGTGTGTGTGAGTGTGTTTCTAAAGGGGTGTACTTACGTTGGGAGTGTGTGTGTGTGAAGTGTGGACAACACACGCCACGCCAGTGTACTGTTGACTCGGTTTAAGGGATTCGGTGTCGTTATTGCGTGATAGTGTGGGATTATTGTCTTGTTTGATGAAGAGCGATGGTTCATGTTATTTGTGCGCTTGATTGGGGACATTCCAGGGCACTTTTAAAGTGGTATAGTGGTGTCATTTTGGTTGAGTTTTGATGATTCACAGTATTGACGTACGAGTAACTTTTTTTTTAAATAGATGCTATTATCTTTTCATCTTGCCTGTATTCTCCATAAGGGTTAGGTGGAGGCCTAATACCTATAGGTAGTATACTCACGTTTCCCCATTATATTTTAGTCAACCCCCATAGACATTCACAACGCACAAATCCATTAACGAAAAACCCATTTACACTTGGCCCGACCCGGGTATCGAACCTAGGACCTCACCCTCAGCAGTAGCGCTAAGTAAGAAAACGTAAATCACTAAGTGGTACTAAATGAATAATTACAGAATTTTCATTAAACAATGACTCCACCATAAAAGATAATATGCTAATAATGTTGATTAAAATATACAGTTTCTCTGCTGTTTTTTACCTATTAGAAAATTACCATTTCCAATAAGATTTTCAGTCACACCAGTCACCATACAATAGGCATATTCTTTTCTCTTCCAACCCATCCATAGTTCTATGCCCCTTATAACCATTATTTACCAAAACAATGCTATTCGTTACACCATTATGGGCTATAATTATTCAAACGGCAGAGGCGTCAATAAAACAATCACGTTGTCGGAGTGCGCTGCGCCCGCGCATGAAACGCGTCGTCACAATGACATTCCATTGACGATGCGGGCTATCATTGGTGATGTGTTGTTGTAGTACAGACAGTAGGGAAATTTTGGAAATGGCGGGAAATACAAGTCTTTGTGTTTTTCGGATTCGTTTATCTTGGGGAGAGAGAGTCATTTGAGTGATATTGCATTGCTATGAATGTTTCAATTAAATAATTTGCTTTTTCGAGTAAGTACTTTTTATTATGACGACACGGTTGGCGCAGTGACTGAGCGATCGACTGCTGCAACGAGTGTCGTGGGTTCGATTCCCGAACGGAACAAATATTTGTATGGCCTACAGCCACAGCTAGTTGTTCCGGGTCTGGCTATTTGTGTATGTGAATTTAAATGTTAGTAAACGCACCCGCGACACAGGCTAAAGGCCTAGAGTGGGGCAAGGTATTTGAAAAAAAAATGTAATCGTATGCAACTGCCACGCAATTTCATTTGTATAGTCTTAACCCCAAGTTTCTTTAAAAGTAGTATATAAATACATAGTAAAAAAAGACAAGTAAGTTTTTACTAACTTTTCTGTAAGTATGATTCCACGTACTAACTATTACCAAAGATTTCTCAATTTAAACCACTTACGTGCCCACATGATAATCCGTATACCTTCCATTATAATTCGCCCACGTATTTACTAACATACAACTAAATAGTATCACGATCATGGAGTGCGTAAATGAAGTGGTCACGTGGTCAGGGCCTGCGTGTACGCACGCCACGCATCCCTTTGCGTGTGTCAGGACAATAGAGACTCAGCAGGCAATATATGGGTTAATTTTATTGTTGTTGGGCTGCTGTGGGGTTTTGTTATAAAAGCTGAGAGAAAAAAAAACTAAAAGAGGATTCTTGTTCTTTGAAAATGAATCATTTTAAACACGTTTGGAGTTGTTTTTATTTAGAATCGGAGGCTCTGGCTACCCAATGTCTTCCTTAGGCGTGATAATGTTACTTAGACTCGCACTGATTCATTAGAATTCTCTGAAATTTTGAACTTTAATAATTAATATCATAGAAAATAAAGTAGGTAAGCTTCCACAAAAAAGACACTTCCCAAATCCCCTATATTTGAAGTTTGTCAGCAACAGTACACGCGCCTACACGCTTTCATATTAGTAAGGGCGATCATGATCCATCGCGCGCCGCTCATTTAGATCGCGTACCCCATTGTCAACCGAAGGGCACCCATTTGTATGCATGCCTATCTATGATAAGCTTCCAAATCTATATTGGTTATTAATAAAACGGACGTTAATAAAATAACGATGCTATCTCATTTAGGACGTTGACACTTTTTTAAGTCGTCATCATAGGTAGGTACCTACGCTTAACTTTTATTGAATGGTTCATGAATAAATGCATACGGTTATTAATGATAAATTCCTCACTGAATGGGTATTGGCTTGCTTAAGCCTTTAAGGTGTAAATTATAAGACCTCCACTATGTATACGAATACTGTTATTAAGTTAATATAAAAGCATAATGGGACGAGACTTTCAAGGAAAATGACATTTGCATAATGGCTTCTTCTCTACCATCAGGACATCAATAGCGTCAGATTGTCGTGAGCTAAAGATTTTATGTGACAGCCTCCGTTGATTGTATTGAAATTTATGAAAAAAACATTGTGCGGGTACTTATCATACAGATCACTCTATAAAAATAAATTACAGGAGCAAAAGAAAATGTAACACGGCCGTCGTTATCATAAAGCTAACATAAGCGAATAAATCAAACGCCAACACACACATACGCCACCTGTTAAAACACATACGCGCGAACGACGCGAACGACGTAGAGCATAACGTAAACAGCCCTTCTACGGGCACTTACTTGAATAAATCCTGTAACTCGAGCTGCGCGCACACAGACGCGCTCCACGCGTGGGGACACGCAAGGCGCGCGCGCACACTCGCGTGGCACTTCTAATCGGCGCTTTCCTTCGCGTGGCGGGCGTGTGTGTAGCATCCCCGTTAAGGGGCGCAGGTGTGGCGTGGTGAATGACGCTGCCGTGGGAACTCGCCTCAACCCCGGGTTCCCATGCTCTCGCCACCTGCCACCTGCCGTACTACGCATAATTCGCGTTCGTAAATGAACGGTAGTGACCACGTGTGCCCAGTTTTTTCATCTCGGCGAGGACGCGGAAGCCGGTGGAGCCCAATTAATTTTATCTTAATTATACCGGACCCGATGCGATCTGTACGGGGGTGTGTCGATGAAGATTTCTCCGAGTTAATCGATTGCGTCAATAATTTCGTGTTATAGAAAAGTCATTTAATGATTTTTGTCGGTGTAAAGTTCTTTGTGGGTGTAATAAGCCCTTACTTGATCAGGAAGCGCCTCAGAAGTAAGCATTTTTAATATCATACAATTTATAAATACGTCAATCAGTAATATTCAAGTTTCTGCTAACTTGTTTCACCCACTGAAATAGAATTATTGCACCGAGCGTGTTTGTACAGAACCCCTGTATACGTAGATGGTGGCAAGACCAGATTGCTTTCGATGTTACCAGTGTAATCAGTTAATTGCCTCTAGCGTATCAACTGATCGGTAAACTTGTTTCTCTTATCTCTCGCTCATGTTCCACGAGAACACAACTTGCTTATTTGCTTGCAATCTTATCAGAACTTCACCCGACACATTGGACTCATCTGTAAATATAACCACCCTTATTGATAAGCCAACTGATTGAATGCTCCAAGAATAATCTAATGCGTAAGAGCATTATGTTTATATCGAATCTCAGGATGACGCACTGTTGTGATTAGCCTATAAATAGTCAATCCCATCACGTTAAATACAGAACAGCAAAAAACAAATCTTGTGGCTAAATTGAAACCACAACTAAAACTATGTTACGGAGTCTTATAATACTGGCAGGGAGCAGCCTAGTCTAGGATTTCCATAACCACTACGCTTAAAAAAAAAATTATCACTATCCTTTTATACTTTTGTAGCTTATCTTTTGTTTCCATACATCTCTATTTGCCGTCTTCTTAATAGTGACCTCTTTTCTAGCCATTTTATTAAAACCAAAGAAAAAGCCCAATTACAAAAGAACTACTGAATAACAAAAGCGACCCCCAAATCAAAACAGGCCAATAGGCAGGCAATCGCTTCACCCCCACACAAAAGTCGTTACCACACACTCGATAACAATCGGTACACCGTTGACCTTTGCGCACTTGTTCCGATACCTGTTCCGGACCGGTACGCGAGCGTTCCGGCCCGTGCGCTATGTCCGTTGATGCCACCCCTAATACGATAAGTAATTGTTATTATATGTTACTTTTTGTCACCACTAAACTAGGTAATTGTTCTTGGATGTCGTTTTTTTATATTTACACGTGACATTTGTAATGAGAGTTTTTAAGGTTAATGAGGGTTGAATATTACGTTAGAAAGGTTGTTAGTCTTTAGATATTCGCGATAAATGGCCAAATAACAGTGGTAACAAAACCAGTATAAGCTGGCCGCTTAAGTTATTGAAACTCCGTACCACGTTAGGTCACGATAAGAGGTTATTAAGAGTAAGGCGCATTATTACTTCCTTAAGATTAATCTGGCCGGCAGTAGAAACAAATGAAACGTTCTATATTTGAAACAATTCTAAACGTTCTCAAGTGTATGAAACCAGCCAGAACGAATGTTCTAAAGGGTGTACCTTCTATAAGTACACCTCTGCTTAACCGTTCAAGGAAAATAAATAATGCTGGGCAATCCACACAGCATCATCTAGCCCCAAGCTAAGCAGAGCTTGTGTTATGGGTGACTGATATACTTAATACAATACATTAAATAGATAGATATGTTTTATTATACATAGGAAATACCCAGAACACCTGGAACAAATCTTTGTAGATCGTACAAACTGTTTTGTCCCAGTGCGGGAATCGAACCCGCAACCTCCTGCGTCGCAGGCGGACCTTCGCCCGCCCCGCCACATCGGTCGTCTAATAGACGCGATGTTTTGAAGTTACAATTTGAATATGGGGCTTTGTAGCAGTAGAGAAGTCACCTACTCATGTTTTTTATCAAGCGACTAATGAATAGGAGTAAAGTTATAAAACTTGCCAAAAATATACCAATCCCGCCAAATCCCCTAGATCTTAATTCCCATCTCCATTTCCCCCACGAAATAAATCACCAACGACATTGAAACGATGCAGTAAATGATAGCCGATCGCCATTTAACTCGTGTCCTTAGGCGAAGTGACATTTTCCTCCAGTGATTATACTTTACAAAGTATATGGACGTGTTCCTTAAACGTAATTATGTGCTGTGGCAACCCTGCGGCTGTAATCATCGGGTCTTGCCGTACTTGAGCTACTGTTTGGGATTATTCGAGAGGTATCTTATTATTTGTCGAGGGTAGGAAGAGTTATTTCTTTACCGAGGCGATTTTGACAGTAATAAATTATGAAATAATTATAATGATAAAGATGATTCCTCAATAGTTGTTGAGGATAGTCGTGTCAGCCAATGGCTTAATAGCCAAGAGCCTTGACCAACATCTGAGGAAGCTTTCGTGAGGCTGCTGGATCAAGGGTTTGATGCAGAAAGCAGTACTTCTGGACACGGTTGGTGTTGTTGGGCGATTCCTCTCCCTGGAGCCCTGACCGCCGGTAGCTTCCAAGCTACCGGTGAACTACATTTTTTTTTAATATTTTTTATTCGTTTATATTGATACATTTAAAAATTTAATTTACAAGGATATTAATGAATAAAGGAGAATAATGATGATATTTGTTTTTATAAACAGGTTTTAAAAACACTTCCACTCGTCATAATAATCATATTTTCACTGAGCGATCTGACCTCCACAATCTAATTACTGGGTAACTTACTCTTCTGACGGCCCGTAACGACTGTCAGAGATCTACAAATGACTGCCGGGATAAATAAAAAAAAATAAAAATAAAAATAAAAAGCATTTATTTCAGGCAACTAATAGCACCCATACAACAATCACAAAACAGAACACACACACATAGACAAATACATTTACACTATCGGACATAGTTAGTAACATGTCTGCTACAGCAATGTCCGATATAAGGGCAATCAATTCTGCCAGCAATCATCGCCAGAACTGTATTGGAGCTGCCCCGCACAGAGGGTCCCAGTATGTAATGGATGACAGTATAGGGGCAGTATTTTCCCTCGTGAATATAATAAATGATTTCTTTAAGCTTTATAAGTTAGTAACATAAGTGACGTGTTGGTTGTACAGTGGCCAGCACATCAAGCTGCCCCAATGTGTCGAATTTCTTTAATAGTTTTTCAACTTTATCGTAAAAGAAATAAGGTTCATGTTCTATTGGGAAAATCTGACACATTGGGGTAGCTTGATATGCTGGCCTCTGTATTTAATTATGTATCGGGCGGGTAACCCTGAGGCTGTAATCATCGCGTCATTTGTCGTACTTGAGCTACTGTTTGTGACCATGATTTTGAAGGTGACTGTGAAGACATTTATTAATTTTGATCCCTGAGACATTGGTGTACCTTTTCCTTGTAACCGTCGATAAAAAAATGGAGGACGTTCTTAATTCGCCACGTATGTATATGTTTTTTTATGTTTGACCCCGCATTACTTTTTACAGTGTAGTTCGATTTCGATGATTCTTCTATAGAGGAAATTCATTTACGAAATGAGATCATGATCTCTGAGTTTCTTTCAGTGTTTTTTCTCAGAGATCAGTCAGCTTGGAAATGCCAGCTTAAAATATTTCCTGAGATATATTACCTACACCAATATCTCAGAAAATATTTAAGACATGGTTGTCTTTTATATAAATATAAATAAATCATTAACAGAAATATAATGATCTCTGTCTCTTTTGTGAGGTATCATTCAGCTAGGAAAAGCCATTTAGTTTTAAAATATTGTTCATACATATATTGGCGTGTAAAACAGTCTGAATAGATCCAAATCTTACATTTATTAATACGTGAAGTAGAAACATTTTGAAGAATATTGCGCGTACCGCTCGAATTGTATATGGAGAAATATAAAACAGTTGAATATCGACCACTGGGCGACTACTAGATAATATCATTTCATCATACTAAATTTGCTTGAAAAACTATGCAAATCATAATCACAGAGAGGCACATCATTAAAACATAGAAACACGACATGCAATCGGAATAAATATTAAAAAATAAACTTGTCATAATAACAGAGACGGAGGCGAGAATTCTTAGAAAATAAGTAACGCCCACTCTACACCAGTTTCTACATAAGCACGAACTTACATTAGGTTAAATGGTTCCGTAGTGATTAACGATAACATCGTACACTCGGCCACATCAATCCTTCTTTATAATTGGTACAGATGCATCTCCATTTACTTGTTAACTATGCACTTAATTATTAATGTTGAACTTAAGTCCTATCCAGTAGATAGATCGTGTTTTTAGTTGGAGGTTTGTTCAAACGTGGCTGTTATATATCGCGGTAATTTGTTGAAAGAGATTAAATGACACACCTACGTTATAACTGTTGTTGTATTTATTTATTGAACTGGAATGGTATGATTTAAATCACTCGTGTTGCAACTTAACACGAGTGATTTAACGAAACTTTACCTAAACTATTTAGCGAAACTATCAATATTAACGTTTTGTGTGACTTCTTCTAATTGTGTTGATTTTTAATTAAATAAAAAATATTTAGGCTAACACACCAATCACTAAGCATGGCTTGTACTATGGCGACTAGTAAACTGATAGACATACTTATATATACATATTCATGGCCCGGGAACAAATCGCACCCTTAGTAATATAAAGGCTTAAAACAAAAAAGTAGTTTTTTGGGAATACGTGTTTAAAGATTCTGAATTATAACATTCCAGTTTATTTTTCAAATAAAATGCTTAATATTTTAGTTGTAAATGTATTATATTAAGCATTTTATTTGAAAAATAAACTGGAATGTTATAATTCAGAATCTTTAAACACGTATTCCCAAAAAACTACTTTTTTGTTTTAAGCCTTTATATTACTAAGGGTGCGAAATGCTCGTGCTCATCACACAAATATTTACCCCTTACGGGATTCGAAGCCGCGCCCTCTGGCTTCGTAGTCCGGAGCACGAACCACTCGACCAAGGAGCCAATTTAAATTAAAGTCAAAACTTTCAAAATCATGTATGTCTTCAACAATGATAAAGCTATTGATACATGAAAAGAAAAAAGTAGAATAAAGAATCACAGGGCATCGAAAAATTTATCCCGATCACTGTCAACAGGAAAATTGCCCAGAAGGCTGGCAGCATTGCCACGTTGGATGGCAATGCTGATTGTTTGGCCAAAAAAAGCCAGAAATCTGTTTTTTTTTTTATTTAATTTTCATAGTTCATTAAAAGTTTTTCATATCAACTGTTACTGTTATTGTTAACCTTTTGTTACAACGCAAATGGCAACTTTATAGTTAAATAATTGAGTAATAGGCTGATATTGTAGTTTTAATAACTTCAACACTCTATATTAGGATAAGAAAATTTCAAAAGGTGCGTTCACATTATTAAATGTTATAACCTCACCGTTACCAATTCTAGACATCATAAAAGTATTTTTATGTGTGGTAATTATATTTTAATTTTACTCTTAGCCCTTAAATACACAATGAAGTGTTGAATATTTTACAGCGAGCCATAACTATCGATTTATTATTCAACACAAAGGACCCTAAAAATGACAGTAATTACATTTATGCTTAAAGAAAATATCCAGCTTAAAGTCTAAAATTGCATTGGGACGGCCATTTTTCTATACTATTTGCGTTCCTAGGCAATAATTTTAAACACTTGCACTCATTATGGGGTGTGTCCCATAATGGGCCTGCATTTAGTAATTATGTAGTACTTTTAAAATCTCACTTCTCTGTAAGTCGGACGTTTCATTGTAATTGGTTTCTTGACTTGTAATGATCGGTTGACGATTATGGTTGCTGTTTTTAAAATATCTGAGGTAAATAGCTTTTGCTTCGCTTCCAGAAGGTTATAGAGCTGAAACAATTATGAATGCCCATTCTCACTAACAGTAGGTTACACTTAAGTGTATGCCTAAATATTGATGTGCTGTTGGATTTTCAACTGTCGGCGATCAGCTGAGAGTTCAAAATCCAATAGAGCAATTTCTCCTGTTGGCCTTTTTAACTCAGCCAAATATGCTTGAAATTGGAATAGGTTCACGTCAATAGCATATCGAGTGGGGTTCGCATTTACCAACTTGCCAGTTTCACGATGAGCTTTAGAGTTATTAGCTTTAGGCTATGTAAGGTGTCGGGGTGAAAATAACGAAGTCGCAGCTCAGGGTAACAAAATAAGTTTTGCGAGCGAGCGACGTGCGGTCAGCGCGTATGTATGTTGCGGACTAGTGTGACGCAGCGGTGGTGCTTGAGTGCCCCCTCCCGCACCTCCGGCGCCCTTCTAACAGTTAGGTGCTTCTCACAGGTAGCTCGTTCGTCACCAGTACGTTTATTATATTAATAAAATGACAAAGTACATAACAAATAAATCAAAACCAAAAGAAAACATACTAAAACAGTTATCATAAATTAAATATATCTCATGAATCATAAGATGAACATTCGCGTCGCTAACAAGCCCCACCCCAGTGCTGCCTCAGCACTCATCACCCGTAGGAATACGTGCGACGCGTGCCGCAGATCGCCGTAGGACCCCGCTTTTCGTTTTCACGTCAACGACTCGGATGCGCCCATCTTTTCCAGGCCTCACATCGTGAATCAAACCTTTGGGCCAGACGTTTCGAGGGGAGTCAGGGTCCACTATAAGGACTAAATCTCCTTTTTGCAAGGTTCTCTCTTCATGCAACCACTTCCTTCTCGGTCTCATTTCCGGCAGTACTTCTTTCACCCATCGCCTCCAGTACAGATCGGCCAAGCGTTGTGTCGTTCGCCATTGTTTGCGTAGATACATGTCGCATTCAGCGAATTGACCGATTATGGGCAGGTTTGAAGAACTTCCAAGTAGAAAATGGTTTGGGGTCAATGACTCATTAGTGTTGGGTTCAACGCTTACATGCGTAAGGGGGCGGCTGTTAACCATCTGCTCCACTTCTGCCATCAGTGTGCTTAACATTTCGTCTCTTGGAGCACGTTCTTTCAGTGTGGAGTGAAGTGAAACCTTCACGCTTCTAATTAGCCGCTCCCATGCCCCACCCCAGTGGGGACTGGCCGGGGGAATAAAAGTCCAAGTGGTTCCGTAGTTGACGGCTTCGTTTTTTAGTACGTTCTCATCTAGCTCTTGGACTGATTTCCTCAGCTCGTTGTCGGCACCTCTTAGATTCGTTCCGTTATCAGAGTATAGATGCTGGGGCCAGCCACGTCTAGCAGCCATACGACGAAGAGCCATTATCAGCGCGTCAGTGGTAAGTTTGGTGACGATCTCTATATGTATTGCCCTTACAGTGAGGCAAGTGAAAATGACTCCGTATCTTTTTTCCCTTCGTCTGCATACGGTTACTTCCATAGGGCCGAACAGGTCTACACCACAGAAGGTAAAGGGACGTTGGTGATGAGCCATGCGTGCTTTTGGTAAGTCACCCATTCTAGGTGGAGTCGGCATAGCCTTTCGTATGCGGCACACCATACACTTCGACGCGACTGTTTTTACTGTAGGTCTGATGCGAATAATCCAGTATTTTTGTTTCAGCTCGTTTACTACTTGTTCTCGGCTTCCATGAGCGGCGTTGATGTGGAAGTGACGGACAATTAGCATCGTGATGTGGTGGCGGCCGTCAAGTATCACAGGTTGTTTAACTAGTCGTGATACTGCAGGTGCGGCATCAATGCGGCCACCTACTCGAAGCACTCCATATTCGTCCAGGAACGGCGTTAAGGTAAGAAGCTTACTTTTCTTTTCTAATTCCTTTTTATTTTTCAGGTTATCAAGATCTTCAGGGAACGTCTGTGCTTGTGAGTATTTAAT
This sequence comes from Phlogophora meticulosa, assembly GCA_905147745.2. Classification (NCBI taxonomy): domain Eukaryota; kingdom Metazoa; phylum Arthropoda; class Insecta; order Lepidoptera; family Noctuidae; genus Phlogophora; species Phlogophora meticulosa. The sequence continues at coordinate 5,438,968 of LR990535.1, read as the reverse complement.
TAGCAGACGCTCAGCTTTCATCATCATGTGACCGTCTATATCACCGGTAAGTTTTCTACATTTTTCTATGAACGATAATACTTTGCAAGTTGATTTCAGTAGGCGCAGCCATGAAGAAAATCGTTCGGGGTCAGGTACAGCTGGTAAGTGACTTTCAGGTACGACGTGAAGAGTTGTCACACATTCCAGGTCCACGTCCGGTATGTTCGGCTGCTGTGCTTCCCGGGGCCATTCACTTTCTTCACTTCCTTCCGATAGTCGTGAACTGTGTATTTCATCCAGCTCCGCCATATCCGCCGCTAGCTTTTTATCTATAAGCTCCATCTGGATACGCGCCTTTGCCTGTGCCGCTTCCAGCTCTAACTTCTTTTTCCGAGCCAATACTGAAGACGAAGCAGATGCTTTAGATTTTGGTTTTGAGGCTGTTTTTGCTTTCTCCGTGCCTTCTTGAACCCTCGATGTTGAAGGAAAGATAGAAACATTTTCCGACTTTATGCTACCCACATTTTGAAAAGATGTTTTCTCCAAATTGTTTTTCGGGGTTTTTTGCTGTTCAGCACCTGTTTTACACTTCTCTTCTGGTTTAGCAGCTTCCCCTGTACGTTTCTGTTCCTGAATCAGGTCCTCCAACTGAGAAAGTTTTTCTTTTTCTTTTTCTTGTTTTTTGGCGGTACTTCGTGTATTCACCATTTTTTGCGGCGGAGTCGAAAACATAGGTCTTAAATACTTTTAGATTCGGCTCGAAGACCAGCTTTGTAAGGTGTCGGGGTGAAAATAACGAAGTCGCAGCTCAGGGTAACAAAATAAGTTTTGCGAGCGAGCGACGTGCGGTCAGCGCGTATGTATGTTGCGGACTAGTGTGACGCAGCGGTGGTGCTTGAGTGCCCCCTCCCGCACCTCCGGCGCCCTTCTAACAGTTAGGTGCTTCTCACAGGTAGCTCGTTCGTCACCAGTACGTTTATTATATTAATAAAATGACAAAGTACATAACAAATAAATCAAAACCAAAAGAAAACATACTAAAACAGTTATCATAAATTAAATATATCTCATGAATCATAAGATGAACATTCGCGTCGCTAACAGGCTATGTAATTCTTTTGTTAATGAGCTGTCTCATGTATTTAAAAAAAAGCAGGCAGCGTTTTTTTTTAAACACGAGATATTCCGTCGTGGGTGCGTTGTGCGTTTAAAAACATTTAAAGTCACATACACGAACAGCCTGACCCAGGACACACAAACATTTGTTCCGTTCGGGAATCAAATCCACACCACGCGTCGCAACAGTCGATCGCTTAGCCACTGCGCCAACCGTGCCGTCGCAGCGAACTAGTCATCATCTTCCTAGCCTTTTCCCTACTATGCTGGGGTCGGCTTTCAGTCTAATCCGATGCTCATGAATACCAGTATTTTAAATCAGACTTCATCAGACCTTTCCAACTTAGTTACTGGGTAACCTGATACTCTTTGACTGACTGACTGACTGACTCACAGACTTTCAGGGTTCTGACTACTGCTTATGACTGTCAAAGATTTACGCATAAGAACTAGAACCAACTGCTGTACGTTGATTCTAAGGAACAGAGGGGTCTTGGTATGTTATCGTTAGACACCCATCCACGTATCGACCTCGGCAAAGCGTAGCTTTACCTCCGATCGACCCGTGTGGCAGTTATCATTTAGCCAAAAACCTCTCGTTTAAAATATGAGTAACCTACAAAAAAAATATCAAGATGGTCGTTAATATTTTGTAAAGATTGTCGCTACTCGTCCCTTCGCGATTGCTGACTCAACATTGTATGTAGGGTTGTCAGGTCGCCAAACCTAATAGCCGGACAGACCAGCCAGTTTGGCCGGACATTTGGGTAGAAAGGCCGGACACCCTACATTATTGAGGATTCTGTCTCAGTAGTAATAGGTACGACAATTTTTTTTATATAAATACTTTTCGTATGGTTTGTTATACTAATAAAAACGAAATATCTGTCTTATCGTGTTGGGCAGTTGAGAAACATCGGTCTAAGTATGCTAAGCTTAGTCTTACAAAAGTCGGACAAGCCGGACACCGTTTATTTTGTTCCGTTTATATATTATACCTTATCAAAAAGCCTACCTATGTCCGGCTTTATCCGGACGCCTGGCAACGCTAATTGTATGTCCATATGTCCAGTATTAATTCTCATTAAAGTTCTCCTACTTACAATCAATGGCAGGTCATTAAGTTCCGTAGAAGTACCTACGTGTTTAAATTAAGGTAGGCACAATAATATTAGCCAATTACATGACACCTGTAGGCTGTAAGTAATTGCTGAATGTAATTAAGGGTTTCGTCCGTACTGCCACTTCTGTTAGTACGTGATTACTGCACTAAATATCAAGTTTCTTTCTCAGAATTTCAACAGGGATGACCTTCTAGACAGTTTCAGGGTATGCATGATAAGGCATTATTTATAACTGGTTAAACGGGTGTTGTTTGTTTATTTTAGCTGCAGTTCTGCCCAACCCTTACTATAGGAGTGATGTGATGTTATGTATATTTATCCAGACAAAAGTATGTCTTTTCTCTCTCTTTTTTATACGTTGGCCCCATACTAGTAACTTATCGTATCGTAGATGAATTTACAAACATTTAAACTCACATACACAAAGATCCAGATCCGGAACCATTACCTGTAGGCCATATAAATATTTGATCCGTGCGGGAATCGAACCCGCGGCAGCCAGCGTATCAGACAATCATTCAGCCATTGCGTTGTCCGTGCCGTCAAATAGTTTAGTTTTATTTCTTTACAACATTTTATTCTGTTAAGAAAAGCAATCACGTAATGCTGTGGTTACCCGGTGTCCGAAATGCTCGCTGAAAACTGTTTCAGCAAATATACAGCACGCTGTTTTTTTTTTAACTTTTTAATTTATAAAACACCTTTAGTACTGATGCATTATATATTTTTCAAACGATAAAATACGAGCTTTTTAAAATTCTGACGCAAATTTCTATAAAAAAAACAATTGCAGTTGAGCTTTAGAAAATATTTATGTATCTTAAATTATCATATTATTAACATAAAATATAATCCCTTATAAGACTAAACAGTACTTGAGCATTTTTTTGACCATTAAAAAGCGCACAAACAAATACTCTAAAGACTTTATTGTGACAGTTACACTCTTTCAGAGAAACGATATAACCATATAAAAAGCACGCCAACGAGATAGGTCATAATTTCACAAATGTATAAATAACTCGCACATTAATATACGTCCAATATATTCAGGATGCTACGTCACTATAACAATGTAAACAGAAAGGTCACGCGCACACTTAACAACACTTCATTTAACCATACCAATTAAGGGTCCCTTAGTAAATTTAACTAAAATAAAAACATGAAACATACGAGCCCCTCGAAACCGTCGCAAAAAACATTGTCGTCTGATAACCGTGCCACACCAAAAAAGTAAGCAGTATCATTAAGCACACAAAATATGTTTTCCATTTATAAAGACGCTCCGAGGCGGTTATAATTTTGTATATGCTGAATGTTTACTCAGTAAGAAGTGCTACGGATCGGTAACACCTGCCGCGTTTTCCCACGACAGCGTTCGGCCGTCTTCGGGTGTAGTCGGGCGCTGTCGGGTGCGCGGGCGTCGCTTACAGTGATAGAAACACGCACGCTTATCTTGTCACACGACGAAATCGGTGTGGCTCGACCCTAATGCCTTTATGTGCGTGACATGACGTGCCCATGAATAATATTCATTTATTACGTTTATTTTAACATTCGTTATCTCATTATTGGAGTCACTGTTGATAATAATGTTATGTTTTGACCATTGAGTCTAAGTTGTAGGTAAAAAACGATGTATTACGTAGTTCTATAATTTTATTCAATCTATCTGATGTGGACATAATTGAAGTTAGAAAAGTAAAGATTTTTTGAAGACACAATAAATCGAAAAAGAAAATCATTTCCTAATTTTCTATAAACTCGCATATCATGAGAATCTCAAAGCTTTGGTACTCCAAAACAAATGAAACACACCACAAAACAAACATGTCTGTTGTATTTATATTTTTTCCTTAGTTAAAAATACATCTTCCCAGTACAGTCTGAAAATAAACCATGTGAACAAAACAAATAAGAAACTGTACAGATCCTTAAACGGTTATAAAAAGTCTAACGTACTATTTTTAAGCCCGATCCGTTACCATTAAGACGAAAACAAAAATGGAAGTAAAAATAGTCATACTGTCCTCGTAGGCTTGAAAAAAAGTGGCTTAACCTGACTGGGTAAGTTTGTAGTACAGTAAACTAAAAAATAAAAATGGCGAAGCGGTTAACCGTTATGGGTACCGGTGCAGGACAATATTGCGACAAATCATAGGGACTTTTATGGAAGTCGAATACTATGGTTTATTTTACAATGGGGCTAAAAAGTAGGTTTTGTCTTTTAATTGGTTATTCTAGAGATATTCGGCGAGAAGTTTTTTTAGTAATTGTTTTAGATTCGATTTTCGTTCTAATGAGATTTTGTAACTTCTAGAACTTTCTTACCCTATTATGTATTTGGAATTAGAAATAGTATTGCCAGATAAATTAAGTAAAATATGATTTTATTAAATATTACTAAGTAGGTACATACTAAGTACATACATAAAAAAATATTATTTATACTTAATCATAAACATAATTATATCAAAGTCCTCCCTGTCGCACAAAATAACCCATCAAAAACAAAATTACCCAATCAAAACTTGAAACCCCAAAACGAGCACCATTTTATTTAAAAAAAAAACTTAATTCGAGGAGCATTAATTAAAAATCAATATAGTGGGTTGCAAAAAATGTACGCGTACGATCTCAAGTGTACCCGCTAGCTCACACCTGCCCATTCTCCCACGGTGTATCACACAACCTTTTTTTAAACAACCTTTTTGCATTTAAAATAACCACTTTCCTTCCAATTTTGAATTTTCGTGCGAGCACACCTCGTCTTTCATTTTATGGCACGTTTATGGTTGTCAGTTAACGGCCAGTTTTTGCTAATATTTTTGCAACTTTTTGGTTATGGTCGTGTCCTTTTTGTTTTAGGCAGACTATGAACGCTGTATTACTTTATGATGGTAATAATGTGCTCGTAAATATTGATTGAGTACTTAGAACGTTTATGGTTGACCACTTTTCGCCGTTATGCTTTTAGTAGTTGATAGGGTCGACTGGGAACTATCACCTACGTAAGTACGTGGTAGATCAGTAGTAAAAGTAGTATACACACTCTGGAAAGAGCATTTGGTTGCAAAATTTTGATAGCTTCAGTAATAAAATGTGTAGATTAAAATTTGTCAAATAGGTAATTAATTGCAAAACATCACAAAATATTTTCTCGAAAATTGAAAATTCTACTTACCGAAGTAGCGCATAAGGTCGTTTTAGCTATTTTCTAATAATGTTATGCGTGCATCCGACCTCAGTAACCTTAACAGGAAGCCATCTTTTATCAAGAATCTTTACCATTAGTTAATCAGCGCGTAAAGGTGAGAGGTTTGACCCTTGATGTGTTGATGGGTCTCTAATGGTAGAAAAAAAAAAGAACCATATAGCTAAGACTATATTTTAAGGGTGGCAGAGTCTGGAGTTCAATGACACTGGCAAGTTTTCTTGGTTTCTTCACAATCCACTTGCATTGTGGACTTTTTGAAAACAGATTGACGTCCGACTAGGAATGGAAACGGTGGAAGTAATTATTTTGTGGTTTTCGTTCATTGGGGTCGTTGTCAATGGTCTTCGTATGTGGCTACGGTGTTTTATACTCGATGATGGAGATATTTTTATACAGCGTTTCGCAGACTTTTTCAATATTTAACCCTTTCGCTGCCCAGTTCAAAAATACGATTTAACTTGTAAGTCAGTGTTTGGCAAATTACATAATGCGTAGGTACACGGTAGGGGGTGATGGGCATGTTCACATCTCATCTATAGCTTTTTACATGTAGGACTCTAGAAGCGAGTTCTGGGACATGAACAAACTCTTTTCCACCCGGGAGCCGGGTGCTGGGCACTAAAAGTGTTAATAAACTTCAGATTGTGCGACAACTAACTGAGGACAGTTTTTCCTATCAGACTACTCCAAGATAAAATATCGAAACGAACTCGGAGACGTTGTTAACATTAGGTAGTGTTACTGATGGTATTTTGAGGAAAGTACCACACAGACATAAATGGACCTGCCCTGTAAGGCTAGTCTAAGGTTCTACATTTAATTCTAAAATATTTTTGAAAATTGACGATCAAGGTGTTTTTCTTTACTTCGCATTGTTTTTCAATATTTGACAACCGTGCAATTGGTAGACAGCTTACTTATGTGTGGGTGAGTAGTAGGTAGTAGGAACATAAGTACTTAGGTAGATGGCAACACCTTTTTTATCCTTGTACCTTTGACAAATAAAACCGACCACGCATGAGTCACAGTTCTTTCGTTCTTTTTTTTAATGTGTATTTGATTTTCGAAGGGACGCCTTCGAAAATCAAAATCAAATTTTTAAAAACCATACCTGCACATTGAAATGCGATACAAAAATTGTTGTAGATGAGCAAAAAACAGTGATGTGACCAGAATATATGGCAATCCAACAGGTGTGCTATTGTTATTGTTCAAATATGCATGGGTTTCGTATTTTTGTGCCCCATTGTTCACATCGAGGGCATTAGGGCAGAACTTCATAAAGATTTGGTTATTTTTTGTGCTCTCCTTCGTCCGTGTCATTTTTTGGATAATTCGCTTTATGATCTTTTTTGGGTTAGAAGGGCAGTTTCGAAAATAGAGCTTTTGTATTTAAAAGAAATACCGATCTCGAACAACCCGACCCCGATTACATACCGAGACTCCTCCGTGCCTCGAAAAGCACTTTAAGCTGTTGGTCCCGGCTGCTATTTATAGATTTTTTGAGTAGCTACGGGTAGTCAGAAGCCCGAAAGTCTGACAACAGTCTTACCAAGGGGTATCGTGATTACGTAAAATACGCGCTACGTCGTGGAGTTGCGGAAATCGGCCCGTCAAACAATACAACAAACAACAAGGGGTATCGTGTTGCCGAGTAACTGGGTTGTGGACATCAGATAGGCAGTCGCTCCATGTAAATACTGATATTCAGCTGCATCCGGTTAGACTGGAAGCCTACCCTAACATAGTTGGGAAAAGGCTAGGCAGATGATGACCGACCATATTCAATTTTTAATTACGTAGAGTTGTGTAGAGTCTCTCCCTTATTTTTGATTACTTAAATTAATAAAATCACCGTGCTGTTTTTAGATGTTCAATATTTACAAGTCAGTAATTATCATAACGAATGATCAACGCAATAAAAATAATCCACTCATGTGTGTACTAATAGCTACTTAAACGAACCTATAGTAACTGAAAAACATGTGAAACTTGAACAACCAGTGTCAAAGGTTCTAACAAGAATCGTGTTAGCAAAGTTTTTCCCAAACACTAACAATTTGCAAGGAAATTCTCATCACGCCTAGGCCAGCGTCGGGCTGTGATTGGCTCACCTCTGGCCAATAGTAACGCTTGTTTCGGCCCACGGGCGTGAAGCGCGCATGCACGCCTTCCTAACTTCTATTTTTGAATTCAAATAGACGTTCGAGCGTTCTAATTTCGACCGTTATTCTACGGTGAATAGATTTTAGCAAGTGTTTGTTTAACTGCCCGGTGCTTTTAAGAGCGTTAAGATTATTTGAATGGTATGAATAAGTGGATCTTTAGTGAAGGCTTTCTTATGTAAATAAGACTCTTTTTGTCTTTTAAAACTTAAAGCGTTTTCTATATATTGCCATTTAAGCACGTACAATTTAATGGGAGGAAATTATATGCCATTTTTTGCGCAATACTTAACTATAGTACACCATGTTGCTCTACTGTGCTTTAAAGCAGCTTACGATTAGGTTAACTATCGTTTTTTTTATTTTTAGTTCCCCAACACATAATTATCACGCAACTTCAAAAGCTTAAAAATAACGACAACTTATAAAACCCTTATTAAAATAAAACTCAATCATGCACCTACTTTAATTAAGACACCAACTCAAAAATACCAACTCAAACGTAACGATCAATTAACACGTATAAAAGATAAATCAACTGAAGCGGAAATTAACATCACGAAGCAATATGCGTCAGACGAACTACTCCGAAATTACCATACGCTCACGTTAATTTTTATTTCGTGATTTTGATGATGATCTACCTAAAATAAATAATAAATAAATAAATATTGCTGGACAATCCACACAGCATCATCTAGCCCCAAGTTAAGCAGAGCTTGTGTTATGGGTACTAGATGACTGATATACTTAATACAATACATTACATAGATAGATATTTTTATTATATATAGCAAATACCCAGAACACCCGGAACAAATATTTGTAGATCGTACAAACATTTGTCCCAATGGTTATAAGAAATGTATTTCAATTTCAGGATAGCCGCTTTCTATCACATTAATTAAAAAAAGTCCTCATTAGCAACCCGGAGTCTGGATTTGCGCCCTGTTAATGGAAATCGCCAACATGGGACTTAAACATAATTGGCGATATGTGGGTGTTACTATAAGTGCACCTCTGCCCGACCTGTGAGGAACTACAGGCGTGATGTTAATTAAAAAGCAGCACATAATAAGTTGACAAAAAAAATAAGCAGATTTCTGAACATCGTGAAACAGATCATCGATAATAATCCATATCCTAATCGATTGAAAGTGATCGATCGATTAGGCAATAATGCCATTCTAGTAAAAACGGCCTAGAAAATACAGGAAGGAGAAAGTAACGAACCGAAATACTGGCCTTTAAAACTAAACGACATAACGTTAATTAAAAACCTAATAAGAATCACGTTCTAAAGTAAAACAACTATAAGTAAATTAATCTACAAAAAATGCAACGAAACTTGACACCAATAGGTAAAAAACCATTCAAGTTTACTTAATAAAAATCACACGCTCAACTATACAATTAATACCGGAAATTAGAATCAACACGCGGGACTTCGATTGCTTATTGAAACGAAAACGCACACCTACATATAGAATCATTTCGTGATCACTTATAATTTGAGCACGGATATTGTTGGTCTGTGTTGAAAATCTTCTCTCTCTCTCTGACTCTGTAAATGTTCTATTTTCTTTTTTTTTCTGTATGTCATGTGTTTCCAAGTTGATGGTCTTCATAAGTGAAGGATTACACCTACTTAGTATTCATGTGTCATGTATTGTGTACATCTTCTGTTGGAGATCTGAAATAAATAAATAAGTAAATAATTATTAGCACGCGAGATATAGTCAATCGCTAAACCACTGCGTCAACCGTGCCGTCGACGTCAATGTAAGTATGGATAACAAAAGAAGCGACTAAGTGCTTACCCATTGCACTAGTCTTAACAATACACCATGAATAGCTTACGATACTGCTGGATTTTCCAAAATTCAAGGCCTCATTCAGGTCACCATATACTTTTTGAAATGTCCATTCTTAGACCTAAGGATCTGATTTTTTGCTTTTACTTTTTTGAGAGGGGCCTGTAAAGATCTAGTTTATTTATTTATTTAATAGATACTTTAAGCACACAAATGTACAGAGGCGGACTTAATGCCATAGGCATTTTCTACCAGTCAATCTTTGGGTGATGCAGAGACAAACAGTAGCAGGTGTAATTTCTTAAAAGAAAAGAAAAGGGAAAATAAATATATATATTATTATATTATATTATTTCTAGTTGTTCAGATTCTATCAGCTAGATAACGATAAGCTACAGCGACCTGAATTTATTATTTGTATACACCTTATACTAACTTATTTTGTGAAGGTGGTCACAGTTAATGAATAGTCCTTCATACTTCGCAATCTACTAATTTGCTTTCCCACTTGATTAAGTCTGTCACAGTATTAAGGTGACCAGCACTGTGCTGTGCTGTTGGCTCCTTGGCACAGCATCATGCTGAGTGGTATCCCGCTCGCCACATTCAAGGGGTGCCAATACCAACAATTTTCTATGTTATACTTTTAGTTTCGGTATTGCATACACTGACAATTTATATTCTTTTATTTTTTTGTCTTAAATTATGCACGTCCTCTGTAGCGAATCAAAATAAATTTCTTTCTTTCTTTTTTATCATAGTCTGAAGTAACTCACCAACATAATTAATATTTAAAAAAATAATGTTTTTTTTTTTTGTTGATTGATTTGTCGGTACGGGAAATAATATTTCTTAAATCAACTGCTACTCGTGCTAAAGTTAAAACATGCAGAGCTCATATTTATTAAACAAAAAGGCTTTGTTTAACTCCATTATCAAACATTTGTTAAATAGCGTAATTTATACTGTGTATTTTTTCACTGCCTCCCTTCATATTAATTTAATTAAATACTAATTTAATTCTGTGATTTCATATTGCTGGTCAGCTGGACATTTTGTTTTTAAAAAGTTTTAATTATCTAAGTTGCCTCATTGGTCTAAAATAGCATCAAACAAGTAATACAGAGTTTGTAGAATACAACGTATTTTTCAGTTTTTATCCACCAACTGTTTTTTTATCAGTTACATGAAAATGTAGGAAAAGAAATTGAGTGGTTTTCCACATTTGTTAACAAGAGAGACCCAACAAATATTGTAAAAAAGTTAGTTGTCTAAAATTTAATTATTACAATAACAAACTATACTCTTTTTGCTATAATTTTGTCCAAAACCATCTTCTCTTCACAATAAAACTAGTAGTGCCATCTATGTGAAAATAACGGAACCAAAAGTTTAAAAAAACGCCCACGCGGGCGCTGCCGTCACCCATTTGTTACAACTAAACACAGTTTTCACGCGGCAAACCGTTTCAGAAAATATCGATTTCACGAAATAATCGCTGATTTTGATTGAATTTTTATAACGGTAAATATTTTAATAAGTCATGCTCGTGACCAGATCCGGTCATATTGATAATTATACACATTAATTACACGGTGCTTATATAGTTAAAATCTGGACTAGGCTCACCCCCTGTTACACAGGATTTTGACATAACTGGCCAAATGTGGGTACTATAGGTGTACCTCTGCCCTACCCTTCGGAGACTACAGGCGTAATGTTATGTAAAAATCTACTGAATATAAAATACATAAAAGACCTACTGAAAAGTATCGTATCAATAATAGGTATAGTGTGAAACTTTTTATTCCCGTGGAAATATTCCAAATGAACTGCGTTTTACCCACAAACCACTTTGTATTTACTAAACTCACAACTGTTTGCAAATTTCACTTTAACGCCATTGAAATCGATTTGTTATTAAACTCACCGATTACAATAGCGTTAAACCTTTCAATATGGCCACTGAAATGTAAACAGCGCCCTCTGTCGACGGAGCGTTGAAGGAGAGCTGGCCCGTGCTGAAACCGCCACGAGCCAAGCTGATAATGCCGTCCTTTTTTAACAACGGCTTTGTACTATGCGCATCCCTCTCACTCAACGGTATTAGAGCGCTTGTCGCGCGTCTCGCTCCTATCGCATCGATCATTGATCTTTGAAATTCGAATGCGGTAACTCGAGCGGCGCGCGCGCAGGCCTTCGGCCACCGAGTTCCGTCCCGCTCTCGCGCGCGGGCCATCGTTACCGTTGTCTCGTGTTTCTTTTATTGCCGTTTTATTATTTCTTGTAGATGATCACGCGATTGTGAGCTGTCGCTTGGCGCGCACACGTCACATTCTCCGTCTCTCTCTTGTTCTCGGGCAGCTGGATGTTGTATCTCGTTCTGTCCGGCGCATGTCGGACTCGCTGCCGTGCGTCGATGTTTTGGGAAGTGCACCCGCCCGGCGTTCCCACGGTTCACCTTCGGCCGACTTCCTTACGAAAAAAACAAACAAGAGCACTTTGTTGAAGAAAATCGACGTCTGCCGGTCGCGCTGAATGATTAATACAATTATGATCGCGCACGCTGCTACCTACACGACCTGATGGTAATAATAGTTCTTTATACGGGACACGTGGTCCATCGCTCGGACTTTACAATTATTGTTGAACGGACTAATTTTTCGGTTGATACCGTACATCGAATTACAATTTATACTTGAGAAGAATGTATAACATGCTTTTTTATATCGTACTAATGGAAATGTTAATGGCCTACGCTCGCGTAGCGGATGTTTTCGTAGCGTTTCGTAGCTTTTAGAAGAAAATTGTGATTGTAACAATTGGTCAATGTGCTTTTTTATAATTTGCGATTAGTTGCACGTTTGAGATTCTGCTTTTATTTGGAAAATTTACTTATTTGGGCATTGGGGGCATTTTGCTCTCATGTTGTCTTATATTAAATTATCATCAATTGTATTCTGGTTATTTACATTCAAGAAGGTTTAACTTTTTATTACATATATTATATGCTACAAATTTTAATGCAAATGCCACGCGTACATGTTGTGTATCGCTACTAATAATACCAGTCTATGCCTGTCCCACTGAAGGGCAAGCCTCTTCTCATATAGAGAAGGCACGAACATTAATGACAAACCTTGCTCACGGCGGGTTGGCGATTTCAAACTTATATTGATTAATTCGCTAATACAGCGCAACTACTTATTTGTATACCTTTCGTTTACATTTTTTAATAATAGCATACGATTGTACATTCAGGCCACCTAAGTAGATCACTTTAAGGACAAAGACATATCTATGAAGTCCATATGTTATAAAAATAAATGAACAAGACTAAACAAAAAACAATCTAGATTGCACATTTGAATTTTATCCTGTTTACATTTATTTAGGTCAAATATTGAGAACAGTGAGTCGTTGAAAGTGTACTTATAAGAATGTATGTATACATTGTGAATGTATAGGTACATATATGTACATTGGTGTCGTGTTATGTTCATGATTGAGTGCGGAGACGCGGCAGATGGCGAATCATCCTTTTATGCGGGACTTATTCAATCAGACGGGAGTTATGGAGAAATAGAGTGGATGAGACGTTTATTGTTATTTATTTGTAAATATTTAACTCTACAATTATCTAAGAAACGAGTGTGAAACGGAAGGTTTGTGTTTTTAATGTGATAGTGTTTTATTTGGTTTTGTATTTTCATGTAAGGAAAGTTTTGAGTATTAATGTGGAAAGTTACAAAAGTAGAGGGAGACATAGGAAGATGATATTGCTAGAAAAGAGGTGACTTTTGAGTAGACAGCCAAAAAAGATGTATGGAAGAAGAAGACATGCTGCGCCGACCCCAAATAAATTGGGATTAGGACAGGAGGAGGATGATGTGAAAATGTCTTATTTGATCTGTACTTTCGTGAATGCTTTATAAGTATGTACGACTTAAATTATGATAGTCTTGTTAGGAAAAGGTACAGCATTTTAAAGAGATTTTTTTCAGTAGGTTTCTGCCGAAGTAATTGTGAAAATAAAATAACATTATGCCAATTGAAAGGGAACGATTCGTCCTTTCTGTTTTCACATAAACTAATCAGTTTTCTCCTTTTTGTACTTTATCATGTCTGGTCATTAATTACTACTACTAATTATTATACTTTGACGACCGTTGTGGCGCGGCGGGCGAAGGTCCGCCTGCGACGCAAGAGGTTGCGGGTTCGATTCCCGCCTTAGGACAAATGTTTGTACGATCTACAAATATTTGTTCCGGGTGTTCTGGGTATTTCCTATGTATAATAAAAATATCTATATATGTAATGTATTGTATTAAGTATATCAGTCATCTAGTACCCATAACACAAGCTCTGCTTACCTTGGGGCTAGATGATGCTGTGTGGATTGTCCAGCAATATTTATTTATTATTTATTAAAAAATACTTTCTTGTACACTAATTATACACTGTAGTTTAAGAAAAATAAATGCTCTATATCACTGAACATATAAACCCTAATTACGTGAATAGTGGACACGCATGCTCAAATTTAGCTTAAATTTTTGTCAAGTTCTTCAACTAAGACACAATATTATGACGTTTAAAATGAAAGGTAACTAAGTATTAATACGTAAGCAAGTATTAATCAGACAAGAAAATGCCAAGAATATTAAAAACTAGCACAACACACGCGACTTAGTCCGCGTAGATATCGTACTTTTCCCTTCGATATTTAACATCCCCACCACCCCCCTTCAAAGCGTAGTTTTGAAAAAAAAATATAGCCTATATCACTTGCTGATAATGTAGCTTACTATACGTGAAATAATTATTTTAAGTGCTAAGTAGTTTTTTAGTTTATCCATTACAAACAAACATAAAAACCATCAATATTATCTCTTTATAATATTATTAAGATATTATTAAGATATTGTTATTTATGAAATCCTAGACCATAATTTATGAAATCCTTTTCATAAAATACATTGTCGTATCCACAGTACGCCATACACGAGCCTGGCATGTGCTCAAGAAACAATATCCGTACTTGTGTAAGATGTCCCTCGAGAGCGGTTCTCACGGTCTGCGCGGGCGCACACACGTGGCAGCGCGATATCACACCTAATTACTTTATGTATTTTTATATAATATAATGTATACTAGACTTTGGTTTAGTTTATTTTTTGATGGAACAGTTTATTATGTTTAAAGTATCTCATGTTTATAAATATAAAGTACACTCACATGTAGTGCTACATTTTAAGTTTTTCTGGTTGTCTGCACCATAGAATCGTAAAATAAGTATCCATCTTGCAGGTCAACCAGGATATATGTATTTCTAGAAGTAAGGTTTATAAGAACATTTATCTGCAGGTATAGATCATGTAGCTTAGCGCACCTTATCTCATATTTCAGATAAACAATCTAAGTTAGAGTTAAGCTACAATGAATTTTAACTAGCTTTGAAATTCAACTTTATGAGGACCTGCTTGTCTGAAAACTTTTACTGAATAATTAAATATTATTAATAAGCCTGTTACTGTCCCATTGCAGGACAAAGGCCTCTTTTCATACAGAGAGGGCTCGAGCAATAATAACCACTCTTGCTAAAGACTGATTGGCGATTTCAGACTTATATCCATACTAATATTATTATTAATGCGAAAGTAACTCACTTTGTTTGTTACCTTTTCATGTCTACACGGCTGGTCGGATACGTAATGAAATTTGGTGGACATAGTCTGGAAAGGAATAAGGGTAGTTTTGAATTCGGAACATCATCTGCATCCACGACAGCCCATTTTCACAGCGAAGTCGGGGGAAGTCGCGATCAAAAGGTGGTTAACTATAAGTCCAGGTTTTCACACAGTGTTTTCCATCACCGATGAATTTCTTCTTTCGTCTAAGATACGTTTATAGAACGAATAAATATTTTGAATTGAAATCTTCATAAAATGCCAAATCGATGTAGCCTTATGCCTATTCATACTTTCTTATAAAAGAAAAATACAGCGTTTTTAATTGAAACGTTTATCTTACAAGTGCGGTCTAATTAGCGGCTGTAGGAAGTGTGATATTATCGCTGCATTTCAAGTGTAGCTTTATTTTTATGACGTCAGGAAGACGAGATAACGGCTCTTCGGCGGCTGTGATTTTTATCTGTTAGAAGAAGTAGCTATTTATTTTAGAAATGATAATAGTCTTGTATATGTTTGTTTTGTGGAGTAGATACTATAGTTACATAACTTCACGCCTGTATTCCTCGAAGGGGTTAGGCAGAGGTGTACGCACATTTCGCCAGTTATGTTAAAGTCCCATGTAAATCCAGTGTCCGGACTGTTACTGAGAAATTCCCGAAACAAACAATACTTTACAAACGATGTGAAACCATCCAATGACTTCTCCGGTTCTGACCGAACACTATGCCTTACCACCCGGTAAGGCCTAGTGTTCGGTAAGTTATATTTATTTATTTAATACTTTAAGCACACAAATGTACAGAGGCGGACTTAATGCCATAGGCATTTTCTACCAGTCAACCTTTGGGTGATGCAGAGACAAACAGTGGCAGGTGCAATTTCTTAAAAGAAAAGTGAAAAGAAATATATATATTATTATAAACTATAAATATAATACCTACATAGAACATATACACAAATAAACATATACACAAACACATACATAAACAATAAGAACAGTCAATGAGAAAACATTAGCGCTGTGATGAAACCACTGCCAACTTCTTACGAACATGCTCACGCACTTTAACTTATAACTTATAACTTTTTCTTCAAGCTTATAGCTTTACTATGCGTTTCCCCCGAGCCCAAGCACTTTCGGCCACGAAACCAACGAGGCAGTTTTATTTTTTGACGACCAATGTGGCGCGGCGGGCGAAGGTCCGCCTACGACGCAATAGGTTGCGGGTTCGATTCCCGCCTTGGGACAAATGTTTGTACGATCTACAAATATTTGTTCCGGGTGTTCTGGGTATTTCCTATGTATAATAAAAAAATATCTATATATGTAATGTATTGTATTAAGTATATCAGTCACCTAGTACCCATAACACAAGCTCTGCTTAGCTTGGGGCTAGATGATGCTGTGTGGATAGTCCAGCAATATTTATTTATTTATTTATATTTTGACAATAATCTTATGCTTCAGTTTCACGGAATAGGTTTAACGATACCTAATATTTGACTCGTCTTACGAATTAACACGTTGAACGCCAAATGACCGACAAACAATACATTTTCTATTGTGTCTCGTTGTTTGGCAGTTAAGGTGTTAACGCGTAGTAATGCTATACCAAACTTAAACTTTGAAATCTGACTGGTTACCACTTTATTCTGCGCTTATATGAGGGTTATAGTAAAAATTTGAAGTTTTGTCGTGTGACCAGAAAGAAAAATCTCCAAAAAGATTTTTTGCAGCATTTATGAGGCTTTACGTAACTTAATACTTATTGTGCATTTTTTTACAATTTGGAAAGATTTCAAGGCCGTTAAGGAAGTGGTTGGACATGATATTGTAAATCTTATATGGTTTCTTTCACACGCCAAAAGTTCGGAGAAAGGATATCGATATGCAAAGAAAGAAAGGATGTCGCTATTCCGTAATATTTGAATTTACGTGCGTGATTTACGATTTTTCATAATTAATATAAAATATAGAACTACGTATTTCTATGTTTGAATTAATTATGTAAAACCGTCTAGCTTTAAAATGAAACTTTATTAATCAGAAATTAGTTAAATAATTTCACGTCTGTATTAAATGAAGGATTTGGCATAGGTGTACTTCTATAGTACACCCACATACTACTAAAATTCGTTGACAAACTTTATGCTTTATGAGGTTAACATACTTTTATACTAATCCTGAAATCCATTATAAATAAAGACGGAAGTAAATTTGCAACCCGTAGGCTTAAACTTCAGATTTGCCAATTTTTTTATGTTTGGTCGACTCTTCACGTGACCTGCTGAGGGCTGGCCTTTTTTTTGGCCATAGAATCAGCATTGCCATTCAACGTGGCAATGCGGATTCGTGGCACTTTTCCCGTTGACAACGATGCGGATGAGTTTTTCGATGCCCTGTGATTATTTATTTTATTTTGTTTCGTCATATATTAATAATTGTATCATTTAAATGATTTTTTTTTTGTAAAAGTTCAGTTTACCTTTACTTTAACTTATTAATAACTAGCGATCTGTCCCGACTTCGCATTTGACAAATTATTTACCTTTCTTGTTTCTCACTCTTTCTTTTGGTGTAAACCGCATGAAAATCCGCTCCGTAGTTTTCGAGTTTATCTCTTACTGACGCGACAGGGTTTTTGTTCTATACTACGTAGAGATTAAGTAAAAAAAAACCTTGGATGAAAAAGTAACCTTGGATTAAAGATTTTGGAGAAAACAAAAGACAAGCGGTGTAATGGAACTATTTTGTTTTCTTTTGAAAACATGGCTAGCCGAATGACTAACCATGCATAATTATTACTGTAATTCAAACTCACGCTGCGTGTATAAAAAAAGCATGAACATATTTTCATTTCAATACTGTCATATGACTATATTGATACCTCATTGCACTTAGTCTTTCATTTGACTTCACTCCTTCTCAAGCCACACGGTCTTATCTCACCGTACACTTCTTACTAAACTCTACCTTGAGGGTGAAGATAGAAGGTGTGTTTTCAAATGTGCAGTGTGTGTAATTAAGTGGTTTATGGTAGTTTAGAGGCGATACGTGACAACACCTGTCTACTTTTCCCACATCGCAGCGGATGTCGGTTGTCAAGTTATCTGAAAACATATACGTACGTCTTTGAACACCTACGTGTGTTAAATGAAATGCATTTACTGTTGATAATTGTGTGATTTGTTTGGACATGGTTTAGGTACGCGTGTAGGAGTGATGACGTCATGGCACGCGATGGGTTATGCCAAAGGGAACGGCCTCTGTGCAGTTTTGGGCATGGTTTCAATATGGTGGCATGGGTTCGATTCCCGCGCGGAACAAATATTTGTTACGCCTACGGGAAGTTGTTCCGGGAATAGCGGTGAGTGTGTGCAAGTTTAAATGTTTGTAAACACACCCACAATACAGGAGACATTCTAGAGTGGGGTAACTATTTTAAAATAAATATTTACAATATTTGTATACTTTCATTAATCTGATGATTTTACTATGTTATGTATATACGATGCACAAAGAATGAAAACTACTAAACTAGAATAGGTATATTAATTATATAGGTAAATTAATTCCAAAAGATGTACAATTGATCTTTTGGCCTCTGAAACAAAAAAAAATTGTAACGTTAGTGTTGTTTTGCAGTTTTTTGTTTTCCTTGGTAATACTTGCAAAAAATGGTAATTTTTATTTCTTTATTACAATATTTTCCTTAAGTGTATGCAGGTTTATAAAACACAGTAAATAATGATGTTGTAGTATCACAGTTTCCAAACATAAATCAATGAAATATTATCCTCCATAATGAGATCAAACTTGTTTCAAAAGGTCGACGCTCGTGTCTTTGGTCAATTAAATACAGACTATTAATTATCTTGTTTGAATTAATTATCCAACATAATTTTGATTCGATTATTATCGTCTTTTGTTTTTTTGGTCTGTTATTGATCGGTATCAAAATTAGCGTAGGTTTTAACGAATATCATCATCTGCCTAGCCTTTTCGCAACTATGTTGGGGTCGGCTTCCACTCTAACCGGATGCAGCTGAGTAACAATATTTTACATGGAGCTACTGTCTATCTGACCTTCACAACCCAGTTGCTGGGCAACACCAAACCCCTAGGTAAGACTGGTTGTCAGACTTTCGGGCTTCTGACTACCCGTAACGACTGTCAAAGATCTACATATAACAGGTTTTTACGAAGATATTTTTACTAAAGGTTTCTTACATTAATTTCTTACATTATATTTTCCAAAATACACGTCACCGTCATGCTAATGTAACGTCTTGCGCTAGACTGAAAGGTATTCCAAAGTATTAAGTTTTCACTTCTTCGTTCCGGTCATATTCCATTAAATAAGTTTAGTTTTCTGATGAAAAAAGTTACTTCGCTCAACTGTGAGTAGTAGAAGATGTGCAAAACGTTTTGATGGAGTGTGTCCGGAATAGAGCTCTAAGATTTACCTTACATATAATTACGATGTTGGAGAGAGTAACGTCATCCTTGCTTGTCCTTTATCGGATCAAGCCAGAATCCTGTACAAACTGGCATTTTTTTGTTTTAAAATAGATAATAGTTTAATAGTAGTTAGTAAGTTATTATGGTGATGTAACAGGGCGACGTTATCGCTCAGCAATTATGCCCTCAACATAAAGTGAAAAAGAAAAGTTTTTACTTATATCGGCAGTTCCCATGACTACCTATTTTTTGTTGAAGAAGTTTTAAATAAGACAAGTTTAGTTTTGAATTTCGAATATTAATCCTCTTGTTTTGAAGTTGCCTGAGGCGTACGAATTCGCCGCGGGGTAGTGCGGTCCGATAGAAAATGAGTACCTTCACGTCTGCTACTGATTTTGTTATTTTTTTCAAGAAATATTAAAATTTTGTTTCAATTAAAACATTAGTTTAGTTTTGAACTGCCTCGTTGGTCAAGCGCTAAATACTGCTGAGCATGAGGTCATAGGTTTAATTCGCGGGTCGTACAAAGTATTATAAAGTTTATCATCTAGAATTTCTAAGTGAGCCCGGAATCTGGATTGGTGCCTGGTTGATTGTTCGCCCCCAGTTACATTGAACTTCACGTTACTGGCGAAATATTTTGCATACACGTCTGTCTAATACTTTGGGGATTACAGGCATGATGTTATATGTGTACATAAGTACACATATAACTGTGTAAGCTTTATTTATGTAACGATTTACATAGAACCAGAGGTTTGGTGTTTGTATATAATATTGAAATACGAGATACAAATTTCCCAATCAAACCTCATTCAAACGCAAATTAAAAACAAATTATTAATGAACAGTTACCTCAACTTCTGGCCGAACTCAAAACAATCAGAGTCAGCATCATTAACAGTGCTCCAAACAGGTGTTTGTATATTATTAATTATTATAATAAAGGTTCTTACGAGACCACCCAGCTATCGACACTAGTATAAATCATCGGTAGCAGAGATCGGCTGTAAATATGTGACTATTAATTAAAATGGGAGCCATTTTGTGTTGACTTTTTATGATTAAATGTTTCGTAGATTTGATTGTGCGTGGGTGCCGCGGGTAAAGCTTTTTTGGTTGAGTCTGAAATTGGATCATAATATATATTTTAGTAGCAGGTTAGTGCAACTACAGTGTGTGGATTTCTATTTTCTCCTTTTATCTATACAATATTAGGCTGGTCACTATTCTTTTTGGGACAAGCTCGTCACACTATTCTCAAAAACTCCCGGAGAAACGATTCAACTGTCTTGGATCCCCCAATGAAATTAATCAGAAAAGTACAGCGGAAGAGTAAGAAAAATACGTCATTTCCACTTCTCTCCATGGCTGGTCAGTATGATATACTTAGGTAGGTACTGTTACATAATACTTACATTTATATAAATCTTTTTATAGTAACACCTTTAATGCCAAACAACGAGACACAATAGAAAATGTATTGTTTGTCGGTCATTTGGCGTTCAACGTGTTAATCAATGTACAAGAATCTTCCCAACCGCCCCACATCACCTGTTCCTCCGCTTACCGCATCAAATCCATACCAGCTGGGGGTATCCTGTCAGATGTCCAGCCTTCTCTCCTCTCGTCGTTTGCTTCTACAGGCATCAGTCCTTCAGCCAACAGGGCCACTTCAGCTTGATACCTCTTCAAGCTAATTTTCAGGATAATTTCCGGATCGGATTTTATTCTTCAACGATAGCTCATTCCATGGCGGCACCGTTAAACTATCAAGTTGCTTTTCATTTAAGTACCACGTTTCAACGACTTCTTCAATGTTGAACAACTCTTTTTCTAACATTAAAATGTTTAAATAAATTAAGGTTCGTGTGTACATCTGTTTCCCAATCTCATAGGTTAATATAATCATAGGTTATTTTAACATTTCCTTCAGGCGCGGTGATCGTAATTTCTGAATGAAAAGGTAAGGTACCGATTTTTCCGACTAGTGTAATCGCAGTGTATATAAATATTTGTCAATTACAAATGTTAATTGGAAGAATTTTCATAAATGTTGTGATAAAATCTGTTCTATATTCAAAATCAAAATTCATTTATTGAAATTAGGCTGAGAATGAGCACTTTTTGAACGTCAAAACGTTTACAAAAAACGCCCACCCATAACCATTAATAAAAAAGAAAAAATAGGCTATTCACTAAGGTTTGCTTTTCACTCACAAGATCTTGATTGTAGACGTACTTATCTTGTTAATTTCTCGAATCTTCTAAATGTTATTAATGTGTCATTTTAACTATTTCCTATGAATATAAAAGATGCAGCTGTTTCGGTAATCTCATATCCGTTGAAACTGGATTTTTAATCACAAACTATTTACTTGCACGTTGTAAAACCCCATGAATCCGAGTATGGATAGATCTTTGATTTTATGGCGTAATATTGGTTTTAAATGAATATGATTACACGTTGAACTCTACACTTAATTAAAACTTCCGTAACTTTTACATTGATTCAAATAAGGGCTAATTTTCTTTAATATTTGGTAAAGATCGGGTAAAATAGATGTGGTTTCACTTTTGAAATATATCGAACTTCCTCCCAACTCAATCCAATTTGTCTTTACTATGGAAATTAGATTCATAAATCGTATTTTAAATTGATATAGGAAGCCCTTCCTTAGCTTAAATGGATACAATTATGGGTACAAATTAAGTACAGATTTTTGATACAGAATGTTTGAAGTTACAAGTTAGAATCAGTCACTTACTGACAATAGAATTGCTAGTTTATTGACACCATTCGCGAAAACAACCGTGTGTTTTATTTTCAGCTTAGTTGCATGTTTCTCGTCCAAACATTTGAAGTCAAATTAAGTGTTTTCTCTTGTGAGTAGATTATTCACAAAGGGCTTTAAGCAGGTCTTATGTCACGGGCACCTTATTGGATCCTGACACTTCACTTTGTACAACTTCTGCGTAGACAATAAAAATCAATTCGATTTTCAAATGAGTTTTTTTTTGGGAACGTTTCATACAGACCTATAGTTGAGATTCCAATTTCAAATCACATGTGACCGGGGAGTAAAACCGTAATAATGACCAATTAATTATTGCCTGGCTAAACCATACGGCTCTTAATGACTTAGGTACTTTAGGCTAGCGTGATATATAATTAGTGCTGTATAAAAATGTGATGCGAAATATATAAAATGGTTTTACGTACCGAGATTAACGTAATGTATTCTTTATAAGCAGTAGGTAAGTAGCACTCAGCCGCTAAATTAGCGTGTAACCGTCAATGTCTACATCGATTGTCGCGAACAATTTAATTGCAATTACAGTTGTGCTTCAATTGCGGTTGCAAATCATTGAATTATACCTCGTTCATAGGGTTGCTACACCTCAAATCGTTTACTGACCTACTAAAATACAGGGTGGAAACGCACAACCTGATTGATCCCTTGAGTTAAGTACTTACATGATTCAGATCAATCAGAAAAAAAGTGTAGAAATTAGGTTTTCCTAATTTCTACATTTGTTTTCTTCGGCTTTTGCCGACAAAATATTTCAACGGGGAGTCCAGAATCAAGTACCTACTGAAGTCTATGCCCCTTACACCCTGTGCCTAATATCAAATGTGTTTATGGTACCTGATGGTTGACCTTGACCTTGAAATGTGTTCAACCTGTAGAGAGAAAGGGAAACGGAAAAAGTCACGTGCCGCTTCTCATGCGTACCAATTGTTTTTACTTGGGCTTTTAATGTTTGTTGTTCCGGTATCTTCAGATTGAGTTAGTAGTTTGCACTCTCCTTTTAGGTTTTTTGTTACCATAGAAACGGTTAAACAGTTTAAATTTTGGAACAGTAGTAAAAAAATAATCTACAAAAAACGCTTTAAAACACCCTCAAAATAGGGCTAGATTAAATGCCAATCTTCATACTATATTAAAAAAAAATGTTAACATACTGAATTTGCAAAATTATCTCAGCAATAAATTAATGTCGCGCGCGCGTGTGTGTGTGTGTGTGTGTGTGTGTGTGTTTGTGTGAGTTTTTTCTGACAGATTGAGACGTTCTGAAGAAATTGGCACATCCTCTCTGTTAAGTAATGAGTTTCAATGATTTTGTGTTAGGCATTTATCTATTCTATATCTATAGACGATCCTAAAAATGGCCTCTAGGAATCATATTTATAAGTAGTATCATTTCATCATCTGCCTAGCATTTTCCCAACCATGTTGGGGTCGGCTTCCAGTCTAACCAGATGCAGCTGAATACCAATATTTTACACAGAGCGGCTGAATTATATTTATAGTATATCATTAAATTAGTATATCATTGTGTATGTAATTTTAATGTCTATTATTTGTAATATTTTATTGGTTTTATTTTAATTTTGTGTACATATGGACAATGTCTGAATTAAATGAATGAATAATAGTAAAAAATATTTCAGAGAAGTGCCAGCCCTACATTGTTAGTCATCACCATCCTGCAATCACGACAAATTGTCAAACGATGGATGGTCGGTGCATTGAAACAAATGAAACGTCGTAAAACAAGCAGTTGAGGGATCGTTAAACTACAGTTAAACAAGCGATAATATTAAATGTGCGATAAGCCCTAGGGAGCCCCTTCGTTGGTCAGTAAGAGAAACGAATATAATACGTCTGTAGGTAACTTTGCTTACAAGCAGAATGAAATTAGCAGAAGATCAGAAGACTACTGCAGAATTTTCGACTGAAAACTCTGAACCTGAACCAAACTTAAAACAGTCACAGTATCTAATGCCCAGCAATAGATTAGATGACATATGAGAATAACTTTTATTGTATCCTGAATACCAGTATTGCACATGAAGCGACTGCCTATCTGACCTCCACTACCCAGTTTCTTGACACCACAATACCCGTTGGTTGTCAGATTATCGGGCCTTTGACTGGGTAGTCAAAAGCCCGCTAGATCTTTGAATATCTTTACGGGTGTTATGAAATTCAAAGATCTACAAAAGACAACTAGAACCAACAGTTCAACGTGCTTTCCGCCACAGAGGAGTCTAAGTATGTAATGAACGGTCACCCATCCACAGACCGATCTCTGCAGCCGTAGCTTGACCTTCAATCGACCTGTGCGCCTGTTCTTATTTTGTTATGTACAAATTTGACATTAACTTTGTTGATGGGCATCTCGTTCATCACTCAGCAGCAATACCCAATTCGTTACCACAAATCGTGAATACGACGATATCCATGACAAAATCGAATATCTGTAATGACCACATTAACGTCACAAAAAGTCACTAATTCGTACTACCTACGTATTTGTATCTAGGTAGATGTATGCAAAAACGCAATAAGCTTGGGACGAATTATGCACGGATACGCGTGGTCAGTTGGATTGACCACAATAAGTCACACGTCTGTAGGAATACCACGAAGACGGTGTATTCGGGACACGTCCCGATCTGTAAGGATTGACCTGCATAATTTATTGTGTGATGGCGCGCCATATTGGTTCGGTAGTTTATATGCACCTTTAACTATTTATGTCATTAAAATAACGTCTTTTAACTTTTTTGTTAAAATAAATAATTCTAAAGTTTTCCTGGTTTCGAAATTGACGTTACAAACGTGGTAATTGATACACGAATTGTCAGAAATCTTTTAAATGATGCAGTGAGTAACAAATCACGACCAAGATTAAGTTTATATCACACTACTGCTACCGGTTCGACCTAGCGTTTCTGTTGTTTATATTTTAAGTACATGATATTCACATAATTTCAATAATATCATCTCATTAATGTATGCCAAATGTTTTCGGTATAAAATTTATTTTAAAAGAGTAATTGAATATGAAGTTTCTTGCCCATTCTTCGCCATAAGAAACTATCTTTTGGAAGGGGAAATTAAATCATCTATTTAATTATTTTTTTGCATTTTTTATTTACGTTTGTAGTTGCCGTTAATGGTTACAATGAGAATAAAATTTTCTTTTGTTTCTGATTACTTCTCCAAAAATGACACTCGCGAGTCTAAAACTCTCAAAAGACATGGTTTACCTACATGTAGATGATGTTTCTTGTCGCCCAATCGTTCCCATAGGTCGGCACAGGTGTCAAACAGCTCGGGGGCCAATTTAAATCGCATTAGCGTGATAACTCAATTGTACGCGGAATATGCCTACAGACCTATGAATCTGTAATTTTACGACAAGGATTTATGAATAAAGTTATGGTGGCATTATTGTGACAGCATCAATTTTAAATTGTAACCAAGAACATTGCCGTCTGTGTCTAAGATTAATTGAAGTGGTTGCTTTTTAGTAACTTTTTAGTGACTAAGCATTTTAGTTTTAGTGGGCCATTGCCCATTTAGTTTTCCGAGAAATCGCGAAGCGTTTGGTCGACTCGTCACGTGACCTTTTAGAGGGCTTTTGGCCAAAGAATCAGCATTGCCATTCAACGTGGCAATGCTGCCAGCCTTCTGGGCACTTTTCCCGTTGACAGTGATGCGGATGAATTTTTCGATGCCCAATGATTTTTTATTTTATTTTATTTTTTAATGTATTAATAGTTGTGTAGTTTTTAAAGAAATAAAAAAAGCTAAGTACTTTAAAATCCTTTTTCGCTAGAGCAAAGAACAGTTTAAGTTTATCAGGTTAACCTCTTTCCAACTACGTTGACATCGGTTTCCAGCTGAATCCAGCCGAATGCAGCTGAATACCAGTATTTTACATGGAGCGCCTTTCTGTCTAACCTCCACCACTAAATTATTATGGTATTCAGCTGCACCGGACTGGAATCCGACCCCAACATAGTTGGGAAAAGGCTAGGCCGATGATGATGACTGCTATACTATGCTGAACTTATACCTCGAATACCACCTCCACATCTTCACACATCCCAACACAGGACATTCGCATTACTTATGGAAATGGGTTCCATTAAGTCTGATTTAAATGTTAGTGCTGGTGCCCTGGGCAATTTGTCCAATAAAGGGCTTACCATTAGCTTTGCAACAAATAATATAACATATTCTAGGGTGCTGATGTGCGGAAGATTCTCTTTGATAGTTTGTGTGGCCATTTTGTTATTACAGAAAAATGTTGATTGTTCGTGTACATGATTTGGAAAAAAAGGTGAATTGGCTAAAGTTATAGGATATATTGTGTGTCAATAATCTCATAAGGCAAACCAAGAGTAGGAACGTAAAATTTTATGTTAATTTCAAATCCTCAGACTAAGTCGAATATTAGGAAGCCCGTTACAAAGATAAATGAACTTGTATAAATTCTACATTCTTATTTTAGGACACATGCCTTAAGCATTTCATTTCGTTTAGGAGCGTGCCTTGAAACTATTGGCTGACGGCCTTTTACTAATCTCAAACCAAATAACACACTAAATACTAATATATACTTAGGTGCATCAAAATACCTGAACTTTTAAGTGCAATCACTCATCATCCTCCTGTCTCTATCCCAATATTTATTAGCATGTCTTCTTCTTCCATACATCTCTATTTGCCGTCATCTCAATAATCACCTCCTGCCTAGCCGTGTTAAGCGTAATCAGTATGGATCAAAAATTATTAAAAGCGACTGTTAAAACTTGTTGTATCGCCCTTAGGTCCTTAAGCACCCACAATGTATCCGCGCCTTAAACACGTAAACAGTGCTGTGTCGATATGGATCGTTAGCGATTACATTTTTATTTATCATTTTATTGTTGCTTTATATTTTACGAGCGATATGTCGACTCGCTCAGGGCGCCAATTACACTTTTGGTTTCGCTTTCTTTAGTTTATTTGTCCATACAAGGCAAAGGCTTTTTCCAGATATTTCTGTTCTTTGCTCAGAGATATTAGGTACAGACGCCAGCACATCAAGCTATCCCAAACTATTAAATTTTCAGAACTGAACATAATCTTTATTCTTTAATAATAAAGATTTAGAAGATTTAGAAGAAGAAGTTAATAATAGATTTAGAAGAAGAAGTTAATAATTTATTCCAAAAAAAAGGAAATATTTGTGTATTTTAATCATGTTTTTCAATATGACGTGACGATTTTGGGGGTCATGACACGACCCCTTCTCTTGGCCTGCCACTGGCAGCACCACCTAAGTATTACCTGATGGCCACTCAAATTGTTATTTTTTTTTTTTTTTTTTAGGAATGGGCATCTCGCAGTTTATCCTTTAGGGATATTTACTGCTCAACCGAACTTTCTTGTGGGGGGCTTAATTAAAATTAAGGCCTCCAGCCAGGCACTCAAGTTGTTATCTGTCGACATTACTTTTAAAGTAAATAAACAGTATTCTACCGAACGGTATTTTAAACTTTTGGAACAATAAAGCTAATTAAACATTTTTGGTCGACCTTCTTCTTGATACCTGCCAAACACACAAAAGTACATATCAACAATACTTTTGAAGTAAGAACTCGCTCTCTCTCTCTCTCTCTGCACGGATAGCGCACGCGCAACTTTCGGTACATCGCGTTTGACATGAGGCGATTGTTACAGACGGATGGACGGGCCGAGGCTTATAATTATACCTCTTATTACGGTACTTGTGTGTTTTACGGTTTGTTTATTTATTTTGAACGGCTACATCACGCATATTTTTACTAACTATAAATAGGTTTGCTTGTATTTTTATTTGAACGTTCTAATCTCTGGATTAGAAAAAGTTGATTTTGAAACATTATTTTGGAATTTTGTAGCCTTATTCATAAAGCAGATTACAGGTTAGACATATAATATACACATCAACATTACACAACGACTCTTAGTTTGGAGTGGGTAAAACCGAGAGGCACAACTAGTTATAGCATATAGAAAAGTTTGTTTGAAAATAATGGATTTAAAAAATAGCATAACAATACCAGTCTTTTGCTGTCCGACAGCAGGGCAAAGACCTCTTCTCATTCAGAGAAACAACCACAGTCCGATGTCCAAAGATCCCCTCAAAACCGCAGTGTAGACAGGAATGGTGCTTATGGTATATACCATCATCGGTCGGCTTCCAGTCTAACCGGATGCAGCTGAATACCAGTATTTTACATGGAGGGACTGCCTATCTGAGCTCCACAACCTGGGGAATACGATGCCCCTTGGTAAGACTGGTTGTCAGACTTTCGGGCCTCTGACTACCCGTAACGACTGTCAAAGATCTAGA
The DNA here is from genome assembly GCA_905147745.2 of Phlogophora meticulosa. Lineage (NCBI taxonomy): Eukaryota > Metazoa > Arthropoda > Insecta > Lepidoptera > Noctuidae > Phlogophora > Phlogophora meticulosa. The sequence continues at coordinate 5,410,212 of LR990535.1, read as the reverse complement.
AATGACAGCCAAGACCAACGGCTTACAGTGCTTTCCGAGACACGGAGGAGTCTCGATATGTAATTAATGGTCACCCATCCACAGGCTGACCTCGGCAAGCGTAGCTTAACCTTCGATCGACCCGTGCGACTGTTTTTTATGGTATATACCATAAGCACAACACAACACACAAAAGGGTACAAAGAAAAGTATATCCGACGAAAATAAAGGAAGATGCTCTCAAATCAACACTTATACATTACATATATTTTTTAGTCTTTGGGCACGCATATTTTTTTTTTCAGTAATAAATAATCCTTTTATTGTCACATTAGACTAAACGTAAATTCCGATGGAATGGAATGTAGTCAGTCAAGATAAGCTTTTAGAAAAACTAATCTCAGCTTAATTCGAAATAAAACATTTATTAATCTAAACTGATGAAAAGGTCAGTGAAAACTGGTTTGTGAAAGACTATAACCATAAAATGTTATTTTAATTTCTGAACATATCTGGCTAAATTAATCTTGATATATTGCAGAAATGAGAATTTATTTCATCTCTCAACGAAAGAAACGAAGGATGAACTGTGGGAAAGATGATATATGACTAGGAAAGAGATCGTTTCTTTTCCCGACTATTGGGGTCGCTTTCCAGTCTAACCAGATACAGCTGAATACCCGTGTTTTACATAGAGCGACTGCCTATCTGACCTCCACAACTCAGTTACTTAACTAAGTAACTGAGTTGTGGAGGTGTGGCAACACGCCTTGTTAAGACTGGTTGTCAGACCTTCGGGCTTCTGACTACACATTACGACTGTCAAAGATCAAAAAATGGCTGCCGGGACCAATGGCTGAACGTGCTTTACAAGGCAAGGAGGAGTCTTGATATGTTACAAACGGTCACCCATCCACAGACTGACCAAGGAAAGCATAGCTTAACTTTATGTGGTTAACTTTAGTTTTTTATTCAAACACGAGCTCCTCAAGGAAAGAGTTGATGGCAAATAAAGATGTATGGAAGAAGAACACATGCTCCGCCCACCCTGAATGAATTGGGATAATTTTTAATAATTTTTTGATCGATGCCCAGGAATTGAGAAGTGGGAATAGGTCTGACACTCATGGCATCTTGTATATTTTTTTACTTCTATTTTGAATTTTTGTCTGGCAGTTGGAGTATTTTGCTTAACCTTTTTGAGTATATGTTCTTTGGTATTGTTCGTTGCGACATTGAGCTCCTTAGTTCTGAGTTGATCTATACGACCACTTATAAATGTGTGTTTCATTCTTCAAAAGACCATTTCATCATCTGCGTAGTCCTCATATGATCTGACCAAGATCTTGTCAGGACTTGAAAAGACACTGTGACCTCTGAGTTTCGGTGTTTCTTCTCAGAGTAGTTTAGTAGGGTAAAAACACTGACCAATTCAATTTCATTTAATGATGTCTAGAAGTGTTTTAAAACCCATTAACAGAATTAAATATAATTTCATGATTTAATTTTATTTCATTCCATTAGGAGAACCACATTTAATTTTTCACCAGTGATTGAACCGTTTAACTAATTCTTGTATTTACAAACAAGCCTTTAAGTGTTATAAAATGTGTGTTAAAGATACATTCGCCATTACCTAGAAGCCATCAGCAAAAATATGAGTCACCCAGATTAAATCGTCAAGTCTACACTTGACGATTTCCACGAGTAAGTCAAAAAGGCACGTGTAAGTGAAATAAATTAAACAAAAGTACACACTAGGTACACGTGTCGAGGTATTGCTAAAGAGTTCCAACGAAATTCGTGTAATACGACACGAATTGTCAACAACGATCGTCTTGACGGGAAAGATATAAAACAATTTGTCTGGTGAAACATTTTCACATCAAGGGACTATTGTTTCGGCTTTCGATCTGGCATTGCATAACAAACCCCTTGGTTACGAAATAATGTTTTTTTAGAAGGACTTTATCAGCAGTCTGTCTCGCAAACAAAGTAATTACACTAGCTAGAGTCTAGACAATGTCTAGAGCAATCTAGGCAGGGCGATAGAGTTCTACTTCTGTATTGTGGCTGAGGTACAGTCGGCCATACATCAGCGGTTACAAGGTCAAAATCAGTTTCTTATTCTATTGAAGCTCCATACGACGCTAGACTAGGTCAAGGTCCAAGTCATCCCACCGAAGTGCGGTCAAATGAACCAAATTTTGCTTTTAACATTAACATTTTGCGTTCATTTTAATTTGATACTGACTCTTACATCTGACTTGCTCTACGAGTAATAATTTACGTTTTGTGTTTCACTCAGTTTAAAAAAACCACAGGATCTTACGTTCCTGAGGTACCAAGTTTGCCATTGAAGGCATGTTTATAATATAATAATTTCCCAACTAATTATATTATTTATTACATGCACACTACTTACCTGCCAACGGCTGCCTGTATCATCTATTTCTATTCTAAATATGAATAAGTGTTTGTATCATAACATCACATTAACCTATTAATATCCAATAATATCCGTTGAGGTCCAAAGGATTTACAGTACCTACTATCATAAGTATTGATAACAACGTTTTCTAAATTTGATATACGTATGTTGTTCCCGGTTGCGTAAAGTAGCCGGGAGAAGACTTTTACCTCAGTTATCGATGTTGGTCAGCTATCTAAACATCATAGAAAATGGTTAACAAAACCATTTTTTGCTAATCTCCGCTGGAGTCTGCAATCAATAAGCAAACTTCCGTCTACCAGTCACAGCTCTGTACTTTCGTTTATTTTTAAGCCTTACTCGGCACTACTTACTCACTATATTTATGTACTTTATTATGCCTCAAAATAGTATATCTTAGATTATTCTAAGATAATGTTATCAGCTACCGAGTGCTTATTATGTCAATAATAACGCTATTTATATATTTAAAGAGTAATAATTCTACCATCAAGGCTGACCACATGCACATACAAAACTAAGATTTAGCACATATCAAATCAAAATTAGCATAAGTATCGATAAATCGCCACAAGCGGTATCGATCATTAACATAAAGGGATATAGAATCCGTTGTCATCAATATATTGACGTTTAGTGTCACGGATAAGTAAGCAATGGAGTATTAAGTAGAGTAGTAACGGAGCGAATCCGTGGGGTAGTACTCTGAAGAAAAGCTAACGAATATCCAGGATGACACTCAACTCATATATTACTGCCTTGGAATAAATTGGTTTATCAACAAACTTCTTTCACTGTCAAACAAGTGATTTTTATAGAACTGGATGAGTTCGGTGTTTCCTATCTGACTGCTATAAGAGAAAACACTCAAATCAACTCACAGATTACAGTGTCCTTGAAAGTCCAGCCATTATCTTGGCAGATTATGAATGTATGGACCCTGGAAATTAGTGTCTGTGATAGTAATTTGATGAAACAAGCACACAGAGTGGACCTGTCCAGTCAACGGTGTAAACCCAATGCGATTATCAATCTGTAAGCTAAACGATAAGCCAAGCTTATGACGTAATGGGAAGGTTGTCAAACAACGTGTGACATCTAAGAGAATGTTTATGTTTATCTTTTTCATTGCGGGTGACCTAGACCTGTTTTGCCTCCAACTACCAAGGTTGACACTGTAGTCACCATCTGTGGTTACAAAAATCTTCTTCTTCTTAACACTCCAATATCGCACTAATCTGTGGTGCATGGCGATTTGTGTGGCTACCGTGTTTTGGCAAATCCGACAGCCGGACCCGCGACCGGTTGGCGTGATGTTTTTTCTAACGTGTCCAATTTCACACGGACGTGATAAGTGAACGAACGCCCAATAGCGTGAGACCCGTATCCTGTATTTTATAAAATAATTACCATGGCAACTCGATTTTTGCATTATAATTAAAATAGGAAGCGGCAACCAGTAAACAGTTTTTTTTTGTAATTGGAACAGATGAAAGAATACCGTCATTGGTTGAAAACTCATGGAAAAGTTAATGGTTGGACCGGAAAATCAGAATATCACTACAAACTAGAGAAAAAACCTGATTAACCTACGCGACTAGACGAACTAGAATTTTCAGTTATAGTTAAATTTACTCTGTCATAATTTATTTTAAATTTAGCGATAAGCCATTACGCCATGTTGTTTTTTGAGTAAAATTCTTGTAGAAAATCCAAACTGATTTCAAACATCACGCCTGTATTAACCTAAGAGTAAGGCAAAAGTGTACCTGTAATCCATCTGGAATTTCTCAGTAGCAGCCCGGAGTCTGGATTTGTGCGCGGTTGATGGCAATAGGCTTGCCCCTATTACATGCAGCTTAATCTTAACTGGCGAAATGTGGGTGCACAATACAAAAACCCTTCGGGGATTACAGAACCTGATGGGCTAATGTTATGATGTTATTTTATGATATAAATAATGTAAAAAGTAAGTGTTTTTCTACTTAAGAAATTTAGCTTAATAATAGAAAGCTTTAGCTTATCAGTAAATCATTAGACAGCGATAACAACATCACCAAGTGACAACTCCGTCACTTTCCATGATACAATCTTCTTCTTGACCCCTTTACGTAATAAACAGGTTCTCTACATGTAGATCGAACTACTGGATATAATCTATCCACCAATTAGACGCCTCTTTAAGCATTTACATAAAATACCTTCAAGGAAATATGAATATTCATAGTAAAAGAGATATCTTAAATGTTCTCAGAATACGTAACATGTTTTGTAAAGGAAATGTTTGGAGATTGTGTAACTGATTCATCAGGGCCCTTTTGAGTTTTTATGATAATAAGAGAATTGGAATATTTATTATCGTAATCATCATCAAATTACTAGCCCGCCAATATCAATTGCAAAATAGAGATCTAACAAACCACAAAAAGGAATATTTACTATGTACTTACGACATATTGCAATGATTACATCCAAATAGATTCTAAGCAACTTCCCTAGGATGATGTGACCAGAGCCAACAAGAGCCAAGCAGAAAACTAAAAATCAAAACTTTTGAATTTAGAACATGTCTAACGTCAAAAGCTTCAAACCTTTTGTCAACAAAACTGGACAGTTACACAATATTGCGATTAAAATTCGACTAGGTAGTCTATTTTTGAAGTGATATAAAATCGACTAAACGTGGTTATTTAAGACACAATTTACGCGCTCCGAGATTAATATTGTTCAGTGGAGTGTATAAAGTTTTATGTTACAACCTGGGAACTGGGAACTTTGCGTAACTGTAGTTTAAGACTACGTTGGCAAAACTGACATCTGGTTAGTGTTAACTCACAGAAAACGTGTGATTATTCGCAAAGCTACTTTAAGTAAATGGCCTGTAGGCCAATTTTACTGTACAGACATTTTTCAGCGCAAATCCAAAAAGCCATTCATAATTTGATTTACAAATGAAAATAAATGAAAAATTATAGTTTTAAGAAGAGAAAAACAACTTTTAATTTAAACACACTTCGGGATTTTTTTTATTCCCAGCGAAACAATGATTTGCAAAACAAAATTGAAGGTAGAGAAGACGCTAAATGGCATTTTTATTGAGTGATTAGGATTACAAATAAAATTGAGTTATAGACTCAATTTTATTTGTAATCCTAATCACTTTTTTAATTTTAAATTTGATCGAATGATCTCACGTTATTATTTAGACATTTTATACTAACTAGTGGTCGAAACTCGACCATTTTGCTTTCTACACTGTTTCTCCATATACACTTTAACTTGTGTGTGCGCACAATATTCTTAAAAAGGGATCCGATGTTTTCGCTTCACGTATACTAATATAATAATTTGATGATAATGTTCCCGAGGTGTATCATTTAATTAGTTAAATGTTCATTCAACTAGTTCAATGTTCATTCAACATGTTCAATGGCCACACGGTGCCAAACGATGGCCGACCTTCTCTTCTTCTCTTCTGATCTTTCTTGAAAATATTATTGAAATACCTTAAAAGAATTTTCTTCTAAAGTGAATTGGAATCCCGTACAATATTACGACCAGAAAATAATTTAATATAAAGTAGATACCAACACGAAGATTTCATTAGATGAATATTGAATTGATGGTTTGAGTCCAAAAATCACGTAAAACCACATAACAGATTTTCCAAATATTTCGAAATCATTTTTTTAGGGTTCTATCATTCAGTTTTAAATTATTTATTTTTTTGTATGACGAGTAAAGGTGTTTTCTTCAACACAAAAACATACATAATTTAGCAATATTGCAACAAAGCGGTATTGATATTCGAACTGGGAAAATGGTGCTAGAAAAACTATAATTCCTCATGTTTTTTCTCACTTCAAGTAACTCATAAATCATAAAACTCATCACTTACAAATATGCTAAAAAACCGAGTCATTTGCCCCTCAAGTGTCAGCGTGGGTGACGAACAATCACAGGTATCTGTAAACATACGTGTTGTTTGTACAACTCCGACGATGCGCGGGCGCAGGCGGGGCGGTAGGCGGGTTGTCGTATGTAGCAACTGTGTGAGTATGTGATACTTGTATAAACGATATGATTTGTTGGGTATATTTGGCGTCGTTTTTTATAGGTAAGTAGGTATGTATTGACTGTAGGATGGATTGGTTATCGTCATCGTTAGCTCTTCAAGATTTAGTATGTTTTCAGCTGTCAATTCTCAGTAATCATAACCAGTCCGTTCCAAACATCAAACCCTATGACAATATTCATAATAATGATCATATTCATCATATTATATGCTGGACAATCCACACAGCATCATCTAGCCCCAAGCTAAGCAGAGCTTGTGTTATGGGCACTAGATGACTGCTATACTTAATACAATATATTACATAGATAGATATTTTTTATTATACATAGTAATTAACCAGAACACCCGGAACAAATCTTTGTAGATCGTACAAACATTTGTCCCAAGGCGGGAATCGAACCCACAACCTCCTGCGTCGCAGGCGGACCTTCGCCCGCCGCGCCAATATACACAGGAGACATCTACCGTTACTTAAAGCATAATACACAACCAATGACATAAACACGTCTTATTTTAATTATAACGTCATTATCATTGTTACAGGACCGTTTTAAGTATTTTAATAAGAAGCGCTTATTATCCTTTTGTAATGTTTTCGAAGGTGGTTTTCTACTAATATTACGTGAGACGTGTGATGCTACGCAAGAGTAGACAGATACAGGGACTATGAGCAATTAAGGATTTTTGAAGTTGAAGTTAGAAGATGTTAGAAGTTGTTTTTTTTTTATAAAAGCGTGATTTTTAGTTTTTTTTTTTTGAACTATGTAATTTTTTTTCGAATTATTGCATTGTCAGCGGTCTTTGACAGGTTTGCCGAATTTGAATGAAATCTGACCGTTTAAAGTGGGTCAAAATAGCGTCCAAAGGAGTCGGTTACAAACATACATACATACATACATACATACAGGTGAAACTAATATAAAGCGTGTAAAAACCTGAGTAAGTCTGTACAATCAGATCCAGCCTGTCCCATGCTGTCCTCTTCAGCGACGTCCTAAGCCGAGGTTCGTACCCCGCAGGGTGTGCCCTTAGCGATAGTCGCTTAGCTTATAAGTTTTTATGCCTGGCTGGAGGCCTTAATTTTAATTAAGCCCCCCACAGGAAAGTTCGGTTGAGCAGTAAATATCCCTGAAGGATAAACTGCGAGATTGCCGATTCCAAAAAAAAAATAAAAAAAAATTGTAAGTCTGTCCTTTCTTTACGGAAACACAAAACAATTAAACCATAACACGAACACTATAAAACGGGAAAGCCTAGCCTAGAAAAAGCTAATGCAATATCGACATACAAACAGGACATCACTATTATCCGCCTACTTATCCAAGTAAAGTGCGGACGTGCAATATTTATGATCAATATTTAGTGAAGCGGTTTATGAACCAGCCATGTCCGTTGGTACAGCGATTAAGTTTTCTACTTGATTGTACTAGCGACAACACTGCGGCATAGGCTTGAAGATAAGTTATGAAGAAGTTGGAAAATTTTATATTTATGCAGAATATACCATCACACCTGTATTCCTCGAAGGATTAGGCAGTGTTGTACCTACATACAGCACACCCATATTTCACCAGTTATGTTTTGAAGTCCCATGGTGTCACCACCTATTACGGTGTTGAGACTATTGCCAACAATCAGGCACACCAGACTACGAGCTGCTACCGAGAAATTCTTCATCAAAAATGACCCGGGAATCGAACACAGGACCTCATGGAGACCGAACACAGGAGGTCGCAAACGCCACTAGATCAACGAAGCAGTCATATTTGTTCATAATTGCATTATTTTTAAATCTTGACTTTTTTGTAGGTTACACAAACACATGAATGAATGAAATTGTCAGCAAAACTTACACATGCAAGAACAAAATGCGTCTGTCGCTGCTCTTCGTCTGACGTAATCTAGTCATCTCCGGCTGTGACTGAAAGCGCTGAGGCTCTGTCCCACACATGAGCTGCAGCATTATGCTGAGCAATGCATATTTACCACATTTGTATTTTTATTGTTATTTAGTTATTTTTTAAGGGCAATGTTGAGAGCAAAAAATATTTTCTTTCTTTTTCTTTTTCCAAGTGGGAAGAGAGTAGGAGGCTATTGTCCTGAAGTGGGAAAATCAGGGCTAGTGACATGTTATCAGGCTAGTTCATTCAGAAGTCTAGCATAACATGATGATGATGATGTTATCTAGCCAGTTTCGGCTACAGAGACTGCATTCGATGGCTTCATAGGGTGGTTGTTGAGAGCTTTGGTGTGCTGCTCTTTGATGTGCTCTTTTGTGGCTAGCATATCCTACTTTGGCCGAAAATCTCCGAGCACAGAGCGGACATGTCAGAATACCATTGACTGTAGTAAGTTATGCTTGTAGGTGGCCTAGCTTTAAGGAAACATAACATAACATACATGCATAACAAATTGAGGCAGTAATTTATAACAAATTTTGTTACAGAAAAAGAAAATATATGTTTACATTTTAAACGAATCTAAAATGTAATCAGTTACATTGTCGATAAAAAAGAAAAACGTTCCATATGACGACCGATGACCAATGTTGACGACCGATGTGGCGCGGCGGGCGATGGTCCGCCTATGACGCAGGAGGTTGCGGGTTCGATTCCCGCCCTGGGATAAATGTTTGTACGATCTACAAATATTTGTTTCGGGTGTTCTGGGTATTTGCTATGTATTATAAAAAAATATATATCTATGTAATGTATTGTATTAAACATATCAGTCATCTAGTACCCATAACACAAGCTCTGCTTAGCTTGGGGCTAGATGATGCTGTGTGGATTGTCCAGCATTATTTATTTATTTATTTATATATTATAATTAACTCCATCGGCGCAATCTCTTCGTTTATTCTTGTTAAATTTCTGATTATCGCAATTAGATAAACAGGTGTCTCTATTATTGTCGTCATTAATATCTTGTCTTTTATCATTTTCTTTGCAAAACACTGAAACGGACGATATTCAAATAGTTTGAAGCATTTATCAGATAGTGAAATGAATTTATAATTACATTTTTCTACGTTTCATTATTATACTCCTGCAAGTTGACTTGCTCCTAAGGGTCGTAGCGTGATGTATAATACCGTATAGCCTTCCTCAATATTTTTTTATTCTTTTTTTAAAACGTTGCCCCACACTAGGAATTTCTCCTGTGTCGTGGGTGCGTTTACAAACATTTAAAGTCACACAAACAGCCAGACCCGGAACAACTACCTGTAGGTCATACTAATATTTGTTCCGTGTGGGAATCGAACCCACGACACGCGGCGCGGCAGCCGATCGCTCAGCCATTGCGCCAACCGTGCCGTCATAATTGATTAAAAATATTATTAAAATGTTATTTTAAATAATTGGGCTTACAACTACATTTTTTTTTATACAACTGGTAATTTCAGAGCTTTATTTATTTATGTAATCATCATTAGAACATGTACAGACGCCAGCCAATCAAGCTACCCCAAACGGTAAAATTTTCCCAATTGAACATGAACCTTATTCTTTTGAAATAAAGTCGAAAAACTATCAAATAAATTTGACTGATTGGGGGAGTGTGATGTTCAACCCAATGCAATGGTGAAGCAAACTCAATAATAGATGACAACATAATACCAGCTCGTTACTGTCCTACTGCAAGGCAAAGGCCTCTTCTCATAAAGATTACAGCGTTCATAAAAAAAATATATAAATAAACTCTTCAGCTTGAGTATGATAATGGTTTAGTACTCAATACCCTTTTGCAGCGGCTACCCACTGATAGTCAGTCATTCAGTAAATTAGTCCTGCGGGACAGCTTCATTGATATAAATAAATAAATAATTTATGAAAACTAACAATACTAACCTACTTACGTGAGCACCATTGTTACTAACACCAAAATACTAACAAAATTATCGACTGTGGTCTGAAATGAAGTTTTATCTAATTTAATTTTAATAAGTGTCTTTAGACAATTCATTGAAATACCTACATAGTAATGTTTCCGATATCTTTAAATCCCACTTTCGTAGCTTACGTAATGTTTACGATTGTTTGTCGCGGTATTACGTTGTCGTAGACAATATTGTTGTATCAGTGCCACCAATTAGTTATGAACAGTGTGAAAATACGTAATCTTTTTTTTTCTTTTTATAAAACGTTTCCTCACACTAAGAATTTCTCCTGTATCGTGGTTGCGATTACAAACATTTAAACTCACATACACAAACAGCCAGACCTGGAACAACTGCCTGTAGGCCATACAAATATATGTTCCGTGCGGGAATCGAACCCGCGACACGTAGTACAGCAGCCAATTGCTCAGCTACTGCGCCAAGTGTGCCGTCCGGATCTCCCTGTACCGAACCTGTAAGAACTGAATACGAAGGCAAGTTATATAAAACTTGATTGAAGATCTATAAATAAATAAATAAATATCATTTATTTCAGGCACAAAACAACCCATATCATCACAGAAAAATACCGACACAAGAAATAAAATAAAAATTACAATTAAATTAATTAAAATTACAATTACAATTAAATCAAATAAAATTACAATTAAGTTCAATAAAATTACAATTAAATTAAATCAAAATAATAAATAAAATAATAATTAATCGACAATAAAATAATAATTAATAAATACAATGTCAAGAATATCAAATGATTAAATAATAAAACACTAAATCACCCTTCTGACAAAAGATCTCCAGAGTGGGGATGAGATTCTGTCCGCTACAGTCTCCAGGATTTTGTTCCGGCTGCCACGCAATCTGCAGATCAAGGATACCGTCTTTTTGCGAATAACGGCGTGAAAACCGTCAGTGCGATATAGCGCGAACATCCCCGATGCACTACAGAATCGTGGCAGCCCCAACATCATCCTGAAGATATTGTTATATTGGATGCGCAGGACATCCAGCGATCTTTTGGTGTGACTGACCCACAGACTTCCCGTGTAAAAGCTCTGACAGTATGCCTTAAAAAGCGTAGTTTTAACTTCCACAGAGCAGCGGGAGAATCTGCGGACCAGCATATTACCACTGACCGCTAGAGCCCTGCGCTCCCTCTCAATATCTACATCATCCTCAAGGCCGTCGGTAAGGAAATGTCCCAGATATTTAAATTTAGTAACACGATTTACGCTCAAGCCATTTAGGGTAACACAGGGTGAAGTATCAAGACATCCACCGCCGGCCCTGAAGATCATGTATTCGCTCTTCTTTACATTGTAAAGAAGACCATGTACATCCGCATAGTCCTCACACACCTCTAACATCTCACTGAGACCACCCACCGTCGGGCTCAGCAGCACCATATCGTCCGCGTAGCTTATGTTGTTTACACATACACCATCTATCGAGCAACCGACGCGCTTGCTACTGAGCTCAACGATGAGGTCATTTATATATAGATTGAAGAGCTTGGGAGATGTCAAACCCCCCTGTCTCACCCCGCTCTCCAACCTATACGCTTCAGAAAGTGTGTTAGCCCACCATACAAAATTTGTTTGGTTCCCATACCAATATCTGAATATATTGAGCACGGCCACCGGCACACCCCTGTCCCTCAACTTTCTCCAAAGCACATCGTAAGACACGAGATCAAAAGCCTTGGAGAGGTCAAGGAAACAAGCATACACCGGCGTCCTACGATCGGTATAGTACCGGACGGTATGCTTGAGACTTACTATTGCGCTTTCAGTCGATAGCCCGGGCCGAAACCCGAACTGAGCGTCATGCAGTTTGATATAATCATCTAAGCAAGAATCAAGCACACCGTCCAGCACCTTAGCGATCACAGTTGCGAGAGATATAGGGCGGTAGTTCCCCTTATCCGATATATCCCCAGTCCTGTTCTTAACAATGGGCACCACGATGGTTTTCATTAGGTTATGTGGTAAATATGAGTGATTAATGCACATTGTGAAGAACATGGCCAGGACCCTCGGTAGGTGAACCCCCGCATGCCGCAAATGCTCAACACTGAGCCCGTCATGACCGGGAGATTTACCACCTGTCATTTTCTTTAGCACAAGTCTTACTTGACTAGCAGTAACATGGAAATCAGACTCCTCTCCATCACATCTGGTATGAGAACCAAAAGACGACACTGACGGACCAAGCGGGGAGCGCACCTTAAAATGGTCCCTAAACATATTAGCGATGTGCGCCGGTTCGCTTTTCCCATCCACACTTACAGGGAGGCCAGGCTTAATATCATGCTTACCTGTAGCCTTCCAGAATTTATTAAAATCTTTAGCTGATCTGTGTTTAGTCAGAACGTCCATTTTAAGTTGATCCTGATTATTTTGACACCACTTCAGTCGACTTTTAAAGATTTTACGTGACTCGAGCATTTCATCATAAATGACGCCCACTGTAGGCCGATTGCATGCTACCCACAATTTGAACTTAAGCCTGGCCGTCTGATGAGCCTCACGAACAAATAAAGTATTTTCAAAATTTAGTACTTCAAAAATGCTTTTACTCTGGATCAGATTTTTTAAATGACATAGGTATCTATTTAATTTACAATGTCGCTATATTAAGTAATCTGATAGATTTAAGTAAATATAGTAATTGTAGTGTAAATGCTATGAGGCAGAATGTATAATTAGGTACTCAAAAATATTGTAACACCTAGTTGTATTAATTACCTACATTCCAGGCAAATAAATAAATCTATCTATCTACCGAATGACAAATGCTGGTCACACTTTACATATTATTAATTTACAATGTCATTTCGTTCCATTGACTTTAGTCCTGCTAACTGCATTTCTCGGCACAAAGTAGCCATCGATGTAGAAGATATTACAGTACATAAGTTTGTGCGCAAACACAGGAGCACTCTCTCTTTTCTCCCATAGGCCGACGGCACGGCAATCCGATATGACCGGTGAGCGATCAGGCGCTGAACTAACAGTTTAACCTGCTTTCAAACCGCCAACTTCTAAACTCAAGTTTTGAGAAATTCATAATCAAAAAACCATATAAAACTATGCCCGATTTGGGATCTAACTCATAACCCTACGCGCAGCAGTCAAACTTGCGTTCGCGAGAACAATACTAGCACTTAAGCACCACAAAATCCATTTGATTTAAGTAATGTTCAACAAATGGAACAAGCCTACATTCAACTGTTATCAGGACAGCTGTTTGTCTCAGCATGTCTCAGATTATAAGACAGCATGCAGTCGTGATAGTCCTAACCTATATACTCACTAGATTGCGGTGAAGACCTGGTTTCGCGAACCACCGTTGACATTTGAGCATGTAAGTACCTACTTATACTTTGTCGGTCAGAGTATCTATCTTTTGTAAGTAAATGTGGGTTCTTTTGACGTTCTTAGTGCTAGATCATCTCAAAAATCACAATGAAAACCAATCAGTTTTAAGTGACTGCATTAAAATATTTTGTATTAACCGCAATAATAAAAAAAATGTTAAAAGAGCGACTGATAAGTATTGTGTTTACTTAAGACATCGAATCAGAAACTCAACTCAAAATATGACAAAATTAAGCGTAGATACCTAATACCCTTTTTTTACTACAACATAAGAGAGCTTTTAGTAAGTCAAATAAAATACCTAAACATAAAAAAAAACTTCAAAAATAAGTATACACACCCGGACTGCTAAATGGAGCCACTCTTCATTTTCTCGTATTAAAGTTTATAACTTTTGAAACGGTTGTGAATGGAACAATGATGATACCTGGCTTCAAAACTGCTTATAAACCTTTTCTTTTGATTCATGATTATGTTGATTTTTTAGGCCTTAATACCTACCCATTTAAATGTGCAGTGACTCGATGTCAAAGGCCGGGAGTGTACCTATTCTGTCAGTGACGTAATTGCAGCTCAACGAAAAATTCCTTTGCCATCCTTACTTCACACTTAAAGTACCGAACTATCAAAGTGACTTCTAAGTGCCCTAAGTACACACCTGTTTACTTCAGAACATTTACTACTAACTCGACGATAACATATTTTCATATCAAGTGCTCAAAGCAAATATCAAATAAGCTCTATGTTGATTTTTTATAGATTAGGCGTCGACATTACTCCAATAAGAGGTGTTAAAAGGTCGATACTCCCGAAACTGAAAACAAATATTTAATACCGATTACTGGGAATGGAAGCCTTTTCTATTTAAGTTGTTTTTTTTTTAGTTTTGAGTAATTGTGTGAACAAATATTTTGTCAAAAATGATTATGTGCGATGGTCGCAGATTATAATTATTAATAAATCTAATATGGATTCATGGATTCAGATTGATGTGTTCATATTTCAGCTTCACTTTCACTTTTTAAAAGTTCTGTATCTAATGTAATCAGTATTAGATAGTCAGTTAGAAATAACTTTAGAAACTATATTCAGTAGGACATAGTTGTGTGGAAGTACTTTAAATATAAAATAATATACGTTGAAAAATAATAATATCAATATAACTACATATTAATAGTCCTAGCTATATATCATCATCACCAAATTTGATGATCGATCAGTTCGATCGAGGTCTTCTCCAATACATCTAAATTCACCCCCTTACTGTTCAATTGGTCGTCTTCCATACAATTTATTCGTAGTCTTTTTTGGCCCCCTAGTCTTAAAGCCATTCAAAAGCACGTTCATAATCTTTACTTTCTTTACGATAAGTTAAATATTGTTCACTCCAAACTCCACTGCAGAAGATAACTTTCCCGATTCCCAATAACAAATATTACAATAGAATATTAGAGAATAGAAAACTTTTTATTGTATACCATAAAAACTAGAACGTACAATATCTATAACAAAATGCCTATTTGCCTCCCAACTATGCTAAACCTTAGAATTAAGTCCACGATGCTATCTTGAAACAGAAGCTCCAATATGATAATAAAACTGAGCAAATCTAATCGTGAGGCGTGGCACGACTTAACCTTTCCGACGAGGACGTAACGATGTAGGGAATATTAGGGTGCTCCCTCACTGGAAGCATTCGTCTGTAATGTTACAGTAACGTTACAGTGACGAGCATAACATCAGTGAGTGAGGAGAAGCGAGCATTACAGTGCGCAACCTGCAATTATACACTCTGTAACATTCTTATTATGGTGCTCCCTCGCCGGGAGCATTCGCCTGTAATGTAACGTTACAGTTACGAGCATAACATCAGTGAGTGAGGAGAACCGAGCATTACAGTGCGCAACCTGTAATGATGCAATGTGTGACATTTTGATACAATTTGTACCATCTAGAACTAATTCAGCTCAAAATTTAATTTGAATTGTTACATAAAGGTGCTCCCTCACGGAAGCATTCGGCTGTAATGTAACGTTACAGTGACGAGCATAACATCAGTGAGTGAGGAGAACCGAGCATTACAGTGCGCACCCTGCACCCAATGGTACAATCTGTAACATTCTTATAACACCTGTAACATCTACTACTTAAATTCAGCTACAGGTAAATGCAGAGTCGAATGTGAATCGTAACATTACAAGCTAATGCTCGTTAGTCAGGGATGCTGTATTTTAATGTAATGCTCAAAATTAAATATGAAATGATACATTCCAGACGAATGCTCCCGGTGAGGGACCACCTTTACTGGAACAGGAGTTACGACTTATGGACTAGGGAAATGAGTTGTCGATAAACTGCCTTTAAATACGTACAAATTTTCTGTTGATTTTTATTTTTCAGTTGGGTAAAAATTTTTGGTAACATGAATCTATATTTATTATTTAAAATATTATAAAGAGATAAAATTTGTTTGTAAGGGGGTAATATCCGGAACGAATGATCAGTCGATGACATTCTATAAGTTTTTTCGCTGTTAGAAAGGAAAGGTACATTATTCTTGAGTGCTATAGGCTATTATAATGTTCACAAAACTACGCTTTAATGTACGCGGGCGAGATGTTATAGTTCGAAGGGAAATGTACGAAATCCTCACGGAGGCAGTCTCGGGAGAAGTGCTAGTAACTAATAACGCAGAAATCTCTTGTCTTCTTCTTCTTCTTCTTATCCAAAGCTTTCAAAACCTTTGGATTATCGATACGACGCAAAAGAACACCTGAGAATTAGGTATTTTTATGTATCGCGAAAAAACGTCGGCCAAAGCCCAGTTTTAAGTAAATGTCACTGCCTGCCTAAATAGTAGAAACGCCTTCATCTTTAAAATGTCCCAACGTAATGTAGTTTCTAGAGACTCGGAATTTTCCGAATGGCAGTTTACCTAGTCGAGTAAGTATTTGGAATGTTTATTATCGATACTACATGATCAGCACATATTTACTCACTTAGCGTTACTTGCACCTTGTACATACTATGTTTTATGTATCTAGCTCAACGACGTGGGTGGAATTATCGGTTTACTTTTCACACAAAAAACCCAACGTTATGGTGTATATCATCACCATATTACGTCGTCTCCACGGAATTTATAGCTCTTGTCATAAAATAGATACGTGATAGAAAAATTGTAAAGGACACCCGCGGGTAGTCGGGCGTATCCTCGCCCCTTACGTCACCGTATCAACAAAGCGGTGCCCACGCGCTAATGTATTCAACGCGGCGATTGATGAAGTATAAAATTTCTTAGTACCGTCTCACTCACAATGGAATTATGATAATTTATCGGTTGGCTTGTGCCGGCCGAGTGTGTGGGAACGCGCGCGGCACGGGCTTTCCCACGACGCCGCGCTACGTAGAAGAACGTCTCATTGGCTACGATGAGAAGCGTCGCTTACGCCGTTATCCGCTCGCGTGTCAAAGTGCCTTCAGTGCCGACAGGTCGTAAGTACCAAGTGGCCCGCGCTTCGGGCGCGATTCGCCTATTCCGAAGGCGGTGTTGACACATAAGACGTTTTGCCGTCTAGCGGTGTAAGACAGAATTGGAGTAAGTAGCGTCACGGCGGCTTCGACCGCACAATGGGTCGGTGTCGAGTCGACTAGCGGTGCTGGGAACAAACTCACACCTCTGCAAGGTGATAGTCAATGTTATTGTTTTGACTCACTAATTAGGATTATGTTTTTGTAACTCAAGGATGCTGTTCATGATAAATGGCAATTTTATGTCGTGTTCTAGGATTAGAGTGAATAATAGCGTTATTAAATTTAAATTTACAGACACATCTGTTAAAAACTTAATTGACTGTCAGAAAGGATTTGTCATGTCGACTGCAATAAATAACGCTTGTACGAAATGTGATTTTCTCGATAAATGTCAGGAAAAAAACTAGATATTTCTAAGAGAAATATTTTTTAAATCTAACTTACGTTGGTGGTGTAATAAACTTTGTCCGTGAGCCGCGCAGTCAGCCACGGCAACATTTCCCGAAGTAAAGTAGGCCACAAGGCACAAATAATAATTAATAACACACGTAAGCAGTAAAAAGTCAGTACGACAGTAATAATTTCTATTCGTCACTCTGTCTGTATGACCGACGCAGGCGATAACGCGGCTCATGTCGCCGTAGAACTGCGCCCGCGCCGCACGCTCAGGGCTGCCACATCCCGCTAAAAAATATTCATAAATATATTTTTATTTTTTTTGGCGCAATTTGCATATCAATACCAAGCATGTCCAACAAAGAATGTCCTTTAGCATTGTAAAACGGTTGACCAGAGCATAACAATAAAAAAATGTGACTACAAAACTCGTAATAAGTATTTAATGTGCAGTTTCTTTATTGTCACTAAAATTTGAGGGAATTCTTTTCCTTGACAGTTATTTAATTCATCGCCACGAGACCTTGTCGTTGTGACGTCAGAGCGTACCTATTCTTTGGCGCGCCAATGGGGGAGCGTCTTGGCGTGCGTACGCGCAGGGTGACGTAAGGAGGGTGCGCGTGGGAACTCGTGCTAGCCAGCTGCTATCAGCTGAGACCCTCACTTTCATACACAGCTGTTTGATCTTACCGGCTTTGATTTAAGAAATAATAGTAATGAAAGAAATGGCGCGAATTTTTGTCAAATTTTCGAAGTAACGGTTTTTTGGAATATTTTTTTAATTACTTGAATATATGTTTAAGTGTTGACTATTAAGGTTTACTAAGTAATTGGAATCATTAATCTGAAATTGTTTTGTTGTTCTTGTTTTAAACATGTTTCTGAAATGTTTATATTATAATTATAGATGCCAAATATCTTTATTTTATTTTAATTAATTATACCTTTAATTTAAATAAAACGAACAACAACGCAAGGATTCTATAAATGGTAGTTATTACAATAACTGCATCATTTGATTCAACATCTTCCAAATATAAATAAACAGTTACCTAATTTATAAAAAAACGTACAAAATAAGTTAAATTATCTCCCAATCACCTAGTAATCCACAATTAATATAATTTTGATATCACCAAATAAACCTACAAATTTAAGTTTTAAATTAATTCTAGAATCCAGCGAGTGCCACCCCTACTTTTATCACGGGCGTTTTGCCACAATCGGTGTAGGGCGCATAAAAACGGAGCGGCGGGCGGCGCGCGCGCCATTCGCTCACAGACCGTCGCGCGCGCTCCAATGATCCTACCCGCCCGTACTATGTCGCCGTCGCACGGCGCCTTCCACCCACCCGCGCACGCGCAACCCGACGAGGAGCCCGTCTCCCGAACTTACCAGTACAGAAAAGTCATGAAACCCATGCTAGAAAGAAAAAGAAGAGCACGCATCAACCGCTGCCTCGACGAACTCAAAGACCTCATGGTTACTGCCCTGCAAGCTGAAGGAGAAAATGTCTCCAAACTGGAAAAAGCCGACATCCTGGAGCTCACCGTCCGACACCTGCACAGCCTCAAAAGAAGAGGCCAGTTAGTGCTGAAACCCGACATGTCTTACCAAGAACGTTTTCGTGCTGGATTTACTCAGTGTGCTACAGAAGTGTCTCAGTTTATTGCAAATGCTACATTAGCTGCCACTGCCATGCAGCGTCAAGGCCCAGTGGATCCTCAGGCTGGAGCCAGGTTGCTGCAGCACCTTAGTAACTGTATAAGGAGGTTGGAGAATCCTCAAGTGGTACAGCCCCAGCCGATAGCGCCGAATGGTGTTGCGAGGCCGACGCCTCTGCAGGCCATCGCGCCGGCGCCTCCCCAGCAGCAGGTGTTGATGCAGAGGACATCGTTACCAGACCAAGGTTTAAAGAGGCTATCGGAGCCGATGGACTCGGAAGCGGCGCTCGCGAAGCGTGCGTACGCGCCGCCCTCGCCGCCGCACAGCCCCGCCTCCGAGTCCGACTCCGCCCAGTCGATGTGGCGGCCGTGGTGACCGTGGAGCCTGCTCCTCCACCTCGCATGCAGGACAGTGTGACAACGTGTGATAATCATTTATGTTGATGTTTGTTTCTATTAACGTTCCTAGAACTGATGTGTGTTAACAAAGTTTGGGTTGTTCTCGCTTTGCTTGTTGAAGTTTTACTCTTTATTAATTTAATAAATTAAGGTTTTTTTGTTCAGTAGTAATCTGTTATTTTTGTATTCCTAACTTCAACGTCTTCCGCGTCGGTTAAAGCATTTACTTGTACGTTTAAGTACCATGTAGCGTAGTTAGCACCTAAGTTGTACTGTGATAAATAGTTATCTTTGATAGGAGTTGTTAGGTTAGCGAATTCGTCGAGGATGTTAACTGTAGGCTAATTGAATGATAAAAAAGAAAATAAACAATGTTTGCAACAATACTTGTTTTGTTTTGGTAGCTACCTTGTACTAACACTGATTATGATGCAACTGCATTATTCATAAGTACTTTATGTTCTATCTATACCCATTTATTTATATATTATTCATCGACTAACTCTTAACCTCATATTTATTTTCAACTCTCATACCATTATTTCTATCTTCTATCGCAAGTTGAGTCTAACATTTCTCATGGTCCCTCAATATCTCATCTACCAACTAATTAGTTCTTATATATACGACTCACTCTTTATTTCATTATCATAAGATTTAATTCACACCCTAGTTAGATATGTTTAAACACATAACTAAAGATCTCATTTCTTTATAATCTCCACTTGCTTCAGAAAAAATCTTTCAGTTCAAGCTAAAAGATATTCTATTCGTGTTCTTTTGAGTTTAAATTGCATTGGTAAAACAATCGTTGCACATGTTCAGTACTAATGTAATGGAGTGCTGTTTTACTAAATATTCTTATACATTTCTTTGTATTGTAATCGGGTGTAGTTCACACGGTATTCAACGACCGTGCCAGATTTTATTGCTCAAGCACATCTATAAAATCATTCCGCTTTAGACCAACGACCCGCTTTACAAAAACATTGTAGGCACTTCTGTTCAAGATATTTTGATCTATCTTTAGAGAGTCTGAAATTAATTAACACCTTAACTGCTCGGTCACTTGACGTTTAGTGTGTTAAACTAAATACAAAATACATATATTTATTGAGATAGCCATTGCTGGCAAATGTATTTCCTTAACCAGTCTCCCGATTCTGTGACAATCTCCCAGACATTGTCTCTTTTCCAATAGAAGTGGGTTTTCTATGCTTTTCATAAGTTGACTCACGGAAAGTTTATCAAAACCAGAAGTGTTATTCTGTAAGAAAATCTCCCCGTGAAAACTCATTACACCTAAATTTTCTCGGAGAGTTTTTGAGTAGAATAAATAAATAACTAATGCTGGACAATCCACACACACAGCATCATTTAGCCCCAAGCTAAGCAAAGCTTGTTATGGGTACTAGATGACTTAATAAAATAAATAAATATTACTGAACAATCCACACGCAGCTAGCTTGGGGCTAGATGATGATCTAGCCCAAAGCTAAGCAGAGAGCAAATGACTGATATACTTAATACAATACATTATATAGATAGATATTTTTATTATACATATAATGAACAAATATTTGTAGATCGTACAAACATTTGTCCCAAGGCGGGAATCGAACCCGCAACCTCTTGCGTCGCAGGCGGACCTTCGCCCGCCGCGCCACAACGGTCGTCATATATCACATCACATCAGAATATCACTTCTATATTTGGTAAATTATCCGTGAATTATTATAGCATACAAAACCCACTAACATTGGAAAAGCGACAATGTCCATATAATATACGAAATCACCACACATAATAAATTAAATCCATGAAAATGAAACGTGAATTCAACAACGAGGTAATGATACACAACATTTTAGAACGTAAACAATAGTCAAATATCTTAGGTACTAAGAATAACATAAATATCATGATAAAAATTAACGGTAAGCAGTTATAATGATTGTGCTACTTAATACTCGCACTTGTGCTACAAACAGCACATTGTAACTAATTCAATTATTATTATCGTTAGACAAGGAACATTACTAACTGACTAACAGTAAATCTATAGGTCAAAAGTAACTTTAAATTCTTATTGCAAGAGGTCATCTTAGCATCTTCCTTTCTGAAAATAACAACAATATATACGAGTATATATATTTTTTTATAAGTTGCCTCACACTAGGAATTTCTCCTGTGTCGTGGGTGCGTTTACAAACATTTAAAGTCACATACACGAACAGCCAGACCCGGAACAATTACCTGTAGGCCATACAAATATTTGTTCCGTGCGGGAATCGAACCCACGACACGAGGCGCAGCAGTCGATCGCTCAGCCACTGCGCCAACCGTGTCGTCGAAAAATCGAAAATTAAACAGCAATTTAGCCAAGCGTGGTGTTTTAGATGAATGCGTACTGGCAACCCGGGAAATTCAATTTTTATTAGGTTACTTTTTACAATTTGGCGGTCAGGTTTAGGTTAATTGAGGTCAATTATTCATTCTTCTACAAATACACATTTGTTACGGATAACTTTTTCAATAACTTACTACCTAATGCTGAGCTGCAAATCGCAAAGAATCCCCAGGCAAATTTTGAAGTTAGGACGATGGTCTCAAACTCCCTGAAACTTGGACACCTATTCGACGTAAATACACATTAAAATAAGTAATAAATACAACTTCGTCTTAGCGTGTCAATCAAATCAAATCCTGCAGCGTGAAGGTGTCAGGGCACGCAAGACATGCTATCAGGTGTCCCATCGTTTATGGAGCCGCACCACACTTGCACACCAGGCTGGAGTCCTCTAGTACCTTCCACCAGAGCAGGTTTTCCCTGCTTTGGCCTACCTGTGTCCCGATTCTATAAAGAGACATCCAGGTTAGCCAAGGTAATTTATGACCTGGGGGAAGATGTTAAGCAGGTGGGGCGAATGGTAGGGAAGTGCTATCTCGCCATAACTGAGTCTCTCTTCAGACCTATCATCAATGACTTGGAGGAAATACTTCGAATAGCCTTGGCGGCACCTAATATTGGAATCAATTGTAACGGCTCATCAATAAGGACCCATTAATATCAGTGTTAAATTTTAAACCGTGGTGCTAGGCAACTGGGCCTAACCCAGTTGTAAACGTCCCTTTGTGCCTATTGGCCTAGCTCTGTTCTGACTCCTGCTTGATATAGAGGGAAGTGGAAATTATGTATTTTTCGAACTCCTCCGCTGTTATTTTCTGATTAATTTCGTTGCGGGATCCAAGACTGAATAGTTTCTCTGGGACTCGTCGGGCTTCATTGTCTTGACGCTTTTCTGGTGGTCGCCACTGATGATTCTAGTTTTCAGGAGTTGCAGTTTCTCCCAAACTTGTAAAATTTCTTGGCTACTATAACTATAGCCGCCTCCTGTTGAACATGTTCTGAACCTCTCAATGATAAGTTTATATCTAACAAACTTGTTTGCTAGAGATTGTTGATGGATTGATGTTTTACTGTTAATTGTGGACCGGAGTTAGAGAGCGTTCACGTAGACTGTCCAAATTATCTGAGTGACCCAAAGATGGAAAAGAGGTTATTTATTCTTTTGGGATACCAACGTTATCAACCGATGCAAGAGGATGTAAAATGACACATACAACTGACTTCGGTCAACTTTTGTTTGTTTAATCATCTCAAATTTCGCTAACCAATCAAAGTCAGCAGAACAAAACAAAGACAGGAAATTATTAATAAAATTAGCACTGATAAATAAAGCCCGGTCACAATCAAACAAACAGTATTATTTAATCATCGTTGTGACCAAATCAAGCGGAGCGCATCCAAAAAAGCTGTTCGTGTTACAAGACCTTTAGAAGGAGCGATTACGAACGGAGGGAGGGCGCGCGCGCAAGTAAGAAGACTCAGAAGCCTGACAATGTACGGTAGGCCGCACATCAGTGGGATAAAACCAGTATAAGCTGGCCTCGTACTACCTAGGCCATCTCAAAGTCGAAGTGTTACCACCGACGAAATGCAGACACCTGTACAACAAAAATTTGGACAAAGTTTTGATAAGGATGTCAAAAGTAAAAGGCCATGTGGATAAATGGACAACGTAGATGGTCCATAAACAGGTACTGATAAAAATCTTGTAAATACTTTGCAGGCCTGAACTAGATGTAGTTATTGTTTTCGTCAATTTCCCGGTATTCACCTAATTCTCAAAATTGTGAACAATCCAAAATTGACTTAGACGTCTGTTGAGTCCGCTGCCTCTTGATTTAGTTCGAAAACGAATCGAAATTTAATTCAGGTGGCTCGTTAGACAACAATATTTTTTTTTAGTAAAAACAATGCCAGTTTGGAATGTTTTTCCACCTTCTCAATCTATTAATCTCAAACTAAAATTACACGCAATTCAACACTTATTTTATTTCGCCCATAGTACGCCTTCTGCACCTACCCATTCGCGGCGCATGCCCAGGAATTAGTTCGGTACAGTCTAATTGGAACGCTGTTGCGTGCGCGCAGCCGTGGGAAATGCCCGGTGAAAATACTATGGATCGCCGCAATTTGAGATTTAGTTACGGCAGTAAGCTTTTTTTGAAACCAAAGTTGAAGAACGCAATTTAGATGCGCGATGAATTATGGGTTGGTGCTGGGTGGCTTGGGAATCTGGAACTACTGTTCCCAGCAATGCACGCAATATTAAAAAGTGAGGGGCTTATGGCTAAACGGCCACACGGGTCTCTCGAAGGTTAAGCTGCGCTTGCCCAGTTTGGACTTACGAGAGGTATCTTATTACCCAGTTTGGTTCTGGTCCAATAGCTAGGTAGTCGCTGCAGAACGAAAAAGTAAAACACTGGAATTCAGCGGTATCCAGTTAGATAGAAGCTAACCCTACAATAGTTAGAAAAAGGATGGGTACATATATAAAGCCAAAGTGAAAAAGTACGCCAGGTATCCAAATACGAAATAAAAATATTTTGAGTCTTCTTTTTCTTTGACCTTGCCTTTTCCAGTATCGCGGGGTCGGCTTTCTCATTCATGCAGTTATATTGATCTTGTGCCTCATCTTCCGTAAGTCCCATCTCCCTCATGACCTAAAACAAAATAATTTGAATAACCACTAATAAATATGGCACCAAAGTTTGCCTCATCATCATCATCATCATCATCATCAGGCTATACTAGTCCACTGCTGGACATAGCCCTCTCCTAATGAGCGCCATAGCGCCTTGTTTGCCTCACTGTTGTATTTTATGGATACAACAAAGGGAGGAGGTCCATAAGCTGGCTGCCTAGAGGAAATCGTTTATAGTCCTCTCAAACAAGTCATTTGATTTCTATTCACTGTCAAACTGGTTCAAAGCGGTTTTGATGGCACGACACGCGTGAACCCGATTGGATTTCCCGTAAAAATTAAGATCTTCCATAAAAACTTTCATCCTCCATTTAACCCCTTAAGGGGTTCCATCTTTAGTGCTGACTTTCGTAATGTTAGTTTTGAGCAAAATTTCCTGCTTCTTGAGCAGTGTAGGCTGTTCTGTTGTCTCTCAGTGAATTTGAAAGTATAATTAAGAAAAATGTAGCCCTTCTTCAGGGGTTCTTCTTGATGAACTCATGGCTAAATAAAAACATCCGCACGGGTCGATCGTAGGTTAGCTCCGCTTGCCGAGGCCAGTCTGTGACCGTTCATTACATATTGAGACTCCTCCGTCTCTCGAAAAGCACTTTACGCCATGAGTCCCAGCTGTCTTTGTAGATCCTTGACAGTCGTTACAGTCAGTCAGAAGCCCATAGTCTGATAAAGGTTATCGTGATGCCCAGTAATTGGGCTGTGGAGGGAAGATAGGCTCAATGTAAAATACTGGTATTCAACTGCATTTGGTTAGACTGGAAGCCGACCCCAACATAGATGGGATAAGGCTTGGCAGATGATGATTGTTTGTTCTTCTTGAAAATTGCAAGAAAGATGAAGAAACATAATTTGCATAACATAATTAAAGCAAAACAAAGTTACATAATAGAAAGTGTTTTTAATCAATGTTCGTATATCATTGACAATAATTGTTACAAAAAATGTACACAATCTTGATTGCAGCTGACAGTTGCATTGTTAGCAGTCATTATCAATCAAGACTGGCTCTCATTATATACGCCTACTGTTTAACCTTTTTATTAGCTTTGGATTTACATACAACTTTGTAAGATAGCAAAACATCACGCTTGTAATCACCGTAGGGGTCGGTAGAGGCGTATCCACAGGGTGGAAGACACAGCGAAGCCCTAGCGGTGAAAATTTTCGTCGGATTTTTCCTCATTTTTACTTTTTTTGACCCACAGTTCGTTATGTATAAGTCCCTTGTATAATAGGGGCGAGCCTATTGCCATCAACCGGGCGCGAATCCAGACTCCGGGCTGCTACTGAGAAGTTCCAGATGGAAAAACCCAATACAACTTTGTATATAACTTCATGCTTGCAACACTTATGCCACATTCTATTCTTAATCGACTTCAAAAAAGGAGGAGGTTCCATGTTCGACTGTAAGTCAGTTCGTCGATTACTACCACAACCAAGTTAATGGGCAACACGATACCCCTTGGTAAGACTGGTTGTTAGTCTTCCGGACCCGTATCGACTGTCAAAGAGCTACAAATGACAGCCGGGATCAACGGGTTAAAATAAATATCTTGTTCTTAGGTCGCGGGAATCCCCAGGATGCATAAACACAGAACCGGTCGATGTGACGATGCTCGAGGGAGGTCCACCAGTCGATATTTTTCAGATGATGATGATGAAAATCTTTTGTGGAAATAACTATTATCACTGACTTGAGCTATTTTTTATTTGGCAGGCTGTAAGCTTGCTTGGTCTTGGCACACAATCCCTTTCATTGAACACGACAGGATAACCCAGTCACGCGTTATAGTTTACCATCCCATTTTATATCGGAGTGGAATTTCAACGGCACAGGTCCTAGTATATTCCCTTGCGTTAAACTTCGTCGTCATAATTATTTCTCATCAAAGATCGAGTGTTATCATCTGCTTCGTTTATTGTATCAACAACACATTTATATTCACCAGAAAAAAGAAGATAAAGGTATTGTATGGTATAGTTAACGATCATCAGCTAAGTATGTGAAAATCATACACACACAACACCCACTAATTAATGTGAAGTGTAACCGGACCACTAATTAAAAATTACTTAGATCAACCTCTTCACTAAAATGGAGCGAATATCATTAACATTTTAACACTGGCCATTGTCCAGCCATAACGGTACTACCAGAGATGACAGCGTTTTGTTTTTATTAAAAAAAATAACACTGTAATATGATAATCGAAAGTGCAAACAGGTTTGCAACGGATTAATTTACAATAAAGGTCACAAGACCTTACAAATATGGACATAATTATAAAGCTTACGCCAATAAAACTTATAAGCCCTTTTGAATTCTACCAAATTGGATATTACTGTGCTGTTTCTGCTGGTTTGTAATAGTATTTTTAAAGTTTACATATTCGTAATGCTGGCTATCAATCGCTATTGGGCAAATGAGATCCTTAAAGCAGCTTAAGACCAAAAAAAATATCGGACCCGATATTTCTTGAGGAGTTCGTGGCTAATTAAAAACAGCCGCACGGGTCTATTAAAGGTTACTTGCCAAGGTCAGTCTGTGCATGGGTGACCTTTCATCGTCCCGACTGTCATTTGTAGATTTCTAATAGTCGTTACGTTTAGGGTAGTCAGAACACAGAGCAGAGCTACTAGCAACGCGGTACCTCGTGTTGCCCAGTAGCTGGGTTGTGTCAGACAGGCAGTCGCTCCATGTAAAATACTGGTATTCAGTTCCATCCGGTTAGACTGGAAGCCGACCCCATAGTTTGGTAAGGGTAGGTAAATGATGATTTCGATAAATCAAGAAATAACCAAACGAGACTAGAACAAAGGGATTCGGTCAGGTTTTGTAAAGTTCAGAATGATAAAGGACAACTCATATCTATAAAACAATGCTAAGATATCAAAACTGCACGTTAAGGGCTCCTTGCGAAATAAAAACATCCACACAGTTGGAAGAAGGTACAGCAATACTTGTAGAGGTCGGTCCATAGATCGGTGACCATCCCTCACTTATCGTGTCCCGTCCGTGCCTCAGATCGGATGAGTTCTTTTGTTATTTCTAGATCTTTAACAGTCGTTACGGAATCTAAACTTAAAAGTCCAACCAGTCTCACCTATCGTATTACCCAGTAACTAGGATATGGAGGTCAGAGAGGCAGTTGCTCCATAGTAAATACTGGTATTTAGCTGTATACAGGTAGACTGGAAACTGACCACAACGTAGTTGGGAAGAGGATGCAGATGATGAAAATGGCACAGCAACCTGGAATTCATCGTAGCATTTCGATTATGTCCACTCAAGAGCTTCCATTCACATAACACTAAGTCAGACCTTTATAAACTAAAATAATAAAATTAATACCTCACAGACTTATTTAATGACTAAGTATAAATCTAAACAGGAAACTATTTAGATAATAATTAACGCCAAAAGCAGGAAGACGCGCTATGTAGCCACCATCACGGCTGTTACACCATCGAGAAACGTAAGTTTATATGAGTAAACGGAAATAACACAGACTTAGATTAATCTTGGCTATATGCATCCGTTGCTTGTATGTAAGCCGATGGGCTTATCTTAGTTGTGTCTAGACAAAACGTCACGTTATTATCACTGTTCGGAATGCATCGTAGTGCAAAATTTAAAAAAAATTAGAAGGTATTCTAAACCGCTTTTTTATTTTGAAAATCGATAATAATTCAGGAGTAGTAACTATGTGTTATGGTTGAGATTTGAGGTCATGGAAGACCCCAAAACCAAGACCACATAATTAACTAACAGATTGAAACAACAGTCACAGAAAAAAGGACAAATAGATGGAACAAAACAACGAAAAAATTAGGTAATAATTTAGAAGCAGATAGCAATATTTGGATTGAGTAGCAAATAACAATAATCAAAGAATCATGGTTCATAGCACTAGAAAAGGATAAAGATACACATTAATTTCAAAAGAATTACGTAACATCTTATCTTACCAGATCTTCCGTTGAATAGACAAGAATTATTTGTAATGGCGTTGAATGAAGCAGAAACAAGTGCTTTTGATCGCGTGCCCGTCTCTTTACATCGCAACCATTTAATTACATAAAACAAAATAAGTAATTGAATGGATGACTTCCTATATCAATGTTTATGGCAAGTACGATAAAACTTTAAATGTTGAGTTCCGTATCTTCACGACCGTCATATTATGGCTACACTGTTTGTTGTCGAGTCTAATTTATGTAAGGTTTTATAAAGAGATATTATTTTAATTGAACTTAGTTCTACTTATTTATGTAAATGATAAATAAAAAACAATACTTACTAAAATATCGTAAATTAGAATATTAATAATAATTAAAATAAGGTATTCAGATACTTCCGCCACATTTATGATCCCAAAAAAATAGGTTGAGATGCTTAGCTTTTGACCAAGGTAGAAGCCAGCCTTTGCATCACGGGAGGTGTCAACGAAGCGTTTCAAGTATTGCCATTCAACGTGGCAATTCTGCGAGCGTTTAGGGCACTTACCATTGTCAGCGAAGAGGATGAATTTTTCGGTGCTCTTAGATTCTTTTTTTTTCTTTTCATATAGATCGTTTCCGTAATATCAGTTTATTTATAAAAGCTAAATTCTTACAATGCTTATGACCAATCCACCATTGGAGTCTACTTTGGATTGTTTGTTTTGAGGATTTTTTCCCACAAAAACATCACTTTCACAATATGGATATTAGCGTCCGGTAGTAAAAAGAAAAAATACATTGTCAATACATTGAGTTATAATGTAGCGTGACGTCACACGTAACTAGATTTTATACCTACATGTGACGTAGCGAGCCTCCAACTCCCCAACATAAATGCGTTTTATCTCATTCATTTTTTATTAATATGATAAAACAAAAATGCGTTTCGAATAATTAAAAATATCTGACTGAAACACTTAAAATAATTCCTTTTTTTTTACCCAGGTTTCTCTATTGCCCAAATTTTCAATACTGCCCCTGTGTATTCCGTTTTAGTCTTTTGTTTAAGGAAATTCCCAGGGAACCCTAAAACCATTACCTGTAAGTAACGAAAGCGTAACTCAACAAAAAGTAAAAGTGTTATTTTTTCATTGCGTTGCTTCGCTACGAATCTGCCTCTAGTTTTACGTAAGTCCCTTTCGACTCCGATACTTAGATGTCTTGGTCGTCCATTTTGTTACTTTCCATGGATACTATTGTGATATTTGTAATAGATATAACAATTGAATACGGAAACATCACTAGCACGACGTGGTGATAAAAAATAAGCATTATTATTGTGATAATAAATCAGTACAGTTGCTGGGAAATTGAAGAAGTATTTGCCATTATAATTATTTTATTACTATCATTCCATTTCAATGATTTCCTTATTCTGTGTGTAGTTTTAGCAGAAGGTAATTTTAATTAGTCATTTTTAGCACAGCATCATGCCGAGTGGTATCCTTCTTGCTACAGTCACGACGTACAACTGACGACCATTTTCTATGTTATAGTTTAAGTTTGTGTTTTGTACTTTTTGTACTACACTAACACATTTTAAGCGAAATATATTATTAAACACTATCATTAGAATGTCGTTGTTTTAAGTTTTATTTTGTCTTCTTACAATATGCACGTCCCCTGTAGCCAATTAACAATTTTTCTATCTTTTATTTTATTTATTTCTCCTCTGAACCTGTTTCTTCTTCCCTCCATCACGAATACTAGCAAGTATCTACTAAATAAAGTACTTCATGACAGAGAGTCATGAGAGTTATGATGGCCCAGTGGTTTAGGCCTCGCCTCTTGTGCACGAGGTTGTGGGTTCAAACCTGGGCAAGTACCAATGTGAGTTTTTCAATTCATATGTACTTTCTAAGTTTATTTTGGACATCGGTGAAGGAAAACATCGTAAAGAAACCGGGACTTATATAATAATAATAATAATCTTTATTACACAAGAAAGAGGTTTACAAATGTGTGAAGTCCCTGACTCTTGTGCTAGGTTATAAACCTGTGTTACAGGAGACAGTGCCCTCTCCCAAAAGGAGATATTACAAAAACTTAGGCAATAAGATTAACAAAAATAAAATAAAATAAAACTATAGGAACAAAAAATCTAAATTAAGAGCGTTTAAAAGAAACCTGTAGTATGTGTGTGTGTGAGTGTGTGTGTGTGTGTGTGTGTGTGTGTGTGTGTGTGTGTGTGTGTGTGTGTGGGTGTGTGCGTATGTGAGTGTTTGTGAGAGAGAGAAGCAGCTGAGTGTGAATTGAATGATCAAGATGAGGAGGTTTATCAGTCAATCGCGGTTCATATATTAGCAATAATGTTACAAAATGGATACTATAATTTTCTCTGTTTCTTCATAGTTCAGCGACAGTAGCCATGGCTTAAGGCGCTGCTTTACTTTATGCAGGGTCAGTTTGTAAATAGAAAGCTTTTTGTTTATTTTGTTGTACATTTGGGAGCTTTGGGCACGATTGTGTCGTCACGCAAGTGCAGTACGACACTGAACAGATTCACAGATCGGAAAACCAATCCGACGATTACAACGATCAATATCTAGTGTCAACGTAGAATGTCGGCGCAAGACAGAGCGGAGGACTGGGCTGTGGGGTAGTCTCTTTTACGAAAGTACATAACTTTGAGAATATAATTAATATAAATAATAAATAAATAAATAAATAAATATTGCTGGACAATCCACACAGCATCATCTAGCCCCAAGTTAAGCAGAGCTTGTGTTATGGGTACTAGATGACTGATATACTTAATACAATACATTACATAGATATATATTTTTATTATATATAACAAATACCCAGAACACCCGGAACAAATATTTGTAGATCGTACAAACATTTGTCCCAAGGCGGGAATCGAACCCGCAACCTCTTGCGTCGCAGGCGGACCTTCGCCCGCCGCGCCACATCGGTCGTCGGATTAATATAAGTCTGAAATCGCCAACGTGTCTTGAGCAAGCGTGGTGATTAATGCTCATGCCTTCTCTGTATGAGAAGAGGCCTTTGCCCTGCAGTGGGACAGTAACAGGCTGGTACTTTACAGCTACTAAACTACTTATAGGATTTTATCTTAAGAGTCATTTACAGATGAAGCATCATCGCCTACATTTCAGCTACCATCATTCACATCAAAACTTCCTTCGATATATCCCACCGCTCATTATGAAATGCCCACAAACACAAGCTCATCTTCCCGAGTGCCGTCGCGGTATTTAACAAGTGGGCGTGTGTAGGAGGACTGAATAATGCATAACTTATTCAGTATTTATCAAACTAATCGTGAGAATTGATGATTTTCTTCAAAACCCATCAATTTGTCATGCCCACATGACATACGACGGACGTGTGTTAGCTTTCACTTACGTGGTTATTTGTTTCAAGAGATGCTTGCATCTGTGCAGCCTTAAGTTTATTTTATTACAATACTATCTTAAAGTTTATAGAAACATACTCATCATCTTACTAGCCTTTTTCAACTATGTTAGGATAATCTTCCAGTCCAACCATATACAGCTAAAACACCAGTATTTTACATGGAGCGACTGCCTATCTGACCTCCACGACCCAGTTACTGGGCACAGCCCTCCTTACTCCTCGGTTAGACTGGTTGTAACCTTCGCGCTTCTGACTATTTGGAACGACTGACAAAGATTAACAAATGACAGCTGGATCAACGCTTCGACGTGTTTCAGAGGGGTTAATATGAAATGGATGGTTACCCATCCACAGACTGGTCTCAGCAAGGGTAGCTTTACCTTCAATCGACTCGTGCGGCTGTTATTACTTAATCAGAATCTATATAGCAATACATATACTGTAGGAACAATATTGTCTTGTGCCTCAGCGGCACAAGCCCTGCGACTTAGTAACCCATGATCACTATCCTAGGTCACTTAGCTCTTCATAGTCTTAGCTTAGTTACTATAAATAATATAAATAGGCAAACAAACTTACCGCCTTTTACATGTTCCTTTATAATATATTCACCGAAGTCACGTGACTTCGGTAAAGTTTTACTGCTTATACGTACCTATAAGCAGTAAAACTTTAAGTTCTTTAAACTGGTCTGACAAACATAATTTCTAGTGTTAGGTATGGAATGCTCTAGAAAAAAACTTAAAGTCTGTTTAGATATTTAATGCCCTTAACTATGTAGAAACATAACATATTAACATAACATTTGACGGCACGGTTGGCGCAGTGGCTGAGCGATCGACTGTTGCGCCGCGTGTCGTGGGTTCGATTCCCGCACGGAACAAATATTTGTATGACCTACAGGTAGTTGTTCCTAGTCTGGCTGTTTATGTATATGAGTTTGAATGTTTGTAAACGCACCCACGACACAGGAGAAATTCCTAGGGTGGGGCATTTAAAAAAAAAAAATATATATATCCTTTCTCCAAGTCAGCCAAGCTTCAGATCTATCTTAAGAAATGTTTATTGCTAATTTGTAAATTGTAACTTTTTAATGAGAAGAACTGAAGACTCTCATTAGGAGAGGGTTATGCCCAGCAGTGGACTAATATAGCCTGATGATGATGATGATGATGATGATGATGAATAAGAAGAATGCACACATTTATAACTAGCTCAGGAGCCATTTATATTTGCATCCAAACACGAGCCAATAAAGAATTTATTTATTTAATTACATATATATTATGGGTTGATCGAAGGTTAATCTACGCCTGCCTAGGTCAGTCAGGGGATGGGTGAAAGTTCGTAACATATCGAGACTCCTCATCGTGTCTCGGAAAGCACGTTAAGCCGTTGGTCCCGGCTGTCATTTGTAGATCTTTGACAGTCGTTACGGGCAGTCAGAAGCCCGAAAGTTTGACAACGATTTGCTTACTGGCCCAGCTCTGTTCTGTCTCCTGCAGGATATGGAGGGAAGAAGGAATTATGCTTTTCCTAACTGTTCCGCTTTTCTTTTCCGATTATTGTATACGTATACGAAGACAGTTGAAACGTCGAACGAACGAGTTCTACTTTATCTCATAGTTCGGAAATGGTACCTAAGTTATGTTCTTCTTCCTCCACCACTTTACGCAATCAAGGTTCCCATAGCTATTCACAGATACTGCATCTTAAACATTACACACACATTTCAACCTTAATACACACACACACACATACATCAGACATCTCGGAAGCTTTTACTCCTCCCTTTTCACTCAACACCCATCCATTACATTTCTATTAGTCCATAGATAAGACATCTCAATTTCAATTATTGACATGATTGTCTGCAGCCATGAAAACGCAACATTGCACTCGCACTTAAAAATATAAAAAATAAAATAAAAAGTAATTAGAAACGTGACGACCTCTCGCTTCGAAGCAACGGAGTTAATTGATTGTTGTAAAAAACGCGCAAAACTGAGCTGCGATGGACACTGAGGTGGGTTTTTAGAGTTCCGTCCGGTTAGGGCTGGTCAAGGAAGTGGATCTAATATTTTCTTTAATGAATAACAAAGCAACCTGAAGGTCTTGAAGTAGACTTTAGTCACGTGAAGCAGCAGTCTACGTAGTAGAGGCACTACGTAGACTGCTTCTTCGCTCGAGTGAACTTATAAAATTCAGTTTTCATATACATCTGTATTTATCTTCCATTTAGATATGAGGATGATGATGATTAGACTGACTAGCATCAGGAGAGAACAGGAGACAAACAAGGATGAAAGTACATATCGGCCTTTGCCCTGGAATATACTTACATAGATTAATAGAATGTTTTTTTTCTTTCTTTCCGTTTTGTTCAGATCTTTCGACAACCAGCCGCTCATTTCATTTGCATTGCTGTGCATTTACATTTGAAATAGCAATTTATTTTCTATTAATAATACAAATTAAAACAAAGTGTTAAAATAAAATAAAAATCTCTATTGACATGATTAGATTTGCAAGAATGTCTAAACTGAAATATCACGAAAACTCTAATAGGTTTGTCGGGTTGTTGGGACACTTGATTCAATATAGAGTATCTCATCAATTCATCATTAACAATCATCATCTGCCTAGCCTTTTCCCAACTATGTTGGGGTCGGCTTCCAGTCTAACCGGATGCAGCTGGATACCAGTATTTTACATGGAGCGACTACCTATCACCCAGGTGCCCAGTAAACTGGGCAACACGATACCCCTTGGTAAGACTGGTTGTCAGACTTGCAGGCTTCTGACTACCCGTAACGACTGCAAAAGACCAACGGCTTAGCGTGCTTTCCGAGGCACGGAGTAGTCTCGATATGTTCCAAACGGTCACTCATCCACAGACTGACCTCGGCTAGCGTAGCTTAACCTTCGATCAACACGTGCGGCTGTTTTTATTTACCAACGAGCTCCTCATCTATTAACAATATGAAAAATAATTGTGAGATAAGTTAGCAAATAACAAGACATTACATACATAAAATGTACATAAATTCTGGCAAACATGACGCCTGTATTCCCCGAAGGTTTGAGCAGAGGTGTACCTACAGGACACCTACATTTCACCCGTTATGATTTTAAGTCCCATGTATTAGGAGGTGAGCCTATTGCCATCAACCGGGCACACGTCCAGACCCCAAGAAATTTCTAATGAAAAATCTCAATAACACTTTGCTCGACCCGGGAATCGAACCCAGGATCTCATGCTTAGCAGTCACGTTCGCGACCACTAATCAACAACACACAAGCACAAGAACATGCACGCAGACAATTGTTTGTTTGTAAAACATACCCGTGTTTGAAACAAATCGAATTATCTTATCTTATCTTGAAATTTTACTTGCTTATCTTCTCATCAACCCACTTGCACTAACATAGTCTACTTTCGTTTTCATTAGCAAAGGGAGGGCCGCAACTTATGGACCAAAGAAACTTAAGGATCGTTATATTCGTAACAGACTGAAGACTACACTGATGAACGATACTGGAGGCTGTGTATAAACCTAATTTACATAAGTACGTAATTTTGATTATACACGAAATATGCAAGATGAAATAGGTTAGATGAAGTATGCAATTTTAATTGTATGATTTAGTACAGACGCCAGCACATCAAGCTACCCCAAACTGACCAATTTTGACTTATTTCTTTTCCAATAAAGTTGTAAAAATATCAAATGAATTTGACACATTGGTGTAGCTTGATGTTCTGGCCTCTGCACATTATACTTTCAAGGAAAACCTTTATTAAGAAAATGTCCTGTACAGAAATGTTTCTCAAAGTAAAGTCTTGTGTCAATGCTTTTTTGATGAGCTAACTACTTACTTGTAGGACAAAATATTGATCATATATTGTAGTATCGCCTACATAATGATAACCAAACGTTCTGTCTTAGTGCACTCTTAACAATTTGGAATAATATACGTTACAAATTATTGTGTGTTCAATGGACTACGATCGACGGACAAAATGTTTCTTGCAAGATTTCAAGGGACTGTGTGCTATGTGTATTGGATAACAATGTTTTCAACAAAATACAAAATCAGAATATGGAAAATCTCGTCAGATAAAACTCGTCAGCCCTGACAATAGGTATGCTCCACGCAACAGCAACGCGACTCAGTTGAGAAACACAAGTGCACTGGAGTTTGACAGATGGACCAAACATTTACATAAACGTTCACTCAAGTAGAACATGTCAGAAATGCAGCGCTAACAAAAAAGTGGCACAGACAAAATATACAAATAGTATCTGAAATTGAATATCAAGGAAATTGAGTGAACTGCTTGGTAAAAGAAGTTTATTTGATATTAATCATGGATATCTAATATAGTTTGCGCTAGGAAGGAGCTGACTTTTAAGATGACGCCAAAGAGCCGACCCCAAACAAATTGGGACAAGGGTAGGAGAACGATGGTGATCTAATAAAGTTTAGTGCGGAATTTGAATAGAATACGAGGTCACTATATACTGGTTTGGTTACCACTAACAACGACTGTACCAGCCTATCTGTCAAAGTAAAAAAACCGGGAATTTACTTAAAAGAATGTCGCAAAGACCATAACTCAACACAGACCATTTTGCAATTCACCCACCATACCTACTCGCAATTTCAAAATACATATACCTACCTAACTTAATGGAACCCAAAAGCATACATGTACCTACATTTTTGTCATTTGTTTATTTTTAGTTGTAAACTAGCTGTGCCCGCGACTTTGTCCAAAACATAGGTTTATTTTTGCGCGGAACTCATTTTTTTTTGTAAAATAAGGTAGCCCAAGTTACTTCTGATTCAGCAGTCCAGCGGCTTCAGTTCCTTCTTACTTATTCTTTTATCTAGTGAAATTCCTGGCAAAATAGGTCTAGCTGTTTCAGAGATTAAAAAACAGACAGACACAAAAAAAAAATTGGTAAAACTACCGTATAAACTATCATAAGCATTTAGGAAAAAGGTGCTATTTTGACATTCCATACAGACACTTAAATTATATTTATTTGTTTGTATAATTGTATATCTATAGACACTGATTTTATTTCTTTAAAATGATACAATTATTAATATTAGGTCTTTACCTATGAAATTGCCGTTCTGCAGTACTGGCCATTTCAAATCAAAATATTTTTTGTTTGGCTAAGAATTCTAATTTCAAATTAATTTTATTTAAAAAACATGGATTTTTTTTTCCAAAAGTAGTCATTTGTTTATTGATTAGTGTTACATTTTCATCGCATTTAAATCTTTTTCGTCATCATGGATACGTTAAAAATTCGAGTAATTATGGAATATGAGTACCGTCGTGGCAGCAACGCGGCACAAGCGGCACGCAACATCAACGACGTTTACGGAGCTAACACTACAAACCAACGCACTACCTGTTATTGGTTTGCTCGCTTCCGTTCTGGAAATTTCGACCTGAAAAATGAACCTCGCGGTCGTCCGAAGACTTTGGTCGACAATGACGAATTAAAGGCGATTGTGGAAGCTGATGATACACAATCTACGGCTGAATTAGCAGCAGCTTTCGACGTTAGCGTCAAAACAATATTGGTCCATTTGCGTCAAATTGGCAAGGTAAAAAAGCTTGACAAATGGGTGCCCCACGAACTCAATGATCGCCAGCGCGAAGTACGCGTCGAGACGTGCCTTGCACTGCTCAACAGACACACAAATGAAGGAATTTTGAACCGCATTGTTACCTGCGATGAAAAATGGATTCTGTTTGATAACCGCAAGCGCTCAGCAAGTTGGTTGGATCCTGGTTCAGCACCCAAACAATGCCCTAAACGAACACTTACCCCAAGAAAAGTGATGGTCACTGTTTGGTGGTCTAGCGCCGGTGTGATTCAACACAGCTTCTTACCAAACGGGGTGAGCATTACTGCAGATGTGTACTGTGAAGAATTGAACACAATGATGGAGAAGCTGGCACATCTCCAACCAGCATTGGTCAATCGCTCGTCTCCGCTGCTCCTACACGACAACGCGCGACCTCATACTGCACAGCAGACGGTCTCCAAGTTGCAAGAACTGGGGTTGGAAGCTCTCCGTCATCCGCCCTACTCACCAGACCTTGCGCCTACAGACTACTACTTTTTCCAGAATTTGGATAACTTCTTGGCGGGAAAAAAAATCAATACCCGAGAGGCAGTACAAAATGCCCTTGAAGAATTTTTTGCCTCCCGTCCAGCTGATTTCTTTAAGAAGGGCATCAATAAACTGCCACTGCGTTGGCAAAGATGCATTGATTGCATGGGTGATTACTTCGATTAATACAAATAAAAAATACATGAAAAAAATTCATTTAAATTTTTTCATACAAAACGGCAATTTCATAGGTAAAGACCTATTATATGAAGAAATAAAATACAATAAATAATCACAGGGCATCGAAAAATTCATCCGCATCGCTGTCAACGGGAAAAGTGCCCAGAAGGCTGGCAGCATTGCCACGTTGAATGGCAATGCTGATTCTTCGGCCAAAAAAAAGACATCATATCTATAGATGTATCTTTAAAAGAACAAAAGTATCTAAAGTTAGTGTTACGGCGCGGTTGCGTCAAAAAGTCGCACGTCAGACAGTCGTGATACCGGC
Source organism: Phlogophora meticulosa (assembly GCA_905147745.2). NCBI lineage: Eukaryota > Metazoa > Arthropoda > Insecta > Lepidoptera > Noctuidae > Phlogophora > Phlogophora meticulosa. The sequence continues at coordinate 5,371,286 of LR990535.1, read as the reverse complement.
GCGCGCCGACCGCCGTCACGCGCCTCTGGGTCGTGCACGAGCGCACAGAGACGAACTACATTCGAAATAACTTGGATGAAATGAGTTCTGAAATACACTTGCAAGAATACATGGCTAGCTTTAATTGAAATAACTGAAAACCTCATTGTACTAATCACCATGCAGAATTATGAAGAAAAAAACTGCCGTACTGTGCGCTTTTTCTTGTTTGCGAACAAAAATGTATAGATGTTTTTTTTTCATTATTTCAGAGTTGGTGGTAAAAGTAAATTCCTCATCATTAATGCCGTAAAGCCTGCGTGCCCTCATACCTGCCCACTGCTGCCTGGCCAACTCTAAATTCACGCTCAGAAGAATACTGCTATAATCAGCTTAGAAATTGGCATGGCAACTTGAACACCTGCTATATTTCAGCTGTTTTATTATTAACTGTCGATGCATTTCGATACGTCAGAATCACTTTATTTTTGCAAAATTGTTTAAAATCAGACGTACGTTAATTAAAACACTTTTACGGTCAGTATCAAAGGCCATCAACAACTTATCATTAACTTCCCGCCATAACTTCCGTTCAATCATCAATCACCTACAATGGCCAATCAAAAAGCCGTTAATCCGAATCCGCGCCTGCGCACAACTCGCCACAGGCGATAGTTTTCCCACGGTCGCGGGCGGCCTGCTTCGTGGCCAAGTATAGCTCTGCCATTTGCATACCCGCCCCTCACCACCTACCGTATTACACGGCTAACGTACTAGGTCCACTTTGAAGACTGTACGTCTTAGTAACAGACGACTCTTAAAACTGACAGCGTAACATTTGCGGTAACGACGTCCAATTCATTTCTTAATAGACCGAGACTGGCTAATGTATACTAGTTTAACTAGATTTGAATAGGTGATGTTCTTGTCGATAGTTATTTTGACAACGTTGTCATTACAGGACATAGACCTCATGTGCATAATATTACTATTTATCAGCTCGGTGGGGAGATGTCTCGTGGTCTGACGTTGATTATTCAATATACATGAACTTTCTTGTCACACGCTTGTAAATTTAGATAAGTCACGTGTGTTATCTATCTCCTATATATAATAATAAAATAAATAAATAATGCTGGACAATCCACACAGCATCATCTAGCCCCAAGCTAAGCTTGTGTTTTGGGTACTAGATGACTGATATACTTAATACAATACATTACATACAAAGATATTTTTTATTATACATAGCAAATACCCAGAACACCCGGAACAAATCTTTATAGATAGTGCAAATATTTGTCCCATGGCGGGAATCGAACCCGCAACCTCGGACCTTCGCCCGCCGCGCCACATCGGTCGTCCATCCATCGTCGTCATATGTTAGGTAACCAGTCGGTACGTTAGGTAATTTCAAGCAGCTGAAACAGACAGACGAACAGACGAAGTAGCACCGTAAGGGTTTCCGTTTTACCATACGGAACCATAACTTATGTGATTTCGTATCAAGAGTTGCAACAGTATACGTCTTGACTTCCCTCTGTAGTCACGGAATGGATTTTAACTTTCACTGCTGTTCCAATACCCTAGAAATCTTAAAAGGTGTGGATTTTTAAACTTCTGTGTCGATCTAGAAGACAAACGAACTCACTACTTTAAGGTACTTGCGACCACGACTTCGATCATTTTGGCAGAGGAATCTGTAATTTTATTAGCAAATACTTCGGAACTCTTTTTAAGAATACTGCACACACGATTAATTATGAGATTATTTATTTATTTAATACTTTAAGCACACAAATGTACAGAGAGGGACTTAATGCCATAGGCATTTTCTACGAGTCAACCTATGGGTGATGCAGAGTCAAACAGTGGTGGGTGCAATTTCCTAAATGAAACGGGAACAAAAAAAAATAAAGTTAAAGCGCCTATAAAAGAAGTGCAGAAGAAGAGGAAAGGAGTATGTTAGGATCGTAGTAGGTGACGTTCTATAGTTTCTGCCTACCCCCATGGAAAAAAGGCGTGAGTGTATGTATGAGCTCTGATAACTAACTGGGCAACTAGAATCATTTGAGTATCTATTTGAATTGTAATTTTGACATTAAAAAGTGCCTTTCGAATGGTCTAATTAAAAGATATGATTTTGACTTTGATTAAAATTCGAAACACCCTTTCATTCAATATACAAGAGAAATCTTTTGATAAGTTGAATCTCTTTAAATCAGAAAAAAACACCGCACGGACCATTCACGCTACAAAACCAAAGACACCATTAAAAGTAATCTCAAAACCCATTTTTACTCAACACTGATTTATGCTGAACTTGATTAGTCGGAGTAAAAGACGCCCGATTCCGTTCAGAGAGTATAATCTGTCTACTAAAGAAGCAGATAGCCCTCACACTGCCACGCACTATAATCAATGCCCCGTGCCGCCCATTTCAATCCTCCTTAACCCGTAATAATGCCGACATAAAAATTAAATTAGAGGTCAGTTAAAAGTTCATCAATTTTTAACGACTCCCAAAATTATCTCATTCTAGAGCTTTTAAAAATAATACGATTTCGTTAATGCTGTGTTTTTATGGATCTCGGTATGGTTAGGTGGTTTTTAACGTAATTATGTGTGACCTTTGGTGTCAATTGATAGGAATTTCTCGGTCATAAAATGAGTAGCTTAATAATAATTAATTAAATTGATTAATTTAAAATGCTAAATTATTTTTGAATTTGTTGTTTTACATACAATTTGTACAATGGGTTTTTTAATGTTTTCTATTTTTAAACACAGAATTACTAGCTGTGCCCCGCAGTTTCATCCGCTTCAAAGAATAGAAAAAAAGTAATCTTTATTGAACCTACACTACTAATAATGACTTTAAGAGCTACATTGGGTGTTATAATGGGCGGCCTTACGCTAAAAGCGATCTCTGGCTGACAAGCTAAGGATCGTAGTATGATGTTAATAGCATATAATCTTCCTCAAGAATTTAGAATTGGGCAATCAGATGCAAAAATAATCTGACCGGTAGTCCCAGGGATCAGCGCGTTCAGACAAAAAAAACAGATGAGCTCTTCATCCACCGCCTAGGCTTTTCCCAAGTATGTTGGTGCCAGCTGCCAGTAACCTAACCTGATGCAGCTAAATACCAGTATTTTACATGGAGCGACTGCCTTCTGACATCCACAAAAAAGTTCTGTCAACACGATACCCCTTGGTAAGACTGGCTGTTAGACTTTCGGTCTTCTGACTACCCGTAACAACCGTCATAGATCTACAAATGACAGCCGGGACTGACGTCTTAACGTGTTTTCCGTAGCCCGGAGGAGTCTCGGTGTATAATGGATGGTCACAAATCCACTGACTGACCTTGGCAAGCGCTGCTTAACCTCGAAGGTCGATCCGTTTGGCTGTCAATACTTAGCCTCGACCTTCTCCTCAAAAACAAGCTCTTCAGCTTGATCATATTAGTATAGATACAGCACAGCTCTGCCAGATCCAGTAGCCGTCTGCCAATTTTGCCTCAAAACGGCAGTGATAATAACCCTCTGCAAAGCAGTAACTACTTAGTCATCTTTTTCGTTGCATTATCCAGGTTAATATACCGATTTTCTTAACTTCCCCCCATATGCAACAAAATAACCAAAGTTATCGTAAACATTTCAATTGAATATGTAGCTTTAGACAATATTTAAAGGAGGTCACGTTAATTTATTATCAACAATATCGACGCTGTCAATTTGCTGCCAGTATAACAGAAATACTCGTAAAATTTGCATGATACAGGCACATGAGGAGTATCATAAAGGAGTACGTGACCCGAACTCCTTTGTGGATCATAAAAACTTAAATCGAGAATCGCTAAACCGAGTAGCACAGACAAACGTCGCTGCCGTCTTAAATCGAATAAAAAAGGCCGAATAAAGAAACTAATTTCCATTCGTCTGATTCACGATTCGCGAATCGAATAAAAAATGTATCAAAACGAAAGAGTTATCTTTATTTGTGATAGATATAGCTGTTTTTGAGAAAACCGATCGTCCCCGGTTCCCACGGCTCGCCTTCCGGCCGGCCGGAGCGAATTTTGACAGATATCTTAAGAATCGGTACCTAACTACATCAGTACCGTCAGCAGACTCGATGATAAATCGTTCGCAGTTGATTGATTTAGTTCTTTAGTGTCGTTAAACTCGTTTGACAACTGTATTGTTGATATTTTTAATGAACTAATGATGTTAGCTTTGAAAATTGCGAGTGTAATTAATTTTCTGGCAATCTTGGTGGTTGCAGTTGTCGAGAATGATAAATATAGGGTTGTAGCCTTGTGAAGTTTGTTTTGTTGGAATGAAACATGCCTATTGCAGAGATAAGAAAATGACTTCAACTATTTCCTACATAGTATGTTAAGATAAGCTTATTATGTTAATTTTAATGCCTGTAGGATGATCTCTAACCACGATTGGCGCGCCGGGTTTCAGATTCTGAGACTTTTAATCAATATATACCTACTCGTAGCATTTTGTTATTATTTCTAGTGGCGGCAACTACCTGTCTTCTATATTTCAATATCCGTTTACGACTCACAAAGCAAGTAATGGGTCATTACACTCAATTCTATTTAATTAAGTTCACACTGTTCCAAGAATAGTAGAGTTTTTTCCTTAAAAACTTTCTTTAGTGATTTAAAAAGTCTTTAAGCGTAAACTGTCAAAGGCACCGAGTTCCACTTTTATAGCCTTTAAAATCATTTTGCATATAAGTGTTAAAATTAATTACTGTCATTTAGCGACAACCCTAAGTGTGGAGACTGCTGCGGAGTAATTACGTAACACACATTCAATGCCAATGGCTTCCATTTTGACAATTCACCAACATAGATTGCGTTGTTTACGTTGTCGAGTGGACGAATAGTTCAAACATATGCAGCAATGGATAAGGAATTTCCTTAAAAAATCTTTAGATTGCGATAGAAAGTGCGTTACGCAATTGGGGTGCAGATCGGCAGAAAATCATTGGTGTTTAATTAATATAGGGCTGCCTCGCACCTTGAAAATTATTATAAAAACAAAGAAAAGTTAGTAATTATTTTGTGCATTTATCGGCTATATTTTATGACAAATAAATACCACCTGTATTACCAAGCGCTGAGCTATTTTATGGTTAGATAGTTTATTTCATTTGTGTGTTTATTACTGAAACGTTAATTAAAAGAAAGGCAAATTGTGAGGTATCAATATCGTAATATGACTGGGTAATATCGTACGTCCGGTATTCAGTGCCTGTGTTTTATTTCTATGCAATTTTGGACCTTACCTACCGCGTTACAACCCATCCACGATAATAGCCGCTTGGGGGCATGCTACCGAACACGGCAACTACTAAGTGACCAGAAGCACAGCAATATTAAATCAGTGAAGCTGTCAGTTTAACACAATATTAGGAGGACCTGGTGACTAAATAAAAACAGCAAAACAGCTACACGGTTCGAACAAAGGCTGAGCTGCGCTTGCCGAGGTCAGTCTGTGGCTGGGTGACCGTCCATTATGTATCGGGACTCCTCAGTTCCTCAGAAAGCACGTTAAACCGTTGGTCCCGGCTGTCTGAGTGGGTTTGGTACCTATAGTACCTACACCTCTGCCTAGCTCTTAGGGGATTACAAGCGTGATGTTATGTTATTTTACATATTTGGAAGAAAGCCTTGATCAACTGTTCTGCGGTATATCATTAAATACTGTATACTACTTTTGGGTATGATGTTAAGGAACTTGAAAAATAACATATAGGTATATAACAATAACTTATCTCCATTGATTATTTTGCTATCGCTTCCGCCGTGGAAGACTGCCTTTCAATTAGCTGCGCGGGCGCTGCGGACTAGTTCAGTAAACTATCGGTTTAGGGCGCGTGCACACCGGCGGCGGCGGTTGATAAGGCCGCTGATAAACGCTGGCATTGAATTCGGCTTCCGTTGGTCACCAGTTGGTGGAAAGTGGACACTTGTTAAGAGCTTTTAAGTTAGGTATCGGTACTGTATTACTTTTTTCTTTGATAATACGAAAATATATTATTATCTAAATAGGTTCATAACAAAAGAACTTCTGGTACTTGTAATGGAATTTAGCAGGAATATTTTTTATTTATATATTTAGTTACATACTACAGCTACCATTACTGTATCCTAATCAGATAGTGCAGTTAATAATAGTTAATACATATTAAAAAAAAATGTTTTTTTTTTGCTTAAAATATAATATATACATAAAGAATACGGAAAAATGAACAAAACCGGTTTACAAAAGACATAAGTATATACATAATAATATGTAATGTTATCCTCACGAACTCCAGGAAATTCGCAAACTCAATATTACATACCTAATGTGACGTAGGCACCTTAACAGTCGCCAGATGAAGTTTATTGCCAAACACGAAAACGCAGCGCTATTTAACATTACAACCCGCTTCACTAAAAACTCCATTTTTTATTTTCCATAGAGACTTACTCAAAAGATCACTAACGTGCCGTCAAACCTTAAAAACTTAACGACTATTATCCAAAGTTACGTCACCCACTCACCGCACGCTCCAAAGGTTCACAAATAAAAAAAAAACACTCAGGCGGCAAAAGCCTTTACTGTCCTCTGCCAAACCATTTGCATTTAATAGGTACTTTTTAACCTGACCTAACTGTACCGTATTGTTATAACTTAAACTATGCAAAATTTTATTGCTAGACTATAGCTTTTGTTCTGCACAGTATCCTCGGATTGCTCGTGATTTTTTTTTGGTAAAAATAACGGTTTTGTACAAAAAAAAAGTTCAATAAAACTTCGGTACGTAAATTGAATCGATTAATTAATGATCGCTTCGAATTAAAACAATCGTTACTTCTTTATTTTGTTGTGTTATGCGTTTTTGTTCTAGTTTTAATTGGAATGAAATCTTATGGATCTTCTTGCTTAAGTCATATTTCGACATTCTTTCTTAAGCTAAAAAAAGAAACTGAAAAACTTTGACTAAATTTTTTGTTATTCCTCATTCATAAAAACCAGTTTTCGCGCTTTATATTCTACATTCTTAATTTAAACCCTTAGCCGCAGCTAAGGGTTTAAATTAAGAAAGAAATTTGACGCAAGAAACTGCGCCGACTCCATTCGAATAATTAAGGGCTAAGAGCACAACCCAGATGAAGCCTGACAAATGCTTACACTGACTGGAGAGGTCCACTTAAATCTGTGTGGTTTCTTATCACAAAAGATCATCTGAGACTCTAATTTGCATGGTTTACACAATTATCGATCTGACCAAGATCCTTTGACCTCTGAGTTTGTTTCCATGTTTCTTCTCAGAGCAGTTAGGTTAGAAATATCGACCTAATCTATTCAATTTATGACGTGTAAAAGAGTTTTTAACCTATTTACAGAAATAAATATGATTTATCAATATATATGTTCGCCTTTCAAGAATGTCTTCAAGAGAGAAGACGACAATAATCGGTCCTTCACTGAGAACCTATACTACTAAGTATAGTTTATCCTACCATATCAAAACAAAGACCCAAGACTATGTGAAACAATCTAGCTTGTTTATATTACCGGGCTTTAACCCTAAACAAGATTTACTTCTCAGGATAACCGTGACTCATCATCGCAATAAGCAATGCATAATGACGTCACTCAGACTAAAGCAAATAGTGCTATAGTCTGTTTAATTTAACATCATAACATCACGCCTAGATTCCCCGAAGGGTAAGGCAGGTTTTGTTTACCACGCAGATCAAGATCATAGTGTTTCCACGGTCAGCCGTTCTCATTTTTATTTATTTAATACTTTAAGCACACAAATGTACAGAGGCGGACTTAATGCCATAGGCATTTTCTACCAGTCAACCTTTGGGTGATGCAGAGACAAACAGTGGCAGGTGCAATTTCTTAAAAGAAAAGTGAAAAGAAATATATATTTATAAAATATATATATATATACATATACATATATTATAAACTATAAATATAATACCTACATAGAATATATTTTTATTATTTTATAATCGTATTGTCAAGTTACGATTGATATTATGCCAACATTAAACGTTTAGTAAGTGTCATATTAATAATTATTAAATGAACAGATAAGAGTACCTACCTCTCGTTGTCATTATATAACTTTTCCTTACTATGTTGGGGTTGGCTTCAGTATTTTACATGGAGTGACTGCATATCTGCTCCACAACCCAGTTACTGGGCAATACAAAACCCCTTGGTAAGACTGATTGTCAGACTCTCGGGACTAGCCGTGACGATTGTCAAATATCTACGAATGATAGCCTGGAACAACCTTTCCGAGGCACGGCGGAGTCTCAATATGTAATGAACGGTCACCCATTCACAGACTGACCTCGGCAAGCTTAGCTTAACCTTCGATCGACCCATGCGGCTTGTTTTATTTAGCCACGAGCTTCCCCCGTATATACTTAGTACAAATGACACTATGGTTGAAGTTTCCTATACCAGCCGAACTGTCATGTAGCTTCCAATTTAAGCTGGACCCGACCTTGACAATGAAACTGTCCTGACCTAACATCAAACGAATCAAATATAGCGCCTTCTCCCGGAGTGAGTCAACGTTTTTTTTTACCATAATAAAACAATTACGGGCTCTTCACACATCTTCGAGCCATCAGCTCGATGACGCACACACTTACTTTAACTTAGTGACGCGCGTATGACACGTTATCGATTGTAGGAATTCGAATACGATGTTGAATATGAAGTATCGATTATTGCTCAACTTGGAGTATAGTTTTAGATGGGAACTCAATAACATTATCGGTAAGGGTGAGTTATTCATAAGTATTTTAGACTTTCAATTGTAACTACAAGTTACATTCAGCTGGATATTGTCAAAAACTAATCGGTTGTCAAGCCATCATTTAAAATTGGCGAAGTCGGCCAGTATTTTGGTATTAACAAGTCGACACTATTGTAATGTTAGGTTGGATTATTTAAGATATGCTGTTCCTTTTTTAGATATGTGTATATATGTTTCACTGTTAATATAATAAGTTTAGACGATATTCCAAAAAAAAAATCCATAGACAAAACCGATACCACAAAAAAATCGATACCTAGCGCTGTTTCATCTGTCACCGTTCATTCACATCACTACAACTCACGCGGTAGGTATTTGTCCTCATGTGGGAACAGATCGCCGCTCATTTCCCACGCGTGCCAACGATAAACAAAGACGCCCACGCACGAGTTTCGGCTGTCCGAAATGATAACGAAGCAATTAGGTATCCATAGGATTTAGATACGAGATTTTAGGTATCCGAAATTATACCTAGTATTAATGGCGGTATCTTTATGGTTTTTGTCTGGTATGTTTATCTTTTACATATCTTACCCCTTCTGGATTAAGATGGTTAATAGTTTGGTCTACGATTTACTGCTACACTATCACACATAAGCTATCTAAGCGCCCTCTATGTTCCCACTGACAACAATGATAAAGCCAAAGAAGATGCAAAATTATTGATCTGTGCACTTTTAATTCGACATGTAGAAGAACAAAATAGGGATGTGTCCTGGGTAAAAATGTATTAAGTCTATTTAGTCCGTCAGTAAGATAACCAAAAAATATTAGACACGTATTTTTTGCTTACTGAAATCAATAAAAGTGACAATGATATAGCACATCAAAGTTCAGGAGAAGGGACTTGTAACGTCTCTGTTTAAAATGTAGCACGGCGTGACGTCACGCGCAATTTCGACGCACAATATCGTCGTCATTTTAGGTTTACGTGACAAAAGTTAAAATACGTGTCTAGTATTTTTGAGTAATCCAACTTTCGGACCAATCAGAAATTTTAAGGACAATACCCTATTACAGTCGAAGTAGTAAATTAATACTTAACCATGAAAAAAAAAACTCGTTTATATTGATAAAAGGGTTGAGCAGAGGTGGACTCCTACATTCATTTCATTACATAATTGGCCATCAATCGGGAACACATACTTACTTTGCCCTTAATTTATTTCTGCATCATAATGTACCTATCCTCCCGATGTCAACGGTTTAGAGAAAAAAACTTTAGGACAGATTAGGCCCGAAATATGGCATCGGTACTACAAGGTAGATGGGTCTATAGTTAGGCTCCATATTTCATTTATTCAAGAAAGTTCCTGCAAAGGTATACTTTTATTCCGAAAAAACGAAAGAACCGGATTATTGAAAACTATAAGCACCTAAAAAAGATGTTCATAGTCATACGAGCTTATATCAAGATTTTTGCAATAAACCTAGCCAGTTTAGATAGATTGGAAACTAGAATACAGCTTGGCTAATCTAAGTCTCAATTTAGAGCATCTTTAGTCCGGTTAGAACATGGGTAAATTGAGGCTGTTTACCAATCAGCGCATCCGCCAATGCATATCAGTTAATCAGCGTTCATACTCAACATCGTTGCTCGCTACTAAGATAAACAGCTTTTTATTTTGCAATAAATCCTGATATTACCTCATGTGATAACAAATAACTTTTTCACATCAAAGTTTCTGCGACGTATGTATACAGATTTCGGATCCTCGCCTACAAAACACGATCTTATGGTCTATTTAATGATCTGTATATCTCTCAATATTAGTGTTAGGGCTGGGTAATGATAAACGTTGTTTTTTTATAGAGTTAACTCTGTAAACTGACCTCAATACTTTTGCGGAATGAAGTTCAAATACGTAATCTATTCTAAATTATAATAAAGCTGAAGAGTTTGTTTGTTCTTTGTTTTAACCAGCTTTCTCTTGGATTTAAAAAAATCCTTTTTGCATTTGATAACCCCATTTTAGATTTATTCTAAAAAAAAAAAATCTGACGTAGGTCACGCTATGATTCTAGGAGCAATTGAAACTGCGCACTACAACTAGTACGTTATAATATTCAAACAAAAGATGGCTGTGGATAATTAGCCTTGGTGACTTTACAGTCTCACACATCGAGAATTCACGATCCAAACAGTTCTCACACATTTTATACCTGACATAAATATAATTTTATACTCCACCAGTTCGGTACCTACTAATCTCTTGACGGAATATAAAACTGGCATTGATGGGTCAAAGGCCACAACGGTGCATAATTCTATAATCAATTCTCAAAGAACATAATGGTTGATACTGTCTACATGTTGGCCGAACGTAAGCCAATGTTTGTTGTTGGATAGATCTGTAGTTTTGTCCGTTAGAAACAAAATATTTCGATCGTCAGAGAATACGATATAACAGAGTTTTGTAATGTTCTAATAAGAGTTTGATAATGGTCTAATCTTACTCCCTGATTAAAGGTGTTACAAAAGTAAGTAAAAGTTATAGCAGCTAAGATTGCCCTTTGATCATCTGATCAGCTTAGCCTTTTCCCAACTACTAGTATTTGGAGTCTAAGTGGATGCAGCTGAATAGCAACTGTCATATTGATCAATAAAATAGAGTACTTGCCTATTATCAGCATCATCTGCCTAGCATTTTTCCCATTATGTCGGTGTCAGCTCCAGTATATTTGGGACACGCTCGCCGTACTATTGCCAACCACTGCAACTCCTGAAAGCAACATTGTCAACACCAGAAAAGCGTAAATTTAAAGAAGCTCTGCGTCTGTATTTTACATTCACTGTACACTACCAGTTACTGTGTAATACAATACCCCTTGGATGTGAAGACTGGTGTCAGACTCTCAGGATTGGTATGGTCTACGTACTAGAACTAGAGGAGACACCTCTCATCACTACTGGTGTTCCGTTCAATTGCGGCGCTCGCACCGCACTTTACTTACGAGATAATTACACCTCGAAACGATGGAGTATGACTTTTATTTGGGGTGCCTGTTCCAGTACTTTTTTTTTATTGGGACATGCCCGCCACAGTATTCCCAAACCACTGCAAATCCTGAAAACCAGAATCAACAGTGGTGGTCACCACTGTTGATTCTGGTTTTCAGGATTTGTGGTTTGGTGACCAGAAAACCGTAGAAACAATGAATCCCGACGAGTCCCGGAGAAACGATTCAACTGTCTTGGATCCCGCAACGAAATCAATCAGAAAAGAACGACGGAGGAGTTAGAAAAATGCGTCATTTCCACTCCCCTCCGTATCAAGCAGGAGACAGAACAGAGCCAGGCGCAAAGGGACGTTTACAACTGGATCAATCCCAGTTGCCTAGCACCACGGCTTAAAATGAACACTAATATTAATGGGTCGTAAATAATGATCTGTTAAATTTGATTCCAATAGTAGCTATGGCAAAAACACTTGAAATTTGATCGAGTTTCTACAAGGTCCGTATAGTAAACAACTCCGGATGCAACGTGCACACTATCTAACATTATATTGCGATCATTCTGAAAAAGAGTACACTCCCATAAGACGTTCCGCCTGTTCTAACACGTGATAATATTGCCTTAATGCAAAGCATGTGAATAAAGAGACACGCGACATTTCGTGCTTATCGAAAAGAAATGTTGTGCTGGCCCCCAGAGCTGCCTTGGCTTAGGTCCTCCTCGGGAACATTAGACTTCACTCCAAGCCATAACTTCAAACATAATGCCTGACTTCCGCAAAGGGTTTTGTGGAGGTGCACATATAGTAACACCCCCATTTTGCCAGTTATGTTTAAGTCCCATGTAATAAGGGGTGAGCCAAGCGAGGCACAAACCCAGACGCTACTAGTGAGAAAATTCCTATTGGAAAAGTCAATACGTCACGCTCAGCAGTCGCGCAGAGTCCAAGTCAGTATTTGCTCAATATAGTGGTGTTCATTATATATTATGGCGGTAAAGAAAAGTTCCTGACTAGTAAGATTGTCCTCTCAATTAAATCTCAATTTAAAAAAAAAACATGTTTCTTTGATATAAAAACGTAGCAATTAATGGATGTTTCCTGTGTACCGCAAAACACCGTGGTTTTAGATTAGACCGTTAAAATTGTTAATAATAGACTGTGTTATCGCGACCACAGTACGTGCTGTCTGGTAGCTAGCTGTAGGAGGACATTGTGTACAGACGCCAGCACATCAAGCTGTCCCTAACTGTCAATCTTTATCAATTGAACATGAACCTTATTCCTGTGAAGTAAAGTTGAAAAACGATCAAAGAAGTTTGACAGATTGGGGTAGCTTTATGTGCTGGCCTCAGTACCTATGTGTACATGTTTGAAAGCATGATCGCCCCGTGCGACCGCGGCGTTTCTGCGACCACATCCCATGTTCTCAACACGGGCCATGTGTCGTGAAAACTTAAGCCGCCTCATTATGTTTATTAGTCATTTCCTATTACAACTACCGTCAATGACACAACATATACTAACAAACACACACACAACATCATCACGTCTCTATTCCACGTAGGGTTAGGCAGAAGTAGTGCCTCTATAGCTCATCCATATTTCAACAGGTATGCTTTAAAAATATCAAATAGTAGGGGGGTGAATATATAGCCATCAACCGGGCACAAATCTAGTACTGAGAAATCTCAGATGGAACAACCCAATAACACTTCGCCCGACCCGGATATCGAATCCAGGAACTCCTGCTCAGCTGTAGTGCTTTCAACCACTAGACCAACGAGCCAGTTCATATATTATCAATGATTGATTGCTAGGCCGAGCCATAATACATATGTATACACTATGGATACCACATCTATGCTAGGGATTAAACCACATACTTGTTATCACCTTCTCTGACGATACCAGAAAAAAATATCGTTATCGGTCCAGTAGTTAGGTCAAAAAGTGCAGTTCTTATTTTCATCAAATTGGAACATCTGTATAATTGGACCAAAAGGTCAATGATTCAATGAACTTGAATCCTTTGATATTGAAAAGCGACGCGACGTTGCCACACAGTGCAAACTATCAAGACGCTGTTACGTATTCTACTTATTTACCTAAAATGTAAAATCGGTATGGGTGTAGATCGGCAACGGTTTCTTTTGGCGGTTTTTAACAATAGGCGGCACGAGCCATGGCGCCTTTGACTAATGCCGCGGCACCGCATGCGGCGTTTGTCAAAGGCGGTCATTGAGCGTACGTAGGGATGGACCTATTATCGACTATTTAACCTATTTTAAAGGGAAGAATGATCGATAAACAAAAAATGCTTTTACGGTTTAAATACTTAGGGCATGGTGTTTTTGGAATTATCGTTCTATCATATGATATCCCTAAGTATGTAAAGCTGTACAGCTGTTTTGTTTAAATGTGCTGTTTGTTTGTGTATTAAATGTTATTAGGTAGATTTAGACATAAAATGAATAAAGTAGAATAAACAATAACAATTTTACATTAACATAGCATGTGAAATTGTTATTGTTTACTCTGCTTTTAGGAAGCAACCTATTAAAAATGTCGTCGTAACTAGAACCTAATACACTGAAGAAAAATCCAAACACGCATGTACACGTTATCATCAAGGATAAATTACGAATAAGGTATTATTCATTTACCGTCCTTAATCTTTTAAATCTTAGTAATCATTCATTTTTATTCAAGAATAAAATTACGATAAGGCTTTTTGGTGACGTATTCGAGGATATAAATGGAATTAAGTATTAAATAAGCTACACGTGTAGCGCCGGGCACTTCGGGCAGCCATCCGCGCTACCCCATTGCTTATAAAAGTTGGAAGGCACATCGTCACACGACCTGATACCATGAGTTTAGTACACGATTCTGGATCCCCCAGCATTGAAACTTCTCGTCGGCATCTCCTACTTTGTACTTTTTTCTGCTGTTAAAAACAGCGTTTTTAGGCTTCCGTACCTCAAAACGTAAAAAAAGGAACTTTTATAAGATCATTCCCTTGCCCGTCTATCCGTCTGTCCGTATGCTATCACCGACTTTCTCAAGAACGGATGGACGTAGCAAGCTGGAATGTATACCAGATACCTACTGAGGTCCATACCTAGTCCCTATTAGGTGTATAAAAATCAGGTTCCCAAATCAACACGATTAAAAGATATGGGCAAATTTAGACTTTCGCGAAAGCTTGTAAGTACCAAAATTTACCTTAATTTTATTATTTTTTCTACTTTGAAATGTAAGACAACGATTCGAACGATTTTTAAATCGGAAATTTAACTATCCTATAGTAATTTGGTTTTCTTTTATGACGCAAACCACAATTAATGACACTCATAGTCCATAGATAAGATTAAACTCTTAAAACTGAATTAATACTATGGGTGAAACGAGTATTTTTTTGTTTCCCTTGATTTCTCATCAAGGGAACTCTTCAAATTGGATATTCGATTTGGATATATTTTATAGTAACTGGTACTTATTTGACTTGTAAAGATGGATGAATTGCGAGAAATATGATATACGAATACGAAAAAATACGAGTCCACAATTTTTTCGTAATTTATCTGACAGACCAAATAGACTTATTATATTTTTACCTAGGACACAACCCTATTGGCAAACCAACAAAGAAGTCTATAACTAAAATCTGCCCTGTACGACCTACCTCAATAAATTCCACAAGATCATAGGTCATATGTATAAGTAGGCACTGGAGCATGTGTCATTGTTTAGTCTTCAACACATCTGAGAAAGCATTTCTCAGCGGTCACCCAGACGAAAGTGATGTCAAACCTTTTCACGTATCATCAGAAAAAAAAACAATTACATAAACAAACATCAATCCTGTATTAATTCTATATATGACACTTTTGTAATTAATTTTAATTGTATTTATGACATTGTGTATTTAATTTAATTGTGTGTGTCATTGTATATGTAGTTTTAATGTATATTAGCTGTAATATTTTATTTTAATTTTACGTAAGTACATAATATGGACATGGTCTGAATTAAATGAATAATAATAATAATATTACCCGAAGAGTTAGTCAGAGGAGTGCATATAGTTGGTACACCTTTCACATTTCGCCAATTATTGTTAGTTCCATTTAATAGGCAGCAAAGCTATTGCCATCAACCCTGGACGCACCCAGACTCCGAGCTGCTAATAAGAATATCTTGATATAAAAACCCAGTGACACTTTGGCTGACCCGGGAATTGAACCCAGGCCCTCATCCTAAGCCACCACAAGACAATTTTTGTTTTTGTTTTTTTGATCTACAAATATTTGTTCCCGGTGTTCTGGGTATTTACTATGTACAAGTAATAAAAAGTATCTATCTATGTAATGTATTGTATTAAGTATATCAGTTATCTAGTTCCCATAACAAAAGCTTTGCTTAGCTTGGGGCTAGATGATGCTGTGTGGATAGACCAGCATATCATATTATTATTATTATAATTAATCCATGCGTTACTCTTGTTAAAACGCTTGAATGAAAATATTGTTACCAACACAAAAAGATAATTAAATATAGAATTGGATGTGCCAAATGTGCCAACGCTGTACTGAAATTATATTGGGTAAGTTATTTTTTGCTGTTGGTATCCAGAACTTGGTCCGTCTGAAAGTCATAGGTTTCGTCATCCTTGTCCTAGACCAAACAGAGGCTCATGATGCATCGATAAGAATGAAGTCACAACATTAATATGTGTGGTATGTTGACAAGTGTAGACCCCACCATTGAGTGGTGGGAAAGTTTAATTTTTCGGCTTTAACTGATACCATTGTTATGGGAAGCGGTTATTGGATCGCTTTTATAAACAATTGAACGGTCGTGTATTCGGTATTCATCAGATGAGAAAGGAGAACTCATTATAAGCTATGGTTCTTTCACCGAGTCTATACCCACGTTGATGTACATTCACTGCTGAGCGCGAGGTCCTGGATTTGGCGTTGCTGTCTAGTGATGTCAGATGCTTGTGCTGTCACTTTTCAGCATAGATTTAAAACACTTACGAGTTCGCCATTTTGTGACAAATTTCAACTTTTTTTTTGTTTCTAGAAATCTTAAAAAACTCCAGAACCCTATTTCAACCGAATCCGATTACCCAGCATGGAATGGTTAAGTTACCACTAACGTTTGGCCTACTGTGTTTAAACGTGTACTAGGTATATTTAGTAAACATACTTTATTGTTTGTAAAAAATGTTTTTGTCAATCCTTGCCCCACACTAGGAATTGTCACGTATCATTTGAAGTCACATACACAAACAGCCAGGCTCGGAACAACTACCTGTAGGCCATACAAATATTTGTTTCGTGCGGGAATCGAACCCGCGACGCCCAGCGCAGCAGACAATCGCTCAGCCAGTGCGCCAACCGTGCCGTCAATTATGTAAAACATTATTAACTATCACATCATTGTGCGATTTATGTTTACAATTATTTGAGTTCTTATTGTACTTATTTAATGAAGTTGCCATTATTACTTGGGTTTAGCTAAGCACTTACCACATACTTAAGTAAATTGTTCTAAGTTAACAATCGAAAGTTGAGGATATAAGAACAACCTGAAATGTCAATTTATAAATATCTTTAAGATAATGTTAAATAAGAATTTCGGGTAAATCTATATCAAAAACTATCTTGACCATTCTTAGTAGCTTAAATAACTAAACTAATTCCTCTTGAAACTGCAGCCACTTCGATCATGAAAATTATGTTGATCTTATAAGCTCTGAAAGCATCGTACTCTTAGCGTACTTTAATGTATTTCTTGATATGAGTTTGCACTATTTCATTGAACTATTTATTGAAATTTAACAACTATTAATCAAATTAATTCACTCAATTTGAATACTTAAAATATAATTCGTGACAGTTAGAATTAAAATCCAATAAAAATTGGTCAGTAAATGTAGGCAGCTATTACCTACGTCCTACATTTACAGATCTATTTGTTTACACATCCATCAAATATTTTTGGAAAAGGCTTAGTGCGATATTTTGGCACGTATAAGTACTTAGTCGGCTTATGTCCAGCAGTAGACTGTTAGGTACCGACTGGTAGACGATTAATGATGATAATATGATAAGGTCGGCTACCAACAGACTGTCATACGTATCAGACTATCAGATTAAGACAGTTTTTTTGTATAAACAATTCCTTATTTAATCTTTAAATTTGTCTGCAAAATGGTTTATGTTTATAAAGTGAAAGAAGCTAGGAAGGAGGTTACTTCTGAGATGACGGCACATAAAAATGTATGGAAGAAGAAGACATGCTGCGCCGACCCTATATAAATTGGGATAAGGGCAAGAGAATGATGATGATGATAATGATGATGAAGCGTTAAGGGATTTTTGGTAGGGCCAAAAATTATGGGTTTGCGTCACCGACATGCTAATGTGACGTGCTAGAATTCTCTTAGCAAGAACTAGAGTTGAAACTCATATTCATCTTATTAGATTTATATATCAAAAGGAGAATACATTACGCGCTCGTCAATTAAACTCATTGCTGTTAGTTTAAGTGTTTGTAAATAGAGCTTCATTTATTTTTATAATATTTACCGAAACCAAACAGATGGTTGCGCATTTTGTGAACGAAAAAAAATAAAAAACCCATTTTCTTCATTAGACTAATTGATCGCAATTATCATCCATTGAGCCGCTTCACCTCCATAAAACGATCCTAACAAAACATAAAGATAAACAAAAACCCAGACGCAGTCGACCCCACTTTTTTAACGCAAACATTAAAAACTCGAAAGGGACTTAAAACCCTGAATAACCTATAATTATATAGTTTTTAAACGGCAATCTTAACGACGTTAAGAATGACAAAAGATAAAACCGATCGCGGAATGCTTCGGCTCGCGCCTCTACCTGGCCCGCGACGAAGGCCGAAAAAAGAAATACCACACGAATCTGTGCCGCAAGTTCCATTTAACTTGTACCCGGATTGAACCGTGCCATTTATTACACGGTACCTTTTTGAACACCGCCCTTTGTCTACGT
The DNA here is from genome assembly GCA_905147745.2 of Phlogophora meticulosa. Taxonomy (NCBI): domain Eukaryota; kingdom Metazoa; phylum Arthropoda; class Insecta; order Lepidoptera; family Noctuidae; genus Phlogophora; species Phlogophora meticulosa. Next base: position 5,352,433 of record LR990535.1, on the reverse strand, counting down.
CATTTTCTTTTAAAAGAAAACGCCGACAAAGAAGGTCGCATGCCGAAAAGATTCATGATTGAACATCTACAATAAAAATTAGAACTGTTAATAGTGTGGTACTAATTACAGTACAGTTTTAAAATTACATTACGGGCCATAAAAGTTATTGTTATGTGTTTACACTGTGTTTTCTATAGACAATAGACTGTGTAGGCTGTGAATAGGTAACGCTAACAGGAAAAGTGGTCTTGGGTGGTAATGATTAAGCGTAACCTTAAAAACACTGTATTGTATATTATGTAGGTATCAAGGATTACTTGTATACGATGCCAGTTCAATAAACAGGCGTAATAACAGGTCTCATTTGTTAAACAAGATCTGTAGTGATTTATAATTATAAATTAAATTCTACATTCAAATTCATGTCCTGCAATGCATTCGAATCGAGATAAGCATTCCTGTGCTGTTTACCTGAGCACACAGAATCTTGTCCACCAACTCAACATTCTTTGTAACGTTACCGAGAAAAAAAAATGGATGCCACGTGCCCTTTGATTAACAGCGCCCACATGAAATACCATAAGAACTTAAAACGCTGTTTAACTCGACTGCCAGTTATTAAAATATTTCATACAAAAAACCAAAGTGTTCACCAAGAATTCTCTGGGAAAGTATGTTACGCATGCTTGTAACTCGATCGTTGGGCCACACGTGCTCCCGCGCAGTATGAATGGGACAGGGCGGAGGGCGGGGAAGGGCCGCGGGGCGCGGGGGCGGGAAGAAGGCTTTTTTCAGGCAGTTGAAGCCGAGGCGCGGGTGGAGACGCGCGTCCTGTGCCTACAAGCTCCCGACTGTGAGCCGACGATTAAGTTAGTGTGTGTGAAGTGTTGACTTAGAAATCCTTCTTTTTTTCATGTAAGTATTGAAGTTTATATTTTTGTATGTTAATGTTTGTTGTGTACCGTTTGAATATAGATAGGTATGTTATCTAAGTGACTTGTATCGTTTACTTCATTGTAGACCATGAGATTTTAAGTTGTTTTCCGTGTTTTTGTAATTTTTTGTTGACTTATCCTTAAATCCTTGAACGTTATATTCAATCATTTTCAAGACAAAATTGAGCCTTATATCGTGTAACTGCGATAAGGGGAATTAAAATAAATTATTCCAATATTTTTACTGTTTAATAAATACAAAGTGAATAATGTAATAAATTATTTATCAGATACGAAAATGTCTTCGGACCCGGCCCCGCTGTCGAAGACGGCGAAGTACAAGAAGATCACAAAACCACTTTTGGAACGAAAACGACGCGCGCGCATCAACCGATGCTTGGATGAACTTAAAGATCTTATGGTCGGAGCGCTGGAGGTATGTATCTTGCTTTAATTAGTGTTTGCCTTTATTTCGTTATGTTGATAAATTAGTGTTTTCTACGAGTTGTAAAAAATAATATATCTAGCTACCCAAGTCTGGATATGTAGGATGAGGAATAGTTAGGTAGAATATTATAATAGTAGGTATTAACATATTTTTCAACCCAAATGACTAGTCATTCGATTATATTTAGCTCAAGTGTTCTAAATAAGGCAGAGTGCTATCAAAGATAAAAGATAACACCACGTACATAATAGATATCACACACTATTTTTAGCTTCGTTCAAAGTACAACCATAATATGTTTGCATAAAAAAGTATCCTTCTTTTTACTGTTCATCAAAACGCGATCCATCATTCATTCACACACCATTTATTTTTATCGCGAACCGGTCGTCCTTCTGTTTATTACTGGGTACTTATCATGGAGCCGTACCGACACCAAACTGGAATATAAAAGTACAAGTTCCATTAAGAAACAGGAGTTGCTTATTCACATATATGTACAGTTATATCAATGTGACGTTTGGTACCGTGAGAACGGGCGGCGCGCACCTGCGCCTTGCGCTATACTCTACTCACTTTTTCCTTTTTGTCACAGATCGATGACGACAACCTGAGCAAGTTGGAGAAGGCAGACATCCTTGAGTTAACCGTTAACCATCTCACAAAGTTGCACAGCCCTAGAGACCCGGTTTTGGAAGCGAAGAAGTTTCAAGCGGGTTTTGGACAATGTGCGGCTGAAGCGTGCAGATTTATCATGTCCGTACCAGACTTAGACGCGAACGTCAGCCAAAATTTAATCAGCCACTTATCAAGATTGATCACTGCTCAGCCTCTTACTATTCAAGTACCGGACAGACCTAACTTCTCACCGCCGACCTCGCCGTCTTCTGTCATCTCCGATAGACACCATTATTACAGCGATCACGACCGATCGTCTTCAGACGCGGAAGATTCGGTATACTCAGGCGATGGCCCTAAACAATGGGCGTACAACAGGCCTGCTGCGAGGGTCACCCATAAAGTACCTCCCACCGGGCTTCTCACAACGGTCGACAATATCAACCATCACAGTCCACCAGAACAAATGAACGGCCAGAGAAACGGGCCGTATTTCAAAAGAGTTCCGGCCGAAGCGAAAGATGTGATTCTACAAAAGATTCGACAACACATAATGGATAAGCGTAGCAATGATAGCGGTGACGTGAACATGAGCGCGGAGCCAACACCCGAGCCTAAATATTTACAGAGAGAAGAACCGTACAGAGGCGAATACACATACCAATACTCACCACCAAACACGAACCACGACACTCTAGATCTCCGGAAGGTTAGATCACCAGCGAAGGCGAGCGAGGCTGCGCACTCGCCGAAAAAATCTGTAGCATGCTCCGGCGCTAATCAATTAGACGCGACTCCCCAGAGCAAAGTTGAGGTGACACCCGCTCTTCCGGAACACTGCGAATTGCCAATGGATTACAGCAACTTACCGCCTAAAAAGAAAAGGAAATTGATTGAGTACCAGGAGTACAAAAAGCAAGAGGCGGCCCGTCGCCAACTCGAGGCTTTTTACGATGAAAAAAAAGAGCGTCAAGTCGAGGGACCGCCGGCGGATGAGGACAGCAAATGGCGTCCTTGGTGATGTGTTCCGAGTCACTCGCCTATTGTGATATTAGTAGTCTCTTCTTCCATAAAAGCTTTAATTTGTTTTAATTTATGTATGTTTAGTCAGTAGTGTTTAGTCCCTAAGTGCCTTATTTTTGCTTTAAAATTGTTTATGTGTACTGAAAGTTATTTATGTGCCATTAATTTGATCTCGATGTCTTCCTATAAAATTGTACCTATGTGGATATGCGCGTCTTCCATGTACAATAACAATTGATGAACCTTACAATATAATAAACGATGTAGATATGTATCGAATTTCGTGTTTGGAAACTCCGATCCCTTTTCCTAAAAAAAATATCACTGCATGTGATGACAAAAGAACAAAAACTTTGAGATTAGAAATGTTTACAGAGGTATAATGCGTACCTATAATGATATTATTTTGATTACAAAAAAAAACTTTTAACTTAAGACAAATCCGGCCAAAGCCGTTTTTACTTAAATTACCTATCTAGGTCTATAGATTGGAAAGGTCCTACCTACCCACCTATTTTCGAGTTAGAACCATTTCTACGTCAACCCTTTTGACCTCCACATTCCTATGACCTCTCTTGATACCATCGAAGCGTAATAATATCCTCATTTTTATCTTTATAACCTTGATAAAAGTTTAAGCACCAAGTTGATCAGCTTAGTCAGAATATTTTTAGTACTAATCAAGCAAAGATACTAAAAAAAAACAAAAGCTGTTGATGATCTGTTATTGCCAATTTGATGGTACGTGAAAACCGACAAGCAAAAAAACAAAATCTGCATAACGTCATGAACTGAAATCTCGCGTTGACGCAAAATCTGATTATTGAGTTACTAGTATTATGAAAACCATAATGTCTAAAACTTCATGATTATGGAAATAATAAGAAAAGATAATATTTGGCGACAGGATCATTTTTAAGAACTTCTATTTTCGATTATACGCGCACAACGCACTGCTGGCATTTAATGCTACATCCAGTGCCCTCTATGATATAACTAAGAACAACACAAAATAAAAAAATGCAGATTTCCACAATAATTTAAAACAGCGTTACTTCAGATACTTAAGTAACGCCATCTGTTCACAATGCGTATAACGACCAGGTACCTCCATCTGGTGTAGTTCTTAAAAGTATAACTAGGTGGCGCGTTCACTCACTTATTTTACTGCCATCTATAAGCCAATTGGGTGATCTTGCATGGCCAGTATAGATGGCAGCAGTTACTTGACCTTTTGGTCTAACGCTATTGCTCAATAGATGGCGCTTGAGTAAAAAGTTTTTATTTAAAAAAAAAAAAAATAGGTGGGCATGAATTGACAAATATTCATACAAGACTAGAAAGTTTTACCTATAATTTAGTGTATTGTATTTTTTTAGACTAACCTTTTTGAGTAACGTGTAATTGTCGCGTATAAATCATTTTAAAATTATTTAATTATCACAATTTTATTCCTTTATTTATGAAAATCTAATTCAAAAATTTATACTAGGCGTAATTTACATAACTGAAAATGTACCTAATTACTCCTTGTGGTAAGCGACGGCTACAGTTACTCTTTCAGAATACCGAACTTTCTACTCGCCGCTAGATGGCAGATGCACGCTTTGAACGCAATTCGTTGTCGCCGTCGCCGCCCGTATCGTAGTAGAGTAGTGGCGTAGAGAAGTGGGGCGCGCAGCAAATCAACTTCATTCATTCATTGAAACGCCGGCCGGCCGGCCAGTCGGTTAAATAGTGACAATACGAGAAGTCGCACAGGTCGAATAACAAAATGTGCTGCGCGCAAATTGTAACGAACTTCGAATTTTAAAATACGAATTTGACAGTTATTGTTTTGAGTTGACTTGGAAGAATTAGGAAATAAATAATTTGTGAAAAATACTCGAAATACTGGATTGTTTACAGTGATGAATTGTTATAATAGTGTGGTGGACAGTGTTTTTGTGAGCAATGTTGTGGTAAGGCGATGCTTGTAGGAGAACAATCGCCGGCACCACGGGTGGTGGCCGGTCTAAGAAAACTTCGACCAGAATTAACTCCTGGACCGATTCCTACGCCTGTAGATCCTGATTTTAGGATATCAGGTCAGTAATCGTGGACTAGTGTAACTAGTTTTAATTAACGGATAAAAATGTTGCAATAATCTCATTCATAACCAACTAGATTTTGAAACCCATTCATTATCATTCATAAACGGTCGCCCGACTATCTAAACTGCTATTTGATAAAATACAAAGTAATAATATTGGATAAACAACAGGCTCCCGCCTAGTTTGAACTCAGTTTTTTGTGCCAGGCATCTGGCAACTAGAAACTAATGGTAGATAAGGAACAGTGTACATGAAGTAGCTATCTACAGCATTCGCAATTCCGTCAAACGTCAGCTGTTGGACACATGTTACACACTTTGCACACAACTTGCAGGGTAATAATAATAACTCCCTACTTGCATAACCTTTCAATAACTTTGATAAAATATGGGAAAGTGGTAAGTAGGTAACTTGCAACCTCTTTGCCCCATGCAGGTCGCAAGGAGGTTGCAAGTTACTATTTTCAAATATGCGAAGCAAAGCCAGCATTGTCTAAAGTGAATTACAAAAGCAAGTGTGTTTATAAAATTAACTTAGCAAGTAAAATCACTATTGCAGACTTAGACACAAAAGGTAGTAAGTTACATTCTGTGACGTAATTATGTGACTTATGTTAGGTACTATGTGAACAAGTAAACTTCGCAGTAGGTAGGTGTGTTGGTACATAACAGCTGGTTGTCTAAACCAAAAAATCTCAGGATGAAATAATATGCAGTTATTTACTGGCATTATAGCACTTATGCCAAGATTTATTTGCCTTCTTCATAAATTACATACTCACAATAACGTTTACAAGTGTAACTTATTAAACACGCTAATGTTTTCATTGCTAGCCATGTCCTAACAAGGTCTAACATACATCGTTATTTGCAGGTGCACTTGGCACCTAAGCTTGGCCCAAACATTTGCATAGCATAGTGCTAGGTATTCGTTATACTAGCTAAACTCACGTGTTCTACTTACATGCCTTCTAACATTGAACAAATTTCATAGTAGGTGCCTTCAAATCAATGCTTATTAGACTGAGATCAAAGCTAGCTTTTTGTAGGTAGGTATCTAGGTTAGATACCTACCTACAAAAAGCTAGCTTTGATCTGATCTCTACTACAACTTCACCAGACAGAAACGTAGTTTGTCTGTAGGTAGGTAGGTACTATACAAACGTGCTGAAGTCAACAGCCGGTAGTCTGCAGTTCAAGTCTAGACGCTAGACTAGCAGCGATCGATCGATAGTTTTGACTCACAGTGCCTATAAGGTTATTAAACTGGTCGTATACCTAATACTTAAACATTCGTCTTAAATCGCCAACCCTTGAGCAAGCGTGGTGATTAGTGCTCGTGCCTTATCTGTATGAGAAGATGTCTTTAGCCTGCAGTGCACTATCAGGCTGGTGTTATTATAAGGTTATTACTGGATTAATTACACTCCCAGAACTTACAAAGAGTTCTTACTGAAGGAAGTCAATGAACCTTTCAAAACCTTATATAGGCATTTTACTTAACTAGTTACTAATAAGAAAATAACCAACAACATTACTTACAGCATTTCGCTTTATTTTGCTTACTAAGCTCAAAAAAACTATAAGTTAATAGCCTTCTTGGCCATGTATTGTCTGATAAGGTTCCCATGACCCCAAATCTACCTGAAAATGTCGCCATATTTTATAATAAAAGTTCGACAGAACCGTGAAGTTTGATCGTAAAAAAACAACAATAGGAAGGCACATCAGCTGTTCAGGAGATAAAATCAGCTGTTTTTAACGACGACGATAGTGAGTCAATGGTAGGTAGTTTTAACGGAAATGTTGTTCCATCAAACGTTGCTTGATTTTAAGTTTTTGGTAAAGTACGACTTTAATTAGATGCAACAACTTGACAGGATCTCAATGTCACCTATGAAACTAAAACATGAAAAAATACTGGTGTACCGTAAATTAAATAACTTACAAATTAGATTCTAGTACAGTTTAGTACCTTGCTGGTTATTTAATTTATCACCACCATTTTGCATTTTTCAGTGATTTAATGTGACATTAGTTCTGTCACATTACTGCATCGAAATAAAAGTCGCACTTTAGACATAGGGTGACGTTCACCAATGATACTGAACTTAACGCTAGGGGGGCTCGTGGCTAAATAATATCAGCTGCTGAAGTCGATCTTCTTTGCCCAGTAACTGGGTTGTGAAGATTATATAAGCAGTCGCTCTATGTAAAATAATACTGGTATTTAGCTGCATCCAGTTAGACTGTAAGCCCAGCCTAACATAAGTAACATAGTTGGGAAAAGGAAGGCAGATGAAAAAAGGTAAATGTTAACAATGATGACACTGAATGCTCTTGAACTCTGCTTAGATAAGTATGCTGATACCGTGCAGTTTAATTGGTAAAATTTGCCCTTCAATGACCATGCAAGTTACCTAAAATCATTCTTAATAAGTCAATATAGGATTTAGTTCCTATCTTAAATAAATAAGAAAACCTAAATCTCTTCAGAAGCAAGTTATTCTCAGATGTTATCGGTTTTTTTATATAAACAAATCTTTTGTTTCAACGCAGAAAGTATGTAGACAAGTAGATAAATTGATATCCTAACAAAACGTTCTACCTTAAGGAATCCGATATGTAGGTATCGGATTCCTTAAGGCAGGTATAGCAATAGTGCTACGGAATATTATAATCAGCAGACTACTTATACCTACATACCTACAATATTTTTGAGTTTATTAGTACAATGATAAAATGCAATCGATCTTTATCGAACACATTGATTGTGATTATTTGTGATGCGTCAATGGAAAATTTACTGTTTTGCAACAACAAAAGTGCCCACAATCCTAGATAAATTTAAAAAACATGCATGTTATGATAAAAACCTGCTTTTGGTATTATAGGCAAGACCAGCCCAAGTCCAATACTACAATAATATCCGAATATATCACTACTATTCTCAAACATAGGGCTTTACATTGTAAACAGAAATTTGGCAAATAGTTGCTTGTCTTGTCATAAAATCCCGAATACAGGAAATGAATGAGTCTACCAATGTGCTGGCCAGAATGTTGACCGCGCAAATATTTGTACAGATCGCTAATCCTATTGTAGCCACAGTTACCAACGGTTATTGATAAGGCTTAAGTCAGAAGCCGGTTAGTACTCATATGTCAAGGGCATATTAATTTCCTACAAGCATCTAAATTGGATGATGGTTCTCAACCATTATGGGTCATCGAACCGACTCCCTCGAGTAAAGATGCTTGAGCTACCTTAGATTTAAGGACCACCCGCTTCTACAATGCCGTTTAACTTCAAAGGTCTATCTCAATCTCCATTAATGGTACAATTTATGAATACAATGGAAGACCGATCAGTGCTTACAATCTAGAGGCATTACTAAATGGGAGTAACAAAGAGAGACGAGTCGGTTCCCAAACTTTCGTTCAATTATTCACGAAATCACGAAACACTACACTTAATCGATTATTTTAATTGCTCCACTAACCAACCATGAAGATACAATATTTATAGCAAGATGAGTCAAAAAGATTTCCAAATGACGAATTATTTTAAATCTAAGAAATACCCATCATTCAAATTAAAATGATCCCGTACAGAATATCGGTTGCCATCTTTATTTTAATGAAGAACGGGCTTTGGGTCATGAGATTTTGAGTTCAAAGGTATAGAGAAATTCAATCATGTTTCCCGTGTACGGCCTACGTCACTACGGGTCAAATGAAATAAATTGAATTTTCCTATTAGGAAGCTTGTGTAGTGGACGTGCGCTCGCTAGCGATAAGGTCACTTTTGAAATGGGATTATGTTGACGAATGCTAGATAGGGTCATTGGTGGAGGAAGTCCCTAGATCAATTTCTAACTCCTCCGCTGTTCTTTTCTGATTAATTTTGTTGGGGGATCCAAGACAGTTGAATCGTTTCTCCGGGACATGTCGGGCTTCACTGTCTCGACGCTTTTCTGGTGGTCGCCACTGTTGATTCTGGTTTTCAGGAGTTGCAGTGGTTTGGGATTAGTGTGGCGGAAATGACCCATTAAAAAAAAAGATTGCATTTTGCCATCATCACCAGTGATCTTGCCAACGTGGTTATTGCGGTCGATGGGATTAAAAATTTAATACGCGTTAGTAAATTTATTAAGAAAGTCGGAATTCACTGGATCACTTACCTTTCGGGATTTTCCGCATTTGACTACGCAAAATCAGTCACGTAGACACTCAGGTATAAGTACTTGAAGCAGATAATAATTAATGTAATATACTTAATACATGTAATGAATGTAACAATGTTAAAATTATGAATAATCACTCCGGTACGTTGACACGGCTTGCCCACAATTTGCGGTTAGCACCCTTCCTTCACTGGAGCCCGCTCTGAATTTGTGATAGCATTGTGTCCAATACAATAATGTCTGACCTCATTAACGTAACCAGATTTATAGTAAAAACATCTCCCTTTACTTAAATAATGTATTGTTATTAAATGAATCCAGTTTTCTTGGAAATTTATGTAGAAATAGGCTTGTGACTCCGATTTTGATAGGAGTTAACCGCGGCATTCATACAAAATGAGGTGTTGCTGTTTTCTTTGATTGGGTATTAAGTTTAAGTACAGACGCAGACGCCACCACATCAAGCTACCCCAATATGTCAGATTTCTTTGATAGTTTTACAACTTTATTACAAAAGAATAAGGTTCATGTTCAATTGGGAAACTTGTGTCAGTTTGGGATAGCTTGATGTGCTGGGCGTCTGTACATTAAACATTTTTTCGGTTCGCATCACTTAGTGGTTTAATTATTTGCCGTGTGACTGAAAAACAAACAGGAAACTGAGAGTCAGCACTTAATAAACTACCATGCTCGATAAAGTAGGTTAGTAAAACATACTCGTACTAAGTTAATAACAACGAAAGTACGCTCAAAGACACGATAAAGAAAGAACGCAGCGACCACGCCATCACATACCATGGCTCATGTCCTTATGATCTTGACTTTGTAACATGACACTTTCGACGACGAATTCATTCATAATGCTGCGATGGCATTATGAGTATTATGCCCATGGAATTGCGAATAATTATGTATGACGTACGTCTTCGTAAGGCATAATTCTTATCACGTAAAGATTTCGTATTCATGATGATAGAAACTGCAGCTAAGTTTAAGGTAGACGTTCAAAGTCAAGTGAATTTTGAAAGACCTTTTTAAATTCAGGCAAAATTGCAAAAATATTAGAAAAACTGCTTGTCAAAGACAATCTAGAAGCTGCAGCAAATTCTAAATGTCTTAACGGAAAAGAAAGGCTGTACTAAGAATGAGAAAAGTTTGCAAGTCTTGCTTGTTTATGTCAGTCAGTAGAATAACCCTTTAATCACTCACTTGTAATTATATACGGGAAATGCCAGTAAGTAAACATATCATTTATCGGTCAGCGTCATGTGGCTTACTATCAGCTAGTATTAATTCCACCACCTTACATTTCCCGGCTCAACAACCTGTCTGTATTGTTTGATGCGTGATTAGATACTTAATCCTTGTTAACCTCGCAATAACCGTTGCATCAGAAGCAATCGATCGAGGACCCTTATCGATGATTCATATGCTTCTCGGTGGAATTATGCAGTCGAGTTGACACGATCATATTAAATATATGTGTGTATTAATAAAGGTTACAACATTTTCCACAATGCCATACGCACGATAATTGATTCTGTTTTACCTAAGTCCTACTGAAACATCAAATAAAGAGTACTGTTATCAAGAAATCCTGCCTTCATAACTTGCCTTTACAGTATTATATATACCTCTTTGTCCTATTGTAATTTTCATACTTATATTGTATGTATTATACTCGTAATATATGCATTTGAAATAGTTCTGTAATGATTGTATATATGATATATATATTTAAATGTACACCACGATCTACCAACATACTTTTTCTCCTTCTCCGTCAAGTCAATCCAAAAATATGTCTGTTAGAGATTGTAACATCCTATGTAACTCTTAAAGTCACTATGTTGTAAGTTTTCATGGTATAAAATATAGAGAATTCTATTATATTACCTCCGAATCTAACCATTTATTTCTTCTTCCGCAGGCGTCCTCCGCCAGTATTACAATGATGACACCGAATCCTGGGCTTGGGTGCGGGCAGCCGTCCGTGGTGGTTGTCTCCTCGCCTGGAGGGACGGCACCTTGCCCCGAAGGGCTGCTGCCCGGCTGCCCCTCCGTGACCTGCACCTGCGGACTGCCCACACCTTGCCCAACGCTTTCCAGCTCTCCCGGCTTAGAGACGACTCTGCCGTCGCCACGTTTCAGGTAAATATTTTATGGGATACTGTCCTTTAAACTACCTTCTAACTTTTATTTTGTTTCTTATTAATAAGTACCTAGTCGAGTATATACGAAAAGAAGGTCGATGGTATATTCTCCACGTGAATCAGTCAGCATTATAGACTCGGGGAAGTGATGATCATATTATTATAAGCATGAGCAAACTCGCAGAGAGCTCTGTAGTCTAAGATGTAGAAAATAAATGCTAAAATAAAACCTTGTGTTTTTGCGTCTGTCTTCTTTGCTGATTCTCATTCGAGGGATGTCTTTGGGGGTAGTAACTGAGCAACTGAAGACTAGGAACTATACCCGGTAGCCATTTCTTTTAACTAACCTTGTATGAAATTACTCGTGGTTACTTTGTTAACTGATAAAAAAGTCTTACTTCAGTAGGTTGATTGAACAGCAAAAAATCGCCAAGCGCCGAAACACGTGAATAAACTGCGCTGATGCAAAAAGTCACGAGTTTTCATTTTACACGTCTAGCCATTAAACCTCTCAATATCGTCAAACATGTGATCGCCACAAGATGACACCTCACTTTTGTATGACACGTTTTAATTTAGTTTATTTGCAATCAACATTTACATAAAGACATCTTCAATTCTTCCAGCTTGATTATATTAATGTTGAACCTTTAGACTTGCAATTTATTTGCCAATTAGGCGCCTATTCATTGAATTTCCAACTTGATTAATGATTTTCTTTAAATTCTACACAGAATCGTCCCTATTTGCGCTGTTATTGAAAATGCCAATTCATCATTATCCATTTAGCCATCACATTCATGCAATAGTCGAGTGTCATTTGTCAATCCAACATAATAGGTGTAATTTACGCAAAATCCAAGAACTGGCGGGATCCTTGAAGACACGTGAGCCAAGTATAGTATTTCACCGTTCTAATATGACAGTTTACACGCATATACTGTATCAGCATAGGACAATACTGTACATTCAGTTTTTGCTACATTTGCGGACTTTTGCACTTCTTAATATCTGAGAACTGCTTTCATTTCCTCGTCGCAAGTGATTTTGTATCCGGGAAGTGTGGATATCGGTGCAAAAAATGCGGGTATTTGTGGTATTATTAAAGCGTGCGTGGTTTGCGGTAATATACTGACTTAGGTACGTTTCACTGAAACCAGAGCACATGTTGCCATTACAAATTGTATTGTGAAGTCTGAAGATGTGCTATCTAGATAGAGAGATGGCACGCTTTGTTCTCTTGGAAGATGTTTTTGAAACGGCCGTGTTAATGCAAACAGCTATTTCGTGAGAGGTTTTAGAGAGTATTTTCTAGTTTTTGCGTTCTATGAGCAAGCTCAGAGAGTTATTTTCTGAGATTTTGACCTAGTTTCTGTTTGCAATGTATCGACTTATATTACGGCATTTAGTAACGTAATTGTTATTGCATTGTACATAGTATTTTCCCACTCTCAGCTTGTTGTAAGACATTAAGTATTGTTGATATAATTGTCCTTCTCCTCAACTACGGGGATTTTTCTACTGTGAAAAATGCACCAAATTAAATTATTGCTCATAATAAATGTCATGTCAATATACTTACGTCATTTTGTTGTGCATATTAAGAGCCACAAATTATCCTTTCCCGTCTTTCTCGATAACAGAATGTAATAAATCAATGATTCGTGTTCACAAGATTAACTTGTATCTGTATTGGACATTATATCATGTCACGTACGCCGTGAGCTACTGGTGCTCGGTCATTGTCCAAGAGACAATGCTACATAAATAATTATCAACAGACCAGTGTTACATGACCGGTGAGAGATACTATATGAGCGTGGAGAAGAAAAATATTTTGACATGGTACGTTTGTTTGATTTTGAGTAGTGGGAACATTTAGATGTTTCTTTATACACGTGATGTACTTTGAACTACGTTTTGAAAATAAGTTGTTAAGGATATTTAAAATGATTTTTTTTTCATAGATTTCAACGTCTTCCAAGACTTTCTATCCCCCTCTGAATAACGCATTTCTCACGATTCGTACACTTTAATAGACCTCAATAAAGCGAAACAACCGTAAATCAAGTCCTTTGTGCATTGCGACCTTTTGATGTAGCTATTTACCATAAGAAGGGCTAGAACGTGAAGGTGTTGACACGTTAAGGAAACACGTTTTAAGAAGACTCCGCTCTATAATACTCCGCCGGTTAAAAAAACATCTATGAATGCAATGTGACCGTGACTAGTTCAGTAGTTGCGATCAGATGTTCCATTATTGTCACCCTACCAACCCTACATCACCTGCATGCTCACTTTTATATGATTTACGTGGAGAATATCTTATGACATTATATTAGGTATGCAAATTGTAACGTTTCTTCAACAGATTAAGTCATAAATCTTACTTTTATAATACCGACCCGTCGCAGCTGAATGTTTCAATTAAGTTTCTTGTTACAGACTTGCAATGCCGCGGAATACTCGAGGTGGGTGCGCGCGCTCTGCGTCGAGATCCTCGGTCAGACGCCGCTGCCACAGGTCCGGTTCCTGGACGTGTTGCCCGCCACAGACACCGCCAGTCGGGAACCAAAGAAAGAGGCTCCTCATTATGAGACACCCTCTTGCCCCCCTAAACCGCCCCCGCGAGCTCGTCGAAGGTTATTGACCTCCACGGAAACGCAGCTTACGCGCAGGGACCACTCCCCCGCCGCCACGGACGAGGGCATCGTCGTCGAAGACGACGACTACGACTCATCGTCCGATCGCAGCTTAGACTTAACCCTCTCCCTCGACGCCTTAAAGACCACAGACGTGGTCGATGCGCCAGTACGGAAAGCAGAGGTGATCAAATGTGACAGCTGTAGCAAACTGAACGCGGGCGCGATACAGCATCATACGCTACCACGCGCCGCGCGATCCGAATCAGAACAAGGTCGCCGATACTTGAAGAGATGGGAGGGCACGGCGGGAGGCGCCGAGAGGGGCCGGTACGCCATGGAGGCGGCCCGGCGGAAGACTTCCTCGTTGGAGCATCGGGCGAGGTCCTGCTCCCCGAATGTCCACGAAGCTATAGCGCAATACGTCCCGGTGCGGGAACGCCGCGCTTTGTTCGAGTCACTGTCGCGGACCAGCGGAGGGCTGGCCAGGAGCAGTGAGCAGCTGGCCCGCATCGAGCGCTCGCCGGAGAGCACGCCGCGCCGCGCCGCGTCGCTGCACGACCTGCAGGCGCCGCCCACGCGCTCGGTGTCGGACCTGCGCCAGTTCTTCGAGGCGGTGGCGCGCGGCGCGGGCGCTCAGCGGCACAGCATACCGCACTCCGCGCCGCGCGCCTTCACCTCGCTCACGTGTGCTTGACGCATACTCTGTTGTACATATTGTAGATAGAATCGGCGTGGACCGCTATCTCACTAAGTCGTTCGTTTTTAAGACTGTTAAAAGTATTGTTATAGAAGTACCTAATATAAATAAAATGAGATGTATTGTCTATTATATTCAGCCGTTTTATTCAGCCTGTGACCTTGTTTCTTGAAGAGCTGTAACTGTTTGGAGCATGCGAGCGTCTTGCGAAAACTCGATCGTGTGTAATGATTTATGTAGCCTTGATCTGTCTTGAGTCATTGTTTTTACTTCAAATTCAATTTGTCACGAGACAATTGGTGCGATAAGTTATTAAATAACTTATGGAAGGTACTAGGTGGTGAAATGTCAGTTCGTAGGCGCGCAAAGGTCGCGAGTCACGGAGCTCGGCTTGCGTCCTCGCAGGTTATCTTACTTAGTGTTGTAAGGAACATTACGTTACGAAATGTTAAACAGCACATTTAGCCATTGTTGTCGTGTGTTCACATTTTGCGAATAGTGTCAAAACGGCAACAGCTTGGAATATAATATGGAGCATAATTGCGTGTGTGTGTTATGCAAATCGTAAAGATAATACGCTAAACTATTGTACAAGTAGGACGTCTCCGGACACATGCATGATGTACTTTTGCACAGTAAAGACGACTGCTATCTTAACGTATTGTTCGACATCGTGACAAGCTTTGTTTCTCCTTCCTATTGTTGCTCGCCGTAAACGAAAGTGGAATGCACGAACTAGAGATGATAACACTCTAGAAATGTAACGAAAGTAACATGACACCGGCGATTATAACTTTAGATACTAATGAGTGAACCCGGATAAAAGTAGGTTTGTATCTTCCTTTAGTAGGTAGGTACTTTAAATCATTAAACCTATATTCATTTTAAATTATGACGATTTTTGAGATACTCTGATTAATGATTATCATCAACTAAGCACGAGTGACGAGTCGCCGTAAGTACAAGTTGCCGTCTTTTAACTTGATACTTGGCGGAGTGGTGGAGTGTGTGCGTGTCTTATTGTCGCAGGAGTAAGGTCTAAAATCGGTTAAAATAATTAAGGATCAGAGCTACTTTTTAAGCGCAAATAGTTCGAATAGTATCAGACGGATGGGCGTATCATCAAGTCATCATGTGCCTAGCCTTTTCCCAACTATGTTGGGGTCGGCTACCAGTCAAACCGGATGTAGCTGAATACCAGTATTTTACATGGAGCTACTGCCTATCTGACCTCCACAACCCAGTTACTGGGCAACACGACACCCCTTGGTAAGACTTACTGACTTGGTAAGACTTCGGACTTCTTATACCCGCAACGACTGTCACAGATCTACTATGAGACCCGGGATTAACTGCTTAACGTGCTCTCTGAGGCACGGAGGGGTCTCGATATGTTATGGAAGATCACCCCTCCACGGACTGACCTCTGCAAGGATAGCTTAACCTTCGATCGACCCGTGTAGCTGTTATTATTTAGCTACGGTTAAAATAAATGAAAGGTTCATTTCAAGAATACCTATTTCATTTCATTATGATAGATACCCACAACGAAGTCATGCTACATACATACAACTACTTTCTTATAAATATTAAAACTTCGAGGGAAAGTCCTCCATAGCTAAAAAATATTTTTGCGTGTTTCTATTTTTCATAACAAACATTTAGATACGTAAGCATGTTATTATTAAAAAGCTTAATTTCCTAACACATTGTAACAGTAGAAAAACTATTATCCATTCAAGACTGCATCACCCACAAAAATAACAATCAAACGCACGCTACGATCCATTAAAAATATGATACGCAGGACAGTACCCTCCATCTCTCTCCACCACAAATAAATCTCATCACTCCTGTGCGTAAGAAAGAGATAGCGAAAATAACATGGGTGTTTCATCAAATTAGCAGCCGGAATGCGGCCGTGTCGAATGTTCGCTGCAACCTCACAAACCCGTAATTTGATCTATAAAAAACTAACAATAGTGATAGTAGACGAATAGAAAAAGCTTAAAGGGAACCAAGGGATGATACAGGTAGCGGATTATAAGGAACCGATATAATCATGTTTGGAGTATTAACGGACACGCAATAAAATTACGGGTGTTCGACTTAACTGGTTTGTGGAACCGTTTAAAAGACTGAAAACTGCAATGTTTTGCTGTTTCCTGAACCTAGAAAAATATGGCTAATTTCAACTTTTTGAACGTCCAAAATCTAATTTAATTACCAAGTAATCGTAGTTATACCTTCCTACTTATCTCTAGTTAATCGTACGTCTTCTACACTCTACAGTATATCACGTATAAATCTGCATCTATCTTGTTCCTTGGAGTTCTGAGTATTTCAGTTATATTCGCAATTAATTACCTACTTCCCCAGGCTTAGCTTATTGACCTTGGGAGTTCTCCCTATAGATTTCATACGCCAATCAATTCAGTTGTTGGAGTATCCTAAACCTATCTAGACATGAACAAAGGCAAAAATGACAAAATTGGCTGAGAAGAAAACACATTTTTAACGTCTATAATTAAATAAGACAGTACCCCAATGCCTAAGTACTAAGTAATCGTCGTAGATATATATACATACGTCTACTACACCCTACAGTATTTTATATAAATCACTATCCAGATAGTCCCTCCTCCTTCCGAATCATAGGATATCAGCTTTATTCGCAATGATTTACTTAGTTCTGACCATGTAAATCCCACCAACCTTGAGAGGTCTCAATAAATTTTGCATACGCCATTTTCCACTTTTTTTTCACAAAATTCAATTTCGTCATGGCTACCACGTTCCCAAGAGCATATAGTTTCCATTTTCAAATTACAATTTTATATAACACACTATTGTATACAAATTGTCCAACAGCCATTATATTATTATTATTTATCTATACGATAACTCGGTCAGTGAATGCTCTGGCCTTGAACGTGACTGGCGATACCGTTTTTTGGTATCATGAAATCAAGTGTTACGGTTTTGGGTTACTGGTATGAAGCATTGAAGATGACGAATCGGAGAAGGAAACCTAGTTAGTCGCAGAGATGGGACGTGAAGGTCAGATGGCAGTGGATCCGTGAAATTCAGATATTTTGCTGTATCTAGTCGTTTGACATTGGAAGCTAACCTTGCTACTTATGTAGATACATTCTCGTGAAAGCTGGGATGATAATGAACTTGGTGATATAGAATAGAATACTCTTAATTGTACACCATGAAAACTAACAAATAATAATAAGTTTAAGAGCTACATAGGGTGTTACATTGGGCGTCCTTATCGCTAAAAGCGATCTCTTACAGAGAGAGCATGTACTTTTGGATGAACTTAATAGAGAAAGAGAAAATATATGTTGGTAGTTCGTTGTGTACTATTTTTTTGATGTGGTTTTGATATACTAGGTAAAGTATATAGATGAGCGACATTATGATATGGTGATAATATACGATTAGTTATTTCTACATCCAAAAAAATGGGTGATCGCATTAGGATGATGATGATGATGTCTAATTGTGTTCTTGCACTGCACCAAGAGCATCATGTAGTAAATACTAAGTTTCAGCTGCATTTAGAAATATCACACGACGACGTCTAACATGGTTAAATTGAAGGCTACGATGATGAATACATTAAAATTTTAATTACTTCTATAAACTAATATACCTACGGCATTGGCATCGACTAATAAGATAGATAGTCGACATTGAATTTCTGAAAATAGACACAATAGCTTACTTTACCTAAATTAGAAGTGCCCTAAATTCAGAGAATAGTTTAGGTAGTTGCTTCAACATTATTTTAAAAATCATCAGTCAGAAGGTACCTACCTGTGTCTCTTACAGTGCAGTACTTTATTATAAATCTCAAAGTTTGTTAGCATGGATGGATGTTTGTTACTCTTTCACGCTAAAACTAATCAACTACTTACTTTTAAAAAATACACATGCTATAATTTATGAAGATACTATACTATACTACTATTAAACTATGCTTAGACAAAGTCACGGGTGGCTCATAGTAGATAATAGGTACTGTAACTTTAAGAAATACAAAGTGTAAATAAAATAACGGAATCCGCCATTATCATGAACAACTTTTACTCACACAATCAGCTGTTCTGTATATTTTGTTGAGATATATAAATGTATGGAACAGCTGATTTTTGTTCGCGATTTCTAAGTTAGCCCCGTACAGAAAATACTTCATAATAATGGGTATAAAACAATGAACCCTCAAAAGGTGTTTTGTTTTTTCCTGTAGATACACCTTGTATAGAGCCGCCTTCTGTTGCTCCACTTTAGGACACAGACCGAGCGAAGTTATATTGACAAAAAATGATATAGATTAGAATGTTTCGGCTGACAGCAGCAGGTGCAAGGTTAGCGTAGAATCAAATAAGGTTAGTTACGTCGTGATCGATACAATCAATTCGCCTGATGCACGCTCATACCCAACCATAGAAGTTACGGCCCAAAATCCCTTAGCAAAGCTAAATGTCAGTTATAAAGCTGTTGTGAATAATGTAGAAAGACAAGACCATGAACTCACTGTTTAGAAGGGATTAGTGTGCTTATTCGCGTTTACATGTTCACGATTAAGATTTTTCAATCAAGTATCGATTTATGGCGAGTTGATCGAGCTGCAGTTTCGCTAGCATCGATTAATTCACGATTAACTATGTCCATTGAAGCGTTGTTTTAATGCTTGAGAGAATTAGAATGTCTTAGGTTTGCATCCTGTGACATTAAATTGCCTTTACCGGTAAATTCTCTTCTAAGACAAGACATTCTATTTGAATTGTTTAGGTAGGAATGCTGGCCTATACTACGCGGGAACTGCTAGTTGCATTAAAAGAGCATCCTGGGAACAACACGAATAATGGAAAGCGAACCTGTATCTTGAGAAACATTTTGTCAGAAGTGACGTACCCATTCTATTATTCATAATATGGCTACAGTAAATAGTGACCAGTGGCCGTTGATTCTCAGCATGAAGATCTATGAATCCAATTAAATCCTTCTTTTAAAACCAGTTATATCTGTGGGAATCAAAATACGTCTTTACAAACCAGAAAACTAGAGAAAGGGCTATTGTGTCTATGAGAACAGTGAACTAGTTGTTGGATTAAGCCAAGTACAAGACACCACCAACCGTAAAGGGGTACGGTGAAAGGGTTGAAAAGGAAGGAATAATTCAATTATTCCTTCGTCACTTTGTTGAAGAACTTTTTGGGGCCCCGATCGAATAGGTCAGTGGTTTAGGGGACAACACAATTAATCTTGTTCCAATTCTTTTTGTTCTTAATTAGGTGACCCGTTTGAGAATGGAATGTTTTTTTTATTGACAATAGATCTTTGCCGGCCAGTAGCAGTGAGTACACTGTCTTGTTATTTAGATTCTGAGGATCCGTCGTTAACGATATACAAGTACGAATTTCAATTTGGAAATAGATTTGACAGTTTGGAATCTAGATATAGGGATGTTACATGAAATAATGACTCTTGGTTTATACATGCAGGTTTTATACAAGGAGATGTGTAGGTATTCTATGTTAGTAGAACTCTACATAAAGTACTGGAAGAATAATATAGTAGAATATTTCAATCTTCTATACAAATATGTATACTAATAAAATTAATATGTCTGTTAGTAAAAACTACAGTTTTTATTAATACATGTGAAAGTATACACTTACGGTATTAATATAAAAAAAACTTATTTTAATATTTGTCTGTCTGTTTGTTTGAGCTAATCTCCAAAACACCTGAACCAGCGCTCAACGCAAAAAATAAAACCGTAGTCGCGGGTATGGCTATCACCATGGTATTTCTGTGAAACAAAATTCTGGCCCCTTCATGTACAATTTCGTAACGTAACAAAGGAGTCAAATGTCTGCCGCGTAATATTACACGTTTTGTACAAGATTTTAATTCAGCCAGCTGAAAGGGCCAATGGGCAGCCACATCTGCCCAGGGGCCGATAATTGAAGGCCTTGAATGGCGACCGTAATCAACATTATGGAACGCCCTCAAGCCAGGTGGAGTGACGATCTGTCCGAAGTAGTTAGCTCGTAAACTGTGGACGGGGACAAAACAACACGGATATTAGGAATACTTTAGAGATTTGGTAGATTTAGATATTTGTGGTATGTTTTCTCATTACTAGTAGGTACTATCTACCTATCTCAACCCAAGGTTGTTGTTTTGCTTGAAGTTAGTGAAAATGAGCATCATGATCATCTGCCGACCCCAAATATGTTGGGGTCGGCTTCCAGTCTAAAGGATGCAGTTGAATACCAGTGTTTTACATGGTGTGACTGCCTATCTGACCTCCACAATCCAGTTACTGGACAATACTTTACCCCTTGGTAAGACTGGCTGTCAGACTTTCGGGCTTGTGACTACCCGTAACGACTGTCAAATATGTACGTGTAAGTGACAGCCGGGACCAACGGTTTAATATTTTAACAGCCAAACAACGAGACACAAAAGATTATGTATCGTTTGTCGGTCACCTGGCGTACCTGTACCAACGCGTACTTAGTGAAAATAAGCATAAGTAATAATTTTCCAATCCTATCTTTGAAATCCATAGGAAGTCTCCTAGGACCTTAAGAAGATTTTTATTTATCGGCAAAAGGCTACTAACAACTTTAATCGGTCATGAAATGGCGATGGTTCATTCTAAATCGTCAGATATCATAAAAGAAACGTCTTACCATACAACAGCTGCCGGCTGACACAAAATGATTACGAGCAAAACATTCCAAAATGGATGTCATAACAAATTGATGGAGGATTACGTCTCCTGACCTAAATATGTATAGATTGCCTGAAAGCATAACAGTCGGCGGCTTTTACAAAGGTATTGATTAGGATAAATGACTCATTGTTTTTGTTTGTCGTACTGTTCTTGATTGACGTGTAATGGCAATATAATAAACTACGCCGAAATCAATCGGTAACAAGGTCAGTCTTTCCATTGTTGTTGTTTGTATAAACGCCGTTGGGGGGCGCCGTAGTCATAACAAAGCTTAGGCTATAAAGATATTCCATACTTATCCAAATATGTATAAACTTTATGTTGATGTTCTTTTCAGTTAAAAAAAGCAACTTTATGCAGTGCACTTTAAGTTGATTTTGTAATGACTCGTGCTAGTGAAAAATTCATAAAAAATGTTGAAGGTCCAGCGAAAGCTGAGCTTTATGTGGAAAAGGATTTTAGGTGACTTTAGGTGTTAAAGGGTTTTTTTAACTGACGAATAAAAAGGAGAAGGTTCTCAATTCGAAACTTATTTTTTTAATGTTTGACCACGCTTAACTTTTTACAGTGTAGTCCGATTTCGGTGATTTTTCTTCTATTGAATAGGGTAGTAAACTTGAAAATAAATTGTGAAAATAAAAAATCAAATTAATAGGGGATAATTGAAGTTTCACTTACTAAATGCTGTTAAAGGTGACGAGCATTTGACTTTATGTATCTGTAGTGAAACACACACTCATGCACACACATATACACATACACATACACACACACACACACTATTTGGACCGGGTTATTTACCAAGATGTAGCTCACTACAGTAGGTACACGGATTCTCCCGAAGTGAATGCTAAAATGTTCTACATGAAATGTGTTCTCATATCAATCCCAATTTCGCAAAGTACAGTTACGAAACTGGAGCACATTATTGATACTTGCGGTATCCGGATGAGACAGCTGTTTTGATACTTGTTTCTGTATTATTTTCGCCTACTACCGATGCTCCTTGCGGTTATAAGGTGGGTGTATAATGTGGAATCATTGTTGTTGTAAATTGAATAAGACTTAGGTATATGTGAACGATTAATATGGCAAGACTATCCAGCAGGTAGCCAGTTACCGTTGCCACCCACATCTATAAATATATCGTCGCCAGCACAACAAGCTATCCCAAACTGTATTTTCTTTCCATAAGAACCTTATTCTTTTGTAATAAAGTTTAAATACTATCAAAGAAACTAGACAGTTTGGTGTAACCTGATGTGCTGGCCTCTGAACACCTAATAAATAAAACTTAAGTCTGTTCATTACGTCAAAAGTATAGTTTTTTTACTAAATGCATCTACGATAGTTATACTAAATGAGTACTTGACCAATTTTTAAAAACATTCCACTATCTGTCTGTTTGATCCAGCTAATCTCCGAAACGGCTGGGACGATTTGGATGTTTCATGGAGTTACTTGATTTACTCTTATTATAGAAAAAGTGTTAAAATTGCACCCAAAAAATTCAAATCTATTAAATTGTTAACAAAATCCGATTTAATCAGAGAAGTAAACCTATACATACCAACATTTTGTTAAATTCCATGAGGACTAAGACGCAGGTAACATCTAGTTAAATGTGCGAGTATGTATAAAAAGTAAAGAGATGACGCCGTAGAAGAACATCGCAACGAAGCTATCGGTTGATGTTATGTCTAGATATTCTTCGAAGTAAGGGCCTACTCAAACTTATTCAGCTCTATTCAGCTTATGTCCAAAGAAAATAATGATTTTGTATGCGCTGACGACACGGTTGGCGCAGTGGTTGAGCCATCGGCTGCTGCGCCGCGTGTTGTGGGTTCGATCCCCGCACGGAACAAATATTTGTATGGCCTACAGGTAGTTGTTCCGGGTCTGGCTGTTTGTGTATGTGAGTTTAAATGTTTGTAAACGCACCCACGACACAGGAGAAATTCCTAGTGTGGGGCAACGTTTTTTTATAAAAAAAAAAAAAAAAAAATCTGTTCAGATGAAAGAACGCGTACGCATTTCATACAAAAATCATGTATTCCATAAACAAAAGCTGAATTGAGCTGAATAAGTGTAGTTAGTCCCTTAAAACCCTCATTTCGCATACTTAAGCACATGCTTTTTCACAGAAGAACGGTTGAAGGAGCAAAAGGAAATGAAAACTCTATACTATTCCTTTTCTGCGTCCTACTCGGGAAATACGGAGCATAGGTTCCATGACGTAGAAACCGAAGGAGGAACTAATATTACACAAGTATTTTGTCCGGCAGTTTGAGTATTTTATGAGGCCTACCCAAATGTTCCTTCTTTGGTATTGTTCGTCGAGAATTTGAGCTCCTTAGTTCGGAGTTGAGCTCTACGATTGAGGACAAATGTTTGCACTGACTGGGTTCGTCCATTCATATCTGTGTGGTTCTTTCTTCAAAAGACTATCTCAGACACTAATCTGCACGGTCCTCACATGATCTGACCAAGATAATGTCTGGACTTTAAGAGAGACTGTGACCTCTGAGTTTGTTTTGGCTTTTCTTCTCAGTCATGTAGGGAATCATCGATCTAATCCAAATCTAATTTATTTATTCAATTTGATGACGCGTAAAAGTGTTTTATTTAAACCTACTTACGGAAATAAAAATCATTTCATCATCATTTCATATTATATCATTCTTACGACCGATGTGGTGGGGCAGGCGAAGTTCGATTCCCGTCTTGGGACAAATGTTTGACGATCTACAAACATTTGTTCCGGGTGTTCTGGGTATTTGCTATGAATAATTAAAAATATCTATCTATGTAATGTATTGTATTAAGTATATCAGCCATAACACAATCTCTGCTTAGCTTGGGGCTCCATGATGCTGTGTGGATAGTCCAGCATTATTTATTTATTTTATTTTGTTATCTATATTTATATCATTTCATTTCACATTATTTCATTTCATTTCGTAATTACGTCGGCAGTATTTTTCCCGGACGTCCGATGTTTACTTTACCACGTCACTGCAATTAAAAAGTAATGCGCTCATGTAATACATAATGTATCAAACTGAGTAATTGTTACTAACAAAAAATATATAAGTCAAGCGGTTTCTCTGTCCAGCTTACGAGTAATTGTCGGATGTTCATGAATCAATCATGTTACTTTTGCTTCGATCATTTGCCATGCCACTTTTTATTTATTTACGAAGGAGTTACGGAATAATGATGACAGGTATTATCTTATTCCTTTAAACGAGCAATTCTTGTATATATGGACATACATATAGTACATACTAATATTTTAAATGGGACAGTGTGTGTGTCTGTTTATCCGTCTTTCACGCCTAAACCATTGAACGGATTTCGATAAAATTTGGCGGAGATAGATTGCACCCCGGGAAAGGACAGAGGCTACTTTTTTTAATCAACAAACCACGCGGGCGAATCCGCGGGCGGAAGCTAGTATATATTTTATAATCTGAATCACGGAATCGGCTCCAACGATTTTCGTGAAATTTAGTATTCAGGGGGTTTCGCGGGCGATAAATCGATCTAGCTAGGTTTCATTTTTAGAAAACGTCATTTTATCCGATCAAAGCTCGGTCATCCAGGTACTATATTATAATCTAGTAATAAAATTAAAGGTATCAAGAACATCATCCGAAAAAAGGGATGTTTTACGTCAACGTCATCACACTTCACCAGTTCGTCACGAAGAAAATGATGAATTTAACCAAACAAATCTATACAAGTAAATAGATAGCTATTAACATGGATTTATTATTTTTAATTAAACAAACAGGCGGCCCATCTATAATTCTATGCTAATATAATAAAGAGGTAAAATTTGTTTGTAAGTTTGTATGTAGGGGGTAATCTTCAGAACAAATGATCCAATTCTAAAATGTTTGCAGAAAGCTAGGTACATTATTCCCAAGTGCTATAGTCTATTATTATTTTCAAAACTACGCTTTAAAGGGGGTGTAGGGGATGTTAAAGTTCGAAGGTAAAGTACAAAATATATGCGGACGAAGTCGCTGACGAAGTGATAGTCTGATCTACATATATATATATATCATACTACGATTGACGACCGATGTGGCGCGGCGGGCGAAGGTCCGCCTGCGACGCAAGAGGTTGCGGGTTCGATTCCCGCCTTGGGACAAATATATGTACGATCTACAAATATTTGTTCCGGGTGTTCTGGGTATTTGCTATATATGATAAAAATATCTATCTATGTAATGTATTGTATTAAGTATATCAGTCATCTAGTACCCATAACACAAGCTCTGCTTAACTTGGAGCTAGATGATGCTGTGTGGATTGTCCAGCAATATTTATTTATTTATTTATTATTTATTATACGAGTATAGACTCGTATATGTCAATACATATCAGATGGCCACCTGCTGGTTTGTCATACTATAGATAACATTGATATGTCGTTGTCATCGTCACCTAAGTATCTACGAGTTTCTAGTGTCTGCAGTGTTAGAGGAAATAAGGTGCACCGCTATCGCAGAGACATTATCTCATGTGCCTGCTAACGCGACTATGTGTAAGTAGGTAAGCAGTGGCGTAACTATAGGGTGGCAGGGCTGGCTTAATGCTACGGGTCCCCGACCCAAGAGGGCCCCGGCCGAAAAGACCACAAGCGCATAAATAAATTTGTCACATTGCACCTGAGTTGTACGAGTACTATATCTTATTTTACTTAAAAAAATATATAATTTTTTAAAGCTTAAAATCGATTTAAGATTTTATTTGATAGGGCCCCTTCAAAAGAATTTGCCTAAGCCCCAAATTATATAGTTAGGTACGCCTCTGTAGGTAAGTAATTATCAAAAACAAGAATTAGGTATAGGTATTGGTCAGATTTAAGGTTTAAAAAATAAATATATAAAACATACACCTACCCTGACAACAATGCCATATAAAGAGTATATTTTATTATTAAAACTGTATTCAACGACAAAGGGTTACATCAGGCGGACGCGCCCTATATTGCGATGAGCAATTCCTCTACGAAGCGTGATGAGTACGGCTCTACGGCTACATGCCCCTATGAGCCTTTGTGCGACAAAAGGGACCATGTTGCTGTGTGGACAGTAACGGTCTGCTGAGGACAATAATTATTACAGTATCCGTTCATTTTTTTTTAAATGGTACCAGCTCGCCACACTATTCCCAAACCACTGCAACTCCTGAAAACCAGAATCAACAGTGGCGACCACCAGAAAAGCGTCGAGACAATGAAGCCCGACGAGTCCCGGAGAAACGATTCAACTGTCTTGGATCCCGCAATGAAATTAATCAGAAAAGAACAGCGTAGGAGTTAGAAAAATACATGATTTCCACTTCCCTCCTTCTCTGTTCGAGGTCGGCGCAGCTTGTTTCTTCTTCCATACATCTCTATTTGCCTTCATCTCAATAGTGGCCTCCTTTCTAGCCATATCATCTTTCACATTAAAATTATATTATAAAATAACAATATGAAATGGATAATACCAATCGTTCATAGTTCCCACCCTCAATTGGGTGTGGCAGACATTAGCAATATCCAAGGGGAGACGATGGGAATTATTACTACTAAGGATAGTTCCAGTCACGTTACTGGCAGAGAATATTTCACAATCACATCAACACATCATTGTCCCATAACATTTATCAAATTAATTGTAAGTCGTTCAATGCCTATAACAATCAAATATTAAGAGTCGTGACAATTGCGTCAGGGGGCGTATTCTGGTACAATTAATGGACTAAACACAGCTGGTTTACGAGCCTGTGACTCGATAATAAGCGCATTGTTGACTATTTGCGATATTATTAATTGGTAATTCGTGTATTAACAGGGGTATTACCGATTGATTATACTTATCGAACGACAAGAGATACTTAACTGATTATTTTAAGTACTTTTGCTGTAATCGGGGCTCTGGTTAATCGTAAGTGCTATGACAAGACATGTGCCCTTTGCTTACTAGCAAAAAATTCAAGATTGACCCCAAGTGTGAGTGTTATTTCCAAGCTACCGCGATCAGAATAGGGTTTCGATGTTTTGTATTTGTAACGCCACGTCTTGTCGTTTCGTGAGCGTAAACGCGAATTTGCCGACACTATCGCTACCGGGCTGACCGTGCGTGTTTTAATTCTAAAAGGTCGCATCCGTTTCTATCTGCGCGCTGATTATACTTGTGATGATCTCCTAGTAATGTTATCCAGATTCTCGGAAATACTACATATCTATTGGTAGAAAAATACCGACCACATACGTACTTGTACGTATGGTGGCATTTTATAGTGTTACTTACTGGTGGGAGATTTTTTAAACTCATTTCCAATGAACTCCTATTCCTCTAGTTTTACTCTCTAACCTTTTCTTTTTTTTTTTATCCGAGGTGGAACATCCTCATGGATGTCATCCGCCCGAGGGGGGAGGGGGCTGTCATAATCTGACGACAGACAGACACGTAACCACGTTATCTTTTAAGAATATATCCTTTATCGGCAACTATAGCATATCCACTGTTCAACAATATTCTACTGAAAAGGTTCAAAGTACTTTAAGTGTACTCAAGTCTGATTAGACCAGGGGGCCCAGACAAAACTCCTAGAAAATTCAAATTGTATGGGGTTGACATTAGCTATAGAGATGACACGTGACTGTCCACATTTTGTAATGTCACTGTCATACATTTTGGCATTAGCATCGTTTTATGCTACAGAAAATATTTTTGTCTATGCTTACTGTTCTATTACGATCCTTAACTGCGCACAGCTGAATGATTTGTTTGCATAATATAATCCGACCCGACACGTGCATTGCGGTTGACTTATTTCCATATAATTAGCTATCTGTAGCATCTAATCTAATTGAACTGAGTCATTGCTTGCATTACATTAGCAATTGTAATACATAGGTATGCGTTGATTTATCGTATGATTACTAAGCGTAATCAGAAGAGGCTTTTAAGTTGAATATTTTTACTCCTTTGGAAGCAATTTTCATAGTTCAAGGCTCTCGTATGGACATTCTTTGAAAAGTAAAATTAATACAAGCGCCATGTTTTACGCCAATATTGCCAAAGCCAATGTAGGTCGCCAATGTTGGCACCAACCGACGATCGCACTTAAAGATTTAACTTTAGTCGCGCTTCGGAGCATTCGGAGCTGACAGGCATAACTTTTTGTTTTAACAGGATGGTGGCCTGAATCATCAACATGGGGCCGCGGCGGACCACGGAAGATAAGGTGAAACGACCTGGATGTCTTCCTGAGAATTGGAAAGAGGTAGCGCGGAATCGCGACTTATGGGAAGAATGGAGCGATGGGAGAAGTGGGTCGATTGGGGGTGGTACCTGGTAGTAATAACGACTACCAATAAAGTCAGTTAACTTTATATTACCGCTATTTATATCCATATCATGTCTATATCTATCCTGCGTTTATAATTTAGTTTCCAGAAATGTAAATAATTTACGTTTTAAAAATAACTAACCCACATAAAAACTTCAGTTTGCGTTACCTACAGCTTCCGGTAATCCAATATTTTTTCCATGAACTCTCAGAGTAATTCTGAAATCAACTTTATGCCCACTGCCATAAAGTTGACATTTGTTTGAGTGAAAATAACGTCAATTGGAAAGACAGATTTGAATAAGGAATGTGTACCATAATCTGTATGGATAACATAATAAGTAGGTAGATATAGTTTTACATGGAATTGCTTTATCAAATTAGGTATTGTATGACAAGGATTACATTAAAAATACCTTCTGAAAGTTGATTATAAATGTCTTTTATTTTTAGAAATGATTATTTTCTAACGAGTAACTATACATTTTAACGAATGAAGAAGAGATAACTTAATATGTCACAAACAAATTAGTAAAGGTCAATGATTTCTATCATGTTATGAAATCATTAACACCGATAAGCGTTTTGCTAATTATGGCGCCGTCTGACTTAAAAAAAATGTATTGTTACATTTTCATCATTATCACAAAACACTCCAAACACATACCTACACATACATTCATTTAAATTTAACGACTTGCTGGGGAGTCCACAGTACCCTGTGGTTCATCGGGTTCATCATCATCATCTGCCTGGCAACTAGCCTTTTCCCAACTATTTCGGGGACCGCTTCCAGTCTAATCGGATGCTAAATACTAGTTTCTAAAATCCATATTACAAACTAGTATTCAGATGCATTCAGACATGGGTATGTAGTGACAGCCTATCTACCAGCAACACCAGTTACTGGGCAACACGATACACTTTAGTTTAGTTTTCTAACACTAACCGCCAGACTTTTGGGCTTCTGAATACCCGTACTAGTCAGTACGGGTATTCATATCCAAAAGCCCAAAAGTCGTTGACAGTCGTCTAAGAAGTAAAAATGACAGCTGATTCGACGGCTTTACGTGCTTTTCGACGCAGGATGGTCTCGATATGTAACGAATGCGAAACCGAACCTTGCTTTACCTTGAAAACCCATGCGACTGTTACTTAGTCACATGTACAGTCACGAGCATAAATATCTTACCTTGAACGTTTAAAACTTTGAGGAAAGCCCTATTTCATAATAGTATGGTTTCGAGAATACTGTGTTCACAACACTTTAATATTTCCATCAATACTTTAGTAGAAAATCGCTTTTAAATTCTGAGTCAATGTAAGGTATTTATGTTCGTGACTGTACCTTATGACCTGCTTATACCATAAGGTTATTATAAACCGGTGGGTTTTAATACAACAAGTCCCTAGTTATAGGCACAACATTTCAAACGACATCAATTTTGGCAATGTTGGTAAGTATAGTTTTTTATGACTTTCAAAGTCGGTCAACCGCTAGGTCTTTCATCAACTTTGTAACATATCAAGATGAACAGTTATTATTCACAGGGTACGTAATATCACAATAGAGGATGACCCAAGTGGCCTACGTTATCTCACGTCATTCTAAGAAGCAAAGATTTTTTACAGAAAGGTAACATACTGACAAAATAACATCACGCCTGTTAATCCTGATAGGTTAGGCAAAGGTATACTTATATTCTACACATATTTCGCCAAAACTGACAAAACTGTTGGTCAAGTAGGTGCTCAAATGGTTGGTCAAAGTGGAATAAGGGCAGGAGATGATGATGATGAAGCAGTTTCACATTAATCCGTATGGTTTACAAACTTTGCAGACATTGAAGGCACGGTTGGCGCAGTGGCTAAGCGATTGTCTGCTACCCTGCGTGTCGCGGGTTCGATTGCCGCATGGAAGAAATATTTATATGGCCTACAGGTAGTGTTTGACTGGTTGTGTGTGTGAGATTAGCACACATACCTAATACAGGAGAAACTCCTAGTGTAAGGCAACATCTTTTTAAGAAACTATATGGTTTTCATATTGATTTTTATTTAACCAATTAGACTAACCTAACTTAACTGTTTCTAAACTCAGCATACATGCTACCCCTGTATTAGTTACAAAACAACAATATTCTCTTTAATATAACTACATAAACTTAGGTAAGTATACCCAATTTATATAGTTACATAATTGATTGCAGTGACCCATTGTCTTAAAAAGACAAAAGTAAAAACTTCACACAGCAATCGCGCGTAATACTAAAAATATTCTTAATTATACGTGGCTTAAGAAATAATGGCCTTATTACTTATTGCCGGTGACTTGTCTTCCTCTTGTTTCTGCCTGTATCTTTCTTCATTGCAGGTCAAATGCTTCTTCTCATACAGCAAGAAACCTGGCATTGATTACCACGTCAACGCCTTGAGTATCATAGCTTTTTCAAACTCAGGCTTAGTTTCTTCACCATTGTCTGTAAATGTTTGTCAACGCACCCACGACACAGAAGAAATTCCTAGAGTGGGGCAACATTTATTTAAATAAAGATATAAACGACGACACGGCTGTCGCAGTGGTTGAGCCATAGGCTGCTGCGCCGCGTGTTGTGGGTTCGATCCCGCACGGAACAAATATTTGTATGACCTACAGATAGTTGTTCCGGTTCTGGCTGTTTGTGTATGTGAGCTTAAATGTTTGTAAACGCACCCACGATACAGGAGAAATTCCTAGTGTGGGGCAAGGTTTAAAAAAAAAAATTGTTTCTTTTGTTGTTTTTTGGTTTTAACTGTAACATACAAAAATAACACAGTTATGGTTATATCTTAGTATATCTATCCAGCCCTTTCTCAACTAAGTGCAATAAGCAGGGTTGTTTTCCGATCCAACCGAATGCAGCTGAATACCAGAATTTAGATGGAACGACTGCGACTGCCTATCAGTCCTCCTCAATCCAGTTACTGGGACGAACTCCACAAACACGATACTCCTTTACAAGACTAGTTGTCAGACTTTCGGGTATGTACCCATAACAACTGTTAAAGACCCACAAATGACAGCTGGGATCAACGGCTTAATGTGCGATCAAAAGCAAACTACGGAGGGGTCTTGGTATGTAATAGATGATCACACATCCTTGGAGCGACCTTGAAGATCAACTCGTGCTTCTGTCTTGACTTAGCCACGAGTTCTTCATGGTTAAATCTTAGTAAGATTTGGAAACTTAAAAGGAACCTATGAGTAATGAATGAAGTGGATGTGATATTGGACATCGTAGATGGGTGGGCTTTCGGCAAAATACAATTTCTGCATGCCTTTGTAAGAAGTTGACGACCGATGTGGCGCGGCGGGCGAAAGTCCGCCTGTGACGCAGGAGGTTGCAGGTTCGATTCCCACCCTGGGACAAATGTTTGTATGATCTACAAATATTTGTTCCGGGTGTTCTGGATATTTGCTATGTATAATAAAAAATATCTATCTATGTAATGTATTGTATTAAGTATATCAGTCATCTAGTACCCAAAACACAAGCTCTGTTTAGCTTGGGGCTAGATGATGTTGTGTGGATTGTCCAGCATTTGTTTTTTTTTTTTTAAGTTAGAGTATTATTTTATGTGTCAAATCCTTCATTGATCCCTTGTGACATCTAACAATACCACAATTCCCACAGCACAAGCCCAAACAAGGCGCTGTCTATTCTCGTCCTTATTCGAGGACCACACGTCAAGTTTAATATCTTTGTTCCATTAACTCGCCTGTTCTTCTATATCACAGATAAAAATAATACTGGCTTTCTCAAGAACTATAAAGAAAGACACGATAGCTTTGAAAGGTCTCTCATCAATCTGTTAGAAAATATCATAAATTTTATAACACAAGTCATAATATTATTATATTTTAAGTGGAACGGAAACGGATGTTTGATTCTTTTATTTACTTTTACTATTATCTTGAGTGATAGGTCGACGACATATTAATTGAATCTGTAGCACTTTGAAGATTGAATTGGTAGTATATATTGATAGAATTTTGGGAAAGGAAAAAGACATAGAAAGCTGTGCAATGGTTAAAGAGTGTGCATAGTTAGCGCAATAGACAATTGAAATTTTCACAGAGTGTGTATTTCTTTTGTACATACAAATAATAAATGTCAATCTATATTTAAGGAGCTTGGTTTGCTACCTTTACCTTCATTATATATTTATTAATTTATTTATTTATTTATTTATTTCACAACACATGTATATACATAGAGCTATTTAAAACAGCAGAAGAAATATGCTCTCGAAGTCGGCGTCTCCAATAAAGACTTGTGCTGGATGTGCTGCCTAGATCAGCGAAATATAATAAAAACTCTCTGGCTATGTGTGTTCGTCTATATAATAAATTAACAAATACATATGTTTAAAACATAAAATTCGAAAATATTTAAAATCCAATTATATAAATGGCTCAATAACCATAATTTCTATAATATTAATGTTTTTTTTAATTTGAATTGAATTTTGTTTTTTCGACTGCAAATTGTAGACTTAAGTTTGCATGCAATAATTTAAGCAAAACATGTAAGATCTCATATTTTAAAATAACACCTTGTATACCATGTTTTAAGCAAATAAATATATTCTATTCTATTCTAAAAATTAAATTAAATAAAAAAAATACAATATAAAATTATAAAATAATTTTGCGCCGTTTTTTGATCGACCACAACAATCGCTGTATATCTAATATTCTACGGTGGTACCATCGTACGGAACCTTTCTTATGTCGTTATTTTATCCTCGCACTGGTAAGCCAAACGCCATTTAAAGCTGATAATGATTTATAACTGATAAGAAATAAGGAATTATAAAGATACCTCTATCCAACAGATAAATAGTTAAGTAAGGTTATGGTCGAACAGCTTTCACGCCGCATCAAATTCATTATAGATTTATGTCCGATGATAATATGATGGTTTAATACGTATAACGGCAGTTTAAGTAGATTTAAGTTAATGCTTGAGTTAAATTGTTTCAGAATGTGTAGCTATAAAATGTAAGTCAAGGTTAGCGAGGTCTCAACACGGGTGTTCAATGAACCGAGTCTTTTCTATCTACATAATGTTGAGGTAGGCTTTTATTTTTATACGTGCTTTTGTTTCATTCCAATTTGGGCAGTCTTTCTTGAGATTTCTGCCTTGCTGCGCTTTATAATATAGCCTCGAAAAGCTTACTGTGATTCTTTGCACATATAGTAGTAGTATAGTATACGATATTCCATTAACATCGGTGTTAATTTTAATCTGTGGTGCTAGACAAATGAGTGCAATAGGTAAGTCAAATGTGGTGTTGGATCCATTTAAGCGGGAGCTTTGTTTTTTAAAAAACGTTGCCCCACACTAGGAATTTCCCCTGTGTTGTGGGTGCGTTTAAAAACATTAAATTAAACTCACACACACGAATAACCAGACTCGGAACATCTTCCTGTGGGCCATACAAATATTTGTTCCGCGCGGGAATCGAACCCGCGACAAGAGGCGCAGCAGTCGATCGCTCAGGCACTGCACCAACGGCGCCGTCGGTTCACTTCGATATCCTATAAGTAGCAAGGAACCTCATTTACCTTATTACGTGCTTATAGTAAACATAATAATATAAATTAATATTATATTTCCGCTATAAGTATATTATGTAAGTATTAAATACCAGGCACAGTAAAATAAAACAATAATGCTGGAATAAAATAATAATGAGTATTGTTACGATATTATAGCCTTAATTACCTTAATTTAATACATTGACTGTCACCCAATGTGTACAATACAACAATGGCAACAACAAAAACAACGGCTTTAGAATGTCAAAAAAACAAAGCTGCAGTCACAAGGTATAATAACTTGAGAAAGTACTGTAGTTGCACATTCCAAAGCTTAGATCTCTATGGAGAAGAATGAGCAAGAAACTCCATGGACACTTTTTGAAATCAGAATATTGATTCAAAATCTTTGTTACATCATTCATATTGAGATAATACATATATGTGAAGAAAGAGGTGCACATTAAGAGCGTCCAGAGTAAAT
This sequence comes from Phlogophora meticulosa, assembly GCA_905147745.2. NCBI lineage: Eukaryota > Metazoa > Arthropoda > Insecta > Lepidoptera > Noctuidae > Phlogophora > Phlogophora meticulosa. The sequence goes on along the minus strand of LR990535.1, from coordinate 5,317,467 downwards.
GGTGGTCCTTATCGTGGTCCCCAAACTACACGGGCGCCTGTATATCGGAGACCAGAGTTTTGATACATTTGTAATTAAAACGAAATACCTGGATGACCGAGCTTCTATCGGATAAAATGAAGTTATCTAAAAATGAAACTACCGAGATCGATTTGTCGCCCCCAAAGCCCCCTGCATACTAAATTTCATGAAAATTGTTGGAGCCGTTTCCGAGATTCAGATTATATATATGACGACGCCAGCGATGGCGGAGCGATGGGGTCATTACCATCTCGGTTCGGTGGTAAAGGGTCCATTTCGTAGGGGCGTTGTATTTAAAACATAAAGTGCAAATATAACCACACTTTTATAAACAAAATGACAGCTAAAAATATTGTCACTAGGCAAACTGACAGTTTCGTTTTGGACAAGTGACTTGGACCGCGTCTGGATGCGAAGTGTCCGTTCGAGAATCTCCATCTTGCAAAACGACTCTATCCACGTGCCGCCATTACAAAATAACGTCACGGCGTTTACCCCACTACTACATTTATTATTGAGCAGCTTTAATTAATAATGGTATCATTATCCACGATATATATATGTACATATATATTTACAAGAATTGCTCGTTTAAAGGTATTAGATATATTACAACACAGTCATGATCGCAATACATTTCTGAGCATACTTTTAAACTTCATTCCAATGAAATCAAGTAACACACTTGCACACAAATACCGTAAAACGATGGACTAACTATAGTGATGCAACCAGCCGAAGCTATTTTAAGACAATTAAAATGGCTGCGATTAATGCATTGCAAAGAATTGCGATTTATAAGGTGGATGATCTCGATTTGTTTGATGAATACATACAATTTTTATTACTAAATAACGCATGACATCACGCCAGGTTTGATTCCGATTGGTTAAGCAGAGATGCACGTATAATATTCCCACATTATACCATTTTTATTTAAGTTCCATACTATACATACAACATGTCCCAAAATTCAACGATAAGCCGTCACCAGAGGATGGACCTACTAATGACTACTCGAGAAAAAAAAAGAAAAAAAAAATGGCTCTACTTTTTTTTAAATTACTTAAAAAAATGGAAATTCTTCGAAAATGTATACCCCTTATGACACTTTTAACTACCATGACCACAATTTTTCAAATATTTCAGTTTTTTTGTTTGTATCGGCAACCTAAGTAGTACTTCTATTCACCATAATCTTTCCCATAATCTTGGCACGACATCGCCTTAAATTATATTACTGTGTACTGATTACTATGTATTAACAACAACTTACGAAATTTGGTTCTTGATTAGAAAAAGTGTCATTTTTTTTTTTTGTGGCTAGTTTTCCTAAAGTATTATACCATTTTAAAATCTAGGTTAGTTGCGCTAATTTTTTTAAAAACTTGCCATAGTAGTGTCCATATTTTTTTTTTACTCTACGATGAGTTAAAGTGCACTGAACGTTAAAATCTTTCAAAATTTTAGGGAAATAATTTTTTCTGGTTCTTTTTTTTGTATAAAACTACGAAAATTCTGTAATTTTCAAAGATTATGGTGAATAGAAGTACTACTTAGGTTGCCGATACAAACAAAAAAACTGAAATATTTGTAAAATTGTGGTCATGGTAGTTAAAAGTGTCATAAGGGGTATACATTTTCGAAGAATTTACATTTTTTTTAAGTAATTTAAAAAAAAGTAGAGGTATTTTTTTTTTCTTTTTTTTTCTCGAGTAGTCATTAGTAGGTCCATCCTCTGGTGCCGGCTTATCGTTGAATTTTGGGACATGTTGTATATGGAGCTACCTTATTACCATGAACTAGGCACAAATCTAGACCTCTTCGGGATACTACTTAAAAATTCTGGATGGAAAAAGCCAATAACAATTTTCTCGACCCGGATTAAAACTCAGGATCTCATATTCAGCAGTAGCACTTGCGACCACTGTACCACCGAGACAGTTCGAACAAAGTATTAAAACTAAACTGTAAGGTGTAAGTAATTAAACAGTGTTTTCACCTCCGCTAACAATTAGCAGGTAATATTTTCTTCTTTTCTTCAGTACAAACATGCCCAAATTTCGAATTTATCAGCAAACACAAAATAAAACCTGTTATCGCAATCTGTAGATAAATATTTCGCGTGGAACGTCAGCTAAAACCATCCAGCGTAAACGCTAAAAATACACATTCCCGTTCATCCAATTGCATCATACAAGAAAGCCAGTGAGACGGAACAAACAATGACTTATAATTTGACTCACGGCTCAACCAGCCCAATTTAAGAAAGAATATGTTCAAGGCAATAATGACTCAAGGGGTCGGGCAGACGTAAATTAATCTCTGCGACAGTCGATGGGCGAACAGGCGCCTACTGATTACTCATTAAGTATTACAGTTTGTATGGAACACGAGCCGTTTACAGGATACGATGATGAGTTTTTTGTTAAAGAGAACGGTTTATTTAAATAAACTAGAAGTCACATTAATGTTCTTGGAAAATCTTTAAATGGAATTAATGGGAATTTGACTTTGGCTCCTCACTGATCTAATAATAAAAGATGGATATTATACTTTGAATAAACTATGGATAAATTCTGTAAAAGACAGGCTAAATATGGCAAGAAAGGAGGATGCCTGTTGAGATGACTGCGAATCGAAATTCATGGGAGAAGAAGACATAAATTGGGATAAGGGCAGGAGGATGATGATGATGACACTTTTAATATAAAAATTAAGAATATTAATTAAAAATATGAACCATTTGTGGCAAATTGTGTAGGTTTATAAAAATGTCTAGATCTTCCATATCAACGCGGAAACGTTTTTTAACATTTTGATAAGTGTAATGTGTAGGTGAATCTTGGCTGTTTAAACGAGCACATAAGCCCATCTATAGTCCAGGTCCTGAATAAGGAGTTTGTATGCGTCATGCAATTTTATTAGTTTCAAGTGATGTAATTTGTTTGCATTGGTGGGACTACGGACGGAAGTCTGGCCAGCACAATAAAAAAACAAAAAGACAATTAAAATTTTGAATGACGAATTACGTAAACATTTGCACGATTAAATGCGTTTTATGTAATGTGGGCGAAGTTCCAACCGCTATCCTGTCCTTTTAGAAATAAAGGCGTCATGCGATGCTATGTTATATTGTGTGAATAATGCACAAATAATAAAAGTAAGTAATACTTACATCATTTATGAAAAATTCGTCCATATCGCTGTTATCACTTTTAGTGCCCAGCACCCGGCTCCCGGGTCGAAAAGAGTTTGTACATGTACCCAGAACTCGCTTCCCGAGTCGTACATGTAAAAAGCCATAGATGAGATGTGAACAAGCCCATCACATCCTACCTACGCATTATGTAATTTGCCAAGCATTATGACATACAAGTTTAATCTTATTTTTGAACTGGGCAGCGAAAGGGTTAAGGGTTAAAAGTGCCCTAAACAAAATGAATAGCAATAAAAAAAGGTCAATGAAGAACTGAAAACCACTTCGTGCTGGCTTGAAAAATTAAATGGGCACTCGGACCCCACGGCCCTCATTATTAGTATTTCAGTATTTCAGCCTCAGTAGGCTCAAATGTAAAGCAGAATATCGTCTGGTATATTTTGTTATTCGTCAGTAAGTCGCATTATTACTATGGTACTTATAACGTTTAATGAGCGTTACGAACAATTTAAAATTTAGTACCACGTTTTACATAAATGTGTCTAGGTCCTCGAGATGTACCCAAGCAAATAATTATGAGGAATAACAAAAAGCGAATATATGTAGATTGTAGGTACAGACGCCAGCACATTTAACTATCCCAAACTGTCAATTTTCTCAGTTGAACATGGCTTACTCTTGTGTAATCACAAGAATATAGAATGTTAAACTGAACGTGAACTAGAATCTAGTTCATGTTCAAACTATCAAACTACTATGGCCTATCTAGTAACTAGATAGTTTCATAGTAATTTTAAGCATAGTTGTATATATTTAAGTGGTAATATTAATATTGACGACACGGTTGGCGCAGTGGTTGAGCCATCGGCTGCTGCGCCACGTGTTGTGGGTTCGATCCCCGCACGGAACAAATATTTGTATGACCTACAGGTAGTTGTTCCGGGTCTGGCTGTTTGTGTATGTGAGTTTAAATGTTTGTAAACGCACCCACGATACAGGAGAAACTCCTAGTGTGGGGCAACGTTTTTATTAAAAAAAAAAAAAAAAAAGTAATTCTGTAGTTACTATAATAATAATAAATAATAAATATTGCTGGACAATCCACACAGCATCATCTAGCCCCAAGCTAAGCAGAGCTTGTGTTATGGGTACTAGATGACTGATATACTTAATACAATACATTACATAGATAGATATTTTTATTATACATAGCAAATACCCAGAACACCCGGAACAAATATTTGTAGATCGTACAAACATTTGTCCCAAGGCGGGAATTGAACCCGCAACCTCTTGCGTCGCAGGCGGACCTTCGCCCGCCGCGCCACATCGGTCGTCAAACTATGTGTTGTCTATGTTTACAAATTTCATCTGTTTACTTTTGGGCGTAAGTTTTGGTCAATATGGTGTGTACAACCTAACTTTGTAATTTAGTGTAGTATGATTAACAGATATGTGAGGAACCACCATTTTTCTATGGTTCCCACCAGAGTAGATGAAAAGAGATTTCGCGTCTTCAGACAACTTGAAAAGGAAAATGTAAAATCTCTCGACTTCGATAAGCTCTTGGTATAATAATCTATATATGGTATATTGTATACTAACCTTTTTTAGGTTATAAAATGTGTTAGGATGTGATGATGATGTGATGTCGATGTGTCTAAAAAATATATAACCGATAACTTATTAAAAGTTGAAAAACCGCCGCTGTAATCTGTAAAATTTCTTTGATAGTCCAAGAATTTTGACAGATTACAGCTTGATGTGCTGGCCTTTGTACACAATGAGTTATATCGTTAGAATCAACAACAAAACATTACCATACGTATAATTTATCGTCATCTATTACACGCTTAAGGAGCCATACGGAGCGTGTCGGGAACTCGGGACCCAATGAAGCATCATCTCCAAGGGAAAGTCAGTTACAGTAACTAATCGGGTCATATACAAGATAAATATACAAATACCACGTAATTAGCTACAGTAACGAAACTAATTACAAATCTTAACAACCATGAAATGATGGCAGTTAACATACAAACATCAGTAAATGGACTAAATGATACAACAAAGTTAGATAATAGCTGGCATTTAAAAAGGTTTATCTAGTTAATTTGTGTTTGTACTACCTAGAGGTAAATAGTGATAATTTTTGTTTGTGGGTCACCAGGGTTGGTTGTGGACCAGTTTCGTTATCGATAAAGACAGAAATGGGTCGTTTAGTTTTGTACTTTTAAGTTTTTTTTTTTTAAATAAAGTACATATCAATTCTGTAATCGTTTGTTACATATATATACTATGGTAATTTATTAAAACGTTTAAAAAAAAAGCTAGACATAAAGGTTGGTGTTTCCTATCTTACTACTCTGAGAACACACCCACTCAAACTTAGAGGTTTCAGGGTCTTAGTCTCCAGATATAATCTTCTTCAGATCGATTAAGTGAGGATCACAAAATTTTGTATCTGAGATGGTTTTTCGAGGAAAAAATCACACGGAGGTAGATAAATCTACTAATAGTTGATAGTACAAAAAAAAGCATCATCAGTATAGAAAAGAAGATGAAGATCAAAAACTAACATAAAAATATTCGATAAGATTTGGGGACCGCCATTTGCATTTTGGGTATTCATTTTCATGCGACAAATAAAAAAATATAAGTGGGTACATTTATTTCTGCTATTATCACCATCCAAGATCAAGTTTAATTTCCGTCGGTACAACAATAGTAACAAGGGGTAATACAAAATGATTACATTAACGTTACGACTACCTACACATTAGCCAGACAAAAGACTACTACACAATCGTTAAGATTCAGTGTTGCCTAGCTTTGAAAATTTAAACTACGAAATTTCTATAAATTAAAAAAAAATGGCATGCTGGTATACTTAAGGCGGGCAAGGGCTCGTGGGCTAATAATTACAACCACATAGATCGATCGAAGTTTCATGAAGCTACGTATACCGAGGTCGGTCTGTGGATGGATGGCCATACATTACATTTCAAGCACAAAGGCGCGGGCTTTGTAAACAACGTAAATCCATTGGTCTCGGCTGTCATAAGTAGATATTTGGCTGTCGTTACGAGTAGTTAAAAGTCCGAAAGTCTGCAGCGAGTCTTACTATACGTAAAGTGTTACCTATGTAAATAAACACTAAGTCTATGGGCTGAAACTATACTTCCAGGATGGGAAAAGTGCTGAAGAAAATCCAGCAACAGTACACAACTTTATTCTGCTCGTCCGACAGTTCGAGTCAGCTCATTCAACCGCCTTCTTTTCCCGCTCTCTCTCTCCGAGCATTTTCGCGGTAAAAATCCAGTTCAAAGTGTTACCAGTGCTAAATACTCAAAAACAAATAGTTAAAAAAATAGTCTTTTTGAGTTTCAATTTAATAAAGTAAATGTGTAATATTTTAGCAAACCCTAAAACCTAGTAGTGGAGTCTGGAGATAAGAAGGACAGTCAGTCACGACATGTAAAATTACTTGTACACAGTTGCATCTAGTTAGGGTAAACTTGGGAAAAGGTTAGACATTTGATGAGGACATACCTACTTAACGGGATGAAATAGTTGTCTTTAGTAAACAATGGCGATTTTTCCTTATTATTTCTGCAATAGCAACATTGTCGCAAATGAACTTAAGGAAATTAAATGGCACTTGCACGACTGCGCTTGAGTATAATTCCGGTGCCTCACAGTGACATTATAGACCCACCAGTTTACAAAGGCCCCTCGAGACTCTGATTTGGTAACAAGATAAAGAATTACGTGGTGATTATGATAATCGGATGGAGGCCTATTTAGTGTGGTTGGAGGATAATAGATGCTGAGTCAGATTTTAATGGGACAAGTTTAAAGAGCAGCTGGTAGGTTAGCAGGCCTTTTCAGTGAAGGGCGTTGATATATCTTTATGTGTCTACCTACAGTTTTTGGCATAAAAAAGGGCGGGGTCAAAAATCAAAAGTTATATCAAGCTACGCTTGCCATGATCGGTCCGTGGATGGGTAACCATCCATTAGATGTCGAGACCCCTCTTGGTTTCTGTCATAGATCGACCTAATCTAAATCTCATTTATTTATTCCATTTTATGACGTGTAAAATTGATTTTTAAACTATTACAGAAATAAATATAATTTAATTTCGACATTTCATTTTATTTCGTTTCATTTCAGATCTTATGTTTCCCCGGTATATGGACGGGTAGCCTGTTAGAAGTCTGAAAACCAGTCTTACCATGGGGTATTTTATTATCCAGAAATAGGGTTGTGGTGAACGGTTGGTGTCTGATGATGACTTTTTGAGGATAAAACATAGAATAAAGTGCTATTGTAACATCGTTAGGTTTTGGACTGTAACTCTGTTCACATTAAATTGTAAGGAATATTATGAAGTTGTTAACATGTGGAATTGGTAATAAATCATTTACTTTACACTAGCTCCTGGTCTGTGTTTTGCTATTCGAAAACACTTGATCGAGGCTAAATTCTACGGAAATAAAAACAAAGATTTCCTAGAGCTCTTAAATGGACCGTTTTTTCTTTAAAAATGAAAGTCATTTATCACGTTTAGCTAAGTAATTACCAGCTAATTACTCGAGAAAATTCACACGAGTGAAAATCCATTTTGAAATTACCACTAAACCACATGTTAAAAACATAATGAGCCCCATTGTACGACGTACGTTGTTACACGTAATAAGAGAATCAATGAAAACTCATTCACATGGTATGAAAAAAAGTCGGTCAAGTGCGAGTCGGACTCGCGCACGAAGGGTTCCGTACCATTATCTATAAAAACGAACAAAAAATCTATGTCTCAAATATTTAAAGAGGGCTCCCATAAGCCCTCTTTAAATATTTGTTTTATTTCAATTTAATTATTTATTTTTAAAGTCAATATACACATAACTAAATATTCTATGATTATTTAAATACCTGTTGCCGTTATCAATATCGACCAAAAACGAACAAAACTAACACGTTTGTTGTATGGCAGCCCCCTTAAATCTTTGTTATTCGGTTTAAAAGTATTTGTTATTATAGCGGCAACAAAAATACATCATCTGTGAAAATTTCAACTGTGTAATTATCACGGTTCATGAGATACAGATTGGTGACAGACGGACGGACAGCGGAGGCTTAGTAATAGGTTCCCGTTTAACCCATTGGGTAAGGAACCCTAAAAAGTAGCAACTCGACTTGCGACTGTCATTGTGTAACCGCGTCAAAAGTTGCGATTGTAATCGTAGTTGCGTAAAAACGAAATAATAACAAGAACAATACCAGCTGAGGTAGCAATTACTTATGGTATAGGGCTGCTCTAGTAGCTACTTAATCGGACTCACCCGAAATAATTAATAATCGATTTGGAAATCGATTTTAAACAGCGGTCGTTATAATTAATCGTGATCGGAATTAGTTTCATTAATAGAGGCAATAATCGAATTAAAATATTAAATCTACCATGATAATAGGATCACAACGTATAAGAATTCATTTATATCATATAAATCAGGAAATTAAAGCCGGTATGCCTTTGAAGGCTGTTTACTAACAGGGGAACGGTTTAGTTTTTTTTGTTAGTAACCAACCTACCTACATGAACATGAACATCAATTTATCACTTATAACATGCGTACTCAAATCGATTACTTAAAAAATCGATACACCTCTAGACGATTAGCAGCCCTACCGCAATTCGTGAAAGTGCAGCTTTTTCACGAGCAAGCCCGTCACGACGTGGAGTGGAGCCAAACAAAGCGCACCGCAAACAATCGTGGTAGGCCTGCACAGACCACAGATTATATAGACGGGAAACTGTCATTTTTTTTGATCCACGTTGGTAATAGGGATGTGTCCTAACTCCTAGGTAAAAATATATTAAATCTATTTAGTCCGTCAGTAAGATTACCAAAAAATATTGGACACGTATTTTTTGCTAACGTAATTCAATAAAAAGTGACAATGATATAGCACATCAAAGTTCAGGAGAAGGGGCTTGTGACGTCACGCTGTGCTACACTTTTAACGAAAAGTGTAGCACGGCGTGACGTCACGCGCATTTCAACGCACTATATAGTCACCGGCAAATAAGATGGCAAGATTTTGGCGTAGTGGGGGTAAGTTCGCGCATCGTACACTTAGTGGCACGAAAAAGTGGTAACTTTTATTGATCGTCATTATTCTATTGTTATTGCCATCACTTATATTTAATCATGTCTGTATAGAACAAAGTTAAAAAAGGGAGAGGAATTCAAGTTTATTAGGAGTTATAAATAACGTGCATTTAAAATTCAAAAAAGTTCATATAAAAAAAAAAAAAAAATAACTAGTCGTCGTCACTATCCGTTAATAAAACTACCCTTGGCATCATATTGAAAGTCGCAATCGCAGAACACTATGGTTGTGTTCTGCAAGTGTTTGGTCAATGCTGTATGTTTTAAATTGTTCTTTTTCCAATTTTATTCATTTGTATAACTCTGGTTTGAGCATACTTTCCTCGTATGCTATGCCTTTTCAGGAACTCTATCCTAAATTTAAAAACAATAACAACACTTAAGTTTAACACAACAAAAACAAAGGGTTCAATTTTCGTGCACTGAAATGTAATCGGGAGCGAACGGGACGAAGGCGCGGTGCGGGAGGCAAGGGTCGACTGATGCACCAATCGCGCGCTCGGATCGACGCTACCTCATACCCCGCGTCCCGCTTGACCACCAAAGAGACCTAAAAAACGACTTGTGCGCATCTAACGACTTTTGCTATAAAACTGACGACGGTATAATCACCGGCAAATAAGATGTTATTTGCCGGTGATTATACCGTCGTCAGTTTTGGTTTACGTGACAAAAGAAAAAATACGTGTCCAGTATTTTTGAGTAATCCAACTTTCGCACCAATCAGATTTTTTAAGGACTACTACTCTATTTGTCCTTTATCGTGGGTGCGTTTACAAACACAAACAGCCAGACCCGGAACAACTACCATACAAATATTTGTTCCGTGCGGGAATCGATCCCACGCCACGCAGCGCAGCAGTCAATTGCTCAGCCATTGCGCCAACCGTGCTGTCAATAAATCATTAGCATGTGTTTTAATATAAGCTAGGGATTCAGCTTTATTAGTCGTCGTTTCAATCGATAATTAGGCCTGATTTTTCAGTTGTCAGGTAACTTTTGTCTATTGAACATATGTATATATACGGTGGACCGACGACCTGGTGAAAGTCGCGGGAAGGGCATGGATGCGGAAGGCGCAGGACCGGTCATTGTGGAAATCCTTGGGGGAGGCCTTTGTCCAGCAGTGGACGTCTTTCGGCTGAAATGATGATGATGATGATACTGTTTGACAGTCCTTACATAGTATTTTTACTAACGAGGTAATTTCCTTCACAAAATAAGACATACAAACATAAATACATAAACCCACGCAGGCAGAAACTACAGATCACCACCTGGTACGATCCATAGGTACATACTCCTTTTGCTTCGTTTACATTCAGACATCTCATCATTCACGCACGCCGGTTGCGATTACCACGCACCTGACCTTTTTGAAGAGCATCACCAATAAGGTCAGCGTATGTCCTTCATCTACACCTACTCTGTGGTTTTAACATCAATTTTATTGTCTACGGACACAGCTACGCATCATTACCTACCTACTCCTTAAACCATGTGGGTTTGCTTCACCGTTGCAACGTAATTGATAAATTGTGTAGAAACTGCCATTTCTACAAATGGCATACTTGGATTCAATTGAAAAATGTGTGTAACTGTGATCTTGATGGATCAGCCCATTAGGGGAGCTCACCTCATTTATCACATTTCGCATGGGTTTCTTGCCGTGTGAATGATATATCCAGTTACTCACTTTCTACTTAATGGTCTCCTGTTTTATGATTTAACGAGACGCCTGGGGCTTTGAGTTTTAATGAAAAAAATATCAGTACCTACCGCGAAATGGTTTCTAAGTGGCCAGTCTGGAAATATTTAGGATATCGTTCCATAACATGGGTGTTAGTATAGGTATACCTCTGCCCAAGTCTTAAAGGAATACAGGATACATGGTGATGTTATGTTATGTTTTGTTTTGTTGTTATTTTTTTATTTTTTAGTTTCCTTTTTTTGTGTTTTTATTACCTGTGCGTGTCCCGAATAATTGTTTTTTCTTTCTTTTTCTTTTCTTTTTTTTCTTTTGTTATGTTTTATTATATGCGTTGTTGGCCACTGTCCTCTCAGTATTCATTGTTCTCAATCATTGTCTGTTAGGTTGATCGTACTAACAATCCATTATTACCAAATAATCCACTTTTTAACTGACCTATTAATTTATCTTGAAGCGATACTAGTTTTTGTGCCTTTTGATGTAGTTGACATTGTCGAATTGCCCTCACGTATAGCAATGTTATCTTCTTCTTCCATCTTCATCGATTTTACATCTTCCATACCTGTCTTTTCGACCTGATTACTATCAGCCACATTAAATCTGTATATCAAAAACCTAAACCGACTGCAAAATCCCTTCTAAACGTACTTGCGTCTACAATGCAGAAAGTGAGAGTGATGGGATGCGCCTGCGCTGGCGCATCGTTTGTATCATGAATGGCGTCGATAATTACAAACGGTTAACATGACGGCTTGGCGGGTCAACTTGCATGCTTTTACTTTCAAATACTCGTTCATTCACTTATACTTAGATCTGTCTTGCTTTGTGATGAATGGTGAGTATTGGGTTTAGTACCAAACCAATCCTTTGGTACGTAAGAATGTACATACATAGTTTGATTTGACTTGGCCATTGATTAGTTATTGATTTTTGGTAATAACTTACTAACTTATGTTCTTTGAAAAGGTCAGGTGCGTAATAGGTCTCACAACCGGTGTGTATGACCAGATGTATGAACGTAAACAAAGCAAAGGAGTATGCAAAAATCGTGGCAGTTGGTTCTGTAGTTTCTGCCTACCCACATGGGCAAGAACCGTGAGCCGTTGAACAGGTTGAACTTATAAATTACTCAGTCCACTGCCAAACATTAGTCTACCCAGGGTGAGCTGTAGTGGAAACTAAAATAAAATCGCTTCTTAGAGATGCTTAGGTACCTAATGGGTTCCTTTTGATTTTTTATAACATGACAACATGACATCACACCTGTAATCCCCGGAGGGTTAAGCAGAGATGTACATAGTACACCCATATTCAGTCAGTTATTTGTTAGTCAGCTAGTGACAAATTCGACATGAAAAAACCTAGTGACAATTTGCCCCACCCAGCAATCGAACGCAGGACCTAGAAGAAGCGCTTGCAACCAACACACGAACGCAACTATTTATTTAGACTGCGATTATTCATAATGTATTAATATTTACGACAACACTTGAAAGTCAGATAGCTGATCGAATGAATTGTATTATCTAAGAAATGCAAATCTACCGACGTGAACAAATTGCGGTAATTTCTTCATTGTGATAGTTTAAAATGCACTCTTTGACGCAACAATTAAGTAAACATAGCTGGTGATTATTAACAAAGCAAATTAAATTCCTCACTGCCATTTTAAACAAATTAATTTCGTAACACTCTTTATGAATTTACTTGAGTGAGGCAGCGAAGCGTTTGGTATAAAAACATAATGCACGCTCTATTATTCTTTATTATTTATTAAGTCTACTTACGACCTTAACTATTATGTTTTAAAACACATTGAACTTTTGGAAGCCTTGAAGGGCCTCAAAACCAAAATGTTTCATTCAAATTAGGCTGACAATCAGTATCTTTAGAAACGTCAAAAAATAAACAATGATTGCCCCCAAAACACCTTTCACGACGTTGCCTGTTTTACAATGTCCAGGTAGCGGCTGCTATCTACCAGATGTATTCAAAAATAGAATGGAAATTGGATCAAAATATTTGCCACAAACATGTGGCAATTTGGCAAGTTTTTAATTTCTCAGCCCAATTTCAATAAAAGATTGTTGATATTTTAAATAAATTCTCAGAATACTGAGACGATTGCAGCGCAAACGCATTAAAATCGTCCGTTTACGCAATAAAGCGCTAAAATTACCCAAACATCATAAACAGACCCGAAGCTCAATTGTAAACGGTTCCGTATTGCAACACACCCGTTAACAGAATAATGGAATCTAATGCTGTAGGTAGTAGATGGACAGATGGACGGCTTAATGGACGTATGGGATACTATGGATAATAGCTACAGAAGGGTAACTCCATTCAGAGGGCATTCAAACAGATCGCAGGTAAATTTTTGAAGTTATTTTGCCATTTTATTAGTATAGGATTAGAGATCTAATTAATGAAATCAAGCTTTTTTCATTATTCTACTATACGATCACTTCCCTCAATTACCTATCAACTATCTCACTACACTGTCGTCACATCATCAAAGCTTAACGGTGAGATTGGCCCTTCGAGACGGTTTATTTAAAGACGTACCAGTAATCAATCAAAAAATAAAGAACGACGGTTGGCGCAGTGGTCAAGCGATAGACTGCTGCTACATTATTTGTATGGCCTACAGGTAGCTGCTCCGGGTCTGGCTGTTCGTAAAGTTTATAAACGCACCCACGACACAGGAGATGTTCCTAGTGTGGGGCAACGTTAAAAAAATTGCACTTAGACCTACTGTGATCTAACTTCTTTGTGGTCCATCCATTCCACACTCCTACACGGTTGTTGCTGTGTGATGAATGAGTGTGTGCCAGCTGGAACTTTCACTTGCATGGGACGGTTTACATGTCACTGCCTCATTAGTGCAAGTTACTGATGCATTGCTTCTGTTCGGGGTGTTACAAATAACCGTTTTTGGGGAAGAACCATGAAGAAGAAGCTCGACCTATCGAATTTGGTGAATAGAGAACGTTATGGAAACTTGCATAATTTGAGTTATATTTTAACAATAACTTCACGCCTGTAAAGGCTTGGGCAGAGGTCTACCTACACACACACACACACATATCCAGTTATGTTTAAGTCCCATGTAATAGATTGCGAGCTTATTGCCTTCAACCAGAAACAAAAACAAAACAGAAAACTCCTAAAAGAAAAACTTAATATCACTTTCCTTGACCTTAGACTCAAACCCGAGACATAACAGTTATTTTTTAGTATACTTTATTCATTTCTCATACAAGACAACACCGGTGCATGAAGCACACCCAAACTAAGCACACCCAGACTAAGTACACCTAAAGTATTCCACTTAGCACACTGGGTGTGCACCAATAAATAACGAACTGTAAAAATATTACTTTTCAAGATGGCTCAGTTTATTTTCCTTTTAATAAGAGCTATCAAAATGTCATCCCATAATAGTCTACATATTTTTAGACTAAGTTAAATTGCTCAACTGGTATTTATATTTATAAAAGGTCAGTATATAAAGTATTCGATAACTAAAATGCTGAAGATTACGATGGCAAACTATCTTGAGTAACTAGTCGATTAATAATTCAAGCCTGTTAGTATTCCACTGCAGGGCAAATGCCTCTTCTCATACGGAGAAGGCACTAGCATTAATCACCACGCCTGCTCATGGCGGGCTGGCGATTTCAGCTTTATATTGATTATACGTCCAGTTTCCCTCACGATGTTTTCTTTCAGAGATGTGAAAAAAAGAGTGAAAAAGTCGCATTGGTACTTGCCTGGGTTCGAACCTACAACCTCGTGCAAGAGTCGCTAGCACTAGTCTATTATTAAAAATGAATGCAGGAGAGTTACGTTGACCTATTTCTGTTTTAGACTCTCTATAAAAACAAAATATTTAGGGGGTAGGCAGTTAGATCTGTACATGTCTTTCAACCATCCAACATTGTCAACAAACAATTCTGCCTTACAGACTAGCATTTATTAAAAAGTTTGTCCTTATAAAAAAATAGAAAGCGTATCGCCCTCTGAATGCATTTTTTGACATATTTAAGGTGATTCATTCAATGTAACCCGCGAAATTATATTTTCATTAGTAACCGTAGCGCCGTTTTACGTCGTGTATCTAATTCATTAAATTCAATATATAATCTCACATCTTCAATATCGAATGATAAAAAAAACAGTTTTTTTTTTTTTTAGACTCGCGGGCTATATTGCCGGATCTCCTCCAATGCAACGCTCGGTATGGTGTAAACCGGCTCTAAATGTCACAATTGACACCCGACAGTTTCACAGAATCAGAGATTCAAGATAACACATTGATAGCTGATAATATCATAGGGGTGAACCAATGCTGAGGTTGTTGGGTAACAAAGTAACAACAGATGATTTATGGGCATGAGGCGCAAAACCAAGGTTTGCCAATGGATTGACACAAATATTCTGTATTTTCCGGTAAACGAACACAGTTATGTGTTGCACCCCGATTTCGAAACACAGTTTCTATAACAATCTGAAAGGATTTTGAAGGAAATTCCTGATCCATTGCTCCATTTGTTAGAGCAGTGCGTCTGCACGTTAAGGGAAGTAACGCAATGGATGTTGTTGAATTGTCAAAATGAAGGGCAATGCCATTGATTGTGTGTTACGCACTTACCGCTCGCTTGATTTCCATAATTTTTTGAATAGATAATGTTTAGGAATAAATTGAGAGACGAACATAACAGTGATGATTGCAGATAAATAAATGAGGATTATAAGGTGATTTTTTTAGTCGAAAAAATACCAAAATATAAAATCAATGAATCGTTGATCTAGTGGCGCAAGCGATACTGCCGTGCACGAGGTCTTGGGTTGGATTCACGGGTCGGACAAGGTGTTGTTGGGTTTTTAATCGACTCCAAATTATGAGAAGATGATGATATCCTGGAGAAATCGTGGAAATTTTTCAAATATTATAGGCACACCGATAGCGATTTCGGTATTTTTATAGTAATTCGTCTCACCTGCAATTGCTCAATAGCAGCCAGAAGCGCACATTTGCACCTGGTTCATGGTAATGACTCACCCCGGTCACCCCCTCTTACATGAGACTTGAACATAACTGGCTAAATGCGGGTGCACTTCTGCCTTACCCTTTGGTATGTTATGTTAGCAAAAGACATAAGTTTTCATGCCCAAAGTTTATAAGTAAACGTTTTATTTCCATTAATAAAACTCGGAAATAGAAACCATATCTACAATAAAAATTGTAGAATGCACATAAAACTCCTATAATAAAAAGGAAATAACTTCCGCAATCTATTATTACCTTCTTGATAAACGATCTTTCGTATTACCCGTGAAGTTTTAATTGCTGTTGCTAAATATCTATGCTCATAAAGTAATTGTATATGCAGACATTTAATTACTCGAACTGGCGGAACCCTAAACTGCGATTTCCGCAGATAATAAAGAACTTTTAATTGAATTGTTACATAATAGGAAAATGGCGCTGTGTAATATATCTTCCATATCCATCTATAAAAATAAATAATGCTGGACAATCCACACAGAATCATCTAGCCCCAAGCGAAACAGAGCTTGTGTTATGGGTATTAGATGACTGATAAACTTAATACAATACATTACATAGATGGATATTTTTTATTATACATAGCAAATATCCAGAATACCTGGAACAAATCTTTGTAGATCGTACAAACATTTGTCCCAAGGCGGGAATCGAACCCGCAACCTTCTGCATCGCAGGCGAACCTTCGCCCGCTGCGCCACATAGGTCGTCTATAATCACTAATGGTCGTTCAATAGTTGAAATTAGACTATTTTAGCTTTCTGCACTTCATATAATTCTAAGCATGCCAAATCTCACAATCTTTCGCACGCGCAAAATTCTTAAAAAGGGATCCGAAGTTTACGCATCACGTTACATAAAAATAATTATGAATAATAAAAATAATGAAATAAACCTAGAAAGCATGAAATTAAAATAAATAAATAAATAATTTATTCATTTACGTAAGATTACGTAAATAAATAAATTATGTATATTGTAGGAAATGAACGATGGATAGATTGTCTGAAAGAAGGTATGGCTAAAAAGAAGATGACCATTTCGATGGAGGCAAATTGAGAATGGAAGAAGAATACACCGCCGACTCAAAATAAATTGTAATAAGAGCAGGAGGATGACGGAAATGTTATAGTTTATTGTACACCAGAAAAAACATTACAAAAACTGATTCTACACAAAAAATGGGCGGTATTGTCATTAGTATTTGTTTTTCATTTTTACCTTTCCACGAACCAACTTCCCCGCGAACAACATAACGACTTCGCAAATTAAATACCGAGGCAGTTCTTAGTTGACTTTTGTATACTTAAAAAGTATGATATAATAGATCATTTAATTTAGGTATCAAAGACACCCAATACCCATATACCCAAGATAATACATATTAGATCACCAAACTTGGTTTCGGTCATGCTTCTCTATAACGGAAATTAATCGGTAAACTTTACCGGTCTATTTGCTAAAGCATTGCCTTCATTCTCTGATTTTAACACCAACTAAATTGAGCTCAACGTTGTCTTCATTCCCTAATCTATCTATGTTCACCTTTTCTCTGCCTCTTCTCCAACCACATTCTCACAGCTATAATAATATTAATACCTGTTACTGTTCCACTTCAGGGCAAAGGCCTCTTCTCATTCAGAGAAGTCACCACGCTTTGATTCTAAGTCCAGGTTTCCTCACGATGTATTCCTTCACCGATGTCAGTGATGTCTAAGATGCGCTTAGAAAGTATATAAGATTGGAAAAAATCACATTGCTACTGCCTCAGGTTTGAACCTCATTCTCATAGTTCGTCGATGCCAAATTGATATCGTCTGGTGTAGTTGTGAACTCCTCGAAAGCGTTACGGGCGAAAACTTAGAAGATGATTCATTGATAAACCGTCTGCTGTCTAGATGATTGATAAAATCCGTGATATCAAATGCTGATCACGTAAGTGGTTGTCGGACTTAGATTATCGGCAAAGTTCTGAAGCTTTTCCTCGGTAGATTATCCAGTTATAATCTAAGCGGGGAAGTATTGCAAACGGTTTTTGGACGCTAGGTTTCAATGCTTCCTCAACTATTTATGTATTTAGGTTCACTAAAGGATTAACATATTAAGCCATCTTTGTTATGATGGCTTAATATGTTCATGATTTATGTGGCTTAAATTTTTTGCAGTCAAATGAAATTATATAGTTATTTTCTTCACAAGAGCGAGTATGTAAGAAGGAAATTATAAAGGCTTATGTCGCGAAATTCAGGAGTGGTGTCCTTAGCATCTCTTTAGAAAATGGACCTGAACAACAACGTAAACGATCTAAAACAATGACCATGATGCCAAAAGCGTTCCCACTCAGCGTCATGCGTATCGCCAACGATTACAGCAATTATTACACGAACACACATAGGTCAGTACACCAGACCAGCGATTACGAATACAAATTAATTAATTTGTCTCAGTTGACTCGAACAAGACTATAACAATTCGCGTGGGACGCACTCGATGTGGAGCGAATAGTTCATGTGGTTCTTATAGTAATCCATCTGCATGGAGTGTTTGAACGCTATCATTTCACATAACCTCATTAACTGACGCTATTAAAATCGCGATGACGTGTCTTGACATGACTTAGGTGTGAACAGTGATCTTAGTATCAGTTCTTATATTATACTAGGCCAGTCACGTTTTGTTTTTTTTTGGAATGTGCATGTCGCAGTTTATCCTTCAGGGATATCTACTGCTTAACCGAACTTTCCTGTGGGGACTTAAATATATTGTTTAGGGACTAATTTAAATAACTACTGGCTCAGCTACGCGGGCTGGCTCGAGGAAAGGGTCAGGGGAGAGATCGGTCGCTTTAACGTTATCTGGAATTTACACTGAAATTGTAGTAGCGCCGTCTGGTATCAATAACGGGAAACAGGAGACAGACGAACAGACCGAAGGGTCCCGTATTTACTCCTTTAAATAGAAGCCCTTAGAATAATCAAAATGACTTTGTGTATTGTTTCCAATAGACAACTATAGCGAACAAGTCATACCAGTCACAAATCCTTATTTACGACAATCACGACCAATTACAAATCACCCACGCTTTGTGCAGCTAAATATTAACAAAACGAACACATTAGTATAAGTATTTATCGCCATAGTATAATTGCCACATTATTCGGAATAATGTGAGCTAATGAAGTGCATACCGATTAACAGTTCGTTACAAAACCTACGCCTCGTAGCGTAGTTACAAAACTGCGACTCGTTGTTAGCGTAAAGCTGGGGCCGCACCTGCGTCTAACGTCACATAAGGACTTACTGCGTACCCAAGCGTAAATAGTAAGTTTTACTCACTAAAAAAAATATCGTGCTAATGCGGCGTTTACATTAGCGACGTCTTCATAATCATTATTATTATGACGACCGATGTGGCGCGGCGGACGTAGGTACGCCTGCGACGCAGGAAGATACGGTTTCGATTCCCGCCTTGGAACAAATGTTTGTACGATCTACAAAGATTTGTTCCGGGTGTTCTGGGTATTTGCTATGTATAATAAAAATATCTATCTATGTAATGTATTGTATTAAGTATATCAGTCATCTAGTACCCATAACACAAGCTCTGCTTAGCTTGGGGCTAGATGATGCTGTGTGGATTGTCCAGCATTACTTTACATTACTACTTCCTATTCGATAGTAGCCCGTAAAATCGATCGCAATCGCCGAGTTTGGCTGATCACGTCTGCGTTTATCACGTCGTAGACGATGCTTCGTCACAAATAGGCGCAGGTGTGACCCCAGCATAACACTGCATTCGACTACCATTGAGATACGGTGGAACAGTTGTATTGTTTGGCATTCACTCATTAGCACTGTTTGCAATCGTTACTGACTCTTTACTACTGTTTTAATGACCGGCAAATGTTTAGTTAGGCTAATTTGATGAGAAGCCGAAAATACGATAAACATCTAGAACATTATACTTAATGAAATAATATTTCAACCTTTGAAACAAATGCTCAACAAGATTTTATGGAAAAAATGTCATAACTCATTATTTTCACTATCGACTATTAGTGAAATTCTCATATCTAGGAGGAAATAAATTATTTACAGAAACAATTGAAGTACCATGCTGATAACATGAGAAATGAATGACAATTCTTAATGGCTATCTACAAACAATTTTTATGATATTTTTTCAAGGTTATTTCATACATTTTACGGTACTGTGACCACAGCAAGACTTTGGTTACCTAAATATCATCATCATCATCAGGCTATACTAGTCCACTGCTGGACATAGCCCTCTCCTAATGAGCGCCATAGCGCCCTGTCTTCAGCTTGCCGCATCCAGCATCTGCCTGCAGTCTTTCGCAGATCGTCATCCCACCTGGTCAGAGGGCGTCCTACACTACGTTTGCCGAGTCGCGGTCTCCACTCAAGAACACGTTTACCCCAGCGGTTGTCGGTTCTTCGCGAGATATGGCCAGCCCACTGCCACTTCAACTTGCTAATTCTTTGAGCTATATCGGTGACTTTGGTTCTATGTCGGATGTATTCGTTTCGAATCCTATCCTTCAGAGAAACTCCGAGCATAGCTCTCTCCATAGCTCGCTGAGCGACTTTAAATTGGTGGACCAACCTTACCGTAAGTGTCCATGTCTCGGCGCCGTAGGTCATGACGGGTATGACGCACTGATTAAAAACTTTCGTTTTCAAGCATTGCGGTATGGATGACGAGAAGACTCGGCGCAGTTTCCCAAACGCTGCCCAGCCCAGCTGGATCCTCCTCTTGGCCTCCTTCTCGAAATTGTTTTTACCTAACTGCAGAATCTGCCCGAGGTAAGTGTATTCGGAAACGATTTCGAGAAGGTGGCCATGTACGACGACCGGTATTGGATCAATGTGGCCATTGATCATGACTTTGGTTTTATCCAAATTCATGCCAAGACCGATACGTCGCGAGGCTGAAGCTAGGCCGTCCAGCATCTGGTTCAGCTCCTCTAGCGACTCCGCCATTAAGACTATGTCATCTGCGAATCGTAGGTGTGAGATGTAGTCGCCGTTTATGTTTATGCCCTTTCCTTTCCAGTCCAGCATCTTAAACATATCTTCCAACGCGCTTGTGAACAGTTTCGGGGATATAACATCCCCCTGTCTCACTCCTCTGCGCAATTGGATCGGTTTAGACTGCTGGCCCTGTACTTGGACACTCATGGTCGCGGCTTCGTACAGACATCTCAACACCTCGATATAACGATAGTCTACTTGGCATCGCTGTAAGGATTCCAGAACAGCCCAGGTTTCGACAGAGTCAAAGGCCTTCTCATAGTCCACAAAGGCCAGACACAGGGGCTGATTATACTCTTCGGACTTCTGTATAATCTGCCTCACCGTGTGAATGTGGTCTATGGTGCCATATCCTCCTCGAAACCCGGCCTGTTCCGGCGGCTGAAACTCGTCGAGTCTCCTGGCGAGACGATTCGTGACCACTCGTGAGAACAACTTATAGACATGGCTCAGGAGCGAGATGGGTCTATAATTTTTAAGAAGGGCTTTGTCACCCTTCTTAAAAAAGAGCACCACCAAACTCCCGCTCCACGCCTTTGGAGTTCTCCCACTGTGAAGGACGGTGTTAAAGAGGTTCGTTAATTCCTTTATAACAGGGGCTCCTCCAGCTTTCAAAAGCTCTGATGTTATTCCGTCCTCACCGGGGGCTTTTCCATTTTTAAGCTGCCTCAGAGCTAACACGATCTCGTCTTGACTGATGTCAGGCAGTTCGTCGGTGTAGTGGCGCATCAGGGTGGCTCTGGAATCGTGGTCATCTCGTCGGGAATGAGGTGCATGTGCAGCGTATAATCGGCCATAGAAATCCTCTATCTCAGCGGAGATCTCTGGTTTAGACAATACGGTCCTCCCATCGTTCGTTTTAAGCTTCGTCAGGTGGCTCCTGCCAAGCTGCTGAGTGAATACTTTGGACCCTCGGTTTCGCTCAATCGCCTCTTCGATGAGGCGTGTGTTGGAGCTCCGAAGGTCGCGCCGTACCATCTTCGCAATTCTGCAGAACTTGATGCCCTCATCCCTCAGAGTCTCGACCAGATTGTGTAGGCTCTCGTCAGCGTCGTCAGTGGGTTCCAAGGCAACAAATCTATTCCCGAGAAGCTGCTGGAACTTCTCGGTACCCGCCATGATATGGATTGGGTTAGGTCGGAGCGTGGACTTCATCAGTCGGTTTCTTTCAAGCTTTAAGTTGATATTCAGAGAGCCTCGGAGAAGTCGGTGATCAGATCCGGTATTGAACCTGTTGATCACTGAGACATCTCTGAATATGTGCTTTCTATCCGTCATGATGAAGTCGATCTCATTTTTAGTCACAGTGTCGGGGCTTTGCCACGTCCACTTCCTTTGAGGCTGTTTCTTAAAGAAGGAGTTCATTAAGAACAGCCCCTCCTTCTCAAGGAAGTTGACAAGCATTTGCCCCCTGTGATTCCTAACTCCATAACCATGCGGGCCTATCCGGGATTCGTTGCCAGTCTGGGTTCCCACTTTGCCGTTAAAGTCCCCCATAACAACATTGAAGTGGGCCTTAGTGGTGTTGTGCAAGGCTTTGGATATGTCTTCGTACATATCCTCCACTTCATCATCCGAGTGTGTCGAGGTCGGTGCGTAAACCTGAATTACCTTCATGCTGTACCGCTTGGACAGCCGAAGGATCAGGTACGCTACCCTGGTCGACACACTGGCGATTTCTTCAACGTTGCTAGAGAGGGCCCTATTGACGAGGAAACCTACGCCACCCTGGGATGTTTTATCACCCTCGCGAAAGTAGAGAAGATGGCCCGAGTCTAGGGTTACGGTGTCCTCCCCCTCTCTACGGACTTCGCATAACCCCAGAACATGCCATTTAATGTTCTCTAACTCCACTTCCAACTGCGCTAGATGGTGATCAAGCCTCAGAGTTCGTCCGTTGAACGTTGCCAGGGTCAATTCATTGAGGCAGCCTGCCGTAGCCCGGTGATTCCTAGCACCCCCTGCCTTGCCGTTACCATGGCCGCTGCCATGGCCAGGAATAGCGAGGCGGCCGGGAACTGGGGGCCATTTTTTGTGCTTGTGCATCATTGGGAGGGTAATGCCCATAATCCCCACGCTGGGCATGCGGGTTGGGGATCGCAGTTTGGTTGTGGAGTTGTTCTGCAGGGGGCGCTGCTGCCCACCCCCCGGTTTGTGTCCCTTAGTCGCCTTTTACGACACCCGCAGGAAGAGTTGGGTTGGTGCTATTCTTTTAAGGCCGACACCACACAGCCCCCTGACTACACCCCTGACACAACATGACCTAAATATGAATATTCATAACTGCGTAACACGCGTAAAAAATATATGAAGCAATGATAGCGTGGACAATTATTATTAGTTAAGATTACTTCATATTTAAGAATTTTAATCACTTGCATGTTCTTGGAAATTCGAAACAATAATAATAACACTGGCCTTCTTAAATGGAGACATTTTTAACCTTGAAACCTTTCAAACGCATAGAAGCAACCGTATCTTCAATTACCACGGCTAAGCGATAAAAATCGAAAATGATCCAACCTTTTCATCTAGTAATAAACGCACTTATTTAAAAACCGGTTCTGCCACTAACCGCTAAATAAGTTCTAACAATAACAACAATAGCAAATATTTCCGTTTCATTACCGTCTTCTAAGGAGCAACAATGCATATATTATTCATCGTCAAACGCACTCCTAGTACGGGTTCTAGCCGATGCAAATTCCCTAAGGCCTTCGAATCCTTCGATCATTTGATTATTCCCACGGGTGCATAGACGACCTTCGTCAGATGTCCCCTACCATGATTCCGTTTTTTATCGTCACCGTGTCTTTATAATAACGCCTTTACTTTCATGTTTACTTTTGCACTTTTATCTATGTCATTGTACTTTTTAGGGTGGTGTCTTTGGACCAGAGATGAATAATAGTTTTTACGTTTTTTTCTAGTTTTTGAATTGATAGTTCGGATCTCTTTTAACGGTCGCTTGATGTTTATTGAGATGTGTCGGGAACAAAGGTTGAATAATTTGTTTTACATACTTTTTTTGGGAATTTCTCTATTGTCCGGTGATTGTTATTTCGCTCCTTCATTAATCATGAAAAGATTCAACAATCTCTTTTTATCTTAATTTTTCGTTGTTGTAACGATAAACTTTTATGATTTTACCATTATTTAATGATGTTGTTGCAATCTTCAGTATCGCTATTTTTTCTGAATCGCTACCAAGTCAGTCAGTCTCTGGATGGTTCCGACTAAGAGCATTTTAAAAATTAATTAATTCAGATACTGCATCAGTATCCGATACTGCATGACATTTCCCAGTAATGTTCACTACCATGTATACAAGCTCCACTAGATATTCACTTGAATGAATCAGGCCATTGATTCAGTTCATGTTAAGTACTGTTTATCGACAGCTTCCATCGGAATTCCCACATGTGTCCAGCAGACGGTTCCCTTCATCATTAAAACAAGTGTAATGTTTCTTACTTCCTAGGATCCCTTACTTGTATACATTTTGTACCAATTAAAAATCTCATGTCGGATCCATTTCTATATTCCCTGTAATCATAAATATCCACACAATGATTCTTTGTCGAGTAAAAACTTGTTTACAAACGTGATAGAGTCATTTTTTGTCGTTGACGTCTACTATTAATAAGCACTTAATGAGTCCAATGTAATTCCTGACCAACAAGAAACTCTAGTCAACTTGACAGGTTACTGGATATAATTAATTTGCTAACAACTTTACAACATACCATATAATTACGTAAGCTAACATCTTATTCATCAGACCGTTTTCTAATTACATGACTTTCTCCTATATGTATCGATATGTTGCATAGTAATAAAAAATACCTGAGTTTGCATTTTGTTATGACTAATTACAAAGAAAGAAAGTTATTTTCTATTGGTTCAAATATTGGAGCCAGTAATGGTTCTTTATGAGACTATCAATAAATATTGGCGCCAGCGCGTACCAATGTTGGTCATACAGTTTTTTATGCTTGAACAAAAAAGTCAAACGCGGCCGGTCTATGCTTTGACGAGACATAACAGTCTTCGTCGCCAACATTTTGTACTTATCTATTCATTGGACGTCATTCTTTTCCTACGGAGGTCCAATTTTAGACGTCACCGTAAACTTATTTGAAGTATTATCCAATGCATGTCCAACTATGGAATGCACGTCATTGTCAATGCGTGGAACTAATTTTGGATAAATGGTATTTTTTGGTCACAGGAATGTCACATCAACAAGCTGAATTCCGGACAGGATTGAACACGACTACATCATGGTATATTAAACTTACCACGTAATGAAGCTCTTTCAGACAGACCTGCCTAGTCAGAGAAACTTAACAGAGTCACCGTCTTAGGTAAAACTACAGTGCAAGAACGGACCTATTTAGCCACCTACACCTACACCGATTTAACAATAACAGTCGACGAGATGTGGATAGATCTACTGACCCTTGTGTCTTTTTGACACTTCTGTACAACCAATTAGCCATCAAAACACTAAATTATACATTAACTTAATTCTACCATTCCGTCTTCTCGCAGAACCGCAGACATATTGACATTATCGTTTTTTATTCATCAGTAAACAAGTCCAATCCCAAGTTGATATCCACGAGCACGTTGAATATCCTGCCATTAAAAAGCCATAATATATACAGGAATTGTGTCCGCACTCTTCTCAATATTGAAACTATTCTCGTGACTTAAGTACGGCGAGGACGAATCAAAAGACTTAAATCTCAGACCGACCATCTACGATTTTTGATTGTTTTTGACTCGTCTAAGATCCGTGCTTACACTGGTGATGTACAAATCTATTTAGAAGTTACTCAACCAACCAACAGTGTCGCATCTCGTCCTTTTTAACCAAATGTCAAAGTCTATCAATAGACTGTAATGCTACTTGTGACATTAACTCGAGCTTCAGCTGTTACGTAAGTGACTAACAATAAAATATCAACATGTGCAAGTTCTGGCAGGATGTTAGCTAACCGTCTATGAACGTTCGAGTTACCAATTTCCTTTGCAACCATTACTGCTATGAAGAAAGACATGCTGACATACTTGATTCTTTTATTTTCAAACTGACTGTGAGTCATTTTTGGATTACAATTGGAATAATCAGAAATTGTTTGTAAATCCTACCTCAACAATTTAATCGACCTATCCCAATGATTCATGTTCATCGAATTATTACTAGGTACTTCGATATCCTGTTGTCGTCAAGTACAGCAATGGATATACTTCTTTAGACATTGCTCGCTCCGTCCAGAACGCGTCAGTTTCCAAATTCGGCGTCAACGTCCCTAAAAGTCCTGTGTCAAACCCCGCCCTGCCTGCATTCCCAATCCGAATCAATTCATCTTAAAGACTTACTATTATGAAGTAACCCGGCGTAACCCGTCCCGTATTATGAGATAATAGGACAATCGTATAATAGCCTTCTATTGTGTCTCGAGGTCCCGACGCACCTCGGCTGTCAATCTTTGGACCGATCACCGTGAAATCTGTTGACGCTGTTAGACCTCCAGCGATGTCTAATGGGTTTGGTAGATTAGTTAAAACAATATTGTTTGACATTTTGAAAGTGTTTGTGGATTCAGAGGATTAAAAGTCCGCTAAAAGGGTTTGCTTTTGTAAACTAAATGTTCCTATAACAGACTAGAGGAATGCTCAAAAACCGAGTTACTTCACACTCTAATAAATGTGCATTTGAAAACAAGAAATTCAAGATTTTCTTGAAAACCGTGTCTGGCAGATCATAGCTCTAATGATCTGTAAAAAAATCCGGGCGGCGACGCGGGCGCAGCACACACTAACGTCAAGTAGTCGCGTGAGCATGACTATTGTCGGTATATCAAATATTTTCCCATAATTTAAGAAACTACCGCTTTCTACACGGTGTGATATGAAAATAATGTTAATTCACTTTGGTGTATCCAATAACGTAAACATCTACAATTATAACAAACTTTTTCTTGAGGATATTAATATTTACGTAGTGAGTCATGACATTATACACGACACAATATTTATGAAAAACTTCAACACTGTTTTCACTTTTTTCCGAACGACGATCACTATCGACATACAATTAATTTATGCCTTGCGATATACATTTACCTTCCGTGGTTGCGTATGTGGCCAACCATGCAAATCAGTAGAAGCACATATTAATTAATAATCTGTCCATGTTCTATCACAAGAAATGATCAAACGATAAGATGACAGTTCTTGGTTGAAACGTCAGTCACATGTATACTATTGTCATTTGCAGATCATTGGTCTCTATCTGCAACAGACTGCCTTTCCTATACTTACGTGTTATTGTTTTCGTCTATTCTTTCGTTCGTTCTCTTTCGTTCATCGACGTCATAGCGTCGAATTTTCCATCATTTGCCTTTGCCGCGTCGTGTATTGTCGTCCTTGACCTCGAGAATTATAATAGGTCTTTACCTTTGAAATTGCCGTTTTGTATGAAAAAATTTAAATGAATTTTTTTCATGTATTTTTTATTTGTATTAATCGAAGTAATCACCCATGCAATCAATGCATCTTTGCCAACGCAGTGGCAGTTTATCCAGTTTCTCCCGTCCAGCTGATTTCTTTAAGAAGGGCATCAGCCCTTCTTAAAGAAATCAGCTGGACGGGAGGCAACAAATTCTTCAAAGGCATTTTGTACTGCCTCTCGGGTATTGAATTTTTTTCCCGCCAAGAAGTTATCCAAATTCTGGAAAAAGTAGTAGTCTGTAGGCGCAAGGTCTGGTGAGTAGGGCGGATGACGGAGAGCTTCCAACCCCAGTTCTTGCAACTTGGAGACCGTCTGCTGTGCAGTATGAGGTCGCGCGTTGTCGTGCAGGAGCAGCGGAGACGAGCGATTGACCAATGCTGGTTGGAGATGTGCCAGCTTCTCCATCATTGTGTTCAATTCTTCACAGTACACATCTGCAGTAATGCTCACCCCGTTTGGTAAGAAGCTGTGTTGAATCACACCGGCGCTAGATCACCAAACAGTGACCATCACTTTTCTTGGGGTAAGTTTTCGTTTAGGGCATTGTTTAGGTGCTGAACCAGGATCCAACCAACTTGCTGAGCGCTTGCGGTTATCAAACAGAATCCATTTTTCATCGCAGATAACAATGCGGTTCAAAATTCCTTCATTTGTGTGTCTGTTGAGCAGTGCAAGGCACGTCTCGACGCGTACTTCGCGCTGGCGATCATTGAGTTCGTGGGGCACCCATTTGTCAAGCTTTTTTACCTTGCCAATTTGACGCAAATGGACCAATATTGTTTTGACGCTAACGTCGAAAGCTGCTGCTAATTCAGCCGTAGATTGTGTATCATCAGCTTCCACAATCGCCTTTAATTCGTCATTGTCGACCAAAGTCTTCGGACGACCGCGAGGTTCATTTTTCAGGTCGAAATTTCCAGAACGGAAGCGAGCAAACCAATAACAGGTAGTGCGTTGGTTTGTAGTGTTAGCTCCGTAAACGTCGTTGATGTTGCGTGCCGCTTGTGCCGCGTTGCTGCCACGACGGTACTCATATTCCATAATTACTCGAATTTTTAACGTATCCATGATGACGAAAAAGATTTAAATGCGATGAAAATGTAACACTAATCAATAAACAAATGACTACTTTTGGAAAAAAAAATCCATGTTTTTAAAATAAAATTAATTTGAAATTAGAATTCTTAGCCAAACAAAAAATATTTTGATTTGAAATGGCCAGTACTGCAGAACGGCAATTTCATAGGTAAAGACCTAATATATAACTTTAGAATTATTCCTTGGTGATCAGGAATTATGCCATAGAAAAGGTAATCCAGTTAGTTGCTGTGAGGTGGACATAGTGATTCAATAAAATCTTCTGTCGTTGTCTTACTTTTCCAATGTAACTCCACGCTATAAATCCACTATCAGAAAAATCCTCGTTTAAGTACGACACAATTGTCAAGTTCAGACTTGCGTTGTCCTTATCCTTTTTTCTGAAAAGTAACTATGAATCAGTGCATTCCAATACACAAAACATTTTCTTCAAAGAAATGTTATCACAGCTGTCAAAATACTTCTCTTTTTCATTATCTGCCCTTGTACTATCGAACCATTATCTGTTATCAGCGATGTTAATGTCAATAAGGTCTATTGATATGATTGATTCTTGTGACGACAATGTGAGAAGCTGTGGATTGAATGCGTCAGTGTTATCAAAATTTTGAGACTTTTACCTTAAGATCAACTACTTAGATTGTGAAAGAAAGGTGGACTATAAGTGTTACTAGAATTAAGACAAGAAAATTATCTACATGCAACACAACATGATCTTGATGTAATCAGATGTTAATCTTTATCTAGATTTTATCCACTTATTTGAAGATTGATAGCTTAGAGTATGAATGTGGATGGTTATAAAAGTAAAGGAAGACAAAAAGAAACGATGAGTGAATTTAGTGAAAGATGATATGGCCAGAAAGGAGGTGCTATTTAGATGATGGCAATTAGAGATGATGATGATAAAGAATTATCTGATAAATCCTACTGATGTTAAGTTTTTATTTTCAAACGCAATTAAACATTATTCTAAACGACAGATGGTATATTGCATTTCAAATATATCATCAGCTGCGATTAGTATCAACGATCCTTATAAGAAAAATGGACTAAAGATGGACGGCTCATCCAATATCTAGAAAGAAGTAGCAAGACGATCTGGAGACGTACTGCGAATGTTGGATCAAGGTGGCACGGGAAAAGAGTTGCTGGAGAAAGACTTGGGTGTCAAACAAGAAAGAAGTTCAATAACAGTATTCGTCGTTGGTCTAGTAGCGTGACTGCTGAGCGAAAAGTATTGGATTCGATTTCCAGTTTTTTCAATTTGAGGATTCTATCATTAGCAGCCCGGAGTTTGGATTTGTGCCCGGTTGATGGCAATAGGCTTGCCCCTATTGCATGGGACTTCTACATTAACCACTAACCCTGCGGGGATATCGGTGATGTTGTGTTATATAGAATTCTAAGCCCCTTTTCATGTTTAGAAGACAAACAAAGACATACAGTAAGGAAACATCCAACAAGTGAAGGTGTGAACTTCTAATTACCATGCATATTGTTTCGTGTCTAATATTAGATATCACGATCACGACAGTGTTCACGTTCCACTGGCGACTAATGTGTTCAATAATTCTGTGCCCTGGAGCTAAAAGGGCCAAAGTACACTTTTGTATAAAATGAGATTGTTATGTCAGTTATGAAAAAATATGTTTTTTTTTTTGCTAAACGTTATGAAAGCGCACACTACATTAGCCTTTTTTGGGGCTGCTGTCAGGCCCGGAGGTTGAAGCTCCCACAATGGTGGCTATATCCGTTGATTTTTGTACCATCTTCGACCTGCGAAATTTTGCATGGTTGGTGACAGTTGGGGACGTGAGAGTCCTGTCATAACAATCCATGATTATTATTTCTATAGTCATTAATGGACTATGGCAGTCGATGTGAGCTAAAACGTAGTAACTTTTGAAATATTGTTGATAAACTAACGCCCTTTAAGCACACAAAAGTATAATAATTTTTTTAATAAACTTTCATTACAATCTCGTTTCATACAAAAGCGTACTTTGGCTCTTTTAGCATCAGGCCACAGAATTCAGAATGTGTTACAGAACAATTCCTTCCTGCTAACTTCCCTGTATTATCGTTTTAATTATGGAGGAACGTGTTCGTAACCGTGTTATTATTGAAATGGTCTTTATTTCAGTGTGTTGCAATATTCATTAGATTGAAGGACAGACGGGGGGCGATAATGCGGCAACCATTTTTTATAGAAGTTGTTCTACGGGCGGAAGGGACAAAACCATAGACGCATAAACTGATATCATGAGTTCAGTATATAATTCGCGGATCGTTGGCGTCGAAAATTTTCTTCGGTATTAATCATTTATCCTTTTCTTGTGCTGTTTTATTTTAAATAAAACTGTATGATAACATGATTTGTACCTAATCCAACATTAATTTAGATTGAGAGGTAAAATACGAACTTTTTAATAAAACATCTGATTGTGTTACATACAAATCATGATTTTCTCATGAGTGTTTGCTAGTTTACGTAAAAAACACATCAGGAAAAAAACAAAAAATGAGGAAAAAGTCCATTATCGTGTAAGTACTGAATTCATGATATCAGTCTGTGCGTCTATAATAATAATAATTTAATAACAATAATTTATATGACACACAGAACATAGAACATACATTAAAACAGGTATACAGGACAAGTTTTAATTTTCTTAATTTTAAAATGAAGGCATCTGTGTCTGAACTAGATAAGAAATATCTGTATCTCAGACATCAGCGCTCTTCGTTCATCTTCTTTGTCTATGATTCCACCCTGTATTATTTGTAAACAGCGTTGTCGCATTATCACTTCGTGCCTGTCTGGGGTATATTACTCGGTTCATCAGGTAAGCAGGCAGGAAAATAATAAATGCATTTCCACAATGTTTTTATCGGACAAGGAAAATATAGAAATACATATTTTTGAAAAACATTGTAGGTATATTGGATTCGGAGAATTAATTTGAATGATAAAACGTACCGATTGTTTATCGGCTTACGTTATCTACACACCGTTCGGTAATCATATTCAGACGTCATTCAAGATTACCCATACGGATCTGCATATGCAGCGACATTTTACACATCCCCATATAATTATAATAATTAATTAATTAATTTAACCTACACAGATAAGCAACAAGTCCTAAATTACACGGAGGGGGTGATTGATGTGTCCTGCTACGTGGCAATCCGTATCCGATTCTTTGAATAGGGTGGTGTCCTTAAACATTCTGATGTGTCCGAAAGTTGGATTACTCAAAAATACTGGACACATATTTATTCATTTGTCACGTAAACCAAAAATGACGACGATATAGTGCGCCACGCTCGTCGCGTACGTCACTCCGTGCTACACTCTTAACGTAACAGTGAAGTCACAAGCCCCTTCTCCTGAACTTTGATGTGTTATATCGTTGTCACTTTTTATTGATTTGAGTAAGCAAAAAATACGTGTCCAATATTTTTTGGTAATCTTACTGACGGACTAAATAGACTTAATATATTTTTACCTAGGACACATCCCTATTTAAATATAACATCTTACAATTAGCCTTACAAAACAGTTTTATATGTGTGTAATCTTTTATAAGTATTTCTGTTGGTTTTCAGAATAAAGAAAAAAAAAACAAATACCTAAACATTAACAGGGCAAAGGAACATAACTTTTTCTATAAGTGAAGAGGCGCTTAGACTTAAATTGTCAATGTAAAAGTAACAGTGTACAGTCTCCATTGTTGGAAAAGGTAATAAATAAATAAATATATTAACAAAGATAATCAAACTTTAGCGCTCATAAATTCCCTAAAATTACAGCCACAAATAAATAAATTAGCGGACTAAATGTCTAATGACCACATTTATTCCCGCGTTTAGTCTTGATCGACAGTTATTATGCTAGTGTAGTAGCGTTTGCGAAAGTCGTTCAACATGTGCCTCGCAACAACGCGATACGATCTTGCAACTGTTTTTAGTTCTTGCAACATGGGGGCCGGTAAAATGCTGCTGAATGACGATGGTTAGAGCAGCGGGATTTGGCGTCCCGTTGGTTTTTTGTTTCTTGAATGGGTACTATGAATTGGAGCTCTGTGTAAATGAGACTGAAGTATTTTATGTTTTTGGAATTCGGTACTGAGAAAGTTCGGAATGTAATTAATGTAGTTAATTAATTTCCAATCAGTTCAGTTTAAAGGAGCTTTTAGTTTTGGTAAATAAGTTAAAATTTAATTTGGAATTGATTCTGTGTAAACGAAAGTAAAGTATTTTATGCTTTTGAAATTCGATATTGAGAATGTTTAGAGATTAATCTCCTATAAAGTTAAAAGCAATTTTCAGGTTCAGTTAATGAATTAAAATTTTGAATTTGAAATTGATTGAGGGATCAAAAGTTTGACTAAATGCTATTTGTATTTATCGAGATATACTGAGGCCAGCACTTCAAGCTACTCCAACTTTATCCGAAAGGAATAAGGTTTATGTCAAATTGGGAAAATTTGACAGATTGGGGTAGCTTGATGTGCTGACGTCTGTACGTCGTAGCAGGAGAAATAAATTCAAATCAAATGTTAGTTTCACTCAATTTCTTTCACACCAAAAACTTCTTCAAGCTACTCCAAAGGAGAATGGGCAAAATCGTACGGCACTTGGTCTATCAGCGGCCAGGAACATTTTATTTTTTTTTGGTTTAATATCACCCTACAATAACGGGTTCAAGAAGTTTTATATCTGTAGTGTCATTATTAATGGAACTAAATACATTTTTATTTTAGATATGTAAGCCTGTGATTTAGCGTATTAATTACTAAGATTTAGTCTTAAAAATAAGGAAATAAAATAAAATGACTTGTTTACTTCAATACATTTATTTTACATACATTTACATACATAAACTCACGCCCTTTTCCCATGGGGGTAGGCAGAAACCACAGAACGCCACTTGCTACGATCCTTACATACTCCTTTTGCCTCGTCCACATTCATACATTTAATGTACAATAATAGCACTGAGTTCTGATGCCGGTAATAAAATATCCTCGTCTTGATGTCTAGCCCATGCCAGATACCACACTACACACATAACGTGTGCGCAACAACCGATTGTGCGCCTTCCACTCAAACAACTGCAATAATAATGAGCAATTGCTTCTCTATTTGGTCTTTGTCGGTTAATTACAATATAAGAATAATATATTCTGGACCTTACATGTCTAGATTGTATTCGCACACGTAATAACCAAATATCTTCTTCTTCAATAAAATCTCTGAGCTGACTTATGTGAAATGTGCCTTCTTCGTCATTTATAATTCTTTCCAAAATACTGGCATCTGAGTCGGTAGCAGCATAGGGCCCGCAAACATCAATTATATGCCCATCGGAACACACCATTAAGAACGGTTTTAATAGATTTTCGTATTTGTGTAGACTGTAGGTCTGTCGCTGGAACGAAAAGTTGGAGCTCTTCTGTATATAAATATATTATGTTCCATCCATGATTGTTACTGCCTTCCTTTCTTCTGGAGAAGACTCGGGATTTCCAAATAACGCGTTTGGTACAATAAGATTACGGTCAGCGACCATTCTTCTATTTAAATGGTCGAGTCCCAGGTGTCGTGGCTTAAAATCCAGAGATATAGCATCACGCGCGGTTTTTAAATCTCTTTTGTTTGCACTCGAAGCTGATTGGGATCATTGGGCCGTTCGAACTCAGGTAGTCCATGTAGTAAACCCATTGTTGAGCTGAGTCTTGTAAACGGTATGCTGACAACGTTTTGAAATACTTTTGAAGACATAAACTAATGTTAATAAGTATTTTATAAAATGGGTTTGCACATTTTCTTGCACTTATTATCTAAGTATTTTACCTATATGTATTTTTTTTTCTAAATGAGCTGCAATGTTACGTTCATAGTAAAAGTTAGTCCTTAGTAATAGTACTTTCATTTAATACCTATTTCGTTGTTGGCCGCTCATAGACCATTTTGCTCTTTCTCCTTTATCCGAAAGGAATAAGGTTTATGTTAAATTGGGAAAATTTGACAGATTGGGGTAGCTTGATGTGCTGACGTCTGTACGTCGTAGCAGGAGAAATAAATTCAAATCAAATGTTAGTTTCACTCAATTTCTTTCCCACCAAAAACTTCTAAGTCATTAAACACTATTTACCACTACGTGACTCACCCTATAAGTAATATTTCACTATTCAAATAAACATAATGCATCCATCATTCTGGGCCCAGCAGGATATCCTTCGGGAGAGAATTAATTTGTTAGTAAAAATGAATTGGTAGTTACTAACATTTCTTCCATTCATTTTATTTTCATTGTAAACTACAAAAGAATCCTATAATATAACAAGCTTTGAAAAATGAAGTTACATTTTAGTCACCATTATTAATGTTGAGTCAAAATTTTCGTCCGTTTCCAATCAAAATCGAATTGTGTATTTATTAAATTAAGTATGAATTGAGGAACCATGAGGCGTTACTAATAGATCTTGTTAAAGTTAGGAAAATAATGGGTTTGCCCGAATTAATTGTTCAATAGAGCTAAAAATAGAATTGCACCCCTAACAGTAGAAGAGACCGGTCGGTTGGTACAGTGGCTAAGCGATTCACTGCTACGCTGCGTGTCGCGGGTTGGATTTCCGCACGGAACAAATATTTGTATGGCTGTTTGTGTATGTGACTTTAAATATTTGTAGATACGATACAGGAGAAATTCCGAGTGTGGGACAACGATTTATTTAAAATATATAAAAATAGTTTCAGTAACCAGAAACTAAGCTGTTGAAAATAGTTCCTCGAATAAAGGCGCTGCAATAGTTTGTCGTTTGTCACAACATAGACATTTTTGAATAAATAGATGTCATCAGAAAGGGGGAGCTGTGATGGCCCAGGGGTAGCGGCCCTGAATAAACAGTTTGTTGGTCATGGTTTCGGAGCCAAGCAGTCACTTTACTTTATGAAAATTATTTCATGATCACTGCTTTCAAATGGGAGAAAAAAATCGTGAGTACGTCTGGATGTCTTAAAACCAAAAGTTATTTATGGCATCCGACAACGTCTTCTCCATCTCACAAGGAGGAGACCTGTGCCTTAGCATTTGGAACGTACCAAGCTGATGATGCAATGCCGTACCATAGAGGATAATAGACTGACTTATGCCCTGCAGTCTAGTAGAGGTCTCTGAATTTATTTATATTTATATAGATTTCTGCTGTTCTTGTATTTCTTATCAAGGTTTCGATGCTAACCTTTTTGTGTTTGCAAGTCGAAGTTTTTCCTGAAAAAATAACAATATAACAATTTGACATAGCTCATTCATTTAGTTGCAAGCACGAATTCTCAAGGTTTATTCTGCATTTTAATGTTGTATGAAACCTAGAGAAATATTTTTATTACCTTCCTGCATACTTGCTTCTGTAATAAAAAAAATAATTCAATGACAATTCTTAAACTGTCACGTTTTATTACTTAATTCTGTGTTTTGCTGATATACCTGTACTATTGATAAAAATAACGAGTATTGTAATCTTTCTATACAAGTTTTTCCTTTTGGTGTCAAAGCAACGTCAAGTAAAAAAATATTGGCAGTTTGTGCTACGGTTAAAAACAAAAATAATATAATCTTTCAGTTAGTTTCAGCATTGTAGCATCGTAGCACAGTAGTTTTCAGCATTAAGGTAGGTAAGTAAAATTACCTAAATGGTAATTTTACTTACCTACCTTAATACCTAATTTTTAATGTGTGTTTCAGCCCCCTATAACACACATATCAAAAATCTCTGGATGGTTTAGATTTACAATTAGACCCGCTACGTGGTGCTGCGATCAGTTCTAGCAAATAACATTGTTTTGACAAATATCAGCCATGTTCGAGCAGGGGTCAGGACAACGTCTGTCTGGTCCTAATTAAATATTAAAAGTAAGTAGATCTCTAGTTAAGTTACTTAAGTAAGGCTATGTTATTAAGTGCGATAGTAATATTCTTGTTTTTACGGTACTTTGGTTTAGTTCAAGAACAAGTTACGGGAAACATTAAGAGCTTTAGCTTAATGTTTTATGTATAAATTATATCTAATCTTAATGCCGTTTCTGACATTGGTTACATACTTACGTATGTCGTAGTATAAAATTAAAAGAATCGTTGTGGAGCAAAAATCCTAGGATTTTTGTTAGGGATCGGATTATTGAAAAAATAAGTATGTACTACATACCCAACCTGGTAGTTGTAATGAAAAGAAATGGTATTTATTTACATAATGTTAAGTCATCAATTAATGCTATGAACAGATTGTGGCTGCCATGTGTTCTTTGCTTTAAAAGAGTTATCAACAGAAATATGCTTATTTCAAATCACTCTATCAACATCATTAAGCCACATCAAAATTGTGTAATGAGCCCTAAAATGTCGTAAACCGACGTATGGGTATCATCAAAAGTGTTAACATAGCAACCAGTTAAGTAAGTAAATTTCAAAACGCCATTTCTTAATAGATATGTAGTAACTGATACGATCTTATTACAGCTAACACGTTCTTTTTTATGGTTCCGTACTCAAAGGGTGCCTACGGGACCCTATTACTGAGGCTCCATTGTCCGTACATACGTCCGGGCGTCTGCCTGTCAGAGGGCTGTTTTCTCGTGGATAGTAATACACAGTTTAAATGTATTGTAATGTATTTCTATTATTTTAAACCGCTATAAAAACATACAATAAAAATAAATTCGACGGCACGGTTTGCGCAGTAGCTGAGCCATCAACTGCTGCGCCGCCTGTCGGGGGTTCGATTCCCGCATGGATCAAATGGTATGGTATGGCCTACAGGTAGTTGTTCCGGGTCTTGCTAGCTGTTAGCGTATGTGACTTTATAAGTTTATAAAAGAAATAAAAAAACAATTAAAGAAGGCACCTATGCAAGACACATGTTATTTAATCTCGTACGTCGATACGGAACTCGACCTGTGCAAGTCGACTCGTGGTTATTCGGTTATTTTTAATTAACGTTATTCATAATAATCGTCGTATGTAGGTTGGTGTGTTTTGTGAAATAGGACACACATTGCATGACACGGCCAGACCACACCTAAGCCTATGTAATGGCCGAGGTGTGCTATCGCAAACTCATAACCGTCCCCCGTAAACTTACCGACATTCGTCTTTTGTTGCGTTCGAGAATCTATCGTTTACCCCACATGTCCTAGTCGAAATTATTTTTATGTAAACCAAGTAAAATTATAGTTAATCTTATTTTTAACACGTTGAACGCCAAATGACCGACAAACAATACATTTGTGTCTCGTTGTTTGGCAGTTAAGGTGTTAAGGAATACATTTGCTAACATTGCTCTCAGAAGTAATGGCTGTTGGGGCGGAAAGATTCCAGTGTCATGGTGACCACGTACTGGAAGACGCACGTTCACGACGATCTCGCAAAGGACCGATCGTCGTGAAATTCTTTGGGGACCTACGTCCAGCGGTGGACATATTTTGGCTGCAATGATAAACCTTTCCTCCCGA
The DNA here is from genome assembly GCA_905147745.2 of Phlogophora meticulosa. Taxonomy (NCBI): domain Eukaryota; kingdom Metazoa; phylum Arthropoda; class Insecta; order Lepidoptera; family Noctuidae; genus Phlogophora; species Phlogophora meticulosa. Next base: position 5,279,124 of record LR990535.1, on the reverse strand, counting down.
GAAAAAACCGTTGCAATGGCCATCGGTTCTGCGAGCAATGTGACTTGATTATAAATATATTTTCCTATGCTTTTAGAACCTTTCCAAGTTTTGCAGTGATATTCTGTAAAAAATTAGCAAGCGAGCTGGCTGTGTCTCGCAGCTTAAGGAAGGCACTAAAAGCTCACCGCTCACTTCACCCGAGTTTACCGACACGGGGAGATTATTATAGAATCGAACGGTTTTCAAAAATTACTAAAAAAAAGTGAACAAGCTTCATTAGATCTAATGGGACGTATATTTTCGGTACTCCTGCCCCTAATGTCAGTCTAACAAAGAATTTACTTCCGAACGATTGATCTCCAAACGCGGGTCTCATCAATGGTGCGATTGAACTTTGTCACTTGTCTCTAAAAACTTTTTAATATCCTTTGAATGGAGGATTCCTTATCCCATTGAAAAGTTATGTGGAATTATGGGGTGACACATATTTTGCTTTGAGTTTTTACTTATAAGTTTATTAGGCAAAAACTGTCGCAGCTGGCGGCTTCTTTAAAATAATAATAAACATTTATTTTAGACCTCAAATGTTACAATATTTTATACGTGTAAATGTGCGATTTGTAATAGATTTGATAAGTATGTACAGTTACCGGCACAGATCTTGAGCGCTGACCTTGAGTTGCGCAGTATTCGAATTAAGTAGAATTAAGTTTTAGCGCTCAAGATCCTTGCCGTCAATGGCTCTCAAACCACCAATCAATCTGATACGAAATATTTGGCTTCTAGCCTCCTAGCCCTTACAGTTATTACATATTTGTAAGTTTTTATCTTGTGTATTAAACAGTAATCTATTATCTTCTATTATAATCAATAAGCACGTCGCTGCGTCGGCAAACTAAGCGTTAGTTTGGCGATGCAGCGACGTAGGTACATATATATATGTAGACATGCTGAATCTGAGACCCATTAAATAACGTCTCCTTTCCTCGTTTAATTTCAAAACCGAAAACGTCAAATTACTCAATACTCGATACTCATACTCAATACTTTTATTGCTTCCACAAGTTTACTTAGATTACCTAGTTATTCGTGAAACAAAATTAGTTTTATGTACGTAATATATGTAGAGTTGTTTGTGCTTCATTTCAGTACAAATTTTTGACGTTTCTGGTTGGTAACTGGTAACTTCTCGCAAGAAATTCGTGCAATGGCTAAGGGTCTCAAGCCATTTAAACAACGTCATCGAATAACGAGTCATGTAAAAATTATGCGCGCTTTACACCCGTCCTCCATGAACGCGTAAGTGCAACGGCGTTCACACATTGTTCACTGAAGGGTTAATGAAATAGTGACGTTCCCACGTCATTCAAGGCTAGTGACGTGACGAATAGTCAGCCAGCGGGTGGTCTTAGTTATAAGTAGTACTTAAACGTGATTTCGACCTCCTTGATTTAGTTAGGGCTCCTGGTCTTTGTCAAAAGGAGCTGAGTGGATGTTTATGCATGAAGACCTTTGATTTCTTAGTTGATATGAAGGGACGTTAACGGTTTAAGGCGGGGAATTCTTTTTTTAAATGTATTGATGGAATAAATCTGGGTGTTACCAGGTGGTAGACCGTTTATTCAGAGTTAAGTTTAAAGATCTTGTAGTGTTAATGATTGTTTTAAAAAGTTAGTAGAAAGTCAGAAGGTTTTTTTTGAAGAGCAGGGCTTAGTAGGTGCTTGTCCTATTGTATTAAATAAACTCACGTGTTTTGCCCATGGGGCCTATGGGGGTAGACGGAAACGATCGCATCTTGGTACGATCCTTACCTCCTCCTTTCGCTTCGTTGACGTCTGTAAGCCTAGCGTTCTACGAGTATTACTATACTAGGTAACTTAAGTAATTTCACCTAAGTTTTTACTAGGTAATTTGGCGTTTAATACTTCATGTATTTACATTAGGTATTAAACGTCAAAATACCTAGTTATTAGTCAAACAAAATTAGTGACGTTGACGTCAATGTTGACGTTTTCGATTTGTAAACTTCTTGCGAGAAATTCATGTTAGGGGAACTGGTCATCGTTGTCGAGTATGATTCAATCCTATTTTTTAGAAAGCTGCACTAAAAATTACTAAGGAATTAAAGTGGTATTTATATGTATAAAATATATTCTTTCTAGTCATTGACTGCATCTCAAGTTTGCCAAAATAACACAGTCTGACACTATTTGACATAAGTAAACAAGCGTTATTACAGCACTTAAGTAGAGGCTAATACGTGGACAAATATTACATGGACAATACTTGAAACCCAAAACATAATAATTGGTTGTTGACGTGCAAACCAAGAGCAAATAAGTGAATTGAAAAGTTCACACATTGCATTTAACTGATCAAACAGAGCTTACATAAGTTCTACTCAGTACATCACCAACCATAGAATTTACAACCTTATTCATTAGATTAGACGGTTTATATTTGCATGAATATGCTTGCTCAAAATTTGCGCACGTTACCTCCGAACAACACAGCAAATTCAACCGTATGAAATTCAGTTTAAGTTTTAATTTTAAGTGGCAGACATAATGATCAAAATTGTAAAAGTGGGATGCTGTATTCAGTTTACATTAGACAAGTGGGCGACGAAATATAAAAGGTCACATGTGACATAACACTTTCTCGAAGTGTATATTAAGCAGCTGACAAGTTTATGTTGACGCCATGTTGTGTGCGTCTGCGCAATGCATGGGCGGTTCTAGAGTTCCATATTTGAATTTTTAAATGCTACAGTTTATTGGGTAAGATTCTTTGCGAGCAATCTGAAGAGAATCTGTAGATGGATTTGTATGAGTGATGATCTGGTATCGTGTGAAAAGAATTGTTGCTTCACCTAAAGGTCTTGCCCCATTGAAGTTACAAAACTAGATTGCTTACTGAGGTTAACACAGTTCGATCTTCGTTTCAAAATTGAGTCTTGTCTTGTTGTTGAATCCTTGACAGGCTCAACCTTTACACGCATTACGAGAATCTCCCAAAAATCATAATTTCTATCGAATCCAATGAGATGTTTGATTGAACAGTTATCAATTCATTTTTTTCGTTAAAAATATCATTAGTATGGATAGAAATCATGTTTATTTACAGTCTAAAGAATCAAAAATAAAAAACGGAAAAATGAGGAAAAACCGCCGAAAATTTTTATTTCCCGAAGAATGTTTTGAAATCATGATATCAGGTTATGAGTCGATTTCTCTTCCACCCTGTATTTTGTTATCTTAGACAGTAAGCAATACCTACCCATTAGCTTTCACGATATCACTCCCTTGTAGCCCAGTATGCACGTATCTACTGTAAAACAACTGAACACAAACAAGCTACTAATGGAAACATCCCCTATTGTGTCAACTGTCAAGCTTTACACTATGTACCATAATACACTTGCGTGCATCAACATGGGTGAGTCACACTGACCTCGGGGCACTTAATGTGCAGCTAACGGTAGCATAATTAAGTTGGCTTTCAGTGTAATGTCTTATTTGCGAACGTGTTTACAATAAATCTACGAATAAAATAAATTTAAGGCTGGATAATCCACATAGCATCACCTAGCCCCAAGCTAAGAGCTTGTGTTATGGGGTACTAGATGACTGATATACTTAATACAATACATTATATAGATATATATTTTTTATTATACATAGCAAATACCCAGAACACCCGGAACAAATCTTTGTAGATCGTACAAACATTTGTCCCATGGCGGGAATCGTACCCGCAACGTACACCGGTCGTCAAATAAATGGATGTGTATAAATTGATCAGTAGGAGAGTTAGTGATGGACAGATTATCACGTATATTATTAATCAATGCTATTTATAGATAGGTGATATGAGTACAGAGTGCGTTTTAAAATCATTAAGATAAATCTTAGTTCCGGCGTGATTCTCACATCAGTTTGCGTTGTGTGTCACTGCAGTTAGGTCTGAAATAAATCATCATCAGCTGTCTTATCTCCTCCCAAATAAGTGGACGTCGACTAACAGTCTAACACCTAACCGAATGTTACTGAATTACAGTATTCTATACGTACATAGAGCAACTAAATAAAGGACCGTCAATATATCCAACGTAGTTCCTGGGTAGTTGGGTACTCCTTGTAAAGTCTGGTTGTTAGACTTTCAGCCTTTTTACTAACTGTCAAAGATCTACAAACAACAGCCAGAACCTACAGATAAAGCTTTTTTTCCGAGGCAAGGAGGCGTCTCGGTTTATAATGGATTGTCAATTTATTCGTTATGACTGCGTCATTGGTCTTATGGTTGGAAGCGCTACTGCTGAGCACGATATCCTGGGTTCAACTCCCAGGTCGGGCAGTGTTATTGGGTTTTTCTATCTGCATTTCTCAGTAGCAGCCCGGAGTCTGGATATGTGCCCGGTTGATGGCAATAGGCTCGCCCCATATTACATGGGACTTAAAAACATAACTGGCGAAATGGTGGTGTACCAAAGGTAAGCCTCTGCCTAACTCTTCGGGGATTACAGGTGTGATGATATGTATAAGTTTATGGCACTTTTCCACGGATTGACTTTGGTAAGCATTGCTTAACCTTGAAGATGGGCGCGGACTGTAGAGATAGCCTTCTAGGCAAACCGAATACAGCTCCTATACCAGTATTCTATATGGAGTGACCGAATACCTGAGGTCCGAAATCAAATATTTTGATTCTATTTAGGTTATGGACCTTCATTATGTCTCTACTACACAAACCTCCGAATAAAAACCCAGACAAACGAAACCCTGATGAGTCATTAGAACTGTTACCTTACAAAATACAAGGTTTAAGACAGTTGTACAACGTACCCACAAGTTAATTCGTGGCTTTTAAAGATAAAGTCAAGGACCTCTTGCAGAGACGGTCTGTGACTCATTGCTAGACTACTTTGTTTGACTGTGAAAAGTTTTACGTATACAAGGTAAGAAAAAACGTGCAGAAAAGCAACTTTTGTAATCCTGTAGATTAGATCCTATGGATTAGATAAGATTCTCCTATCTGATAGATTAATTTATCGAAGTCAAGTAGCTCCGTAGTTTTTCGCGGTAACGTGCATCGAAGCAAATTTGTATCGCAGTGAAAATCTTTCGCGGTAATAACGTGCTTCGAAGTTAAGTAGTATCGCAGTGAAGATCTATCGCGGTAACTTGCATCGAAGTGTAGTAGCTTCGCAGAGACAGTCTTTCGCAGTAACGTGCTTCGCAGTTTTGTAGCACCGTATTAGCATTTATCGATATTTTGTGCGTCGAAATCCCGTATTCTACTCTGGCACCTTTGCCAGAGTAAAATACGGGATTTCGACGCAATTACGCAATTTAATTGCTTGCTGGAAGATAATCTGACCATCTGGTGCATGAACGAGACTTTTTTGATTCTGCATGGGTTGTTTATTAGTAGATTGATCCTTGGAGCTGTCCCCCAACAATTATAATGTTGGCTGGAAGTACGAAAATGTTGCATAAACCTGACCTGGGACTAAGTCTGAACAAAGACAAAATATTCGAAAAATGGTCTTTCTTTACAACGATTACTGGCTGGTAAGTGATTGTCTGTAGAAGAATTTGAATTGCCACTATAAACAAGTATTCTTTTTTAAAAATGGAAAGCAAAACTGTTGTCAACCATTGTTTCTCTCTAAAATGATTTGGAACAACTAGTGTGTAGGTAATGAGCAAAAAAAAAACAACTATAGGCACAAATAAAAATCTTTGATTAATGCAGTTGCACTTTATGTACATGTTGGTGGGCTAGAAAGGGGCTGAAAAAAAAAATCATAATATTCTTCTAATTATTTAAACATTAAATAATCATCAATCCTTTAACTAGGTATAGTTGTATGATTTATAAATAAATGAAAATGATGGCGAGATTTATTGACAATACGGAGTTTTATATTGACAATTACGCAATACCTAAATAATGCTCATTTCTCCGGTAGTTTCCTGGTCACCTATTAGATACAGATAGAAATTAATAAGACGACCTAATGGAAAGGTTATCAATCTATTAATGCAACATATCACAGTCCAACACTGGACTTGGCCCACATTGGCCGAGATGGGCTAAGTTGGGCCACCCAAGTTGCACCAGAACACCTCGTGACCACAATTATGATGGCCAATTGGAAGAACCAATTGCATGATTGAAGGTTGCTGACTTCAATGAGGTAAATGGGTTCCCACCCAAGTACTTACTACTAGTACCAAGTGATTGAATTGCGAAACCCTTCATATTGTGTTACACCATACGAATCCAAACTTAAGAATAAACGTGATTTTTGCTTTACCCATAGCGAATGTCTTAAGGTGTGTTTAGATTGACGCACTACTGGCGTAATAGTAAGTACTTGTATTACTCTTTTGTTTTCTGTATCAAGATGGCCAGCAATCCAAGATAAGCTAAGCTAGTAAGCAAGTAAGAAATAATTGCCAGTCTTTAATGACACTAACAAAAGATAAATTATATTAATTTCTGTAAATAGCTTTTGAAAAACACTTTTACACGTCAACAAGAAAAATGCTTTTTTTTTTTAAACTGTGCACGTTGATCGCTCTACCGATGGCCGTTGGGGCGAAGTTCTTGTGTGGCGACCTCGTGCTTGAAGTCGCAGTGTAGGTAGGCTCCCCACATGCACTGTCGTCCTGGACATTTTTTACCGTTATCTATGGTTAGGCTGGAATGATTACTCATCCTCCACCGTTAGGTCGTTCGGTCTAAACGGGCCTTAAAATAAAATGCACTAACGAAGCATTTATCTTAATTTTTGATCAAACCGTAAATGCAATTATTTACGAATCATGTTTGTAACATTTATTCATACATCTTGCATCCCGAGGTCGATCGTGAGTCCGTTGCATCTCTGAAAAAAATTACAAATTGCGGTTCAAAGTTCTATGTCCAAAGGATCACGATTCTTTGATGATATGGCGGGCATTGTTATAAAATGATGGTGTGTTGTGGGGTCCTTGTCGTCTTTGGTCTTAGTAGTTAAGCAAAGCAGTCGAAAAACGTGTAATTTTGGGAATCGAGGCAACGTTACAGACTCGCGTTTTACGCTCTGGGCACGATCGGAAAAAAGTACGTGCTACGATCGCGCGACACTTAGATTTGGCTCAAATCATGACTTAAGGGTGATCCGACAAACTAGCCCGCTACTTTCAAAGCGAATTGTATGTTTTTTTAATTTTGCAAATTGCAACGTTGAGTTACGATTTAATGTTAATCATAAATAATTTCGCGGCAATTGTTTTGTTTGTTTGTTTTGTTTTTTGAAAAACGTTGCCCCACACTAGGAATTTCTCCTGTATCGTGGGTGCGTTTACAAACATTTAAACTCTCATACACAAACAGCCCAGCATAGCAGCAATAAATTGTGATAAAATGCTTAATGAAAATAATTTAGAATATTGGTGAATGAAGTAACTATTTTGTGAAAATATGGATGTTTGACTGCCTCATTGGTCTGGTGGGAGCGACTGCTGAGCATGAGGTCCTGGGTTAGATTCTCAATTGGGGCATAGTGTTACTGAGTTTTTTCAATATAAGAATTTTCTCATTAGCAACCCGGAGTCTGTGCACGGTTGAGGGCAATAGGATTAATGCAATCCCCTATTACAAAGGACATAACCTAACTGGCTAAAAGTGGGTTTTACAATCGGTGCAACTCTGCCCACCCCTTCGGGGAATACAGGCATGATGTTATGTTCATTTTGCAGCAAATGTAATCTCGACAGCTATATTGACCTTACATTGCAATAATTACTTTAACTTAAATGTAGTGGCCTTTTAAATATAAATAAATATTGACATAATACTTTTAGACCAAGCAGGCGGAGTAAGTGTTAAGAATTACATCTAAAAGCATCAGCGAATGGTCGTCACCACTAAAAATACCTACCTTAATAAATTAAACCAATATCTGTGTGAATGACAAATCGTTAACTTAGGATATGCAGACAGAACATAATGTCTGTAAGGCTAAGTAAGGTTAAATAAAAAGATTTTAGGATATTGGCAAATCGTCGTTGACATCGATATTTTGTACAAGACTAATTATTATTTATGGTGTATAATGACGTCATACAGTATTTTGTGTATGAATAACAACAATTTTGCAGTTGCTGATGACCGACACACAGCAAAAGAGTTGTAACGTACAGACAATAATGTTTTTTTAAAGTTTATTTTTTAATGAACATTTTTTTTTCGTAATCAAAGAAGTTTTTCCTCGCTAATAAATAATAATTCAATTATTTATTAAAGTATCGAAAAAAATTGACTTAAAAACCTATGTTAGTTTCCTAAATTAAATATAAGTAAAGAAATTTTGATCAAGCTTTTAGTCCAGCATAAATTTTCCATCACCGATCGCGCAATCCAGTCAGCAATGTTCTCCAAACTGCCTAATGAAATGTATTGATTTGTTTAAAGATTTTAAGAAACTCAGCTGACAGAAAATCTTCCTAATAATAGGTTGGTTGTCAGCTTCCTTTCTTTCCACAGTAAGTGTAGGTTAAAGATAATTTGGAACTGCAAAGCTTTTTCCTCGGTCCACCAAGTCCCAGTAACTGGGTTGTGGAAGTCACACAGGCAGTCGCTCCATGTAAAATACTGGTATTCAGCTGCATCCGGTTAGACTGGAAGCCGACCTCAACATAGTTGGGAAAAGCCTAGATGATGAAGGCTTTTTCCTCGGTACAAGGCTAAAGTTCCAGTGTATCATTACATTTGAGTTTCCAAAAGCCTTCTTTTTTATTTAGGTGGTTTGACGATCATAAATATTATTTTTATAAATACATTATGTTATATTAGTATTGACATGCATAATTTATCTACGTATTTATGCAAATAGATTTATAAATAAGGAAAACATAAAAAAAAACTTTTGTTTGCATATTAAATATAGGATTATAATAGTTGTATTAATAAATCTTGGTCTCCATAATATTATATAATAAAATAAGTAAGTAGATATAATAATAATATTTTGTTTTTATAAAAGCTTATTTGGTTGATGAAGAATTGGTTTTCCTTAATAAGGCTCTTTGAGTGTGTATGAACTAGAGACACACACACACAAAAACATTCTGTCACCCACACCGACACAGCTAATGTGCCTTTATCGCGATTTTCTTCAGAACATCTTCAACTTCAGATTAGGATTCCATCACATTTTTTTTTGTATTTTTTTTACTCCTTTAAAATCACTATTTGTCAATGAGCACTATTTGTAGACTCGCTTCATTGGTTTAGTGGTTGCAAAAACGACTAATATGAGGTCCTGGGTTCGATTCCCGAGTCGAGCAATGTGTTATTGAGATTTTTCATTAGGAATTTCTCAGTAGCAGCCCGGAGTCTGTATGTGTGCCCGGTTGATGGCAATGGGCTCACCCCATTCCCTATCACAAGGGACTTAAAATCAAAACTTGTGAAATGTGGGTGTACTGCAAGTACACCTCTGCCCATCCCTTTGGGAAATATAGGCATGATGCTATGTTATGTGTTGAACACTAGTCATTTCAATGATCAGTATAAATTCTACGTGGATTAAAAAATGTGCATCAATAAAGCACTAACTATTTACAATGTATAAATGAAAAGATTCCTTCATGTGCAATTGTGCAACATAGGTTATCAGCCATCACTACCATCTCACGAGCACACGACTTGACCCTCCGCAGGGCGAGTTGCGTGATGCGTCACCTTTTAGTGCTATCTGACCTGGTGATCAAAATTGGAACTTGCGGACTTTCGTGTTAACTCTTACGGTAGGCACATTTAGCATGAGAGGATTTGTTGCCTCATTCAACCTTCCGTTTGACCCGTTCGGCTGCCCCTTCCAAAATACCTGTTAAAGCTTCAAATTATTGTTTTCCAAGAAAGTGCGAAAACAGCTTTTTGTTTGAGGCTTGAAGTTTGCAAGGATCGTAGCGTGAGACGTTCTGTAGTTTCTGCCTACCACCATGGGAAATAGGCGTGAGTTTATATATGTCAGTTATATAAAGATATAATTAATTCATGTCAATTTTTTGAGATCAACGTTGCACAATATTCTGCGCAATAAATAAAATTCAAGTTGGTTCCCAACTGACGAAGTAATCGCTTTACATACACACAAATAAAACAGTAGACAGAAATGAGAACCTCCTCCTTTTTTGAAATCGGTTAAAAATTCAAATGCATGCTTATCAGAAGCAGTAATTAGTCGTTATTTTCTCCATTTCGTCGTGTAATTATAGATGTATCATGTACTTCTTAGAAATTATTAATAGTTTATTATGACTATGGATACAGTAATCGTCTTAAGTATTGACTTTATATTAATTGATCCCTTAATGAAATATGCATTACATAAATACATTCACGTGTTACTATGATGCCGGTTCAGATACAGGGTGTTTGAATTTAACGAACAAAGTCCTGCGGAGGCGCATGTGAAGTAAAATACAACTTACATTTGAACGATTTTTGAATCTAAATAAACTATACTATAGCTCTCGGTTATAGAAAAGATGGATGGATTGAAAGATGATATTGCTAGAAAAGAGGTGACTCTTGACATGACGGCAAATAGAGATGTATGGAAGAAGAAAACATGCTGCGCCGATCCCAAATAAATTGGGATAAGGGCAGGAGGATGATGATAAAGTTGATTAAGTACATTCAAGTTTTCTGGAAATCGGTTCTCAAGGTGCACATGTGATGCGGAGGAATGAGGATAATGTTCTGAGGAAAGTTTTGAGTATTAATGTGGAGGATTACAATTGTAGAGGAAGACCAAAATCAATGGATGGATTGAGTGAATTCTGGCTAGGAAAGAGGTGACCATTAAAATGAAGGATAATAGAAATGTATGGGAGGAGAAGACGTGCTTCGCCGTACCCAAATAAATTGGGATAAGGGCAGGAGGTTGATGAAGACTTGAAACTATAAAATAAGCGCACTTCCGCCCCCTGAAAGATTCCGCATAAATTAAAAGTGTAGGTATTTGAAAAAACTGGACTGTGTGAAATGTTGGTCTAGTGGTCCCAAGCGCGACTGCTTAGCGTAAGTACCTGGGTTCGATTCCCAGTTCGGACAAAGTGTTATTGAGTTTTTCCAGTAGGAATATTCTCATGAGCAACTCGGAATCTGGCTTTTTGGCCCGCTTGACGGCAGTAGGGTCGCCTCCTATTACGTGGAGCTTTGACATACCTGGTGGAATGTGGGTGTTACTATGCCCACCTCTGCTCAACCCGTCGGGGAATATAGATAAATAAATAAATATTGCTGGACAAGCCACACAGCATCATCTAGCCCCAAGCTAAGCAGAGCTTGTGTTATGGGTACTAGATGACTAATATACTTAATACAATACATTACATAGATAGATATTTTTATTATGCATAGCAAATACCTAGAACACCCGGAACAAATATTTGTAGATCGCACAAACATTAGTCCCAAGGCGGGAATCGAACCCGCAACCTCTTGCGTCGCAGGCGGACCTTCGCCCGCCGGCATCGGTCGTCAATGATCGAGTCGTCAAGATGTTATGTAGATACCGTTCGGGTTTCATGTTGGAACTTAACTACTTATTACAACTAAATGTAAACATGAATGCAATAAAGACATTTGATTTCACTTGATTTTTAGCTCTTGTTTATGTAAGCTGGGACTTTTTTTTTTAAACCACACTAGGAATTTCTCCTGTGCCATGGGTGCGTTTACAAACATTCAAACTCACATACACAAACAGCCAGACCCGGAAAAACAACCTGTAGGCCATACAAAAAAAATTTCCTTGCCGAAATTGAACCCACGACACACAATCACCTCAGCCACTGCGCTAACCGTGCCGTCATATTAATTGTTCTAGTAGGGATACCCAAACCCTGCTGTAGAGCGTGATTCGTGTTGGCGAGCTCGCCACTCTCCTCGCAGAGGTTATCGCCAGGTCAGAGCATTGCTATAATTAGTCCCGCTCTCAACTGCACCCATTCATTCAGATAATGTGCACTATAATAATTCAACTACAATGTAGAAATTTTGCAATGCGGTTTCCAATTACATTGTTACACAAAGGAGCTTTTTTTGTTGTTGGGATAAGCCTGCTACACTATTCCCAATGAATATGATGTCACGATGGCCCAGTGGTTAAGGCCTCGCCTCTTGTGCACGAGGTTGTGGGTTCAAACCTGGGCAAGTACCAATGTGACTCTTTCAATTTATATGTACTTTCTAAGTTTATCTTGGACATCACTGACATCGGTGAAGGAAAACATCTTGAGGAAACCTGGACTTATAATTAATATAAGTCTGAAATCACCAACCCGTCTTGAGCAAGCGTGGTGATTAATGCTCGTGCCTTTTCTGTATGAGAAGAGGCCTTTGCCCTGCAGTGGGACAGTATTAGGCTGGTACTACAACTACTACTATTCCCAAACTATTTCAACTGCTGAAAGCTAGAATCAGCAGTGCTGACCAACAGAAAAGCGTCGAAGAAGCCCGACGAGTCTCGGAGAAATTATTCAACTGTCTTGGATCCCGCAACGAAATTAATCAGAAAAGAACAGCGGAAGAGTTAGAAAAAGGAAGCTAAGCAATGGAGCTTTTGTAACAGATGTGAAAAGAAAGTGTCTCGTTGGTGTAGTGGTCGGAAGCGCTACTGCTGAGTATAATGTTCAGCTGGGTTCGATTCCTGGGTCGGGAAAAGTGTTAATCGAGGTTTTCCATCTGGAATTTCTCAGTAGCATGGAACTTGAATATAACTGGCGAAAATTAAATGTGGGTATACTAAAGGTACATCTCTGCCTAACCCTACGGGGAGTTAAGGCGTGATGTTTTGTTTTCATGATGTTATGTACAAAGAAAGTGTTTTAACTCTTGTGAGATGCCATAAATGTAATTTTGAAAGAACGTGTTCTTCAATTGTATTGACTTTAGACAGTGGGTATCGCCTAACTGAAACAATCACAGTTTATTAAATATTATTAGTACTTCTGTTGAACATGAGGCCCTGGCTTTGACTCCCGGGTCGGGCAAGGTGTTGTTAGGTTTTTGCTCTGGAATTTCTTAGTAGAAATGTGGGTATGCTATATGTAGGTATAGGTACACTTCTGCCTAACCCGTTGGGAATATAGGAGTGATGTTGTGTTGGATGGAAGACATTGAATTTATTTTATAAACTAAAACGAACATAAATGAAATTAAATTAATGTGAATTCATAGATTTTTTTATATTTGCTCTGCCGCTATACATTGTTATCGTAATACGATAAAGCGATAATCATTAAAAGTTAACGTTCTAAATTATAGTTACATTATTGCATGCATAAAAAGAAAATTTAAAAGATTGCTTACGAGTTGATTCGTAGGCCATTTTCGGCGATGTTATTTAATGGCATTCTATATTTTTGACCGCAAATGATCGGTAATAATGAATTCGTTTTTAAACGCAATAAATTACTAAAGAGATTATTTTACAAATATTTCTTGGATTGATCATGATTATCATCCAATAATGGGCAAAACAATCAAACCAAATACTTATTTACGTAAACAAAACATACTTTGACATTCATCGTGTCATTACATGACAGTAGGTATACAAATTAATAAGTAATCTTCATACTTTGCAATTATTCCATGCTTTTCACGTTCTTATATCACCGATCACATCAATTAAACGCATTCTTATATTATGAGATAAACTCGCTAAGTTGTGGTAGATGTAGTTGTAGATGGTAAACCACCCGTTAGTATTTCCTAAACTCTGAATCTCATTATTAATTAACCATTTCTGGTTTTCCTGTTCAATTAATTACTGTAGAACTGGTTGTCTACGCTTTTGATACTTCATTAATTACCTAAGAAGTTAAGACAGTGTAAGATAGAGTGAAATAGAGTGTTAAGATAGTGTGTGTGTAGTAATTACAAATTCTACGTATTCATAATTCAATACGTAATTGATCTATATTTTTTTACCCAAGTTGAAGTTTGGTAATGCAGTCATTTATTGTTTACCGAGAGGAAAATTAAGTATTTAAGTGGTTACTTGATATTGCCTGCTAAATCCGCTACTGTCAGACGTTCAGTCTACGTTAAGCACAACACAGGCAGTTCAGAAACCAAGTGTTTGTTTCGAATAACCAAGTTATGAAAAAAGCAGTTATGAAAAACCAAGTAAGTATCTATGAAAAAGTATATTATCAAAATCATTTCGTTTACACTCACATCACTCATGTAAAAAACACATGTCATCTCTAAGGTGTGAAAATTCTTCCGCCTCATGATCACCATATTCTTAACGCTAAAGTAGATTAGTGTAGTGTAGGACCTGTGAACATTCGAACCATCTCGAATATTTATAAGTTTATGGTACATCAATGAGATAAAAACTAATTCATATTTTAGAACTGATTAAATAGCCGTTTGGCATGTCATATAAAAGTAGCTAAGTATATCTAGGAACAAATCCTACAATTATTAATTTGAATACTATTTTTAGTGCTAATCCTGTAGGCACCTCTTGAACTTATTTGGTTCTTATAAGACGATCATTGTGATCGTAAAACGTGACTGCTACTTGCCAGAATTGCCATAACATCACGGCTAGACTCTTAAAGCTATAAATCCCATTCAACGTGGATTTTGTCCAAGTCCTTGCTAGTACCCAGTCCAGCTGCGGTCAGCCAAGGCCCTCGTTACGTAACACTATGGTTAATTCATGTGTGCAGAACGCAAAGGAATGTAGTACTCATTTTATACTCTATGGTATAGTGCAGGAGCTAGGCGCTAAACGGTGTCTTTATTTTATATGAACGTAAAGACGTCTGCTAATAAATCAGTCTGCAAGTTGATTGATATTGGCGAGAGTGTATCATTTTTCTTTTAAAAGCGTTGATTGACGGCAGTAAGGAGGATGTGGTCACTCATACGTTATTTTGTCTAGGAAGAAAAATATAATGAGGTTAGCAAAAAATGCTCTTGAAAACCATTCAATTAATTTTCAACATAGAATAAGAAGAAAGCTGGATGCGTAGTTATTCCTGAAAAACAAATGATGTCTTAGTGATTTTGGGTGTCAACCATCGAGAAATAATCCAATGACTTCTCCCGTTCTGGGTGGAACGGGAGGGCGTATCAAACTAAAACCCATCCGTCCATCATCTTCCTTGCCCTTTACTTTCGAATATCCCTCAAATAGATATTCCGGTCCGCGTTTCCATTCCGTCGAGTGCAGTTTCTCAAAATATGTTCGTGACCGAAAATTGAACTCCCCTGATTTGAGACTAGTAGGCAAATAACATCGGCTTTAACTAAAAATCATCTGTCTCCGAGACTAACCGCTGACCGTCGCCCATACTATTATCGTGTTGACGGTATATACGTCGTCTACATACGTCGTCGTAGGCTATTTGCCATCACATCTTGATTGTTGATTGTGACCATACATAACGTATTACCTATATAAAAGAGCTACAACTTATAATTATTCAAGTGATGTATACGTGCGGTATGCAGGAAGTAAGTTGGTGTATTTTTTTTGGAATGGTCATCTCGCAGTTTATCCTTCAGCGATATCTACTACTTAACCGGACTTTCCTGTGGGGGCTTAATGAGAAATTAAGGCCTCCAGCTAGGGCGTAAAAACTTAAAAGCTAAGCGGCCAATCGCTAAGGGCACCTCCTGCGAGGTACGAGCCTTGGCTTAGGACGTCGCTGGGAGAGGACAGCAAGGGACGGGCTGGATCTAATAGATATATTAATTAGGGACTAATTTAAACAACTACTGGCTCAGCTACGCGGGATGGCTCGAGCAAAAGGTCGGGGGGAAGGAAATAAGTTGGTGTAGGTGGATGTATTTTATTGGTAAGTGACGTGTGTTGTTTTGAACGCTTTATAAATGTCAGAATTATTGCCTTTGTTGCGTCAATGAATAGATGTGTCTGTGAAATATCACGTAGAGTTTTATCTGTCACCATTGTTGTCACACAGGCGCCATGGAAATATGTAATTTGTTGTCCTCAAATAAACGCATAAATTAATAATCTCAGGCAAGTCCTTAAACGCTTAAAAGGTGTTATAAATTTAACATTTTCATGCGTGTAAAGATAATGAAAATTGTTTTCATCATGAGAGAGCTTTAGCCATAGCTTTCTGTGTTTAGTTATTTAAACAACAACACACAACTGAACGCACACATAACTGGCGAAATGTGGATGTTACTATAGGTGCACCGCTGTCTAACCATTCGGGGAATATACGAGTAGGTATACATTTATGCTATGTTACGTGTGTTATTAAAAAAAAACAAAGAAGTTACTGCAGTTGTCACTTTTGAAGAACATAGCACGCAACTATACCTTATGTACTAACATAACAAAGCTGAAGAGTTTCCTTTTTTTGGGCACCAAACTCTGATATTAACAGTCGGATTTAAAAAAATCTGTTTGCATTTGATAGACTTATTCTCGAGTAAGATGAGATAGAAGGTTGGAAGGCTAGCGTGTTGTTAGCTAGGCTGTCTACCATCACGCTAGGACGCTTAGGAAGCGGGTGAAACCGCGGGGCACAGCTAGTATTTTAATGAATTAAAGGACCTAAAAAAATACACAATCAATTTAAGTACGAGAGAAGTTCTAAGTTTGTTTTCAATTTCAAGCGTATAAGCTACGCAACTGTGGAAGTACACTTACTTAGTCATTGGGAGTAAGTATACATACATTAATTAACTGTTACAGTACAAAGGACAATGTTAACGGTTTTTCCTGAAGATAGTAGGATAGGTAATAATAATTAAATGAGTAGTGGGCGCGGATACGTGTTGATCTACTCGTAGCTAATTTACACGTACGTAATAGGCCTACGTACTAATGGAGATAGAAATGAAGTTCACGTCACTGAGTTACCTGGTTTGTAAAGAGAAAAAGGTTGACTGGTAGAAAATGCCTATGGCATTAAGTCCGCCTCTGTACATTTGTGTGCTTAAAGTATTAAATAAATAAATAAATAAAAAGGTAAGGGTTTTATATATATTAATTTTAGGATTAATTTTATATTGAGTTACTTTTATATTGCTAAAAATGCCTGTCAGATAGTAGACAACAGCTGTCATTTTGTTGGACAAGCCCGCCACACTTTTCCCAACTACTGCAACTTCTAGAAGCTTATTTCATCTGTGGCGAACACCTTGTTGATGCGATGTTGATTCACTGAAGCTCGATGAGCCCCGCAGAAGCAATTCAACTGTCCTGGATCCCGCAAAAAATAGAACACCGGACAGTTTGAAAAATACATAGTGGAAATTATGTCTCTGTCAATCTTATTCTATATATTAATTAGTGTTTATCTTATAACAGACCTTTAACTTATTTTACATCTGAGTTGGTTCGAAAGCTCCACATAGGTCACGAACAGTATTAAACTTGGTCTAGTCTACTCAAAAGAGTTACTAGTCAGAACAATATCAAACTTACTTGAAGTGGAAACTAAACTTGGCCGACAAAGACGACCAAGATCAACCGAAGTGGAGATAATAGTAGTTTGTAAATGTACCCACGCGTGGAGTTTAGGGTAATCTCCCTTTTAGGGTGAAGACTAGGGATGTACTGTTGAATATCTTAGCTTAAATTAAGACACAGCCGTTGAGCTTGACACTCTAACGTAAACGTTATCGATTCGAGTGGTTTCTTTTATTTATTTTTTATTTTACACGAATATGAACTTTAACTGTACTAAAACAAGGTTTTTAATCCGGTAAAATTCTCACTCTACTTACTCGCAAGTGCTATGTGTGAAGTTTTCCCTTGAATTTACCATTAAAAAAATCAGTCCTGTTAAAATCAGTCCAGCCGTTTCGGAAATTACCTCAAACAAATAGACAGACAGACAATAAAACATTAAAATTGATTGTTTGGTATAATTACCGTATCGATTTTCATAAGCATTTAGTAAAAAGCTGTTCTTTTGACATTAGAAACTGTCACTTAAATTGTATTTATTTGTTTTAAAATAAATAAAATAAATAATGCTGGACCATCCACACAGCATCATCTAGCCCCAAGCTAAGCAGAGCTTGTATTATGGGTACTAGAAGACTGATACACTTAATAAAATACTTAAATAGATATTAATTATATACATAGCAAATACCCAGAACACCTGGAACAAATCTTTGTAGATCGTACAAACATTTGTCCTAAGTTGGGAATCGTACCCGCAAACTCCTGCGTCGCAGGCGGACCTTCACCCGCAGCGCCACATCGGTCGTTTTATAGATGGAGTATATACGGAGTTTTAACAACTAACCTTTCTTTATTTTAAACAAGCTTTA
The DNA here is from genome assembly GCA_905147745.2 of Phlogophora meticulosa. NCBI lineage: Eukaryota > Metazoa > Arthropoda > Insecta > Lepidoptera > Noctuidae > Phlogophora > Phlogophora meticulosa. Next base: position 5,260,791 of record LR990535.1, on the reverse strand, counting down.
ACATGGATTGTCATTCAAACCAAACGAAGGTGCAAAATTTTAGCTCAATCGGTTGGGGACAGCTGGTTCAAAATTCAAAATTCAGTTGCGAGATTTGACCCAGACATACTAACTGATATGAAGCCACGTGCAGCCTACAATACAATAGCACACGCCACACAAGTCATAAGGCACTGGTTTAACGAACACCTACCTAAAGTTAAATCTGAAATAAACAACATTTTTAAGTAAATATAGCAATTTCCTCGTACTACGTTAATCCTTGCACGTACGACTTCAGATGAAGGCAAACAATTTCAGGCCGTTTTTTCCCCTGGCAAAAGTCATGTTTTCGCCTGACTCAAGTTTTGCGGTTGGACCCGTTGCTTGTGAGTTGTTTGTCGGTTCGTCAAGGATAAGTGATAGCTACAATCCCATAATGTAGTTTGAGTACAATTTGCTGACAGTTGTAAAATACATAACAAAACGCCTTTTATCCCCGAAAGACTAGACAGAGGCGTACCTACAGCACACCTACATTTCGTCACTTTTGTTTCAGTCTCATGTAATAGGGAGCGAGCCTATTGCCATCTACCGGGCACATATCAAGACTCCGGACTACTACTGAGAAATTAAAGATCGAATAACTTAATAGCACACTGCCCGAACCGAACTGGACATTATTTCACGACTTCTAATGTGAAATAATGTCCAGTTGAAACCGCTATTCGGAATGTTTGTCCATGTTATATTTGCTAATACAAGAAAGATCACTCCTTTTTTGCCACATCTATGTTCATTGTTAACTAACAACCAAAACTGCCGCTAACCCATGATAAGTAGTAATGTAAATTATATTAATTTAGCCCATGTGTGTGTGGTCACAGATGGCCACTAATTTTTGTGTGGTCAGAGATGACCGACCTCCTTTTCCTCCTCCATTTTCCGTGTGAAGCCACAAGATCAAGGACATTGGAATAATTACTTATTTATTATTTACACGTGTATGCGATATTCAACCTTAACGACAAGGATCGGAACTGTATAAAGGATAAACTCCCTCAACACACCCACACAAACACGCGCATAACACGGGACTTAGACATAACTGGCGAAATGTGGGTGTACTTTAGGTACACCTCTGCCTAACCGTACGGGGAATACGGGCGTGATGTTATGTTATGTTGTATTATGCATTTATTGCATTAGCACATGACTAAATAATTACTGGGTACTAACTAGGGCACTATTAGTTGAAGGAACGCTTACGTTGCGTCAGAGTTTACTGTCGAAATATAAGGAGCGGGTGTTTGGCCAATGTTTGTACATACACCAAATATTTGCAATCTCCGTTGGCTTACGACCACACGAATAATAATAATTATAATTGTATTTAATTAGACCTTCTTTACGTGAAGATGGGTGGGCCTTTGTGTGGGATGCAACATGTGTCGACACCCTTGCGACATTCCATCTTCCTAATGTGCCGGTGCGGCTGCTGCAGGTGCAGAAAACCTCAAACGGTGGATATATAACAACCTAATTGGGAGTTATATGTTTGAGTCGTTTGGTCGACTCTTCACGTGACCAGAGGGCTGGCCTGTTTTTTGGCCAAAGAATCAGCATATTTCCATTCAACGTGGCAATGCTGCCAGCCTTCTGGGCACTTTTCCCGTTGACAGTGATGCGGATTAAGTCTTTGATGCCTGTGATTATTTATTTTATTTTATTATGTATTCTGTATCTTTACGTAATGAATTCGCAAAATAAAGATTGTTGTGGTCATTGAAATATCTTATTGTTGCTTCGTATCCATCTATTACAAAAGGAATTATTACTTACTTGTTTAATTAATAGCAAAATATCAATTAATATTATAATATGACTAATGGGGAATATAAGTAATTATAATGAATCCATCTCGTAAATGAAGTATTTTGTTCAGAATAATCATTTAATATGTCAGTCATGAAATTATCGAGGCAATAAGGTAAACCCTGGTTCATAGGTCTGTCATAAAGCTTATGGTTGGCGCCGATAGAGTTATTAGTCGTTGGTGTGTATGACTGTAAAAAATAAAATCACCCACCATCTGCCTAGCCTTTCCCCAACTATATTTTGGTCGGCTTCCTCTCAAACCAGATGCAGCTGAATACCAATATTTTACATAGGATTTTAGATAGGCAGTCGGTGACTACCTATCTAACCTCTACAACTCAGTTACTGAGCAACACAGTACCCCTTGGTAAGACTGGTTGTCAGACTTTTGGGCTTGGCAATACCCGTAACGACTGTCAAATATCTACTAATGACAGCCGGGACCAACGGCTTAGCGTGCTTTCCAAGGCATGGAGGAGTCTCGATATTTTACGAACGGTCACCCAAGCTTTGCGCACTTGTATCAAAATGAAATCACGAAAACAATTAAAAACCTCCACAGAAATATTCCACGTAGACGGTCCATTAAAAGGAAAATGAACCATGCTACTATGGAAATCCTAAATTTAAATAAGTTCATTAGTATTATTCCTTTAAAATATATTTAAAGCTTGTCCCTTTCAGTTACATGAATGTTGATTACTGAATCTTTATAAATAGCCTTTATTAAAATAATATTTTCCTTGTTTTGTTAGCTCGGTTACAAGTGTAATGTACGGAGATAAGAAAAACTTAGTATGCTCTATTTTTTATGTTGTGCTTTGGATGGCGTTGTGCAATGTAAGCTGGATCGGCAGAAGGCTTGTCAAATCGCGCCCTATGCAGTTATCCTCTCTACCAACGTTGAGAACTGGCTGCTCAATTAAATACCATCTTCAACCTACCTACCGAGTACGAAGAAAGTGAGAGGGTTATATGGGACTCTTACTGACTAAAATAGTGTTCCTCTAGTTATCAATGAGTTCAAAACGCCTACTTCGTAAATTAACAAAAAATTATCAGTAAACTTTTTCTCACGAAAAAGTAATGTTACAAAGCAGCTTAGTCTCGCTGTGTACACAGTATCGACGCTATGGTAGTTCCAACATGGTCCCGTGAGGTAGGTGCATCAGGAGCACCTAACTATGGCTTTTGAATTTGGCGCAAGCGTAAGGTATTTATGCTCATGAGCTTACCTTCAGTAAAGAACACATCCCTATTTTTTTTTTTATTGAAACTTCTTTTGGTACGGTGTGAATTGCATTTTATGAAACGAAAGAGTATGGTAGTTCCAACATGATGCCATGAGGCAGCAGCAGCATTTCTGCACACAGGGTGGGCAGCAGCACCTCATGGCCTTTTGAATATTTAGCAAGTATAAGGTGCTTATGCTCGTTACTGTAACTTCAGTAAAGAGCACATTCTTCAATTAGTAGTATTAGTATAAGTAACTATTACTGTTTTATCTCTCTCTCTTTCTCTGTTTACTACCTCCATACTGTTATCATCTCACTCTCTTACAAATTCACCAGAATACCTATAAAAAGTTTCACTTCTACCGCATATGAACTCACGCTCAATTTTTTTTACGTTCCTTACATAATTTGCAAACACCAACAACATTGTCATATCAAGGCCAGTGGTATCGAATGATAAGTGCAGTACATTAACCCAATTCAGTACCATTATAAACTCAGTGAATCAGCGGCCTCAATACTAATTGTTAATAAATTAATTAGAATCAACGAATGTATGTGAAACGACATTGAAAGGACCTTAACATGGATAGTTAGGAACGGAAATATGATCGTGGACCAATAAAGATATCTTGGGTAAACATCCTGTGTCGTTAATAGATATTGACTCTCTTTAAACAATAAAATTAATTGATATTTCTTTATTCATATATATAAGGTTGGAGATTGATAATAATGTTGTAAAGAAGAGCTCGTAATAAAATAATCATCATCATCATCATCAGGCTATATTAGTCCACTGCTGGACATAGCCCTCTCCTAATGAGCGCCTTACCAATTTTGGTCGTTTATAAAAAGCCATAAAAGAAATACAGGTGTACCAAACACCATGTCATATAATAATGAGGAATGTAACGGGCCTTTGAATGTTTGTAAATTATTTTCTAGGTTTTTTAGCTCAGTTTATGAACCTACATCTAATAATAATAGAAAGTCTGATGCGACGAATGATAGCCAAGTAACTATAACGGATTTGTCATTATCTAAAGATATGATAGTTAAATCGCTGAAATCCTTAGATGCAACGAAAGGTTGTGGGCCAGATGGTATTCCTCCTTTCTTTTTAAAACACACTGCCGAGTCGATGAGCGTGCCGTTATTTTATTTATTTAATCGTAGTCTGCAAGAGGGTATCGTGCCTCAAGCATGGAAGACTGCTCATATCACGCCGGTATATAAAAGCGGCACCAAAAATGACGTTACCAACTATCGTCCAATATCATTGTTGTCTACCTTGTCAAAAGTTTTGGAGCGATTAGTCCATAATGCAATCTATCCCGTCTTACATAATATTATTATCCCAGAACAGCATGGCTTTGTTTTAGGTCGTTCCACTGTAAGCAACCTAGTCTTGTACTCTAATTTTTTATTCGAAAATATGGACAATCAGTTGCAGGTTGACACAATCTACACTGACTTCTGCAAAGCTTTTGACAAGGTGGACCACACTATGCTTTTGCAAAAAATCGAATTTAATGGTATCCGTGGGAGTCTGCTTCGCTGGTTTGCATCGTACGTGGAAAATAGAACTCAGAGGGTTGTGGTCCAGGGGTTTTCCTCCGATGTGATTAGCGTTACATCTGGTGTACCGCAGGGTTCAATTTTGGGTCCACTGCTTTTCGTTTTATTCATAAATGATGTAAATACATGCTTTAGAAACTGCAGGTTTTTGTTGTATGCTGATGACCTCAAAGTGTTTCGTAAAATAAGTACGACTGATGACTGTGTTAAATTGCAAGACGACCTGGATCGTTTTTCAGCCTATTGTCTAGCAAATAAACTTCAATTGAGTTTAACCAAGTGTAAATCTATCTCTTTTACCAAAAAAATTAATGTCGTTCATTTCACTTATTCGCTCTGTACCACGAATTTAGAAAAAGTTTCCTTAATTAAAGACCTGGGTGTACTCTTTGACTCAAAGTTGCACTTTGATGCTCACGTTGATCACATCACAGCTAAGGGTTATCAATTTTACGGCTTTATAAGGCGGACCTGCAACCTATTTAAAAAACCTTCCACATTTTTACTACTATACAAATCACTCATAAGATCTCAACTGGAATATGCCACGTGTGTATGGAATCCACTTTATGATAAATATAGTGACTAGCTCGAATCAGTACAACGTAAATATCTTCGTTATCTAAACTACACATTTTTTAAGAAACGGTCCTCATATCATACTCTCCTTGATAAATTCTCTTTGTCAACTCTTAAATCAAGGAGACTGTATCTTGATCAATCATTCTTATATAAAGTCTGTCGAAATAAATTTGATTGCATTAACCTCATAAACCAAATTTACATTCGCATACCTAGTCGTTCCCAACGTATTCGCGATACTTATACGCATAGGCTATTTGCCCCCAAGCCGTGCAGGACTAACGCAGGCGAACGAGCTCCTCTACGGCGTATTATGAAAAGTTACAACGATGATTTTGCTGATATTGACTTGTTTGCTCTGTCACCTGCACAATTCAGGAAACATATCTGTGAAAAAATTGTTCACACTTCCTCATAATGTCAATATTGCACAGATTTGCTTGTTTATTTTGACCGACTTCGAAAGTTTTTCTGATCGAATGGGTTTTCTCCGTAATGGACATTTTGTCTTGATCTGATGGGTTTCGAAGTCGGTTGTTAAAAATTTGTCTCACCTTTTAATAAGTGTTGTGTAAATCATAATAATGGTTAATTATTTTGTTGCTTAAGTTTGCTTGTACCTAATTAAGTTTTTACTATATTATTTTGTGGATAACGGTGCTGGTTGCGTTATTACCTAAATGTTCTATAATAATCTATGTAGTAGTATTAAGCATTATTACGCAATTGTTTGTTGTCCCAAAGAAATAAAAATAAAAATAAAAATAAATAAAATTATCGCCCTGTCTTCAGCTTGCCGTAATACAATGTGGCGGTATTACTCTCTTCTTACTTTCAGCTGTCCGTACGATCTCCCATCATCTCCTCCTGTTGAGGACTATCAAGCGCAGTAAGTAAACGAGTCCATTCACCTCTGACAGATACCCGCAAGGAAAACCTTATAGTTTTATTTACGTTCTTACTCCAAGTCAGAAGTATATTTGTTTGTCGTCTAGAAAACCTTCTTCACTAGTTGGGTCAAAGGCCCAAAGGGCAAAAAATATGTCAATTACTGTTTACATAAACGGTTATTTTATTAAATACTTACTTAAAATTTTATAGCTAGGTCGTAATCGCTTGGTAGTCAAAATTCGACTATTTTATCTTTCTGCATTTCTGCTCCTTAAAAACTTGAACTATTCCAAATAGAGCACTTCTCCGTGCTTATGTAGATAAGAGCAAAATATATAGATAGGTACTTATAGGTTTACATTATATGTATAATGGAAGAAATAAAAAAATATTATTATAGAACCTAATATAGACAGGATGTTTTTATTGTGAAGAACCATCGCAATCTATCCAAGATGGTTGATATGGAAAAAGACCTTACTCTAGAAGATAGACCATTCTTATCATATCATGTCGGCTTCTAGTCTGACCTGATGCAGCTGGAGTGACTATCTATCTGACTTCGCCAACCCTGTTACTGGTCAACACGATACCCCTTGGTGAGACTGGTTGTCAGACTTTCGGGTTTCGGACTACCCATAACGGCTTAGCGTACTTTTCGAGATGCGGAGGAATCTCGATATAATACGAACGGTCACCCATCCACAGACCGACCTCAACAAGCGTAGCTTAATCTTCGATCAACCCGTGCACCTGTTTTTATTTAGTCACGATCATTCTTATAAATAAATAAACGAAGAAGGATGGGCGATATTATGAAACAAACAAGAAAACAAAATAATGCAGAAAAGTGGAAGACCAATTCAAATGTTAATTCAAGAATAAACAAAAGAATTTATCGCGAAAAATACCTCTGTAACAATCGACAAATAAGGCCATTCGAATTATTCACTAAACTTTAGTTGACAGCCAGCGAGTCTGAATAGCGACGCATGCGCAGACAACACGGACATAAGTTTTCATTATCGACTATTTATCAGCGTTGGTCCTCAATATGTCATGTATTCATTATCGGTGTGAACCGACCTTTAGGAGCGGCACAAATTGCGCGCTGCAATTGTTTTGATTAGCTGTTTTTATTGTGCAAGAGTGTGTGCTGGTTGTTTTTAATGAGAGGGCAATGGCAAGAGACTGGGAAACAAAATAATTATTAAATCATGGTACTTTCCCACTGCAGTGTAAAGACCTCTTCTTATACAGAGAAGGCACGAGCATTAATCACCATACTTGCTCAAGTTGGCGATATCTCATTTCTATTCGTCTTCTATATACATGTTCATACAAATTTTTTTTTCAAACGATGCGTTTACATACATTTAAACTCACATACACAAACAACCAGACAGGGAACAACAGCAGCAGTCAATAGCTCAACCACTGCGCACAACCGTGTCGTCAGATTTCTATATCTGGCTCACTCTCGGAAGTAATAGCATTCCTTGAAGGAAAGGGAATCCCAATGACGTAAACAATCATCAGGACCCTACTGTCAAAACACAATAAATTGTAAACGAACATTCATATTATTGAGAATGACGGTGCATTATGTCATCTTAAAGGAATTAGAAGGAAATGTGTTCCAGGAAAAGGAAATCAGCGTCACAACAAGGAAATAATATAAGGATCTCTCATCACTCTAGCCTTTTCGAAACTACGTTGGAGTTGATTTCTAGTCTAACCGGATGCATTTTCATGCAACTGCATAACAGACCTTTACAACCCAGTCACTAGGTTATACGATGCCAGCTGGCAAGACTGGTTTCTGATTACCCGCAACGACAAACAGTGGCAATAACAACTGTCAAAGATCTGAAAATGACAGTTATGCTTTCCGGGGCACAGAGGGATCGGACCGGTCGGACAATGGCTTCGCCTAACCTTTTTTTTACGTTTAGGAAATCATCCAACGACATCTCCCGTTCTGGGTGGAACGGGAGGGCGTGTCAGACTTTTACTGACTATAACCCATCCGTGTTCCGCATCCCGCAACCGCGGCAGGCCTTCGATCGAACCTTAAGGATATTATTAACAGCGCTCCCCTCTGGACTCGATAGGTATGGAAATAATAGTAATTGGAAATTAATTGCTTTTATGCGCGAACGAATCCCGTACCAAGCTCTGTCGAGGAACACCGTGATGGTTTTAGCAGGTAAGAGTCCGGCACACCCCCCCGTCCCCCAAGACAGGGGATATTCCATGAGGAAAAACCAACGATAAAAAAGGGGGGGAAACTTTAAAATAAAAAAATGCTGGGCAATCCACACAGCATCACCTAGCCCCAAGCTAACTAGAGCTTGTGTTATGGGTACTAGATAACTGATGTACTTAATACAATACATTACATAGATAGATATTTTTTATTATACATAGGAAATACCCAGAACACCCGGAATAGTTTTTTGTAGTTCCTACAAACGTTTGTCCCAAAGCGGGAATCGATCCCACAACCTCCTGCGTCGCAGGCGGCCCTTTTCCCGCCGCGCCACATCGGTCTTCAACTTTTGTACCGGTAGTGAAAATCTTTTGATGATGGACTATGGATTATGTAACTAATAATTCGATTACCCGATATTCCACAAAGATATTATTGCTAGTCTGAGTGAGTCCACTAGCCACTGTTTGACTAGTTTTCCTGCTTTAATGACGTCAATGCAAGGCTTGAGAGATTGAAGATATCTACCATGACGGGATACGATGCTCAACAAGTTATTTTTTACTACCAAAGAATTTCCCTTATATTTAAATTGTTACATTGGGTTTTTCCATCTGGAATTTCGCAGTTGCAGCCCGGAGTATGAATTTGAGTATATTTTTGTGTTACATGGGACTTAAACATAACTTAAAGATTGTGGGCAGTTTACTCCAAGTAGGTTCTCCTCTGCCCCTATTATACCAGTTATCCGGGGGTTTTAACCGGAGAGATTTAGTTTGTGCCCGGTAATTATCAATAGACTTGCCTCCTTTTATATAAATATAACTGACGTTTTGTGGGGTGGTTTGGTTTAAGTAGGTCCATCTGCCTGGCCTTTCAGAAAATACAGTTGGCATGATGTTATGTTATTTTCATTTTGGAAAGGCCAGAGAGAATTCGACAAGGAAAAGTATTATTATGTTTTGGCACTCCAACGGAGTTACATGAACAGGATTAGATTAGATTACTAGCGTTATCAGGAACAATAGATAAGAGGTATCACTCAGCGTTGGTTGACTACATTGAGTGATAGCTAGACTATCTTTGAGCAATAGATTTGTTTGTTAAACTACACAGAACGATCAAAATATTGATGTAGGAAGTAGGTTGATTTTTACATGTGAGAAAACTTCAGTTTTTTTCTTATCGACGGCACGGTTGGCTTAGTGTCTGAGCGATTGACTGCTGCGCCGCATGTCGTGGGTTCGATTTTGGCACAGAACAAATATTTGTATGGCCTACAGGTAGTGGTTCTGGGTCTGGCTGTATGTGTATGTGAGTATGAATGTTTGTAAATGCACCCACGATACAAGAGAAATTCCTAGTGTGGGGCAATTTCTACTTTCTTTATGAATGCAAGAAGCGATGGTTTAAGATTAGAGGATTGTAAGTACCAGTGTCCTGCTGAGCTTGAAGCTGGAATGGCGATCACCGATCTGCAGTAGTATTCTGTAAAATTCCGACCGAAAAATGTAAGTGAAGTGTAGTCGAAGTGAGCTGTAATCCTATACCAGGGATTCACAGTTCACTTCACGTTCACTTGTAAAGTCTCGCGGGGAGATTTTAAAGAATAGACCGGCCATCTTGCAATCTCGGTGACTGTCACAAATCTATTCGATTGACTATTTTCACTTAAAAAATGTCAGTATAACCAGTTACGCCCCGGACATATTTTAACGACGCCGCGACGCGTGCCTGAGATGAAATTATTACCATTAAAAGCGAACGATTTAATTACAGACATTAAAGACGAGCTTACGATCCTACACACCTGTTTGAAGCTATAAAGTAGTCTATGGTCCATATTCTACATAGAACGTCAAGCTTTCTATTCAAAATGGCATATGACATACCAATCTCTACTAAAATATAGTTACCCGAAGGAGTAGAGAAGGTGCACCTATTAATATAATATTTTTGACGCAGTGGCCGAGCGATCGACTGCTGCGCCGCGTGTCGTGGGTTCGATTCCCGAACAGAACAAATATTTGTATGGCCTAGAGGTAGTTGTTCCGGGTCTGGCTATTCGTGCATGTGACTTTAAATATTTGTAAACGCACTCCTGGTGGGGGGTAACGATTTTTATAAAAAATATATATATAAATATAATTTATAGTACACCCAAATTTCGGATTCGGATTTTCAAATATTTTTAATTAATTACACAAATCCAGATTTCTGGCTGCTAATGCGAAACGTCGTATTGGATAAATTCAATAACAATTTGCCCGAACTGGGAATTGAGCCTAAGACCTGACGCTCAGCAGTCGCGCTTGGGACCACAAGACCAACGAGGCGATTTTAGTTTAGAATCGATATTCGTGCGTGATCTAGAATACCGCTCCATAATTTTAATTTCTCCTTCACACTCGATTTCACGTAGCGCCAGTGACGCAGTTGGCGCTAAGTCCACGTCATTCATTCAGCTGATACGTTCGTTGTATTCAAAATGTTCCTAGAAAACATTACTTTCCCTTTTTAAAATACTTACTAACATGGGTTTTTCTTTGCGTCTAAAAGGTTTTTGCAGTAACTGCCAGTATTTGCATCTGGCAGTGAAATTGTAAGTAAGTTTACTTACATTGTGTCGCGGCACGACAATGACAATGACGATAATGGTGGCACGGTGGGCGCAGTGGCTAAGCGATCGGCTTCTGCGCCACGTGTCGTAGGTTCGATTCCCGCATGGTACAAATATTTGTATGACCGACATGTAATTTTTTCGGGTCTGGCTGTTTGTGCATGTGAATGTAAATGTTTGTGAATGCACCCACGGCACATAAGAAATTCCATTCCAGTCATACAAGTAACACGATTCTACAGTGTCAAACCGAAATAATTATTACCACTTAGGCAGTAAAAAGCACGCTTTTTTACTGTTAATTTAATTAGTTCTTAGTCCTTAATTGATGTAGAGTTGTGGGGAAGCAAAAAATCAAATCCTGTTTCGTTTTCAAAATGGAGGGAACCCACAATGAATTTACCATGTAAATACACTAAAACGACTTCTATGTTATGTATGCAAACAGACAAAAATAACACTCAATTTGCATTAAAAATGGTTCACATAACGTTACCAAACTAAAAGTCGTGATATTGAAACAAGGTCTTCAAATATCAAGGCGTGATTCGCGCGTTATCCGTTATGTTTAAGAGTTGGCATCCAACAGATAAACACACAGTCACGAGAAAAAACCGTCGTGTAACAACGTGTAGACATTTGTTGTCTTTTCTAATATGTGATGCGGATGCAATGTGTGGATAACATTGGTTGACCTGAAGCTGGGGTTCAGTCAGGAGATCAAAAGTCTAGCGCGACAAATAATGTTGTTGCTACATGAGACTTTCTTCTGTGATTTTTTACTTCCTTATTCTGATACTTTGATAAACACATCATCATCTGCCTAGGCTTTTTCCCAACTATGTTTGGGTTTGGTATTTTATATGGAGCGACTGCCTATCTAACTTTCACGACCCAGTTACTGGGCAACACTACACCCGTTGGTAAGACTGGTTGTCAGACTTTCGGGCTTATATTATATATTCGGCTGGATTAAACATACACAAGTTTAAAATAATATTAAAATAAATAAGAGCAACACTTAACAAAAAATATTTTTCATATTTAAAATGTATCTATATATTTATGCTCTCATTTTCTTAAGGATTTTGTAATTATGCTGATCTGATCGACGTCATCTAATCAACGCCGCCGGCTGTCTATGAACATGCTGTGGCTCTTTCTTGCGCATGAGCTGCAGCGACCCTCGTTTTGCGCGTTACATAGGCATATCTTTCCCATTATTTCTTTTTTTTTTTAATTTTTAGGCGTCATGTTGGGAGTAAAGAAAACCTTTTTTCTTTCTTTTTGCGGGTAAAAAAAGTTTTGGTTAACAATTGTATGACACTGGCATATAAGTATGTCTGTAATTCGTATTACTTACGTACTTACATAATAAAGAGTAGATACTTTTAGTTAGACTTAAAGACTAATAGGAATTGTAACCAGTAGGCAAACCCTTCTGAGGGAAGACAAAATAATGGTAATAAAGAAAAATAACTTATACCTACCTTCTTTTAATTCCGACGTTTGCCAATTGTGGTTTGATTGGCGTGTGACCAGTTAATCGAGTAGGTACAGTTAATGTTAACAATGGTGTAGGCTGCGTACAGACGAGGTCATTGTGACGTCACCAACCATTTACCACAGGAAAACGGCAAACAAAGTGGACACACAGACAGCCTTAAGATACTCACGACACAACAGTGACAATGAAATTTGCAAATATGTATTTATTCAGCCAGAAATAAAAATATTTCGTGAGTACCACAGAGTAAGTGAATACAATATAATGTCTCCTCTGAAGTCAAGGAGCCACACTCGCTCATTTTTCATGATATTTTTTTATACGACAGGCTTACGCTTGACCACAACTCGACAGATGTTAATTTAAGCTTTTAAGTTAATTTAAGCATCGTAGGCTTCACCTTGGTGAATATGTATATTTTGATTATTGTTGAAAATGTTTTCTATGTTTAATATTGTGTCGTGTGCTTTTTTCTTTCTTCTCTTTCTTTAGGATCAAGCGCACTTGCCTAGAAAAAACCGATTCTTACCCGACTTGAAGATAGTTAAATTGTTGTCCGTACCGTATTTTCGAATCATTTTAAATTGGGAATTCTCGTCACTCACATAATATTTATTCAGTTTAAAGACTTTATTGTCATCTTTGTACGATACCAAAGATTCTTTGCGGTTAAAATCAAAACTAAAATGCTATAGGATAGTGGTATGTTCGATTCAAAAATCATTTCAACTTATACGTAGGTTTATTATCCACGTTCAACTTGGGCATCATTAGACCTAGACAAAAATCGTTTCTTAAACGTAAAACGCCAGACGCCCTTCCACATGTATGGCAAGGAAAGGATTCACGAGCTAAAATGTCAACTCCATTCAATTAGTAGACCTTTCTGTTAGCGTTAACGCTTACAGAAATCAGGTTTTTTTCTAGGCCCACTGGTCAATAAATAACGCAGTAAATAAGTCACTGTTCCTCCATTTATTCATTACTCCGTGGCACAAAGTACCTAAGAGTCGATGTGTAAACATCTCAACATGGCTGTCGTAATATCATCATCGTTGCACAAAGACTTGTTACAAGGCTCATAATTACTGCATCCATTGCATTGTGCACGTAATTAGGGTATTCAGAGACGGTTTTTTCATCAATTTTCGTAATCGATTTTATGTAGAACAATCAGACGTTATAATAATTTAGCTTTATGAAAGTAGCTGACACCTCTGCTACGAATCTTAAAAGTGAATTACGCCAGCGTTGTTTGAGCTCAAATTGCCATCCATAGAAGCCCTTTTGAGGTAATCCTGGGCCCTGTTTAAAACAACTGCTAATGCGACATATTTGTTCAAAAATACATAATTGTCGCATTTTCGCGACTTGTACTAATTAGTGTAGCAGAAAATGGAAGAAATAAACTCACATGATTGTCAGATAGTTACCTGGCGTCTGTCGAATATTGGATTTACTATGTAGGCTTCTTTTATTTCAGGCAGTTTGCTTTTAACACCTGAAACCAAATAGTGCAACACAATTGCAATTGCAAGTTATGTCAATTAAAATAGATCCATTGCGTAACTAACGCTGACGGGCAGAAGATTTGTTCAAACATTTGAAGCAATGGGTAAGGAATGTCCTTTACAATCGCGCGAATTGTGATCGCTTGTACGTTTGTTTCATCGATAAATAAATTCTATTCACGAACTGTAGTAGGGGTATGCTATTAATTTAGAAGTGACCCGCATGCTTATTTAATTATAGAACTTTTGTAGGCACAGCAGCTGTCATCAAACGTATTGAACGGGCCCCTACATACTTTGATCTGAAAACAGGGGTAAATTAAAAATTGTCTATTATAAAGTTAGTTTTTTATGTCGTGGGAGTGCCCTCATGAATTGAATCCCCTTCTAGAGAGAACGAAGGAGGTATGTCGGACTCCTGCCGTCTAAACTCCCACGGTTCCTATCACTTCCCTGAGTCGGGGCCCCGGGAGATATTACCATATCCCCGTGCAGCTCCGTCGGGTATCAGCCCACCATGCCTTCCGGCTCTATCACCAAGTGAGGCCGATCCCAAGATCGCATATCCTCTCACAAAGGCGCGCATGGAACACTGCGCACCGCATCTCTATAAGTATTGAGATGCAGCGTCTACTATAGAGTCGGCGATATACTAGTATTATAACTATTGAGGTTGGCCAACCTAACAACCATGATAATTTAGAACGCAGTGACTAAGTTTTTTTTACTTACTCGTTCGCTAAGCTTCACTTAGGTCGATACGTAAGTGAAGCTTAACGTTAAGAAGGTTTATTGTCCTCATTTTTCGTAAAACGAAACGTTTTAATCCTGTGTTTTCCTTGACAGACAAAGAACATGGGAAAACAAGTAAAATACTTAATTCATGAAAGTTGTAGGAGAATAATAAACACGTAATAATTAATTAATGATTATTAGAATGTCACGAGCGAGTTAGAAATTTGTGTACACGCTTAGAGTGGTAGTTTAGCCATGTCTTTTAAATATACATATACGCGATCGAGTCTGTATAAAAACTCATAGTAGGCCTTCTGTTCCGTGTTGTAAACTAAAGGCACTGAACTCGTTTTTGTACAATACTGTAATTTCAAGACTCATCTTCACTGTAAAAAGTTAATTTGCTGACACTAAATGGTGAATAATTTTCAACGTCTGATGACATAAACAAAAAATCTAAAACATGTCATCATATCTACGTACCAATTTCCATTAATATTGACGAATCTAAAGGATTTTGTGTTAAGACGAAAACATCGTGTTTTGGTGCGATGCTACACAACGCCGACTGCTGCGCCGCGTGTCGTGGGTTCGATTCCCGCACGGAACAAATATTTGTATAGCTGCACGTGTATGTGACTTTAAATGTTTGTAAACGCACCGACGACACAGGAGAAATTCCTAGTGTGGGGCAACATTTTTTAAAAAAGATTACAAATATAATAAAACAAATAACAACGTGCAACGTATAATAATAATTAATAAATAAAAAATACAAACAGACAGTTTAAAATAAAGTAGCAGAAATACAATAAGCATAATGTAGTATAGATTTTGTGAACTAAGATTTAAATCTACTATGTATACAATAATAATAATGAACCCTAGGCTGTCTCTTAAACTAGGAGACTTGTATCTTAAGAGACAGTGATCGGTCAAAATTAAAGTTTAATGAAACTGAAGTTTATAAGAGTGAAAGTGTGTCGATTTACCTTTATAGATGCATAAAAATATTAATATTAATCAGATGTGTGTGAGTGTTGTGTAGTGTGTAACATGTGTGTGTGTGTGTGTGGGAAGGGAGTGGGAGTATGTACAATGTATTTATGTATGTGTGATTGTGTTGGAGTGTTTGTTTGAGTATTTGTTTGTTGTGGTGTTAGTGGTTTTTTGGAGAGGTTTATTATGTCAAATAAGTTGTCAGTTTAAGTATGTGGTTAAGTTGTGTTCTGCGATGCGTTTCTGTCTATGTACCTATATCCGCCTTTACATCGTACATCGAACTTCATATATTATCCTATCACAGTTGACAATCAGGGGGCCATTAGTCCATCTAAATTATTTGCTATTATAAACGTAATGTTAGTTTATGGAAACGTCGGACAAATTGGTCTTATTATTGGAATATCGACTTCCTTTAAATAATTGCGACGGGATAATGTTCTGTTCATTATCTGAATAATTGCTGCCTTCAAGATTGGAAAGTGAAAGGCTTTAATTCTATGCCTTATGAAAATCAAAACGTGTAGGTATTGAAATATCTATAATATAAAAAAGGCACGATCAAGCAGTATCAAGATGTCCAATACACACGCTTTTCTGGTGGTCGCCACTGCTGATTCTTGTTTTCAGGAATTGCAGTGGTTTGGGAATAGTGTGGTGAGCTTGTCCCAATAAAAAGAAGTGCGGCCTATATAATAAGGACCTATACTTCCATGTAATGAGTAGCGAGTCTAAAATAGTAAATATAATTATATCTATAGATAGCATGTTTCATCTCGTTACTAAGGAGAACCAAAATTCAAATACAACTAGTAGATTGGGTCCGTGACTAATCAGAAATTCTTCCGCACCAACACCCATGGAAACTCGTTATGAAAAGATAGCATCATCGCGAACAAAACCTCTTTTGTTTCAGAATTGTCGCGAATCCGTCCAAAATCCGGATCGTTCCACTGTCATGACGTTGGCTGTCTGTATCGATGACATTTGTCACGGATCACGGTACGACTACGCTATTTATATTGTAGTATAGGGCTGAACCATTGTTTCAGTGAGAAGCAACGTCATCAAGTGACCGATGATACGATTGTTTGAGGGGCCCTGACTTTTGCAAAACCTTTTTTCTAACGTGCCAAAGTTTATTGAACTACAAATAGAATCATTATGTGAACGGCAGATAGAATTTGAGCATTATAGTCACAGTTACTCTCAACACAAACAAGGAACATAAAATATTCTATGACGCCCTTCGCAGTGGCTGAGCGATTGACTGCTGCGATGCGTGTCGTGGGTTTGATTCCCGCACGTAACAAATATTTGTATGGCCTACAGGTAGTTGTTCTGAGTCTGGCTGTTAGTGTATGTGACTGTGAATGTTTGTAAATGCACGCAGTTAAGTTTATCATTGGACCTCTTGACGTCATGTTAGTGGTATTTAAAATTTGTAACATTTCCTCGAACCATTCCTCACTTTAATTAACTAGCATTTTTAATTCCTATTAAGTTTTTCTTTATTGTGGTGGTTAGACCATAAAGCTAAAAAATAACCTCCCCTAACCTCTGAATTCTTCAATACATCAGAATGAAGAATCATCTGATCCATGGTTTGGAGTTTTCTTTTTTTATTTATTTTTTGAAGAAAACGTTGCCCCACACTAGGAATTTCTCCTGTGTCGTGGGTACGTTTACAAACATTCAAAGTCACATACACAAACAGCCACAAACAGCCAACAGTGTATATCAATGTTTCTTCCTGATTCGACACTCATAGTAATTTTGAATCTAAATGATAGTAAATAGCTTATTCAGCTTACTGCTTACACACCTTTTTGTTAAACATTCAAATATTGCTAGTAACGAACATAAATAGAGCTCTATGGAAATAGAAAAAAAAAATCTACATGACACTATCTAAATCTGACATACGGCGGCATTTCTACAAAATACAAAACAAGATGGATGTCTTCTAAAACTGTGTTTCCTTGTCAAATTACCGTGAGCTTAGGGGTATGATCGATCGATCATCTTGAATTAATGTGGGTCTGTGTCTATCAGATAGGCTTGTCTGGTAAGCCTCTTAGTAGTCATTATGATAGACAGAGTTCTGATGTTACAAATTTGAGGGAACTTCCCAAGAAAGACCTCTCTTCATTCCCGATACAGTCACTGTCAACCCAAAACGATCAAATTGTTCTAAGATTGAAACAGCGCCTGTACTGTATAGGAAAATAATTTCGTTTGACTAATAACTTTTTAGGTAAATCAACGTTTTTGGTTGTTAAACTTCTCGTGATGCGATTGGAAGTCAAAAGTATAGAATCCTCATTTGACCAGATATCCAGAACCGTTTCATCTCGCAGTTTATCATTCAGGGATATCTACTGTTTAACCGAACTTTCCTGTGGGTACTTAATTAGAAATTAACGCCTCCAGCCAGGGCGTAAAAACTTAAAAGCTAAGCGACCAAACGCTAAGGGCATCACCTGCGGGGTACGAGCCTCGGCTTAGGACGTCGTTGGGAGAGGACAGTAAGTGACGGGCTGGATCTAATAGATATATTATTTAGGGACTAATTTAATCAATTACTGGCTCAGCTACGCGGGCTGGCTCTAGCAAAGTGTCGGGAGGGGGAGAAATTTATAAACTCTTCTTATTCTATAAATTTAACCTTTAGATATCGAGAACTGTTTCCGTGCGAGGTTTTGAGTCGATGCGTTCTCGATTATTCCATAAACATGTAGTTTATGTTATCTCGATCGAATAGGCATAAAAACTCGATCACGTTACGTCTAACTTCAATAATTTAGACGACAATTGAACCTGAAACTGAAACAACAAAATCATTCCATACAAATAGACGCAAGTGTATGATAACGTTAACGCGATCAAATAAGTTAAAAAACTAGGGGCTTAGTACGAGTATGTCTAGCACCTGTGGCCTGAGCTTCTAGCGTTTGTAGCAATTCGATAAATTTAAGTAAACCTAAATTGACGATTGAATTTTTGACGACCGATGTGGCGCGGCGGGCGAAGGTCCGCCTGCGACGCGATTCCGCGATTCCCGCCTTGAGACAAATGTTTGTACGATCTACAAAGATTTTTTTCGGGTGTTCTGGGTATTTGCTATGTATAATAAAATATATATATCTATATATATATAGATATATATATATAGATATATATATATATATGTCTCTGTAATGTATTGTATTAAGTATATCAGTCATCTAGTACCCATTACACAAGCTCTGCTTAGCTTGGGGCTAGATGATGCTGTGTGCATTGTCCAGCATATTATTATTAATATTATTTATTATTAAATTTGTAAAGAAACTGAATAGACACCGGCTGATGCATTTATCATAAAAACAATCATTCCATACAAATTTAGGCAAGTAAACGGTAACGTTACTGTAATTGTGTAAGTATTAAAACTCGCAGTAAGGCATCAGAAGAGTCTTCCTTAAAAAAAGCCATAGGTACCAAAAAAAAGTAAGTACTTACTTAATATGTAAATGGGCTTTGAGTTCCTTAAATAAACGACAACACGGTTGGCGCACTGGTTGAGCCATCAGCTGCTGCGCCGCGTGTTGTGGGTTCGATCCCAGCGCGGAAAAAATATTTGTATGACCTACAGGTAATTGTTCCGGGTCTGGCTGTTTGTGTATGTGAGTTTAAATGTTTGTAAACGCACCCACGATACAGGAGAATTTCCTAGTGTGGGGCAACGTTTTTTTTTTTTGTTAAAAAAAAAACCTACTGAGTCTGAGATGAATATATCTAGTTACCATATATTCATCACAGACTCTCATTAGAAGGTTGAAGGTCTATTTAAAAGCTATAAAAAAGCAAGTACCTAACTATCGCAACACGCAAAGCACACAAAAAATCGTAATAAGCGGCGGCAAGTCAGCAACAAGCCTTTTATATATTTTTTGTTGTATCATAAATAACAGTATGATAGTGATATTTATTATTTAATTTTAATCATGCAAAAACTACGCACAATCGTATGGGGCTCAATTGTTTTTAGGATTCCGTGGCCGAAGGGTGCAGAACCCTCTTACTTAGCATCCGCTGTCGGTCCGACCGTCCGTCTTTTAGCGGGTATATCTCATGAAACTTAGCCATAGGTAGACTGTGGAAATGTTCACAGAGAGTGTATTTCTATTGCCTTTATATCAACAAATAATAAAAATATAGCAAAATCCAGACGTGATTTTTGCGGCGTTCTTAACCATCGCTTTTTCTTTAACTTTATACGACACGATGGTACGGATCCCTTTGTGTGCAAGTCCAACTCCCACTTGTGAGGTATTTTTTGTTATTTTGAAGCCAAGGTCTAAACAAAATTGAAGTTTGAGTATCTTTATTATATTCCCTATTTATTATTAGAGAATTCAAAGCAATATACTAAACCTAGCTTTTTCTAAACATTCAATTAATAAACTACACCTGCCTCGTCAGTCTAGGGGTTAGAAGCGCTACCACTAACCATATGGTCCAGGATCCGACTCCCGGGTCGGGCAAAATCTGATTGAGTTTTCCTGGAATTTCTCAATACAGTAGCAGCCTGAAGGTTTGATTTGTGTCCGGTACAAAACTCCAGACTCCCCTATTACATGGAACTTAAGTGACTTAAGTGAACTAAGTAACTTAAGTGAATATGTGAGTGCACTTTAAGTACACCTTTGCCTAATACTACGGGTAATGTAATAATGTTATTTACAAACAAGTTTCCAACTCCAACACACAGCTTTCAAAGTTAATTTATCAATTACTAAGAGTTAATGAGAGCAGAAGTCACATTGTCTAGTAGAATAGCGATACGTCTGTCCACTAAGTAATATGCAACCGAGATAGGTAATACTTATGTACAGACGCCATCACATCAAGCTATTCCAAACTGACAAAATTTCCCAATTGAACATGAACCTTATTCTTTTGTAATAAAGTTGAAAGCTTTCAAAGCTATTTGATAGATAGGCGTTTCTAGATGTGCTGGCCTCTGTACTTAACATTATGACACTTTCTGTTAGTGCCTATCGCTTACTTGAGTAAACACATTACTCATTGTGGGGCCGACACCACACCACAAGTAACACGACGCGGATAAACCGACCTCTTGTGGTCACTGTCTCTTTTTATAATATAATGTACTTAGGGCTTAATAACGTTTAAAAAAAATTAATCATAATATTTTATTTGTTTTACGTTTTTTATTGTGGTACATACATCATTAGTTACATATTATTTAACAAGACGCTATTATAAAAATGAGTTGGAATATGTATTAATTAAAATCAATGATATCGATGTATTTTCACTCTTAAATTGAATTTTAACATAATTATTAATTTAACTCGGCCAATTATGGTTTCCCTAGTGCAATGCACAATTTCCCGCGTTTCTATTTTTTTATTTATTCGTAACACCACTGTTAAGTGATAATTGACAGCACGGTTGGCGCAGTGCCTGAGCGATTAACTGCTGCGCTGCGTATCGTGGGTTCGATTCCCGTACGGAACAAATATTTGTATGGCGTACAGGTAATTGTTCCGGGTCTAGCCTTTTGTGTATGTGAGTTTGAATGTTTGTAAACGCACCCATGATACAGGTTATGAAAACAACGATTTATAAAAAATAAAAAAATATTTTTATATAGGAATTTCGTATCGTGGCGTGGGTGCTGTAGCGGACGCCGCAGCTTGTAGAAAGATTGTTAGATAATTTGTTATGTATAAGCGCATGCCGCAGCTTGTAAAGAGATCGTTAATTTATTATTGTAGCGCAGGCCGCAAAGATTATTAAAGTATGACATATAAGCGTGTACCGCAGCCTGTAAAGTATTAAAAACAATAAAGTTTATTATATATAAGCACTCACCATAGCTTATAAGGAAACATTGTGTAAAAGCGAGCACAACGTAGTTTTGTATAGAGAAAAGTACTTACACCTAACCGAGTAAATAAAATAATTTCCCCAAATATGACGTCAATCTCAGGGAATAGGACCGGCACCGACAGGTCGAAACACGTATGAACCTGTCGGGAGCCGAACTGGGATTTAGGGGATTTTATTAGTGGACCGCCCTAGGATTGTTTGGACGTGTCCACAACTTGTACACACGTAGCCGTGCACATATAAGGGCACGGCTCTCGGTTAGGGTGTAGTACGCCAACTAAGCCAAGAAATGTTAACTAGTCTAAAGGAAGATCAAATAAAGCAAGAATTACGACCAAGAAGAGTTTTTATTTCACGAACAACCCCAACATACAGTCCACGCCATAATAGTCTGGTCCTTCGAGGTCGGATTTGAAGAAACCTGCATTTGAAGAACCTACATTTCAAGAACGAAACACGTCCGAACCGGTTACAAGATACCTGCATACCTGCGTTGAACATTCTGCGAAATCACTGTGCGCCGTCAACCGAACGCGATGGTCGTCACCCGTAGTCAAAGTGATTTAACAGAACTCGAAGAACAACGGCGGGCCCTAGAACGAAGGGACGAAGAATTGCTGGTATCAGTACGTCGCCGGGAAGCGGAACGTATCGAACGAGAGCGACTTAGGCGATTATCTCTCGATCCACCCGAATCACCTCGGATCGAGAGTATGATCGGGCGTACTACCACGACAGAACACGCTACAGCGGGGCCGTCGTCCGAACAGAGGCCAGCAAGATCACCGCAGCAATCAGTAAGGTCAACAACGAGTGTAACCACGCGGCTACGAGTAGCCGAACTAGAGGCAGCCGAAAGATTAGCGATCATCCGAAGAAAGGAATTAGAACTGGATGCCGATCTAGTCAAGAAGAGATTGGCAGCAGAGGTCTCCGCTATCCAGGATGACCAAGAAACCACTCATGACGACCTGCTGCAAGAAGAGCACCAAAATCAGAAGGTGGACCAGTGGCTGCGCACCAACCCCCTCGATACACGGGAGGAGGGGGCCGGAAACCTAGAAACAAAAGAAGGTACCAAGCAACAACATTTTAACATGCCCAGAAGAAGATCACCGACGCCGACGAGAACCCGGAACAGTATCGACCATCTAGCTGCCACCCTAGAGAAGATGGCTAGACCACGACTCCGGCATACAGATCTGCCGACGTTCTCCGGGGCCATCAGTGAATGGTTGCCATTCAAGGCGTCCTACCATGACACTACCACCATGTTTAATGTGTCACCGTCCGAGAATCTTCAGCGGCTACGAAGTTGCCTGAGAGGTGAAGCACGCGACACGGTCGCGGCACTCCTACACGCGGCCACAGAACCGCAAACGATAATGAAGACTCTAGAACAGTGCTTTGGCCGACCAGAAACCATTATCGACAAAGCGCTGGAAGATCTCAAGAAGATGCCAAAGCCAGGACCCTCAGCAAGCGATCTCAACAGCTTTGCAATCAAAGTGCAAAGTACGATCTGTGTACTGAAGACAATCGATCGAAAAGGGTACCTGCACAACCCACTGCTGACCAGGGAAATACTGGAAAAGCTAAGTCCCCATCTACGATCTCGATGGTGCGACTTCGCCTGCGACCACGAAGGGACAACGGAGCCAGAAATCGTTGTGTTGTCATACTTCTTAATGAGAGAAGCGGACAGGGCGTTACGTTATACGTACACCACAACAACGAATACCGCTATCCAAAAGAAGGAAACCAGGCCCGCTATTATCCAGAGGAAAAAACCCAACACAGTGTTCGCTACGATTGAAGATAGCGAAGAAAATAAGTGCCCCAGCTGCAACCAGTGCCACGTGTTAACTCAGTGTCCTAAATACAAATCAATGAACGTGAGCCAACGCTGGGAGCTAATAAAAACAAACGGAATCTGCTTCAAGTGCGCCCAGAAGAAACACAGGCGCATTACGTGCAGAGCAAAGTTGTGTGGTGTGAACGAGTGCCGCCGACCCCATCACGCTACGCTGCATCAAGAGCCAAAGGAACCGCCCAAAGATAAGTCAGTGATTGATAATAAAGCTGAAGAGCACGCAAAGGAGGAGGCAGTCATGTCGGTGGCTACCCTAACAGCCACCGGCCCTAAGACTGTCTTACTCAAGATGTGCCCCGTAATCATCGCGGGTCCACGGGGAGAAGTGATGACGCATGCGCTCCTAGATGAGGGAGCCACCGTCACCCTGATGGATGAAAGTTTGGCTGCGAGCATCGGGGCAGAGGGCATGTCACGACCATTACACATACGTGGTGTGAACATGTCCTCACGTGACCAAGAAAGCAAGATTGTCACTATCCAAATAAGGGGAATCGGCGAAGACAGCGCCACACACAAGCTTCAGGCAAGAACAATGAGAAACCTGAGGCTTCACCAGCAGTCAATTCCAGACACTCTGCTGAAATATGAGCACCTGCGCAACCTCCCAAGAGAAGAAGTGTGTTACGAACCAACCCGACCCGGAATCCTAGTGGGGACGGACAACTGGGAGTGCATCGTGTCAAGAGAACTCCGGGTCGGCGGTCCCAACCAGCCGGCTGCATCCCGAACGCAGCTCGGCTGGGTAGTACACGGGACCACACCGCGCAATGTTATCGTGAGCGAAGACAACGTGCTGCATCTCTACGAACACGAGAAGCAGCAGCACGACCACCGACAGCTTCACGACTTGGTGGAGGCTCACTTTAAAATCGACGCGCTGGGCATTGCACGAGAACCACGTGTAAACAGTACCGACCAACGAGCGATGGCCATCGTCAACAAAACCATAAAAAAGATTGACGGTGGCTACGAGGTCGGACTGCCGTGGCAATACGACAACGTAAACATGCCACCCAGCTACAGCGCAGCGCTCCGCCGGCTGAAAAGAATCGAACAGAAAATGGACGCATCACCTGAGTTTGCCGCGCAATATAGTGCCCAAGTGAATAACCTGTTAACAAAGGGTTACGCAGTGCCATGCGACGGTGCAGAGACCACAAGCGCCATCTGCTGGTACTTGCCTCACTTCGCCGTACAGAATCCGAACAAGCCCGGCAAACAAAGGTTAGTGTTCGACGCAGCGGCGAAAAGTCACGGCGTGTGCCTGAACGACAGGCTACTAGAGGGCCCGGATCTGCTGCTGTCGCTACCGGGAATCATATTCCGCTTCAGAGAACGAGCGATCGCCGTCACTGCGGACATTCAAGAAATGTTTTTACGCATTAGAATCAGACATGAGGATCGGCCGGCGCAGCAATTCCTATGGAGGGGTAGTGACCGAACGAGCCCACCGCGCCGCTACAAGATGACGAGCATGATATTCGGCGCAGCCAGCTCACCATATATGGCTCATTATGTACGCAATCACAACGCGGACATACATGCGCACGAATATCCACGCGCGCTCGAAGCCATCAAGAACAGTCACTATATGGATGACTTGGTGGCAAGTTACGACAGCCAAGAAGAAGCTCTGCAGGCAATAGAGGAAATAAGAAAGGTGCACGCGGTCGCCGGGTTTACTCTACGAGAGTGGAGCGCTAATAGTGAGGCGGTGTTACGCCACGTACCCCGAGAGCTGCGTGCCACCGTGCCTACACAACTGGGAGGAGAAGAGCCCGCAAGCAAAATACTCGGGCTATACTGGAGCGCTGACCGAGACGAACTCGGGTTCAATACCTCAATGAACCGGGTTCCCACTCCAGTACGAGAGCGTAAACGCTCACCTACAAAAAGGGAAGCTCTCAGCGCGGTGATGTCAATCTATGACCCGCTGGGATTGCTGAGCCACTTCACGATACGGGCAAAGATCATATTACAAAGTTTGTGGCGCCTGCAAATATCGTGGGACGAGCCAATACCAGAGGAAGAAAACGAACTCTTCGCAGCGTGGCTCACTCAGCTCAATGACATCACGCGACTTAAGCTACCCAGGAACTATACGTCAAAGGAATACAGAGACATAGAACTACATGTCCTATGTGACGCGAGCGAGCAAGCTTACGCCGCCACAGCCTATTGGAGGATAGCAAACTGCGACGATACCGTGAGTATCGTATTGGTCGCCGCTAAAGCTAAAGTGGCGCCACGACGGGCGCAGACTATTCCGAGGCTAGAGCTACAGGCGGCGGTCATAGGAACTAGACTCGCTGACACCGTCCGCAAAGAGCATCGCATCGAGGTGAGCAGAACCGTGTACTGGACAGACTCTTCCACGGTCGTGCACTGGATAACGCACGACATGCGACGATATACACCGTTCGTCGCGCACCGCCTGGGAGAGATAGCCGAACTCACCTCGAAAGAAGAGTGGCGTTGGTTACCTACCCAACACAACGTAGCCGACGACGCCACTCGAATCACCAATGCGACTATCAGTGCGACTGACAGATGGTTCCAGGGGCCTGACTTTCTCTATTTACACGAAAACCAATGGCCCGGGAAAGTGACACCTGACGAGGACGATGAACACGAGGTCTTGCACGTCGCAGAGAGCCCACCAGACAGCTGGCTACCTGACCCTGCCCGCTTCTCCAAGTACGAGACACTGGTGAGGACCGCGGCGAGAGTGCTGACTTTCATCGATATGTGTCGACGCGCCGCTACGAGGCTGGAACATAGACATATACAGCGCGCCGAGAAAGAAATAATGCAGCGGGCACAACAGGAGAGTGTCGGTGACGAAATAAAGCGGATACGGTCCGCTCGCCCTATCCCTAAGACGAGCAGACTGTATCCTCTCGACCCGGTGATTGAAGATGACCTCCTACGGGTACGCGGGCGTATCAGCGCCGCCGCGGCGCCACAAGAAACTAAGCGACCGGTCATTTTAGACGGCCGTCACCGAATAACAAAGCTCCTAGTGCTACGAGAACACTGCGCAGCGGGTCACGCGAACCGTGAGCGCGTGACCAATGACCTTAGACAACGATACTGGGTCATACATTTGCGACCTACCGTGCGCAACATAGAAAGAAACTGTGCATTTTGTAAAAGAAGAAAGGGAACACCCCAGACGCCGGCCACTGGAGACTTGCCGCATGCCCGCCTGGACCCCTTCCACCGCCCGTTCACAAATTGCGGGGTGGATTATTTTGGTCCCATGATGGTCAAGATGGGCCGCCGCCGAGAGAAGAGGTGGGGGGCATTGTTTACATGCCTCACCTCCCGTGCTGTGCACATTGAGCTCGTGGCCTCCCTCTCGACGGACTCTGCAATAATGGCCCTAAGGAGAATGGCTGCGCGCAGAGGGTGGCCGCGGCTTATGTACTCAGATAACGCCACTAATTTCCGTGGGGCCGACCAGGAGCTCTACACCGCTTACAAGGAGTGGCTGCCCGTCCTGAACGACCTAGGACTACAGCACCGGATGGAGTGGCGCTTTATCCCTCCCGGCGCACCTAATCAAGGAGGTGCGTGGGAAAGAATGGTACGCTCTGTCAAGACGGCCCTGAGGGTGACTCTGAAGGAGAAGGCGCCTACAGAAGAGGTCCTCTACACCCTCCTCGCCGAGGCAGAGTTCGCCATCAACGCTCGACCTCTGACCCACGTCAGCGTTGACCCAAATGACCCCGAGGCCCTGACCCCTAACCATTTCCTGTTGGGGTCATCGACCGGCCTACCAGCGACGGGACCATGTGAAGAGGACGACCGAAGGACATGGCGGGCTACACAAGCGCTCGCCGATCACTTCTGGCGACGCTGGTTACGGGAGTACCTACCTACCCTGGTACCCCGTGGCGAACCCAAAAGTAACGTGCGCCCTCTTCAGCCTGGCGACGTGGTCCTCGTGGTCGACAGTACGCTACCCCGAAATACTTGGCCAATGGGAATCGTCGAACGCACGCACCCTGCAAGTGATGGCAGCACTCGAGTCGTCGAGATACGGACCAAGACGGGAATCTTCCGGCGCCCAGTCAGCAAACTCGTCGTCCTTTTCAATAAAGAAGAGGCTTCGCGAGCTACGCCGGGAGGAGAAATGTAGCGGACGCCGCAGCTTGTAGAAAGATTGTTAGATAATTTGTTATGTATAAGCGCATGCCGCAGCTTGTAAAGAGATCGTTAATTTATTATTGTAGCGCAGGCCGCAAAGATTATTAAAGTATGACATATAAGCGTGTACCGCAGCCTGTAAAGTATTAAAAACAATAAAGTTTATTATATATAAGCACTCACCATAGCTTATAAGGAAACATTGTGTAAAAGCGAGCACAACGTAGTTTTGTATAGAGAAAAGTACTTACACCTAACCGAGTAAATAAAATAATTTCCCCAAATATGACGTCAATCTCAGGGAATAGGACCGGCACCGACAGGTCGAAACACGTATGAACCTGTCGGGAGCCGAACTGGGATTTAGGGGATTTTATTAGTGGACCGCCCTAGGATTGTTTGGACGTGTCCACAACTTGTACACACGTAGCCGTGCACATATAAGGGCACGGCTCTCGGTTAGGGTGTAGTACGCCAACTAAGCCAAGAAATGTTAACTAGTCTAAAGGAAGATCAAATAAAGCAAGAATTACGACCAAGAAGAGTTTTTATTTCACGAACAACCCCAACATACAGTCCACGCCATAATAGGTGCGTTTACAAACATTTAAACTCACATAAACAAACAGCCAGACCCTGAACACCTACCTATAGGCCATTATCATACACATATTTTGTTCTGTGCAAGAATCTAAACCACGACACGCGAAAAAATAAATCTAAAGTAAGATATTGTAAAACAATGTGTAGGTACGTGTGATTTTAGAATTACATTATTATTATTATTTTAATTTCAATAGGTATGTATGTAATATTAATGTTGACAAAGGACTATAAGAACTATTAACTTCTCATTTATATTATTTACAAAACATATTTGTACGACTCCTGGCATCACATAGCGCTCTGTTTACCTAACCTTAGAGCCGTTATTCTTTGTAGCTTTGTTAAAAAATATATAGTTATGATTATTTATGAACGCGTCCACGCGACTGTAGGTTCTTAAAAAGGGACTAAAAAAGTTTATAAATATAAAATCATTGGTTTTCTTTTTGGATTTGTTGCTACTTCGAAATTCAAAACGCGGGAATCTTTTCACTTTTTGTTGTCCTTTTTATGATAACGGCATGATTACAGACAGCCAAGATCAATATTGAACTTTTACTAGTACGAAGGTAAAGAGCCTGGCTATTGTCATGATTATATTCAACTGATGAAGAACACCAATATATCTCCATCAATCAAAGACATGGCAACAAAGAGAGTCATAAATAATATAGAAAAAAAGTGAAAGCTCACGGAAGCTAATTGGGTACAATTCGGTTCAAAATCTAGAAACATAAAATACCTGTATTTTTCTTAAATAAATTGATTAATTAATAATTGATTAAAATATATTAATTATTTCTAAATATTGTAGGTAATTAAGTGCTTTTAAAATATAATTAATTAAGAGCTCGTGGCTAAATAAAAACAGCCAGCAATAATAGGGTATTTTTTATACTTATTCGTTTTTGCGAAGTTCGTGCTGAAATGTGAGTTTTTACTGTCGAGAGAAAATTGTTCAAAATATCTGTAAATAAAATAAACAGTCGCCACTTTTATCAACGCGATTATTATCCTGAATAAGAGAATACATTATCAATACTCGTGACTTAAACAAGTACAAGATGTACTTGAAATCAATCATATAGAAATCAAGTCTTCAATCAATGTTAACAAATTGCAATACGACGTAGACATGACATGAAAGACACCGAAGTGACATTGACAATGATGTTAGCTTTCTTTGAGTTTAAGAATGGCACTATATATTAGATAGATAGTATCAGCGGTAGATAGCTACTTAAATTTCCAGAAAAAAAAACAGGGAAGTTCGATTTGTTCTACAAAAGATGTGACTTTGACTTTACTAAGTAAAGTAGCTTTTCATACGAATATTAACTTTATTCGACACAATATAAGGTTCATATTCGTAAGAAACTCTTGCTTGTAGTCGTTTACACAAATATGAATATTATTCGTGTAAGTTAAACGCTAACTTTACGAAACAAAGCAAAAACAAAGGACAATCTATGAATTTTGCCCTAAAGGTCAGCGCATAAAATTCCCATTTTCTTACGCATCCAACTAACACTAAGAAAGCACTAATTTACTTATTAGTCACTTGCACTATTTACATTTTGTACTACATTAAAAGGAAAATACCTGTAGGAAACAGGTCAGGTACACGATGCAGGAAAGGGCGGTAGCCTCACTTCTGACAACGTATAGAATTAAAAAAGAAGTTGTTCCATTTTCAAAGTAAATAGTGTCCAGCGACTAGGGGCTTGTACCTAAATAATAACAGCCTGAAGGATCGAGGTCGGTCCGAGTATAGGTGACTATCAATTCCATACTAAGACCCCTCCGTGTCTCGAAAACACGTTAAATATTAGGTCTTTACCTATGAAATTGCCGTTCTGCAGTACTGGCCATTTCAAATCAAAATATTTTTTGTTTGGCTAAGAATTCTAATTTCAAATTAATTTTATTTTAAAAACATGGTTTTTTTTTTCCAAAAGTAGTCATTTGTTTATTGATTAGTGTTACATTTTCATCGCATTTAAATCTTTTTCGTCATCATGGATACGTTAAAAATTCGAGTAATTATGGAATATGAGTACCGTCGTGGCAGCAACGCGGCACAAGCGGCACGCAACATCAACGACGTTTACGGAGGTAACACTACAAACCAACGCACTACCTTTTATTGGTTTGCTCGCTTCCGTTCTGGAAATTTCGACCTGAAAAATGAACCTCGCGGTCGTCCGAAGACTTTGGTCGACAATGACGAATTAAAGGCGATTGTGGAAGCTGATGATACACAATCTACGGCTGAATTAGCAGCAGCTTTCGACGTTAGCGTCAAAACAATATTGGTCCATTTGCGTCAAATTGGCAAGGTAAAAAAGCTTGACAAATGGGTGCCCCACGAACTCAATGATCGCCAGCGCGAAGTACGCGTCGAGACGTGCCTTGCACTGCTCAACAGACACACAAATGAAGGAATTTTGAACCGCATTGTTACCTGCGATGAAAAATGGATTCTGTTTGATAACCGCAAGCGCTCAGCAAGTTGGTTGGATCCTGGTTCAGCACCTAAACAATGCCCTAAACGAAAACTTACCCCAAGAAAAGTGATGGTCACTGTTTGGTGGTCTAGCGCCGGTGTGATTCAACACAGCTTCTTACCAAACGGGGTGAGCATTACTGCAGATGTGTACTGTGAAGAATTGAACACAATGATGGAGAAGCTGGCACATCTCCAACCAGCATTGGTCAATCGCTCGTCTCCGCTGCTCCTGCACGACAACGCGCGACCTCATACTGCACAGCAGACGGTCTCCAAGTTGCAAGAACTGGGGTTGGAAGCTCTCCGTCATCCGCCCTACTCACCAGACCTTGCGCCTACAGACTACTACTTTTTCCAGAATTTGGATAACTTCTTGGCGGGAAAAAAATTCAATACCCGAGAGGCAGTACAAAATGCCTTTGAAGAATTTGTTGCCTCCCGTCCAGCTGATTTCTTTAAGAAGGGCATCAATAAACTGCCACTGCGTTGGCAAAGATGCATTGATTGCATGGGTGATTACTTCGATTAATACAAATAAAAAATACATGAAAAAAATTCATTTAAATTTTTTCATACAAAACGGCAATTTCATAGGTAAAGACCTATTAGTTGGTCCAGGCGGTAATTACTGTTTAAAGTCGTTACGGGTAGACAGGAACCCGAGCCTCTGAAAACCAGTCTAACCAAAGGGCATCGTGTCAAGAGTAAGGTAAGAGTATATTTGTGGAGGTCAGATAGACAGTCGCTTTATATAAAGTACTGGTATTCAGCTGCATCCATTTAGATAAGAAGCCAACCCTAACGAAGCTAGGAAAAGGCTAGGCACATGATGGGGCTGCTAACATGGTCTAAAACTGCGTGTAAGCTATGCACTGTTTCGTTGCACCATTTTCCAAGTGCAGTACATTAAATGAATGTCTGAAAAGATCAGTCAACTGTTACGATTGTTGTCGGTTGCCTCACCTGGTATTAGTATGTGGAAGTTACTTACCTGAGAACCTGCAGCCTGTATTGCGTAACGCACTTACAATGGAACATTTTTCATTTGACAGTTCGTTAATATTCATTGCGTTGTCGAACCGAAGAATTTTTCAAACATATGCAGCAATGGATAAGGAATTTCCTTAAAATCATTCTAATAGTGATATTGTACAAGTGTATGAAGTAATTGGGTGATATTCGATGTGTAATCATTTGAACCAGTGACGGGACAAGACTTGAAAGATCCTTCCGACATATTTCTTACCCAACTTGAACACGAGAAATTGTTGAAAGTTTGATGTTAGGCAGTTATCTCTAGTTGTCATGGTAGTTAATTAATAATCAAAAGATTTAGTTTGACAGGAATGGAACTATTGACTGGAGCTAGTAGGACCAGCTCATCATGCGTGCACCTAGAACTTCTCATAAAGGGTCAAGCTATATATCTATGACTTTACTGTGTACAGACGCCAGCAATTTGACAGTATGGGGTAGCTTGATTTGCTGGCCTCTGTACATTATTTGAAGTAAAATTGTTAAAGAGCTGTGTACTTTGTGAATGAAGAAATAAACAAACTTCCCTGCGCTGTAGATGCAAGTAAAAAAACTGAATCTCGAATCAAACCTTCTGACCCCATCTCCGTCATGTCATTACTGTCATCGTATGGGCCAATAGGAACCAGTTGTGGTACATGTGCACGCGCAGGTGCGGGCGCCGCGCTGTCTACCGAACGGACGGGTTGATGCAATTTTACTTTTATTTATGTAAATTAGTATGTTAGCGGTTTTTAATGATATTCCTGATTGATTTTTGCATAACTGATTCTTGTGTAAGTCGATGCATGATTGATTTAAGTTATGTCATTAATTAGACACTATTACTACCTACTTTTGCCTTTTACCGACTAATCGGTATAGTCAATTAGCATTAATAAGTTGAAGATAATTGGAAGAGGAAATTAATGTAAAATTGACCAATTTTCTGACAGTCCTTCCTGATGGTGATTTATATATTTTGATTGTAATTTAAACTGTTTTCACAGCATCGTCTATTCAGCTTCCAGACATCTAACAGTCGTTTCATGCTGCGTCTAGATGAGGTGATGGGACGATAGTCGATGGATCACCAATTCGTCTAGTAATCATTATGGTTTCGAGCCGTTTTTTGTAAAGAGATCGTGCTGGTTTCAGTCTGCCAGCGCTCTTACTGGCTTTCAGTATAACCAACAATTTGGTAAAACATAAGTTAAGAACACACATAGAAAAAGATGCAAATAAAGGCAAATAATATATTTTTACTTGACTAAAGAGTGGTGTTGCTATGTTTTTACGACACATGTTATAGGGGACGAGCCCATTACCGTCAATCAGGCACAAGTTCGGACTCTGAGTTGCTACTAAGAAATTCCAGCTGGAAAGAACCCGTGATTCAAACCCAGGGCCTCATGTTTAGCAGTAGTGCTTGCAATCACTAGACCAACAATTCAGTTTTAATAAGTATGCACAAATATTTCAATGTCTATTGTGTATTGAAAGCCTACGCACGTCAGTTCGTGAAGGATATGAGGATCCTACTCAATTTCAGTGTATTGCCAGTGTTACCACATTCATACAAGTGCAATAATGGGCAATTACTCAAGGTGGTGGACTTAACAATCGATGCGTAGGTAGGTAGGATGATGTTACTCGAGATTTTATGACTTATGATCAAAGCATTTTATTACTACCAATTTTAATCGTTACCGGAGTCAACTGAGATACAAAAAACATGCAGCGTTTTGCAGGTGAAAGCAAATGAGAAAGCCATAGTCAAAGAGATTGAGATCAAAGATTTATGATTGTTTGGCATTCAGAATTCAATTTGACAAAATTTTGAATTACGTCGACATTCTCGCAAACCAGCGATATCTCAATCCCAATCTCAATCCCCGTTTTCAAAAACAGTTTTCGAATCAGAAGCAACAGACTTTTAATTCGCCCTCTGAAGGTTACAGATTGCCAAGTCGACCATTGATTGGTTACAAACAAAAAACGATCTCTGGATTGGAATTGGGATGCAAACTTTGTGACAGATATGTCACACTGCCAGAGGGCCTTTTTTATTTTTGTTCACTAGGGGAAACCATCATAAGGCGCCTGGTCTTTTGGGGAAAAGACCAAGGAGTGTGGGATTCTTACCTCACTAAAACTGTTACCTCTAGTAAAAACAAAACAGCTTCGGTGTACCGTTTCAGTTTAATTAAGAGAGGAATAAATCAGAATTTACTGACAGAAACTGCTCATCTACTAGGGAAAATACCTTAGTAGATGATACCTACAATAATTCCACAACCAGGAACCTTCCTGTTATTGCAACATCCTACCTACTTAACTAGCAATAGGTACTAGGAGAACATAACAAATAAGCGTGCATCCATCCTATTCCATTGCGTAAGTTTCCACTGTGTTTACTGCAACCAGCTGTTAAAGGGAATTGAGTAATAAATGCAAATTCCACTAACGTTAGAGAAGATTGCTTCATTTGTATTGTAACCATGTAATCTTTGTGCGTAAAATTCGTCTCGTATTATCTTTAACAGTAATTTTTAAAAGACGGTGTGTTAATCCATACTAATATGTGTAATAAAACTAAAGAGTTTGTTTGTTTTCTTGTTTGAATCCACAGACTGACTTTGGCAAGCTATGCAAGCTAAGCTAGGTAGTTTTGATCACTATTCTTAATTTAATTTAAATTCAATACATTAAAGAAAATTTACCTGATGTAAAACCGAACACCAAAAGAAAGTAACTAATTAATGTTGGTGTATTTTCAGATTATCAACATTGAAACAATTAAACGTGTAGTATATACTTGTTCCTTATCTCCTACAATACAACAGATGATAATATTACATCGAGGAATGTACGTAGGTTCATTGACCGTGATCGGCACACATGTCTGATCGATTTAATAGCCAATCAATATTATTAAATATCGCAAATAGTTGTGGAGCGACAATGATATCAAGAGACGTCGGGTGAGAGGAGTCGTTATTGGCAATGAGTAGCGAGAATGCTTTGAATTGTTGAGCAGATACAAATCTTTTATCTACGGCTTGGAAATACGTGGAATCCAGGATGTTGGGAGGTTTGCTGGTTGGTACCTTGTTAAGCATGCTTGATAACTTAAAGCACTGTAGTTTGAAAACTTTCATTCTTAACTGGATCTTAGTTTTTATTTCTTTAAAACGATACACCTATTAATATATGAATAAATAAAATTAAATAAACAATCACAGGGCATCGAAAAATTTATTTTCATCGCTGTCAACGGGAAAAGTGCCCAGTATTAAAAAGGCTGGCAGTATTGCCACGTTGAATGGCAATGCATCGGCATTGCCATTCAACGTGGCCTTTTTTTATGTGTGGAGACGATGACGACACGTGAAGAGTCGACCAAACGCATCGCGATTTCTCGAAAAAAAAATTTTAACTTACAAACAATTGATCGTCATATTCTGCTTAGTCTTTTCATTACTATTGGATCGGCTTCTAGTTTTCTGCCACATCTAAATGTGTCCTTTGATCGGCTTCGTATCGCGTGCAGCTGAATACCAGTATTTTACATGGAGCTACTGCCTATCTGACTTCCGCGACCCAGTTACTGGGTATTGCGATATCCCTTGGTAAGACTTGAAGCAAAATAAGATAGTTACTCAATAAAAAATAATAACACTTTTATATACTAACTAACACAAGACTAGATTAACCATAATATACTGATGTGCCATTTTAGATGCACCAAGTAATTGTTTCACGGCCGGCCATACAACGACATTGAAAAAGAAAATACGCCTTACAACAGCGGGAGGAGAAATGTTATAGATAATTCTGATGGAGTCATATCTATCAAAAAAGATTTAGATTTTAGCTTATAGTATAATATGCTATCAAAATAGCTTTTGCTAAAATATCCGATAGAATCCTCGCGACCAACAATCACCCAACTCATCCTATTCTTCGATACAGCCAATCAATGACGCATTCCGGCGGCACGCCTACAAAGACTTGCATTTTGATGATAAACGCGATGCATTGGCCTTAACAGCCGACTAAGGAGTTAGGCTTTCCATGTATGGAGAAGACAAACTGAACAGGCATGTCTGCGTCAGTTTGGCTAGACCGGATGCAACCACATATACGAAAGAGTGAGATCTCTTCACTGAACCGACCAGGTATGAAGCCACGGCCCAATTTAAAATTATTTGTAAATTATTTTGTCATATATTTGTCAAAAAATGACATAATCGTCGCATTTTTGCGACAAGACAATTCGACAGCGCTATTTATATTTAATTAGGCACAAAATGTATTAAAGAAACTTACAAAACTGTTGGATTGTCAGATTGTCGCGGGTCAGTATTTTTAAAATAAGTCACTAGTGGGCAGTAGGTATAATATTTAGTCAGATTAGAATTAGAGCTCAGACACCGCAGTGCTGGCTGGCTGACATTCGGGACTGTGTAGCCACATCTCATTATGATGTCCACCTCCTTTTCGGCTCACTGAATATCAAGGTAGCGTTTGCACCTATTATCACAGACCTTCACTGCTCCAGTTTGAGAGAGAGATGGAGATATACAGGATAACAAGAAGACTATCCCATTTTTACAGGTCAAGGCCTTTATTAACGCTGGCCATGCGGCTAAGTTTTGGTCAAATAAAAAAATACTATACTACTACTTTTACTTGACAACTTGACAGGATCTAATGTCACCAAAGACAAGAAAATATGCTGGTGCGCCGTGAATAAATACCTACTAAGTAAATTCTAGTAGAGTTTAGTGCAGTACCTTGCTGGTTATTTTATTTATACACCAACATAGTGCATGTTTCGGTGTTGTATGACACATCATCAGGCTATACTAGTCCACTGCTGGACATAGCCCTCTCCTAATGAGTGCCATAGCGCCCTGTCTTCAGCTTGCCGCATCCAGCATCTGCCTGCAGTCTTTCGCAGATCGTCATCCCACCTGGTCAGAGGGCGTCCTACACTACGTTTGCCAAGTCGCGGTCTCCACTCAAGAACACGTTTACCTTTGTAAGACACATTAGTTACAAAGTCGTAATTTAGTGGCTTTAAAGAAATATCTAGGAAGACTACTGGAATCATTGACACAGTGAAGAAGATAAATACTGAGATTGCTCGAATGCAGGCAGACCTTGAAGCCGAGTGGCTTGAGTGAGTACTCAGAATACTAATTTCTAGAAGGTGAAGCGAAACTGAAGGTAAAACTGATCAAGTATGGTAAGCCTTTACCATCCGACTAAGGAGTTGAGATGAAGACGGAATGGAGTAGGCGATGTTTTTGGTAGGCAATGAGTCATGTCAGGGTGTTCGATCATTAGGACTGTTTAATTTAATGACAAATAGCTTTATTTGTTTTAATGGGTGATTGTTGTAGGAGGTCTTTAGTGAATTGTTTGGTTTGAGTTTACGGCAATAGTTGTTAATATTAGGCTAAGGTTACACTGTGATCCATCGTAGGACTTTTGTATTAGAAGTACCGACTACTGTTAAAGGTAATCGTCTGAATACTGCTGGATCAAATTACTGTGTCTTCTTAAAAACATAACATGACGCCTGTATTCCCTGAAGTATTGGGCAGAGTTGTAACTATAGTACACCCCCACATTTTGCCAGTATGTTCAAGTCCTATTATCTACTAAATCTATCATAGGACTAAGCAGAAAATGTAATTAAAGCGGTAAAATAAGTTTTTGCATAAATCTGCCACTCTCTGTGTCTCAAGCCTCTTTCTTTTACACTCTAAAACACATACCTACACACAAAACACACTCACACACACTGACTCACACATACAATCAACACTAGTTTTTCTCTAACATAAACACTCCCATACACACACACACACACAGTCAAGCGTTTATTTGTAGACTGTTTTATTCTTCTTTTTTTTTTAATACCACTTTTTATTTTTTCATTTTATCTTTTGCTGCTTTATGTAATGTAAAATTGTTTAATGGCTAACTCTCCATATTGGTACCCAAAATACAGGCTTGCCTAACTTGGGACCAATGTTCAAAACTGTATATATTTATTACGTGCTTAATCACTCTATCCACTGCTCACACATCTTAAAGCTCGACCCTCGGCCACTCTCATCCAGCCTTGTTTAAATCTCCAATTAGATAAACCTATAGTAACAACCCATCATTAAGTTACGTACGGCGGAAATCCGCAAGTATTGCAAAACAAGTCAAATACCCATTATTAATCGACACAAATAAAATAATGGATAGGAAATCAATTAATCGCAATACCCAACCTTTTGTTTCCGATTGTACAAAGGCAATTGAAATTCTGAATTTAGCCTCGTCATGTAAACAAGTGAGTTTAATTAGAAGTTCCTATCAATTTGTTGCAGTTTTTATAGCAGTGTGGGATGGGTTAAATGAGTTTCTATAATTGACGGTACGGTTGGCGCAGTGGCTGAGTGATTGGCTGCTGCGCTGCGTGACGCGGGATCGATTCCCGCATGTAACCTACAGGTAGTTGTTCCGGGTCTGGCCGTTTGTGTAGGTGAGTTTGAATGTTTGTAAACGCACGTTACAGGAGAATTTCCTACTGTGAAGAAACGTTTAAAAAAATGCGATTACGGAAAAGGTACTGTGCATTCGAACCGTCTTGGATATTTATAAATTTATGGTAAATCAATGAAATAAACACTAATTTACATTTAGAAGATTCTTATATTATTCTCAAATTAACTAAATTATTATTTTTAAATCCTTATATTACGTGAATAGAAAACTTTGGCAGTAAACGAGATTTGGCATAGTTAAAGTTTATGTGAAGAAGAACTACAGAAAGCTGAATAGTTCTAATATTAATTTCAAGTTACTAATTGTAAGCATATTTCCTTTGTGTTGCATAAGTTCTTGGAAATAATAAAATCAATTTTCTATCAACCATAAATACTAAAAAACTTGAGAGGTGTCAAGGGACACCCGGATGGAACGAAATTCCTTTCGATTAATTAGTGAAGGAATTGAAAAAAAGTATGTATTTTAACCATTCATAAATAAAGGTATAATTAATTATTATAATTATTAATCATTTATTATAATATTTTAGGTTATTAATTATAAATAGTAGGTACTTAATGCATACTATGATAAACATCATATTTAACTATGTATTTGTCTTTTTTACAATATTTCAAATCGATTTTGTATTGCAAGGCAGTAACTATTTAGTTACCCATTTACAGTCTGGTATTTATATCAAATCAGTAAGAAACCTTCTTAATACTTATGAAACCTCTAACGGCTTCAGCCAACCAATAGAATGATTATTTGATGGAAAAGGTTCCTTTATAAACATAAACCATAAAGTTAAACAATTTATTTCAAAACTTTAAATTAAGAACAAATTGAGGTTCCGATACTAATCGGAAGTCGTACATCAGTCAAAATGTGCGTGTTGCAGGCTAGGCGTGAGAACGTTGCTCACGTGTACAACTTGTACAAGGCTACGTTAAATCAATTCGATTTGTAGAATATTTATTTAGGTATAAAATTAGTATATAGTATAAAATAGCAATTTGTAAAAGAAATCGACACACCATACATCTCTATTTTCCGTCATCTCAAAAGTCACCTCTTTTCCGGCCATATCATCTTTCACACAATTCATCCATATTTTCTTTGGCCTCCTTGTAACTTGTAACCCTCCATATTCATACACATAACTATTCAACACAAGTCACATACATGGTCAACATGGTCCTCATTCCTTCGCATCATATGCCCATACCACTTCCACACAACTTCGCGGTCACAGACACCACTCTCAGACATCCTCTTACATACTCATTGCTTATTCTATCCTTTCGCGTTACACCACACACCCCCCTCAGCATTCTCATCTCAGCTGCATGCAACTGTCTTTCGTTCACCCCTTTTGTGACTTCACGACATGAGTATTTTAGAAGACACCAATATAGGAATGATTACGTTATCAATTACATATTATGCCTCCAATCCAGAAAGTTTCCCGGATTCAAAATCCCAATCAAGTTTATATAGGTAGGTGTGGTACTTATGCATGTGGCTAGAATGCGCGTGCGCTGGTGTCGTGAGAACGAAGCACACGTGCACAAGGTTACGTGAATCAAATCAATTGTTTTCCATCCATCCTCCAGCGCTGCAATGCGTGATTTAGCTCAAACATGTACAATGATGACACACGATAGAGCATAGCGTTTTGCTATTCACCCTTTCTGGACATACTAATCTGGCATAGATATTTGGCAGAGATAGTTAAGAAAAGGCAGATGATGATGTCATCTGCCTTTTCTTAACTATCTCGCCTTATTGTGTCTTGCTGTCTATCTCCTGCCCAATAAGTGACTGCTTATCTCACTCTCACAACCCACAGCTGCTGGGTACCCTTTGGTAAGACTGGTGGTCATACTATCGGGGTTCCGTCTACCTGTAACGACTGTCAAAAATCTACGAATGACAGCCGTGCATCTAGGCAAGGACTGTCGGTATACATATGAAAGATAATCTTCTATCCACGGGATGACCTCGGCGAGCAAAGCTTAATTTTCGATCGCCCTGTGCGTCTGTTCTTATTTTGCCACAAGTATGGATTTATGCAGATGAAGCGCCACCTAGGCCTGGTATTGGTATATATTAGAGCCGGCTGAGGAAAGCGGAATGTCCTCATGTTTCCATGATCCAAGTCCAAGTTTGGGATGGGAACAACTGGATGGTTTATAGTCAGTTAAATCCGCCACAGAGAATTTTACACCCCAACCCAAAATATGATTCAAATAATATTGCTAAAAAGAATCCCTGAGTTGAAAAATTGTTTTCCCACACCCTCAATCATATAGAACAACTTATCCAACGACAACCCACACCATGGGATAAACGAGAAAAATAACACATTCGCCCTTTAAGTAGGTATATCTAAAAATCTTTTTGTCCAAGATATTATTAACACTTTCTTTTTTTATTAACGCTAGCGTGGTCAATATATTATAACCTATATTCCAGCTTTCTAGTACTAATAGAGTCTGTGCTAAGCCGGGGCAGGCGGACGGACGGACAAAGTGGAACAGAGTTCCTCGTTTACTACGGACCCTAGAAAGACCTTAAAGATGCGGAAAAATACAAAATAAATACGACGAGGCGATAGTCTATACTCCTTGGTTGAAATAGTGATCAGAACTAATCTTAATAGTCAAATAAAATAAGTTACAATGTATCTTGTTTGTGTAACTTCCAACAATTTGACATGTACAATAACAATACAGAAGCAATTTACTTGTTCAACGGCAATTTCAATAAATCAAAACAAGATTGTGTTTATGTTCTTTGTTTATTTCGAAACTGCACTAATAATAAAATAAAAATTTACAATAGTTCCGCATATTCTTCAGTCGTGGAATTTAGATGTGCACGCGCAACCATACGATTGTTTGTTTGTTTACAAAATATCAATCAAACCTTATGTGTAAATGTTGTTGAAAATCTCAGCGATCACTTCTAGAAATTATGCTCTCCCGTTGTATCATTTTTTACGTTGGCAAGACATTCCAAATACATAATATATTGATTGGATATTTTCAGGGCTTTCCGTACGAAATTATACCAAATTAGGATCTCATTCGTCCATTACCATTGCCATTTTTGTTTATTTAATTTTTAATTTATTTTATTTTGCTCTGTGCCTTTTATATTAATAGTTTAGATCTGTCATTTATTTGTTCTTTAAATTTTTACGTCATTAAGTTAACTTTTTCTAGGTATTTTTTAATTAATCAGTTATTACTTATTTGATGCACGAATAAAATTAGCAAACGTGTACATTGATTTACAGTATCTCATATGGATCAATGACCTGTTTTTTTTTTCTTTTTTTAATATTCAAACGGGCGAATACTTCGGTAAAAGATCGGCCTCATAATTCTAGTGGTTGCAGTCACGACTGCTGAGCATGAGGTCCTGTTATGTATTGGGTTTTTCCATCTGGAATTTAAAAATAGCAGCCCGACGATGTCTGGAGTTATGCCCGGTGAATGGTAACAGACTCAGACCCTATTTTATGAGAATAAAACTTAACCGTCACACCTCTGCCTAACTCCTCGAGAAATACACGTATAATATTCACTCGCCCATTTCTTCTAACACCTTCAAAATATTAAAGTAGGTTATTTCCTCTTACTAAACATGGTTTTATAAATACTTACATAAGTAGGTACAGCACAGCATAACAAAAACAGACGATCATTTTGCCATTTGTCACGGCCGAGCGACACCTGACTAGCCTTAGCTCAAGGTAACCAGACACTCATGTATCGTTATTTAATACCTACTTATGACTGTGTATAATCCTCGACTGTGTGTCGTGTTGTATAATATCGTCTCAAGAGCGTCGACAGGATTGCCGACGCTACCGCCATCGAGTGGACATGTTGTATTTCATTATGTGCGCGCGTAAAGTTTAAAATGATTTATCATTGCATAGCAACTTTTCAAATACAGGCACAAATAATATTATAGAATACAAGAGTTCTTATTTATTCTTTGCCGGGAGCCTACCTGCCAGGCTTATAAATGGAACAAATTATGTTTTTTGTTTGACAGATAACTCAACAGGAGGCCCTAAGTACGAGTTTTCCTAATTGAACGTGAACCTAAGACTTCTGTAATTAAGTTGAAAAACTATCAAAGTTATTTGACAGACTGGGATACTTGATATGTTGGCCTCTGTACATGTAAGTTATAAGTCATACAGCTTGGTAAAAGTTAAAAAAATACCTTTGTACCAGTACCAGTACCAGTCTATTACTGTCCCACTGCAGAGCAAAGGCCTCTTCTCTTACAGAGAAGGCACGAGCATTAAACACCACGCTTGCTCAAGACGGGTTGGCGATTTCAGACTTATTTTAATTATATAATATAAGTCCAGGTTTCCTCAAGATGTTTTCCTTCACCGATGTCAGTGATGTCCTAGATAAACTTAGAAAGTACATATGAATTGAAAAACTCACATTGGTACTTGCCCAGGTTTGAACCCACAACCTCGTACACAAGAGGCGAGGCCTAAACCACTGGGTCATCATGTCAAAAAATACCTTTGTTTTAACTTTAAATAAGTATCTTTGAAAGAAGCATAGTAAATATTTTGGACTGGAATATATTTTTACACGACATGGAATGCTAAAATTGTTATATGTTAAACTGTTTGCTCAGCAGCCTAGCGTAGGTTACAATTACAACAGGTTTTATTTTGATGTTATTCAACAACATAATTGCGTTATATACAATGTTTACGTTGACCAATACGTCGTGATTGGTGAGTAAGTAGATTAGAGCACCCCGTCAAATTGGATTAGGTTAGTGCCGCGGACCAACTGCTGGAACACATCGACACTGCATAAACTGTGGCCCATGCTTAGTTTATTTAGCAAGGTGTTATCCATACTATTTATAATATATATATATATATCTATAATCTTGATATTTTAAATGGGAAAGTGTGTGTCTGTGTGTCCGTCTTTCACGGCAAAACGGAGCGATGAATTGACGTGATTTTTTAAGTGGAGATAGTTGAAGGGACGGAGAGTGACATAGACTACTTTTTGTCTCTTTCTAACCCCCCCCCCACTTCCCTAAAATGGGGGAACCCCGAATTTTACGCGAGCGAAGCCGCGGGCAAAAGCTGGTATTAATATAAGACAAAAACCGGGTAGGGCAGAATGTAATTGGGTTTTTCCATCTACATTTTCTCAGTAGCAGCCTGGAGTCTGGACGCGTGCGCAGTTGATGGCAACAGGCTCGCCCCCTATTTAAACGTAACTGACGAAATGTGAGGAGGTGCACCCTCTGCCTATCCCATCGGGTTATACAGGCGTGATGGTATGAGGATATGTAGTTATTTGTAATTTCAATGGTTTACCAAACGATTTTATCTAAGGAACTTTTTTTGGCGCCAAAAGTGACAGCTAGGTGACACCTCACCGTTACCACAGATTCCTGCGAGTTCGTGCCATAGTGAAAGACCATAAGGTAACAGAGATGGCTTTGGGTAAGTTATTTCAGACTATTTACTGATTAAAGGTCTTAAAAATTTAAGGTTTACTTTTGAGATGACGGCAAATAGAGATGTAAAGAAGAAAAAGACATGCTGCGAACCCTAATAAATTAAGATGATCATGATATACTGACGTAAAGGCAAAATTTTAAAATACCTCTGCTACCAATGCTGTGTATTCTGTATAAAAAGCAATGGTTTAAGAATTTGCTTCAATATCATTCAAAATGTTATTACGGAGCAAGAGAGTTAGTTTTAACCGATTTACAGAATACATATATAATTTATTAGAGGAGCACGTGGGTGAATAAAAAACAGCCACACAGGTTGATCGAAGGTTAAGCTACGCTTGTAGAGGTCAGTATGTGGATGGTTGACCATTCGTAACATATCGAGACTCCTCCGTGCCTCGGAAAGCACGTAAAGCCGCTGGTCCCGGCTGTCATTTGTAGATCTTTGACAGTCGTTATGGGTAGTTAGAAGCCCGAAAGACTGACAACCAGTCTCACCAAGTGGTATCGTGTTGCCCAGTAATTAGGTTGTAGAGGTCAGATAAGCACTTTCTGCATGTAACATACTGGTATCCAGTTGCATCCAATTAGACTAGAAGCCGATCCCAACAGAGTTGAGAAAAGGCTAGGCAGATGATGATGATGTTAGAAAGAAACAAAAGCTCCTGATAACATGGTCACGTGAATAAAAACGTGC
Source organism: Phlogophora meticulosa (assembly GCA_905147745.2). Classification (NCBI taxonomy): domain Eukaryota; kingdom Metazoa; phylum Arthropoda; class Insecta; order Lepidoptera; family Noctuidae; genus Phlogophora; species Phlogophora meticulosa. Next base: position 5,216,210 of record LR990535.1, on the reverse strand, counting down.
GCATGATTATAAGTAAATGTGTGTTATTTGCATGGGAAATAACACAAACACACTATTGTTGTACACCCGGAAGATCACGCGACATCATTAGTTTCCGTCAGTGGACCATGTTTTTGTTATTGTACAACTTGTATGGAAACACAGCGGTAATGAATGAACTTTATTTCATGATTAAATGTATTATTGAATCTTAATATCAACATCACATCACGCCTGAATTCCCCAAAGCGTTATGCAGAGCTCTACCTATGGTACACCCACATTTCGTCAGTTATGTTTTACTCCCATGTAATAGGGGGTGAGCCTATTGCCATCAAACGGGTACAAATCCAGACTTCGGGCTGCTAGTGACAAAATTCCAATTGGAAAGTTCTCACTAACACTTTGCCCGACACGGAAATCAAACCCAGGACCTCAAGCTCAACAGTCGCGCTTGAGACCACTAGCCCAATGAAGCAGGATTCCTAATAATTATAATTATCTGTAGCATTATGGGTATAAGAAAAGATGTTAGACCAAAGAAACGATAGATCGATTCTGTGAAAGAGGATCTTTACGGTAAAAAGACGTGTGTGAATAACTGGCTTAATGTGCCAATCGAATGTTTTCTCCTGTATCGTGTGGGAGCGTTTACAAACATTTAAATTCACATACACAAACAGCCAGAACCTAAACAACTACCTGTAGGCCATACAAATATTTGTTCCGTGGTGGATGGAACCCGCGACACGCCGCGCAGCAGCCAATCGCTCAGCCAGTACGCCAACCGTGGCATCAAAATAAATAACGCCATATGCCATGCTGTATTATATCCAATTATTGTAAATATTTTATTTACTTACCGCATCCACGTTGTTTATTACATTCACGTTTTTAATGTCTTGTTTTGCACCATATATGAATCAATGGGTTTCTTCAATTACGTCAGAAGTGTGAAGACGAGATAAACTATCAATTTATTTGGTTTTCTTCCTGTTAATTAAGGTTAAGCTGTGACCTAATATGACAAATTTAACTGACGTCATTCACCTCACGTTATGCTTTTTTAATATTAAGATCAGCTATGTTATTACTGATGATGTTACTGTCCCATTTTACGACAAAAGCTTGTTCTCATACAGAACACAAATCACCACGCTTACTCAAGACGGGTGGACTTATCAGACTATTTAGCACTGGGCCATCACTTAACGCATTAACTATAATTGATATTATTCCATTATATACATACATATTGTATTAAGTATATCAGTCATCTAGTACCCATAACACAAGCTCTGCTTAGCTTGGGGTTAGACGATGCTGTGTGAATTGTCAAGCATTATTTATACATACATAAACTTACGCCTTATTCCCATTTGGGTAGGCAGAAACTCCAGAACACCATCTGCTACGATCTATGTATTCCTTTCGTATATTATTTCATGAATTATACAAATTGAAATTGTTAAACACTTTTATCTGTACTTAATGGATTTGTTACTTACAATAATGAAAAATAAGGAATTTCCTTCCTGTTCTAATCAATGTTATTGAAGCCGTTCAACTTAGAAGCGGTTGTAACACGCGTAATTGGCGTCATACTGTTATTGACTCTAATTTTAATAAATAATAAACTAAATTAATAAAATTGGCACAATTCCAGAGTAATCTTCAAAATGTCAAAGTTATGTTGTCTATCTGTTTGTTTGAACTAACTTTTCTCAACTTAACGGAACTACCATGACCTAGGGTAAGACAATGACTTTCCCTAGGTCATGGTCTGTCCGTGATACTTTAATCCCGGTGTTACTTTCACGTGGGATATGTATCGTCCCATCACGTGGTAAAGCTAGTGCAACATAAGTGTTAATAAAAATAGGTATTACAATGCTGAATACTTGTATCAGGATAAATCATAAGCGGCCTCATGCCTTCTTAAAATGGTTAGTGAAGAGATTTTTTTAACACGTTGAACGCCAAGTGACCGACAAACAATACATTTTCTAGTGTGTCCTGTTGTATGGCAGTGGTAAGGAACAGTGACAAAGAATATTTTGCAATATTAATAACAATTGTAATTTGACTGCCGCGTTGTTCTAGCGAAAATCTACTGCTAGCATCAAGTGTCGGGATCGATTTTCAGGTTAGGCAAAATTTGAATTTTTTCAGTAACAGCCCGAAGTCTGGATTTGTGCCCCGTTGCTGGAAAGAGGCTCGCACCCTAAGTATTACATAGGACTTAAACATAAAATCTGCGAGCGACATCCAGCTGCTGAACATGCTTTCTGAGGCAAGGAGGGTCTCCGTATGCGATCTATGGTCAAAATCCAGCCGTCGACGTCGGCTAAAGTAGCTTAACATTCGTTCCGAGACGCTGTCATTATTTAAAATATATTTTACGAGATATTTTCAAGTTACAGTAGAGAAAATAAGTTCATTTCGTTCAGAAACAGTGGGCCACACAAATAAGTAAAAAAAAACATTTCTGCTCCCCGTCGCTTCTCGATGAACTTCCTTCACCATTCATCAAACCAAAACAATACTCTACAAAGCATCAGTGTCAATTTTACACGTCCAATCTGCACAAACATATTGTTAGCAACTATACGACAGACGAAAGCGGCAAACTATTGTCTATGCTTCCATTATTGCAATCATGGCCCATGTGTTTACGAAAAAAAAATGGCGCCGAACGTGAAAGGCGTCGGTCTGCTTGTGCAAGTATAAATATGTCTCTTTTTTTCGACAATCCATCAGTTAGGCTGAACATTATCATGTTTCAGTCCATTTAAAACAAAAGGGGTTTTTATCTGACAGTTGGCGCCAGTCGGATACTCGACATATTTGTCGGAGAACTATCACCACGCTGCGGGTCAATACCGTTTCCGTTGGCCACCGGGATTTTGTGAATTGTATTTGCAAATAATGTTTTAGCTATTAGTTTAGCTATATTGAAAGTGCGAAATAGTCGGGTACACGAATACCGTTCTGTTGTGGCTAAGTCTTATAAGGAATAGGATATTTATTTATTTAAGTATATATGATGTCCTTTACTTAGATGTGTAACTCTCTAGCTCTCGGATTTGTATCTTTTACGAACCGTCCGAATGAAAGGTTAAGATTTTCGGTTTCGTCTAAGATTTATGAAGAACTATTGCTCATAATTCAGTATAGTAAATAATTAACACCAGAAGCAGTTTAGCTGCTTCTGGTGTTCATTATTTACTATATTCTTAATTAAATATTACATTCAGCTGTGATTACACAAGAAGATTTTTTAAACACGTTTTATTTTTTATATTATTCTAAATTTTTTAACTTTTATTTTTGATTGTTTTGCAAATTTTACGGAACAAAATAAAAAACTGCGCGGAACGAAAGGTTCATTGCCGAATCGTCCTTCCGACTGTTTTTTCATTAACTAAATATCAATGAACTGTGAAATAAAAGCGAGGCATTGTCCTTTTGAATGGTCTGATGACAATGATTGTTTTTCTTCTGAATGAGTTGGCGAGTCAGGTATGAAGTTGTCTTGAACATGTACGTACTTTCTTTCTTTCTCTTCTTCTTTATTTTAGGATGTATTCATGTAAAGGTTAACTTTTCAATAGCCGGATCACTTGTATCTGAAGAATAAAAATGGCGGTTCGACATATTTTCTACACAAAAGTTGTCAAACCGCCATTTTTATTCCATAGACAAAAGTCAAATCAGCCCTTAGTCCATAACTTGTTGGTTGACTATTTGTTATTAGAAAAACAATAATCGAGGCAATAGTGTGGTTGGATTTGTGAGTATGCTGAATAAAGTTATTGTGTAGGCAGTCGAATTAATTATCTTTTTCTTTAGAACGCAAAACGTCAATGACATTTACTAGGTAGATAGTCGGTACGAAGCTTCTAGAAGTTTTACCACCATATCATGCCTAATATTGGGATGGTACAAGTATGTAGGCATCTAACTACATATCTTTAATAATATGCATTACTTTTATAACATAACCATAGCAGCTGTTATAAATAAAATCATAAAATAAATAACGCTTATCGCTGTTATCAGCCTTCTACAATAAACAAGCAAAACCCGGATTTCCATTTCAGTCCTCAGGTATCAATTTTACGATAAAAATCGTAAAATTTATACGTGTAAACAGATTCCTTATTTTGCGCATCTGTCCTTAATTTTTGTTAGAGCAACATTTAATCTGTTTTAGCGGGTGGCAACATTTTATGACATTTTAACGTCAGTCCTTAAATTTTAGGTCGTAAAACTTTTAACGGCTCGCAATGTGATGTTTATGACTAACTATATTTTATCCTATTATAATGTTTATCCAATGGAGGTAATTTATTTACCGAAGAATAAAAGTTAACTTGATTATGTAATATAATCAAATTTTAACGGTCGGAACAGGACGAGTAAAATGACAATAGAATAATATTAATCGTCTATTTTGTATTATAATTTATTCTAAGCGATACGGGCTTAGAATACGAATGTGTTTGTAGGGTGTGGAGATATTTATCAATGAATAAAGATAATATATACATGATACTCGCATTTATATTTAAACTTGTCCAATTTTGACCTTCATGTGGTTCTTGCATTTACTTACGGCTTCTGTAGACACAAAACATTGACAAAAATATCAAATAAGTTGGATACCTACCTACTTGAGAAGCTATCCTTAAATACCACTCTGTCATCTAAACTTTGTACCCAACATGTCAAGAAAGAAATCCGTCTTCTTGACACCAGATAATGTTTTTGATAATAATCTGTGTTGACATACGAGACCGGCTACCAACGCGAGTCCTCTAAAAAGAAAAAAAAATAACGCATCATAAATTATCCATAGATTATAAAAAATGTAAATAAAAACTCCGATGCTAATCGTTTGGCTGGGTTTCTTTAGCTACCTGTTTTCTATCGACACTTTTTTAGAAAAAGGTCGATCCCTGTTATTGAACATCGATTTTTAAATTAATTGTTATGGTTATTGAATAACCGTTGGGTAGGAATTTAGGATTGACCATAATAGAAAAATACAAGTAAGTAATTAAATTAGTATCTTATCATTATTTTTGTAATTTTAATACATACATACATAAACTCTCGCCTTTTTCCCATGGGGATAGGCAGAAACTACAGAACGCCACTTGCTACGATCCTTAAATAGTCCTTTTGCTTCGTTTACATTCATACATCTGGTCATACACACAGGCCCGGTTGCTTCTGTGTTTTCTTTCGGCTGTCTCGTTGGTCTAGTGGTTGCAAGCGCTTGAATCAACATGAGATCCAGGATTCTGTTCCTGCGTCGGGCAAAGTGTTATTGGGTTCATCTGGAATTTTATAGAAGCAGCCCAGAGTTCAAATAAATGGAACTTAAACATAACTGGCTAAATGTGGATGATGGTACTATTGGCACATCTCTGCCTAACACTTCATGAAAACAGGTATGCATCATGTAGTTTTAGTTTTCTACATTAACACCTTAACTGTCAGACAACGAGACACAATAGAAAATGTATTTTTTGTCGGTCACCTTGCGTTTAGGGTGTTAAAAGTAGATAAGTCAATAATACCTTGGTTTCTATAGCGCATGAGTACCACTTACTCTTTGGCCAAAGCACGCTTGCATGTTCTAGAAAGTATTACCATCTCTATAATTAAAGGCTCTAATTAAAGCTTGTTATCGCTAAGCAGCTTGATGCAGCTGCATTCAATTTCAAGCACAAACATAGCGTATCGAGTTGCAGTGCACATGTTTATTGAAATAACGCACGGACTGTGAAAAATGTTCATTTAAATAATCATTAGTAGTTCTAAGAACAGGGGCACTTGTTCAACTTCACACCTTCGTTAACATTAATCTTTCTCCTCAAAACAAATAACCATCTGATTTTGATCCTAAGAAAGATTCGTCGAAATCTCGACCCCTATCACATGTGTCAATTTCATGTTTACTGAGGACCTTCAAAGGAGATTATACCTTATTTTAAATGGTTTAAAGTTGAATACAGGAAGGGAGTGAAATTATAAGTGAATCTTGCGTACGTGATCCGAAGCTTTTAGAGGGGCGAGGTCCAAATATAAAAGTTATGTCCTTGGGAACGGAGTCCCCGTTTGTAGTGAATTAAACACAATAAACATGTTTTAAAAATCGTCAGAATGTGGTTTTTTCTTGTGTCATAAAGTTTTCATCCCCTGTTGTGGACCGTTCAGCTTTGTTACATTTTGTTGCATTTTATTAGGGATGTTAATTTGTGACCTTTACATTTGAGAGCTATAAAAGTCTGATTTTAAGTTATGACAAAATGCTATTCTTTGTAATAAAGGTGAGCAGTTTATTTTTGCTTATTATCGGGAATTCGTTGATCTGGTGACCCTATGTGAAAATAATTGCATGTTTCGCCATAAAATAAACTGTTACAGTTTTATTAAATAAAATACTAAGTCAAAATGGCATAATATCGAAATTTACTATCAAACTTTTTTTTTTATCTCGCCTTTTTTGCTGCTTTGACCTAAGTAACAAACGCACATGAACTACTTAATTTAATACCAACAAAATGAGCTTGGATATCGTTAAAACAATGTCACATGTTTATACCAGTATCATAATAACAAATTGTACAATAAATAATACCACGACCTTGACGATATCCACAGGAACATGGCCTTTCAAAGCTCAAATACAGAGAAACAAGATTCATCATCGAAATATACCTACCATGTTAAGTATAAGGCAGCCGAAGGTCTCCAAGACATTGAACGCAAGTTACTCAGTCCAAAAATATTCACACATATAAATTGATGTCTCCGGGACATATTAATCATTATGCGAGAAGCACCCAAAGCTAAGGGGTTACGCCAAAGCCACCACAGCGTCTTATTTCAACATTGTAACCATTCACAAATACTTTACCAAACTATAATACCATCCAAACTAAGATAAACAACCTTAATCAAAACGAGATAGTATCGAAAGTCCAATAAAGGTACGTTTTTTGTTCGTCGATGAAAAAGTTGTAAGTTTTGTCCTTCAGTTTACTAATACCAGTTGCTTATTCAGATGTGTCCCCTCTGTTAATAAATAAAGATTATGGCAGATTAAGGCGTAAGCTTTGAAAGCCATGCAGGTATTTGTTATACTAAGTGTGAGATATGGTTGTTATTTAATACCACACTGAAACGGAAATTATGTTACCAGCACTTACGCAATGTAAGGTCATTAAAATCATTTAAGTACACTGGAGATTTTGGAGCTTAACTCGCATTTAGTAGTAGCAATTTAAGAATCGGCTTTAAGAGTTCATAATTTTCAAAAATGTAGGAGTATGTTGAGGACATCAAATCTTAAATCCATGGTTGCTGAATTGATGACTCTAAAGGTTCTTCCTCACCGGATTCATCTGTAATGTAACATTTCAGATTCAATTGGAGCATAATATTACAATACTGCCTCTTTTGGTGACGAGCATGCGCTTGTAATGTAACAATTGAAATTCGATTTTAAATTAGTAGAAGATGTTACAAGTTGTATAAAAATGGTACAGATTATATCATTACAGGCTGCGTATTGTGATGCTCAGTTTTCGTCACTCACTGATGTAATCCTCGGCTCTGTAACGTTACATTACAAGCGAATGCTCCCGGTGAGTGTGCACCTTTAGACGTAAACTGTACCACTGGTTTCCATAATGCTAGAAAATAGCTATGTCATAAACACCAAGGTAGAAGGAGGATATCACACAGAGAAATAATGGAAGACAGAAGACAAAGGTGCTGCAGGGGACTGCGGAGGAAAGCTGTAAGAAAGATAAAAAGGTAAGACTTCACACGTAACATACCATCATGCCTGTATACCCCGAAGGGTCGGGCAGAGGTGTATCTATAGTACACGCACATTTCGCTAGTTATGTTTAAGTCCCATTCAATAGGGGCGAGCTTATTGCCATCAACCGGGCACAAATGGGTCAGTCTCCAGGATACTACTGAGGAATCTTACATGAAAAGACCAACGAGACCGACTTTACTTCCCAACCATTTCTTTAATTACGACACTCTCATGTAGTTAGGTAAGTAAATTTTACGGAAACAAAGTGTTGAAAGTAACAACAGTCTGGCTAACCACACATCACTTTCTACCCATTAAGCCACTAACAATGAGTAGTATTATCAGTCCCTTGGCTGTTTTAAAGTAAAGGTACCTACTGTCTACTACGGGCAAACAAATGTCCACAAAAAACCTTACCTTACCTTGCCAGTTAAACAGTTACCAAGTTGACCAGAAAGTACTCATATCCTAGCGCTGAATGCTTATTGAGAAATCAGTATTTGGGCTTACTTTGAAAGACGTGCACTTGATAAAGGAAATCGTGGAAATATGACAATAGTCTTGTTTGTCCTGTAGCTCTGAAGCATCCTCCGAAGAAAGCATAGGTAGAGAGAATGTCTGTGACAAGAAATAATTATGGTGGTAAACCCTTTATCGCCCAAACTGTGATAAATAGTGTGACTCAAGTCATGTCACAGTAGCCGTGCTGGCCCCGCTGGGCAACGAGCTCCATAAGTACTGCTAACTTTTCAAATCAGCTTTATGTTTTTATGGGGCAAACCCGTCAAATTATAATTACAACTGCTGAAACCGGAATGAACAGTGGCTACCACAAGAAAATCAGCAAGTTGATATAGCTTGCCGAGTCCCGGGCGAAAGATTCAACTGTATTGCATCCCGTAACGAAATAAATCAGAAAAGAACAGCTGAGGAGTTTGAAAAATACATTATTTCCACTTCCCTCCATATCAAGCAGGACATGAGATGTAGAACAGAACAAGGCCAATAGACACAACGGGATGTTTACAACTGAGATAAGTCCAATGGCCTAGCAAGGATTAAAAATAAAACAATTTTTATTTATTAGCCCATACTGTCCCGCTGCTGGGCAAAGGCCTCCCCCAAGACCTTCCAAGTATTATTATACTGCTCCACCTCGTGCTTTGCTCTTTCTAGGCCTGTCTCGGCGGCACCGTCCATTTTCGGGCGCCCATTTTGTAGAGACATTTGTCCAACGGTCACTACGGTACTAAATAGGGATGTGTCCTAGGTAAAAATATATTAAGTGTATTTAGTCCGTCAGTAAGATTACCAAAAAATATTGGACACGTATTTTTTGCTTACTTAATTCAATAAAAAGTGACAATGATATAGTACATCAAAGTTCAGGAGAAGGGGCGCAATTTCAACGCACTATACCGTCGTCATTTTTGGTTTACATGACAAAAGAAAAAATACGTGTCCAGTATTTTTGAGTAATCCAACTTTCGGACCAATCAGATTTTTTAAGGACACTATCCTATTGTGAGCACGTATATTATGATTCCAATGTGGCAAAAACAATTGAACGCGCGGAAATTTGTTCTAGTTTCTGATTAGCTTGTCTTTTAGTAAGGAATGAGATAGCGCGTAGCCCGCGGCGTATCAAAGAACTGATTATGTTTTCACTTTTACCATTCCGATCACACCTTTATCTGTTACAAGCACATTCTAAGTTACAATCGATCGCAAAGTTCAACGTTCTTAATCATAATTATTTTGTACTGTGCCCTGATTTGTAGGTGTGGCACAACTAGGTTAGCGTTACATCGTACCCATTATTTATTAGAAACATTGGGCTTTTACTATTAATATCCTTCCATTAATTAAGCCTTAGAAATGCCTTTGATTGAAGGCATTTGTTGATTTTTGGCACGGGCTTAAGGCACAACAATTACAATGGCTACTTGATAAATACCACTTTCATTTAGAGATCAGTTCGAATCAATCACATAGAGGGTTATGAAATACTTTTTTTATATGAAATTAGAAAAGAAAACAATCAGTGTATGTTTTTGTTTTGCTTCAGAGATATCGTCACTTTCTCTTATTGTAAGAAATAAAAACAATGAATTGTATTGGCCTTCTTTTGGAGCACATATTTCTAATATGGCTTATGACTTAGGTTAGTTTTGAAAACCAAGCTTTTTACTTTTGGAGAATATATCACACCGAGGGTCAACTATTTCATTGCTTCTTGTGTGTCACCTTCCTTTTTCTGATTTATTTATTAATTTGTACTTGTTATACTAAAACGATGTATGTTCAGTCGAAGTATTTATTGTAAATCGTAATGTTAGTTTAAGATACTTTGTTATTGTTTTGTCTACGCCTACAAATACTTTGATTTGATTTGATTTGATTTACAAGCACATAACATTGTTCTAAATCTATTTATGTTTTCTCCAAAAGCGAATTTGTAATTATTTTGAGAAATAAACATCTTTAACCGTAACTTAGTATGAAGGTATGCATCTGTATAACATTACGATTTACAATAAATACTTCGATTTATTGTAAATCGTAATGTTAGTTTAAGATACTTTGTTATTGTTTTGTCTACGCCTACAAATACTTTGATTTGATTTGATTTGATTTACAAGCACATAACATTGTTCTAAATCTATTTATGTTTTCTCCAAAAGCGAATTTGTAATTATTTTGAGAAATAAACATCTTTAACCGTAACTTAGTATGAAGGTATGCATCTAGGAGATTTACTGAGTACAAATATAAGTACATGACTCGCATTCAATGCCGCTAAGCATTGATGAATAGGCATGGGAACCACTGATAGATGGGTATTCATCCATTATACTGATTCATGAGTCTCAAGTATCCGTGGCAGAATCTACAAGAGTTTTGTGTACACTTTGGAAGGGAAATGTACTTAAAACTAAAACTCACTGTCGCTTACATAGTCTTACTCCATTTGTAACGGCTCATACATTTTTATGTGTCGTAGCAAACATAAAATAAAACAAACTCATTACACACTCTTACTTTCCCTCTCGCTCATAAACATAAGTGCGCTTTTGTTCCACCATCATCGTATTCATCGTGTATGGTGTCCTATATTGTTTGAAATGATTTTGACAGGCGCTGCTTGACAATACAACTGTCAAATAAACGTCAAATTCTTTATGATTTAGATTTGAGGACTGCCAAGATAATATAGATAGTATTGTCTTTGTAAAAGGCAGGTGCTTACTCCCAAGAAATTTCATTACTCACAGTACTTTTTACTTTGTAATATTGCTATAATAAATCTTAAAAGAAAGTAGGAAATGAAAAGAGGTCCGATATAAATAAATGTCATTTTTATCTCGCGATTTTTATGGAAGCAGGTGATGGATATTTTTATTATTAAATCTTGGTGGGTGGAAATGTCAAGTGGCAATTTTAGTTCTATTACATGGAAGATGGAGAAGAAATTGGATAATACCTTTCATTTTAATCTCAGGTAAGGTATTATATATGTACTTACATAATGCGGAGATCATATTCTTTACTGCATTGTCCTTTAATCAATGTTCGCTTGTCGTTCCATATTCTGAATTTCTAGTCAAAGAAAATATGTAATTAAATTAAGTATTGAATTTTTGATATAACACAATATCAAGCCTATATTCCCTGAAGGGTTAGGCAGAGGTGAGCCTAATATACCCGCACCCACGTATTAACCCCAATTATAACAGATTGTACCAAATTGAGGTCAACAATCTTTTATTGTTACCTAGTAGGGCCGATATTAATATAGGTACTACGACTTTATTTAATTATATTGCTTGTTATAGGTAGGTACGTTGGTGGTTACACTTTGACTTTAAGATTGCTAGCGTTATTTAAAGTTCCAATGGAATAAGGGGCCAAGTTATACAGGTTTTGTAACTGCTGACGAGGGGCCTAATGTTTTAGAAATTCGTCAAACAAAATGTGATAAGTCAGCTTGTATTAAGAAACAAAATGCCCTCAAAAAAAGGACTGATAAAGTGATAAATTTAAAAGCTCGAATGCTGAATATATTTTATCATCTGTATAGTCATGTATTTACAGGTTTATAAAAACTGTTACAATAACAGTGTTCAATCATTATGTTCGAAACAACTTCTGCTCTTAAAAGCTCTTAAACAAATAACTCAAATGATTGATTTATTACTTTTGTACGTTAAAGTTTCAAATTCGTTCAGTGGGCGACCATCAGGAATAAATCGGATGAATCATGCTTTGTTTGAGATTAAAAATAAAATAATCGATATTTCGTAAAGAGAGCACAAGGAATATTACTATCAACTGTACATTATTGATCATAACGACAGTATAGGTGTAAATTATTTATTGAATCTGACCATTTATTATAAAAACAACAATGTAGCGGAGACATTCAGCTATTGTCTTTTTTTGACAACCGATGTGGCGCGGTGGGCGAAGGTCCGCCTGAGACGCAGGAGGTTGCGGGTTCGATTCCTGCCCTGGAACAAATGTTTGTACGATCTACAAATATTTGTTTCGGGTGTTCTGGGTATTTACTATGTATAATAAAAAAATATCTATCTATGTAATGTATTGTATTAAGTATATCAGTCATCTAGTACCCATAACACAAGCTCTGCTTAGCTTGGGGCTAGATGATGCTGTGTGGATTGTCCAGCATTATTTATTTATTTATTTATTTATTGTATGATCTTAAACTTGTACCTACATTGTTGGCAAATAAATAAGTCTAAATCTGAACAACCTAAATGACTGTTATTGAATAGAAAAAAAAGAATCACAGGGCATCGAAAAATTCATCCGCATCACTGTCAACGGGTAAAGTGCCCAAAGAATCAGCATTGCCACTGCTGATTCTTTGGCGAATAATAAGGCCAGCCCTCTGGTCACGTAAAGAGTCGACCCAACGCTTCGCGAGGTACAAATAAAGAGAAAGAGAAAGAGAACAGAGACAGTCAATTTCTTTTAGAATACAGGAACCAAAAATAATAAGCTATTAAGCTTATAAGGAAATTACGTTACCTTTTGTGTTACTATGTAACTTATAAGTTGATTCAAGTTCTTCTAACTTAGCAGACGGACGTGATGCTGGGGAGTTTGTTGCGCCACTTCTTCTTCCCAGCAACAATATTGGGAACTGTTAGGTAGCGGTGAGTGGGGGCTGGCCTTTTGGGGGCCTGTCATATGTAACTTTTAACGTTCAAAAAGTGCTGGTTCTCAACCTTATTTGAATAATTCATTTTTGATTTGGTATAGAATAATAATTCTCTTCATTTATAAAAATCAATTATACCAACGACGCGTCCAATTATCTATTTATTTAATCATTAAAAAAATATGTTAGGGCATCCTTATATCCTTCACAGATTAAAATTCTACAGTGTTTAAAATCTTTCTTATCGGGGCATCCCATCTACAGGATCATTGAATAAAAAAAAACTGTTTCCCGGTTGATTGAATTTTATTGGTTACAAAGTATAATTAGTGATGATTATGATCGCATACACATAAATCTTATATTAAATGCGTGGGGATCGGTACAATGAGATGTTTTTAAATTTAAATACGGATTACTCCACGGTTTATGAATCTTAGATCTGATTTGAGATAAGAACATAAATCGATAATGCATAACGGGTTTTTTTTAAATTTTAGTCCTTTTGAATAATTTGTTTTTTATTTGGCGCCTCTCTTTGTGTTTGCCTATGTTATTAACACAGGATATCTTGTCTCGTATACGACACAAAACACCTACTAACATCCTTTTAAATTTTTAAGCGTTACTGAAATTGATGCGACATCTACACAAGTTTTATTTAACCTCGAATATAGATAAAAGAACTGTGAAAACAATTTTGATTCTTAATTTGTGACTAGTAAAGCAAAACATTTTCTGAAAACTGAAATTCACAAGTCATAATAAGATGCTAACACAGTTTTTGTAAAATAAAAATATTACTACACGTCTTAAATCAAATACAAGTCAAGCAATTAAAGCAGTTAACGTGCGCTTGTCACTTTAATTTTGATATAATTGTCGTTCCAGAAATTGGGTGTAAGTAATACAATATTACCAAGTTGTCATCTAATATTAGTATTAGCATATATATCTCAATACTGACATTATGATTTATTACAATGCTCAAAGGTCCGCAAACCTGTCTACTTCTTAGCACATGATTACTATCTGTATTAGGCTTGTCGAAAAGTATCGATACATTTTTCGATGTCGATATTTTTACACGATATATAAATATCTTTTTTTTTTATTATAAATTATTGCTATACTTAGAATTTATAAATTACTGTTTTTTTCTTCTTTATTCCAATAATATTTTTATGTCCTACCGACAAAACATAGAGATTAATTTCTCTGTATGTATAATTTTACTACCCTCACTGTACCTATGTTTCTCAAATTTTAATAAACCATGATTTGATTTGATTTGATAGATATCGAAAGAACGTACGTTTCGAAAACGACGTTTTAAAACGTATTTAAAAAAAAACAAAGCCTTGTTCAAAATATTTAACATAACCATATTTGTTTTATTGTTTTTGTTTCTATTTGTTTGTTTTTTTTATGTGTATAAATGTTTTTTCTTTCATTCTTTTAGAAAATATCAAAATCGATATCAATATATTTTTTAAATATCGATACTTTAAGACATCCATCTATCTTCCGACATCCCTGATCTCTGTGCATGGCATATAGTTAGACGTGACATCATTAACTACCTCACTCTATGGGTGTAAGAGTTATGGGCTAAGTGCCAACTGTATTTGATAGGTGTATTAGAACGTGGGACAATCAGTTTCATTATTATTACCGTTTGGATTGCATATTTTGACGGCACGGGTGGCGCAGTGGCTGAGGGATTGACTGCTGTGCCGCGTGTCGTGGGTTCGATTCCTGCACGGAACAAATATTTGTATGGCCTACAGTTAGTTGTTCCGAGTCTGGCTGTTTGCGTATGTGAGTTTAAATGTTTGTAAACGCACCCATGATACAGGAGAAATTCCTAGTGTGGGGAAACGTTTTAAAAAAAATACAAATATTTCTGTATTGGTTTGACAAAAGTCTCCACCCCGTATGATAACTGTGACCCATCGCGAGGGATCAAAAAATATAAAATAAATATAAAATATCTATCTATGTAATGTATTGTATTAAGTATATCAGTCATGTAGTACCCATAACACAAGCTCTGCTTAGCTTGGGGCTAGATGATGCTGTGTGGATTGTCCAGCAATATTTATATTTCTCTCTCCTCTCTGTCTCTCTCTCTCTCTTTAGTTTTAATATCACCATAAATTTTATCATCATTAACCGCTTTGCCCAATGCAGCCGAACAATCATACATGAAGCAAACTGATTGATTAGAAATTGCATTCCTTCTTGTGTCCAAACTATGTCGAAGTACCTACACCGTTATCATTTGCTGCATAATTACACACTCCGGTGAGAGGTCTTCTGCCATTATCTCATGCTTTCTCATCCGTGCTTGTCAAATCATACGCAGAGGGTCTAAACAAAGCGACATTCTATTAGCGATAATGTTGATAAAAGAGTCAAAATACATAAGCCCCCCAAACCCGTTCAAACCCTTTGAAAGCTGGTGTAGCAATTGAAAACGCTATAAAAACGGTTGCCAAGTCTACTAGCAGATATATGTATTTTCAAAAGATCGGTCTTTTGAAAATATATCTGCTTGATCGTCCACTCACACGTGTGCATGCTTAAGAGCATTGCCTATGTATGTGTTTTATATTTCGTTTAGGTATAGGCAACTATTCCACATCTGGAACTCAACGAACAATTTTTTTTCTTTACTTTCGGTCAAAACTGCAAAAGAAGGCCATAAATCACAATCAAACGTATATCACGACACAATATTTGTCCCCACCAAGAGAAAACATCGTGTGTGACACACATGCCATGTGCGAGCGCAGAAATACTACAGATATTTGTAAATCTGCATTGTGAAAACCATACCAAACAAACCGACAGTCAGTTTGACTCACAGCATGACACATTTAGGCCACTGATACGAGGGAATATAGAAAAACAATTGAATCAACATGTTCGACACAAAATGTTACATTTTTATTGCTGGTTATACTCTAAAAAGACTTGGATGCTGGTGTGCATAGAAAGCAATGTATGACGAATTAGAGCTTGGGTAGTTTTGTCCTGGATTTCAAAGTTCAGTCAACGTTGGGGAGGACAGTCTGGGACGGTCCACGGGTAGACATATTTTTAGACTGCGTATCTTATGTTAGTCACTATTCTGTACAGCGCCACTTGGTTATGTTTTAATCAATTTTGTCTATTCATTTTGTTGCAAGTGACAAGTATTCGTGAGTCAGAAAATGAGTGTGTTATTGAAAGTATCAATAACTAAGGTTTGTAACAACCATAATATCACGTAGGTATTCCCCGAAGGGTTCGGTTTTCACATTTCACGTGATATATTTAAGGCGCGTCCCCGTGCAAAACGCAGCGGTAGCCCTTTTTTATGCAGTTTTTAGGAGCCAACTTCTCTTTATCCGATAGAAATACCAACTAATAAAAAATACATTAAAATTCTACGTAATCTTGACTCCAGAATGGTAGTATTTTTTTTCTATAAATGTAACATAATATTTAATTAAAGGGTCACAACGAAACTACAGAAATGAGAAGTAATGATTTTTAACACGCATCTCCTCGTAAAGTAACCATTATTTTGATTTGATACTTAAACTAATGGATAGGTAATTTAATAAAGAACATAATGCTTATTTTATTTTTTTCAAAACACGAAAATTTGATTTTATATCGATTTTATTCTAAAATCTGAGCGTATTCTCTACGTTTTTCATGCGCTGGCTTAGTGTGCCGCAAGCGGAACGAATGCTCAAGGTTATTTGGTGAGGGTACCGCCTTAAGTCCCATCTAATGGGGGTTAACCAACTCTAGACTCCGGGATGCTACTGAGAAATTCCAAATACAAAATTCAATAAGTATCACTTTGCTTGACTCAGGAAATGCCATACCATTTTTTTAAAATAAAGCGGTGAATTACAAATTTGTATTCATTTTACAACCAACTCAACCCACGATGGCAGCGTCACCGCTTCTTTGATCTTGATATTATCGTCATCTACCTATCCTATATAATTTATTTCGATTCAGCACAGCACCTCTATGTCCTCCATACATCTGTTTGTGCTGTCATCTCAATAGTCCATCTTCTTTTTGGCCATATCATCAGTTCACTCAATCTATCCACCGTGTCTTTGATCTTCCTCTACTCTTGCAAGTATCCGAATTCATATGCAAAACAACCTAACGACATGTGCCTGTTTTCTATGCATCACACACACATCTCATGATAACCAATTTCCTCACAAAGTGTCGGTTACCGGCGCCACTTCCCAACATCCTCTTACATACTCCTTTCTTATCCTATCCATTGGCGTAACACCTCACATCCCCCTTAGCATTACTTGAACGTGATATATGTATATAGAAAAAACAAAATTACAGTGTAAGGTTAACCTGGTTTTCCATCGTTCGCGATTAAACGGATGCGTATGCCAATTTCACTGTAGAATTTTCACCGAATATCTAAGATCAGGGATAACGAACTTTTAAAGGTGAGCTTTACGTTAGTTAAAAAAAAATAAGTGTGGCCATAAGTGCCATGATGTGCTGTAATTTTTACTTGGCCATTTGACGGCAGGGTTGGCGCAGTAGCTGAGCCATTGGCTGCTGCGCACGCAGCGCAAGCAACTACATACATATTTGTATGGCACATAAGTACTTGTTCCGAGTCTGTTTGTTTATGTATTTATAAAAAAATAAATATTGCTGGACAATCCACACAGCATCATCTAGCCCCAAGTTAAGCAGAGCTTGTGTTATGAGTACTAGATGACTGATATACTTAATACAATACATTACATAGATAGATATTTTTATTATATATAGCAAATATTGTAGATCGTACAAAACATTTGTCCCAAGGCGGGAATCGAACCCGCAACCTCTTGCGTCGCAGGCGGACCTTCGCCCGCTGCGCCACATCGGTCGTCCAATGTGTATGTGTGTATGTGAGTTTGAATGTCACGATACAGGAGAAATTCTTTGAATGGGGTAAATTAAAAAACAATGAAACAGATTATCGGAATTATCGGCGTGCCCGAATTATTTCGGCGCGTGCCACCGCTGAAACGCGACAAAATAATTCGGGCACACCCCGTGTCATTTGTTTGCCATCCCTGACTTTGCATAAAGACCAAAACAGCAAGAAGTGAAACCTCAGAAGCTAGCGAGTCAACGATTTCGATCCTTTTACTGTCAGTAGGATCGTGTAAATTGCGAATGCTCGTCCGTAATATCACGCACCGTGGTAGGAAGCCATTAAACTTGAAGTTAACTGAAAAACAATTGAATATTGACAGTTTCAAACTTTCATCGAAGCGAAAGCTAATTAAAGCAATATTAAAGATGAATACGACTAGACTACGTAGATTTCCAGGTATCTAGTAGTGATAAACATTTCTTAATGATTCATGACTGTGTTATATGTAATTTGAATCTGGTTTTCTTCACTTCTCAGATTGTTTTTCAAGAAAGTTGTTCCAGAAATAATTTTGACAAGAATGCGGAGCTAAATTTTGCTTATTGGTTTTATACTTATTAATCGTCCGTCTTGCGTAGTTTCAAAACAATTCTGTTAAAATTTTAACGCTTGAAAGAAAACTTTGCAAAAATATTTAGCTTGTACGTTTGTTTAAATAGTTACCACATAAACGTTATAGCTTCTCTGGAATTCTTCTTTTTAGTAAACATTTCTTCTGAATCAAGAAGATGAGGTAAATACAAAATAACGAGAGACCTAACCTATTCCAAAATATTATCCTATTTAAAACATTAGTTTAGGTAAATCATTACAAATAAATGGGCAGGTACTATTTATCCAGTGACTAGTTGAAAAAAAAAATCACTATACTCGTATTTCCATTTGTTTTAAATAAGAAAATATATAATCACTACGAAACCCTATATTTTTCCCAACGACAAATATTATCCGGAAAGTTCTGGAATACTACCGTCTTATAAATAGAAAGATCAACTCCCCCATCAGTAATTAATCAAACGCGACGAGTTTTTAGTCTTATTCTGTCTGGCCTTGTAGTATGTTTGTCTGTCTCACCAATTGCCCTGCAGACATGACAGTTAACCCCTTTAAAATGTCAAGTTAAACCAAGCCCTGTTGACTTGTTAATTAAGAACTGTCTTTAATCTTACTCTTGTTCGAAATTCGAAAGGGTTTTCTTTGGCTACTGCTAACTATTCTGTCAATGTCAAAAGATGTTTATAAGCAGGCAAAGACAACATGTATACAAAGGATTATGTAAAAAAAAGTTGTTATATTAAAAGTTATAAAACGTCTCTAAATAAGTAATTCGTATTACAAACTTATTGTAATGTGATTTATAGTTTTTTTTTGTTCTGTGTTCAAACTTTTACATGGAAGCTTTTAATCCGATTAGGTTTTTTCATCCTCCAGCGTGGTTCATTATCATTTAAAATATACAAGGCTTTGTTCCTGTATTTACGTTGTTGTATTCACTAATTGGATGGGCCTTTGTAGTGTTTATTTTACGTTCTCACACAGTAGCCAGGGGACATATCAACAACAGACCCCTTTAACAATGTTAATTTGGATAATTAACATTGTGAGTTGACCCGAAAGGGTTGGTTTTAATTGGGTTATGTTATTTGCTTTACCTCTGTGTATTATCATTTAAAATAAAGTGTAAGTAAATACTTTCCATTTTATTATGAACACGGTTTAACCTCAATTAAAGGGGCTTTTGTATTACTCCAAAGTATCATACTGCAGCGAAGAAATAGGAACCCTTTAGGAATAAGAAGATAACCTGTTTTAGTAAGAATTTAAATCGCAATGCGCACGTTATTCGTACTGGCGAACGGAACAATTAGTTTCTTTACAGGTGGCAGGCTTACCAGGTGTGAAGTGGTTCTCAGCCTTAAAAAGAGCATCCCGCTATGTTTTTTTCAGTGTTGTAAGAGATGGCCATGTTTGAACGTAGATAACACACCTGACGTATTGTTTATAATCCACCTGGATGCACGCGGTCTCTTTTTGGAAAAGCGCTGTTTTGTAATTAGCTTCGGTGCTTATGTACTGTTGCTACGCAAGCCATTAATGGGTGTGAAGCATATGTTTAAAAATGAATTATTACAAAAATAAACATCATCTAAGTTGTGTATTTTACTAAGAAGATATATGCATGCCACATGTTGCTAACAAAATATTGGTACAAAATTGGCGTGGACATGCAAGGAGCTTATCGCCAACCAGCTTCACGCTTGCAGACAAACAAGGCTAAAAATAATCTTCAAACTCGTTACCAATGTCACACACAAGTCTGCAATAAAAACTCAAAATTATAATACTTAATAAACAGAGAGACACATCGAAATTGTCCTTGGGTCGGTACGTACGTGATCTCTATTACAAAGAGACAATCGTTGTTTTTTTTTTTCGAAACGGTTGCAAAAGGAATGCGGGACAAAAACATCGGCAAAAAAGATCCACACGTGGTCCGTACTCTTTGGTTCGATTCGAGCACATGGTGTTCGCTATTTGAATTATTTAATATTCTCATTACGTGATTCGTTTTTGTTTACAGTTGATTGATAAAATAAACAAAATAACAAATGATTGAACAGTGCGGATTGCGATTTTCAATAAAATCTGTACCTAAGTTTGACGGCTTTATCTTTTTTTTACAGTGTACAAATTAAGAGAACGTTAATAAAGCAAAAATAGTTTGTAAGAGGATCGTAGGAGACGACAATCTGAACTTTCTGCTTGGAAAAGTTTTTAGTAAACAAACATGTTAGCATCTTAGAATATTTCAAATCTGCACGACCTTATATGACCGATATCATATGGAACAAAGTCACTCTTCATGTCTGTCCATGTACCGATTAGTTCTTCTTAACCAGACTAAATAATTTTGATGCGGTTTTTCACAATCTTTGTAAAGAATTTACTCCGAAAGATTACTATGTTTAACTGTCCATAATACATTAATCTCTAACATATCCCTACATTAGTTGGTAGAACAGAATATAATACTTTTTATTGTCACCATGAAAAGATACAAATAATGATTTTAAGAACTACATAGGGTGTTACAAGTGTTGTTACTATTAGGTGTCTCTTGCAGACAACCTTTGGATGGACTTGATAGAGAAGGAGAAAAGATACTATGTTGGAATCAAGACCAAAACATTACAGTTGTGTTAATGTTTTATCGTACTATCAAAGGGGCTCCAAATGGCGAAATTCAATTATCCATGGTGGACACTTTGAAGATTGATGATTTGAATTTATTCCAATACCAACGGACGTACGTGCGACCTTGGACAGTTTTGTTTTTATTTGGTCAACAGAAAATAGTAAGTAGGTAGGTAAGTACCATGTTTGTCTGAGATACAGAACAGAAATTAGTTATCCTTAACCTTATAACACATGTAATAAATAGTCATTGTCTGTGTAGGTAATGTTGGATTCCAATCATTATTTTCGCCTCGTCTTTTTGGCCTTCCGAGTAACTGAATTTCACGATTAATGAGTATGTATAACCAATGCATTAAATTAAAAAACTTCTCGGAAATATTTATTTGCAAGTGTTTCATTATCATCTTTCTGCACAGTCACAATAAGGTCTGACGATGGAAATCCAGGAAGAGGTTCCCTTTTGTAAATTATTCTACCAGGTAGAGTTAGTTAGGCTGAAGGTCACGTCCGTCACCCCCACACATCAGGACCCGAGGTGGCGGCGCGTAGTGTTGCACGCCCCTCTTAGACGTCACGGGGGGAGTCAGATACCTCACTCCCGCCCACGACCTGAGGTGGCCTGCAGAGGCGGGCTGGCACTAGCCGGGGGCTGCAGAAGGAACGATCCTTCTGCAGCCCCCGGCTAGTGCCAGCCCGCCTCTGCGTACGAACGTTCCCGCGAATCCCGGTATAGGTGTGAGATAGAAGACCGGAGTCTGACAGACCCCTCCGCCCCCCCAGGGTGGAGGACACCCACGAGGATTTTCCGCCTCGGATCAAAAAAGAAAAAGAAAGTGGCTGAGTGTCGACTCTTCGTGCGATTGGTGCGACTTATAACCTGCCAGTAATGTAGTGCCTGAAGCCCGCACTGGAGTACTGCATCGACTGTAAATCGCTCGAATCAACTGCACCATCATATTTCCGACCACACCTTTCTCTTTCTGAACTCACCACAAAACCTCACGGGACACCCGATCAGCCTTTTCTAGGTCAACGAACATGTGTTCAGGATCAATGAAATATATGTCATGTAACTTTCTTGAAACACTGAGTCATGCTCTATGGTACCTATCCATTAAATATGTAAAATATTTATTGTGTTCTAAATATAAACGCCCTCAATAATTTGTTCCAATCACTATCTACATGCGGTCGCGTAAAATGACTAATGTTTTGAATTTTACGAAATAGAACCAAACATCTGTGCAGTACCTGGAACAAGATTGTGAGAGAACTATGCTTTTTAAGCTTTATTAAAATTAAGTTAAATTAAATATCATTTATTATATAAATGTCATCATCCTCTTGCCCTTATGACATACATAATAATTATTTCAGGCATTTATTAAACCCATACCATACAGACACATACTCTTAAATACAATAGCATTAACATAAAAACGCAGATATGACATATTAAAATACAAAAACACACTAACTAAAAATATACTTATATTTACAGTGTTTTGCCTTTCTTGCAAGATGGACGACACGATACGCAGCATTCAGTGACGTAACAGCGTCCTCTTCAGGCCAAACAATTCAGAATATGGCTTAAGAGGATCTCCTGAAGAAGCCGTCATGGGGTCTCAAACTTTCTCTCAGTCATATATCATGTGTTTTACGAGTAGCATAAATTCAAGTTTATGCATGGGACCTTTACCGAGTATAGTTCATATGATGTAAATCTGATTAGTGAGTAACAGTGAGGACAGTTCGCATCATATGCGGTCTCTCACGAACATGTTCGGTCTCTCACCATTGATTCATACCGGAGACTTGGTTTCACTATTCGGAAAATGCGTGAGTTCAACGATCCCCTGTACATTCAATTCGTTTATTTGGGTTTAGTCAGAGGTAAACATGAATCAGCTTTAATTATTTGGAACCCTTAAGAGAGCACTTACGCCTTGCTTCTTGAGATGGTCCAAAAAATGTTGCATAGATTTATATTTAAGAAACTGTTCTACTTCTATCCTTTCTATATCCCACCAATTTTCTGCTTTGAAAGCTGAAATTCAACTCTGTCGAAGTAAGGCGTAATTCATCATCTGTCTAGCCTTTTCTCAACAATGTTAGGGTCGGCTTCTAGTCTAACCGGATGCAGCTGAAAACCAGTATTTTACAGGTAGTGACTGCCTATCTGACCTCCAGAACCCAATCTGGGCAACACGATACTCCTTGGGCAGACTGGTTGCCAGGCTTTCGGGCTTCTGACTACCCTCAACGACTGTCAAAGATATAAAAATGGCAGCTGGGAGCAAAGGTTTAACGTGCTTGCTGAGGCACGGAGCAGTCTCGATATGTAACGCACAGTCACCTATCCACAGGCTGACCTCGGCAAACGCAGCTTAACCTCCGTACAACCAGTGCGGCTGTTTTTTATTTAGCCACGAGGTCGTCGAAGTTAAAATTAAATTTGAACAAATAAATCATGTAAATTTGCCGCTCTGAAGTAGACACAAACTACAGCGCAGTTATCAATATCTATACTTAAACAGTAGCGCGCTATGCCGTTCGCATCTGAAGACCTGGAGACCTGGTACCTACTTACGATATTATGATTTATTTAATTCAATAGGCTAGCATAATGAAAAAGCTTACAACGTCTCCTGTCGCTCTCTGAGCTTTTATAAATTCAATCGAAGTTGATAGTCCACTTTATAGGTAAATAACTACACATGAAGGGATATTTCAATACGCATATTACTACCAGCTTAACATTACGATACACACTACACGAACATTGCATTACCATAAGTTTCCATTTTTAATATTTCCATACACACCGGTTAGAAGTCTTTGAACCTTATGCCCGTCCAACACTTTCGCTTCAGAATAGTCTATGGAACATTTTTAAAGAGATTACGCTAAGCTTACGACAAATGAAATACTAAAAAGGTAACTTGAAAGTGTAAGTTAGTGTTATGGAGCTTTCTCGTGGGTCTTATGTGTTGGGCTTACTTAATCTGTGATCAATGCGACTTACAACTTTAGTTGAGGCTGGAAAGTGGTGCGAATACGAACTATTAGTGTACTGTACAGCTTTGGTTGTATAAAAAGCGGCAAACGGAAAAGTCTTAAAAAAATAAGTTCCTTATGTTTTATTAAAACTCGAATGATTAAATAACATGTTGTCTTCGCTAATCCAATGGTCCTTCGTAGGGGTCGTGACCCCTCAAATTGTCACGTCAAAAATAAATTCCTGCTTAAAACGTTCGAGAAGTAACGAGACTGACGTCTCAAATATTATTACACAATTTGCAAATAAGAACAGGATACTTCCATTTGTTTTGTGATTTCTGTTTTTCACCCCCCCCCCCCCATCCCCCCCTTCTCCCACCCCTTTTCCCCCTATCCCACTTTAATTATATCAACATGGGAAACTTGAGTACAGATGCCAGCACATCAAGCTTCCCCAATATGTCAACTTTATTAGATAGTTTTTCAACTGTATTGCAAAAGAATAAGGTTCATATTCAATGGGGAGAATTTGCCAGTTTGGGGTAGCTTGATGTGCTGGCGTCTGTACCTACTCTTGACAAGATAAGGTGACGTTACACATCAAAGTACCTTACTCAGAACAAGAAGATTACGTAACAATTCAATCCAAGGTAATTTTCACCTTTTCGAATTTTAAATAAGTAGTTAGGGGAAAATAAAGTAAAACAAAACTGGAGCGAAAGGTGCTTAACCTCTCATTCCGCGATTGTACGCTAATAGTCTTATCCGTTTAACTCCTGAGTTGCCATATACAATATCCTCGGGAAGTGACGGTCGTAGATCAAGATTGCCGGATACGTACACTTTGGTCATACATTCAGACGCTTAATGCGCTGAGAACGACGGTAGAGAGTGTTCGCTGTCGCTTTTGATATGAATGTACAGAGGAGTGTAAGTGAGGAAGGATATCCTTAATCACATAGGTACTTCGGTATTAAATAAATAAATAAATAATGCTGGACAATCCACACAGCATCATCTAGCCCCAAGCTAAGCAGAGCTTGTGTTATGACTGATATACTTAATACAATACATACATAGATAGATATTTTTTATCACCCGGAACAAAGTAGATCGTACAAACATTTGTCCCAAAGCGGGAATCGAACCCGCAGCCATCTGCGTCGCAGGCGGACCTTCGTCCGCTGCGCCACATAGGTTGTCTAATCGTACTATAAACCATCTTAGGGCAAGTTATCATCACACCTGTATTCCCCGAAGGGTTGGGCACAGATGCACCTATTGTAATACCCACATTTCGCCAGTTATATTTAAGTCCCACGTAATGGGGCCGAGCCTATTGACATCAACCGGGCACATATCCTCGCTGCTATGAAGAAACTTATTTTAGAAAAATTCAATAACATCATCATACATTATCATCATTTGACTTGCGTGCTCCCAATAAAAACGACTATTATACCCCTGAGATACAGGAACATACACCTAGTTCAGGAGTCAGAGTAATTCAATATTGACCTATGTTTTATAAGCCTCCTATGATTTAGCAAGAAGGATATTTGTAAAGTTAAGTTTGTGGTTAAATATTTTTATATGAACTATGGTGTGTTCGACTTCCACTCTCACGAAATGCAGCGAAGTCCTTAACCCAGTTACTGGGTAAGGCTCTGTATTCTGACTACCCGAAACGAGTGACGACCACGCTTAACAGGCTGGTCGGAAGGAACGGAGGAGTTTCCATTCCATATGTAATAGACGGTCACCCATCCACCCTTACCTACAACCTGTGCTGGTTCACTTTTGTATTAATAACTCATACAAAAGGCTATTATTGGATCACAAAGTAAACTGATCATTAAAGAAAATAAGTGGGTATGTAATGTACACATCCTTAAAAACCCAGCTACAATCTGAAAGCTTTTAAATCTAATATCAGAAGAAAAAAAACTAATAGCTGTTCATTTTATTGCCTACTTTTTGCTTACGGTAGATAATCAGTAAGACCTTTTTCAAAAAATTACGTTCTTAACAATACCTTAAAGAAAGAACAACTCAAATGAATAGTAAATAAGGAAGTAAACACAACACACGTACGAGATAGGAACATGCTTATTACCAAAGAATAGGTCGTAGAAAAAGATTACATGTAACATTACCTACATTTGAGACACAGTTACATAGTTCCTAGTTCACACAAAACAATACTAGATTACATTGTTACACAACCACCTTAACTTGAAACTTCAAGGAGGCGCCACTTGCAAAGGATAATGTCAACGCTATGTCAAATTCGAAACATTTCAAATGGTTCTCTTATTTCACCGCGTGTCGATATAACTTGGGCGTTGTATACCTTTGGTTGTGTGGTACTAATGGCCGGTCCAATTACATCGAATTACTGTCTGAAGTCGCGACCGGTGTCGCTCCCAAAATCATCACGCGAAATGCTTTGACTTGGATTCTATTAAAGTGGAAGAGTCATAGGTAAAAAATGAATTGTTTTCTAGATTCTTTCATTGAAAGTTGTCTCAGATTTACTGACTGCATGAAGCGATGGCTCGGGGCATTAAATTTAAAGTCAATATAGGATACTCCGGTTAAGCAGTAAACAGCCGCCTAGTGCTGAAATGCGAGTGTCCCTACCTATATAAACAATTGACTGTATGATCACCAATTAGACTTCGTGTAAGTAATCCATATTTTTTTAATGAAATGATTAGTTTGTGGTGATTTTCTTCAGAAAGCTCGGGTGCGTACTAGCAACTAGCTTGCGTTTGTGGCCAGATGTATGGACGTAAATGAAGCAAAAGGAATATATAAGGATCGTAACAAGTGGCTTTCTGTAGTCTTTGCCTACCCATGGGAAATAGACGGTGAGTTCATGTATGCTAAATTTATAATGGTGAAAACTGCAAGTGAAGCTCTGCCTAATGTAACGATACCGTAAAACGGGGTGAATAGAAACGCAGGGGTGAGTGGAAACAAAACTTTGTAGGACATTTTCGCATTAAACTGAAAATGCCCTTCATGGTTTATTACTACAAGGACTCTTATTTTTTTTTAGGAATTCAAATGATTAATTTCAAAACCTTGTCAGTAATTAATAATGTTGATTCAATGATTAAATCTCATTTAAAGCTTTGTTTCGATTCACCCGTTTTACTGTTAAACTAATTTAGATATTACAGAAAATACCAGACACCTAAAATTCAACAAAGACATACCTCCAATAAAAAGAAAGCTTCTATTCCAACCTCTATCAATCCAAGAGTCGTCTGCCCCCAACACCAGAGTTAGGGCAATTACACACGCGACGGCGAGTCCACTGTTATTATTTCATTAAGGCCCCGTTACACTGGCCGTTCGAAACTGGGACTTGAAAATCATTATTGTGGTTTTCATAATACATAAGTTGAGCGGAATTCTTAGTATATCGGGCGCGGTTAGGTCGTTAGGCCGTGTATATTGAAATTAGGCCAATAGCAATGATCGGGTTAAGTATGACAATGTAAGCGCATAGTTAGTTGAAATTACGGTGTTTTGGTCTTTGTTCATTCTTGTTGACGACTGAGAGAGGCGGTGTATTAGTTTTTTACCGATAGGTCATTTGGATTTCATTACCCGCTAGGTTAGTCTCGGGGTTGCTGCGTACTGAGTTCGATTCTCAAGTCGTATAAAGTGTTCTTATGATTTTGCGTTAGGATTTTCTAAATGGTGGTAGTATTTTTTTTTTGTTTGGATTTTTTCTTGATGGCCCAGTGTTGTAAGCCTCACCTCTTGTGCACGAGGTGATGAGTTCAAACCTGGGCAAGTACCAATGTGACTTTTTCAATTTATATGTACTTTCTAAGTTTATCTTTGACATCACTGACATCGGTGAAGTAAAACATCGTGAAGAAACCTGGACTTATAATTAATATATGTAAGTCTGAAATCGCCTACCCGTCTTGAGCATGCGTGGTGATTAATGCTCGTGCCTTCTCTGTGCGAGAAGAGGCCCTTTCCCTGCAGTGGGACAGTAACAGGCTGGTATTATTATTATTATTTATTAGTATTTTCTAGTAATACTTTTGTAGTAGTAATAGTAGCAGCCTCCGGGTTTGAGAGTTGGCAGTGTAAGCAAGGTAAGCATGTAAAACCTTTTGAACAGCGTCGGCTCTGCTGTCTTCGAAGTACCGATCCATGGCACTATGAAAGTAAAGGAGAACCCCCCTATGTTTGCACACACACACACACAAACACTGCGCTCCATAATCTCTTCTATGCACTTGGCTGATCTCAGTTGAGACATTAGCTAAAGAGGATATAATAGTTAATTGGATTCCCATGCAGTTATACCTACCTAATTTTGTTAATAGGTTGGTACTAACTGTTAGAAGTTCTGTTGTTGTGATTCTATTTAATTTATGGTTCAGAACGCCACTGTGTTTTAAGCTAAATTATGATAATTGAGCTGTCAAACAGATTTAGACAAATGTTTGTGACAATATGCTAGTATAAAACATTAAGCCCAAGAATTAAACGCATTTACATGAACATAACATTACGCCTGTGTTCCCCGAAGGGTTATGTAGAAGTGTAGCTATAGTACACTACATTTCATCAATTAAGTATAAGTCCCATGTAATGGGGGCAAGCTCAGTGTCATCAACATGGACCAGAACCAGACTCCAGACCGCTGCTCAGAAATTTCAGATGACAACACTTTTACCGACCAGGGAATTGAACCCAGAGTCTCATGCTTAACAATAGCGAATTCAACCACTAGACCAAAGAGGCAGTCCGAAACGAATTTATAGCCTAATCTTAATGATAATATTGACATATCATAATGAGATCGGCTTCTTAAGAACAAGGACGTATTAAATACCTTTATATTATGTTTGATTTGTTTATCTTCTGTCAGATTATAATTTAATACTTATGTTAATTGAAGAATGCGGTTACGACAATATAAATCATTCAGTCGAGGTTGTTTTAATATTCATATTTCCTAACTATTTTATGTATAAGGGTTACTCGTTCTTGTCTAAACTTGAGTGTACAGTATATTTGTCAATGTGAGTGAAGCTAGATTGCTTTGTAAGTAGTTAAACAAGTAACAACTGACATTTTGACGTTGTATTGTTTTAGATTTCATTCGCAAGGATCAATAACTAGAATGTTAATGTATTAGCGGGTATTATATTTCACATTCACATCTCAATGGCGCTCTTATCTCGATGGTGGATGCTGGCTCGTTGGTGTTATGGCCCAAGCGTTTGATGCCTGAGTCGAGCAATGCTGCCTGTGTTGGGTTTTTTCAGCGGGATTTTCTTAGTAGGTATCGGTGATCTGTACTCACTCATAAAAAGGATGGTCTAGTTGTTGCAAGCACTACTGCTGATCATCAGGTCCAAGGTTCAATAAACGGGTCGGGCAAAGTTTATTTGGTTTTTCCATCTGGAATTACTCAGTTGCAGCCCGGGCTTTTGATACGTGCCCTATTGATGGCAATAGGCTCGCCCCCTTTCAAATATTACTTGCGAAAAAGTATAAAAAGGTACACCTCTAGCAGTAATCATTGTCAACGCACGAAAGTGGATTAAAAATCCCAAATAAGTTTGGATTGATTCCAGACGTCATCAGAACTACACGCACGAATACGTATTAGATTAACTTAGAGTTTGAGCACTTGCACCCAGTCTGCGCGCTCCCGTAGTACTTAGAACGTCGGGATTAATCGTGCGTGTTCGTACGTGTTCGCACGAGTCAAATTCATACGAAAACGCGTACAAAGTGCGGCTGGCCAACGTATAAACGCAAGTAAATCCTTATTTAAGTTACATTTATACATTACATATACATATCACACACATATACATTACATTTTATTTAAATAACGCCGCGGTAACTTGCGTAACTGCGCAGTATCAATAAATTCAGGTGACATTGTTATGATTGGTTTATTACGTTTGATTCATGACTATAGCCTTTGGCTCCATGTCCATTAGGCTCAATGGCTATGTATAGATAAGGACCACGCCCATCTCTGTATCTTGTGATATTAATAATATACTTCATAGTTATCTTAAGATTTATGAATAGGCTCAAAATGACGTAAGTTATAAATTATTGTATTATAAGCTTGATTGTAGTTTCCATTGAACAAGCGTTTAAATGGCTTTTATTGTTGTTCGGTTAACGATTATAGAGCTTTAGAGAGTACTGGCAACATAATATAACATCACGCCTGAATTTTTTCGAAGAGTTAGAAGTTAAAGAGTTGTAGCATATGTAACATTTCTCCAGTTATATTTAAGTCCCATATAGGCACGCCTATGACGCGTTCCTATAGCCATCAACCGAATACAGATCCAGCTACTGACAAATCTTAGATGGAAAAAATCTCTGCCAGATCTGGGACTGGATCCCAGGATTTCATGCTCTTGCAACAAAACAAAATACTGCCCTCCCTTAATGAGCAATACAGGTAACGACATAGTGGTTGCATTTTTGCCGAAAGTTTTCTAGTAATCTAGCAAAATCGTCTTTTCCTTTCAAAGATTTTTTTGCGATAAAAAACGTCAGTATAAGTCCGCATTTGAAATTAGAATTCAAGCATTGTATTTTTCCTAGAAATACGTTGTACACTGTCCAGTTGGACAGAACCGGCTGTCCTTGAAGGTCGTTGTGCCACGTGCACGCTCGTAAATAAACACACTCGGCCCTATTGCGATGACCGCGACAGACGCCATTGTTGAACCGTGGTACCGGTTCCCAGCTCATACCAAAGAGGTTAGGTGTGAATGTGCCTTTATTATATTTTGCAGAAAGTGATTTTGAAAATCGAATTTACTTTACTAATTTACTTTTAACTGATTTAAACTGAATATGTTATTTGCATACATCATTAGTACTAGGTGCTCATTATTTACTTATTTCCTTTAAAATTATTTTAAGTTTTAATTGAGCTTTAATGTTGGGTCAAAATAAACTTACTTTGTAGTTAGATAACTTGATATAAGTAATTAAAACTTCATTATCGTCCTCCTGCCTTTATTTCCAATTAATTTGGGTTCGGCAAAGGACGCCTCCTTCTTTCTTGGCATCATGCCGAAATTAGGCAAAACTGTAACCCCAAAAAAGAACTTAAAACAGGTTATTTTAAGTTCTTTTTTGGGGTTACAGTTATGCCTATCTTACTCAGCGTTTGATAAAAAGAAGGTAAGAGTATATATACAAACACCAGCACAAACAATCGTGTATGGACATAAACGATAGCATTTTTTATGAGTACATGTAACTTTTATAAGTAAACAAAATTATAATAAACGCAGTTTACATTATAACCGAAAAACATAATAAAAAATAAAGCTTTTAATAAACGCTCTCAATTTCGCAACACTATCCTCAAACACATTCTCACTTTCACAAACTGCGACACATACATACTAAATCCTTTTAACTCCCTTATAAGGAAATTCTAAAGGACAGCACACAAACACCAAGCTATAAATAATAAATGTGTTACATAAATCTGCACGCCACTGTACATAAATGGGACACGAAACATTGTCGCAATGCACGCCAACAGAATCCTAATTTATATTTACTAGAAATACGAGGTAAAACAAATGAAATCTTCATACCTAGAGGATTATTTTTGTTTGAGGATATATTTTTTTATAAAAAACTTTGCCCCACACTAGGAGTTTCTCCTGTATCGTGGGTGCGTTTACAAACATTTAAACTCACATACACAACCAGCCAGATCCCAAACAACTACCTGTAGGCCATACAAACATTTGTTCTGTACGGGGATCGAACCCGCGACACGCAGCGCAGCAGCCAATCGCTCAGCCACTGCGTTAACCGTGCCATCAAACACAAACATAGTGAGGATAAAATCAATAATGCATTGATCTGAATAAATATTACTGCATTTTTAAAGAACATAACATAACATGGCGCCTATAATCCCAGAGAGGTTAGGCAGAGGTGTACCTATTTTACAGTACACCCACATTTCGCCAGTTAAGATTAAGTCCCATGTAATAGGGGTCGAGCCTATTGCCATCAACTGGGCACATTACTCCAGGGTGCTGAGAAAGTCCAAATGGAGAAACCCAATAACACCATGCCTCACCCGGGAATCAAACTCAAGACCTCATGCTTAGTAGTAGCGCTTGCGACGACTCAGCTAGACCCACGCGTATAATCAAACAATCATACTTTTACATATTTTTATTTAAAACGTTTGTGTTTTGTTTTAGCATAATGACGACACGGTAGGCGCAGTGACTGAGCTATTGGCTGCTGCGCTGCGTGTCGCGGGTTCGATCCCCGCACGGAACAAATGTTTGTATGGCCTACAGGTAGTTGTTCCGGGTCTGGCTGTTTGTGTATGTGAGTTTAAATGTTTGTAAACGCACCCACGATACGGGAGAAATGCCTGTGCAACGTTTTTGTAAAAAAAAACATTTCTTTCTATTTATTTAGTATCGTGTGCCTGAGCCTGAATTAGGTAAGTAAATGTTTTTTCTTTCTTTCTTTCTTTATATAGTAAAACTCACGAGCGTGCAAAGCAGCAGGTGTGATGTAGTTGTAACGTGTTACATTACTTACCAGTTCACTACTTTGTAAGCAAACGTGCCGCACCCGGGTTGATGGATTGAGCCATTTACATTTATATTTAAAACATTAACTGATCCTGTGTGGCGATGCACGGATAACGGATAGACTTATTACTTGGGCTGTCACTATCGGCTGTTGCTGTCGTTATTGAGTGTTACTTTGTTAACCGACGTGCTTAAAAGGAGGGAGGTAATGCTTTCTTATTTTCTTCAAGTATGTGTATTATTATGTACATAGATGTCCGTGAATATTAAGCCCATAATGCCTAAAGCTTCGATCGGGTAGACGTCAAAATGTATTCCACAGGAACGTGATGCAGGGATAAAAAGGGTCCTATATCCTAACCCAGATCATCTATGAGTAAATAAGTCAATAATGCTGGACAATCCACACAGTTTCATCTAGCCCCAAGCTAAGCAGAGCTTGTGTTATGGGTACTAGATGACTGATATACTTAATGCAATACATTACTTGGTTATATATTTTTTTAAGTGATACTTGTAATGCGACTTCCAAGAAGGTTGCGTTAAACGTTAACCGCTCCCATCGTTCAACACTCCTGGGAAGGGGGAATAGAAAGAGACAGAGCAAGAGTGAAGAAGATTGACTTCTTCCGCGCGGAGGGACTCCACGCACTATTTTTTTATTATTCATAGCAAATACCCAGAACACCCAGAACAAATCTTAGTAGATCGTACAAACATTTTTCCAAAATCGGGAATCGAACCCGCAACCTCCTGCGTCGGAGGCGGATCTAGACCCACCGCTCCACATAGGTTGTCAAAATCAGTCTATCTAGGTATATGACAAATTACATCGGTTTCATCAGACAGACAGGCGGACAGAGTTACTTATCGCTTATACTGCATATTAGTGTCTACTTAGATTGTTCTGACTGAACTAAATACGATTTTGTTGATATTACATTTTTGATCTATATATTTTTGTATTGTGCTCTTTTGATCTGTCTATATGCTGACTATATTATAATTATGCTAGATTAGTCAACATTGAGTAACCTCCAAGCTTATTCCAATCCAGTATTAGGGGCCTGTATGTCGATACAAATTGACAAAACATCGTTCAGTTCGGTCTGCGCAAATTGGCAATTATTTGCGGCTTATCAAGAGCTTGCATCCATCCAAGCTTTTAGGAATATCAAATCGAGCCAATTAGCTTTACCAACTACCTTTGTACGCTAAATTGGCGCCTTAAAACCCACTGTATACATGGCATATTACATCGTTGACTTAAGCACTCTTACAAGTAGCACTTTTGATTAAAACTAAACCAATGAAAAAGGTGCGAGGCCAAAAAGGCTCCATCTCAGCATAAGCATAAGTATTTAGACAAAGAATAAATACCGAAGCGCTGTTATTGTCTGCTGCCGTGCTGATAGGGCCCGTTATTCTGATAGGGCCCAACAACGGTGTCACTTTATAACCTTTTTTTTATAATACGTTGCCCCACACGTATTGTGGGTGCGTTTACAAACATTTAAACTCACATACACAAACAACCAGACCCGGAACAATTACCTGTAGGTCATACAAATATTTGTTCGGTGCGGGGATCGAACCCGCGAAATGGCTCAACCACTGCGCCAACCGTGTCGTCAGATATTGGATATTGGGCTCGACTTACAGTCTAAACAAATGCAACTGAATAAATACCTGTATTACACATGGAGCGATAGCCTGTCTAACCATAACCACAGATTATGGTCAACGGTACCCCGTGGTAATTAACACTGGTTGACAGACTTTAGGGTTTCTGACGATCCGTAACGACTGTCAAAGATCTATAGACAACAGTCGGTACCAACGGTTTAAGGTGCTTTCCGAGGCAAGAAGCGATCTCGGTATGTAATGGATGGTCACCCATCCACGGACCGACCGCGAAAAGCTTGGATTGTCCTTGAAGAAGACCGGTGCGGCTGTGATTACTTAACCAGGACTTACAACGTATTCTTTATAAAAAAATCTGCAATAAAAGTCTATTTATACATAATTAATTACTCACAGGCAAAGTTAAAGACCACTATTGACCGTCCATTCCTATTATTCTATGCAGTTCGTGACCACACACAGGACGGTGCCAAATACCGGACGTAAGGCTCCGGACACACTGTCGACAAAGGAGCTTCCCAGAATTACTTGATTGTTCACGAACGTGCCGTACGTTTGGCGTGCACCTTTTATTTCCGATACTTTGTGGCAGTTATTAAGTTACCTACTGGCTTTTGCCCGCGGCTTTGCTCGTGTTTATGTAGATTTTGTCAATCCCTTGGGAACAGTGTTCTTATCGGGGTACAATTTATCATAGATCCTTGAACCCTGACAACAGGTATACAAAATTGCATGATGATCGGTTCAGTACTTAAGGTATAAAAACGTAAAAACAAACTCACATTCATAATAGTTAGGAAGTTTGAATTAAGATTAATGGTTGGACAGTAGACAAATTCATTTTTGTTGTTCATAGTAAAAAGCAGTGTTGTTACGAATGTTCGCGTTCGCATTCGCATATGCGAATGATTCGCATCATTTCAAACTCTCGCATCAACACTCGCATTCGCATCAAACAATGCGAATGTTTAGCGAATGCGAGTGTATGCAGAAAAGTGAAATATGACGATATTTCACACCGATTGATCGAGATCATGCGAAGTGTAATATTTGTGAAAAAACATATTCACGCGTTGCCCCTATTGAAATTCGAATATTAAATATGTTTGTTGTTAATTTGATTGTAAATACATATTAGATATATACACTATATAACCTTGAATAAATAAAAATCGATGGTTAAAATCATACCTTGATATTTCTTTTTTTGTTCCTTCTCTGTCGTTTAATGTCTAAAATATGACATTCGTAACATCACTGGTACAAAGTTGGGTATGGTTAGTTTAGTGACCTCCTTCAAATAGTAGAACATACTCTAACTTGGTTTGATTAACCTCAATCTGCCATACAGAGTTGAAGACTAATCTCAGTGTAGGAGGACACAAGAGTGTAATACAAATTACCCATACAGAAAAAGAAAAACTGACATCCGAATAGCCTAATTACAGATATAAATAAAAACCTACATAGTTTGATTAGCCTTAATCTTATATCTAGAATTCTAGCCCACGCTGTACTAACGCACCATATCCACAGATGAGAAATATTCGGCAATAGTCTCGCCGTGCT
This sequence comes from Phlogophora meticulosa, assembly GCA_905147745.2. Classification (NCBI taxonomy): domain Eukaryota; kingdom Metazoa; phylum Arthropoda; class Insecta; order Lepidoptera; family Noctuidae; genus Phlogophora; species Phlogophora meticulosa. Next base: position 5,180,211 of record LR990535.1, on the reverse strand, counting down.
ATCAAAAATATCGCCGCGACGATGTCACCGTGTGGAGGGTTTATAGAATTTATATTAAACTAGGTGTGATCCGCGGTTTCAACTGCTCCTGAGGGTTGCAACGTGATATAACCTTCACCTTTAACCTTCCTCAAGAATTGGGCTGTCAAGTGCAAAAAATATTACTCAAATCCGACTGTTAGTTCCATAAATTAGGGCTTTTAAACAAAAAAATGCTCTTCTGCTTTATTTTATTAGAACTATAAAATTGATGGCACAGCGAGACTAATGCCGCGATTATTTCCCCCTGGAGATGCCACCTAAGTATTTTTTTTATTTATTCATTTACATAACGTTGCCCCTTACTAGAAATTTCTCCTGTATCGTGAGTGCGTTTACAAACATTCAAACTCACATAGACAAACAGCCAGACCCGGAACAACTACCTGTAGGCCATACAAATATTTGTTCCGTGCGGTAATCAAACCCACGACACACGGCGCAGCAGTCAATCGCGCAGCCACTGCGCCAACCGTGCCGCCAAATGCCGTAATTCACGACTTACTCGTACCTACTCCGATAAAAGAACAAACTTAATATTTCCTCATTAATATTACCTCCTTTTTTTTATTATATAATATATGTATGCACTGTCCTAGAATAACTAATTTAATCATTTCTATTTTACTAGCACTACAATGTTTTTTGTTGTTGAGCAAGTCCACTTGCTTGCGTTACTCGACCGTGCCACTTTCCATTAAAATTGGCGGAGCACAAAAAGCTTAGATAATTACAAATTGGAGTATGTAATACTTTGCGTGTTTTCTTTGATGTTTACAAAACTTACTTATCTTAATATTATGCTGTGACTATGCTCCAGAACGAAATATTTATAACAAAAATTAAGTTACAATCTACGTATGTCGGTATTTTATTCCAGGCGGTGTAAGATGATTACGGAAGCCAAGCAGAAGAGGTTTAAAACAATCAAATAAAAAGCGGCACTGCGGAGACAATATCCCCATACAAAACCAATTATATTATATTTCAATTGCTATGCTATAACCGTTCATCTTCACAAAAAAAAAACGAAACAAAAAAAAAGCATTTCATTACACGTAACTAATAGGTGGTTCTCTAGTTACGATCGTACACATAATAACATAAGTATTTACAATTCAAATGATAGGCAGTAGTTACATGGAGTAATCTGGGAACTTTTTGCTCTGGTTTCCATAACACTTGGCTCGTAACTTGCGTATAATCTTGTAACATCAGTGTGTAACATCGACCGTTACATCAAAGAAAAAATAATTACAGAAAGTATTCTAATCTCGTGCGTAAACTAAAAACATGGTTTCCTAATAGGATTACTTAATTATGCGTACTCTTTAGGAAAATAAATAATTTTGCTTTGACTCTTCAGTCTTCACATGGCAGGTAGTCAGAAGCTCTAAAGCCTGACAACCATTTTTCTTATCGGGTTGCCCCGTAACTGAGTTATGGAGGTCAGATAGGCAGCCGCTCCATGTAAAATACTGATAGGTATTCAACTGCTTCCGGTTAGACTGGAAGCCGACTCCAAAATAATTGGAAAAAGGCTAGGCAGATGATGATGACTCTTCACATGGCTAGAGAACCAGCATTACCATTCAATGTGGCACTGCCGCCATCCTTTTGAGTACTATTCCCGTTGACAGCGAGGCGTATGAATTCTCTGATCTCTTATCGGATTCCTTCCTTTTTTATACATGTACACTTTACTAATAATCTTTTTTTCTCCGACCCATACCTATTACATTACTAGACTGTTGTTAATTGTAATTGGTTACAAATTGGTACTAAAACGTAATTAGTAATTAGCGAATTACGTATCTACTAGCAGGCATTAAAGCGAACACAAATGGATACTTCGGACCCATTCCTATGCTATTAGTTCCACCTGATAAAGTATTACCAATTTATAGCATTCCTTTTATACCAGATTCTAATTAAGTTTTTATACGTAAGTAGAAGACTAAAAGGAAGTAGCGCTCTCCTTTTACAACAACACAAATATTCCGAAATTGACTTTCATCTCGATAAAGCAATAAAATTTCAAAAAAGATTAAACACGTACTTGTAAAAAAATATTTCGCTGACATTTAGCAAGTAGGCAACTGGCCACCATCAGCAAATATCAAAACAAATGATACTAAAGGAAGTGCGTTGAGAAAGTATGCCGTCACTAATGAGGCAAGCAAACGGCTATTTAGTACAATGCTACTTGCCTACTACGCTTGACCACAGGTGAAAGGTGTAAGTCGTTCAAACGAAGCATAGCACCGTGCAAATTGATGAAGTATTTTATATACCCTAGCGAATAAAATGTCTTTTTTTATTCATACTATTAGTTAATGAATGAAAATTCATAAATGCTTTTAATGACCAGGGCGAGGTTCAATCACCCGGAATATTTAACAGAAGCTATATTCACTACAATTAGGTAATAACTCTACTCAATTATTTTCGCTTTTGTATCTATGTGTAAAGCCTGAAAACTCTTGTTTTCTCTGTTTTCCTCAGTTAGTTTCTAAAAAGCCATAGACGAAACAGTTCATTTGTTTGGTGTCGGTACAACGTTTCGCAAATAGATAATTTCGCAACACGATGAATCTTACCAGTTTGCTTACTGAAATCTAAAATGGCCATATTAAAAGTAAATGTATCGAACATTACTTTATTCAAGTGTAATGTAGGTAAGTATAACATACCAGCGTCTCTTGTGATGTTGTATAATAAAATTTAAATAAAACGACACTTATCTCAATAGTAATAAAGTCGTGTTATGAAGGAAATGGCCGTAAACAAGCATATTGCACATTATTATGCGTTTATTAGCTTTAATTTATTCTTGATTATTTTTTATTGGAGATAACTGCTTTATTACGCTTTATTGTTTAATAATTTATCATATTAACCAGAGAGTTACGACTTTCCATGTTATGCTTTTCGAATTTCAAATATTTAATTGACATAATGATGTTCCAAAGTCAAAGTCTAACTCAAAACACAAACAATAAAGTACCTTTAGATCATTAGTACAATCAAAATTCATCGTCAGACTCATTTCTGAATCTTTTACATGTTTCTCCGAATCCACCGGCTGTTTCAAAAATAGAATGTAAAATGATAATTATTTCTAGTTTTAATGTCCTGACTGATTGTGGTAACATCGCCAAAAAAATCCATTTGCAAAACCTAGGCACCAAAGTACATAATTCAGCGCTGATTACATTTTAAGCGCGTTTTTCTGTAGACATTTTGATGACATTTGTATATTGCTGATACGTAGATACAGATGGATACGATTTGAATGAATTAAGTATGTCGTATTCATAGCAGCAGTAACTAAGGCAAGATTAACTTCATGGTTGGTTCATATTATGTACCTATTAGGCTCAGGTCCCGCTTACGTCAGTTTGACGTTGACGGTGTCATACCGGGATGACAGTAAGTCGCAACCTGTTAACTACTCGTCACTTCGACAGTTGTAGTTATTTTTTTTTTAAGTAAAAGCTCTATTGTATTTGTTTATTTTCAATTTACAGTGAAATATAATATTTTTATACGGGTACTTTCTTTTTAATTCCCTTTTTTCTACACGGTTGTTAGAGAAAACCGGTGGAGGCGGATGATCTACTCCAGGTGGATCCCTAATGCTGACCACGATCCTCAGACATGAGAGAACAACCAGAAAGGGACATACATTAAATAATTTCTTATTTTGTTGATATGATATCGTCCCTTCGTCTAAATTTAGAACAATAACGTAAGAAAATATCCGTAACCTAATTTAGAAGGGTTCTAATGATTTCTTAAAAAATCAATTAAGTACTTACTATACTTCGCAAAACTTCGAACACAAAACACTCGATACAGGATAAACCCATAAAGATATTTATCCTAGTTTCTACATAACTTAGTCTATGTACTATGTAGTAAGTACAGCTACATATCGACACAATGACACGAAAATGTCGCAATTTGAGCTCATATCAGTGAAAGTGGTGATAAGAAGTTGCGCGACGCCCGCATCGGTTGTGCAAGCGAGATTTATGAAAAACTGTTTATAATACTTTGGTTGACTTAGTAGATCTAGGGCATTCCATATTTGGTACTGTAGGAACCTAACTGTACTGGGTGATTTAAGGCCAAAATTTTCTAAAGTCAGCTGATTACTTTCAACTCAAGGATAAACATGGCGGTTTGACATTATTTTATACGCAAAAGCTGTCAAACCGCCATTTTTATTCCACAGATAAAATTTAACTGAGTATTGGAAAATCAGCCCTTAGTCGTAGTATTTATATAGTTTAATAGGATTACCTTTATATTAAATGCATCACCGCTGTTTGTCAATTTTTTTATTTGTATTCTAAATATAAATTATTGTTAATCTATTATCATGCCATAATCATATAAATATCCAAGAATGTTCCACAGTGTAGCTAGTTTAATACTGATTTTAGACATTTCTTCTTTTCTTTTGTTTTTTTCCAAACCATTATCAGCCGATTAAAAAAGATGACACGAGCCGTGTCAGAATTGGGCTACTGACCTTAACGATCAAACATTAGCTCTGAATCAAACTTGAAATTTAAAAGCAAAATGAAATTGACAGCGTACCTTCCGAGAATAACATTTACGAAACAATCAAAAGGAAATTACACTTTAGGGAGTTCCCGATGTTACACCCATAAATGAGCCTCATGCGGGCTTCCGTGAACGAATTCAACGAACTACGGTATTCGTAATTATTGACTGATTGCGGAGACACCTGTAAATAATAAAATAAAAATGTATCAATGATGGCCGATGGGGGATTCTGGTGAAACTTTTCCATTATAGTAAGTACGTACAGGTGTATAGAAACGATATGTTTCCATACACCGTTTACGGCCATTTTTTTGGCACGAACCGTGTAATGTGGATCAATTGGTAAAACTTTTCCGTAACCTTCTTTTTTTGATATTTTTACAGATCAGCCAGTAAAATTCCACGGATGTACAAGCCTCCAGATAAAATGGTAATATGCAGTTACTTTGAAGTGTTTACGTCATTCGTGTGAGGCTTTGATTGGTAAACGCAATATGCTGTTATCTTTGTACACATGGCTGGTTGTCCACTTGAAATAACATCCGAAAAAGAAAGTATTGCGTCAGTTGAAAAACAATAGGGTATTATTTAAGACTAGCTTCTGCCCGCGGCTTCGCCCTCGTTGTTTATTGACAGCCTATGTCCTTCCCGGGGTGCAATCTATCTCTCTGCCAAATTTTATCGAAATCCGTTCAGTGGTTTCGGCGTGAAAAGGTAACAAAAAAACTTACTTTCGCATTTATAATATTATAGTTAGGATGTACGAGGGGGCGAAGCAAACTCGCAGAGGTCCATTATTAGACACGTGAAATGGTATAAGACACCAACCGACGCATATCCCTGTATGCACGATGCAAGTTAACCCGAGCTTCCCCAGTTGGTTCAGAACATAAAAAGAAAAGATTGGAGATTGTGTGGCTATTGGCTATAAAGGACTAGTAACTTAGAATTATGGAAGGACCATGGTCAATCAATCCGATCAATGTAATAATACAAGCTACTCGCACATTTAAAAGTGAGCCCCCAAAAACGGTCGCTAGGACAAAGAGACAAGGTTGCAACATATCCTGATATTTCTGAGGAGCGGAGCGGTATTCCACGGCTATCAGGACAATCCCACAAGTATGGTCAAGATCCTTACCGTCATCATACTGGAAAATAATGTATTTGTTGTCCTTATCCTCTAATCACTCGTCTGTGAATGGAGACTCCTCCGTGCCTCGGTAAGCATGTTAAGCCGTTGGTCCCGGCTGTCATTCATAGATCTTTGACAGTCGTTACGGGTGGCCAGAAGGCCGAAAGTGTGACAAGCAGTCTTACAAAAGGGGTATCGTGTTGCCCAGTAACTGGGTTGTGAAGTTCAGATAGGCAGACGCTCCATGTAGACTGTATACTGGTATTCAGCAGCATCCGGTTAGATTGGAAGCCGACCTCAACATAGTTGGGATAGGGCTAGTTATCAAATATTCACTGGCCTATAAAGGCAAGAAACCTAATCTATAGATTAGGTCCAAGGCTAGACCCAGGATATCCAGTCCGTGGGGTCGACTGCCACAACCTGAACTTTATTGATATTTGACGACATATGTGGCGCAGCGGGCAAAGGTCCGCCTGCGACGCAGGAGGTTGCGGGTTCGATTCCCGCCTTGGGACAAATGTTTGTACGATCTACAAAGGTTTGTTCCGGGTGTTCTGGGTATTTGCTATGTATAATAAGAAATATATATCTATGTAATGTATTGTATTAAGTATATCAGTTATCTAGTACCCATAACGCAAGCTCTGCTTAGCTTGGGGCTAGATGATGCTGTGTCGATTGCCCAGCATTATTTAATAATAATTATTATTACTTATACTATTAATATACTTTTTTTTAGCAGAAAGACCAAAGATTTAGTACCTTCTATCAAGATAGCCTAGATGTGAAGCATTATCGTGAGTTCACGACTAATTTCATAAGGCGGTTAAACCTTACGGTATCGTAATATACATAGATGATAGATCTATGTTAACGCTTCGAGTAATCTCGGAGTGATATGAGGTTAAAGAAAAGCTGCCAACACAGTCTTTTAAGATTCCGCTACAGAGTTCCGTATCTTGTTATTGAAGATGTTAATAGTTAACTGGAAAAGCTTTTGACTTTATTTTATTATACCCTCGATCGATTTGATCTATCAAAATAAAACCATAGAATTCTTGTATCGAGATTCTTTCCTAGAACACGGCTGTTAGAAAAAAAAGTAACCCATACTAAGACAAACGAATGCAATCAAACACATTATAAGAAAAAAACAGAAGAACTCCCGTACTAAGGGTTCCGTAAATTGGTAACATTTTTTTTTATCTTCTAATTTAAATTTTCATCTATGGCGACCGCATAAGTCAGTGTAAAAGGATTTTTTGCTGATTTCTAAAAAACGTTCTACTTACAGATATTGTTTTATTGTTACAGTTATAAAAAATAAACTAGCTTTTCAAATCTTTCGCTTCTAAGTTCGGATAGGTATAGGGTGGAATACCGGATACCTATTCAAAGTTTGCAAATAACCTAGTCACCCCACTTTAATCCCCCTCCCTTATTTATGCTCAAGCTTAAGTTTTTTATTCTCTCACTTCCAATATTTATATGGAAAAAGCATTGGTTTTCACTCAATTAGAAGTCTTAGGCATTAGTAGTTCCCGAGTCGCACCTTAATGGTTCCTATTTACCATTTCGGTACGGAACCCTAAAAATAAGAGGTTGTTTATTCATAAATCACGACGAAAAAAGGCGTTTAAGCCTTTTTTCAAGATATGACCTAATAACTATAATAAGACCGATGTGGTGCGGCGGGCGAAGGTCCGCCTGCGACGCAGGAGGTTGCGGGTTCGATTCCCGCCCTGGGACAAATGTTTGTACGATTTACAAATATTTGTTCTGGGTGTTCTGGGTATTTGCTATGTATAATAAAAAATATTTATCTATGTAATGTATTGTATTAAGTATATCAGTCATCTAGTACCCATAACACAAGCTCTGCTTATCTTGGGGCTAGATGATGCTGTGTGGATTGTCCAGCATTATTTATTTATTTATTTTTTAACTGTTGCAGGTCGAAACATCAAAGCAAAATATAATGCTGCCGAAATACGAAACCCTAACAGCCACCCAATAAGCTTTAATTGGCAAAATAATAGGCATAACTAGAACTATTTATTTTCTAACAAAGATGAATAGTACCCGCTAAATGTTAGCAAAAAGTGTTGTATTAATTAAGAGTAACAACCGGAGCAGGAAGCTGTGAGATTAGTGCGCGGGCGCCGTGAAGGCCGAAGATAAACGCTTCCTAACCACGTGCGATGGCACCCGAGCGCCGCCGAACTTATACGATCATTAGCTCTTACTAAATGGTGGGATCGCGTTTGACGCTGAGTGACAGTGCACTTATATGCTGACTGTCTTTACTCTTACATACCATCGTAGAAACCGCTGCATCAGCTGAAGATCAAGTGGCGTGCCGTCCACCAACCCGCTAAATATTAGGTACTGGTTTTGTGAAACGAAATATAGTAGTCTGAATATTGGAACGGCCTTTTAGAATAAGTAGAGAAGAATAAAATACTCTTTATTGTACACCATGAATACTTACAAATAAGACCCCCCCTTTTATTAATAACTCCTTTTTTACCCTTTATTCGTTTTATTTCTATAGTCTCCGTGTAAAGGTACGATTCCGAACCACGCTGCACGCAGCAGTGCTGCCGCAGCAGTGCTGCCGCGACACTACTGGTCCCCGTATTTTTTTTTTTTTTGGAATGGGCATCTCGCAGTTTATCCTTCAGGGATATTTACTGCTCAACCGAACTTTCCTGTGGGGGGCTTAATTAAAATTAAGGCCTCCAGCCAGGCATACAAACTTATAAGCTAAGCGACTATCGCTAAGGGCACCCCCTGCGGGGTACGAACCTCGGCTTAGGACGTCGCTGAAGAGGACAGCAAGGGACAGGCTGGATCTGATTGTTCCATTATTTAGGGACATTTTAAACATTAATCGGCTCAGCTTCGCGGGCTGGCTCTAGCAAAGGGTCGGGAGGGGGGCATCGACGGGGTCGCCGCGACGGGCCTCGGCGGCGAGGACGGAATGTCCGTTTTTGTATGCGAACAGTGCTGGTGGCCTTATCGCTCTCCTGGAGGAGAGTGATAGGATCATCTGGCTCTGTGAGTGTGTGTCTTGGTCTTCGAACTGTACTTATTCGCGAGGGAGTGTATCGGGCGGCCGATGACACTAAGGGGTTAGGATGAGCGGTAGAACAGTCTGGTCCCCGTACAATTTCTATTGGCTTATATGAGATTACATTCCGAGCTAGGCAGCAATGTCGCGGCAGCAATGTAGCGGCAGCACTGCTGCGCGTCAGTGTCGCCCTACCGCCGCGACAGACCAGTAGTGACGCGTATGCCGCCGCAGCAAGAGTACCTACTTGAATGTTGACACGTAAATTGACAGCAAAAGGATGAATTTTTCTGACTCAGAAGAGGAACAGTTAATTAAGTGTGACTTTATATCCAGCCCTTTACGATAGCAGTCATACTAATTATCGTAATAATTTAAGTCTGTTGCTATTGACATAAAGCAACAACAAATCATCGTCATCTTCTTCCTCTTCCAACAGTATAAATAAAAGTTGGTCATCAATCGACATCTTGTCAACTCAAAGTAAACTAACGAATACACAACAACGCATCACCACGAACAAAGCGACACTGCCGCGTTGCTCGGTATCAGCGCGGCAGGCAGCACTGCTGGGCAGCACCTTAGTGGCAGCACCTTAGTGGCAGCACCTTAGTGGCAGCACTGCTGCGTGTAGCGTGGTTCGGAATCATACCTTAAATCTTTAAGATCCTATACCCAGTAGTGCCAACAACATAAAAACAATGACAGGTCAAGGTATGCCTCGCTTGATCGACAAAAAATAGTTAATCTACAATTCCGAATTTAAGATCGATTCTTTATTCTTTTATTTTTACAACGACTTCATTGTAGCAAAACCGATAGATAACTTGAATACCATCTGCTGCATTTAGATTCACAAGTATGCACAACAGACTATTATAGGATCCCAAGGGTGATGGTAACAATAGCACTAGGTACAATACCAACTTCTGCTATAGAGGAAACTAGCGTAACAATGATCGTACTACATATTTAAGTACTTATGTGTATTATCTAACATTTGAAGGTTGGTACGAAGTGTCAAGGTTTTGATACTGACATTAACCTTGCTGTAGTACTAAATTGTATGGTTATGTGTATGACTTCCATGTTTATTTGAAGTTATTGATGTTTGAATTGTAACGCAACAGGGTATTAAGAGTTATGTGCCGAAGATGGACTTTAAAGGCCTTGAGGACATAAGGTATACTTAACACAACATCACACCTGTATTCTTCAAAGGATTAGACAGAGGTGGTACACAAACATTTTACCAGTTTTATAATGTAGAAGTCCTGTCTATTAGGAGACGAGCCTAATGTCATCAACTGGGCAAAAATCCTTACTCCGGACTGCAACTATGAAATTCCTGGTGAAATAAAAACCAATATAAGTTTTTCCGACCTGAGAATCGAATATAAATCCTCACCCTCAGCAGTCGTGCTTTAGACTACTACACAATATTGGATGCAGCAGTTGTTAAGTCTCCGAAACTATAATTATAATAACACTTTTTTTTATGTAAAAGCAAATGAATCTCTACAATTAGGTACAACTTATGTTCCTTTTCTGACTTCCTAAGCAAAGTTCAACCACTCGTTGGTCCCCGAAATCAGAACAGAATGTGAGATATGCCGACTATTCGTAAGCCGTTAGTGGCCTAAAAATAGCTGACAATCGCGATTCACTAATGACCGGCACTATTAATCAAACTATAAACGGGACTTCATCACTCGAATATAGCCGTAGGATCCATTTTTAAACTCTCTCTAATTAACGTTGTTAAGAATAATAAATAAATAATGCTGGAAAATCCACACAGCATCATGTAGCCTCAAGCTAATCAGAGCTTGTGTTATGGGTACTAGATGACTAATAAACTGTATACAATATATAACATAGCTAGATATCTTTTATTATACATAGCAAATACCCAGAACACCCGGAACAAATCTTTTTAGATAGTACAAACATTTGTCCCAAGGCGAGATACGAACCCGCAACCTCCTTCATCGCAGGCGGACCATCGCCCGCCGCGCCACATCGGTCGAATAGTATAGATTATTATAAGACATCTTTTGGATGTGTTATATCTTTTTGCATTGGGACTAAAATGACTATTTCGTCACAGTGTTATTTCAAAATTGTTTATACTAGTGACCTATGCTGAAATTGGCCACACCCACCTAAGTTATTCCCAGAGTAAATTGTAATAATGATTACTACAGTATAAGATAATTTGGAGTATTTCTGCACATTTCCGAAAGTCATTTTATTTTATGGAATTACGGAAAGTTTTAACTGTAAGACTACTTAGGAAAAAGTGGCGAAATTATGTATACTGGGCTATCATTAACTTTCAAAATAATGCCAATAATCATATCACACACGGAGAGAGTATATGGTTACATAAAATATAAAAACGATGGAATTTCCCGGCCATATTGTAATTCTTACCTTTCTAAATAGCTTTTAGCGATAAGGCCACCCATTGTAACATCATATGTAGCTCTTAAAGTTAGAACATTATAAGTTAGTTATACAATAACATAATTGATCGCTGAAAGTCCAGAGTCAGCAGTGTGGGATAGGTTTATAAAACGGCATATACATACGTCTGAATACTTGAAATAATGTGATTATGAATAGAATAATTTATGGAATTTAATTTTAAATTTTGACATTGATAGTGGGATTTATTTTTGTATTTTAATTATTTCGACTAACATATATTTTAAGTACAATAATAATAACCTCATATGAACATGCAAAAATAGTCTGAATTAAATGAATTTTATTTTATTTGTTTTTTATTATAATAATATGTAATAACTTTAAGTTGAGTTAAGACTTTTGGGAAATGTGAAAAAATAATCGAAATTATCGTACCCTAACGGTTGGCGCAATGGCTGAGCGATCGACTGCTGGGCCGCGTGTCGTGGGTTCGATTCCCGCACGGCACAAATATTTGTATAGCCTACAGGTCCGGGTTTGGCTGTTCGTGTATGTGACTTTAAATTTTTGAAAAACGCACCCACGACGCAAGAGAAATTCCTAATATGGGGCAACGTATTAATTAAAAAATAATACAAAAATATTTATACAATTTACTCTGGAAATATACTAAGGTTTTTGAAATACTTAACACCGTCTATCAGATATGGGTTTGCACGAAAGAAAATGATTGTTCTAGTAGATGTTTAAAAATAATTTATAATCAAGCCTGTTTGTGAAGACTAATAGGCGTCATTAAAGTGCTCTCCCGACATTATTAGAAGTTGTAGGGAACTAATGGGTGCTATATACCCTTTGACAACGTACAACAGCAAGTCATCATCTGCCTAGCCTTTCCTTATCCCAACTAGTTGTGGTCGGCTTCTAGTCTAACTGGATGCAGCTGAATACCAGTATTTCACATAAAGCGACTGCCCATCTGACCTCCACAACCACAACCTAGTTATTAGTAACACGATACCCCTTGGTAAGGCTACTGGCTGTCAAACTTTCTGACTTCCCCTAACTAACGACTGTCAAAGATCTATAAATCATAGCCGGGACCAACGGTTTGACGTTGCTTTCCGAGGCACGAAGGAGTCTTGACATGTTTCGAATGGTCACCTATCCACAGACTGATCTCGGCAAGCATCTCCAATCAACCCGTGCGACTGGTTTTAATTAGCACCATGTACTTACGGTGTTTTTGTAAAATAATTGCCGATTTTAATTATGTTTTCAAACTAAACCAACCAGAAACTGAAACGCCTGAAAGGAGCTCGTACAGCTTAATTAACAAGTATGGTGTCTTTCTCCGTGGGACAAAAATTCGAAAAAAAAATCTGTCTCGCACCCGACCACACACATTTGTTTATTTTGTCTAAATAATTTACTAGCATTTGGAGGAGCTTAAGTTACAGACGACACCGACTTGTCAACATATGGGCCATCTTTAAAACAAAAGAAGCACCCACCCGTATAATAACTTAGAAGATTAACAGCGATTTCTAGGAAGCATTGGAATAGAAACAAAGCTCGTATTACTTTAAGAAACATTGCTCCGTTTTTGTGAATAATGGCCATAATTTATCATAGAGAAACGGCAATGAAGCAAGCAACAGTAAAAACTTTTTACTAACATTTCTTCTTGACACCCTTGACCCCTGAAATGTTTGAAGTCGTTTATCTGTCAATCTTTATAACGTGTTTACGACGGCCGAAAGTATCAAATTACTGAAAGAACAACGTAAACGATTCCGTAAAGATGGTTATCAAAATAATTACTATGAGCCAAGTGAGATGCATTATACAGTTACTGCTGCTTTCTTTAAAATTACTATGTTTTGTTACTACTTAACTTTTACACGTGAATAAACAGAATACGTAGGTACAGGATATTATTGTAATACGTGGTCAAGGGAACATGCCACATGAGGGGATTCCAATTACGCGCCGTTTTCGCAATTCGAATTTCAAATTTATATTTTTGGGACGCTCAAGCAAATCACTGGCTGTTTATTGAATTAGAGGCACTATAATGATATCCGTAACCTGTTTTACTATGACATCTGTAAATGCAGAACAAATGAAAAAAATCAAAATAAATTACACAAAGTATGTAATTTTGGCGTTATTAAGTAATTAAATGTCTAGTTCAGTACGAAATAAAGACGTAAAGTGTTGCAATGATCATAAATATGCAAATGCATTGTAACGAGTAAAGGCAAGCGACTTGTTACGAACAACATATATGACGTAGTTATTTTTCTTTGGCTGAATTTCGCGAGTTCAACGTCCAAGTAATTTTCTGCAATCCTACAGTTTTATGACCGCTCGTTCTTTGTTCTAAATTCTTTGATTTCGTACTTCCTTCTTATTTTCCCAGGGTTGTAGTTCGAACAAAAGTTTACGTAAGTTACCGTGTTTTTGTTGTAACTGTTCTTCCTGACAATTTGAATTAAATTAAGTTACTTTTTATAAGTTAGCTTCGACCAGGTAGTGGTTATGATTTTTTATTCGTAAATAAAATTTTATTGTTATGATAATTTTAACTGTTTAAATAAGTTAAAACAGAATTTACGTTACACGAATGCGTATGCGTCTGTTTGTTGAGATGGAGGTGTCAATGTCAAATTTCTGCGCTCAGCAGAGATGTATGCAAATAACCACTAGGTAAGCAGAACCCGCGGAAGCAATGTGAGTACTTACTTAAATATTTTCATGTGTGCCCTATTACATCCTCCTTTGTTTGTCGGCCGCCAGCAGATTGGTGTGTTCCAAACTTTGTAAACATTCGAATATGTCACCCAAGCATTTCCAAAACAATGTTTGGAATTTGATCTTGATACGTTCACGAGAGTCGTTAAAGCTAAGAGTCCATAAACACTTTGTCGGTCAATTTAAACTCCAGAGACCCTTCTTTGTTCTTTCTAGCAAAAATGGGGGTAAAATTGACTCGATTCTTTTCTTTTTTTGATCACCATCCAGCTTGTAGTTACAAACTAACGACCTTTGCCTACGATTAACAAAACCTATCAATTAAAAATGCTTCGAATTTTAAAAACCGTGTAATTAAAATACGTTTGTTTTAACCACAGAGTTTAGAGGATAAAATGAGGTTCATTATGTTGTCATGGTGGCAATGACATGCCACAAGTGGTTGACCTCACTAAATAATGAGTTTATGGTTCAACAAACCATGTTTTTGGTTGCCATTTTAACTGCAAACATTGTAAACTCCTTCAAGTCTGTATTTACATCAGTAACATGGTAAGTAATTATTACTGAAATAAAAAACATGTAAACTATAGTTAATATTCAATGATGATAGGGGAGCCAGTTCCGAGTAGTCACAAGAAACACATAGACACTCATAACTAGAAGAAAATAAATCAAACTATCAATTTTGACTTATCGACGTTCAACCCAAACCCTTGGACCTAGTAAACTAAAATTGCTATAACTGGATTTTTCAAAGTTCCCACGGTAACCTACCTTTAGGTAAATCACGGGAGGACGAGGTCGCTCACAAAGTAAACACCAGAATTATAAATAATCTCCCGCACGGATATTGCGTGGCCACCTAGCCACAGCTTCTCTGTTTCAGGATACAATAATAGCAAGAAAAAAAAGAAAGACTCACACTACTGGCCATATAGAAACTACACAAGGCTTGTGCCATTGTTTCACTTAATTTATTACCCAATACACACCTTCAACATGAACCTAACTCGACTGTAATTAATGCAAAATAAAAATAATTCAGAAACATCACTTTCAAATTGGTATCCTAGGAGAGAAAGAATAGGTCTTATAACTTACAATAATGATAAATTGCGGTAAATATGTATGGTCATGGAACGACGTGTTGTTGTTGTTGGACTTAATTGTATTCTATTTACTAAACGCAACATAAACAACCTATAATGTCGCTTCTGACACAACATCTGTCAATTTAATTTTGACAGGAGCTTGTCTGTAAGATTGTATTTTACGTAATGGCTAAAAAATAAAATTAACATATACGATCTCTTTTCTGCCGAAACATCCAAGTGTTACCAAAATTTTGGTGACAGACTCGCCCAGAATCTTACACTAAAAAAAAACCTTTATTTTGTTGTTATCTGTCACATCGTAGCACATCCTTCGCACTGATCCAAAACTACGCCAAACTTCGCCACCCACAACGATTACCTACTCATGTGGCCTCCACATCTAGTCTGCACCTAAAATAATAAATTATATTCTTTTTACAGAAAACCACCCTCAATTTTAGCTCATTGTCAGACTTGCACATAGATGTGGATACGGAGTTACTCGTAGGTACGACTTCTTGCGGATTTTCAACTTTTTTTTTTTATAAAAACACTTGGAATTTCTCCTGTGTCGTGGGTGCGTTTACAAACATTTAAAGTCTCATACATGAACAGCTAGACGCGGAACAATAACCTGTAGGCCATACACATATTTTTTCCGTGCGGGAATCAAACCCACGACACGCGGCGCAGCAGTCGATCGCTCAGCCACTGCGCCAACCGTGTCGTCAAATTTACGGAGGCGGAGGCGAGGTTTATTTTCAACCCTAGTCATTTGTTGCTATCATACCTTTATAACCCTAGTCATTCAGTCAGAAACAGTCTATCTGAGTCTATATAGCTATTGCCATATATGCCATAAACAGAAAAAGAGCAGCGTCGCTGATGCGCAGAGTCCAAGACAGTCCCATCGGCTACCTGAGGGTAATTGCGGTTCACGTGAAGAGTCCTGTATGGAGGCATTGGATTCGCCTACATATATTATGGGATGATTGTTATAGTTTGTTTTTTGTATTATGTGTATTACTAACATAGTTCTCAAGTTTCTGTGTTGTACTTACATTCTGCATACAACCTAGTCTGATGTAAATTATAAATAAATAAGTTAATATGTTCCTGTAATCAAAAAAATGTCATGATGGCCCAGTGGTTTAGGCCTCGCCTCTTGTGCACGAGGTTGTGGGTTCAAACGTGGGCAAGTACCAATGTGAGTTTTTCAATTCATATGTACTTTCTAAATTTATCTTGGACATCACTGACATCGGTGAAGGAAAACATCGTGAGGAAACCTGGACTTATATAATTAATATAAGTCTTAAATCGCCAACCCGTCTTGAGCAAGCGTGGTGATTAATGCTCGTGCCTTCTCTGTATAAGAAGAGGCCTTTGCCCTGCACTGGGACAATAATAGGCTGGTACTTTACTTTTTTTTTTAAATATGTTCCTGTAATCAACGACGTCGAGTCGACGTCATCGAGTGATCGTCATCACATCACACAAGGAATATAATTTTGCTGATAGTAAGCTGAATCCACAATCGTCATGCTTCACCGTCATACAGCTAATTTATTTCCACCATCAGAATAATATGTCTCAGGTCATTGCTCCCCGTGGGACGACAGAACTAATTGCATGCAGTTCAAGTATGAAGTATCACACAAAGAGGTACCACCACCACGTGGGCTGTATGAACTTGTATGAAATGTATGTCTAATGTATGTATTTATAAAATGTACGTTATGCAAGATTAATCATCCTTTCTTTATATTTTGAGTGCAAGCTTTTAAATCAAGTGGATTAATTAATCAGAGTGCTCTGAACTTTCAAGTGTTTGTTTATGTTCTAAACTTGGAACAAAGGAATTAATTGGATGTTATTAATAGGATGCATTTGTGAGAGTTCCTTTAATAGATGATAAAGGCGCAGCGAGCTGACACTTGGATTAAAATTTAAAGTGCATCTATGGAAATGGAAATTGCTACTTAGATATTCTCGAAAGCCAAAACAAAACACTAACCACTGTACTGTCTTTCTTAAGTTTCTTAACATCATATTTTACCTTACGTAGAAAAAAAAAACCGGTGAATGGCAAGTCGGACACGCACACCAAGAGTTCCGTACCAACGTAGGTGCGACATTAAAAAAAAAAGTTTCTTCCTCTTTTAATTTAATTGAATTTAATTTATGTCGTATGTAATATGTGTTGTTATAGCCGCCATAGAAATATACGATTCATGATATAAAGCCCGCGGACAGACAGACGGACTTGACAGACGAACGGATAACGGAGTAATAAGTTCCCGTTGTCACCCTTTCTGACGGAACCATTAAAACTCAGGACCCGTGCAAACTTTTGACTCATTTTACCCAGATACTTTTCTAATCCAAATTTTCATCGGTATAAAACGACACACGACAAGTCACACACTGTGTTAATAACTGTGTGAACATCCAGCCATCAACGTCATTGGCGAAATGACAGGTCGCGATAACGATATCCGATTCTCATAGCCGTTAGTAGTAACCCCTCGACAAATTGTATCATGCTCTCCACTCTTAATTCGTGTATCCTGTTTCTGAGAGGGGATCTAATGTCATGCGGGATTCGACACGGAAGGGTATCTTGTCGTTTGATAAAAACCACAATCAATACTTAGCAAATAAAAATGGATTCTTTTGTCCAACTAACTTTAGAACCTACTCTACTAGCTACTTTGTCCGCGTGGAAGTTAGTAAAACAAGGGTTTTATAGTTTTTCGCAGAACCCTTCTTATTTTTCTAAAATAAAAGTAGTTGTCAGTTCTCAGTCCTACGTTACTCCTTAGCATATCAGCTATCTGCCAATGGAAATCTTGTCAAAATCGGTCCAGCCGGAGATTACCTCATAATTATTTTTTTTTGTAAACTTAACTATTGTATAAACGTTCAGAATACAAAAATCTGTTATTTTAACATTATAAACAGACATTTCGATTTAATTTATATGTATGGATGTGTTGATATAAAACCAAAATGCTACAGATAAACTGTTAAAAGTAGATTCCACAGTAGAATAAGAAAATCCAGCTAAAAATATTAATATAAATAACTTACTATTTCAGTTTTTTTTGTTTTTAAGGGCTTTTGGCTAAGTTATAACAGCCTCCCGTGTGGATCTTCAAGGTCAAGCAACGCTTACCGAAGTCGGCCCGTTGATGGGTGACCATCAATTATGTACCGACACGTTGATGGTCCGGACTGTCATTTATAGCCCGAGAATCTGACAACCATTCCACCAAAGGCTGATGAACTACTTTTATAAAAAAAACCACCAGCATTGAGAATTTGAAAATGGAACGCGCTAAAAATAAGGCCCAGAAGAAGAAAAAAACTCAAAACAAAACGATTAAAACATATTGACATCCAACCTTATTTGTACTTGGGTTGTAAATCAGCTTTTTGTTCATCTTGAAAGCCAAGTTTTTTGTACAGTTTTTAAGTGACATCATCATTGTCACTTAACGCGATGACTTTAATTAATTTACGCTTACTTATTTAAGTAGCTGTGTACCATAGATAATAAATGATTGATCATCTGTCGGATCAGTGATTAGCATGAGTTTTTGTATCATCACTATCGATGGGACAGAATCATTAATTTATATTACGTCGCTTCAATGATTTTGCTGATTAAATTATCTCATTGACCGAATCGTTGAATTGGAAATAATTTTGAATGAATCAACTGTGAGCCTTAGAAAACACATCCAGACTAAAAACGTTAAATCATTAATACGATCATATATCAATACCACAGATACGGATAGAGTGGCTGATAGACTAATGTCAGTTTCCTTTGACACTGGGTGACATCTAAAGTACATAAGGGATCATTAATCGCGTGGGGCTCGAAAGGATATAAGAGGGACATCGGAGGCGAACGTGAAGGGATCTGCTTACGTTAAGCATTACATATGAAGACATGACTGTGTTTAACTTGGCAAGTGAAAACAGGTAAAAGTCTTCATCTTTTAAAACCTAACTTTATACCAACCACAATATCTATCCAATTTAGAATCTACAGAAAATTTCCCATTTCATCATAAAACTGCTTATATTGCTGAACATGAGATCTCTAGTGACTGTCTCGAAGCACGTCTTTGAACCTAGACTTCCATTCTATATCAACCCCCCATTGGCTACTTCAAACAAAGTGGCTGGTGGTGCCAGCTCGCCTAAAATGTCTGGCAGACTTCCAAGTCTACAGCACTTAAGTGCTGACTACTATGCCAAGGTTTAGGCTTCTGTTCCAGTGTAAGCTGGCCGATGATATAAAGTGCAGTGCAAACTGCATGCTATATTGAAAAATCACTTTGTCCGCTTCGTTTTCGAACTTTAACGTCCACTCTACCCTATTTAATTCGTAGTTTTGAGAATAAAATATGGCTTATATTACTCGCTGTTAATGTAGCTTTCTATAAGCGAAATATTTTTTTAAATCGGTTCAGTAGTTTTTAAGTTTATCCATACAAACAAACATACAAGCATAAAAACAAACTAATCTTTCGTCTTTAAAATATTTCAATTAAGTAAGTATCTTTATAAAATATAGCCTATGTGTTATTCTGAGCAAGGCTGTCACCGTTTCTAATTATTTTCGCCTATCTTGAACTGGACTTCCAGCATATAGCGAGAGTTCATTGACTTCTGGCACACCCATACAAGATCCGAATTGTATTGTAAATGTTGCAAGCTACTGTCCTACTGTTGACAAAAAATGACTAACTAATACAAAGTAGGAGTACCATATACCTACCAATAGAACAATACTAAAGAAAAAAGGCGACACAATTTGTTAGTAGGTAGATACAGTCAACCGCGCACAGACGTAACATCAACACTATTGCCAGTACTACTATCACCCTTGCTACTACGCCAATAAGGCCTCGTCAATGTCAAATTGTCACCAGTTAAGTACGACAAAAAATGTAATGATGGCCCAGTGGTTTAGGCTTCGCCTTTAGTGCACGAGGCTGTGAGTTCAAACCTGGGCAAGTACCAATGAGTTTTTCAATTCATATTTACTTTCTAAATTTATCTTGGACATCACTGACATCGGTGAAGGAAAATATCGTGAGGAAACCTAGACTTATATAATTAATATAAGTCTGAAATCACCAACCCGTCTTGATCATGCGTGGTGATTAATGGTCGTGCCTTCTCTGTATGAGAAGAGGCCTTTGCCCTGCAGTGGGACAGTAATAGGCATGTACTAAATGTGATTTCATAGCCTCTAGTCCAGACATTATCTTAATCAGATCGATCATATGAGGACCATGCAGATTAGTGTCAAAAAGAACAGAAACTTACTTTCGCATTTAAAATATTAGTTAGGATTTCTCTCTCTGCTTGTGCACTGGCTGAGAGTATGTAAGGGTCATTCCAGATGGCGTTTTCTAGATTTTGCCTACTCTCATGGGTAAAAGGCGTCAGCTCATGTTTGTGTATGTATGTAAGTAACTAAGCATACGTTCCATAAACGTCGACATATTAATCTTATCTCCCACGCATCAGATATCATTATCATGACATGATTGACACATCTCTCTAGGAGCCATCAGTGGAATATTAAAAAGGTTCATATTACACCTTTTGTTGTACACATTTATCAAGCCTATCAACATTACAACATCGACACATAGACTTCTTTTGTTTCTAGTAACGACTTACAATAATGTATTGTGTTTGTTTCGCAATGAACCTTGGAAGCTTTTGTAACTTACAAGCATAGGGTTCCATGGACCTTCGAACCTTGAGAGTATCTATAAACTTTACGTCTATATTCCCCGAAGGGTTGGTAGGCAGAGATACACCTATGCACAACCCGGGAATCGAACCACCAGTAGACCCAATTCGTAAAACGGAACGTTATGATCTTATGTTCTCCTTGACAAACAAAGAACACGGAAAAACAATAAAAACAATTTTAATTATTTAATTAATTCACGAAAGTTTTAGGAGAATAATAAAGACGTTATAAATAATAAATGAATATTTGAATGTTACGAGCTAGTGAGAAATTTCTATAAGTCCATACTTAGGGCAGTAGTTTAGCTATGTCCGAACACAGAACGTGCCTTCAGTATTGGAACGCGTTCGATATTTGAATCAAGGACTGCCACCAATAAACATTCTCAGTACACGATTATAAAGAAATAAATTACTTGCCACTTTTTTTCTTTTTGTTGTCCAACATTCTTTAAAACAAACTTTTTACTTACTAACTTAGATATTTTAGATAGGTTTTCCTTCAATCTGATATCCAGGAAGCACGGTCTAGCCTTCACGGTATATGCTCCAATTGTCCATTACATCAATAAGAAACGTTTACCGCTAGTTTTTCTGGAAAACTAAATTCAATAGGATTAAAAATGACACGGCCGGCCATTTTTCTTTTGTCGGTAATGTTGCCGTTATTTCTTGAACAGTTAATCTTTAGGTGATGTCAATGTATCATTCGTTTGGTCATACCATATCATTTCTACCGGAAACTAACACTAGTGACCAAGTTTTCTTGCCCTCTGA
This sequence comes from Phlogophora meticulosa, assembly GCA_905147745.2. Taxonomy (NCBI): domain Eukaryota; kingdom Metazoa; phylum Arthropoda; class Insecta; order Lepidoptera; family Noctuidae; genus Phlogophora; species Phlogophora meticulosa. The sequence continues at coordinate 5,158,532 of LR990535.1, read as the reverse complement.
GGACGTACAGCTATTATGCGAGGAAAGTCCTAGACTCCTAGCTCCACATAGGTACCTACTTACCTAAATACATAAGGTTCGAACGAACACAATATAACACATCCCTTAAATAATGTATCTATTCCCTTAAATAATATATTTACTAGATCGAACTCGTCCCTTTGCTGTCCTCTACCAGCGACGTCCTAAGCCGAGGCTCGTACCCCGCAGGGGGTGCCCTTAGCGATTGGTCGCTTAGCTTTTATGTTTTTACGCCCTGGCTGGAGGCCTTAATTTCTAGTTAAGCCCCCACTGAAAAGTTCGGTTAAATAGTAGTATAAACTGCGAGATGCCCATTCCAAAAATAAAACAATGTAACAATATCACTTCAATCTTTACTGATAAAGTTGAGGTAAGATTGGATTAGCGTGCGTGTATATAGAACCTAGACAAATTCCATGTAAGCGTTAACTACAATGGAAAGATCAAAGTGTATGGAGTTGACATTAGCTTTAGAGATGTCACGTGACTGCTTTCTACATACATTTTGACATTAGCGACTGGCGTTTTATAGTACAGAATGGTTTTTGTCATCAAGTCTAAACAAAAATCTTTTCGCAACACGGAACACGCGCCGGTTGCGAGTTCTACGCTCCTGGTCTTTCTGAAGAACATCACTAATAAGGTCAGACTTAGCTGTACCTATGTGGCACTCTGTTGTTCTTGCCAACCGTCATAGAAAAAAGGCGTGAGTTTGTATATAAAGAGAATGTATGCAGGTATATATGTCTTATCTATAGTATCCGAACCAAAACAGGATATATTACCACACCAAACGCATATTGGTTTCAACTGAACAACACGTTGACGTCAACCGATACTGCATCGTATTCCACAAACATAAAACCATAATAGAAAACCTGACCGTAGCTAAATCAACATGACGTGAGGTGCTTCGACACTTGAAACTTCAAGTTCTTCGAAGTAAACTCCATCAATAACAAAAAATCAAGCGTTTGTATGTCATCATCTGCCTAGCCTTTTCCCAAACTATGTTGGGGTCAGCCTCCAGTCAAACGATGCAGGTGAATACCACTGTTTTACATGGGTCAACTGCCAATCTGACCTCTATTACTCAACTATACCCTTTTGTAAGACTGGTTGTCAGACTTTCGGGCTACTGACTACCTCCCACTTATCGTAACGACTCTCAAAGATCTACAAATGACAGCTGGAATCAACGGCTTAACGTGCTTTTTGAGGCACAATGGAGTCTCGATATGTAATGAACGGTAACCCATCCTCAGAATGACCGCGTCAAGCGTTCCTTACCTTCGATCGACCCCTGTGGCTGTTTATATTTAGCCACGAGCTCTCCCAAACGTTACATATCAAAACAAAAAATAAAATCGATCTAATCTAAAACTCAAGACAACTATAAATAAATCTTTTAAGATTAAAATCCTTTTAAGTCCAGTCGTTTGTAAGTCACGAAAGTAATAAAAACGGTGGACGTAAACTTCAGCGTCTCAGTTGGGGTAGGACAGACGTAAAGACATAAAAACAAAAGCATACACTATAGCGGGTCGTAAAACTTGCATTAGAAAATGATTACTGAATGTAAACAGTATAGACGAGCACAAAAGTCAGTACTCAATGGCACGAGTCACGAGTAAATACTCGTTTTTATTTTGTAGTTTTTGGAATGGGCATCTCGCAGTTTATCCTTCAGGGATATCTACTGCTTAACCGAACTTTCCTGTGGGGAATGAATTAGAAATTAAGGCCTCCGACCAGGGCGTAAAAAACTTAAAAGTTAAGCGACCAATTGCTAAGGGAACCCCCTGCGGGGTACAAGCCTCAGCTTAGGACGTCGCTGGGAGAGGACAGCAAGGGACGGGCTGGATCTAATAGTTATATTATTTAGGGACTAATTTAAACGACTACTGGCTCAGCTACGCGGGCTGGCTCGAGCAAAGGGTCGGGGGTGTAAAAACTCGTGTCATTGACAGAGGTTTTAAAATACCAGGCTATAACAGTCGCACTGCAGAGCAAAGGACTCTTCTCGTACAGAGAAGCCACGACTATTAATCAGGTTGGCTATTTTGGACTCTTATTCATTAATAAGCAAAAAGTAAATAAACTATTAAGACTTAACGATGCTTACCATGGGTGAAGAAATAAATAACAAAAGATTGGTGTTGCCAATAATAACATGCTTAAGATAATAGAGCTTTATTAGACTTAAGTTGGCTTAGTACTGTAGTCAATTTATTAGGTGTCCGCACTGATCCTGATTATTAAATTCAGATTTCCTCACGAGGTTTTCCTTCACCGTTGTCAGTAATGTCTAAGATAAACTTAAAAAGTGATGAGGAAAAGCCACATTGGTACTTTTTCTGATTTGGACCCACAAGCACGTGCATGAGATGCGAAGACTGGGCCATCACGCAAATGGTTGGAACAGGTTTAAGTGTTCCTAAATATAGCAGTGATTAAGTTGGTATTCTTATGTTCTAATTAAATAATAATGTAATTATAAGTCTAGATCTAGCATCATTTTAATTGGCAATTTAACTACATTCACTGCGAGCAGTATTCATAATACATAATTACCTATTGTCTCAGGAATTCTCTTAGATCTAAGATACCGAATTATGCAGCTCAATAGCTTTAATTTACAGAAAGCTGAGATACAATTTTTGAATGCACCATTTCGACATTTCATGAAATAGTACTCTGTCACACAAATTAGTAGGTAGCTATCATATTGGCAATAATATAGAGATGCAATGTACTTTGTCATAAGCAGGTAAAGCAGGGTCGGTGTAGTGAATTTTGACCAGCAGAGACCCCGTTTCAAATTCTAAAAACCAAAATATTAGAAGACCCTACTAAATATCCCTTGATCCGTAACCCAAGCGTTATTAGAGCGTAAACAATGCACCCTTCAAGTATTTTTTAATGCCAAGGCTATTTCTTTTTGTATAAAAAAAACCTTAAAATTGCTCAAACAGTTTTATCTTCGACTATACTTTTATTTAATATCCAAGACTACAGACTCAAGTGCACGTCTGTAAAGAAATACTTAAGTGATGAAACCTCTATGCTTCAGGAACTTTATAGTTATTGAATTTCTATTGTCCTTTAATGTGTTCAGCCATAAAATATTTAAAAACATCCTTAAAAAGTAGATAGGATAAAAAAACTCTGTTTGAATTTTTTGTTCGTATCCGTATTTTGTATGTTTGGCATAGAGATTATATTTTAAAGTAAATACAATAGGTATAGATAAAGAAATCCATGGCGCCATAGAGGAATGTTTACTTTTTTTTCGTTTGCGGTTATGAGTAATTTTGACCTTTGTAATTGTTCAATTTCTCGTGAGTAAGTGGTTCTTTACGCAAAATTTTATAGATTAAGTGGGGTAGTAAAAGCTTCAGATACGGCCGTCCATTTCTGTGTATACAATGCTATCTAAATACAGAAAGCGGACGTCTAGACGCACAAAAAATGGCGCTCTATGTATGAGCAACCAGCGCTTAAAGTACCAAAGATTTTTGGAGAAAGGTTTTTAACTTTTTGGTCATAATGATAATATTAAGGACGGCAGAGGGTACTGGAGTTATTTACTTGTTGTGTCTGGGATATGGTGAGTCAATAGGGGGCATCATAGAATCCAGTGGCGTGCACAGAGATTTCAGACAGATTATGCACAAAAAAATCTTACCACTTTCAGCTTGTTGTACCTACGGTAGGTACACAAGCAAGTAAGTAGGCCAAATGGCCATGTTTTTTAAATTATAGTTATTTATCATTTAGAGGGGCATGTATGTATGTACATATGTATGGAATCATAGTGTGTGCAGTGCTTATTTGCATGTATGGAGTGCACGCCACTGATAGAATCAATGGTGGAAACTATTGGTACCCATGTAGAAGTGTAGCAGATACACTGTTTATCAAGAATCACGGAAATTAGTATAATGTAACATGCTTACATACAATACTAAAGTGTCATCTTTAGAGTTTAAGGTAAGCATGTCCATTAAGCATGTTTATTCGTGATTAATATTAATCATAAATAAACCACTGTTTTAATTTAACAATAGCTAAGAAACAAAATACAATCGAATACATATTTATATTTACAAAATTCCATCTTATACTCCTGCTTTATCGTTTGTTTATTCATCGACGCACGCGCAACTATCGACGCAACCACGTACGCACTTCGCCTTCGAAGAAACATCAGAAACGCATCATGCCCCGTATCGAATGGCAGCGAACTATCGAATGAGCGGCATCGAGATCATATCGATAACGGTAATCGATAAAGAACGAATAAATTGGTGTTGTGAACGATAATCGGTTATTGGATCACCTAGTGCCCTAGGCTGATGGGATTAGTTTTATCGGTGAAATAAAACAATTAGAATCAGAATGACCGATACGTAGGTACCTGAGCGTATCTTCACTGTCTCTAGCGAGGATTAAGGACAACGGAAATAAGAAGACCAAGTTTCAGTAATGACGTGTGAAACACGTTAGAAAGAAAGGGACAGTGCTATTTGACCTGTAAAGCTTTATCTCTCTCACACACTGAAATAGAGATAGCTTTAACACGTCATGTTACGGTTCCCAGACCAGACTCTTTCGTACATATCTGAGCTCCTTCCAAATTGTCATGGAAATAACTCATCATCCTCCTGCCCTGGTCCCAATTTATTTCTTGTCTTTTTCTTCCATACATCTCATATCAAAAGTCATCTCCATTCTATCCATATCATCTTTCATACAATCCATCCATCGTTTCTTTGGTCTTCCTCTACACTTGTTACCCTCCACATTAATACTCAAAACATTCCTCACAACATGATCCTCATTCCTTCGCATCACATGCCGATACCTTAAACTATCAGAAAAACAATACTACATTTAAAAATCTCTAGTACCATGCTGATATCACAAAGATTTTCAATGTCACCACCTCCCTTAGGAATGCCTACAAAACATTCAACATTACTATCTCCCTAGTGATCCCCAACGATATACGGCTTCACCTACCCACTACTTCTGTAAGCCAATCACACGACTGCTCCGTACACCTGCGCATGCGCGTCCCCGTGAGGTATTGCGGTTAAGCAGCGCCCGCGCAGTATCACTTATCGTTAGACGAGATGCCGTGACAACCGCACTCACGTTGAACGAGACGTGGTCAGCATTGGTAGTAGTACACGATCTTATTTATATAGGGATTTTGAATAGGAAGATGTGATGTAGTTAGTTATTGACGGTAATAACTTGGCCAGCAGGTATGTCAAGTATTGATCCTCACGCCTCCTGAAAATATCAAGTACTTCTTCATCTGCCTAACCTTTTCCCAACTGAGTCGCCTTCCAGTCCAACCAAATGCAGCTGAAAACAGTTTGATACTAGGAGTATATCTAACTCCTGAAACCCAATTAGTGGATAGCACGATACCCCTGGTTAGACTGGTTGTCAGACATAATCCCCCTTGGTCATATTAATTATAAGACGCTCTCTCTCCCTCTAAATGATTGGGAATAATTTAGGCAGAATCTCTGGCCAGAAACACTGCAAAACGCAGACCTAGATGTTATGCAATGTTGCTAAACTCACTGCGATATTCTTTGAGTTCAACCCACCCATCGAGATAAACGACTACACACCCCTGGAGCTACGCTTATCACCGAGATCTGTCACCCGAAGGATGAAGCACTTAGATGTTATGGTATGCTTCATCATGAACTAAAGTGTGAATGACGCTAACCTAACTATCTATAACAACACTAAGTAACAAAATTGCTTAATAAGAGAAAACAAACGCGATCAATGAAGCGCGTCTTCCATGGAAACGTTATTGCTTTTACATTCTTCGACCATTCATACGCAATACTGGCGTTGTTTAAACGTTTTCTGGGCAAAAAACTGGACAAACTGGCTTGTCAGGTCGATGTTCAACAGCTAAATACACGCAAGAGATGGTGTAACGACGATTTATACAAGTGATTATTACGATTTGGGATAGACATTGGTTTTTGCATGACCTTGCTGCCAAAAACTGGAGATTATCACTATTCTACTTGCTGTAATTGTCCTGGGTAGATAGGTATTTATTTATTTAATAGAACCTGGAAGACTTACATCTAAAAAGCAAAATAAAAAGATAAACATGACTATGTTTATCTGTTTATTTTGTTTCTGTCGACTGACAGAAAGCCAATTACAAGTCCTCACGTGTAGTAATAGACTGGATATTATTCTAAATTGTTCTAGTTATAATATTATCAGGTAGATATCGGCATTATGAAAGATGCCTTGTTCGATGGATCATCATACTCCTGCCCTTATCCCAATTTATTTGGGGTCGGAATTTGAATTCACCTTAATTCTTCGCAACACTTCGTCACATCTATTAGTCTCTCTCTCTCATCTATAAGACTCACAGAAATCTTAATAATAAGGCAAAAGATTTCTGTGATAAGACTCATTAACTCCTCACAAATTTGGAACCGGGTAATTCTTTGCTGTATCATACGAACACGACAACAGGGTTAAAAGAGTAAAAGAAATACCAGAGGCAGACTGAGGTCGTACGAAACAACTGGAATTTATTGCGTCAGACAGATTCGTTACCTTTGTATTTTATTACGACGATTGACTATTCCCACTGTATTTAGATTGGATTCGGCTATCCTTCAATGAATTCCACATTAATTAATGTTAATTACTTGCTTAGCATACTATAAATCCTACAACTGTGATTGGACACTTTCAGTTCAAATCCTTGGTAAGTAAGTACTACTTCAAGCACAAGATAGATAGGTAAGATACATACCTGAAATGATGGCAGTCTTCTGGGAACGTTTCCAGGTGACAGCGATGCGAAGGCCGGAGGGGTACTTTGACGCCTGAGTGTTCTTGTTGCGGTTTTTATTTAGTATTTCTCCCTTTTTATTTTATTTTGTTTTTGTATAGGTACCTTTCACATATACATAAGTAGTTAGTTTTAGCTTAAATATTTGTTTCTATTATATTCATAAATAAGTACCTGCTTACTTAGATACAGACGCCAGCACATCAAGCTGTCCCAAACTGAAAAATTTTCGAAATTGAAAATAAACCGTATTCTTAAGTGAGAAAGTTTGAAAAACTATCAAATAAATTTTACAGATTGGGGTAGCCTGATGTGCTGTCCTCTGTATGTAAGCAGTTATATCAGAGGTACCCACTTAATCATGTTACCATACATAATAACAATACCACTTAACGATAACTTAGGATTACGATAGTGAATCATCATCACTATAACAATATAACAAGCCTACGCGAATTCCATTACCCACATGATTTAGATCTCAAGTATTTTTTAGTGGGTAACAATATAATTGGTAATTATAGGATGCACCGTTGTTTTGTGTCGAAGTATATGAACCGGCAACACGTAAAACGTTTTGATAAAGATCTCCTTTGTTTTATCTCGTGATTATTACATTAATTAAACATGAGGCTGAGTTAGTTTTATAAACCTTTAAAATAGTGACGTCATGTTTATTTATTTTGTAAAAAAAGACCTAAACAAGTATGCTTTACACGTAAATATTATTTAAATGGTAAAAGTTATAAAAATACTTATTATGATAATTATGTAAAAATCTTATATCTAGATTAATCTAGAGTATGGTATGGTAGAAGTCTTTGCCTAGCAATGGTAGAAAAGAGGTTATAAAAAAACTTATGGTCTATATTTTTCCCACAGCCAACCTATTATTTTATTTAAAAGTAAAGAAATTAAAGCTCAAATAAAACAACGAAACAGAAGCACATCAATTTCCTTCAATCAATTGATTCAATTTATCGAGGGCAGCTGGTAAATTGTGGTAAATAAGTAAAAAAACAACCAAACAAACCCAATAAGCTAATAATAATATCGATACTCCTTATACGGCGTATCGTAGCGTATCTAGGCGTAGTGGCGTAGTTTACAACGATAGTATCGGTGGCCGATCTAAAAACGTTATGAAAGTTCACCTGACGGGACCAGCGGTAGGGTTGTCAACTCACCGGGCAAAAATGTACAGACTATCCCAAACTGTCAGATTTTCCCAATAGAACATGAACCTTTTTTTATAATATAGTAGTACAACTATCAAATAAATTTGACAGATTGGAGTAGCTTGATGTGCTGGCCTCTGTACTTGAGGCTAATGTGTAGCAGTAGTCAGTGAATTCCAAATTTCCATATGTTTTTTACAATTTGCAGCTGAGTATTAGGTGGTATGATATTAATAAAAAGGCATTAGTGACTATTACAAAATGGGTCTTTACCCTCAAGTTAAAGGTTTTAAAAATTGCACCCGAAAAGCCAAAACTGACCGCAAAGCACGAAAAGTACTTACAATAACAAACTGTAAATCTTCCCATAAATGTTTGACCCTTATTAGGAAATTGATTGAAAAAAACTTGATTGACAAACATTTGATTCGATTTCTTTATGTAAGTGTCTCGCTACGAGGACAGGTGGCTTGGTAGCCCTACCAAGGTCCTATATTTAGTAGTTAATAGAAGTGTTAATTACGGCGTGTGTTAACAGACAACTGTTTCTACTTTCCTACAAGCTTCCATAAATGACTTTTTATCCAGCTCCAAGCACATCACCACCGTGCGATTTCTAAAAGTGAGAGGTGAAGTTTGTTTACAATTGTATTTTAAGTTTTATTTTATTGCTTTATAATCTGCTAATTGATTTATCTACAAATAGTCAAACAATTTACAGAAAGTGAATAAACAAATATTGTACCTCTATTAATCAATTTAAATCTTCAAATCATTTTTATCGGATAGGGTCAAATTTAAAAAAAAATGTTCAAAGCCCGCTTGAATAAGGAACAGCTAGCGCTACCTGCCGTAGAGTAGTCAGACTAAGTAACAGACGACATGGCTGGCAGTTACTGCCATCTAGCGTCGAATAGAAAAAATACGACACCAAATTATTTTCTTCAAGCCAATATCTTATGAAACGAGATGGCGCTACTTTTATATCTCAAGAAATAAAATAATCTAACTACCCTAAGAAAGAAAAATTTCGGTATGACATGTGGCTATGTTTAACGAACAAATAAAGACTAGTTACGTATTTTTTATTTGTTTTTTTTTTTATGGTTGTTACTTTCGTCCAAAAATAAATCATTTCTTTTCACCAAAAACCCCGATAACTCTTCCCATAACTGAACACCATCCATTTTGTTTCTTGTTGAAAGTGGCAGTTTTATTACTAGCGATATGATTTACATTCTTTTGATAGCGTAATCAGACTATTTATTTGCAAATAATTATTTACTGTTCATTCAAAAAGGTGACGAAATAGGCAATTAATACAAACAGTAATTTCGACATACATATTGTGAGCTGCGGTGTCCGAGTGGTTAAGGAGATGGACTTGAAATCCATTGGGTTCTACCCGCACAGGTTCGAATCCTGTCCGCAGCGTTTTACTTTTGGTAGTGACAACAACTCAATAACAATTACCACTTTTCGATTATTCATAGCTATTTCTTATGGTGAAAAAATCGTAGTTTAAAAAGTTGTATTTTTGGTCTTATTTACTCTCTTTGTTTGAATCGCTCTATAAAATTTAAATAAATATAAAATTAATTAGTGTATTTTAAAGTAAATTATAAAAAAAAATATTTTTCCTATTTCAAAAAGATTCCTTCGAGCCGGATTTGAACCAGCGACCTATGGATGTCAATGATTTTTACTCTACAGTCCACCGCTCTACCAACTGAGCTATCGAAGGTTAGTAACTGTAATTGAAATAACTGGGTACACTCGGTTTATTACTTAATATAATTATGACGTATGCTGAGATGAGAATGCAGAGGGGGATGTGTGGTGTTACGCGAATGGATAGAATAAGAAATGAGTATGTAAGAGGAAGCCTGAAAGTGGCGCCTGTGACCGAGAAGCTGTGTGGAAATCGGTTTTTATGGTATGGGCATGTGATGCGAAGGAATGAGGACCATATTGTGAGGAAAGTTTAGAGTATGAATGTGCAGGGTTACATGAGTAGAGGGTGACCAAAGAAAAGATGGATGGATTGTGTAAAAGATGATATGGCTAGAAAAGAGGTGACTCTTCAGATGACGGCAAATAGAGAATTATGGAAGAAGAAAACATGCTGCGCCGACCCTAAATAAATTGGGATAAGGGCAGGAGGATGATGATAATTTCGACGTATGAATACGATGATTTGTGTCATGACCGTTTTCACCAATACTACGTGACACATAAATATAAAGCATTTTCTTAGCGAAAAAAACAAGCACGTAATATTATTATTTTTTATGATATTAGGTAAAACAATAAGAGTATAAATGTTTAGGTAACTGTACCGCCCACTGCGATTTCCACAGAGTATTTATACAACATTGTGATACGGTGGTCTTTTTATCTCTTGTGTACCTCACAGGTACACAAAAAACACACAGGTAAACCGAACTTGACATAAATGGGAGTGGTTACTTTGTTCAAGCTTTCGATTATCATAATCTACTGGACGTTGCTTTGCTAGGCGTAAGTGAAACCGGGTTTAAATGTGTGTGTGTGCATGTGTGTGATTATGAATGAAGTAAATAATGTAATGTGTGTAGGGATCAGCAAATCGTTTGTGATTTATTTAAGTTGAAGTTAATTAACGTGTTATAAAAAATATATATATTTATGAATAACAGTCAGAATAAATGAAGTGCAGAAAATACTATAGGTAGGTACATATATGAATTAATTTCTGGTAATTGTCTCCGATAAGCTAATGGGCTATTTACCTGATAACCTACTACTAGCTATCTAACTACTTCGAAAAAAATACAAGAACAATATTTGTAAGTTTGCTCCATTGGGCAATCTTGTTTAAAGGTATGCTTATTCTTTCCCGTAAACGTATGAGCAGGTGTTTTACTTACCACATAATGCTTCATATTTTTTTTACAAAAAAAGCATAATTAAAACAGTAATACCATTGCTATTCAATAAATTCCTAACCTATAGCAAATGTTGCAACATTGCAATAACTTTGTTACTAGACCATTTCCCGCGCAGCTTATCGTATCAAGTATGGAGTTTCCTAGTTTATATCCCGTATAATTTATAGTATTACTTTACGTAAAATACAAAATCCGTACGATATTTAAATAGCTAAATTAATCATGCTTAAAACATTAAAGTCTAACATTTTAAGCATGATATAGATTCTGTGACAAAGTTTAAGTGTCAAGTTGCAGTTTCATAACACTTTGCTCGAGTATTTTGTCAGGCGCTCAACACTTAAGTACCTAGCAATTATGATTTTCGTAAAAAAATACACTCTCTCTACTTTTACCGGTCATTCTGTATTCAATTATACGTGTTGTTTATATTGTAAATTTGTTAAAGACCACTTTAACACGTGAATATGTTTTGCTCATGTCAATTTAAACCAAGTGAGGTGATTGTTTCCTAGCCGACTACTCCATGAAGAAACACCGAAACTCAGAGGTCTGCGAGTCTCTTTTAAACTCTGTACCTACTTTGAACTGGTTAAATTATTTGGTAACCATGTCTAAAAATCAAAATTTCAAAAGCACTACACAGATTAGAGTGGAATAGTCTAGGCAATGCACGCATTTGTCAGTTGTAGCTCAGCTTAAAACATAAGAAGCTGTACGATCCGAACAATGCCAAAGTTGGTGAAATACCTAACCAACTGCAAGACAATAATGAAATCTATCCGTCGTCATCTGCTTAGCATCATTTTCCCAACTGTAGGGGTCGGCTTCCAGGCTAACCAGATGCAGCTGAATACCAGTATTTTACATGGAGCGACTGCCAATCCGACCTCCACAACCCAGTTACTGGGCAACACGATACCCCTTGGTAAGACTGGTTGTCAGACTTTCAGGCTTTTGACAACCCATCACGACTAAATGACAGAAGGAACCAACGGCTTAACGTGCTTTCCGAGGCACGGAGCACCTCAGCAAGTGCAACTTACCTTCGATAGATCTGCACCGGTGTTTTTATTTAGCAACGAGCTTAAGAGATCTAAACGTAATACACTTGATTACCTAGGCTGACAAATTCTTCATATTCACGATAATTATTATGATCACATTTTTATCCTTTTGAATTTGTCTCTGAGGGTATGTCTACGAGTCCAGTTCTCTGAATATCGGCGGCATTACTCCGTAATCAAAATGGCGGACGGCATCAGGTTTACGACAAGGTACGCTGTACATGTACTTGTAATAAGGGAATGCCCTAGAAAGACATAGTAGTACTTTCAATCAGCGTGCGTGTATGACCAGATGTAAGAACGTAAAAGAAGCAAAAGGTGTATGTAAGGATCGTAGCAGGTGGTGTTCTGTGGTTTCTGACTACCGCCATGGGAAAAAGGCATGAGTATAATATGTAATGTAACGTATGTATGTAATCTACAATAACATAATTATCTGGCCATTGCGAGTTTCTTATTCGTAATAAATGTTTGTAAACGTTCAATTATTTCCATCCTTTGCATATTAATTTAATACCAATTAATATTAATTCAAGACATTGCATGTCTGATTAGTTAGTTCATGTAAACGCATGTATGATAAATAAATTACCTTTATCTTTATCTTTATCAATTGACCTCTCAATCTTCCGATCAGTCAACTTGATTGTAAACGTATCCGGCATAGTAGTAGTACTATACCGTATACGTTTACGATCAATACGATCTATTTCTACATCCGCCGTATCCGAGCGGGGTCCGACTCAGTTCAAGAGCAGGGAGCGCATGCCTAATTCCATATGCAAATAAACAAACTGAAATAGACTTCAAGAGCATCGCTCTGTGGATGAGCGATTGTAGAAGTTGTAAGTTGTCGATGTGGTTTTTAAAGTTTTTGTTTTTGTGTACTCCCGGGAGACGTTGCCATTGTTTTTATTTTCCAAAGAACTTAATGACAATGATTGGGTTATTGTTTTAGGTGTCTAATAACATGGGAAACCCGACAATAACCCGGGAATCGTGATGATCAGCAGTAGTTTTTGCAATCACTAGACCAATGTTGATGATTTTTTATTTTAGTTTTTTTTTCTTTTTTTTTAGTTAAATCATTGCCCCACACTAGGAATTTCTCCTGTATCGTGGGTGCGCATACAAACATATAAACTCACATTATACAAACAGCCAGACCCCTAACAACTAAATGTAGGCCATACAAATCTTTGTTCCGTGCGGGAATCGAACTCCCGACACGCAGCGCCGCAGCCTATTGTTGAGATACTGCGCCAAGCGCATTTATTTCATTTCTAATTAAATTAAAAGTGTATAGGCCTAAAGGTAACATTCTTAAACTACTATAAAATATCTGAAAGAGATGACTTATTTACTGTACAGAGTTACATAGAGCTATTGTATCTTCTCTGTATTAAAATCACACTAGAAATACTTTGAGTTTGATTTTGAAGTACGAAAAAAAGAGGTCGGTACCAGGGGGTACTCCATAAACATGTACCTACCCGAAGAATGAAAAAAAAAACGAATACACGTGCAAATGGCGGTATCGATGGAAATTGTTTATTTGAGAAATACTTTGAAATGCAAACTTATTTCTGCTTTCGACAAAATAAATATTGTGCAGTTTGTGCAAGCGTAAACAGGTACCTACTCATCGGAACTACGAAACCCTTGATTGTGCGTTCCACACGCACTTGACCGAATTTTCACATGTTCCTAACAGTACGAAAACTATGAAATGAAATAAAAAAAAAAGTGTAGTCGTAGCTTGAACATTCAATGTTACCACTTATAAAAAAATGTCATGATGGCCCAGTGGTTTAGGCCTCGCGTCTTGTGCACGAGGTTGTGGGTTCAAACCTGTGCAAGTACCTATGTGAGTTTTTCAATTCATATGTACTTTCTAAGTTTATCTTGGACATCACTGACATCGGTGAAGGAAAACGTCGTGAGGAAACCTGGACTTATATAATTAATATAAATCTAAAATCGAAAACCCGTCTTGAGCAAGCGTGGTGATTAATGCTCATGCCTTCTCTGTATGAGAAGAGGCCTTTGCCCAGCAGTGGGACATTAATAGGCTGGTACTTTTTACTTATAATAAACGTTATATTTCTGGGTAAATGTCAAGTTAAGTGGGTGTTGATGATTCATAGGGCATCGGTGAAACGTCAGAACTCCTACATGCCTACGCTTAGCCGCCTACGCTTGATTAGTGTTCATAGCGATGAAACGAGATGTTAATTTAAATTACTCCTAAGTTACAGGTGTAGGCGAAGTAACATTATGTACTTAATATTATTACTCCACTGTGGCGAATTTATCAAAAGACTTCGCCCTTTAGCAATAATTTTATTGAGACTGATTTGACAGAACATCGAGATTTCTTTACTATCTATTTGTTTAATATACTTCTATTAGACACTTAATAAACCTGGAAATGTTTATATAATTCTCTTCATAAAAACTCCCAAAAAAAAAACTCTCAGTCTGTACTTTAGAAGAACTAAGCAGTCACATAGACGGACACGAAAATCGACTTTATTTTATTTTTATTTTACTTTATATTATTTTATCTTTATTGTACATATTTATTTACGATAACCTGCGATTATTTTTTTATATTTTCTTTTTATGTAAGTATTTATAGTTTTATTGAAAAAATGTTAAATATGCCTGAATCGGGGCTAAAAAAGAACAATAAAGATTTACAGAAAAGCATTGATTTATTTGTATAAAATAACTAACTGAAATAAATGAAAAGTTTACCAATTCTTCACATTTAAATTTCTTCGAATTTTGCTAAAACATAAGTAGGTACTTGATCTAACTTGAGAAAATAAATTCTGACCGTGTATTTACTCAGTAATTTAGTACCTAAAACATACGAATTGCAAATCAAATCATGGTTTTCTTTGCAAATATGGAAACTTGACTTATATATTAGTTTCTAGTAGGTACTAGTGCTGTTCCACAAACACAGTCTAACAGCCATGTTAGCCACAGTTAGCAAAGCTAATGTTACAAAATTACACAATCAAAATACATCGGGCTCATGTACAGAGGCCAGCACATCAAGCTACCCCAATCTGACAAATTTCTTTGATAGTTTTTCAACTTTATTACAAAAGAATAAAGTTCATGTTCAATTGGGAAAATTTGCAATTTTGGGATAGATTGTTGTGCTGGTGTCTGTACCTAGTTATCTCTTTGTCTACACTGACAGTAATCCGTCGGATAACATAATTGGTTGGGCAGGCTACCAATACTGGTGTTTTTGTGACGTAACCGATTTTCGAGGGGAAAGATAGGCCTTTTAATCCAGCTGTGGGGGACAACTGAGTACAGGGGCCAGCACATTAAGCTTCTAAATTTATTTGAAAGTTCAACTTTATTACAAAAGCATAAGGTTCAAGTTCGATTGGGAAAATTTGACGGTTTGGGATAACGAAAAATATTTTTTTTATTTACTGTTTATAATAGTTGTATAATGAGTTCATGACATCTCAAATTAATAATAATCCAAACTAATATTATAAAGTCCAAAGATTTGATTGTTTGTTTGTTTATAATGAATTAACTCAAAAAATACTAAACTGATTTTAAACGTTCTTTCACCAATAGAAAGCTTCATTATCTGCGAGTAACATAGGGTATATTTCATTTTCAAAATTACGCGTTAAAGGGGTTGGAAGGGATGTTAAAGTTCCAAGGAAAAGTATGAAATCCACGAGGACGAAGTCGCGAGCTAAGTGCTAGTTAAACCAATACAATAAATGACCAAGCTTAATGAGTTGTGATAATAAACTGCAACAGTATCCCATCGGATGTAATCAACGATATAAACTAATTCTTAATCCTTTAAGCTGCGGGTCAATCATGACTTCCAAATCCGACGGCACGGTTGGCGCAGTGGCTGAGCGATTGACTGCCGCGCCGCGTGTCGTGGGTTCAATTCCCGCATGGAACAAATATTTGTATGGCTTACAGGTAGTTGCTCCGGGTCTGGCTGTTTGTGCATGTGAGTTTAAATGTTTGTAAACGCACCCACGACACAGGAGAAATTCCTAGTGTGGGGCAACGTTTTTTTTTTGTTAAGAAACAATTATTTGTGTCTTGCAACATGAAATTGGATGAGTCAGCAATTTATATTGCTGACTCATCCAATTTCATGTTGCACATAAACCGGGAAACGGTCAAAAGAATTACAAACGAACATTTAAATTGAAAAAAGCTTATTCCAATTTCAAATGCAAATCACCGTCATTTTTTTCGCTCAGTGGCTTCGAGCGCGGGGCGCACGCAAACCCTCGCAAAACAGTTTCTGCGTGAACGCTCTCCAATGAGCGTTTGGACCATTGACGTCATCAGGAGAGCACAGCCTCTGGAGCCTCGATACTATTGTCAAACACATATTTAATTACCATCGTGTGCAGTGCGGCACACGCAACTACCTATTCAAAACGGAATAACGACGATTTTTTGACCAATCTAAATACAACTTTATTATTTGAGGCATAACGTGCGTTTCTCCTTGACGAAAAATAGGTGGTTTCACCGTTCCATGGAGGTGTGTAAGGGTGAATTTCGGCCGATCCTGCGTTGTACTACGCCTGCGCAAAAAACAGTTCGCGAGCGCGTATTTCAGTTAAAGTAAGGCGGCGCGCCGGCTAGCGCGCTCGCCTGCCGGTCGCCTAAGAACCTTTAGCGGACGCCGAATACCATTTTCATCAATAAAAATAATGTCCTGAAGTGATAAAACCGTGTGTGTTGTTTAAACCTGTCAATTTAGCTGTTGTTGTGTGTGTTGCGGTAAATTTAGCTGCCCGTAGTGTCTTAATCCTTTAGTATAAACGTGATTGACTGTTAAAAATGTCGTTGTTTTGATAAGGTGAGTTAGTTTAAGGTCGGAGGTTGCCCTCGGTAATGGCAAGTACACACGTAGGTATGTACCACATATTGTGGCAAAATGTTCGCGTGACTCAGCTGAGGTGAAACCATTCAGAAAATTACTGCCACATTCCACTGAAGGTTTTTTCATGCCTGCAGAGATTTGATACGATAAACGTTGGAGCTGTATTAACAATGAAATTGTGGACATGTCAGGTTATAAATTGGTTGAATAATGGCTCGGCTACTGGGTGTAATAACGTTGCAGAACGTGCTCATATACAAGAATAAAATCGTGACTCATAAAACAGCATGGCTGGTAATCAAATACTCGTAAACTGTTTATGAAATCTGTAATTTCGCATCGATGTTGTGGTAATCCATGTATATTAAGATATATGAGCAATAGAAATGAACAAAAGAAGATCAGGATAAGAGAAAGGGATGTTAATGTAAAAGGACCTGACGTGACCGTTGCTTGTCACCCTTGAAAGGCAACGGGTAAACCAGGGATGTTCTGTCATAAACCTAATATGCCCCAGCCGGTCGATCCTGCAAAAATCTCCTGTGAAAACTTAGGTGATGTTAGTGGTGAAGTGAGCTGTCGAGTGTCTCACTTATGCGGGATGACACTGCCAGCTCAGTTCATCGCTCACTGATCCCAAGAATTTACGGGGAGGTCTTTTACAGAATAGCTCTGCAGATGCGTTTAATAGAAAGAGATTCATTCGCCGGTGCATAGCTTTGACCCTGAGCTATAAAACTGCCCAATAAAAAACGCTAAATCACAGATAAAAATGGAGCTAACGCATCTATTAAGTTCTGTAACTGCAAAATAATTTTAAATGCTATATAAAACAATGAATAATTTAATTTAAACGAATCATAGCGACACTAATGGTATTGCTACAATGATTCTTCCAAATTAAAAGAAGAAGGTAGATACCTCTCTTTCTCCAAAATGATCCTAGAGTTTTCAGTCTAGGAGTATATGGGCAGTCTGAATCATTGATCTTTTACTTTCCCTACATCTCCGTGGTCTGCCGCATCGTCTCATAGGTACACGAATTCTCAAACTAAAATTGACCAAAAGACCTTAATCTTACAGTCTCGTATTTTTGCCTGGTTTGGTTTCACTGGTATTGTCCCGCTTCAGGGCAAATGCCTCTTCTCATACAGAGAAGTCAAGAAAGCAGCATACATCACTACAATAACTCAAAGCGGGTTGATGACTCCATGATAAGTCTAGATTTCACACATAAATAGAAGCATTATTAGAAATTCCTTTTTCAAAGTTATTTTTTCTTCTCTTAACACGTACATCCTCTACGGTAATATATCCACATTTTTTTTTTCTTTCTGTCTTTCTTACATTCTCTCTCTTTCTAATAAGTAAAAGGTTAAGACTTTTCCGAAATTTACGATGGGTAACGATAACAATCTTTTTCTAGGTGAGAACCTTGGTGTTGCCAATAATAACATGCTTATGGAAGCTCCATTCGTCTTAAGTATGGCTTAGTACGGTATTATTACGTGGGAACGCGTTATTTATTAGGTGTTCGCTCTGATCGCTCGGTTACAGGTAGCCAAATGGATTATTTTTGAGTCTTTCAATGTTATTACAAAGGCTATCTCTGAATCATATTTTATTTGTTGCTATTCTTGAATAACCGTGGACAACGGGGTGAATAGAAAGACAGTGGCGAATCGAATCAAAACTTTGGGGGTATTTTCAGGTAAATTTAATGTTATTTATTTCTAACAATGTATTGAAATTATTAATTTATTTTCATTAAAAAAATTGCAGTTCTTATTTGCAACAAACAATATTAAACTAACGCGGAAATCTCTAATAAAAGAGAAAAGGCGTTTAATGGTACACATCTGACAGAGTTTTTAAATTTTAACAATTAGTGTAGTAATTAGTTTTGCAGGCCCATCCTATTGCTGCTCCCTCCCTCTTTCTGAGCAGCCCATCACGGGAAATATCGAGGACAACCAAAGTTCCAATTTCGTCTGCCAGTATCATCGGCACGATCATACTGTCTCCCATTTGTTGGATATGAGTTAGTTAAGAATCTTATCGGAAGAGAATGATCAAAATCGAGGTATAATGGAGTTCCAAATTCAGCCAATCCCAATTATTACAGAAGTTTCTCAGTAAGTGGAGATTAGCTTCTGTAGAGCTGGGATTTTGACCGTACAGAAAGTTACTCTTGTTATCAGTGTATATTAACGGGAAGCCGTCAAGCGGATTCCTTAATTCTTACGTTTTTGGCAAATTGCAGCGCTGTTTTACATTGGTTGATGATCAAAATTCTTTTCGCGAGAACTATAATCCTATAACTACTAAATTAAAATCTCATAAATAATCTCTTGTTATCATAATTGCCGAAAAATTAATTTAAATGACACATTTTAAAGCAGAGTTGCAATTTGAAAAAATAAGGCATTTTGGATAAGGAATCAGCTTAATGTCTACGATTAAAGATACTACTCGTATTCAAAAGAAATCAAGATTATCTAATTTTATCATGAGCCATGAGGTTACGGTTTTGGATCTTAATCAAGCTCTCCTGTACAAAATTAGATTAGACCTATTTAATAATTGCCAGTGTCAATGGTCATAGATATAAGAAAAGTCGGCTCCAAAAAGCGGTTTGCTGGTGCCCCCTATGGCTGCATGCATAATTGACCTCCGTCTTGAGTCTTATTCAAAATAGGTACTAGACCTTGTGCATTCATTGCAAAAGTTCATTAGTCTTACCGATGTTATCCAGGAACTGGGTTGATCAGTTCAGAAAGGATGTCCCGACGAGTAAAATACTGGTATTTCACTTCATCTGGTAGACTAGAAGCTGGCCCCAACATAGTACCTAATTGGGAAAGAGGCTTAGCAGACCATTATTTAATTTAGTTACCTCAACAAGGAAAGAAAGTCAGACTAAATGAGTCTAGCAAACATCCTGAAGTTTCTTAAAACTGAATACATAATCTAGTCAAGTTGAGCTTGAATTCCCGAAGAAAGGATTACTCAAATAGTTTATGGGGGCAATATAAATCCTTGCATTTTCACTTAAAATGGGGTTTCCGCTTTAGTTGTGTCTATGTTCCTAGAAAGGCAATATTTCACTGGAAGAGCCAAAACTGGGCAGTGAAAACGCCTGAACCGTGTACAACACAATGCATTTGGTTTGGAAATCGCTGTGACGGGTTCAATAGCGAACCAACACAAAGGAGATGGACAATGTAAGTTTGTTTCCCAATTTGGCACAGTTTGCTGGGTTTAGGTGATAGAGCATCCATTGCTAAGGTTCACGTTTTTAAATTACTTGATAATATTAAGCGAGGTATATAATTATGTAAGTAAAGTAATTAAATGAAATGATATTTGTTTTTTCACAAAAACAAATACCTATCGTATATAGTAAGTACATACTTACTCACGTAAGTAGATATGTTTCAGACACTTTAACAAGTCAATATTTTAAAAACTAATTGGCACCGGCATTTCCGAATTAAAAATCCCTTAAACTCCAGAGATCATGGTGTCTTTAAGAGTCCAAAAATTAGATTACGTTAAGATATAATGTGTGTCTAATGATACAGAGCGCTTCTGAAGAACGAGCCATTTCAGCTCTGAGAGAACCTGTCCCCACAGACGGCATGCATCAGTCATCGTGGAACGCAACCCTATTTTAGGGAGCTCAACGAACCGTCACACATCATTACCAGACCTGCAGGACATTTGCAGTAAACTTCAATGAATCAAATCAAATCGTTTATTTGCATAAAACAGGAAAATAAGTTGTTACATAAGAGTAGAAGGCACACTGTACATGAGGTGTGATGAGTATTCAGTATCGCAGCCACTGAATAACCACATATTACAGTCTAAGTTAGTAAGACCACATCATCTAGCTGACCTCCAGTGATATTGTGTGGTTCCCTACTGTACTAAGGCCATATAAAGACGGAAGATAAAAACAAGGAACTAACTAACTAATATAACTTATACGATGCTAGGAAGCCGTTGATTGCGATCCCCTTGTGGGATCCCGCGTTCGCGTTCCTTGAGCTCTCAAACAAATGGAACTAACTTTATTTAGTAACAAAACATTAGTAGCTGTAACTTAACTGGGAAATACTGTTGTTTTCTACTTTTGAATGTATTTTTCTGATTAATTTCGTTGCGACAAGCGTGACATTTCATTCATTTCCCTGGGAAGCTGGGAGTCGCCGCACTTCATACATATATTGCTGCAGGCGGTTTTCTGGTTAGTCACTACTGTAAATCCTGGCTTACAAGAAACTGTTTCGGTTTGAATTAGAGTGGCGAGCGAGAGGGAGTTGGATAGGATAAAGCCAACAACAACATAAAAAGGTTTCAAGTTTTCTTCTTTTGGTTGATCTCACAATTCTACAAGCCCAAAGCCAAAGTCTACAAGCCCTTAAACAATATAAACAAGATATCTAGGATCAAAAATTTTCATAATGATGATATCAGCCAAAACACTGCTAATGCTGCACTAAGGTCAGTTCTATATTACTGGACTGGCGGACTATACCAGTTCTATGAATCGATGACGATATCTAGGATGGTGTAACGCCATTTTGTGTGCTAGTGCTATCTGACACGTAAGAAATACTTTTAATTTGTATAGGTACTTATTATGTTTTACATAATTATGTTGCCTTCTGTTTGAAGACATTTAGTAACGTTAATTACTCAGCATTTGATTTTGATTTTTTGATTGATTATCTGGTAGATGTTTTTCATGAGAATGCTAAGGGGGATGTGTGGTGTTACGCGAATGGATAGAATAAGAAATGAGTATATAAGAGGAAGTCTGAAAGTGGCGCCTGTGACAGAGAAGTTGTGTGGAAATCGGCTATCATGGTATGGACACGTGATGAGAAGGAATGAGGATCATGTTGTGAGGAAAGTTTTGAGTATGAATGTAGAGGGTTACAAGAGTAGAGGGAGACCCAGGAAAGTTGATATGGCTAAGAAGGAGGTGACTTCTGAGATGACGGGAAATAGAGATGTATGGAAGAAGAAGACATGCTGCGCCGACCCCAAATGAAATTGGGATAAGGGCAAGAGGATGATGATATCTGGTAGATGTTTTGTCGGGAGTTCGTTGCGCCACTTCATCCTAGCAAAAACACGAGAAAGTGGTAGTGATTTGGGGGATTGTCTTAAGTAATGTTTGGTGTTCAAGAAGTGCTGATTCTCAGCCTAATTTGGATGAATGATTTATTTTTATCCGACATATCTGAACGGTACAATGTATGTGGAGCTAGTATTCAATAAATATTGACTACCATTGCAGTTTGCTATGTCTAACACTGTCATAACAAAACAAACACAACATGAAGCTAGTCGTCCTTGTTGTGGTGTGAAATAAGGCTGTTTTAAAGTATTAATAGAAATCCTTCAAGATTTATACGAAACCGCTTTAAAGTGCGGATAGCAACATACTCATCATTTCTTCGTTTATTTTATTCCTAGACACTTCAAGCAGCTATAGCTCTTGCAGCTTTTCTTTATTATTGGGACAGTAAATACCCGACGAGATCCGGAGAAACGATTCATCTGTCTTGGATCCCGCAACGAAATTAATCAGAAAAGAATAGCGGAAGAGTTAGAGAAACACATAATTTCCAATTCCCTCCATATCAAGCAGGCAGAACGGAGCTAGGCCAATAGGCACAAAGGGACGTTTAATACTGGGTCAGCCCCAGTTTCCTTGCATTACGGCTTAAAATTAACACTGATATTAGTGGGTCCTAAATGATGAGCTGTTATTGTATGGCAAAAACGTTGAACGCACGGAAATTTGATCGAGATTCTACAAGGCCCGTATAGTAAACAACTCCAGATGCAACGTGTACACTATCTAACATTACATTTTTTGGCTTAAAATGGCAAAACAACGTTTGCGGAGTCAGCTAGTATTATAGTGAAAAGATAAAATTGCGACTGCATCATGTAATTTTGCTGATAACTTTTCTAATGAACTTTTGACCGTCAATTTCAACAGCCAGGCTTGTAAAATGTAATCACAAAAACAATGCAAAGGTCACTCAACTAACAAAAGGCGATCACATCAAAACTCCATAACACCTATTTCTCACCTGTTTCTTGCCTGTAATTGCAATATAATCACAGTGTGTTATTCAAAAACACAACTAGAGTTACTCATACGATCCAAATGACTCCCATTAAGTTCGGTTGATGAATGAATAATGGCGAAAAAAATAAGTGTCGAACACAGACATAGTTGTATTTGATTGTTTAAGTTGGTAGATATTTTATTTTTGAGGTTTCGAGGTGTTGACTAGTATAGGTCAGTCATCGAACTTTGTGCCTATGGTTAATTTCGTGGTTTGGTAGGGTTAAATCGATTAGGATGATTAATGATTAATGATTGGATTTGAGATGTATGTATTTTTTAAATCTTATTTTTAAAGACAACGATTAGAGAGACGTTAATTGAGGTGTCTATTTGTAATGTTAAAAGAAAGTTGTTTTACTGAATGCATATAAAAATGTTAACGGTATACAAAGAACTTTTATGCCGTTTGTTTGTTTGGGCTCATTTCCAAAACCATAGAACTGATTTTGACGGGACTTTCACTGGCAGATAGTAAATGTTATAAGGAGTAACTTTTGCAACTTTAATTTTAGAAAAAGTATTAGGATTCTGCGCTAAAAAATTTAAACCCATATTTTGGTAAATTCCACGCGGACAGTGCCGCAGGTCATATAAAACAAAAGAAAAGGACAGATTTTATAAAGGAAGCATACTTTGGTAGTAGTCTCGTGGCTGAATAATAACAGCCACACGGGTCGATCAACCATAGACGATAGATGGATGAGTAACCATTGCACATCATCCTCCTCCGTATCTCGAAAAACATGTTTTTTTTTTAGTTACGTCCCCTCGCATTTCAGCGCTAGACGGCTGTTTACTGCTTAACCGGACCCGGGAAGCATGTTAATCCCGGCTGTCATTTGTAGATCTTAGCAGTCGTTACGGACAAACACTTTGGAACTATGTTCTAGACGTCAAATTACTTTAGGCCTTGATATTCACCGTGTTTTTGTCGATGAGCTCTAAAATGCCAAAATAACTAAGAGCACGCAAATAGAGAGGGGCAATTTTAGTTGAACTCTTATACGAGTATGTCCATTCCTTATTTATTTTAGAATGAGAAAAAGAGGGAAGCCTGCTTGTAAAAAAGGGAATGTTATCCTAAACCTCTATACCACAGTAGGCTTCCTCACGTACTAACCCTTCCTTCTAAAACGTTACCAAAGTTAACAACATACAAAACAACAATATTTAGCGTATTATAAGCCGCTTATTCCGATCCTCAGTTGTGAAAGGTCGACGTCAACTAAAAGGATTTGGGAAAGGGAATGATTAATGAGAAACAGGACTGACGGGGCTTTGCAACCCCTTTGTCATGAAACGAATGGATGGCCAACATTCCTTTGTGGTTATTTTTATGTTAAAGGAATTGCTGGACTGAATTAAGGTGATAATTATGTGTCTGCACAGCCTTTTTGCAACTGTGTTGAGGTCAGCTGAATAATATTTTATATAAAGATATAACTAGTATTTTATATAGAGTGACTGCCTATCGGACCTACACAGGCCAACCCAGTGACTGATTAATACTCTCGCTAAGATTGGTTCCCAGACACTCGGGCTTCCGACTAAACATAGCGACTTCATTTTTTTTGTGACAAGCCCGCCACATTATTCCAAAACCACTGCAACTCTTGAAAACCAGAATCAACAGTATGTAATGGTTGGAAACCCATCCACGGACCGACATCGGCAAGTGTTGCTTAGCCACGAACCTCTTTAGATTGTAGCGACATATATCTGGCCACATACACTAACTAAATCTGACGTATCCTATCTCGATATTAAAGTTGTTCGAACGATTGAATATAAAAACAAGAACCCGATAACAGGGGCAGTAGACCACTAGACAAAACACCCGTCTGGTCGGAGGATCCTCCCTTTTCAATGGCGGATGAGGAACTTTACACCCTGTTCCTCACACAAAAGATATATTAGGTCTTTACCTATGAAATTGCCGTTCTGCAGTACTGGCCATTTCAAATCAAAATATTTTTTGTTTGGCTAAGAATTCTAATTTCAAATTAATTTTATTTTAAAAACATGGATTTTTTTTTCCAAAAGTAGTCATTTGTTTATTGATTAGTGTTACATTTTCATCGCATTTAAATCTTTTTCGTCATCATGGATACGTTAAAAATTCGAGTAATTATGGAATATGAGTACCGTCGTGGCAGCAACGCGGCACAAGCGGCACGCAACATCAACGACGTTTACGGAGCTAACACTACAAACCAACGCACTACCTGTTATTGGTTTGCTCGCTTCCGTTCTGGAAATTTCGACCTGAAAAATGAACCTCGCGGTCGTCCGAAGACTTTGGTCGACAATGACGAATTAAAGGCGATTGTGGAAGCTGATGATACACAATCTACGGCTGAATTAGCAGCAGCTTTCGACGTTAGCGTCAAAACAATATTGGTCCATTTGCGTCAAATTGGCAAGGTAAAAAAGCTTGACAAATGGGTGCCCCACGAACTCAATGATCGCCAGCGCGAAGTACGCGTCGAGACGTGCCTTGCACTGCTCAACAGACACACAAATGAAGGAATTTTGAACCGCATTGTTACCTGCGATGAAAAATGGATTCTGTTTGATAACCGCAAGCGCTCAGCAAGTTGGTTGGATCCTGGTTTAGCACCTAAACAATGCCCTAAACGAAAACTTACCCCAAGAAAAGTGATGGTCACTGTTTGGTGGTCTAGCGCCGGTGTGATTCAACACAGCTTCTTACCAAACGGGGTGAGCATTACTGCAGATGTGTACTGTGAAGAATTGAACACAATGATGGAGAAGCTGGCACATCTCCAACCAGCATTGGTCAATCGCTCGTCTCCGCTGCTCCTGCACGACAACGCGCGACCTCATACTGCACAGCAGACGGTCTCCAAGTTGCAAGAACTGGGGTTGGAAGCTCTCCGTCATCCGCCCTACTCACCAGACCTTGCGCCTACAGACTACTACTTTTTCCAGAATTTGGATAACTTCTTGGCGGGAAAAAAATTCAATACCCGAGAGGCAGTACAAAATGCCTTTGAAGAATTTGTTGCCTCCCGTCCAGCTGATTTCTTTAAGAAGGGCATCAATAAACTGCCACTGCGTTGGCAAAGATGCATTGATTGCATGGGTGATTACTTCGATTAATACAAATAAAAAATACATGAAAAAAATTCATTTAAATTTTTTCATACAAAACGGCAATTTCATAGGTAAAGACCTATTATATAATTGTTGAAAGGTCGATACGTTTATGAAACGGTTTCAATTTTTCATGAACTATGTGTACGAAATGTGGTAGGTATTTCCTTGAAATAGGTTATATAACTTGTGCATGCAAGTTATGGCCGTCAATTACCTTCAATACAGGTTAACAACCTCGGTTTTCATGTCTAAATTTCTAAGTCAATACCTAGCAATGAGGTCAGAAATTCAACAAGCTTAAAATGCTTACTCTCTCCACCTAAATAACTCGGAGATGGTCAAACTCACTAAATAGGTTTAAAGAATTTTATTTCTTTTATGAGAATTTAACACTCTCACACACACACACACACACACATACACACACACACACACACATACACACACACACACATAAACACACACATACACACACACAGACACAAACTCACACACACACACTCTCACATTAACTAAAAATAATATAAAAAGTGCTTACATCTAAATATAAATATTAGCCTCTAGGGTGTTGGCGACGTCACAGGGTACATATCTACATATGTTTTAAGTTTTGCTCTAAATTGGTTTATTTATAAAAGCTTTATCAACATGAAAATATTGATAAAGCTAAAGTATAGGTTATGAAAAGTATATTTATAGATTCGGATATAGTTGCCAATCACAGGTCCAACAGCGTTCTAATAGATCAGTGATATGCACAGGAAAAATAATCTTTGAAAAAACCTGAGAATAAAAATAAATACCTATTAGAAATGAATAATCATAATTGTTTGTGTTATTCAATATTGCACGTGAATATTAAAACATTTCACATGTGTAAGATTGTGAGGATTTCTGGATGTCTGTTATTCTTTTTCGCAAAAACTACTTAACACGTTAAACGCCAAATGACCGACAAACAATACATTTTCTATTGTATCTCGTTGTTTGGCAGTAAGGTTAACCTTACAGTATAGAAGCTTCTACTTCGGAAATAACACTTTGGCTATAATTTACAAAAATAAACATGCAAACGAAGTCGCGGGTGTCTGCTAGTGCGTTCGTGGTAGACACACTGGTTTCATACAACAGTTTTGATCGAATTCAAATACAAAACAATTGTGTCACATGTCCTACATTTGCCACCGGAACTAAACCTCACACACAAACCGACCAACGTACAGTTAATTATACAGTTAAATGCTAACCAGCTCACAACTCCACACCGAACACTGAACGATATTTGAAAATCTATTCACAAGTTGAAACAGGCCTAACAGTGTCAACCTAGCTGCAAGGTCTGTGTACGCAATTATATCTCCAAACTCATTGTAGTAAAGGTTAGAATACCGTGTACAAATTGATTGCTTGCCTTTTGTACGCGATGCACAGAAGTTGGTTTAATCAAAGCTCAAAGTTGGTTCAGATTCAACTGTTGCTGTATTTTTTAGTTTTTGTTTTTACTTCGAGTGGAGTTTGATCAGAGGTTTTATGGGGCAAGTTGTAAATCTAATTTTTAGTTGGAAATGTTGCCGCGTCTGGGACAAAGTTTTAACCGAGTCTGTCCGAGAGGAACTATTGGCTAGTTTTCGATCTATGTTCGGTTTTCATTGGCGGTTTTCAATGACATTCAGTTTTATAAAAAAATGTACCATTGTTTAGTGTGTTTCAAAGGGCCATTCTCGTATTTTTGACAACATTCGCATTGTAATCTTAGTCTCAATCTGTCAAAAATACATCTAATTTATCTACATTTTTTGACATTCACTGTATGATTTTTGAGTATAATTATACTCAAAAATCATACAGCGCCCATGCAACCCGCAGACGACAAGCGTAAAAAGATGAGATATAGCCAGGTATCATCCCTATTAAGATTATCATCATTAAAATAATTATTAGCGAAAACAATACCTGGTTCTCAGTATGCAACGACACAGGTAAACCGAATACCTAAACACTTATCCCGCCTGCGACGCAGGAGGTTGCGGGTTCGATTCCCGCCTTAGGACAAATGTTTGTACGATCTACAAATATTTGTTTCGGGTGTTCTATGTTATGTATTTTATTAAGTATACCAGTCATCTAGTACCCATAACACAAGCTCTGCTTAGCTTGGGGCTAGATGATGCTGTGTGGATTGTCCAGCATTATTTATTTATTTATTATTTTACTTATGTATCGCATCAGTAACAACTGTAGTCTTTCAAATGAAAGGGAGGTGACGTAGAGAACTGGCACCATAGATTAAATATTCAGCAACCCCCGCAGTAACTGTGTCATCGTTGTGACCTGAGCTTCGCGTCTGACGTAGAGTTTAAAAAAAATATAGGAAAACGTGACCTGACATGACGTCAGGTACTTTTGTTGATGTAGCCAGTTTTGCGTCATACAAGTGGGTTTTATGTTTAATCAGCTGTTTTGTGCGAACTTTCGTGTTCAAATAACTTTTTTTATAAGCCTGCTTTGTTACTAAATCTTAAATTCACTGACGGACAACATACAGTGGTTTCATCACAGCGCTAATGTTTTCTCATTAACTGTTCTTATTGTTTATGTATATGTTTATTTGTGTATATATTCTATGTAGGTATTATATTTATAGTTTATAATAATATATATGTATATATATATATATATTATAAATATATATTTCTTTCCACTTTTCTTTTAAGAAATTGCACCTGCCACTGTTTGTCTCTGCATCACCCAAAGGTTGACTGGTAGAAAATGCCTATGGCATTAAGTCCGCCTCTGTACATTTGTGTGCTTAAAGTATTAAAATAAATAAATACAGCCTCATTCGCTGGGTCTAAAAGCATGCACATTGATCCCTTCAAGGGGATGAAAGTTCGTATGGTAATTCACCATTTTTTGCCGATGGATAATCCAATCAAATAAACGGCTTATTGACTACAATATGATTGATCCCTGCTTTGAATTGTAGTATCTTCCAACAAAGGAGGCTCAATATCATTGCAAAATCACCGCAAAAAAAGCTATCTTAGCTTGGACATATCTTAACTAATATCGACAGTTCCCAGTATTCACTAAAATTAAAGCCATCATCTTGCAAAGGAGTTGTCCTGAAAAGGTTACAGACGACATAGGTCCGTCGTTCCCAATGGGACTCCTCCTTTCATGGATGAAGGGACTACTTACTGGATGAGACTTCCTTTAAGTAAAAGAAGCTACACTCAATAAGCCAACGGAATTCTAGGAAAAAGGGTTTTTCTTGTACGTTTTCGAATATTCGTATTATTATGATTGGATTGTGATGGCCCAGTAGTTAAGACCCCAAGCACGAAGTTGTGGGTTCACATCCCGGCAAGTCCTATTGTGTGATTCTCAATTCAAATGTAGTTTCTAAGTTCATCTTAGACATACATACATCTGACATAGCTGAAGAATGACATCGTGACCAAATCTAGACTTACTCAAAACCTTTTTTTTTGGCTATAGGATCAGCATTGCCATTCAACGATTTTAGTATAAAGTGCCTATGCAAACCTCCACTACAAAAAAAACATACTTATCTAAAAGGCTGGTAGCATTTGGCAATGCTACCAGCCTTTTAGATAAGTATGAATTTTTTGATACCCTATTATTCTTACTTTTTCTTTTTACATGTCCATAAATAACACTAAGCTACTTTAATAAGTTAATAAAATAATTCGTTTAATGTTCATGTTTGTAAAAGAAAGTTACCGCTTGACACAGTAGTGGAGGTTTACGCATAGGCACTTTATACTAAAATCATCTACTGCGCAATTCAAGGTCAGAGCTCAAGATCCGTGCCGGTAATTTTCTTTATCTTTTTCTTCTTCGTTAAAATAATGTATCTAATAAAAGCATTCAGAGACTCAAGCTTATCTATGCTAATTAAATTGTGCGGCTTACTAACATGTTATGGAAAGTGTGTTCGCCAGTCGTTTTCTAGGAATACGCTCGATTCCTAGACCTTTCGTTACGTACACTCAGAATCGATCGGTAGTAGGAGAATTGACTAATCACACAATCATTTGAATGAACATGACATAACATCACACCTGTATTACCCGAGGGGCTACGCAGAGTGCCACGATAAAGAGAATGCGAGTGATATAACGCAATAGGAAGCGAAATAACTGTAGTCTTTGTCTTTCAACTTTAACGATTATAATTAACGTAACATCCCATTACGACAATTCCCTAAGGGTACAGCAGAGTCATACCTTTAGTACTACTATTTGCGCCTGTGATATTCAGTGACAAATAGGGGCGAACCTATTGCCACCAACCGGGCATAAACCCAGACTTCGTGCTGCTACTGAGCAATTCACGATGGAATAACGCAACGACTCTTTGCCCGACCGGTGAACCGAACCTAAGACCTCATGCTTAGCGGTAACGCTTACTACCACCATATCAAAGAGGCACTCCTGTTGTGTCAGTAGTAGCAGTAAATTTCGTTGGGACAATAGTTTGACGGCACGGTTGGCGCAGTGGCTGAGCGATCGACTGCTACGTCGCGTGTCGTGGGTTCGATTCCCGCACGGAACAAATATTTGTATGGCTTACAGTTAGTTGTTCCGGGTCTGGCTGTTTGTGTATGTGACTTTAAATGTTTGTAAACGCACCCACGATACAGGAGAAATTCCTAGTGTGGGGCAACGTTTCTAACTGTAAAGTTAAAAAAAAATATATATATACTTCTTAGGCATAATAATCATGACATATGTAACGAGTGACGTCACTCATTGTCTCAACTTCAACTCTTCATTAATGACTTTCGTTGAAGAGACACCATAATTTTGCCAATATCACATAGGTACTATGATAGACCTTCAAATGCTGGAGATACTATCAGAGAATATTTTTAAAAGAAAATACAGAGATAAAATAAATATAACTAATGTTTAAAACTTAAAAAAAACCTCCTTGTATCTTCTTACTAATCTAATGTTAAATGACACTAAACTGGATGACGTGTATCTTTAATGTCTAACATGGCACAGATTATATACAGGCTATATGCATAGACAAAACAAATAGCGCGGCAAACGTGACATGCCAACGTGTGACGTGTTTGCAGGGACAGCTGACGAGACGAGCTGACGTTTAATTTATGTGTTTCGGTATTACTCCAGTTCTCTCCAACAATGCTGCAACACGGTACAGAAACTGCCAGTGAAATACGACTGGAAACAATAGGTTGATACCGCTCTATAGAAGCAAAATAACGGTAGTCTTTGTTTTTCAACTTCAGCAATTGTTGTTGGGATGATGACAATAAGTTTTTTTTGGCCGTCAGGTAGATTATTAAAAATTATTCGACACGTATTTTTTCTTTTATTACGCAAATAAATAGTTACGTCGATACATTGGGTAAAGATGTGCTATGACGTCACGCCTATGTAGATAGTATACTGAGTTGTGACGTAGCGAGCCCACACCCCGCAACTTTAATACATATTATAAAAACTTAAAAAAAATACTAGCAAGATTACCCATTAGATGACATGTGCTTTCCTATCTCTATCTCTGTCTTCCTAATATAGATTAACTGAGACACGTTACATTATATCCTCAGACTGATACGTACAACTACAGATTACTTTCTCATAATAGACATCTTGTGATGATAGAAGATCAAAAGCTTGACGCATAACTAACATTTATGTCAGCTGACATGTTTCCAGAGATGATGAGTAACGTCACGGCATAAACGTAATGCGTGGTTCAAGAAATAAATTGTGCTAAGTTATTATTATTTTTAATAGATGTTTGGGCTTTTCCCAAATAAATTGGAATCATTATGATTCTTCTGCCCTTATCCAAAAATTTTTGAGGTCGGCGTAGCATGTCTTCTGCTTCCATACAGCTCTATTTGCCGTCATCCCAATCTTCAACCTTCTTCCTACACATATCACCTTTCACACAATCCATCCATAGTTTCTTGGGCTTCCTCTACTCTTGTAACCCTCCACATTAATGCCTAAAACTTCTGCCAACTCACCCCATTACATGCTACAACCGATTTTCACACAACTTCGCGATCACCCGCGCCATTTTTAGAATTAAAAATGCAATATCGGCATTCAATTGTTCTTCATTTTCTGTAGTTTATTCAAATGGAAATTTTAGCCAGTGAATAAAATAGCGAACTAGCAAGGAAGTGAGGTTCAATGCCCAAGGTGTGACCGGAGGTATCAACTACCAACAATTTATTAAGTATTGCTTCTCATCGAGACTACGTTCAATGAAATGAAAATATGCTCCTTTGGTTTATGTGAACGTTGCTATAACGTTTTTTTGCAAATCATTTATTCCGCCCGCTCATAAATATCTAATAGCCATGCATCATTTCATACACATTTACATATGAAAGAAAGGAAATGTAATGGATAAAATGAATGGGTAAAAAAGATCATTACGTAAAAGTACTTTTGCTTAGGGAAATGAATTTTGTTTTGCTTTGAAAATTTTACTAATGACGTTCTATATCTATGAACTAGGTGTGCCCCACGGATTCACCCACTCATAAGAGTCGTAGGGTGATGCCTATAACCTACCTTAAGATTTAGGCTATCAAATGCAGAAATATTTTTTTGAAATACGACTGGTAGCTCCAAAAGATAACCGTGTTCAAATAAAAAAAAACGGCCAAGTGCGAGTCGCATACTCGTCGTATGCGAGCTTTTTTTCCCGTACCATGTCGAGCATAAAAAGCCGCAAAAAACATATTTCTACTAGAAAAGCACCGAACATTACTCTGACGAAGAAATAGTAAAATTACCCTTAACTTTATATTTGAAAAAATATTCTCCCAAACATCGACATTTGTAATTGCATTGTGACATTAACTGGCTAGTATTATTAATTTACGTCGGCGAGGAGATGCCACGATATGAGGAGGTTGTTTTTTTTTGCGAAAATGTTTTTATTTTGCGCTTTTTTAGTGGGTCAGTTAACTATTTATGGATGACACGATTGGCGCAGTGGCTGAGTGATTGGTTGCTGCGTGTCGCAGGTAATTGTTCCGGGTCTGGCTGTTTGTATATGTGAGTTTAAATGTTTGTGAACGCACCCACGATACAGGAGAAATTACTAGTATGGGGCAACGTTTCTTTAAAAAAAATATCTGTAGATATGTAAGAAAAGAAAGAAAGAAAAAACATTTATTCAGCACAGGCTCAGGCACACAACGGCAATACTAAACATAGAAAAACATAAAAAAAACGAGTAACAAGAAATACATTAAAAACATATTATGAGTATTTATTCTTAAGTTTTAGTTTCCTTACAGCTGCGCTAAAAGGGTCC
The DNA here is from genome assembly GCA_905147745.2 of Phlogophora meticulosa. NCBI lineage: Eukaryota > Metazoa > Arthropoda > Insecta > Lepidoptera > Noctuidae > Phlogophora > Phlogophora meticulosa. The sequence continues at coordinate 5,124,950 of LR990535.1, read as the reverse complement.
AGTTCAGCAAAAATGCCAGACAACTAGTGCCTGACGCTGGTTTTCAACTGTACCTGAAAATGCATCACCTCTGTTATCTACTCTAAGAGGAGGATTTATTTTTGAAATGTCAATGGGATCAACTTTGAGAAACACTCTATCCAGTAAGAAAAATAATTATCAAAATCAGACTACACTGTAAAAGTAAAATCAAAAATGTGCTCCTCTTTTTTTCGTCGATAAAAAACTTGCAATTGCCAACACATACCGAGCAAGCGTGATGCGAGTTTGGATAGAAAAAACATTTTTTGTATGAAGATCCTCACAGTGCGTGCAGCGACCGAAACCTTAAGTTTCATCCAGTCTAGCTTATTACTACAGGCTTCTGACCTAACATCTTTAATCCTAGTTCTCCTTTACCCAACCATGGTAGCTTAGTATCTAAATAATGTCTTTTAATTCAGCCCAAGGCTTCTCATCTCGCCCAATGAATTGCAGAGGCGACCTTATTAGTTCCCACTGCAATTTACTTCCGAGATCTTATTACTAAAGTGCATTTACTGGGACCACAGACTCACAGAAACACAGACACACAGACTAACTTACATCTTTGCATGGCATACTAAAAATACATAAATTCTTATAACTTCTTTAGTATGTACTACAGGATCTGACCAAAAATTTTGTACAATATAATTATATACATACCGACTGCCTCATTACTCTAGTGGTCGTTGACGCGACTGCTAAGCATCCTGGGTTCGATTCCCAAGTCGAGCCGTGTGTTATTGAGATTTTCCATTATATTCCTAATGAATAATCTCAATAACACATCTCTCCAATCTCCGTAGCAGCCCGGAGTCTGGATGTGTGCCCGGTTGGTGGCAATAGGCTCGCCTCCATGGGACTTAACATAACTGATGAAATTTGGGTGTACTGTATAGGTACACCACTGCCCAACACTTCGGGGAAATACAGACATGATGTTATGTTTTATATACATACCTACATTTGATAAAAAAATTGGTCCGCATCGCTGTCAATGGGAAAAGTGCCCAATAGGCTGGCAGGATTGACACGTTGAATGGCAATGCTGATTCTTTGACCACGAAAAGCCCTCTGGTTACGTTAAAACTCGCCGAACCGCTTGGTCCTCACCAAGCGGTTCCCAGAAAGCTAGATGGTCAGTGAGACACCATAGCCCTAGTAAGAGTTAATAATAATTGTTGATTGAAGAGTTAAGGCCCTGTTTTTTCAAAGGTGGAACAAAAATTACGCTCTCTTTGTATGATGTTTACTCAATATATTTCTTTCTATCACGTCGCCCGAAACTTCATCCGCTTGACATTCGTACTTTTCCTTCAAACTTTAGCATCCCCTTCCAACCCTTCTAAAGCGTAGTTTCGAAAATAAAATATAATCCATGTTACTCGCTGATGATGTATCTTCCTATAGGTAAAAGAACTTTTAAAATCAGTTAAGTAACGTTAAAGTTTATCTATCACAAACAAACATACTAGTTAGTTACAAAAATATTAGTTTAGACGATATTTTCTTTTCCATATAGTCAGATCTACTTCTTCATTGTCTTCAATCCACTGGTAATAATATCTAATTCAGTCAGGGCTTAGGTTACCTACGTTTCAAAGGTAATGCCTGACATATCATCTTAACACATAGGGCATTTAATAATACTTTACTATCATGTATACATTCTTTATTCCAGATAATGAAAGACATCCCATCAAGTAATTGCAGGAATAATAAAAATAAATTGACAATCCGAACCCGTTTCAGTGCGGTGTAAACCCGCTTGACAAATAGCGACAAATGAAACTCCCCATTACAAAAGGTCATATAACTAGTGCTAAAACACACTGTGCTGCTCGTTCAGGGTCTGACAATACAATAATTTGTGGCGGACAGCCGGAATGTCCGCGGCTTTGGCGCTGTGCGGCATGGCCGGCGGATGCGGGGAGTGACGTCATCGCTTCCTCGCCTCTGGCCGCTACAGCCTAAACACTAGGAGGGGTAAAGAGTCCGCATTGTCTCCTATTGCGTAAAGCAATAAATAATATGTGTGACAGAGACAAATATGTTTTATCGTTTGTGGTTTGTCTTGCATAATAAGCAGAACTAGATTTAATGTTGTTACCAGCAAATTGTGAAAAATGAAAACTAATTTATGTCCAAACAACACACGTTTAAATCGGGGATACACGTAATAAGAAACTACATAACATCACGATTCACGAATGTATTTCTCGAAGGGCTAAGCGGAGATGTAGATACCTATAGTACACTTTTCGCGAGGTATCTTGTAATAGGAGATGAAGCCTCTAACTCAGACTACGGGATGCTATTGAGCTATTTCAGATGGAAAAAACCCACCCACATTTTGACCAAAAACAGCAAGAAACGTGAAAATTAGGATGAAACCGACAAAAAATTTCACCGCTGCGGGTTACAGAATCAGTCCAGTAATGAACTCATGATATCAGATTAAGCGTCGATGTGGATTTCACCCTGTTTACCATAAAGAAGAGAAAACTTGACAAAGTAAATAAGCACCTGTCATAACACATAATGTATCAAAATTGTTCGAAACACACCCCAAGTCCCCAGCACATAGAAATTTCAAACTTCCAAACTCAATGATTGTAACAAAATTCCTTACAAAGTCTACCTCGTTATCTGAAAGCTTTGTATCAAAGAAAATCACGCACGTCAATTTGACACACGTAACTGCACACGTTTCAAATATCTATATTTATTATTTTGCGTGAACATTGTGACGCAAGATATTTCCGTTCCGTTGAGTTCCCTTCATAATAAAAGTGTTTAAGATGGGAGTCGAACAAAAGAATAAGGGAGACGTGGTGACAGAGCGGATAGGCTTTCAGACTATGTAAACAGTTTTTGTGAAGGGTGAAGGTTTTTCATTGTAAAAGAATGAATAAGCAAAGGCTCCAGAAATAACTTCGAATCTTGCTGGCTTAACTTATGACACAAGTATGGGATATTATTATGCCCATATTCCATTTTTCCATTTATATTGAAAAGTATCCATAAATCCAAAAGTACCCATAATCCATATAGTAAGTATTATTGATAGGCATATTATTAGTATATTTTGAAAACATCCTATAATTCCAAAGAGTTCGTCGTCTGTCTGCTACGATGAAACGGAGAAGCCGCTAAGGGTTTACTTTATTGGATATTTATTTAATTCATATTGATTCCCCAATACAAACATTAAAATGGTAACCTTACAAAAGTCTTTACCACCACATTTCGTCACAAGCTACTTTTTTAGCTATAACGTCTCGTATTTGGACCTTCTTTATGTAATACTATAGACAACGCGGAACACCTCTTCTTCTATCATCCAATAATCAAAGATGGGGCTATTTACCGTTCCCCTGGATTCCTTTATAAGGCCGACAAACAATCTTCTAGAAGAATATATTATGTCGTTTCGGTCGTGTCCTAATCCATCCTTATTTTAATATTATAAATGGGAAAGTTTGTGTCTCCGTTTATCCGTCTTTCACGTCAAAACGGAGCGACGAATTGACGTGATTTTTTAAGTGGAGATAGTTGAAGGGATGTAGAGTGACATAGGCTACTTTTTGTCTCTTTCTAACCCCCCACTTCCTAACGTAAGCGAAGCCGCGGGCAAAAGCTAGTTTCTAATAAAGGCAATCTCGGTTTGTCTACTTATGCTTACGATCTTATTTGTTTTCCAGCATCGTCCTACTTACAACAATAACATGTTTACTTACTAGCATGTAATAGTATCCGGTTTCCCTTTCAATATCTTGTGTACCAATAGTTTGGGGGGGGGGGGGTGAATGGATGACATTACGGGATAATGGACGAGTGGGGTGCTATACCTACTATTACCTACACAGTAAGGAGGTATACAGGGTAGATGGCACATCTACGCACAGACATGAGACCAGTACATGATTCAGGACTACAACGTATACATTTTTCGTCGTTGTTTATGAGTGAATTGTTTCCATTCTCATTTAAAATTGGATTGAGTTAGATAAAAATCATGATTCACGAATATCAGAAAAAAATGTAATAATTAGGGAAAATATGACGAAACATTCCAACGCCTAGGGGGTTCAAAATCACGTACTAAACTCTTCGTATCAGGGTTTGCGTCGATGTCGCTAACATTCTGTGTCTGCGTATGTAAAAACTGCTTAACTTAACATGCTTACTTATATCTTGTTATGCTCTTCGTATTACGTGCGAAGTCACTATAAACCAAATCATTAATGGATTTTTAAAGTGCGTATCAAACTTTTCACGCATTTAATAACAAAAAAATAGATATCAATAATTTTAAACATACAGAGCTAGTAATCTTTCTCTGACTTTTTTTCTCACGGCAATCTAAAAGCGGTGATAGTTGGATGGAACCCTCTTGGGACACCTGCCGTGTCGGCGGTTCCATACTCAGGTAGATACAATATAGTCTTTCGACTTTCACGTTAAAAACATCAGGGGTATAAAAGGTTAACATTATTCGTTCAACATATTACTCGTGTAGTGTTCTACAATCTACAAAAGCAAAATAACACAAACAAAACACGATCGCTCCTACCTAAAAATACTAAGCCCGTTTGTAATAACAAAAGAAAGCAGAAATCTTCTGAAAGGAAAGTAGAATATTAAAAGTTGCCGGTGCGATGCTAGCCGGGCTGACTGCCAGTCATTTTCCGCATGAGGGCGCCACTAGGAGCTCCACTACTTTGAGGGAACCACGTCACGTTTCTTTGTGATACCCATTCCACGTTGGAGCTATGAATGTGGGAACGGTCTAGAAAATAAATGGAAAATAAAAACGTAATACCTACTGAAGTTATAGTGGGGAGTTTTAGATGAAAATGGGGTCCGTGCAGATAAAACTGCTGTCGCATTTTTCTGGGAGATAAATTATATAATGGTGTTAGTACTTAAAACCGAATACAATGCAGATCTTTTGGAATAAAGTACAACTTATGATTTGACACCAACGTAAGATTGCAGGCCGTCGCGTCGGTTCAATATGAAATGTGTCATTGCGATTTTTTTAGTTGCCAAGAAGAATTAAATGCTTGCCCGATTGATCGCCTGAAAGTAATTGCTTTCTACGACAATATTGTCTTTTATATTCTACTTATTTATGAGATCCTGAAGGGAAATGTTCCTTTCAGTTGACAACAAAGCATCTTACCAATAATTCTAAAGAAATCGTTGGCGATTTGTAAATATTTTTTAGTTAAACTTTACGTGTATAAAACGCACGACGACGTAAACCCAGGGTAAGTAGGTTTCTTCTAGATCAGACATTTGCTTGTAGCCCCTGTATGCCTTGATAGTCACAAAGTCTTATCCCTTCCACTCCACTTTTGTTTGTACTACGTTCCATATACAAAATTTAGATGGTGTTACGAGCACGATGACGTCACAAATCCACAATACAGTGTTTTCCTCGAAACTGCTTTGGACGTACACAAACAAGTACGGACATACTCTAATGTCATTTGGCTCCCATTCAGGTCTGCTGTCAAAGGCTGGAGAAGCTTTTAAGCTGATTAGCCTTTTCAACATATCTGGTGTTTTCTTTAGAGTAACAGACCGCTATCCTTACTGCAGTGTGTTACAGTTTTTTTCTTTACGTTTTCATCATTCCGTTTGTATTTTGAGTGCCAACGGTTATTCAAAGCTAGCTTTAGGTTAAGTTATCGAAGTACATGCTTAATTATTTGTTAACAATAGTGACAAATCATAAATATGCAATTTGCAGTATATTGTCATGTTAAATGTTTGTGCATGTTTTGACGGCACGGTTGGCGCAGTGGCTGAGCGATCGACTGCTGCGCCGCGGGTCGTGGGTTCGATTCCCGCACGGAACAAATATTTGTATGGCCCACAGATAGTTGTTCCGGGTCTGGCTGTTCGTGTATGTGACTTTAAATGTTTGTAAACGCACCCACGACACAGGAGAAATTCCTAGTGTGGGGCATCGTTTTTATGAGAAAAAAAAAAAAAAAAATTAGCTACTTACCGTCACTTTAAGATCATTTCCTCATTTAACCCTGTTTTACATATTTCAGTAATGTTTCATTACTAGCCTACAATTATCCCACTGTTGACCCAAGACCTCAATCCTTCATCAGTCACGATTCTGCTTTACTTAGTTACAATTTTTAAGGAAGACATTCACAGGACAGGTCGTTCCGTTTTTCAGTTAACAGGTTCCAGGACACTTGAATTTTTGCAAATGTCATGATATGACACTTCAAAATCCCATATATTTTGTCATACCGTCTACAGTCGTCTACCATCTTACATATATGTTCAATTTTTTGATATGACAAATGCGGCCACAGTTATGGGCGGAACATCATACCAATCATACCATGACTAATAATGAGTAACGTAGTGAGACAGTGCGGCTATAGACTACCGTCTATAGCCGCACTGTCTCACTACGTTACCGTCTATAGGCGGTCTGCCATATTACATATATATCGAGATAACGTCAATAAGGTATATCCCGTTTTACTCCAAGTTCCTAATATATTTATTCAAAACATCCTGCAAGTTCTCGAATTCGTAAATTGTTTCTCAGTTGGGAATTCGGACGTTTCCCTTACTCTGAGCCTGCTAAGTCAAATACATGTATATCCGACTTGAATATTAAGTATTCCAATACGTTATGAGCTGTCAATATGGCCGCACCGAAGATTTGGTTACATGAATTTTGCTGCAACGTTCAAGGATAGCCGCATCCATCATTTTCTTTTCACAGATAAGATATTTCACAAGCAGCCACCCTTGACTTTGCCTGAGTATGTTTCTTTATAAATTATAGCCTACCTGCTATACTGAAGTATAAGCTATAATATTGTAAAGTTTTATCAAATTTGATTCAGTAGTTTTTGCGTGAAAGAGTAACAAACATCAAGTATCAAACTTGCATCAAACTTACACATCTATACCATATACTATTAATATTATAAATGGGAAAGTGTGTGTGTCTGTTTGTCCGTTTTTTACGGCAAAACCCCTGAACGGATTTCGATCAAATTTGGTAGAGAGATAGATAGCATCGCGAGGAAGGACATAGGCATACTTTTTATCAGCAAACCAAGCAGGCGAAGCCGTGGGCGGAAGCCAGTTTATAATATAAGACGGATAATGTTATGCAACCGAACTATCTAATAATCTTACTAGCACAATCCGAAGGTTTTGGTAAGAAATTCCTGATTCAGTTCATCGGTTCAACAACAAAACGCAATGAATGAATCTCAGTCTTGAATTGTCAAAATGAAAGGCATTGCCATTGATTGTGAGTTACGAAATCGCCACTCAGATTCGTTCCGGTCAGTTTGCTTCAGCTCACGGTATTGTCAATATTATTTATAGACAATAGATTATCTTTGACATACTTATTTTTTAAATTCATTATATCACATTACGCCTCCATTCGCTGAAGGGTTGACAGAGATACACCTAAAGTTCACACGCAACTGGGCACGAAACCGCACTCTGGGCGGTGCTACTGAGCGGTTTCAGATAGCACTATCGAGGTTGGGAAAACCCAACCTCGGAATCGAACTCAGGACTTCTTGGTTAGCAGTAGCAATTCCAGACTAACGACACAGACAATTATTATTTTTAATTTCGTGTGTTCAATAGTGTTATACTAATTTTATTTTGGTACGATTAAACAAGACACATTGCTGAGTCCTACAACGAATTTAGTCTGGAATCGTACTCACACATTTTCTTTTTTTGTATTTGAACACAATTCAAAATCAGAATCAACAATATATTCTTCAAGTCCTGGCCTAGATTGAGAAATTTATTACATACGAAAGTACGTAAGACAGTCCCCCAAAACACCCGCCGATTACCACTTCCTAGAGTTTTTGCTGAAAAGAAGAAATGGCGCACGATCTGTCTGATAGCATAGTTAAAAGAACTTGAAGTTTTTTAGAAAATAAATCAAGTTCTTTTACACAATAGAATTTTAGGGAAATATAATGGAAGAAAGTTCTGGGGCAACTGTAGAGAAGTTGTGGCCTCATGTAGGCTAATATATCGTTGAATTAACATATCAAATTAAACGAAATAGTAACGCCATTAATTAAACCCGTCAGTAAAATTATCGCTTGAATATAATCATAATAAAACGAATGAAGTGAACTAAACATATGAATGTACGTGCAAATCCTATCAGCATTTAATCAAAACAAAAGGTAATTAACCGATTTAATACAATGTTCTAATTATAATTATCGGTTATGAGCCGAAAATTTAACCTACAGACCTATATTCAAGTGAATTATTATTTTCACGATTAACAATCGTATTTACATATAAATAGGTACTTATTAGGCTGTGTAAAAACTCATTTTGCACTCATTACGGATTTATGGACCACGTTAATCATGTGAGCTTGAATTTAACAGCGTTTGTGCCTAATACCTGTCGCTAAGTTCCTGACGTTTGATTTACCTATATAAACCATGTTTGTATACTATTTGTATGCTCGTGGTTGCATACTTTTAGCAGCATCGCGCCTGTATTTCCGAATGATAAGGAAGAGGTGTTCTTACAGTACACCCACATTTAGTCAGTTATGTTTAAGTCCCATGTAATAGAGGGCTAATCGATTGCCGCCAGCCGGGCATAAATCCAAAAACCAGGTTGCTACGGAGCAATTCCTGATGAAAAACCCAACTAAACTTTTCCCGACCGGGGAATCGATCCCATTAGCACAGCAGCAGTATTTGAGTACCACAATAATCTAGTGTAGTAGACGAACGAGGCAGTCGCAATCTTGTTTTCTTTACTATTAAGAAAAGCTGCGGCTACATTTGAATCATATTCCAGGATCCAAGAATAAAGTCATCACCATTATCACATCATTATCATCCACCTGCCCTTAGGCCAATCTATTTGGGGTGGGCGCAGCATATCTTCTTCTTCCATACATCTCTATTAGCCGTCTTCTGAAAAATATCATCTTTCACATAATCAATCCATCATTTCTTTGGTCTCCCTCTACTCTTTTCGTCTTCCACATACATATTCAAATCTTTTCTCTCAACATGGTCCTCATTCCTTGATAAAGTAAAACATGAACAAACAAAAAAAAACAAATTTTACCAAAATACTCTCCTAAATCGGATTCCCAAATCCTCAAACAAAACATCTCTAACGAGGAATTAAGGCCAATTTTACACGATAACACAGTGGAGGCTTCACAAAACATTCGGTGGCGATGTTCTGAGCTTAAGCTTGTTACACGCCTGTTATCCTAGTGCTCAGTCAGCCGAAAGCCATCTCGACATCGCATCGGATCGTTTGACGTCCACACTAGAACCTTCCAGTTATTTGAACAGTACTAGGATCACAGATCTGTAAAGGAGAAACTTCTCTAAGTTCAGTAGTAGATATGATTTTGAATATAGATTTGATAGGACTGCATGTGTTTAAAAGCGAAAATTATGATATTAGAAAATTGGTTTTAACAAACACTTTCACGTCAAACAATCAAACTTCAAGTGACGATGTCTTTTCGTAAAAGAAAAAACATACGTTTTCTGACAATCACGCTCACTTTTGTCGTTTAAATTTAGATACAAAAATATCCGTCTTAGCATCGCAGTTCAGCCTACTTCAAGTCACTTCATACAGTAGGTATCTTAGATTATCTATGTAGACTAGTAGATACCTAAAGAACCTGACAGCACATGCAACTTCTAATGCATTAGCATACACTTCCAACTGGATGCACGACTTCAAGAGTTCCACGTCTCAGTATGCAAAGAGAAACTATTTTAGCGAAAACTTCAAATTAATATTCGACGAAATCGGAAAGCTGGCAGACTCAATAAAGTTGTACCTGAAGAGTAGTATTAGGAAGCTTTCAGAATATTCTAGTATCCAGGCGTTATTATTATTACACATTTACACATTTGGCTTTACTGCTTTAGAAAGAGAATGTTAAGGGTCGGACCGGGATGAGTAGGTACCGCGGGATAGCACCGGAAAAGTATACGGACGGGAGTACTAAGTACGTACTATAGTGGTACGAAAAGTGCTTCGAGCGCATATGTTCTGTCATCTTCGTTATTCAAAGGTCGTCAGTTTCAATATATCATTCGAGTATGCTTAGTTTGTTTGCAAACTGTTGGTAGTGCCGCTTCTAGTACCAGCCGCCGAGGCGTCTCCGCACTCTGTGGATGAGTAAAATAGACGTAGGAAGAAAGAAACAAACACATAAAATCACGCCTTTTTCCGATGGCAATAGGCAGAAACAATAGCCTATCGCTGCGAACCTTACATACTTAATCCTTTCGCGTCGTTCGGAATTCTTAAATCAAATTGAATAAAAAGTCGCACTTTATCTAAAATTCAATGAAACGAAAGGGCGAACGTACTTACACTATGGGCAAGCTCATTTTGTCAAAACGAAAGATGGCAAACAATCCCATCCACCTTTTAACGATTCATTTTAAGTACATTAAGTATCTATAGTAGATACGAGGTGTCTGGCTATTGACTGTACAAACTGTATAAGAACACAGTACTCAAGAATATGAACCAGTTTCAACTTTGTCCATATAATTTGTACCGCGCCATTTAATTTGGCCGTGTTAACTTTTGTATAAAACAACAGATTTTTTTATATTGCAGAGTCAAAACTGTTCCTATTTATAAGTATCTACATAATGTGTTCTGTCAAAGTTTGTACAGTCCATAACCAGACACCCTGTAGATATACATACATTCGCGGAATGAACTTGATTGTTTATTCAATGTCGTGCCTATTGGCGAAATGTCAAATATATGTTTGAGATTTTACGAGTGTAGTTGCTTGATCAATAGAGATATTGATCAAGGTATATTTCAAGAATACCGCTTTGTATCGATACCTGTTGTAGCCAAATTTAACTTGGCATTGAACTAGTCAACCTTCGTCAATCTTCATCGCTTCCCATCTCAATTTCATATTTTTATTCCATCTACGATTTTATTTCTTACTGATTGGACACGATTCATACATTATATCTTTACTATACGCTACATTTACACAAATTAACAAAATAAACCGATTATTTGTCAAAATATGTCAAAAGATCCAGATTAGAGATTACTTTCGGGTCAAAAAAGGTCATCGGCCATTTTCCCATGAAAATGTTTACGAGTACAAAAGGCAGAGGTGTGCCTAAAGTACACCCACTTTCACCAGTCATGTTTAAGTGCTATGTAATAGGTGACTGCATCATTGGTCTCGTGATGGAAAGTGGTACTGGTGAGCATGAGGGTTCAATTTTCGAGTCAGCAACGTGTTGTTGAGTGCTTCCATCTTGAATTGTCCGGTAGCAGCCTGAAGTCACTTTTTTTATAATGGGCATCTCGCAGTTTATCGTTTATCGATATCTACTGCTTAACCGAACTTTCCTGTGGGGGGCTTAATTAGAAATTAAGGCCTCCAGCCAGGGCGTAAAAACTTAAAAACTAAGCGACCAATAGCTAAGAGCACCCCCTGCGGGGTACGAGCCTCGGCTTAGGACGTCGCTGAGAGAGGACAGCAAGGGACGGGCTGGATCGAATAGTTATATTATTTAGGGGCATTTACCGGCTCAGCTTCGCGGGCTGGCTCTAGCAAACGGTCGGGGGGAGGCCTGGAGTCACAATTTGTGCCTTGCCCTTGTTGCCTTGTTGTAGGCTTGGTTGGTTGTTGTTGCGTCCATGGACTGTCGTGCGGAGTAGTACATTGCAGCACGTCACTGCACCTCAAGGTCGACTGGGATCACACCAGCAAGAACCGGTAGGGCTCCAGTACTAACTGTCCTATACGCTTTGCATAGAAATATCAAAGCCAGGCGTTGGCTTTGAAGCAGTTTACGACGTACCGCCCCTATTGTGGCTATCGGCCCAAACAGGTGCCCGATAGCACACGCAGCCATGGTTGGTCGCCCCATGAATAACCCGGTTGGTGCCAATAGACATGCTTCAACATATAAGTTTAAAATGTATTTTTGTCGATCGAAGCATTCTTCAACACCTCAACAAAATCCCCTACACCCATTGAGTATAAAGGCAATGAAACCAAAACGTCATGGCTGTCGATCAAAATGATTCGTGGCGTCGTTCGTTCACTATACCGTCGATACCGTGGACTGGCACGGGCTTATACCAATACTATGAATTTAAGAGTCGGTCGATACCTTCAATTGTGTATTGTGACGTAACTGATCGATGCTGAGGGACAAAAGGGTATCGCCATTTTATTTCGCATGAGTTTTGGAGAAAGGGGACGATGTTATTGCAACTTTGCCAAGTTTCTTGAGAGCTTGAATATCAATGGTTCAGTAATCTTATGTGTTTGAATAGGCCAATCTATGTACATCGTTGGAATAGGAGAAGGTCAATTAAAATTTGAAAGATCTGTACTTAAATCTTGTATTCCTTCTTGACGCCCACTACTAAAAGAGAGGTCGTGGAGTGCCATTGGCAAAATCGACGAACAGATTAGTTAGCCACCCCCTTAACATGGGTAATCCTTCTACTCTGTTAGGTTAAATCTTTGTTTTGATAACTTTACATAATACCGTGAAAGGGTTGCGTAATAGGGTGGGTGCTACACACTGGTATCACTGATAACGTCTATTTCTCACGCCATTTTCCTTAAATCTCTCTCGTCACCCTGTAGGTATATTATTTCGGACAACCCAAACAAAGCACCCAATATTGTTCTTCAGTATCAACAATGAGATCGGGAATGTTCGTACGTATTCGGACTACTCAATCATGGACTTCGGAACTCGTCCGAATTTCGTCTGGCATCTTCCTCGGTTTACGATGAGACGCCGCAAATATTCGAATCTGGAACTCTAACAAGATTCTTGTAGATAGTCGTGGTTCTTTATGTAGCCAGTAGTTTCTTACTGAATAGAAAAAAATATGTAAAAAGTATTTCTGTTTCAAGCGTGTGTGTGCAGTGGAAAGAATAATGTGAGAAGCAATAAAATTAATATCTACATTAATTATTATTGGTTCTCTTCACTGGGACAATATTAGGCCGGTAGTTTTGTTCTTTGTTCATTTTATGTGCATAATGTTTGCAATTTAAAATATTTACATTATTAAAAAGTATGACAACAATTAAAAACATATATTTTTTTTAAATATTACGTTCTAGATGTGACAAGATATGTAAAATAATTATCGGTAGTACACTTATTAGTTAGATGGTCAGACTACCTGTAATTTCTGTCTCTATTTAAAAAAAAAAGCGAATAATAATTTACGAACAAAAATGGTACAGGGAATTTCTAAACTTTCATGAAAATATTTTTGAAAGTTCGTTTAGACTTTGTTACATTCCAAACATTGAGTAAATAAGTTATTAAAACACAAAATATAGCCATATGTGTTTCTATAAAATAATTGTTCAAACATTTTTCTATTACATTTCTTCACTTAGGTGTGTATTTTGTGTCATTTCGTGTGTCATTTTGTGTCACCCACCCACATTTCGTCAGTCCTCCTATGTAGTAAAAAAAAATAACTTTTCGAATTTCAAATAAAAATAACTAGTGTACCACCCACGATAGGGGCTAATAAACTGGCCAGCTATGTTTGGTTACGCCGAAAAATGAAAATGAAATTGCTGCTGCAATTTATTTTATTCCTAAAAAATCTCTAGCATTTAAAATTGGAAAGTGCTTCTATTTGATTCCCCTATGTGTATGTTACACGAAAATCCACTTGGAAAATAAAAATAACTGTTTCAAATATTGGCAGGGTGAATACGAAACTATTTTATCACTCTGTTCACTAATTGACGACCGATGTGGCGCGGCGGGCGAAGGTCCGCCTGCGACGCAAGAGGTTGCGGGTTCGATTCCCGCCTTGGGACAAATGTTTGTATGATCTACAAATATTTGTTCCGGGTGTTCTGGGTATTTGCTATATATAATAAAAATATCTATCTATGTAATGTATTGTATTAAGTATATCAGTCATCTAGTACCCATAACACAAGCTCTGCTTAGCTTGGGGCTAGATGATGCTGTGTGGATTGTCCAGCAATATTTATTTATTTATTTATTTTATTTATTTAATTATGCACGTGACTTCGTCTGTCTATCGGTCTGTCAGTCTCACTTTTACAGCTGCTTATTTCGGGAACTACGAATTATCAACAATATTGCTCTCCTTACAAAGGCAGTCAAAGAAAGCAAAATAAATCTTATTTTCATTGCAATAGAAGGCAAAATGTCCGTTCTTCGTTATCTCCGTTAAGTGAAAACTCTGGAAGATACAAATATAGTAGATGTAATATAGGAGGTGTAAGTATTACAGAATATATGAATACAGTATATCAGTAATCAGCAAAAAGCCTAAACAAACAAAGTGAGTATTGGCGATCACAAACAAAATTAAATTTTATCCTTAATATGAAACATTATTTTTCCTACCAACGTCCGGAAACTTTGGTCAGCTAATCCTCTCGCACTTGACCGGTTTTTAGTTAAGTGTCGAGTCCATATTATCTGATTTAAAAAATATCAAAAATAAAAAATTCATTTTTTCAAATTATGCTGAGAATCAGCACTTTTTGAACGTCAAAACGTTTACAAAAGACAGTTCCCCAAAACGCCCACCCTTCACCACTAATGTAATTTAATGTTTGTTGAATCATGCAAACCGATATTTAAGGAGCTTGGTTTGTTACCGCTACCTTCATTGTATATTTGTGAAGCATGTATGTTTGTTAGAAAATACAAGGAAGGTTTTAAAACAGCAGAGGAAATAAACTCGAGAAGTCGACGTGACCAATATAGACTTGAGTTGGATGAGCTGCCTAGATCAGCAAAATATAATAAAAATTCTTTGGCTATGTGTGTACGGATTTATAATAAAATACCAAATACTCTGAAAACGTTAAATTGTAAATTATTTAAAATACAATTATATAAATGACTCAATAATAATAATTTTTATAATGTTAATGATCTTTTAATATGAAATGTAATGTAATTTAATTTAATTCAATATTATAATGTATTTTTATATAGTAAATAAGTTTGCATGCTTTATTTTTAAGCAAAACATGTAGATCTAATTTAATATAACACCTTGCATACCATGTTTTAAGCAAATAAAAATATCTTATCTTATCTTATCTTATCTTACTTATCCCAGATAAGAAGACAGGTAGAATAATAATCTGCATGGCGAGACTGAATCGGTTTTTTCTAGGCAAGCGTGCTAGATTCTAGACCTCAGCATCGCTTAAAGTGAGCCGAGTTGTGAACCAGCATTAAAAAAAGTAACTTTCTTACTAATTATTTAAGTATTTTGCTTCCCTAGCTATTCGAAAAATTCAACAAAACTTCACAAGGATCGTTTGACATTTGACCTAATTAGTAAAAAAATAACCTATATTTGTATCAAACAAAAGCCTAAAATATATTATTAGGCCTCCATTTACCTCACTTCCGTCTCATAATGTTTGCAGTTTGGCACCCTGTTGAATCTTGTTTGATACGACTTCGTAGCACGAAACTTCTAAATACAGTAGGTAGGTACAGCTCCCCCCCTTGGCCAAGAATGGTAGCATGCAATCGTCTCTTGTGAGGTATTGTTGGAAAACGTGCGATTGGGTCTTTTCCACCAGAGTATTAGATTTGGAGACTGGGGTTTCACATATGGAACTTTTCAGTATTATCCCAGAGTCTGGATTTGTGCCTGCGTCGCCCCTTAATATAATATAATAATAATACCAGCCTGTTACTGCCAAACTGTATGGCAAAGGCCTCTGTTGGCACGAGCAAAAATCACCACTCTCACTCAAGGCGGGTTGGCGATTTTGGACTTATATTATACTAGCTTCCGCTAGCGGCTTCCCCCGCGTGGTTTGTAAAAAATAGTAAATGCAATCTATTTCTCTGCCAAATTTTATCGAAATCCGTTCAGTTGTTAAGGCGTGAAAAGGTAACAAACAAACTTACTTTCGCATTTGTAATATTAAAGTTAGGATAAGTCCAAATTTCCTGACGAAGCTTTCCTTCGCTGGTGCCGCCTATTACGTGAGACTTAGCATAACTAGTAATCCTAACCAAGCTGTACTGTTGTGTTATGATTGTAATGTGTTATTTGTAAGAGTATATTGGGCCAAAAATTTAATTCAATAATTGCTCAATATCTCCAAATCACGCGAGCCGAATCTGGATCGAGTCTGGATCTCTTCGCTATATAATGTTTCATGGAGTTAGTAGTTGTCCTCGTTCTATTTATTCAATCAATCAATATCTTTATATATTGCGTTTAGATAGCTTTTACTCGGCAGTTTATTTTTATTTAAGACAAGCCCACCACACTATTTCCCGACCACTGCAACTCCTGAAATCCAGGACCAGTAGTGGCGACCACTAGAAAAGCACCGAGACAATGAAAGCGAGTCCCAGCGAAACGATTCAACTGTCTTGGATCCCTCAACGAAATTAATCAGAAAAGAACAGCGGAGGACCTAGAAAAATAGGACGCAACAGATTCTGAAGGAATTGATGTTCTAATAAATAATGTCAGTTACAAGAAACGTGAACCTTTTCGCCTCGACGTTCCAACCACCATCAACGCCCCATAATACCGGCCATTTTCTCCGATTAAACCAATACACTATTAAATACCGAACATTTATTGCTGTCGATATGAGGAAAATTACCTATTACACTGGCCACATTGCTCCCTAGAGGAAGCTATCAATCGGCTCATTGGCGTCTCGCGCTTATTAGCGGTGTTTGGGGACAGTAACGCTTTCGATATATTATCGAGTGCTTCTACCAATTTATGTTTCCCTGGTACATGGCAGGCTGAAATTGAAAATTGTTGAGTATTTTGTGTTTTCTTTTTTGGAAATTAGTTTTGGGCTTTATTTATTTATAGACAGTATTTTGTGGATTTTTTATTTGGAAATTAGTTTTTTTTTATTTATAGACTTAGGGCTGTATCTCACTAGGACACCAGTGGCGGCGCAACCAGACGCGCTATCAACAATATGTATGCAGCTCTATGGAGGGTACCTCACCTGGTATCTGATTGTTTGCGCAACCAACCATACAATTTTTGACAGCTCGACTATGGATGCGCCACCATGGTCTCCTAGTGAGATACAGGCCTTAAGGTTAGTTCTTGGAAACTAAGATATTGGCGCCGGTTTTCTTAAACAAACTTAACTAAAATCTGAGGTTTGTCTCCCCTTTCTGTCAGTGAGCATAATTTGGCCATAATCAATTTTTATTTTTATAAAGAAATCACTATCATTATCATCATTATTTCAGTTTTTAGACCCTTCCTTCTGGACCTCCCACCAAAATATCCCCAATTACTTAAAAGATCGTAAAAAAATCTATCTGAAAGCGACATACCGCTTGCGCAGTTCTGAACAAAAGTACTGTCCGTATTTGCTACACTTGACCGCTTAAATACACTTAAAAGTGACCAACCGCAGAGCCAATCCTTTACCCTACAATGTTATTTCAACGATTGCTCTCAGAAAATACAATTTATTTTAATAGAATTTACTTTGATACTCGAACAGTTATCAGTTTCATTGTTAAACCAACTATACGTACTTTCATAGTATTGGGAGTTTTTGTATGAAACAGAGTTATTAAGATAAGACGTTTAATTGATATTTTTGACTTTACTGTATTTTTAACATTATTTCAGAATTCTGTCATTTATAAAGGGATTTGGTAAATTATATTTTAATTGAAAGGAAATACACCAGATTGGTCATTTTTTTCAAAATGTGGTTGTGTTGATGGGAACCTGGAGAAATCGACGGTACTTTTCAAATATTATAGGCCCCCTATAGCGATTTGGGTATTTTTATGGTAACTAGTAAAAACTAAAAACGTTTTTACAAGTAAATTTACACGCTATGAGAATAATAATAATATTAAGAAGCGTTATTATTTTAATAAATAATCACATAATAAATTATGTATTTACAAGGTAGGTGTGAATAACATAAATCGCTCCAAATCAACCGTATTAACAACAGTATTGATACTTAACATTCTTAAAATAAATTCTTCATATTTGTTCATATCTTTTCACAAACAGGAAAGCTGAAGATGTTGTTAGTTGTTAGTAGACCTGTGTCAGTTTTAGGGCTTCCGCAGACAGGCGCGACGCGACAATGCAGCATGATTTCGTTACACATATATCCGTTTAACAATTTAAATGAAAACTAGCTGTCTCGGCGAACTTCGTACCGCCTCAAAAGTTAAGTTACAGTGCCATCTGTTACAAATATTTGGAACTAATCATAGAAAAATATTTAATTTGCAATAAAAAAATACTGAGATCAATAATCGAAATAAAAACTATCCTATCTTTTAAGTTTGACCACAACACACACAGTAAACCAAATGTTGTTAAAATCGGTTCAGTAGTTTAGGAGTCCATCGCGGACAAACATCGTGACAGGAGATTTATATATATTAAGAAGATGGGCGCGATAATGCGTGTCACTTTGACGCGTCGCGTCTGTTCGCGGGAAGCCTTAAAAGCTCCCATAACCGTATGCAGGCATGTGGCAGGCGAGCACCTAATGTATGCACATAAGTTTGTTCTACCGCTCTTTTTACAGCCCTGAAACACGTTAAAGATATTTACAGAACATGATAGTTAGTATACCAAATCCCATCCAGAGATGTTTGAAAAACTGGGAGATAAATGTACGTTTAAAACCAGATATCCTAATAGACTTATTAATACTAGAATAAAAACGGAACTATTAGGCGAAGCTGTTATCCTATGTGTATCCAGATCTACAACAAGATTCCTAACCAAATTAAAGAACGTTCAATGGTTCGCTTCAAAAGGGCTTTACGTAGGTGGTTAATTGAGAATCCCTTCTATAATATAAAAGAATTATTTCAATTTAAATTCAATTAATAATGTAATTGTATCTACGAGTAACTATAACAAAAATCTGCATGTCATCATGTTATGATTAAATATGTTAAGCTACTAATATTACCTACCATTTTAAGATCTTTTGTAACCATATTTTACTGCAAATAAATCTTAGACTTTGACAATATAGCGTGTTTTTTATTAAAAAAAAAAATTGTGAAATTCCAGTGTTTGATATTATGGGTAAAATGAGCAACGAATTTTCATGACATAATATTTCCTCTTTGCAGAAATTCTTTATATGTCAATATTTGAAATACCTGAAAGTTAAATAAGGTACTATTTTATTAAAATATCCGGAGTAATATTCTGAAAACTAACAAATTTAAACCAGGTGGTTTAAATTGAAATTACGTACCGTATTGACTAACATTCTGTTTCTTTGTTTCAGATAACGTAACGTCCTAAAACGTCGCAGTGTAAATAAATAGGTCTATTACTAAAGCAATAATCCGTTTAAAAAACGTAGAAACTAGAAACCCCGTAGAGACGCTATATAAAGTGCTTATAAGCAATAGTTTTAGTGTTACTAATAAAATTGAATCTTCCACAAATATTTTAATTATAACTTAGTATAAAATGTGGCGTGACTATAACAATTAAAACAACAATCAAAATGATCTTTAACACTAAAGTCATAAAGTTTCAATTACAACAAGAGTTTTTATGCCTTATCGCTTCGCAGCGTACAGTCGCCGGCAGAAGTGCATAGCTGTGTGATAAATTAAATAATGTTAAAAAGAAAATGCCGCAACGCGCGCCTACGACGACAAACTTGATGCGACCGTTCGTGGTATTGGCCCTGCCCGGAATGTATTTGCTGTACAAGTACAACCAGTACCGCCAGCAGCAAATGGAGACCGCGCGGCGCCGAGTCACTGAGCGCGAGCTGTTGCACCTTAACACCAAAATCGTAAGTATTATATTACATTTTCTATGTCGTCAGGAGATCTGGACTTGTAATTTATACATAAGTCTGAAATCGCCAACCCACCTTCAGCACGCGTGGTGATAAATGCTCGTGCCTTCTCTGTAACAGAAGAGGGTGGGACACATGGTGGGACGGCAACAGGCTAGTATTATTACTATTATAACAATATCTAGCTTTTTAATGGAGATACTATATGAGAAAACTGGTGATGAAACTTAAGCAAACAAATTAATGAAAATTTACAAGGTACATATTTTACTTGTCCATACATAAAATTACAATTCGGGGAGGAATAAAATATTGAAATTATGAAGAGGTAATGTTTGTAAGAGTTTATTTCCGAAACAACTGATCTCACGAGATTTCACAGATTTTAGAAAACGGCATTATTGAAGAACGCTATTTTATATTATTAGTTTAAACGTGAAATAACACGTTTATTCGCAATTTTTTATTCTTCTTTTTTTAAATAACAAAGAATATTACATAATATAAAAAGAGGTTTTATACATTCTTGGTGGTTTTAACAACCGTCGAGTCGAAGACTGCTCCACTAAGCCAAACGAACTCTTCTGCAGCTTGGTTTTCTAAGATTAAAAAAAAACTCCCGTCGAAAACGCCAAAACCAACCATACTTCAAAAGTAGAGTATCTTCCATAAAACACAGTTCTAAGTAGTTTTAAACAGTAATTAATCATAAACAGCAGCTATTAGTCATGCTGTAAATAAATCTCGGTTACTAAATCACTCCAGCGAGGGCGATGAAAACCATACTATGCCAAACGTCGGCGCGTGATGTATTTTTATGGCTCAGCCGTGTAGTTGCGAGAGTATCATAAAAAAACATAAAATAACAGGTAGCTTACGTAGAAGGTGAGAAATTGCACTGCTTTCTGGATTCCGGCTGGTCTTTTCTGTAAAAATCTCCCCGTGAAGAGTTAGGTGAAGTGAACGTGCAATTAACTATCTATCATTCTATCTATCATTTGCATTCATTCTTCTTCTTCTTAGCGTGTCAATTTATACAGAATCGGCCCAGAAATCAGCTACGATCTTGGCACTAAATCGTAGAGTCAATCAAATTCCTTCAGCGTGCAGGTATCACGGCGTCCTGCTTGCCGTGTCCCATCGTTTGTGAAGTAGCAACACTCTTGCACACCAGGATAGCGGCGTCTATTAGTTTTCTCCTAAACAAGTTACTAAGCATTAGTATAGGATGACACCTCACTTTGCTCACTTTGACGACCGATGTGGCGCGGCGGGCGAAGGTCCGCCTGCGACGCAAGAGGTTGCGGGTTCGATTCCCGCCTTGGGACAAATGTTTGTATGATCTACAAATATTTGTTCCGGGTGTTCTGGGTATTTGCTATATATAATAAAAATATATATCTATGTAATGTATTGTATTAAGTATATCAGTCATCTAGTACCCATAACACAAGCTCTGCTTAACTTGGGGCTAGATGATGCTGTGTGGATTGTCCAGCAATATTTATTTATTTATTTATTTATTTGCCTTCACCTCACCTATACTTAGACGAAGATATTTTAAAGAATAGGCTGCTGTAGTGCTGCATTATAACAATGATAATCGAGAATCGAGATTACCTAATAATACATTTTTATGCTAATGCTGTTAATCATTTTATACGAGTATTATTTCCAAGCTATAGTATTTGGTTGTCCAAACATTATACTTTAAGAACTAAGCTGTCAAGTATATTGTATCTGTATATTGCGGTAAAAATCATTTATTTAGTATCGCAAAAAACATTTGACCCAAAGTAGATACATGCTTATTACATTACTTTACTATTATTTACACATACTAAACGCGCGTTATTGAATGAACATGTTTTTAATACTAAAATTTTCGCTAACACTATTTTGTTAGCGACTGTACTCTTTGGTTTTGTGAAGTTGTTGCGGTTACATTTCAGTTAAAAGCGACTTCATTAACAAGTAAAATAAAAGAGCCTCCTCCAAGTGCTTTCATTGCGTTCTATTTCTGGATGTTCTAGACCGAAACTTTGACTAAGTCCACATCTTTTTCGTTTGCTTTATGAGGATCCAATTTAAGTTCTCATGTCTGAATAAGAACTGATATTGACATTAACTAATAACACCTTTTTATACTTGCAATTAGCTCGAGGAGCTTGTGGATACATAATAACAGCCGCTCGGGTCGATCGAAGGATAAGCAACGCTGGCCGAGGTCAGTCCGTGAAGGGATGTCTTCTTTACTTCTCCTCGAAAAGCACGTCAAACTGAACGGCGGTCATTTGTAGATTTTTAACAGTCCTAACGGGTAGTCAGAAGCCCTAAAGTCTAGTAGTTGCTGGCTTGTGGGTTGTGGAGTTCAGATAGGCAATCGCTCCAGGTAAAACAGGGTAATTAGGCTGCATCCAGTTTGACTGGAAGCCTAACCCAATATATTTGGGAAAAGGGAAGCAGATGCTGACGATGATGCTATTGATCTGCTCGCTTAACCCATCTTTTTTCGATTTATTACAGAATCGGTTCTATCCACATGTTCTATCACATCTATCACTTTTGTTTTATCCTTATTGATGATGATTTCAATAGTGATTTCTATGGAATGGAAGTGAAATGGAAACCAATTAGGTGTAATAAATGTTTCTCGGTAAAAACTAGGTAGCTTGTATCGACCGGATTCCACGAATCAATTGGATTGGCACAGTAATAAATTTTAAGCCCTCCTTAAAACGAGTTCGGAAAACTAATCTAAAGAAAATAAGTGCCGAGCAGGATAAATTTAGTTAACCTAATGCTAGGTAGGTACACTTTTACGTCAAAGCTCTTAAAAGGAAGACGGTTCTCTTAAAAACATACCAGTTAAAAGTTTGAAGATTAAAGCACTTTGTTAAGTAAAGACAGCTTCTTAGAGCACCGTCAAGAGTTACAGCCTCTGAGTGGATGGAAGGTACTATGACCCATAATCAGATTACGAAACGGAATACAGTACTTATGACAAGCAACTTTTAGCTTTCCTTGAGTTAACTATCTAAGTCATAAAAATATGGGTTCTTATTAAGATGTATCATCTGCCTAGCCTTCTCAACTATGTTGGGGTCAGCTTCCAGCCTGTGGCAGCTGATTACCAGTTGTTTACACGGAGACACGGCAGTGTGTGTGTGATAGGCGAATCAGACCTCCAGAACCCAGTTCCTGGTTCCTTTTGGCTTACTAAGGGGTAGTTAGAAGCCCGTTCTACTCACGGGCAAGAACTAATCTACCAGTGACAGCCGGGACTAACTGGTTAATGTGCTTTCCAAGGCACAGAGGTGTCTCAGTATGCACTGGACGGTAACACAGTCACGGTCCGTCCTCCGTAAGCATAGCTCAACCTTGGATCGACCCATGCCGCTGCTACTATGGAGGCGTTCGTTTGAGCTCGAATATACATAAAAAAAATACAAAATATAATACAGACGAATTGAGAACCCCTTTCGCATTAAAGATATCGGTTAAAAAAAATAGGAAATTAGTTTGTCGCCTTCAACTGAACTGTTATCATCAACAAAACTTGTACCTACTAAAAACTACTTTGGCGACTTCCCCTGACCTCGGCCCATGAAAACGCCTGTCAAACGAACATAGCCCATCAACTTGGCTTATAAATCAAGTCGTTATGCAAAAGGTCATCATAATCTGCCTAGCCTTTTCCCAACTGTGTTGGGGTCGGCTTCCAGTCTAACCTGATGCAGCTGAATACCAGTATTTTACATGGAGCGACTGCCTATCCGACCTCCACAACCCAGTTACTGGGCAATACAATACCCCTTGGTAAGACTGGTTGTCAGACTTTCGGGCTTCTGACTACCCGTAACGACTGTCAAAGATCTACAACTGACAGCCGGGACCAACGGCTTAACGTGCTTTCCGAGGCACGGAGGAATCTCGGTATGTGACGAACCGTCACTCATCCACAGACTGACTTCGGTATGCGTAGTTTGACCTTCGATCAAGCCGAGCGGCTGTTTTTATGTAGCCACGAGCTCCTCTGTTTTGCATAAGGTCAGTTGTACAAAAAAGGCAAAACGTGTCTAATGTCGACGTACCTACAGCAGACTGGGTGTGGTGGCACCGCATGCGATGAACCGGCCACAATAGCTTTCCCATGAGTCAACGATTCCCGAGAAATTCGTAGTATTAACGTAGACTTGTTGTGTGTACGGTAGTCATTTGAATAATAGTTGAATCATAGTTTTATAGCTTTTTTTTCCATTGTCGTCTGTTCCTTTATTTTGTTAAAACAAAAATGCTTGCTCGTGGCACCGAGATTGTTACACAAGTACCTATTTTATATTGATTTTAGGGTTCAGTATTTCAAAAGAAAAATCCCGGATCACTTTGATGTACGTCTGTCCATCTGCCAGAATGAATAAAAATGAATACTAGTAAAGTATAAAGGTACCTACAACAAATATTAAGGTCTCTGGTCCCTTGGATGAGTGAATTCAAGCTTCAATAAGTCAACGCAATCAAGAGAAACGACCAGTTGATTTGTGCCACGTATTTTGAAGATTAATTTAATTTCAAAACTTCTATCGATCATCATGAAATTTGACGAGAAGCAAGTTTTTACAGAAAAATCATTTGTAGTTATATCACATAAACATAGTTTTTGGAATTACAAAATTACATTTGCAATTAAAATATCAACCGCAATTTAGACCAATGATGCGAAAACATAATATTACAACTGCTTTGTTCCTAAATCCGGAATTGGCTTTCATAGGCCGTGTCACTTGAGGATAGCCGCAACCGGTCACAGTTTTGAGACGGAACCCGAAGGACGTGAGTCTTACTCTCACTTGTCCAATTTACTCAAACTAACTTTACAATTATACACATTTTTTTATGTTTATTTATTTATTCATAAACTATTTGTCAAATACATATCAAATTGTATTTACCTTGGCCGGACATCATTATTTATCTAATGCAACATTGTCATTGGCACAACAATGGCTAAAACAGTGTTATATGCAGCAAAATATGTAAATACAATAGCAAAATAATGGGAAAGGATGTCACTATGTCACTATCTACTCGTCCCATCGCCATAAGTACAGAACAAGGTCTCGGAATTTTAATTATGATATCTCTCCGCATATCTATAGTAGCCTTGAACCAACAATACATAATACAACTTACATACATTTAACTTTAAATCCTACAGCACTACAGTTTTAAAACGAATAAAAAGTAGGTAGTCGGCAGAAGTGAAAAGTTAAAACTTTGGAATCTGTCAGTCTGACGTCACATTAGCATGTCGGTGACTCAAACTAATAAGTGTTGCCACTGCCAAAAATAGCTCAACGCGGCTAAAAAAGTTTTCATTTAAAAAATACTGGACAAATAATTCCTTTTAGTACTATTATCGTACTGCGGACTAAAAATCACTGTAGCGATTGTCCACTAGCAAAATAAAGACAAAAAAACAGAGCTGTCAACGACATAAAAACCACAAATGTACGATTTTTTACTGAACGAGCCATACAAACTCGGCCTGTCTATTTTTAGGCATTGCAGTGCAGTCTATTTTTATAGCTGGCCTGTGTTTTTTGTGTTTTTAAATTGTTTCATTCGGATGCCTCGTCGTGAAATACAAAGCTTTATGCCATAAATGGACTGCATCGTAAGTCTACTGGATATACGCGCTACTGCTAAGCATGAGGTAGGTACTGGGTTCGATTCTTACGTTTGGGTAAAGTGTTGTTGGGCTTTTACTCTCTCTGGAATTTTGATTTTTCAGTAGCTACCCGGAGTGTACATATGAGCCCGGTTGAGTTTAAAAAAAGAAAGTTTATTATAATTCGTGCAGAGGCCAGCACATCAAAAAAAAAAATCTGTCAATTTTCTATGATAGTTTTTCAATGATTAAAAAAGAATAAGGTTCAGAAACAAATACAAACAGTTGCACAGGTTGACCGAAGGTTAAGCTACGCGTATTCGTAACATATCGAGACTCCTCCGTGCCTCGGAAGCACGTAAAGCCATTAGTCCCGGCTGTCATTTGGAGATCTTTGACAGTCGTTACGGGTAGTCAGAAGCCCGAAAGTCAGACAACCAGTCTTACCAAGTGGTCTCGTGTTGCCTAGTAACTGGGTTGTGGAAGTCAGATAAGCAGTCGCTCCATGTAAAATACTGGTATCCAGCTTCATCCGGTTAGACTGAAACCGACAACAGATGATGATTCTACGGCAGATGATTCTGCATATTTATATTCATTTCTTCATTAAACATAAAAAATCAGACATTTCAAATTGAAAATGGTTTTATTGGGTATTTTTCCAGTAAGGACTATCAAAGATCCGAAAATGATACCCGGAGCAACGGCTTTACGTGGTTTCTCAACCGATCTTTTGTCATAGCAACGATCCAAATTAGACCACAATAAAGTAAAAACAAATCCAGGTTCCATAAATGTAGTTTCAAAAGGTCGTGAACCTTTAAAAGACCTAGTTTACGAGCCCACTAAGCTGGCGGTCAGTTCTAATACTTGATATCACGAACGCAGTTCGGTGGCCATACGCTTTTGATTGTCACGCAATTTCCTCACTCAGACATCTCTTGACTGATCACCAATCACATGAACAATAGTAAAAAAACAACATATAATTACTCCTATATTAAATCCCGGAAGGGATAGGTAAAGAGGTTTGTTGCTAACACATTTTGCCAATCAATTTATTATCGACATGTACTAGGAGTTGAAGTTGAGAATATATTACGACTCCGAGCTGATGGTATGAAAATCCTAATCGAAACACCCTGTAAAAGTTTTCCCGTCCTAGGGATGGAACGCGCGATCCCATGCTCAGCAGTCATGCATAATAGACTGACTTAAGACTACGCAGTTAGCGTTGCCAGGCGTCCGGGTAAAGCCGGACATAGGTAGGCTTTTTGATTAGGTGATCGGCCAAAATAAACGGTGTCCGGCTTGTCTGGCTTTTGTAAGACTAAACTTAGCATACTTAGACCGATGTTTCTCAACTGCCCAACACAATAAGACAGATATTTCGTTTTTATTAGTATAACAAACCATACGAATACTAATTATATACATTATTTTTATCGTACCTATTAATACTGATACAAAATCCTCAATAGGGTAGGGTGTCCGGCCTTTCTACCCAAATGTCCAGCCAAACTGGCTGGTCTGTCCGGCTATTAGATTTGGCGACCTGGCAACCCTATACGCAGTAATGTCGATATCATGTTTTACCTTTTGATATCATTCGTGGAAGAAGTGTTTTTCTTAGACAAAAAACATAACATTAATTTAGCATTGGAAAATCCCTGCAGTCGTACACTGCACTTTCATTTAATGTACGTGAAAGTGGTTGAAACGTCCTTATCGTCAAGGGCGTTACTGTATACTGTAATAATAATAAGTTTAATAAATAATAATAATAAGTTTATAAGTACATAAAAACAACAACACAGTACATAGCATCATTTTGGAAACAGTGGGTTGTCTCCCTTTATGCAGAAAAAAACAGTATTTAAACACAGAATGGCATCTAAGGAAAAGAAATATACTTTCGTTTCAGCGCATGTTAAAGACCACCATAGCCATATATTGCGTATTTATTTAATTTAATTTTAATTTAATTCTTTATTTGCAGACCTTGAAGTCCATAGTATTAGTAATAACATTCTTATTTAACTATTGTTAGTAAACATATAACACAAAAAACATAACACAACATTTATAACATTTTTTGAGTTGCGCTGAATTTTGGATTCAAATTTCAATTCAATTATTATGCTATGCCCTAACACGGCCCACAATAGATTTTGCTCGGAAAGCCCTTTGGTAGTGATCTTATACCTGTATTGCGAAGGTCCGCCTGCGACGCAGGAGGTTGCGGGTTCGATTCCCGCCCTGGGACAAATGTTTGTACGATCTACAAAGATTTGTCCCGGGTGCTCTGGGTATTTGCTATGTGTAATAAAAAAAATATCTATTTATGTAATGTATTGCATTAAGTATATCAGTCATCCAGTACCCATAACACAAGCTCTGCTTAGCTTGGGGCTACATGATGCTGTGTGGACTGTCCAGCATTATTTATTTGACTATTTATTTATTATTTTATTTATTGTGGAATTCAAATAAAAAATGAGAAATATGGTTTAAGACTGTCCTACAGTCGAAATCAATTAGTTTCTTCATGATTTTGATCTCCAAAACAATTACTACAGCTTCTAAGTCCAAGAAACAAGGTTCCCCAACAAATTAATGTCCCAATTACAAGGAACCACTTCGAAATGCAGTACAAACTTCTTGTTATCAGATTATTCGAGCGCGGTCGGTGTTGCCAGCTCAGCTAAATTCTATAATTGCTCCCTCCATTACGCCGAACAAACTTCGACTTAGTCAGCTGTATTTTTTGTACTGGCAAAACTTTTTAACTCGCTGTAAAATTGACCCTTGTTGGTGTACGGAAGTTAATTTATTGGTTTCGGGATATAAATTGAAATATGGCCGTCCCGATGCGATGTTGTATTAAATTGATTAAAATTCTTGCGGAATAAAGCTTGGTATAAATCAATTATTCGTGCTTCTGTTTCGAACTCCAGCAGGTCTTATACAATGTTGGTTTTAAGAACTCGATTTATACTCTAGCCATTTTGTTTGTGTTTCATTGATTAAAGTAATCAGGCTCCTAATTTTCTACTTTTCTCATATCAGCCCATCTTAATTTGGTCTTAATGATGGTAGAAATGAGAGCAGCATATACATAGTACACTTCACAGATTATTGTTAGGTTTCACCAAATTTGTCAGGAGTTAAGAACCTTCTCAATCCTACTAAACTGTGCGTGCCAATAGCAAAAAAAACCCCATCATCACACGATCTCAAAGATAGCCTCATCTCAATCAAAACAAAGCGAAGGTAAACAAAAGCCCACTGATTGAATGGGAGTATTTTAGAAACGCCCGTGAGGAAATAGGCCAATAACAGCCGAGAGTAGACTATAAATACTGCAGTGTCAAGGCAGAGCATTGACGCCCGCTTTCTCTCTCGACTAGCTGGACTATAAATATCTTGCAGGCTTTATATGTGGTTTAATTTAATTCCATTATAACATCGTTAAGGTTGGAATGGGCCGAGCTATGAATAGTGGATTAAATTTGATAGCTTGGATGATTGGTTTATTATTTTTATTGACTGATTTAAAATTTATAAGTTTTTTAAAGGTGTTAAGGATGACATTGGTAGTCCAAACAAGTAAGCTGTGAGTTTAAAACAGTCCCCTTTACAACAAATTCTTATTAAAAGATCCTTCACAGACTCCCAAAGTGTATTATGAAACCTCTTTAGATAAAAAAGCTCCACATAAGGTTCTGTCATTTTCAACAAAAGAATATAAAGTTAAAAAGACAACATAAAAAATAAAAACGTCAACAATTAAAAAATCTTTCACAACAGCAACAAAAGGCACCCCCATGTTTATAAATTGATAATTAAATTTTACAAAATTAAAAAAACTACAACTCCACCAAAATGATGGCCAAGACTCTGGGTATCTGGTCGCATATCGTGGGTTCCTCAAAGAATTTGGATAAACGGATAGACTGGATTCGTCACAGAGGTTATGCGAGTAAGGATCCAAAAGGCTGCAGAAGAGCTTTAGTGGACATCCCTCCTGATCCAGATCCGATCTGTGGCAAAGATTGTGAGAGACGGAAGAAGAAAAAGGGAGGGATCCTCCACAAGATTAAACTGAAGGTGATTGAGGGCGGAACCAACTTTGGAAGTAAGTTATCGACCAGAGGAGTCATCAGACAGACTCTCCTTAAACTAACTACTTAAGCTCCTGTTTTACATTAATTGACATTTAACATTTAACCTCGTTGGTCTAGTGGTCGCATCCGCGACTGCTGAGTGTGAGGTCCTGGGTTCGATTTGCAGGTCGGGCCAAGTGTTATTATGTTTTTCCAATACGAATTTTGTCATTAGCAGCCCGGAGCCTGGATTTGTGCCCCATTGATGGCAATAGGCTCACCTGTATTACATGATACTTAAATATATTTGTTGGAATATGGGTGTTACTATAAGTGCACCTCAGCCCAACTCTTCACGGAACTCAGGCATGGTCTAATACAAATTTAATTCAACAAATAGCACCATTTCGTCGGGTCCAGTACAAAGCACCAGTGTGTAACCCGAAGGAACCGCAAATTGCGTTGCCGGCACCTAAGGAAAAGAAACACCCTCCAGTGCCGGAGGCTCGGCCTGGTGTCCAGGTATCAGTGCTTGGCGCAGACACTGCCATCGGGCAGTACGTCGCCCTGCTTCTGAAGCAATGCTCCTGCATTAAAAAGTGAGTTCTATTGTTTTACACGTTAGGTCCCATTTGCGGAACAGATGCTCGGGTCCTTTATTTAAAGAGTACATAATAATTATTTATAATTTTTCCCGAATTAAAATAATGATTCGAAACGACGACAATCATTAATGATTCCGCGGGCTCCTTAGGGTCGTAGCGTGATGTTAAATAGCCTATAACCTTCCCCCATGAAAACCGCCTGCTGGCTCCTAAGATTAGCGCGTTAAAACAAAGAAACAAACAAACGTTTTAGATTCATTATATTAGGATAGATTCATTGATCGTAAATTTCTGTCTTCTCGTCCTGACGGCAAATATATAGTAAAGTCATTTAATTGTACGTCACCAACATAATACATAATATCACATAATATACATATTAGCACAATCATGATGTCAGGTACTGGAACGTCACGTTACGTAACAGGAGATCATCATCATCCTCCTGCCCTTATCCCAATTTATTTGGGGTCGGCGCAGCATGTTTTCTTCTTCCATACATCTCTATTTGACGTCATCTCAAGGGTCACCTCTTTCTTGTCATATCGTCTTTCACACAATCCATCCATCTTTTCTTTGGTCTTCCTCTACTCATGTAACCCTGCAAATTTATACTCAAAACTTTCCTCACGACATGGTCCTCATTCCTTCGCATCACACAACTTCTCGGTCACAGGCGCCACTTTCAGACTTCCTCTTACTCTTATCCATTCGCGTAACACCACACATCCCATCAACATTCTTACGTAACAGGAGATATACTCGTATAACAACTATTGTCTTTACATACATTCTAGCTTGCAAAACTCTTGTCCGTGTTCAGATCATACCTTTACAAACATGTCGTAAGTAATTAATTTACTAAGTTACATTTAGCAAAGTCAGGTCTAGGTTTAAATATTTTTATAAGAACTTGTATGATAGTTTACTTACAATCAGATACAAACTGCTTTCTTGCTTGCTTGGTGTTGGCTACGTCACAATGTACAAAAGTTTACATTCAATATCATTATACATACTTTAATTGTTTATTAGTACAAAAGGAAAATTATGCACTACACATATCAGTGTTCTTTAAATCCTACGATTAACTAAATTGTACAGTTGTGCTCCCTTAACGAATATTGTACCCCAGGTCCCCACGTTAATTATTCCCGCGTAGGTAGGTATACTCCATTACTCTCATTTAAAACACACAACTGGAGAGTCTATTGCTTTCCTATTCCGTTTGACCTAATTGGACATTTCCCACAAACGTGCCCGCTCGAGCAGGTGACCTTTCTACTTCTATTTTGTTAACTCTGTAAAAAGGGATGCCTAATTAAGTTTTTTTAGGTCATTTCTCTTTAACCCTGTTATTGTTGCCCTAGTTTTGCTATCGCTATTTTATTATTATGTAAATTAGACATTTAGGCTGCTTACTTAACGCCCTATGAAACCTTGAAAGCCCAGTCCAGCAACATAGCGTTGACTGATGTAGCCTAGTATGTTATTTTATTTATTTTTCGTCCGTAGTTTATGGTCGGATTACACAAAAAAAC
Source organism: Phlogophora meticulosa (assembly GCA_905147745.2). NCBI lineage: Eukaryota > Metazoa > Arthropoda > Insecta > Lepidoptera > Noctuidae > Phlogophora > Phlogophora meticulosa. Next base: position 5,093,109 of record LR990535.1, on the reverse strand, counting down.
AACACTACTATTTCCTGTCACATATTTGAAGTCTGTCTTTGTTGTATGTTTCACTTGTATTAGCCAGTCCATACCACACGTCTACTGCCAAACTACAATATTGGCTCTAGAGGTAGAATAGAATAGAATAGAATATATCTTTATTTGCTTAGAATGCAGGTACATACAAAATAGGATGGTTAATAACATAATATATAGTTGGCATGCAAATACAATAATTATTATACAAAGTTACATAGGGCAAATAGGTTATTGGAATATATCATCTAGGAAATCCTGTACAGAATAATAACATTTATCTACAAGTTATTTCTGTAAAAAAAAAAAAAACATCAATGGCAAGTTTTTCATTGGATTAGGAATTTTATTAAAGATAGCAGGAGCCATACAGATCACACTTTTTTTTTAATAGGCTAGTTTTAAATGTGCCTGTGCATAGTAAGTACTCATGTTATCCTACAAAATAAGGATTGAAAGCCCATCCATATCCTCACATTAACGTCGAAACCCCGATTCTGACGTTGAGCGATAAATTCGAGCCGGGCAAGTGAACGCGGGCATTGCGCGCTCTGTCGTGTTGTGACATCGGCGAGACGAACGATCCCTCAGGGCCGGAGATTTCATGAGCCGTGTCGAGGCACGAATAAGAACTTACGTAGAAGGATAACTGCTACAATCGCGAAAAAAGTTGTTTTCAATTAAAAAAAAACGCTGCCCCACACTAGGAATTTCTCCTGTATCGTGGGTACGTTTACAAACATTTAAACTCACATACACAAACAGCCAGACCCGGAACAACTACCTGTAGGCCATACAAATATTTGCTCCGTGCGGGGATCGAACCCACAATACGCGGCGCAGCAGCCGATGGCTCAACCACTGCGCCAACCGCCAACTGAAATTTTCTTGCAGCTCTTAACATTACTGTCTTGCTTTGACTGGTTTTCCATCTGATATGGTCAAAGAACCGGGCCATTTTGAAGAATTAGCATTTTAGAGCGACTAAATCTATCATTTTGTCTCTTTTACGCCTCCGTTTCCCTGAAGAGCTGTGGTGGAAAGCCAGCCCTAGTTGAGGAACCAATTATTTAAGTCTAGTGTGGACAAGCAGGTTGGTCATACTAATTCAGTGGCATTAGTAATAGCCAACCTGAAATAGGAGTGCCTATCACGATAGAAATACTGTTACCATGCATGCTGATTGCTGTTTATGGTACACAGTCAATTCTATGCTTCGTTGCCTATTAGTTTTCGCTAACTTATGATGGTCTTCTGGATCTATTTATTCAGTGGCAAATGTCTTGAGGGTTACTGACGTCATAGTCGGCTGGCCAGCGGATCACCCATAAACTGTTTTGTGTTTTGTGTCTGTAGAGACCATATGAAGGCGTTTTGGCTGTAAAGTCGAGGTTTGATTCAATTTCGTCTGACATAACCAGCGTTTTGATTGACCGATAACCCATTTAGCTGGTCGAGGTTTGAATTGTCTGATTACCAAACTTTGCAGAGCTGGTTTAAATTTAGGAAAGCGGTATCTCCGATGTTACTGTGTTTCGTAACGTAATTAATCACCAACAAAAATTCAAAATAAGTTTAGCAAATATTTAATTCCAAAAAACAGCAAACTGAAACCCTCGAATCTAAGGTTATCTGTATGAGGCCGCCCATTGGAACACCCTATGTGTGTGGAATTAAAAGTTTTTGTGGTATAAGTAAGTACAATAAAGAGCATTCTATTAAATTCCAATGTACTGCAAAATTCAGAGTCCAATATCCATTGCTTTCACCATCTTTGATTTACACAAAACATCGCTTGACTATTTCTGTTCTTCTGTTTAATAGTTTCCCTCGTAAAACCATAAAATAGGGAACAACGGACACTGGCCGTCAGGTACCGTACGGCTCGTGAATCTGCTCCTGAGGGAGACGCCCCTTGATGTCTGGCCGTCCGTTTTATTGCCCAAGCGGTTCAGCCACAGCTTTGATGACACTAAATATATGAGGGTACTTGAATAAATTATGATTTCTGCTAAATCGCACGTTCACCGTAAAGCTCAAGTCAAACTGAAGCGAATACCGCGCGGGGTGCGGTACAAGATTCGTTCGCGATGATAGTGACAAAACGTGTATGGAGGTTTGGAAAGTGGAGCGAATAGTCGCATGACTTCTTAATCATGTAACCAAAGGTCGCACAAAGTTACGCGTCCTGCGTGGTATTCACCTCAGTGTGGCCAGGACTTAAAACTATAAACTATTATCCCATAATAGGCTCAGCTAAACATGGTTTCCCAATGGCCGGGAAAGCTTCTTAAAACAAATGAAGTAAGGTAAATTTAAAGCACTGGGAAGGATACAGGTTTCGATTCTCAAAGGAAACAGTATGTCTACAGAAGTACTCCTAGCTGACAGGCAAATCCAACAACATTGTGTGGAAAAAAAATCTCACTCCGGATAACACGTTGTACTTACTACATTTGCCATAATCCACTACACGCCCGGAACCCCATAAAATATGCACTCAGCTGTTTCATTGTGCTGCCATCATACATGTGGAATGGAATCAGGAATGTGCGATCCATTGAGAAAGTACCCATCAAAGTTTTAGCACTGTGTCACTACTGACATAAAATGTCACTGAATTTGTCAATATCTTAGTAAGTACACACGCCACCACATCTAACTATCCCAAACTGTCCCAATTGAACATGAACATCAATGGAAATAATATGGCTAATATGGCTATACCATGCACGTCAAAGATAATTGAGAATCTACCTTGTTCTTTTGTAATAAAGTGGACAAACGATCAAAGAAATTTGACAATTAGAGTAGCTTGATGTTACTGGCCTCTGTACATTAAGTATGTTGTATGGCGGTTCGGGGTTCCACCCACTTTTTTATTATTACAAGCTTTCGTTTAACTTGCAATGTCGTTAAAACTTAGAACTGAATTTTAAACCAGCTATCCCCAACCGATTGAGCTGAAATTTTGCACACACGTTTGCTTTGGATGACAACGCATGCTACAGCTTATTTAAAAAAGAAACAACTTTGGTTGGCGGCGAGAAACGAAATATTAAGAGGAAGTGCGCGGGGTATGAGCGTGAGAGGGGCGAGTCCCGGTCCGCATTTCTCTGTTTACGCATTGACAGTACCATTACGATCACAACGTACAACGCAAAATGTACGTAAAATTAAAATATAAATCCAATTTCCATCCAAAACATTGGTTACTAATTCTTCGCTTACCGATCATCAAGCCGTTTTACTAACATTACAAAATATACGTTCACCTAGAAAAAACTGCATGCGTAGCTACACTAAAGTCAATATGACAAACCTGGAAAATGACTTACGCGGTATTAATTTTGACCCGGTTTATAATTCAAACGATGCAAATATATCTTTGAAGTATTTCATAGATTCTCTACAATATGCAATATCGAAAAACACATTCACTAAGACAATACCTAGAAAGTATAGTTGTATTAAGCCCTGGATCACACCCGGACTCGTTCGTTGCATAAGACATAGAGACAAACTTCACCTAAAATTGAAACTCGCACCTGATAATGAAATACTTTCTGTTATATATAAAAGGTATCGAAACTTCTGTAATAATCTTTTGAAAAAACTAAAAAATCAATATGATAAAAATGAATTACAGAAGGCGGGGAAAAATAGTAAACTTGTGTGGAAATTTATCAAAACTAATACATTTAGATCAAAAAATCACGAACCTCCGTATGATTTACTATCAACAGAATCAAACCCATCCGAAGCAATGAATAACGTAAACAAGTTTTTTGCTAACGTTGGTAAAAGCTTGGCTGAAAAATCTTTAAATTCTAGTAATTTTTGCCGTCAAAACCCGACTATGTCATCCTCTGCACTAAATTCTTTTGTTTTATTAGATACCGACGTTGACGAGGTAGTAAGCATGATAAATGGGTTAAAGGATGTTTGTGCTACTGGGTGGGATAACATACCTAATAATATACTAAAAAGATTTAAATTCATACTTGCACCTCCACTAACACATATTTTCCGGCTATGTTTATCTAAAGGAGTATTCCCCAAATTACTTAAAAAAGCGGTGGTCACACCTGTCTTCAAGTCTGGAGACAAAAGCTGTGTGAATAACTATAGACCTATTTCAGTGTTAACAGGCCTCTCTAAAATTATAGAAAAAATCATTAACAGCAGATTGATAAAATATCTGGAAGATAACAAACTACTTTCAGATAGTCAATTTGGTTTTAGGCCCAAAAGATCAACCAGCCAAGCGGTACACAAATTGACTAACTATGTTACTACCAATCTAGATAAGGGCATGCACACAAGAGGGATCTTTCTAGATCTTGCCAAGGCCTTCGACACTATTTCATGTACTTTACTTTTGCACAAGCTTGAAACACTTGGGATAAGAGGAGTCCAACTTCAACTATTATCTGATTATCTTAGCGATCGTCAGCAATGTGTAAAAATAGATCATTATACAAGTTCTGAACTTAAAAATAGTGGCTTTGGAATTCCACAAGGTAGCATTTTGGGCCCTACGTTATTTTTAATCTATATAGATGCACTGTGCCGCCTGTCACTCCAAAATGGTGTCATAATGTCTTATGCGGATGACACCGCTCTATTGTTTTCAGCTAAATCAAGAGTTGAGGTCTATGAACATGCTCAGAATGGTTTTAACATTGTGTCTAATTGGCTTCATAATAATCTACTGACATTAAATGCAGATAAAACAAAATACATTTTATTTACAATGAGAAATACTAACATACCGCTTACTAATCTAAAAATTTACGCGCATAATTGCGGCACGTACGCTGACACCGCATGTTCCTGCTCCACTTTAGCAAAAGCTGACCACTTAAAATACCTAGGTGTCACTATTGATACTAATCTAAATTTCCGTAAACATATCGAGTTACTATGTACTAGAGTGCGCAAATTAATGTATGTCTTTAAGAATTTACGGAACATAGCAGACTATAAACTCATTAAACAGGTTTATTTAGCTTTGTGTCAATCCATTCTTACATATTGCATAACTTCTTGGGGTGGGGCTGCAAAAACAATTCTACTCCCTCTAGAGCGTGCTCAAAGAGCAATTCTAAAGGTTGCTACCTTTCGCCCTTTTAGATTTCCTACGCACGAGCTCTACCAATCATGTAATGTACTAACAGTACGGCAATTATTTATACTAAGTACAGTACTACACCAGCACACGGCACTTCCTTTTGACCCAGTACCTACCGACAAGAGAAGGAAGGACTTGGTTTGCATAAATCCTCAAACTAGTCATGCGTTTGCTAATCGATTTTTTGTGTTTTTAGGACCTTTTCTGTATAATAGGCTCAACAAGTTACTAGGCTTCTATAGTGTAAGCTATAAGAAATGTAGTATATTGTTAACAGAATATTTAGCGATACTCAATTACACAGACACAGAAAAACTTCTAGAAATTTTGTCATGATGATATATTATTCCCTCGTAAGTATTTTACTTTTGTAAATTTACATAGGTTTAGTTTTAGATATTAATGTACTAATAATTAGGTTTTTTTCTCATAGTTTTTTCTATAGATTATTTTATTTCAGTTTAACTTTAAATTTTAGTGCTTTCTTTAAATTAAATGTAAAGTGATGGCCTGAAACACAGGTTTGAATTAACATAGATCGGGCGGGTCGCTATCTAACATTGTAATCTCGAACCATCATTACCGACTTGCACCTGTAATAAACATATTTTAGTTTAGTTTTAGTTAATTATACCATTGTTTTAGAAATAACACTACTGCACATAAATGTACATTTTTTGTAATACTTTTATAAATAAATTATTCTTTTATAAATAAATTATTCTTATTCTTATAAATCATTCTGCTCAGCTCATCGTTTTCATCTTTACTCACCCATTTAACAACTTTCATGAGGTTTACTTAAGTACATCTGAAAACTAGCACTGTGCTGTGGGCTGCCTTGGCACAGCATCACGCTGAGTGGTATCCGACCTGTAACTGCTGACAATTTCCTGTGATAGAATATTAGTTTGTGTTTTCTCGTAAATACTTTAAGAAAAATACATATACATATACTAACACTGACAGTGTGGCAAAGACTGATTGCTTAGATCTTTTATTTAAGCCACTTAAGTGAAACGCCGGTGAAATCTTGGTTAGAAGTTCGCAGTTTATAAAAAATGCTTGAAGTTTTGGCGGTGGCTGTCAACGCAATGGCACGAGCCCGCGCCTGACCCGCGCGCGCCCGCGCATCCAAATGACATACAGTGATACGTTCAGAAACAGCTCGAACACAGACTATGATTAGAAACTCCTTCTATTAAGTTTTCTTTTTTCTTACAATATTACTCATATGTTTTTTGTGGCAGCATAAACATTTTCTCTTACCCCCAACCACTATGGGTCTGCGGAACCACTGCAAATAGTTATACTGTGGTTTCAGTAAGAACATGGACATTATATGGATCATTCAGTGTATAAGGAGCAAAGATTTTACGAGGCGGCCGTGACTACTGCGGCGAGCAATGTTTATCGCGATTTTTATTGCTAGGAAATGGTACCTATTCGTGCCGATGGATCGCACGCAGTGGTAACACTTTGACCTCTGGCCTAGCATAGTACGGAGACTCAATAGCACTGAAGGCCAGTTTACACTGGTTTTTGACCACAAAAGTGCGGTCTACTATCCCTTTTTAGTATTTGAAAAGTCTTATGTTTATTGATTTGGTACATAGCTGTTACGAATTATAAATCAAAATTGTATTCTAAGACTGAATGTACTGTCCGCCGTATAAAGAAACAAATTAAAAGTGTACAATTATCTATATCATTAGTGTAGTCTATAAGCTTATGAACATTACTTCTAATACTTCTAAAAAAAGACACGAATCTATCATCTATCTTCAGATCAACTAACAAAATACAATCAAATTCACGAACAAGACGGAATTCATCATATTTTTTCGGATCGAACAGAAGTAGATTTCTTTTCTCACGAAAAGCGTAACATAATCTAATCTCTATCGAAAACAAAACACAAAAGCTTTTGTCTCTGATCCAATCATGTCGAGAAATACCAATACATAAATCGTATCGTATTACTGATGAGAAATGTGAGTCTGTTCCTACCAAATATTGTCGGCCTTACCAAACATTTTTTTTTGTTATATTTGGATTTTAATAGGATTTGGATACCTCCTTTTCCCATAATTCTACTTTTAATTGGTGAAACTGCACGATTTAAAATCTTATACCAATAAAAATATATAATTAAAATTAGAAAAATATCACATTTTATTAATTCTACAAAAAATAATCAAATGTTTTAAATTATTTTATTTATCAACATGGCACTTGAAGGAGGTGACTCTTCTAAGATGACGGTTAATAGAAATGTATTGAAGAAGATGACATGCTGCGCCAACCCCAAATAAATTGGGATAAGGGCAGGAGGATGATGATGGCACTTGAACGACTTACTGACTAAATCCTAACTAATATTATAAATGCGAAAATAAGTTTGTTTGTTACTTTTTCACGCCTAAACCACGGAACGGATTTCAATAAAATTTACTACTTATTAGGCTACTTTTTATCAACAAGCCACGCGGGCGAAGCCGCGGGCTGAAGCTAGTCATCAATAAATAGAGATTAGACACAGTACAGATACACACACACACACACACACAGAGTACAGACATGTCACTTACAGAGGTGCACAACACAGGCAAAAAGAAACTAAGATTAAAGGACATATTATTAGTAAAGGTTGTAGTCATTCTATACCTATATTGTACATACGATCAAGCAAAAAAAATAAAAACTTCGAAAAGAACTTTCATTTTAAAAGCAAGGCAAGTAATTTCTACAATTTAAGTACCTACACCTTAACTCTTAACTCTATATGGTCTGAGTAACACAAAACACAGACGCAAGACCATTACAGAAGGACTGTAATTCAAGAACTAAATTGAAACATTCTTCACTCAGCCGCACAAGTGTGTGCTTCAGACTGCAATTTTTAAAGAGATGAGAAGATTCAGGCCATTCCTTTGGTGTAAAGTAAACCAACCGTGACTTGTTGTTGGCTGGCTTTCGGCACTGACCACAAAATGGACGGAACTTTTGCGACGTGAAATATACAGGTGCTAACATGGTCAAACTTTTCCCGATAAGTAATTTCAATCCGTGGTTTTATTTTATTTAAGTATCAGAGAAAACACACAGTGACACATTATATTTTGTAGAAATAAGTGCAAAATTATACGGACTAATGTGTACCCAACAACATTTTCTACGGAATTCACGTAAAAATATAATATTTATATGCAATCATTGAAATTTAAAATAAGTTTTCAGTATGAATGTGCAGGGTTACAAGAGTAGAGGGAGACCAAAGAAAAGATGGATGGACTGTGTGAAAGATGATATGGCTTGAAAAGAGATAACTATTGAGATGACGGCAAGTAGGATGTATGTATGTAAGAAAAGGATAGTATGGAAGAAAAAAACATTTTGCGCCGATCCCAAATAAATTGGGATAAGGGCAAGAGGATGATGATGAATTTAAATTTAAAACCTACAAATTACAATAATTTAAGTTAAGGAAAGGTTTCTTGTATTAAATAGTAAAACAAAATTAAATTTAGCAAACAAAGCAAACACAAAACTAAAATGACTATTGACTAAGTATTTCGAGTTCCTAACTACAATATTTTTTAATCTAAAGAGCAAACATACCAACATGATGGAATATTCATTGTAATAATTAGTAAGTTGCGTAGCGGTTTTTGCTGTATTACAATTTAAGTAATGGGGGGGGCTCGTGGCTACTTTAGCAGTCGCACTGGAGTATTGGTGTTTAAGCTACGCTTGTCAAGTTCGGTCCGTGGATACCCCTCCGTGTCTTGGAAAGCACGGTATGGCGTTGGTCTAGCTGTCATTTGTAGATCTTTGACGGTCGTTGTGACTTGCAGGGGTAGTCAGAAACCTGAAAGTATGAGAAGCAATCTTACCAAGGGGTACCGTGTTGCCCAGAATGATTGTGGAGGTCAGATAGACAGTTGCTTCTTGTAGAATACTAGAATATTAAGCTGCATCTGATTAGACTAGTAGCCGACCCAGCATATTTAAGAAAAGGCAGATGATTAACGCAATGTAGGTTATTCCCGAATATACATAGACAACAAAATAACCAAATAATTAAACCTTCTCTTTTTTAAACTCTGTAAAAAAGCTAGCATCGATTACCCTTCCTCTCCTTATCTGATCAACCCCATTCAAAACCACTAAACTAATAAGACATTTTCTATTAGAATCGTAACATCAAGTATCGACTTTCGATTCGATACGAAACTGGAATCGAATCAACCCTTACCTTCATCTTCGGAATCGATACATTCAATTCCGATAAACCATCTCTCCGTTTCCTAATCCGATTGCAGGTTACGTCTGTACGAAGCGAAGGACAATCACGGCTGCAACCGGGACTTATGCTCCGTAGTACAAGACCTACAGCATATCAACACGAACTGCCTGGTGCAAGCATTCAGCTGCGCTTGTTTTGAGCTTGAACGATGTTTACAGGTGGACTTTGTATCTTATTCTTTTGAGAGTACGGTTGGTTTTGATTTTGGAGTCTTCATTTTACTGTCGATATTTTGAGTTGTTACAAAAATAACTAGCGTATTCAGGCACTCATTAGACTAGATCAGATTTCAGAGTATGTTAGAATTCAGTGTTCACAGAAACGACAGTAGAAAGCCAGTCCCATTTCTCAGTAGAACTCTCCTTCACGAACATTGCCATTTATCACTCGGAGCACGAGTGCAATAGGTCACAGAGTAACATAATCCAGTTGCCGAGTAGTTCTGCCAGCTTCGTTGACATTAGCATATCGGGCGGCGCAGGCAGCTCCAGTGCTAATGTCAAACTTGAAGAGAAGTTAGGCGAAGTTATCTTCGAGTATTGCTACCGCTACTGATTCTCTGTTTGAATTTCACTGTGTGGACCTTTTTTTAGTAAAGATATCGACGAGTTTGAAGTTGTTGATTTTTTAATTACAAAATGATGGATAGTATGTTTACTTACTACAAAGTAATCCTAGGTGGGTAGCGTTTTATTGGTGAGAGGAAAATTTGTAATAATTTATTATTTTATTTCAAAATAATCTCACACGAATAGTATATTTCAGTATGTGTAGTATATTTCAGTCTTCATTTAGACGTAGTGATTCGTGTTGTCGAAAAGCCGCGCCTACCAAGTTGTGGCCGTGAAGCCTAATTAAAATTATCATGCAAAATTGCGTGTAGAACCACGGTAGCTTTTAAGCATTAAAATCTTGTGCCTACAGTATTATACAATTACAGATTCTTCTTCATTCATAATATTAAAAGTGGGTGTAGTAAGTACCACCCGAGATGTGGAACTTACTGTGGGTCGTCCGGTTGATTGAAGGTTAAGCTGAGCTTGGAGGGGTCGGTCTGTGGATGGGTGACCCTCCATTATATACCATGACACCTCCTGGGCTTGGTCAGCATGTTAAGCTGTTAGTCCCGGCAGCCATTTGTAGATCTTTGATAGTCGTTACGAGTAGTCAGAAGACTGTGTCTGACATCCAGTCGTATCAAGGGTAACCTTGTTACCCAGTTACTGGGTGGTGGAGGTTAGATAGGCAGTCACTCCATGTAAAATACTAGTATCCAGCTATATCTGTTTAGACTGGAAACTGATCGCCAACGTAGCTGAAAAAGAGCTAAGGCAGCTTGCCTTAGCCCAAGTTAAGTACAACTTAAGTTACTGTACTCGAAATTCATGAGCTCATGAATTTCGAGTACAGTAACTTCGCATACCGATTTCAATCAACAAAATAAACAAATGCCGAGCGTAATTAACAGTACGGACACTGAAGTTTTAATTACAGATATTTTCTCGTAGTCATCCTAGGCGCAAGTTATATACAAGTACCGGACTTGGCCTGGAGGTGCCTCCGGCCGCAGTCGCCCCTGCCACGAAACGGGGAAATAAACTTTTGTATTTATTTCAAGTTTCGTAGGCATACTTAGCAAAGAAACGGCAGAGCATTTGGCATAGGGAAATGAGAAGAGTAAAAATCAAATGTAAATACTTAAAATGGTGACTGATTAGATTTCGTGACCCAGGTCTGGAATTTACAATTTTAAATGTGTGAAATTCTTGTAACTTAACGTAACTTTATATTTGAAAATATAGTCTACCCATTTTTATCACATGTCATAATGCTTATGGGTACGTTAAAGTATCGTGATTAATACTACAGTCAAAACAACATAAAACTACACAGAACGCCAGCAATTAAAGAAACCAGCCACAGTGTAAAAATAAATGAGCCAATCTACAGCAGTAATAACGGTTGAATCAATGGTCAAAGGGGATTTTTTTATTCTATTGCTTTAGCCAGCCATGCATGGTATTCGCGAGTGGGCTCGGGTGGGTTGACCTCACCTTGCTAATCAATAACATTCGACCCACTACACCTATTAAGTATACTACTTTTTGGACTAGTTCGCAAGTCCGTAGAGTTTTTTAATGAAACTAGTGCAGTACCCTTGCTTCACACGGGTGAAATCTATTAATGTAACGACATATCTATACATAAAGATTGCTGTGCGTTATCACAGTTCAATATTAATGTAATAAGTGGACACATAAACCTACCGTAATTTTTTAAATGATCATGGAACTGAAACCCGCATTGAAATCACACAGACAGACACGAAAAGCGACTTACGTTTGTTTTCTATCTTTCTTCTTAATTTTTTTTTAACCTTTACGAAACGATACAACGAAAATTATCGTTTTATACTACTCGTATCTATACAATGGGAACTGAATACTGTATATGACTAGATTTTTCGTTTCTGTCATTACCCTAATTGATGAGAAAAGTGGGTGTGTCTAGATAGTGTGTAAATAGGGTAGCTTATTTCTTTTTTTATTCAAAATCTGCCTCATTTTGATTCGTATTTGTCGAGTGAAACTGTTATATTTAATCAACAGACTGAAATAACTGAATGCATATTTCGTTTCATTGAAATTCATAACGAAAATGTCGCTTTACATTGCGTACGGTTTGCGAATCCATAATTAGTCAACCGAATCAGCCAACCACCGCAGCGTATCAATCCAATCAATGTTCGAATTTCAAAACAAAAGGCAATCCGTCATTTGATTGGCCTCGCACACGCATGTAAAATGTATGACAATGCGAACATCCATTCCGAGCTCGTATTCGCAAGATTTATATTAAAACGACGCTCGACAAACAACGTAAATATTTTTTCCACGTTTCTACGCATTTTTTTACTAAGAGGATACAAGGTGGCACATGTATTATTGCTACCTCCATCCACGAAGTAAAATGTCGTGCCGGGATTAAAGAGGGTAATAAAGATCTTTCACTTTGATTTATTTCTTTAAAAAATTTTTTAGCTAAATACACAGATATTAGATAAAAAGATCAGGTATTGGAATTCACAGATTAAAACATAAAACTAAGATCTATTAACAAAATATTACTATCAAACTGAAACACCATATTTTGATGAACAATCAAACATGATGAAGTAACTAGAAATATTCGCTATCTTACTAGGAAGAAATTGTTACACAAGCTTATTTAATTTCCGCCCAGAATGAATGTTTGATATTCGAGAAAGATGAACTAGGTAAACTAGCTTGATATTTGCTAGAATTAAATCCAGTCATTTATATCACGACTAGTTTCAAGCAGTAGTAAATATTCATCAGTAGAAAAAAGTAGGTTTATTAGAATACATTATTATACTGAGAGTCATCCAGTACTCGTTATTATGATATTACTAACTATTATTTTTCAAAAAAAACTTTAATCCATCGGCTCTCTATTTCTCTATATGACTGCCTCAACACACTCTCTCTCTCTCTCTCTCTCTCTCTCCCACTATATGACTGCCTTGTTGGTCTACTGGTCGCAAGTGCATTGTTAAGACTCGATGGTGTTAAGACCATGTTATGATTATGGTACTTCAACATATTGAAATTAAGTTTAAAAGAGTTTTTATCGCTGACAAAGACAGTATTAGCAAACGGCGACTCTAAATCAAATTTAGTTTAAGAATCCGGCCGTAAGAAATAACACCTGTCATGCCATCTTGTGTCTATCCAGGTGCACACTACTACCAATCTTCCTTTTCGCTAACCACCATTTTCTTCCTAATTCCCTTCTCCTCCCCCAGAACTCTGACATAGTATTAATGCTGGAGAGCGGCTACCTGAACGTCGACATGCCTTTTGAGAAGAGGTTCGAGTACCAGGCTCCCATAGTGAAGTGCTATGCTGATGCCATCGCCAACGAGTGCCCCAAGGCGTTCGTCATAGTTTGCGCTACGCCTATAGACTGCATGGTGCCTTTGATCGCTGAGGTAATCATCATTATCCTCCTGCCCTTATCCCAATTTATTTAGGGTCGGCGTTGCATGTTTTCTTCTTCCCTACTTCTACCGTCATCTCAAGAGTCACCTCTTTTCTAGCCATATCATCTTTCACACAATCCATCTATTTTTTCTTTGGTCTCCCTCTACTCTTGTAACCCTGCACATTCATACTCAAAACTTTCCTCACAACATTGTCTTTATTCCTTCGCATTACATACCCATACCATGATAACCAATTTCCACGAGGAATACCATATATCAATTACCATCATATGCATTTTTTTTATAAATAGATATTTTGTTTATATTCGTGGGCCGTATTACGAAGTGCGATAGAGAGACGGAGCTACACATGACCGATAGCGCCATCCCTTTTACGTAACGAAATCAAGATTATACTTCATAATGCGGCCTGTGAAAGAGCTAGAAGGAGTTAAAAGCAGGCTTTCGCTGCAATCCTTCTAATTCTGAGCTCTGGGCTACTACTGAGGATATCCTTAAGGAAATCCACAAAAACCAGGATATTAAATTTAGTAAACATGCTTCCGGAAGACTTTACTAAAACCTTTCGGCAGCTAAAATAACTCTCTAGGGTTTTGAAACTATAACAAACTATGCACGAAGAACTAGATCTACATGTCCCTGTAAAGGTAAGGATGAAGATAGGAAATCTTCCAAGCCACCACTTGCTCGTCGCTAAGCGTACACTTAGTACCGCAAAAATATGGTTTATTCCTAGAGAAGATTAATGTTCCTGCCATATGTGGCGTCTTCGGTATTACGGAAGCAAGCGCTTAGTTCGTTCAGACATATTAAAACGAAGACCATTGCGAAAATTCTCACCATGTCAGGAGAAACTATTTTAGTACAGTTTAGTTCAAACCTTATTATAAACATTAAAATGAAACACACTAATAATCTTTCTGATCGTAATCTGGGTTATCACACATAAATATAAAATATTAATTGTTATTGAGAATGTTGTCATCAGACTAGCCTTGGAGAAGTCCAAGCAATAAAATTTGTGAAATATTTTGCAAATTTATTTTCATAGTTTTCAAGAAATACAAGACATGATACTTTTTTATTAATAATTAAACTAAGCAGATAGATCAATCAAATGTTTTTTCCAAGTACTGACGAGAAGCTAAATATAGTTACAAGTCTAAAAATGAATCAGAAAAACACATCTCATAAACCAAACAAGGACACAATAGTACTAAAGAAAGTATACTTCGTAGAAAAAGCATTTGTAGAAGAAACTAAACCACTAGAATTGGAAAATATTATCGCTACAGTAGTACCTAAACAGCCAATAGATAATAATCGCGCATTTTTTAGCAAGAGACATGGTGCATAATGTCGGTTGGTCAAAATGTGACATCAATATTCGTTTTCTCTGTCGGAACTTTTTTTTCGTTGGCGTTCCTTTTCTGTATGTTCAAATGGCAGAGGAGCGAGTAGCTTGTACAAGTATGTCTTTCACTGCACTTGTCATGGTCAATTAAAGTTTTTACGTTCTGTATACCATTTTGCATAGTCTAGAAGTAACAAATACAATTTTTATATAATATGCAATATGTGTTAGTTAAAACCGCCTGCCAGTCGTCTTCCATCTTTGCTTCAAGAAATGAACGTCTTGTGTTTTTCTATCATTGAACCGTAAAGGGTCATTAAATTACTTGGTCGTCGTTGTATTGCACTTTTTGAAAATCTTTTTACCTTTCATGGACTAATAATGTCAGACATCTACAATTTATTAGCTACAGGAACCATTACGATGTTCCCGATAAGGGCGTTATCTACTTCCGTGTTGCAATCAATACGATGTCTTTCTTCCACTTCTGTAAAAATATATGTAATATTGCGAAGGTAGTGGTCACTTAGTAATTGAAATTCGACTGTTTTACCTACATCTCTGCACTTCTTCCAAATCCCTCACTCCTCCATATACACAGTATTTTAAAAGGGATCCGAAGTTTTCATGTCACGGATTAATATAATGATACTCTTCATTTAGTGATCTTAAATTAGACCCTCGAAAATCTGACACGTTTCTGACTCGGAAAATCTCATAGTCATTGGATGATATCCCATCCTCAAAAAAAATACCCTCGAAAACAAAACTTATTCGTTTGTAAATAGTGACCTCAACATTCAATGCCAAAAAAATCTATTCAAAAGTATATTCAAAACAGACCCATTTTCAGAAGACCTTCACCTATTTTCCAATACTCTCAAGGCAATACTTCTGACCGGCAAATAAACTGGGCCGAGTATGAAATATCGAACAATACTCCTTGGAAGTTAACCGTTGTCCATTTAGCTTCAAAATAAATTCGTGCAATCACAAGAAGGTAAGTGATAAATATTGTACGTCCTCCCCTGAGGGCGAACATTCTCAATCTCGAGTTGGATTGCGCTGTTCTCGCAAATCCCATTTGTAACTGAAGAGGAATTTGTCAAAAGGTACATTGAAACCGTTGTTTGATCTTGGCGAGCTGCTGCGATAATGTGGCAAAAATTTGGTGTTGGCAGTTGGTATCTATTTTTGGTAAAAGATAATGTAATATTCGGAATCCTTCAAAACATGGTTAATAATATACTAGCGGGAGCTACTTTACTAGTTTTCTAGGTGGAATTCTTTCTTTTCTTTCTTTCTTTCTTTTACAAAAAACGTTTCCCCACACTAGGAATTTCTCCTGTATCGTTGGTGCGTTTACAGACATTCAAACTCACATACACAAACAGCAACAGTTCAGTAACACACACATACACAATAATAACATTTTATATATAATTTAATAAATAGATAATATAATATGATGAAATGAATCTCCAAAGTCTCCAATGATACCATTCGTATTAAATGTTACAATTTCAGAAACTCCAAAAATACACAGTGAATACCAAGACTGGTCATAACCAACTTCTAGAGATAATTCCGACGTCAGTTAGATAAGTCAACTCCAACCGAATCGTTAGCAGACATCTTTCCACTAATGTGGGTCTTATCTTGGTCCTTTGACGATAATGGGAACAATCGTACTAATAAACCAAATTGTTTCCCCTTCAACGTCAAACCCATGTTGCTGTTTATCTTTGTGGGTAATTTTGGCAAGTAAATATTTATTGAGCTCGGTAATTGTCTGGCCAAATACGTTGTCGAGTTTGTATTTACTATGCCTCACTAAAGCTTACAAATTCATGTTCACATTATCCATATTTAGTTCGAGTTCGAATACACTAACATTTGCATCGTTTGCGATTGCTGGATTAAGTTAATTTATCCTTCCGTATTAACTGTTTCTGTTTTACTACAAGCACGGTTTATGAACATATGGATATTGTTTTTGTATCAGATGAAAGTACTTTCTCTAATTCAATTCTGAGTTCATTTTACTGGATATACTTTAATTTCTATATTAGCAGATTACTTTATTGTTTACCTACATCTCTATACGAGTATGACAAATAAACTCTCATAGATATGAACTGTTGTTTGGATTCTGCCAAAAGATGACGTAACTGGGCCTCCTTGTAGCAAGAAAAGCAACGGTGTTTTTTTGCAGTCTTCGTCCAGACTCGTTTGCTGTCGGAGCGAGAAGAAAAAGTTTCAGATATTGGAACTTTCTTCACGAATTCTTTTCGTTTTATTTCCCCACATCTCAGCATGTTTCGTAGCTTCATTATTGCGTTTTCTAAATTCCTTTCAACGAATCTTACTCGTGAGTGGCTTACTAAACAAATAATGAGTAAGCTTGGTTTTGTCACGCAACTTTACATATTTTATCGTTAATCTAAGTTTTCGCTTATCTTCAGTTAGTAGTGTAAGGTTTTTGGGTCAAACAACATTGATTTTGTGAATTCTGTCGCCACGATGAAATTTTGTACCCAAAATTTATTCATATTTTTTCTGTTAGCTGAACTGAGAATATTACGAAACGCGGTTGGAAAATTATGCATAAATTATTTTTTATTTTTGATTTTCTGAATAAATTTTCCAGCCTACTGGTTCTGTCTTATTAAAAACAATATAATCCTCATTTCTTACACAAGAGGATTTTGGTAGAAAACAATGTACTGTCAGATTTTGAGTGAGAAAAGCGTACAATCTGGGATCCCTCGAGCACGGCCTCGAGTTACTTCCCATCCTTATCACCCGTTCCTTTCCCAACAGACGTTAAAAGAAACAGGCTGGTACAACCCGAACAAGCTGTTGGGTTCGATGGCGGTGCCAGAAATGCGCGCGAGCACTCTCGCAGCGCGTGCTCTCTGCCTCGAGCCCCGGTACTGTCGGGTGCCATGCGTCGGAGGCACGGAGGGCGAAGCACTTGTGCCTTTGTTCTCTAAAGCTGTTGAGTACTTCGATTTTGCCGAGGTACTTTACCAATAATTTTGGAAAATTTGGGATTTAGAAAAAGTTCGGTTTTGTAGAGCCTTGACTCTGTGACTCGAGGCACGATTTATAGATTGTACTTTAAATTTGCTTTGCTATGTAAACTTGAGGCGTGAAGTTAGTTTAAGCGCGTCATACGGATATGAACCTTATTCCAAAGCATCTAACTTTTATATTGGTAAAAAAACGCTTACTCAGATTCGTTTATACAAATATAAACATTATGTGCTTGTGAAAAGAATCATATTCCTATGAGACACTAACTTTACTTATCAAAGCTAAGTTGTAGTAATATCTATGAATGTTGCCCTCTATGTCTAAGTCTAAAACTCGTAGGTAACATATTGACGCCCACATACTTATTGGGAATACAAGCCATTAACTGTATTTAGACGCTCTCTTAATCGGTATAAGTATTAAAACTAAAACTGGCCACTTCAGTAAAAAAAAGGTTTTACTCTCGCCAATAAAATGAACTTACTTTTTGACTTTGTTTTACTAAATCCGATTTAAAAGTCAATGCGAATCCTTATAGCATCGATCAACACAACTTCTGTTCTGACTCACTTAAATCCGCTTAACTCTCGGTTAAGCCCTTAATCCTAAGTCCTTCCCTTTCCCAGAATAATGCTGAAATGATGACGGAAGCGGTGAGGAATGCCCCTATGGCGGTGTCGAGAAACGATGGACCTTGCACCAGGGTTGGAGACCTCAGTGAAGCTCACGCACTCGCCGGCTTGGTGACTGCCGTCGCACATGCACTCCTGTGCCACGATATCCCAAGAGTTACTGGCTTCGTTGAAACTGACCTCGGACATGTTATATCCCCCGCCAGGTTATTATCTCAAACACTTATCATTTGACTAGTCTAAGTTGACATTTGCTCAGGTTAAGACCGTCATTTAACAATATCTTCCTGTGTCTGCTTCGTCACGTGACTGGCATATGGCATCAACACAGGCACATGTGGACCAATATGGTTTGACTTTATTGTCAATCTTCATTGTTATTGGTGGAATATTATATTATTACATATCGTGATGTAATCTTGAGCCATCTCTAGGAGAAACGGCTTTCTATGTTATTTTGCTCTGTGGCTTAGGTGTATTATGAAGAAAAGTAATCACTTTTGCTTTGCGCACATGATCTAATATAGGTAGTTACTTTTGTCTATGACCTTGATACCATCGTTATCGTTACTAAAGATGGTGTTGTAAAAAATCACGTTTATGGTTTCGCAAAATAACTTACGTAACCGTGTAAACCCCGTACTTACCTAAACAGTGAGGGTAGTGGTAACTTGATTGATAGACTCGTTTATCATCGCGTATCCAAAAAGGTTTGGCGAAGTAACGATTTTGTGAAGTGTGCCTCTTTATGTCCTCTACTCTAAACTATACATAGATTTTGGATAAATCTATCAAAGTGGGAAAAGAAACCAAAACTGTTATCAGCATCGAGTAGGGGTAAGGGGGGCAAAAACATAATAGCCGGACGGGTCGATCTCCAACGCTTGCCAGGGTCAGTCCGTGGATGGGTGACCATCCAATACGTTACGCCGTTGGTCCCGGCTGTCAATATACATCTTCCACAGTCATTACGGATAGTCAGAAGCCCGTAAGTCTGACAACGATTAAAGTGTTACCCAGTCACTGGGTTGTGAAGGCTAGATAGGCAGTCGCTCCATGTAAAACACTGGTATTCTGCTGTATCCAGTTAGACTGGAAGCGGACCCGAACAAAGCCGGAAAAAACCTAGGCAGATGGTTGAGTAAAATTAAAGACAGTCAATTCTCAAAAATAAGCTGCACTCTGTTGCATGATCAACCTGCTTGTATAAATCGTGTATACTCGTAAAAATTTTACATCTCAGCTCTTCCTGCCGTCTACATAATGATCACCGTAAAATGTTATTACAATATCAAAATACTACGTTTCGAGGCTTGCAAAACACGGCCATTTGGTAGCTAGTATTTGGTTCAGTGTTACGTGATAACTGTATTTATCGGTTACTAGCTGCGCCCCTTGGTATCTTGGTATCACCCGCGGATCAAATTCACATTCATCAAATGCTAAAATAGTCGTTCAGTTTTCTAAAATTTTCCAATTTTCTGCGCATTTGTCTTCTAAGTACGTACGTAAAAAAAAGATGAATAAAATCGGTAAAGTCGTTTCAAGTTGTGGCGAGACTAAACAGGGATTCATATATATTTATAAAGATAATGAAGGAATACAACAAGGTCTTCTGCCTCCAGATTCATCGCAAGCACTGTGGAAGTTGACTCGGGTGGCATCAAAAAGAACCTGGGGCTGCCGAAGATGAACGATACGGAGACCGTTTCCGTGGATAAGGCTCTTAACCAACTGTGCTATAAACAAAAGTTGGTGTACGACTGGTACAGCAGATACCATTGCTCGTCGCCCCGGCTCGACACCTGCCAGTTTGAGTTCTTCCAACCCAAGCGCTATGAGAAATTTAATGACTGCGCGTACGCAAATTTGTTTTGATTTTTGTGGCATCTGTGCCGTCGTGGGTGCCTTTCTAAATTTTTGTCAACGTTTTGGCCCAATTATGTTTTATTTATTATTTGTTTCAGTATCTGTGATATTTATCGTTTTTGACAAATTAAATGTGATATCCTTTATATGATTTTCATTTTGAGTCATCACCTGTCATCAACTGTTGCCACTAAGTCTTTTCTTTCTTTCTTTCATCGAAATTTTCAAAGCACCTGCCTAGCCTTTTCCCAACTATTTTGAGGTAGGCTTCCAATGTAACTGGATGCTGTTACAGAATTTTATAAGGAGCGACTGCTATTTGACCTCCAGAACCTAGTAAATGGGTAACACGTGATGCGTATGATATGAATGGTCACCCATCCAAAGCCCGAGCTCGGCAAGTGTTACTTAACCTCGAACATAAACCCGTATGGCATTTGACAGCCACAAGCCCCTTTTTCTGACCATATAATTACTTATTTCTGTTTTATTTCCACGATGCAGATATCTTGCAACGGACATGCTTCTTAACCATAAAGGCATTTGCAGAAAGTATGTCTATCCCAGCAAACTGAGCGATTTAGAGCTGCACTTACTGGACTGGGCGTTAAATAAAGTGACATCGAGTTGTGATTTGGCATTGGACTGGTACAAAGCAAGACTAGACAGCACAGTCCAATCAGGCAGCGTGCAAATAATGAAACAATTCAATTTACCGAGGCATTATGCCCGGCTGGAAGCTTGTACGAAAAATGTGATCTAAAAACGCGCAATACACACACACTAAGCAGAATGTCCTGCAAGAATGTGCTATTGTTGTGTAAAGTGGCCAGAAAACGCGGGTTATTCCTTTTCACCCCTAGTGTTTTAATTTTAATTTAAAAAATATTATAAGTGAGGGCACAGAAAATTATAGTTACGTTCAACCCCAATTAATTTGTGAGGGGTACAACAGGAAAAAACTACTGTTAGCTCTCAGTTGGGGTGAGGAACTGCGGGACAAAAGGAACAACACGAAAACGCATCGCAATAATAAAAAAAAATTGATTTAATACTTATGTAACAAGTTGAAGTTGCTGTTTGTGAAAAGTTGTTTAACCCAAGTTTTATATGAAATTGTAAATTCGAAAAAAAAAGTAAAGTCACTGAAAAAATAAAGGGAAATAATAAAAATCTTTTAAAAAAGAGTTTGTATTTATTTATCACTTAAAACTAGATCTAAGGTCCATTTCTTGCGAACGGTGGACTCCCTCTTGTTTTGAAATACATTTTTCCGGACATCCTGAAAAAAATATATTTGAAAGGTTAACAAAATTAAAATAAAACTTTATTTTTAAGTAAAATAAAAGCATTCGCCTTTATAGTTCTTTAAATAAGCTTAAAATTAATACGGAAAAAGCCCAGAAAAAAATATATAATAATAATCCTCTTTTCTCGGCACAAGCCTCAAAAAAATGCAATACTATGCTAATCCCGTTGATCCAGCCACATGAAAGAGGATCTTGAAGCAACAATGTTTGTTCGAGAACAGAAAACTTGTCGGCATGTCTGCACACAGTTAGATTCAAACGACAGACGTGCTTGGTACACTATAGTCGTAAAACGGCCTCAAATATTGATTCATCCAGTATTGAGAGACCCGTCGACCATTTCAATCACAAGAACCAGTCAATCGTAACGTAAAGGCCTGAAAGGTCTATTAAGGGTCTTTGTAAAATGGATGTTCAGAACTAAAGGTCAAAATGGGGAGCCTGTTTAGGTATGTAGTACTAGGGTATGAAATGCTATTTAGGATGCTCAAAAGAAAAGTTATGGCGTTGCGACAAAATAAGTACATCTTTATACTTTCAAAAATGATGTGTTTTGATAATATCATGATAATTCATCGGACGCCAATGAGTCAGATCAGAGGAAGGGAAAATGCAAAGTTGTGAATTTTATCTCAAATCCATCCCATGTACACACTGAGAGAAACATATCAGAAATACATCTATAACATTCAATGTCCAAAATAACATTATTTCATCAGCAGGTAAAACTTAGGTCTAACAGAATTCAATTGACCATTCATACTGCGATAAAAAATTAAATAGCATTTCAGTTAGCGAGAAAGCAGAAAATAGGTCACTAATGGCACCCATAGACACCTCGTAAATGTCTATTGCTGAATATGGGACCCTATTCTAAACATCCACAAAGGCTATTTCTAGCCGAGTGCTGCAATAATCGTTTAAGTCTGTGCAAACAAAATAATATTACCATGATACGAGAGGTATAGATGTTTTTGCTGCGGAAAACGTTCCAATACCATTGCTTGGCTAAAGGGTATGCTAAGGTTATACTTATACTTATACGTTACCGATTATATTGTAGAATATGGAACGAATAGGTATACTTCAATCACGCCCTTTTTCTATGCAAATAAATAAACTTGAAGTGTCTGTTTGCAATGTCAAAAGAACAGCGTTTTACATTTAAATGCATTCGAAACTTTAAACGGTAGTTATTTTTTTATTTTTTTCTTTTTTGTCTCTTTGCTTTGTTTGATCAAAATCTCTGTATGGGCTTCGACGGGACTTTCGCTAGCACATAGCTAATGTTTTATGGAGTAACTGAGGCCACTTCTATTTAAAAAAAAATAGTTTTGGTTCCATATTAAAAAAATAAACCCATGTTTTATAAAATCCACGCGGACAAAATCGCTACCTGCACGATGCCTAAGAAACCTTCGATAGTTATCTATCGAAGGTGTCTTAATGTACCATTAATATTGATAACTTACGGTGGCGCAGCAGCAATGCCCATATACCCGTGGACCTGAAAACTGCAGGGTCTTGTCGCAGACGTCCAGTCCGCGCACAAAGTCGATGGAAACCCTCTAGGGTTGCTCAAAGACTCTGAGTAAAGCCTCCACGATCGTACGTGGCTGCAACCATCTGAGGGAAAAAGCCTGTGTTGATAATGCGGTACGAGGAAACTCGGTGTTGCTGCCAATGATTGGATTTAATATCTCTTGGGGAAAGTCTTACATTCAATGTTAAGTATGATTCAGACAGTGTGTTCACCGCCTTTTCTTATTGAATTGGTTTATTCAGTTCTGAATAACTCTCTGCTGTTGTGTGTAGGGAATATTAAATGAGACTATGTGTGTCGTCAGCAAGGTTTTTATTAAGATTTCAGGACTAATGAAGCTGAAGTAACTAAAAGACTAGAAGAAAAACTAGAAGTAAAAGGTACATTTACTTTATTACCTTCATGAGTTTTGAAATTTCTGAAAGTAGTTTTAAAAGTAGTATTGATCTGCATCACCACCTACCGATAAATTATAGTACTGGTAAGGTTATCCGGTAGATATTGCCTATCTGGGGACTCAATACTGTAAAACACACCCTATAAGTATTAATCCAATTCTCAACTTATGAATAGAAGATGCTAAAATTACTAAACAACCCTCGCTTTGTACAACAAAAGTTATCTGATAAAACAACATGTTTCCAAGTTGTGTTCTCACAAATAGGTAACATTTAACACCCACACCGCAAGTTAATTCTTAAGTCCCACACGACAAGATGAACAACCGAGAATGGATGTAAAACAAACTTATTTTTCTTTTTGTTTTTCCTTGGAAGATCAGCAGGGAGGAAAGCTGTACCACATTATTCTACCCCCTTTTTCCCCAGTTAGGATAGACAGAGGTGTAGGTGTGTGATCAGTCAGAGGCAGTGAAAGGCGTGAGGTACGTGAGCCTTTACCTAAGTCCCCTCGCACCTTTCTTCGATTCGGGAAAATATTTAACTCAGGCCATGTAAAGAAAATCTAATATGTCTAATGCGTGATACAAATCTTGTTGTGCTCTCTTAAATCGGTCTTGCATCTTGCGTTGCGTTCGAAAATATTTTTGCATCTGTCAAAATAAAATCTAATCTATTTGAGGCGGAGTTCTTACATATTTGAGCACGCTTCGCTATGTCTTTCATCCTGTTCCTAGATTCTCTAAATTAAATAATAAAATAGTTTTACAAAACCTCGAGCCTTGAAAATGAATCTTGCCACAACACCCGTGGTAGACAGACGGTGATCTAAAAATATGTGAAATACCAACAATTTTACTTCTGAATATTCTCTCATAAGCCATTATTTTCCATGTCAATTCATGCAAAAATCTACAAAGAAATAACCTCCGACAGTCACTTTTTTGTGTTAAAATATCGCATCAATAAAAATGAAGGATTGTTGTGTCAATTTACGAAACGAGCGACGCATTTCGATTCAATAGTTTTCGATTTGCTCCCTGACACTCGACGGACTGATTCCATCTCGATTGCATAAATTATCTGTGTCAAATGAAAGATACGATTCCAAATTTAAAATGAAAAGGCGCGTCGCTTCATGGGCTCTCGAGTCTCGACTCAAAGCCCGTTTACTAAAGAAACATAAGAGCTTCGTTGCGTAACCTTTTTACTTAGAAGGGATTTTTCGACATTGACCTTTACAGGGTTGATAAATGTTTTTGCAAATAACACCGCTAGCCCACCATTGTGTGATGTAGAATATTATTTATGTGCCTAGGTACTACATTTTCTATTTGATTGACAATTTGCGTGCTTTAACGAACAATGCTGCATCAGATACAGAGAGATTTGGGCTAAACGAACCCGCAATAAACAATGTACTCTGCACTAAACCAATTTCTCGTCGAATTTGGCGCGTTAGGTGATCATAGCTATGATGTTGCAACCCTAACAACCGCACATTTCGGCGGGAGGGTGCCGATCGATGCTCTGACGTCACACGCGGATGCTGCGGGGAGGGGCGACGAAGGACGAGGTAAAGGGGGGGGGGGGGAGGGCACGTTACTAGTACGCCAACCCCGATTATTTGCCTTTCAAAAAGCTATTATTAGCGTTCGTGTTTTCAGCTGAAATTAAATTACAGGGTATTTTTCGGTGAATTTTATCCGCCTGTCGCTTCAGCGTCCCCCTCTATAATTTTGGGTTATCAGCCTAACTTCATCCCCGCTTTTGCTACGTTTTCGATTTTATGAAGATTTTCGAATCTTACTCGTACATATTAATGCTGCCTTTGTTATTCTCCTTAGACCTATTTCTTTTTCTTCAAGAATATAACAAAGCCGATTTTGGTTCTAGATTTAGTTTTATTTCATAAAATAAAACCACCACCTAAACTCAACACTTAACAAATACACCAACTTCTAAAAAACCATATTTAATTAATGTTAACTTTTTCAAAACGACTTAAAGAGTAATTAGTCCATGAGTGACTTGGACAAAAGTCCCTCACGAAGCACTCCCAGCTCAACCCGTACAATTCTGCTAGCTATATAGAGCTAGACGTACGAGCGAGCCGTAAGTCGAGGGGTGCTTGTACTCCGCGGTTTAGTCCTTGAGCTACTCCCATGCGGTTTTAGTTCAATAAGATTTTATGGGGTTAGAACTGTGTCATTGCACCCTGCATGCAATGCATTGTCAATTTGATAGCACGTTATAGTTTTGTTTTAGGAACTTACCTACCTTTTCGCTCTAGGTCTAGTCATTTTGAGGGTACTTTTTTTTTTTTTTTTTACTATCAACATTAAATGTTATTTTTGAATGAAAGGTTATCATTTTAGAAACCACTTGCTTATGCCCGCGGTTTTACCCGCTTGTAAGGGTCTTAACATAATGTTAAATAGCCTCTAACCTTCCTCAAGAGTTGGGTTATCAAATGCAAAAACGGGTTTAAACAAAAATACATACAAAGTCTGACAGACTATGGATTCTAAAATGTTAACTCACTCAAAAATTACCGTTAAGTTAAGCTAGTCTTCGATTAAATACGTTGCCGTTAGGCTTACAGCAGATTTTATGAAGTCTAGCTTAACTGAATATTTCGTTCTGTTCGCGGTGATCATCCAAATTCATTTTCAGACGCACGAAGGCGGCAATACATTTTCCACATCTTTAAATCCGAACAGCTTCTACACACACCTGTATTTTATATCAGACAGCAAGTAATGTTCATCACACGGGTTTTTAATACCGTACCTTATCCCCTTTGTACGTTTGACAATTACATACGTATACGAGGCTAAACATCAAGCCACGTTAACAAACCGTAACAAGTGCCGTTCGTTATAAAAAATCGAAATACCCCCGTACAATGGAATGCTTCACAAGGCTAGCATACGAACGAAAACAACGTTTATGTCCCTCCATAAAAGAACGTTAATTAACAGTGATAATGCGAAATCATTTGGGCCACTCGTAAAGCTTTACTCGACATGAAACGGTTCGTATAATGAGGTAAATTATGTGGAAGTGGGCCTCTTCACGAAGAAGTATCAGGCTTTTCAGTAAATCATTAATTTGATTATCTTATCATTCAGAAAATGTACGAGATTTTGATCAATGACGTTTGCTCTTCTCGTTTTGGAAACTTAAAACAGTTTGCTTTTATTTTCAACATGCAAAAAATCGTCACATTTGTATGCTTAAATCTTTTCTGCAGGTTATAGGTATAAATAAAAAAAAGATGTTACAGCTCTCCCCTACGGCTCTCAGTATCAAAAATTCAAAATATACCTACTACTATTTTCCCTGTTCTGTTATAAATATGTTGGTAGGTAAGTAAAGAGAACGAAACACAATTTCGTGGAGATTTGTCGACTTATTCTGCATTCTGCATTTTGATAGGAGCTCAGCATGTTTTGTTGGCAAGAATAATCAAATTTATAAGAAGTAACATATTTCAAATAAAACCATCATATTTTCTGAAAGATTTTTGGCAACGGATATGGTTTGGGAGTGAACAGTAATCTGAGAGTTACTGCTCCAGCCGAAATTCGAGCCGGAGATTGTCAAATGGATTAGCAGTAGCTTCCTGAATATTAATTAAAATCTGCCTACCTGACTGTAGTTGGTTACTACGTTCACACAATGGGTCTTTTCCTTTGTCTAAAGTGTCCGGCATGCTCGGGTCACTGAGTAACATAATGATAGAAAATGTAATTCAGGTTGAATCTGCATCGATCGTTCGTATCGTACTCATGCATTTATTATACAAGCAAAAACAGTTGTATTCATTCGTACGTGCCGTTAGCACCCAATCTGTCATGCCCACAGCTCGGGTGCATGCGCTCTAGTTTTCCTTCCGAAAATATTAATTCATTCGAGCGAAAAGTTCGAAATATCGAATCGTTTATCAATTTAGTTCGTTCCACCCTAGAATGCTATAACCCCATATTTTATCTAGACATCGTCTTAGGTACGTACGCCACCGCTTGGCTTACGGCCAAAGATTGATCGTTACAGCAAATGTCACTAGCAGATTATTTAGGCACACAGTCTTCCGACCTCCCCTCTCAAAATATACAATGGAATTAAATGCTACTAGGTTGCGAGCGAAATATGTAGGTTAATCCTCGAATGTGTGTTGGTGTGTTAAATAACAAAAATGGGCCCCGTAGGTTCATCGTGATCTGCCTAGCCGTTTCCCAACTATGTTGGGGTCGGCTTCCAGTCTCGTCAGATGCTACTGAATACCAGTTCTTTTTTCATGGAGCGAGTGCCTATAACCATGTTTTTTTCCACAACCCAGTTACTGGGTGATAATACTCCATGGTACAGTTAGCGGCATTTATCGTGAGCCCTGATTCTTAATTATAAATAAATAAATAAATAATGCTGGACAATCCACACAGCATCATCTAGCCCCAAGCTAAGCAGAGCTTGTGTTATGGGTACTAGATGACTGATATACTTAATACAATACATTACATAGATAGATATTTTTATTATACATAGGAAATACCCAGAACACCCAGAACAAATATTTGTAGATCGTACAAACATTTGTCCCAAGGCGGGAATCGAACCCGCAACCTATTGCGTCGCAGGCGGACCTTCGCCCGCCGCGCCACATCGGTCGTCAAAATTACTTTAAACAATTTTGGACCTTACACCTTAGACAAAACAACGCGCATACTGCAAGTATAAGACTCGCTGTCAGACTGTCGTTCTTTTGACTACCCGTAACGACTTTCATGGATCTATAACAGAGTCGGAACTTACAACTTTGTACGTATTTTCCGAGGCATAGAGGACTTACATAATATAATGGAGGGTCACCCATCCACGTACTGACCGCGGCAACCTTCTACCGACATGTGTGACTGTTTAAATTTAGCATCGAACCCCTCAATAATGGGCTCTAAAGGTTACCATGTACCAAATATATGACGACGGCTTTTTGCGGCTCATTGATCCGGTAGCGTCTGGTGCGGCCGCTGAGGCTTTAACCCTGAGGTTTGATCCCTAGATTATAAATTATTGGGTGTTTCTGGTTTTTGATGCTATCATCATCAGCATAGGACATTTGTTTGTTTAGGTGGAAGAGATAACAAGCCACGAAACAAGAATGAAGACGACCTTATTCATCGTCATTCCTGATGAATAGGGGGCGTCTAAATATTTATAGAATGTTGATCCAGGGTGCCGGTTCTGGTTCAGAAGGAGTAGTGGGAGAGAAGATCCTATGAACAATTGGACTCTTGAGGCCGTCATACAGGACCATCTTATCTATTTTAATTTCAGGGCCGGTAAGTGCCAGGCGGGCGATCAGATCTTCTATTGTAGATTACTTCACCCAGGTCCCCATTTGGTGGAGCCCTACACGTGTTATTGGCAAGTCAACGTCTCTGCTAATCTACCCCCCACACAACATGTCTGATTGTTAATAACCTGGAGTTCTTTAATCTCACGAGTTTTAACAAGAAACTAATGATATTTTTACTAGCAACACAAATGTAAGCAAAAAAATACATACATCAGGACGTGATAAGAGCTCGCCTGGTAGACTAGTTAATTCTCTGTGCAGTGCACTAAATATTCTGGCAAAAAAGGAAGAGAGATACAGAGTGGAACACTGTTTTTTCTGGCATGGACCTACATGCTCTCACAGATCTCCCCTTTACTAATTCACTGAAGCCTCCGCTCACACCTGCGCTGTGTGGACAAAGAGAATTGAGCTTGCTTTGCTATCTTTTCTGCACTTTTTTTTGTGCTACAAAGTGTTATGAGGTTTTTCCTTATGGAAGTTTTCAGTAGTAGTCCTGAGTCTGCATTTGTGCCAGGTTGATGGCAATAGGTACGCTCCCTATTACATGGGACTTAAGACTTAGACATAACTGGCGATATGTGGGTGTACTTCAAAGGAACACTTCTATCAAACCCTTCGGGAAATACGAGCGTGGTGGAATGTCTTTTAGACTTTTTTGATCTCTGTGAATTAAACCGTGCTCTTAGTTTTATCGCTTTTGTAAGTGAAGGTTGTATTACTAATCAGGTACCTACCAATATCGCAAAATCATAAAATCGCGAGTCTATTGCTTTGTTTCTTCAGTGACGCAAGTGATACCAATGACCACTTCGAACTACACTTAATAATCACTACGAGTATTTGTCCTACTGTCTCACAATTCCTAAATTTTCCAAATATCGTAGGTATAATGGTACTTACAAACAAACCTAAACTCCCGGTTCCTGATAAGCTCATCAACCCAGCATCCCGGCTGGATCCAACTGCCGGGATTCGCATAGAAGTCGACGTCACCAATCGGCCGAAGGAACCCGAACACACCGGGGTTAGTGTGTAAGACGTCCACGAAAGATGCGTCTCCTTTAGCGAGATGGCCGTCGTTGTTTGATAGGCTGTAACCGGGGTAGGCAGGGTCTAAACCTGGAATATATATATATAAATGATTAATTCAGACAACAAAGATTCGTTGGGTAACAATAATATTAACTTATGTTAGTACTTAACACCTTAACTCCCAGAAAACGAGACTCAATAAAAAATGTATTGTTTGTCGGTCACTTGGCGTTTAAGGCGTTAACTAATAAAAGTGTCCAAGTGACAAGTGACGTCACCAACAGGCTGTCAAAAAAAAAAGGAATAAAAAAGAAGGAAAGGGGATATAAGAACTCATAGTAATAATGTTAGTATCAAACTAGACGGTTGGTATGACAGCTGAATGATTCAATAAAGCGTTGCGTTAATTTTGCGAAGACCAGTGCATTCTTTGGAAAAGACGTACAGTAAAACGGGGTGAATCGAAAAGCCGGGGTGAATCGAAACAAAACTTTAAATGAAATTGAATCCTTGATTCAACATTATTAATTACTGACAAGGTGTTGAAATTAATCATTTCAATTCCTTAAACAAAATAAGAGTCCTTGTAGTCAAACAATGTTAAACTAACGATTTAAGTATTGTTTCTACTGACCCCTGCGTTTCTATTCACCCCGTTTTATGGTACAAGCAAAAGAACTCAGTGTGATGATTTTCTTCTTGTGAGAATCTAACTTTCTTAGTTGTGAAAATCTTCGCATTGAGATCTTTCCCTTTAAAACCTAAGTTATGGAGATTAAAATAAGGCTGTCGCGTCGTACAAAATGAAACTTTCAGCTAAATCGGAACGTAAGTCGATTAAAAATGGTTGAAACAACTAAATACCCCAAGTAAAGTCTTGAAATTTTACAGGATTACCGTAATTATTAGTCATCAAAATAATGTGTAATCATTTATTAACACTTAAACTGAAATAGTCAATTGCAACTGCTGTCCTTATAATACTAGTAACCCTCGTCCACGCGCGCGTGGTTTTACCCCGTGAGCACGAGCTCGGTGCTGTGGGCACCCCGTATACTTACTTAAACTAGATTTTCAAATAAATGGCAAGTTTGTGTCAGTATGAAATTATATTATGCTTAATTTGTGTTATATTAGCTGTTATTTATTCAAAAGTTTTAGGAACATTCCTCAAAAACCTTTGATTTCTAATAAATCTTAACTTTTAACATTTTTTTTTTCTGTTTGTAACGAATAAAGCAAATATCTCATTATTATACAAATATACATGTAAAAATGTCACTAATTAATTGTTTTTAAAACTTAGACCGAAGAAAATTGTCTTTTTGTACCTACAAAAAGACCATTTTCCTCGATGTGTCACCTGGCATATAGGTACCTATTCTATAACTTAGAAAAAAAACATGACAACCTAAAAACACCCATATTGTCGATATAATTATTTAGTAACCTCTGTAAAAGTATTGTGCGAGCACTCGGCATGTCACACAAACTATAAGAGGACATTATGTAACGTGTAGTAAAGCAACGCTACACCATACACCATTTTTAAACATTGATAAAGGTTATTTAAATCTACTCATACACACGAATTCCTAAACAATGCAATTGGCATTAATTTTTACATTGCTATATTTCTATGGTGCCAATAGTGTCCCGCGCGAGCGGTCACGGGTTAAGTCCACAGTTAACGAGTATCTATCAAGTTGTTAAATAATTGAACGTTACGTGGGAACTGGAACACTCGCTCATCAAATGCAATACACCGATGTTTGTATTGTATTAATGACCTAGTTAAAGGTTTGAAGCCACCTATGTATATAAATATTATGTATTATATCTTAACTTTTGTAGTTAAATATCGCTGATGAGTTTGTTTTTTTTTCCAAGCTTTTTCTTATCTTACAATGATCGTAGCTACGAGTAAGTTGTCTCCAAATTTTTTCAAACCATTCTTTTTTGTTTAAAAGCGCTTATCTCTGGAATTCAGATTTGAAAATAAAAGAATTTGAACCTATAATAGGGTACTTACCGTCGTCCTATATATTTGGCAATGAGCAAGGTCTAATAGCACAAGTAACGGGAAACGTCCGAAAATAGTTATTTTTTTGTTTTATCACATTTTTGAGTTATATTATGTTAATTATTTTAGTTAAAGTAGCTGAACAGTTATCGAACGTTTGTGAGGAATCCTCGGTGTGCGCGTCAGACTCGGTATAGTCCAGTTTTTTTTGTTAATTTCACTAATCATCTGATGAATAGCGTGTTGTGTTTGTAAAACCAGCCACTTCATCAATGTAAACCAAAACACACAACATTATGTTCGTAACATAGACCGTTACGATTTTCAGACACTAAAAATTACACAAAACAAAACCCTTTATTGAGAACACACACTAAGTTAATACCCAACAAACATAAGAAATCAGGTTACGTGCGTGAATTTAAAAGCAGACTGATTTTAATTAATGTTCGACATAAATTTTAACTAACATTATCGTTTCACAATGAAGTTTTTGTGTTTGTCTCTTAGCTCAGCCAACAGAAAAGAGAACGAAATGAGGGAACTTTTGGTTTGACAGTAATCATTTAATGACAATGTTACCATCATTAAAAAGTATCGATTAACTTTTGCACACTTAAATCGACCAAACATAGGAACAGATTCAAATAATCTCGGCAATACCTTCGTTAAATAGTTCCATAACTTACCAGTAATCCTGCCAAGCAGCAATCCCCGAGCACGCAGGTTCTTGCCGGCAAACCCTGCAGCCTCAGCCCCCAGGGAGAAGCCGACCACGTGGATGGTCGACGCCGGAATCCCGACAGAGTCAAGGAATTGGATAAAGTCTGCTAACTTCGTGCCCATGTAGCGCGAATTTTGTACTGCAGATATATACCTGGTTAATGAAAGATACGATAAATAAAGGTTGACCAAAGAAAAGATGGGCACTGGGAAACAAACTGGGTGACAAAGGCTGGAGTTCAGAACGAGTGGAAATCTATGGGGGAGGCAAGACTACTACGACTAGAGGCTAGTACTAAAGGCTACTACGACTTAACAATTATGAACTGAACTTCCTACCTACATTGCGTGCAGTTGCTTATAATAATAATTAATAATCAATCTTTTTTTTACAGACTACAACGGCCCACATTATGTTATAATGTCAATTTTATTTTAAGCTTGTTGTTTGTCTTACATTTTACGATGTACCCTAGCTAAGTACATAAGTAGTGGAATAGAGGATTTTTATTTTATTTTATTTATTTATACATTATATTTCATAATATAGTAAAAATATTGTTTGACGACCGATGTGGCGCGGTGGGCGAAGGTCCGCCTGCGACGCAAGAGGTTGCGGGTTCGATTCCCGCCTTGGGACAAATGTTTGTTCGATCTACAAATATTTGTTCCGGGTGTTCTGGGTATTTCCTACGTATAATAAAAATATATATCTATGTAATGTATTGTATTAAGTATATCAGTCATCTAGTACCCATAACACAAGCTCTGCTTAGCTTGGAGCTAGATGATGCTGTGTGGATTGTCCAGCAATATTTATTTATTGTTATGGAAAAAAAGTATCTAGGAAATTAGGTTAAGATCTTTAGGGATGGATTCCCTTGTAGGAAAAAGCAGTTATGTTTACTATACTGTGGCCATCTTCAGCATAGAAAGTATCCCTGGGTTCAGGATCTCAGTAATCACCTACAGTACAACTATGACCATGAGCTAGCGTAGTACGAAGTTTCAATAGAAAAAGAGGCCAGCTTACACTGGTTGAGTTACCACTGACGTCCGGCCAACCGTACAACACTTTTGGCTAATCCTCCATTGGGGACTCTACATTGCTTGCTGTAATTACCTACATACATGAAAATGGTACTTAGAAGTATAGATACGTATCTTTTGGAATAACCCCATTTCTTTGTTCCAATTTTGGGCCAAAACATTGAACCTAACTCGAACCAATAATTAACGAAAATGACTCAAATTAATTACTCGCACAACAAAAACGGCAAAGAAAAACAGAGAGGGCCTTTGTGCCTGAACGTGGGCACGGGCATAAATCTAGTGAAACGCTGTTGGCTACTAGCCACTGCGAACTGCGATATAAATAAGGGACCTTTATAAGGCTTGGTGTACACCAACGCGGAGATGGGTGCAAGGAGCGAAAAAGTTTGTAGTCGCAACCAAAAGGTTTTTTACTTATCTCCTTTCTACTGATCATCTGTGGACACCGTACAAGAAGAGAGATGTCTCGTATTGTTTTGGAGTAGATGCGGTGTCACGCAAGCAAGCTGAGATTAGCGTTTTGGGGCTAGCGCGTCACACACTTCTCAGCCACACACTAGGGTAGTGTCCTTAAAAAATCTGATTGGTCCAAAAGTTGGATTACTCAAAAATACTGGACACGTATTTTTTCTTTTGTCACGTAAACCAAAAATGACGATGGTATAGTGCGTTGAAATTGCGCGTAACGTTATGCCGTGATATACTTTCCATTAAAAGTGTAGCACGGCGTGACGTCACAAGCCCCTTCTCCTGAACTTTCATGTGCTATATCATTGTCACTTTTTATTGAATTAAGTAAGCAAAAAATACGTGTCCAATATTTTTTGGTAATCTAACTGACGGACTAAATAGACTTAATATATTTTTACCTAGGACACATCCCTCTTCTCAGCTCCGCTCTACTCAGCAAACCTCTTCGCTCAGCTTCGATGGATACACCCTACTCTCCTCCACTTTGGTGTATACCAGGCCTAAGGCTATAACGTTCTCCTCGGGGGCGAATATTGGGTCGCATTCACCCTCACATATGCGGAATCATAACGTTTCAGTAACATGTTAAACGCTGTAACAACTGGATTTCGCTTAAGTACGCGGTTTATATGACCTCAGTCATTTGTTTCGTATTGCATACATTTAACATAAGCTTCGTGGTTCCTAATAGCGTGTAGAATGAGAGAATGTTTGTGTGATAGAAATTATGTGTTTTAATTGTGGGTGCATGTTTTGACGACCGATGTGGCGCGGAGGGCGAAGGTCCTCCTGCGATGCAGGAGGTTGCGGGATCGATTCCCGCCTTAGGACAAATGTTTGTACGATCTACAAAGATTTGTTCCGGGTGCTCTAGGTATTTGCTATAATAATAAAAAAAACTAGCTATGTAATGTATTGTATTAAGTATATCAGTCATCTAGTACCCATAACACAAGCTATGCTTAGCTTGGGGCTAGATGATGCTGTGTGGATTGTCCAGCATATTATTATTTATTTATTATTATTATGTATAGGATTGCCCAGTGGTTAGGGCCCTGCCAATCATGTGCAAGATTGTGGGTTCAAATCTAAGCAAGTACCAATGTAACTTTTTCATATGTACTTTCTAAGTTTATCTTAGAAATTACTGACATCGGTTAAAGAAAACATCGTTAAGAAACCTGGACTAGAGCAAGGGGAGTGATCAATACTCATGCCTTCTCTGAGTGAGACTGAGAAGAGACCTTTACCCTGTTATAGAATAGTAACAGGCTGGTATTATTATTTTCTTGCAATAATCAAATCCGCTTTGCGTGTCCTAAATGGAGTCAATCTATCTCATTTTGTAATTTCGTCATTCAGACATGATGATGATTGAACATAAAATCACAACAATCATATTATCATCACTATGATGAGTGCTGCAAATATGAATAAAATAAAAATAATACATTAGATATACTTACCATGGAAACACGATGAGTCGCGACCAATCAACTGCGATGAAATTATAGTTTCCTGCTGATAAGTGAGCTGAAAACAAAATAATAATCTTATATATAAAATTCTCGTGTCACAATGTTACTTACCATACTCCTCCGAAATGGCTTGACCGATTCTCATGAAATTTTGTGAGCATATTGAGTAGGTCTGAGAATCGGCCAACATCTATTTTTCATAATAAAAAAAGAAAAATAGGTTGTACGAAGTTCGCGGGCACAGCTAGTCTTATATATAAACTTCTCGTGTCACAATGTTAGTTACCATACTCCTCCAAAACGGCTTAACCGATTTGTATGAAATTTTGTGTGCATATCGGGTAGGTCTGAGAATCGGCCAACATCTATTTTTCATCTCCCTAAACGATAAGGGTGACCCCTAAATATTCTTTTTTTTTTTTTTTTTTTGGCTTAAAATGGCAAAACAACGCTTGCCGGGTCAGCTAGTAATATCATAATAATAAACGCCCTCTGACTAGGTGGGATGACGGTCTGCGTAAGACAGCAGGCAGATGCTGGATGCGGCAAGCTTGAGACAGGGTGCTATGGCGCTCATTAGGAGAGGGCTATGTCCAGCAGTGGACTAATATAGCCTGATGATGATGATGATGAATAATACACGTTTATTTGGAACAAGTACGAGGACACAAATTTACAAAATGAAACAAAGATAGCTAGAAAAGTTAACCTGTGGCGCAGCTATCTACGCCCAAGTCAGAGACATGGTGAATTTGCTCCAGGCTAATAATTGAAAATAATTTTTTGGAGGAAATATAACCATCTTTTCTTAAGACGCATTGATCTGAATATATACAATGAATACGTACACATTTATAATGTACGTTGCTTTAAAATTTCATCAATAGAGTGTCGACAGCCTCCGAGTAAAATGGCTGTCTAACCTCCAGAGGGACAGACGGACAGGCGGACAGACCGAAATTTTAAGGGTTCCGTTTTTGCAATTTGCTTACGGAACCCCTTAAAAAGGAAAAGTAATGTATCATTTGATTGCAAGATGAAGAGACATGCTACGCCGACCCCAAATAATTTGGGATAATGACAGAGCGATGATGATGATCATTTGGTTGCAACATATGCCACACCATGAGTTACTCCCATTCGCTGAAAGACGCTCATTACTACGACACTATAGAGTAAATAGAAATTCAATAGTGACTCTTGAAAAATAACAGCAAGTATGGAAGAAGAAAGCATGCTGCGCCGACCCCAAATAAATTGGGATAAGGGCCGGAGGAGGATGATGATGATGTAGAGTAGACAGAAATTCAATCTATAACTTAAAATGCAGAGTTCATTCATGCTGTCGTTAAAACTAAAACCTGACCACTATTCCTTGTACAAGGCGGCTAATCAATTAAAAGAGATAATTTAATTTGGCTCTTTGTCTCTACCTATCTCTTTCTAACCCTGATAAAATTAAACTACCACTATTTCTTCTCCTAATTCATCCACTGCAATTTATATTAAGCCTTGAAACTACGTATTTGAGTATTTGCTTTGCTCTAATGGCACTAATAGTAAAATAACTAAAATAGACAATGGATACCAGTGGCCTCAAATATTAATTTTACTTGACAAATGTTTCTTACGGCAAATTTTCAAGAGTCAGATAACTCTTATCTAAACAATAAATAAGATACTTAGAAAAAAAAAATATTCCTTAGATAGAAGTTGTCTAACAGAGGAGCTCGTGGCTAAATAAAAACAGTCGCACTGGTTGATCTAAGGTTAAGCTACGCTTGCGAGGTCAGCCGGAAAGCATATAAGCCGTTGGTCCAGGTTGTCATTTGTAGATCTTTGACAGTCGTTACGGGAAGTCAGTAACCCGAAAGTCTGAGAACCAGTCTTACCAAGGGATATCGTGATGCCCAATAACTGGGTTGTGGAGGTCAGATAGATCATCAACAAACAATTATTAAGTAACATTCCACTCTTCCTTATTTACAAAATCAATTACTCCACAAAACGACCACTAACATTTTTAACACTGACCACACCATAAAGATAGCGTTATTGTCTATGGCGATAAAATCGTTTTTATTACAACATCGCCACCATGTTTGGTTTCCATAAATATTAAATTATCAGCCATCAATGGATGTGTACTGCCCATTAACTTTGATTAACACAATTATTACAGTGACAATATTGAAATTGCGAACAGTAGTTTCAATACTTTAGTATTAAACGTAACATCACGCTTGTATTCTTGGAAGGGTAAGGCAGAGGTGTAGTTTTTTTATGTCTCTTAGCTAGGGGTATATTTCATATGTAAAAATAATACAAAAAGTCCTTTCTTTAAACCATTCATAAATACGAGTAATTAGTTTTCATTCGAACCAATCCTTCATATTCAAGAAAATGCAATGTTGTCATATTTCACATCAGGCTGTTTTACAGTAATAATCGTGACTAAGTCGAATTATTTTATGAGAAAAATGAAAACAAAAAAAATGATAATTGAAAAATAATTCATATGCCAGTTAATGTTTTTCGCTTACTTAGAACTAATTCTAATAGCTAACGCATTGGAAAAATATAGCCTAACGACTTGAATTTCGAATAGAGCAATAAATGATCGGGTTCGTTCCCTATTACGGGAGAATTGGAGAGAATATTTCATTTCTGAACAATTATCAAAGTCGCCCCAGTTTTCAAAGTAACCTCGTTTTACCGGTACCCAAATTATTTCTAGTAAAAGTAAAGTACCAGCCTATTACTGTCCCACTGCAGGGCAAAGGCCTCTTCTCATACAGAGAAAGCATGAGCACTAATCACCACGCTTGCTCAAGACGGGTTGGCGATTTCAGACTTATGTTAATTATACAAGTCCAGGTTTCCTCACGATGTTTTCCTTCACCGATGTCAGTGATGTCCAAGATAAACTTAGAAACTACATATGAATTGAAAAACTCACATTGGTACTTGCCTAGGTTTGAACCCACAACCTCGTGCACAAGAGGCGTGGCCTAAGCCACTGGGCCATCATGACAAATTATTTCTAGTATTCAATATTTATTTTACCATATCCGCATACATGAATCATCGGCATGACACATATTCAATGTCGCCGATGGTATCTATTATCACACTATCGACATAAATACAGCTCTAATTGACTTCACTGATACCGCTGCATTCGTAGGTATGCGGTATCGAATATAATTGCTAAATCATTTAAATTTCGTCTATAAATAAACTTTTATCTATGTTTGCGTATTCTAGGCATGCAATGCTGACGTCATTGTAACATAAAATATCATTGAAATATAATAATATCGTATAGGTACAACCTTATGGTATTGAAAACGGATATCTGATTCACTAAAATTTTTTGTTACTATAGGTGCAGCTCTGCCCAACCCTTAGGGAATACAGGCGTGATGTTATGTTTGTGATTCACTATTTTGCCGAGATCAATATTCAAAGCTCTTTTTAAAAAAAGAAAAGAAAAAGAAAGCTTGATTCCCTGGATTTGCAGCCGAGCATAATAATATGGATGGCCATGCATATAAGTATTCCTAATATAGCCTAGTCTGAATACAACACTAAATGTACAATGAAATACTCACTAGAGCAGTGTAGTGTATACGTAGTATAAGGACTTGCAAATTATACCATTAATGTATGTATATGACTCCATTTACATTAACACCTTAACTGCCAGAAAACAAGACACAATTGAAAAGGTATTTTTTGTCGGTCACTTGGCGTTTAAGGTGTTAATTGTGTTATCTGCATGGCCTCTTATATGATCGATCACCAATATAATGTCTGAACTCGATGTTTCTTCTCAGTATAGTCGTCGGCTAGAAGCACCGAATTTATGAAGTCAAAATTGACGTGTAGAATATTGACGTGTAAAAGTATTATTTTTAACCAATTTACAAAATATCATTAATTGTTGTTATCAAAATGTAGGAGGAAGCTATTGTCCAACCTCCACACATGAGACGTGCTACGCCGTAGCCCGCCTCGTTATTGTCTACGAGACTACGACGGCTACGACAAGTGGTAACGGTATGATATAGTAACAAATCTCAAATTTAAAAATACTCCATGTCCACTGTGGTATTTTTAGTACCATCTTTCTACTTATTATCTTAAGATAATAAGAGAGTATACAAGACTTCTCCTAGGCGAGACTTCTCCTACTTCCCAATACAAATCTTTAGAAGAGGTTTTAGATCCCTATACATTTCTACATTCTGCCTGTCAGTAACAATAGACTTAATTCACCATCAAGATGATCCTGACAGTTTCGTCACTAACAGATAGTTTTTTTTTGGACTAGTTCACCACACTATTCCTAAACCACTGCCACTCCTGAAAGTCAGAATCAACAGTAGCGAGCACCAGAAAAACGCCGAGACAATGAAGCCTGACGAGTCCCAGAGAAACAATTCAACTGTCTTGGATCCCGTAACGAAATTAATCAGAAAAAAACAGCGGAGGAGTTGTAAAAATACATAATTTCCACTTCCCTCCATAACAAGCAGCAGACAGAACAGAGATAGGCAAAAAGGGCCGGGTTCACTTCGGCTCCACCATAAAAAAAAACAAAATGTAAAAAACATACCATCTTTAACAGTAGTGGTGCCAACACCTTCAGTCGACTCTGAAAACCCCATCAGATATACTACTGTAGGACTGGAGAAGTCGAACGACGTGGCACGCAAGCCATTCACGTCGTTTGGTGGTATTATCTGAAATGTCGTTGGATTCGACCTGAAAATATAAACAAGGAGTTGTTATTACGATAAGGAATGTTTCGAAGGTTTAAAGATGGCTGTTGAAATGTTGACGATTCATTAATTATATGTTTTTCCATTTTTCTTTGTTATTAAATATCATTTAAATGGTAGCTCTTTACTCGCAATTTCGTATCCTGTATTTTTCCTAAAAAAACAAAATCTAACGTAGTTTTAGAAAATTTATAATAACGATCCTTATCATTTAAAAGTTTATTATCCTAACGAAGTGACTGTTAGGTACATGCGCCAGCACATCAAGCTACCCCAAAGTGTCAGATTTTCATATCGCACTGCTAGATCAAAACTATGACAACTCAAAATTCAAGAATGTTCAATAACAACTAAAGAAATAATGTAGTATCAATAAAAAGTATTGATTCTAAGTCCAGTCAAAATACACTTACATTATACAACACTTTACTGACAAAAAAAAGAGAAATACGTGGTTTTTCATCAGAGCATTGAAAATATTTATTTTTTGAGTTGTCTCAGTTTTGATCTAGGCGTGCGATATGTTATCTGACCAGTACGTACTAATTTTACTTCACTTACGGATACATATCCCTTTTCTTTCAAGAAATTGCACCTACCACTGTTTGTCTCAACATAACACAAAGGTGAAAATGCCTATGGTATTACGCCTCTGTATATATGCATGTGTGCTTAAAGTTTTAAATAAATAAATAATAAATATAAGAGCAAACTGTTGCAACTGTATTTCTAAGTTTTTTTTCTCGGTGTACAGAGGCCAGCATATCAAAGTATCTGTCAAATTTCTTTGAAAGTTTTTCAACAAACAAATGAATAAGGTACATGTTCAATTGGGACAATTGGACAGTTTCGGATAGCTTGATGTGCTGGCGTCTGTACAATAAAGAGTATTCTATTCTATTTTATTGAAAGTTTCCCGGAAAACTGAAAAGCAACCATAATAATACACTCTCGGACTCCTAAATCGATCCACCCTATATTTTTTTGTATTAAGGTCTATTACTTTTTAAATGGTCGTGAATGGAACATTGATGATAGCAAAATGATCTCCAGTATCTAGTTATGTCGGATTCAAAACTGCTTATTTTTTTGGGAACCCTAATTCTTTTTCTAAAATAAAAGTCTCAGTTACTCCTTATCACATCAGGTATCTGCCAGTGAATCTTGCGTCAAAATCGGTCCAGCCATTTGGGAGGTGACCTCAAAGAAACAGACACAATTAAAAAAAAAAGTTTCTTTTTGGATATCGATAAAATATGCTTTCATACGCATTTATTAAACAGCTGTTATTTCGACATTACAGACAGACACTTCAATTTTATTTATTTTTAATTATTTATTTATGATGGAAATACACGGTGACTCGATTTGGAAGTCCCTGTAGTTATTTTAAACTAGCCCCGAAACAATATCCATCCTTCACACAAGAATGTTTGAAAGGTAGCTATCACGAACGTGACATCATACGTCCATTCCGTTCAGTCCACCCATTTCCTCGTTACGAGGTAAGGTCATGAAACGTGGCACGTAGCCGTGATGTTGGCCTAAACAAAGGTAAAGCAATTATGTTGCACGTCAAGTGAACAAATGCTTGCATGCACTACCTTGCGATTGAACCTGCACGGTCATATGATGCCCTGGTACTTAATGTTTACTGTGGAAATCGTATTTCAGAATTTTTTAACTGTTTTTGTAAAAAGGTTTTGTGTACAGACGGCAGCAAATCAAGCTACCCCAAACCGTCACATTTTCCCAATTGAACATGAACTTTATTCTTTTTTTATAAAGTTGACAACTTATCACAGACATTTGACATATTAAGCATTAGCTTGGTGTGCTGGCCTCTGTACAACGTGTTCGCTTTGATATCCGATAACTCTAGGGTATGAATAAGACCACGTTAAACAATCAACTGAAATATTAAGTTTATTCCAACTATTTTTTTTTCGTTTCGCACTTTCAATATACTAACACCAGACTCTTGATGTTTGTATGTAAGTTTCATTGATAAGTACGAATAAATCATTTTCACTGTAGCCAATCATTCTTGTTTAATTCTAACGAAATGCGACGTTGTCATATTCCATGTAAGGATGTTTTACATAAATAACCGAGACATTGTCGAATTATAGTGTATGCAAAATGAAAACAAAAATAATTCATATGAGCCGATTCTTTAGCTTGATCTAATTAATACCCTAGAGTTATGGGATATCAAAAGGAACATGTTGCAAAGTACTTCTAATGTTGGAAACAGAATTTTTGTCGCTACTGTATTTTGTTACATAGATTTCTGAAGCCCGTGTTATGACCGGCTATCACAAATCCATGTATAGCGATCATGAACGCGATCCTAGTTGATCGTTTAGCATCTGCTATACAGGCGATCAATATAAATCAACTCTCAAGAAATCAAATGTACAGTATCGGTCGACCAGTATGGACACTGCAGTTCGGTCCCACTACGGAAATTGAGCCTTGCAGCCCTGAGCTAGAAATTTAATTTGACCCTTCACATCACAAATATAATTTTGGATTACTAGCTCTTAGTAGGCAATCTGTAGTTCATTTATTAACAAAATACTCTGAAAACATCGAATGTTATTCTGGCAATTTTAAGTAATGCCCATTTTGAAGGTTTCCAATTTACACTAAAGAATAGAATAGAATACTCTTTATTGTACACCATGGGAACTTGAAAATAATGAGTTTAAGAGCTACATAGTGTTACAATGGTCGGCCTTGTCGCGAAAAGCGATCTCTTACAGACAACTTTTGGATAGACTTGGTAGAGAAGGAGATAAGATATGTTGGTAGTTGGTGGTGTACTATACAAATATGAAAATTACATTAGGACATGCGAACAAACCCAAGCGATTATCAAAGATATATTTATTTTGCCTGTCATATTATCAAAGTTAGAGATAAACATGTTTCTGCATCACCATCATTTGTGTGCTTAAAGTATTAAATAAATAAATAAACATACCTGGTATACAACTTATATTGTATATCAAGGGCATCATCTCTCGGGCAGCAGTAGCTGCACTGACCGACAGGCGCCGTCATGAAACATATTTCAGCTATACCTGGAACAATAGTGATTGATTGTACAGATAAAACTAGCCACATCATGCTCACTCAGACAAGCCACTGAATTACCCATCAGTGTTCGGATATTATAGAGGATTATAAACGTATTGTTAAATAAATAGAAACAAATCGTTTTTATTTTCTAGGAATTTTTGGTTAGTGCATATTTTTTACTTTACGAGACTCAGTGCCACCGCAGATTCAGTATAAATATTCGTATGATACACAGATTTTATAACGCAGGTGCTTTATTAGTAATATGTGCCATCAATAATTAGTGTGTCTTAAATAATAATCATAGCATAACTACGATATAACTGGGAGATGGCCGTTTTGGGCGGGTATGGCGCATATATTCCGCATTCGTATTTTTTATCTACATAACAACACACCGAATATATTGAAAAAGAGCAATACTATTGACACTTTAAACGCCAAGTGACAGACAAACAATACATTTTCTGTTGTCTCATTTTCTGGCAGTTGAGGTGTTAAGAAAACTCGAAAAGTCAAATTGGGCAAAGCATGCTTACACCCTAGTCATAAAAAGAATAGTTTTTATTTCGGTAGCATCTAATTTCGCGTGAGAAATAAAATCCGATGTCCACGCGGGCAAAAGCCAGTTTTAAATCAAAATCCAATAAAGTTAGTGGCAATCCTACACATCAGGCTTCAATGTCAGGATTCCGAATCCCTGACCAAAGTCAGACTTTCCAAATGCCAGCTAAAATAAGCATCCCACCGACAGAAACGTCACCGTTGTGAGAAGGTTGGCTTAGCGGTCACCGACCCGTTTATCTAACAAAGTTAGTACGGGCACTACCTCCTTTGTCACAAAGGTCTTTGTGCAGGAATGGACTGCTAAGCCGGTTTGATTGATTGAAATTTTC
The DNA here is from genome assembly GCA_905147745.2 of Phlogophora meticulosa. Taxonomy (NCBI): domain Eukaryota; kingdom Metazoa; phylum Arthropoda; class Insecta; order Lepidoptera; family Noctuidae; genus Phlogophora; species Phlogophora meticulosa. Next base: position 5,048,561 of record LR990535.1, on the reverse strand, counting down.
ACCACGGAGAGATGTTATACAATCTATTATGCTTTTCAGATGATTAAAGGGTCTACTGAAAGAGAACGAACTTTCTTCTAGGCGTGTCTTGGGATCCAAAACAAAATTACCAGCTGAATAGGTTGTTTGGTTCTGTGTAAGACATGTTAAAGAGTTATTCGCACTGTCCGCTTTACCTTCTCAGAAACTAATCTGCATTGACCTTCCCATATGATCGATCTGACCAAGACAATGTCTTCACTATATTACATCAGAGTTATTATTCTCATTTATTAGTTGTAAATACTTTTAAATATTTTTATTCATATTTCAATAAAACTAAGTTATGTCAACTTTGTCCAACTATGGAAATAATAAACCTGAAGAAAAAAGACTCAAAATATTGTAGCAGATTTGTAATATTTATAACAACAGTCTTTATTATATGCAAATGAAAGTATACACGGTAGTCATCCCAAAGAAACATTTATTTTTATGTGTCTGTCTGTATGTCTACCTGTTTGTTTGGGCTTATCTCCGAAACTTTTGAAATGACTTTGACGGGACTGTCACTAGCAGAAAGCTGATGCAATAAGGAGTAACTTAAGCTAAGTTTTTATTTTAAAATTATAATTAGGGTACCGCGCAAAAAAAAAAAAAACCATTTTGTTAAATTCCACACGGATAAAGTCGCGGGCACAGCTAGTAATAACATTATTACGTGTACATAATGTCATGTAACCTCATTAGTATCACGCACACACGTGCAACACGGCAAATTGCTCTTGCAAATTGTACAGGCAAATTGAATCATTTGAATATCATATTATTGCTTCAAGGATTTTTCTGTTCAAGAATACTTAGATTGTTCCAAGGTTCATTTATAATGGATTGATTACTACAGCGGACTGCTCACTGCTAACGTACTATGAAACTAAATCGAATGCGAGACGAGACCGAAGTATATTTCAACATACTTTTCTATAGTTCTACTAGTACATTGTCTGCAACTGGCAAATTAAACCTTTCATATTTTAGTGCGAAATACAGGCTGGACGAAACACGATGATACCATGTGTTCAGTACATAATTCTACGTTGTATTTGAAGTTCTCGATGAAGTCATGATGGCCCAGTGGTGTAGGCCTCGCCTCTTATGCACGAGGTTATGGGTTCAAACCTGGGCAAGTACCAATGTGACTTTTTTAATTCATATGTATTTTCTAAGTTTACTTTTGACATCACTGACATCGGTAAAGGAAAACATCGTGAGGAACCTGGACTTATAAATAATATAATTTTAAAATCGCCAACCCGTCTTGAGCTAGCGTGCTGATTAATGCTCGAGCCTTCTCTGAATGAGAAAAGGACAATAACTTGCTGGAATTATTATTTGAAGTGAGTGAATTTTTTCATCAACTTTTCGTTATTTATAAGTTTTTTCTAATGTTATTTCTTCGAAAAAAATACAGTACGTACAGTTAAAAATCATGATTTTGATATAAGTACCCCAATAAGCCTTTTTATCGATAAGTATGTATATTCACTTCTTTCATTAAACGTGGCAATGCTGCCAGCCTTTTGGGTACTTTTCCCGTTGACAGCAAAGCGGATGAATTTTTTTATGCTCCAAGATTCTTTCATTTTCTATTTTACATATAGGTACATAATACCGCACATGCTTAAAATTCTTCTCTTTAATTTATAATATAATTGGCTTAGATGTATAAACAATACATGACTGTTGATAATTAACTTATCATCATTATCAACTACATTTGGTTTGAAATATTCGCAGTTACAATTTCTTACCGAAGTCTTAAGTCTTAATTATGGCATAGATCTCTCACAAGTACTCACGACTGTTGGTCAAGAATCTTTTCAAAGTTCAGCAGCAGTAGAAGTTAAATATTAAGTTCCATTGGTAGGTTAAGTTCTAGAGGCAACATCTTTCAGGTTGGTATGTTAATTTGCACCAGTCCGACCGTCTAGAAAGAACGACAAGTCTCTGAAAATTAATCTCTTGTGTTTTACGGGCGACATCTTTTCATAAAGTCTCTGCATAAAGAATTAATATCGTAAATTATGAGTGTTAATTTAATCTAAGTATTTTGGTTTTCTGAAATTTAACTACTTATATAAATGGTTTTGGAAATATGACGCGTTTACTTATTTATAACCGACATCAGAAAAATGAAGGTTCCCTAATTGGATGTATTTTTATAGTGTTTTTTACCTCCGAACTCCGTCATAAACCATTTTTAATATTTCTTTTGTTTTAACAACTAAGGGATCTAATGGGACTATTTATTGCATCATCATCTCCACACTACAAAGCTTGTTAAACAAAACAATTGATAACGAGCACGACCACACGCCCCACTCAGACATTTCAGTCCACAATTTCAATTTCATTGTAAAAAGTAAAACTAAATTGCCGTTACATTGTAAAAGTGAACAAAGAGTGAATGACTTGCAGTTGTTGTATACTCGTAAAATTGGAAGTAGAGCGAAGACCGACCGATAACAATATTATGTCACCTAATGACTCTTGTACAACGGCAGGTAGTGGCTGTTCATTGAAAGGTTTTACTTAGGCTGCGTAAGATAGGAATGACGACGAACGAAACTGTGGGACTGGCTGTTAAGACCTTCTCTATCCTCACGCCTAGCTTACCAGATTCTACCAAAAATAGTGTCTTTAACGGATCACACTGTAGTGGCGAAGTGTCCATACTACTCAATACCAATCTGCTTCCCTTCGGTGGTTCGGGAAAGCAATTCTACCGTAGTTGAAATATAACATAGTCAATAGTGTCTACTATTGCTAAATTATATTACACGTAGTTACACTAAAGGTATATACTATATCCAAATAACAATAACTGATGAGATTACTAATAATTACCTACTTTTTCTTCAGCTTCCATTATGAAAATTGACATCTCGCTGCCGTCACATAAATATAAAGGCACTAGTTGGGCCCCGCAGTTTCACCTACTTCTAAGGGTCGTAGCGTAATGTTAAAAAGCCGTTTCTCAAGAATTAGAGTCAGAATCAAAGTAATTTTTCATATCTACCTGGTAGTCAAACAAACAAGGTGTTCAGCTGTATTTTATTATCTAGTATAGAGGATGACTTTCTGTTTTTATCTTGATGGTTGATAGTATACTGTGGGTATCCGAACACTGCAATAGTCTATAAACCCTTTGTGTTGAGAATCCACGCCGCGATTTTTTACTCTTACAGAAAAAAACCGTGTTCGAAATACAAATAGTAATTTTAGAAAACGGTTGAAAGTGGTAACACTGGGGTACAGATGCAATAATGCGCCGATTACGGTATGTGGATCACTGGGTAAAGTGCTTGAGTGGATTTCGAAACCAAAACAAAGTACCTGCGAGTTTCAAGCATTTAATTTTTGGCACAGATTACTTATCACACAAGAGTTGTACAACGCATCTTGCCTTTTGACATAGCTCGGTTGTTTTAATTTGGATTCAACATCTGTTCTTAATTTAAACAATACATGCTTAACATAATTTCAACATTTATTCTTCTTAATTCTCTCAACAGCTTTATCTTGAGAAAGATAAAATCTGATTGCTTCACCTTGATCTCTTAACACAATAGGGTGTAGCTAGTTACTTGGTGTAAACATATAACAGTCAGTCGACAAAATAATATTTTAAATATTCAATGACGTAGGTAATTTCAATTTCAACAGCAATAATTCAATTGTAGGTAAATAAATACCAAATCAAAACTTAATTTGTAGTCAAGATCATCCAATGGGTAACTTAGCTTAGTCTCGATATGTAACGAGCGTTTTAGCTTTAGCGTTTTACTTTACAGTTACATGAACAAACCTGATATTTTGTCCTGTTTTTTTATGGCATTATTTCGTGCTTTTGAATAAATTGACGACCGATGTGGCGCGGTGGGCGAAGGTCCGCCTGCGACGCAAGAGGTTGCGGGTTCGATTCCCGCCTTGGGACAAATGTTTGTACGATCTACAAATATTTGTTCTGGGTGTTCTGGGTATTTCCTATGTATAATAAAAATATCTATCTATGTAATGTATTGTATTAAGTATATCAGTCATCTAGTACCCATAACACAAGCTCTGCTTAGCTTGGGGCTAGATTATGCTGTGTGGATTGTCCAGCATTATTTATTTATTTATTTAAATAAATATAAAAAAAAACAAACCTTGGATAACAACATGTGTGGTGTTACGCGAATGGATAGAACAAGAAATAAGTATGTAAGAGGAACTCTGAAAGTGGTGCCTGTGACCGAGAAGTTGTGTAGATATCGGTTCATGCGAAGGAATGAGGACCATGTTGTGAGGAAAGTTTTGAGTATGAATGTGCAGGGTTACATGAGTAGAGGGAGACCAAAGAAAAGATGGATAGATTGTGTGAAAGATGATATGGCTAGAAAAGAGATGACTATTGAGATGACGGCAGGCAGACATGTATGGAAGAAGAAAATATGCTGCGCGCACCCCAAATAAATTGGGATAAGGGCAGGAGGATGATGATGATGGATAACAATGGCTCGTTCCATATTTTGATCGACCTTTCAAAAACATCTGTCGCATGCTAGCCTCACTCAATTCAATGTGGTAGGTTGACTATGTCGAAATTCTTAGCTTAGCTCAGTAAGGTTTTACTTTTAGATTTAATCAAGCGTCTTGCTGTAACAATAGATGCTGACATTCTCAATGACGTATCAAACAACGATGAAATGACATCTATGCATAGAAATTAATCAAATTGAAGTGACTGTTTGTAAGGTCAAAATATCATACTTGTACTAAATGTATATTACGGTAGCTGTACCAAAAAAAAATTGTCAGTCTGTCTGTCTGCTAGTTCCGGCTAATCGCCAAATTGGCTGGACTGATTTTGACTGATCTTTCAGTGGCTAATGTTATGAGGAGTAACTGAGGCTATTTTTAATCTAAAACAAAAACTAATAAGAACCTCACGACTGAAGTCGCGGATACCAGCAGTGTAAGCTGTGGTTACCTGTAATTGAATGTGTATTACAGGATAGTGTAGGTATACTGTATAAGTTATAATTTTGTAATATTTAACTGTAATGTATTTCTCGTTGGTGATCCTTAAAATAAATAAAATGAAAATAAAACAGCTGGTACAAATAAATTAGCTCATAATTGTCAATGATGCACTACACATGACGTGCCAATACAACGTATTAGCAGCAACGTGCTAATCAGCCATGATGTACCTACATACCTAAGGACGCCGATATTTCTCGCACTTGACAAGCCAATTTTATTAAATAGTGACTTAATCATACACTGACGTTTACAAACAAGTGTAATCTTAGAGTAAGATTCATAGATCGTATTTCGACCCTGCTTTACTTAGTAAAGTTACTTTCATAATTCCGTTTCATAAGAATCTGTACTTTCTCATTAAGGGAATAATGTTCATACTTGTATAAGTTAAAGTGAGCAAGCATTTCTTTCCTTGAATTTAAGAGACTATGGCTACAGGGTAAGGGTTGTTGTTGTTGCTGTAACTATATTAGGAGGGGTTCGTTACAGGTAGTCAGAAGCCCGAAAATCTTACAACCAGTCTTACCAAGGGGTATCGTGTTCCCCATTAACTGGGTTGTGGAGGTCACATAGACAGTCGCTCCATGTAAAACGCTGGTATTCAGCTGCATCCGGTTAGACTGGAAGCCGACACCAGCATGATTGGGAAACGGCTAGGCAGATGATACTTCATATTCGTATAAAATCCTTACTTTGCTAGGTCGATTTTTCAATCGTCAAATAACTTTTACCACAGAGATAACAATTATGGCACGGTTCGACAGCTTTTGTACAGGACATACTTACGTCAAACCGCCATTTTAATAATTTTCATAAAGACTGACTATTGGAAGACCGGCCCTTAGTAAAGCAAAGTCAAAGAACGATATATGAATCTGGCACTTAGGATGAATTTGCATTTAGCAACAATAACCAATCATTTTTGTGCAAGTCATTGATATTGATGCAAAGGTATTATGACATATGTATGCGATGCGATCTTTATCTAATAGGTACATGATTAATGTACCAATACGGCCTACTTACATTCGGATTTCAAAGTAGATGGGTTACTTAAGAATTATCTTTTAAAGTGATTATTGGACAATGACTTTTTCTCATTAGTCTGAGTTGGTCCTGTGCGTTTTCATCAACAACTCATTAGTCTAAAGTGCTCTTTGTAGGTCTAGTGGCTGGAAGCGCTGCTGCTGAGCATTAGGTTCAGGGTTTGATTTCTAGGTCGGGCTTATTGAGGTTTTTCCTTCTAGAATTTTCCATTAGCAGCTCGGATTCTGGATTTGTGCCCGATTAAGGGCTATAGATTTAAAAACAAATTACCCCACATTTAAAAACAAATTAAACACAATTGGCGAAATGTGGGTGTACTTTCGAGGTATATCTCTGCTTAACCCTTCGGAGTATACAGGTCTGATTATGATTTTATAAAGCCTAAGTTTGTCGTATGTATTTAATGTTTAGGTTGGATAAAATGTTATTACAAAATTTATTTTAGGTAGTTCTCATTAAGGCTATACATATACAACCTTATTTTTCTTTACCCTTAACCTCTTAAAAGGTCATTGTACTCAATATGAATAATTTTCAGGACCTACCGCTGCATTCTGAAAGAAACAGGTTTTCAGTACATTTCCCATTTCTTGGATCGACAAAATGTATAGAGCAGGAGATTTCTTTTTTTTGCGATTTGAATAAGCACAATAATCTTTAAAGAGGTTTATATAGTAAACAAAAAATTAGTTTTTATATCCAATTTATGACCAAATAAAACTAAGTATTACAATAGATTAAGCCCGTGTTACATAGGAACTTTCAATGCCATTAACAGTCAAATATGGGTGTTCAATATACGTCTCTGTTTACTCTTTGAGGAAACGAAAAGGTGTTATCAGTATGACTAAAACGAACCTTGGGTAAGGAAAATCGAATACCAGTTCAAAAAAATACATTGAACCTTGATTTATTAAAAACCACTTATTTATAAAAATAAAACTAAAATTTATAAAAATAAGACTACAACCGAAACAGTTTATTTATACTTTTTCGCAACTTCTGTAGCAAATCCTTATTTCTGCAAACTATTATTTCTTCACACCAAACCAAATGATTATTTTGCATACAGGGATTTTTTTTCTCACACCGGCCGGAATAAGGCCAATGTCAAAAACAAAACACTCACCAATAAAAAAAGAAGCCAGCTGACAAGACGGAGCATTCACCACCATATTCCGGGCACAGTAATTTCACAACAAAAACGTTTAAAAATACACTTCAGTACTGAAACCCGTCATCTCAGAACGAAGCTGCATTTTCTCGCTGTTAGTGCCGAGACGGGAACAGCACAATAGAACCCGTACAATGCTTTGCAACTCGTTAAAAACCTTTTTTCCCGGAGAAACTTCCCGATTAACCGCACAGAACCGGACCTTATTAGGTTTTACCGGCTACTGTTGTAATACACGGAAACTCAGTCACATATATGTGCGTTATTTTTTTTAACTAGGCGAAGATCGACCGCGCGTTCAGCCGCATCCGTTCCTTTTTCAAGTTCGAACCTTTTTACTTTTTACTGCGGTGTACAAAGAGGTTGGTATTTACAATTATTTGAACTGTCTTCGCCGAAGGGTATTTGCTAACTGTTTAGTTGTTGTACTTAAATTCGACCGCGGTAATACCAATGGCGGCCATAATTACGCAACGATTCTGTAAGACAAAAACGCTACGAAATAATCTAGTTGATCGAATTGATTTCACTAAGGTATTATAGATAATCAATTTTAAATAGAATTGGTGTGGTCTAGATAAGTTAAGAGAATTGTCATTTTATATTTCAAAATCATTTTAGTTGTAAAGACAAGTGCAGTTTTAATAAACGAAATAACTTATTAGAGATAAGGCATACCGCTAAGCTTATCGATGTATTTAATTAAAGATCTTAAATAAAAAAAAAACAAGAAAAAGAGAGGGGAAGTATCTCCATAAATCGTGATTTTTAATGTATATATCTAAAAATGTAATTTAGTATCATCTTAACTGCCAGAAAACGAGACACAATAGAAAATGTTTTGTTTGTCGGTCACCTGGCGTTTCACGTCTTACACTATAAATTATTAATTACACATGCACCAACAAAGGCTTGGAAAAAAGCTGGGAGGAAAGCAGAAAATGTTTTATTTTTATGCTTTTCATAAACAATATTATATAATGAGTGAGCACCCAAGCAAATTAGTACGAACGTGGTGCTGGTTTTTGCAAGAGGAAGCATTACAAAATATAAGTAACTCCCTCGGGGATTTTTGAATAGGTTTTATTTGAGTGCATCCATATCCATACTTACTAATATTATAAATGGGAAAGTGTGTGTGTCTGTTTGTCCATTTTTCACGGCAAAACGGAGCGACGAATTGACGTGATTTTTTAAGTGGAGATAGTTGAAGGGATGGAGAGTGACATAGGCTACTTTTTGTCTGATTCTAACCACCCACTTCCTACTGCCAGTGACGCCGCGGGCAACACCTTGGTGGGAATTCTTTTAACTGCTAGCTTTGTACTGAGGTATTCAATATATAGGGTCCGTTGTGGGGTAATGGGGGATCCAGAATCATGCACCTACTGAACTCATCAGGTTGTGTGTCGATGTCCCATTCACCCTTTATACACCTTTATGCATAGAAGCAAAATATTTTTGGAATATCAATAGCTGTTATGTACATTGCACACACGCAATGTACATAACAACACGGTTAGCGCAGTCGTGGGTTCGATTCCAGCACAGAACAAATATTTCTATGGCCTACAGGTAATTTTTCCGGGTCTTACTGTTCGTGTGTGTGACTTAAATGTTTGTAACCCACGACACAGAAACATTCGCGACAGAGAAATTCCTAGTGTGGGGAAAGTTTTAAAAGAAAAAAAATAGACCTCTAGCACAAAACTATTAAAGATTAATCTGTGACAAGATTATATATGTGATCGTGATAAACAATCAAGTATCACGTCACGTGTGTACATTTAATGCTTGCCTAGGAAGTTATTATGATTGCTAATAACTGACTCTTGGTACAAGTTAGTTCACATAACATTAAAGACTATAATTTTTCCGGTCCTTTGTTCAACGAGGTGACACTAACAAAGGACTAAACTATGACAGAAGAATGTCAACTGTCTCGTTTTGTTTGTTTTGTCTTGCTCGGTTTCATTCGGACTGAGTTATTTCAAATCAAATCAAATCAAATCAAAATTCATTTATTCAAATTAGGCTGAGAATCAGCACTTTTTGAACGTCAAAGACGTTTACATAGGACAGTCCCCCAAAACGCCCACCCTTCACCCTTCATTTAGTCTTATCATCAGGATTTTTTCAGTTTCAGTGCAATGAGGTCGCCCACTTTTACAAGGGAGTGGGGTCGCCTTCCAATTTAACCAATACCAGTATTTTAAAAGCCACTAAGTAACGTGATGATCCCATACTTTTGTTACGGTAGAAATATCGGGGCTAGAGCAATAAAAAAAATAAGATTTTAATTTCGAATAATCTTAGAAAACAGGACAGACGTTCTTCAAAAATAACAACAATAAACAAAAGAGGGGAATGGTATTTTTTTTTTTACCATAAGCCAAAAACTATAAAATTAAAATAAAAACAAAAATAATAATGTACAAATGAAGCTCTTTCATATGATACCTAGCTACCATTTTGAAATTTCAACCCATCATTTCATTTTTGAACTGAGAATATAAGCAAATGGTATATAATTGTTATAAGTATTACACATTCAAGTCATTAGCATTTACTGAAATAAACAGCAGTGACAGAAACACAAACTAAGTCCAACCATAAGGATTCCTTTCAAATTTGTTTTCCCGCCCTGTCAAGTGTCAAAATTTAATTACTGATCTCATTCTGTGGATCAGTGACAGGTGGCAACGAGCTGCTCAACAAAGAACGATAGCAATTCCTAAGCAATTTACATAAAATGTCATCACCAAGAAATATTTACTATTTATATCCCTGATAGATGGATGGCATTTACGTGACGAACATTCAAATCGATCTTAATTGGTAGTCTCACCCACCATTCTGTTGCACGACGAATAATAATTTGTAACTGCAATTAAAACTAGATGGAAAACCTAAGCCAAGCTCGAAAGGGAAATTATTTTTAATGTGCCTTCTAATGGCTATGAATTTGTGCCAAGTTTTACTACTAAAGGGCTGCAAAACTTGGACCGCTTTGATATTATCCGGACGGAAGTTTCGTAGTCTTAACTAAAATTCGAAAAAAAATGTTTCTTTGTACAACTCCTGAAAGTAATTTAAATAAATAACTCCCACATGAACAGCATCATGGGTTAGTTTGGTATGTTTAAATGGTATTTTAATTTGAAATAAGTCGTTGTACCTTCATACACAACATGCTATTTTTCATAGGCGTGAGCTGAAAACGTACGACTGCCTGACGACGGCAACATTCAAACTCTAACTGATATTTGAATATTAATAAATAATAATAATAATAAATAATGCTGGACAATCCACACAGCATCATCTAGCCCCAAGCTAAGCAGGGCTTGTGTTATGGGTACTAGATGACTGATATACTTAATACAATACATTACATAGATAGATATTTTTTATTATACATAGGAAATACCCAGAACATCCGGAACTGTCTTTGTAGATCGTACAAACATTTGTCCTAGGGCGGGAATCGAACCCGCAACCTCCTGCGTCGCAAGCGGACCTTCGCCCGCCGCGCAAAATCGGTCGTCAAATAGTAAACAGTAAACTATAAAGACGATCCTCTGCCTCCTGCAACATTTTAAAGGTTGGTGTGAAATAAAAGGCGTATTTGTGTATTAATAATAATACTTATTCCTATAATGAGTTACTTCTTTATAAGGTAATGCAAACCGCTTGTCATCCGGAGGCTGTCTATCCAGTGTTTTCTTATTCTAAATATGAATTTGTGTATATCTTTTATATCATGCCATGAACTTATTAAATATCTGAAAAAGGTTGGAACGATCCATAGTACCTACATAGATATGTACGGCTACTAAACAACTAAGTCATATAGGTGCTTGATGTTTTTTGCCTAAACAGATCGTCTAGAAGTGATAGCGATGAAGTCACGACAGCATTCAGGTATATATACATTGAGTACCTATTTCTATTGTGATGTGACACCTAATGTCATGTCTTAAAACGTGCATTTGGTTTTAATCTGCATAAATTAACCTTTTAAAATACTTATGACCTAAATAGGAACCAGGAACATCCGTTTAAAGTTAGAAACATGTCTAAAAGTAAAATTAAATAATAGCAACGTGAGTTGCACAAATTTAGTTTAACAAATAAGTAAGATAACAAATGATCTGGTCTGGTGTGACCTCCTTCATTTTTTCGCAGGGTTGCCTTGTTAAACACAGTATAAATACTTTGAATCTCCCATAAAAATGTATTATTTACTGTTCAATCAAAATAAAGTTCTCATCCATCTGGCAAGACAACAATTATTTTTCAATATTTCGTACCAAGGAATAGAGTACCTACGCTAAAATGCTCTATTTAAATTAACCCCGACTTTGTGGTCAAATCTCGAAATAAATCGGAATCTCGCCAGAATACCGAGTGAGGAGGTCTCGAATGGCAAATCTCGACCCATCACTAAGAGCGCGAGATTTCGAGTTACCAATCTGGACTCGAGATTGAATTCGATACATTAAACATAATGTTGGTACTAGTGTTGCTAGCGCCAATGGATCTACAACAATATAAAGCGCGCGCTCGAAGCACTGCATCAGCCGTCTGATACGAATCGGAACATCCAGGATTCAATCAAATATGTAGTTACCAATTGTATAAGTCACATTTGCAAGGACTCTTAGTCCTTTGTTGTTTGTGTTTGTTTGACTATTTTCGAATGAAACATTTTTGGCCTAGTCAATCCTTATCGTCGGTTATTGTAATTGATACCTTACTGCAATGACATAAGAGTCACGTTGCTAAGGCTATGACACACCGTGCTTTTGTTTTTCTACTCCTTGTGTTTCCACGTAACAAGTTTTAAAGAAAGGTTTGCATATTTTATGACGGAGGAGTATTTTCAAAAGCCCATCTCTCTTGTTACAGGACAAATTGCTCAATAAGCTGGAAGAAAATGAACCGGAACTCGCCTCTTCGCCAGATGAGGAAGTAAGTGCCCTTCTTTATAAACTTAAAAGTAAGACATCCATAAACCTACTTTACGCACCTACTAAAAGCACCTTAACAAAAAACACAATATACTTACTCTGCGTTCCCAATTTAGTTTAAAAATGTAAAAAATACGCGTTTTTAAGAAAAGAACTTTAACACACGCACTTAAAGTTGGCATTACAACTCTAAGCATTTTTATGCCTATTAGTAGTACCTACTTACTACATTCTGATAAATAACCTAAAACCACGGCATAATGTTGATATTTGTTTGAGTGAAAATAACATCAATAGGAAAGAAAGATTTGGATAGAATACCTACCATTTCAGTTCACTTAATAAAAAATAAATCCTTCAGAAACATTCATAATGTTAAGCTTAACCAAGTGTAAATCAAATCAAATCAAATCAAAATTCATTTATTCAAATTAGGCTGAGAATCAGCACTTTTTGAACGTCAAAAACGTTTACATAAGACAGTCCCCCAAAACGCCCACCCTTCACCACTTCCTAGTGTTTTTGCTGGGAAGAAGAAGTGGAGGAACAAACTCCCCAGCAACACGTCTGTCTGATAGGTTTGAAGAACTTGAAGCTATACAACATATTATGTCAAAAAATAATAATTATGTCAATCATCTTTATACATCATTCAATTAAATAATTTGCTACATGTTAGCTAGCACACACCAATATGCCTAAATAAATAAATAAAAAGTAATATATACCAAAATCGACAATTAACTCAAGCAAACCCTGCTAAACTGAATAAATAAAAAAGCCTCCAAGGCAGTCCAAGGGCGTGCCCGCTGACATGTGCAATGCTGAATTATATCAATACAACTCATTCATACAATGTAATGAGAGGATCATGTCATAAAAATAAGGACAGTAGAAGAAACACACAAAAATAAAGAACTATTAAACAGTAAAAGAACAAAGTAACATTGTCCTGCGTTCAACAAAGCGACCAACTATTCTTCTAAATAGTCGTTGATCGAATAATATGCTTGAGAACAAAGGTTTGATTTAACTTTAGCTTTAAACGCGTTAAAAGGTAAATCCAGCAAAGAATGAGGTAGCATGTTATAAAAGCGGATACCGAGCCCCACAAATGAGCTCTGGACCTGAAATGTGATTACCTAGTCTTTTATCCCTTGTATTAATGAAGTCTAAATATGAATAAGAATAGATATTATTTAAAAAAAAATATTACAGAGAATTACTATTACAACATTTTGGTCTTTCTTAGAAAATCAACAATAGCAATTTCCAAAGACCAATCATTTTCCAATTTCACTAGAGAGGCTGGTCCTCTCCCGCAGGAAACTTTTTCAAATTAAATTAAATACAAAGTTATAGCAGAATCAAGAAACATACAAAATGATTTTACACCTGCAGATGATTCTCAAGTCAGTAAACTAGTTGCCAAATTTTGTTATAAAATCTAAGTATTGTTTTTGTAAACTGTGATTGGTTTACAAACAAAGCAACCTATCATATACCTACAAGAAACTTGAATCCGACAGATCGCACTGACTGCATAGCCTGCAGTACAAAGGCGAGGGTAACTAAATCTCGTGTAAATCAATAGATGAGGAATAATACAACACCGAGCAGCATCCTGCAAGCACCAATCCCTTTGTCTAGGATTATAATATCTTCAGAGTCTATCAGAGTTCGATGTAGTGTTCATTTTTGTTTGACTACTTTCAATTATTCAGGAGTACAGCTTTATGCATGGGGATAGACTAGGGGTGTCAAACTGGTTATACTAAAGGGCTATCTTTAAGGTTTTGGGTGTGTTTGCGGGCCAGAATCAAAATTAAGAAATAAAAACACGTAGAGAATTGTTAAAAACTGTATTTATGTATTTAAAGTTACTGGCATTGAATGCCGTCTAAAGATACATTCTGGATTCCCGCGGGCCGCATCATGCGCATTACTGGGTTAGACGATAAACAAAAGGCTCCTCAGATTAAAGTAAAGAAATAGGTAGGTACTACTTAATCAACTTTCTCATTCTGTTGGAACGAGTTTCATTAATGCAACGAGATTAAACCTGAATTACCAAAATTTCCAGGTTTCATTAACTTTTTTAATTCCATAGCCAGCTTTTCATATTTTTGTTTACTCTGCTTCCCCGATACACGTCCTCTTTATATCGCAATGCGCCATTCTGGATTACCACGAACTGTAATATTGTATATTTTTCAGTAAACTGAAGATATTTCCATGGTCGCATTTAGTTGATGATGAGATGAGATGAAATGAGATATTCTTGGTTCAAAAGTTCTCGTGACACGTGAAAAAAACCGCCATTTTAGAAATATTTTTTGCGACCATATTACTAATATTAATTGCAGTTTAAGGATTTTTACTGATTACTAAAAAACACATGAGACATGGACACTCACGGTAGGGTTCGTCCACCAATTCAAAGTCACTCAGCGAGCTATGGAGAGAGCTATCTCGGAGTTTCTCTGAAGGATAGGATTCGTATCGAATAGACATCCGACAGAGAACCAAAGTTACCGACATAGCTCAAAGAATTAGCAAGTTGAAGTGGCAGTGGGCTGGCCATATCTCGCGAAGAACCGACAACCGCTGGGGTAAACATGTTCTTGAGTGGAGAACGCGACTCGGCAAACGTAGTGTAGGACGCCCTCTGACCAGATGGGATAACGATCTGCGAAAGACTGCAGGCAGATGCTGGATACGGCAAGCTGAAGACAGGGCGCTATGGCGCTCATTAGGAGAGGGCTATGTCCAGCAGTGGACTAGTATAGCCTGATGATGATGATGACTAAAAAACTGTGCCAAGAGAAAGCCAAGAACGGTAGACAATACCAATTCCGGCGAAAACAGCCGACTATCAACCTTGGCGCGTATCAAGGTTTCTGCACCAGAACTAACTTGTCTAATTGCGTAATTTATTTTAATTATATTCAGTTAGGAACTCGTAGCTAAGAAATAACAGCCGCATGGGTCGATCTTCAATATTAAGCATCACTTGCCGAGACGGGTACGCGGATGAGGTAACCATTACATACCGAGACCTGTCCAGTTCCTGCTATCATTTCCCGGTGGAGTCATTATGGGTAGTCAGAAGCCTGAAAGTCTTACAGTCAGTCTTCCCTTTGTACCTATTGGCCTAGCTCTGTTCTGTCTCCTGCTTTATGTGGAGGGAAGTGGAAGTTATGAATTTGTCCAACTCCTCCGCTGTTCTTTTCTGATTTATATCGTTGCGGGAGCCAAGACTGCTTATTTATTTTGGGAAAAAGTAAATTAAGTAAAAAGTATGTTTACATGTGTAGCTCATGACGTTATCCACATCTTAAATACTACACACAGTGACAGTTGAATAGTTTCTCCGGGACTCGTCAGGCTTCATTGCTTCGACGCTTTTCTGTTGGTAGCCACTGTTGAGTTTGGTTTTCAGTAGTTACAGTGGTTTGGGAAAATTGTGGTGAGCTAGTCCCAAAAATAACATCCAGTCATACCAATAAGAGTATCTTGTCATCTGTGATGAAAGATGAGATGGCAGTCGCTCTATGTAAAGAACCTTTTTTACCAACTGCCAATCAATCAATCAATTTAATTAAAATAATCATGTGTCTAAATTAATGCAGCTGCCTCCAGTTAGACTTCAGGCTGACCCCAAATTAGTTGGGAAAAGGATAGGCTGATAATTATTTTAATTATATTCAGTTAGTGAAAATTTACCCTAAATAAGTTCTAGGACTTAGTTAATAAAGATTTACTAACCCAATCATATCGATATACCTATGGCTGTGTGAGTCCTCTGAAGGTAACCGTATAAATATTGAACGTTCTAGGAAATCTAGGCAGGGGTCACCTAACTATCTGCTATTAGTACTAAGTGGGTGCAATCAGTCCAACTGCCACGTTCCCAGTATCGGCGGGGGTGTTTTTTTTGTTGAAAGATATCGTTTTTGGTTTTGTAAAGTAACTTTTTAGCTAATATGTAGTCGGAACCTAAGTTTATACTGTTTTAAGTTTGTTAGTAGCTAACACTCTCTATGCGTTAAAGTTTTTTTTTTCTTTGACACTGCGGTAGAAGAAGAGTAAAAATCTAATGACAATCTTCAGTCAACCCGTTTAGGCCACAGGACATGGAACGGACAGCCATACATACCTATATAAATTCTCGTCTATCTGCCTGTCAAAAAGCAAGGTTTTGCAGCACAAATAAAGGAAAAATAACAAAAATTTATATAAGTTGAAAATTACGGGTACGTATGTAACCCTCGCGGCCTCGGCGCTCGAGTTCACCTCGCACTTGACCGGTTTTTTCTCATAAATGCTTAGGAAAATGCTGTTTTCATACAGGCTATTAAAGAGTGAGCTATGATCAGTACTAAGTGCTACACCCTCTAGCTCTTCGAACTGCTTCCAGTCTCCTTGACACACCCCTCATCAAATTATCAATAAAAACTTTACACTGCGTTCCATTCTTCAGGTGCATGCATTTTTAAGGTCTCTTAAATTAGCGGGGGCAATTCTTTTTTTTTGTCTTCCAAGCTTATCCCATGCTCTACGGAAATTAACTCGAGCGAGCGTGCTAACCACCCCATAGCATTGATTGCCACGCCTCGAAGGTATTCGACGACTACTGTCGCAGTATGGGGGCGTGCATTCATGTATGATATGCATAAAACAAATCCATCTCCTATGAAAGGTGCAAATGGCACTACAATGTCTTCCAAAATCTCAGTTAGGTACATTATCGTGCCGTTCTGTGATTTTATTTCAAGTATAATTGAAATAAACGATTGTTATATGTATTTGCCCCCATTTTATTTTTTCACACATGTGTGAATGTCATGCCTCATTGGGGTAGTGGTAGAAAGTGCTGCTGCTAAGCTTGAGGTCCTGGGTTCGATTCCCGGTTCGGGCAAAGTGCCCGGAGTCTGGATTCGTGCCCGATTAGTGGCAATCGGCTCGCCAATACAACATAGGACTTAAATACTACCGGCGTAATGTGAGTGTGTGCTGTGGTACGCCACACAGGCGTGATGGATTCTAGCCATCTATCTTCTTTTGTTTCATATGTTCGGTAGTTCTTATTCCAATGATATAAAATCACTGACAGCCAATCCTAATCCTTGTTAAAAAATCACATGGGACGTTATACTTATAACACCTTATTTGTTCGTTTACAGTGTGTAATATGTGTGAACGCGAAGGCGACGATGCAGACGTCGCCATGCGGGCACAGGGTGGTGTGCCGACGGTGCTTCG
The DNA here is from genome assembly GCA_905147745.2 of Phlogophora meticulosa. Classification (NCBI taxonomy): domain Eukaryota; kingdom Metazoa; phylum Arthropoda; class Insecta; order Lepidoptera; family Noctuidae; genus Phlogophora; species Phlogophora meticulosa. The sequence continues at coordinate 5,031,032 of LR990535.1, read as the reverse complement.
TGAAGACCATCCAGATGGCGGTCAGTCAACGCCTGCTGCCGCTGCGATGCGTCATATGTCGAGCGAAGATCCTGCGACTGCGGCAGACACCAAGGCTCGTCACTAGCAAAAGTTGGCAGGTGAGAACTAAAGAATGACGCACATGATCTTGAGAGAGATGACAAATTAGTTTATGCCTGCCTCGAATCTGCCGTGATGGATCCCGAATCAGACAACGTAGCTGCTACTCGTAAATTAAACAAACTTAAAGAAGGCGCTTGACCATTGAGAAGTTTACCTTTGACCAACTGACAAACCGTAGCATCGTCGAGATGATAAGGGGTAGCCCTTATCTATATCCCGACAATGCTATGCCAGTTTTGCACAGCGGGGAGTTGAGATTAAAACCTTCGTGGCATTCTCCTTTTATACTCGAAGAAGACTAGAAAGAAGAACCCACATCTGTGTCGAATGATGTCTTTGCTGGTATCAAAATCCACATTATAATCCTATTGCTTTACGTTTCAGGTTTCAAGCGGCAGCGCAAAGTCATGGGGCGTGCCAGGCTCTGTGTCCAGTTACTCGGTGGGCGCGCGCTCCGTGCCTGCATCGGCCTCGCTCTACTCCGTTACCAGTGGCGAATCGTCCATCTCTGGTAAGTCCACCTACCTGCATCTTTCTGTTTTAAAGAAAAGCGTTGCCCCACACCAGGAATTTCTCCGGTGCGTTTACAAACATTCAAACTCACAAGCACAAACAGCCAGACCCAGAACAAGTAACTGGAGGCCATACAAATATTTGTACCGTGCGGGAATCGAACTCACAACACGCCGCGCATCATTCAATTGCTCAGCCACTGCGCCAACCGTGCCGTCTGATTGTATTACGTTAAATGAGTGCAAAGCCATGAATTCTAAGACCTCAAACGTCAATCCTATCCGTAGGACCTACACACCTGGCAAACCCTGCTATGGCTTCATAGCTAACGTGTCTCGATATAAGGTAGCCCAGTCTAGTACCTAATGACTGACCAATTTAGGCCTTTCAATAATCGAACATTAAGGAGGGCCACGCCACACTGCAGAGCCTCCTACATCACTTTCGCAAATTTTCTGTGATCCATTGCACCGTGCGGGCCGCGCTTTATTTGTATTGAAATGCGATGCGCTGTGGCTCAAGCCGGTGTGCACTTAACTTAATTCAACACCAGCATATAGTTACGAAGTTATTACGATACCTACTTATAGATCTTATCTGATTCCAGGAGTGTCTTCCGTGTCATCAAACAGCGGAGGAAGCGCCCCCAACAGCTGTTCGACGAAGCTATGCGGCGGTGCCAAGTGCGGGGGTGCGTGCCTGGGGGCTGTGCCCAGGGTGACCGTGCCGCCGCGCACTAGGCAACCAGCCTCCAATGCGCTGAGACGCTCACAACATCATAGTATGAAGGTAGTATGGGTACCGCCAGGTACAAGAAGCTAATAATACTAGAATACTACCCCTTGTTTTCCTCTTCGTGAATACATACTTATTAAAAAAAGGGTAGCTGGCTGTTAGTTAGTTTCGACATAGGATCTAACTTTACTCGCACGCATGCAATGAGCCCGTGCCTAAATTACTAAACGAGAAACGCGAAGGGTATTTGTAAACTGATGTTTGTCTACCAGTACCAGCCTATTACTGTCCCACTGCAGGGCAAAGGCCTATTCTCATACAGAGAAGGCACGAGCATTAATCACCACGCTTGCTCTAGACGGGTTGGTGATTTCAGACTTATATTAATTATATAAGTCCAGGTTTCCTCAAGATGTTTTCCTTCACCGATGTCAGTGATGTCCAAGATAAACTTAGAAAGTACATATGAATTGAAAAACTCACATTGGTACTTGCCCAGGTTTGAACCCACAACCTCGTGCACAAGAGGCGAGGCCTAAACCACTGGGCCATCATGACATTATGATGTTTGTCTGATCCATTATATTCCAAATTCTACGAATATCGATTTGCTTGCATTATTTAGCCCCCATTCCCTGCACCCTGCTTATGTTCAAGATACCTTAAACAATCTCGTCCCTGTTTGCTAGCATATCGTGGTCGGTACAGTTCCTTAGCTCGAAGCACAATAGGCTTGCCATGCCCCCTGGGTGTAAGCACGAGTAAGAAATGATTGCATTTTCTCCCTGCAAAGTATTTTTTATTTATTTAAGATAGTTCTACCTACAGCACCGTATCCATGCATTTTATATTATTTTTTGACGTTTATCGGTATCGAAACTTGTTTTTTTTTTAAATTAAATGTTCATTTTTGTCAATAATATGTCAATTTTTTTTGAGGAGCGCTGGTATCGTGTTGCCCAGTAACTGGGTTGTGGAGGTCAGATAGGCAGTCGCTCCATGTAAAATACAGGTATTCAGCTGCATCCGGTTAGAGTGGTAGCCGACCCCAACATAGTTGGGAAAAGGCTAGGCAGATGCAGATGATGTTCATTTTTGTCAATATTTTTCCTGCTAAATTTTAATTCAATGAATAATTGTCTTTCCACAGGCCCGGTTACAAGATTATCAAGTCCATAGCTACACGGGAGGCCCGGCGGCAGGTGAGCCTTCCGGACGCTTGCCTCCCATCAGAGAGTTCCAAAGGGAATTCCGCGAGGGACGACGAGAGAGCGCCGCTGCTGCTTCCTGCTCTACTAGAATTAGGTAGTTAATCTTTTTGAACATTTGAAAAAAAAAATAACAATGTAGGTATGTCTTTTTTTTGGGAAATATACAAATCTAACCTGTACCTAAACATCAAATAGAAACGTGATATCTAGAAAGAAGAGAAAACATGACTTTACTGGTACATTTTTAAGTTGACATGTGACATGTTGACAAGACCACGAGTAATTTATTAAAACTTTTTCATTTTTCACAGATGCGCCCAGAAAATTGTAACGCAACTAGAAACGTCGCCACAAAAGGACAATCAACACTTCTTTCGGCCACTAAAACCTACGAATAAAGACGACCCGCCCGATTCCAGAGATCACAGCAGAGAGACTGAACGGAAAAGAGATAACCCCAGATCAAAACCCAAAAAAGAAGACAAAAAGAAAAAGGATGACGAAAACACGAAACAAGAAGACAAAAGCAAAAAGGATGAAAGTAGTGACAATAGAAAAAATGAAATAGCGGAGAAAAAGAAAGAAGAAAAGATGAGACTTAAGGCGGAGAAGGAGGCGAAGAAAGAAGCTAAGCTTCAAGCGAAAGAAGAGGAGAGACAGGCTAAACTATTAGCTAAGGAGGAAGAGAAACAAGCCAAACTAAAAGCGAAGGAGGAAAAGAAAAAGGCCAAAAAGGAAGCAAAGCTCGCCGCGCAAGCCGAGAAAGAAAAATGCAAATAGAATTAATAATGTTTAAATTTTACATTGTAGAAACTCGTAGCCGTCTTAAATTTTAGATTTGAAAATTGTTATCATTGAGAATCGTAAAAAAAAACAATTTTAAATAGCGTATATCTAACAGTCTATTGTAGTCCATAATACTTACGGTAAATTAGATACCGTTAGTTTATATTTTATTTTTTTACTTCGATCGGATGATGATTGTGTTTACGCTTTGATACTGATTTTTACAATTTTGTTATAATTATCTAGCTTAGTTGCAATTTCAAATAGAAATTGTTATTTAACTTAGGAATGTTGTAAATATTTTTAAAGTCGAAAATGTTATTATGAGAAGCAATCTAAGTAAATAGTTGTTGGGTCATAATTGGAACTCTACAAACTGCGAAGACTGAAAGAACGGGATAATGAAATCATATCGTTTTGTAATTTAATTGTGTAACAGTATAATTAAGAGCTTCGTGCAAACAGCACCGCCGAAGAATTTATTTATTATGTAGTTTTTGTCGTTCTTAGTTTTCCGTAGATGACGCTTATTAGAATTGATTACTGACTAATTTCAGAATGAGTTACTGTTTCAACACTGAAATTGATAATGCTAATAAAGATATGATTTTCCCATAGTACTCTATACCTACTCTCTTGAATGATTCTTAATCTTCATGATTAAAAATAACTAATCCCATCTATTCTATATCTAAACTAATTTTCCTCAATAGAGATTAATCTTTCCTATTTCTACAGACCACAGTACCATGGATTATACATTAATATTAACTGCATTAAAGTTAAATAAGTAGCATCATATCAGGCATTTTAGTATAGTGCTAGATAAGTGTTGACATTAATTTTGTAAGGGTTCCACGAGTCGGAATTTATTATTGTCAATCGTTAGAAATTTCCTGTAAAATAAATAACAATGTTACCATAAGCCTTACTGTTTTATTTATACCCAATTTCTCTAGTAAGTACATAACAGTTCAACTAAAATAAGAAAGACATCTTGGGTGCAAAAAAATAATGTTGTAGTAAATTAAAACAAGAAAATCTCTTACAAAAACAGCATTGATTCTCTAGCACTATTGGCCAGGGTTGCCAGATGTAATAAATTGAATTGTTCAAATAAAATTGTTAAAAAACAATTATGTAATAATTTATTTTATCTACACTGAAATACGGTAACAATTCACTTGGTTACTAAATATATTCTATGATCAACACAAAGTACTAGGCAGTGCTATTAATCTTTGTAGTCATCACCGACACGGTCGTACATTTCTTCTCCAGTCCTCTTGTTGATACGGAGGTATTTGTTGACCATAGGTTTGTAATAGTAGGCTTGGTAATCTTGGCGCTCACCCATCTTTACAATGATCTGCCTCTCCAACTGACGAAGTTTCTGCTTCTGTCTTTCTTCATCAAGGAAGTGCATGAATTTTTCATAGTCCTGTAACAGCCAAATATCAACATAAGTAACATACTTAAATACAGGCCATTAATATTCATAAATACATTTTGACAGGAGCAGACACTACCCTAAAACCACAACGTAGAGTCTACATGTACCCATATTTGACAGCACAAATAAATTACATTAGCCAGCACGAGCAGAACACTTTGTATTTCACTATGACTACTTTTCCTGTAGTCTTTGGTGATATTTTAGTAATTTAATAACAGTACTAATTCATTAAAATATAGTGGTTGAAGATAATATCAAAATGAAAAAGCAAGGAAGAGGAAAATATAGGCTGAAAACTAGATATTATATAACTAGACAGGATAGTATGGAGTATCTGGCTAGTCTGCAAGAAGCATTGAGTATTCTTCAGTTCCTTATTTTATTTATATTTCTATGCCTAAAAATAAAGTGATTTAAATTATATAATTTCACAACAACCTTGCTTATGGCAATGGCCGCACGGGTTGATCTTTGCGGTTAAGCAAGGCTTGACAATGTTGGTCCGTGGTTGGTTGATTATCCATTACATAAGAAGACTCGGTGATTTGAATATATCATGTTAAGCTATTGGTCCCGGATGTCATTTTTAAATCTTCAACAGTCATTACAGATAGTCAGAAGCCCAAAAGTCACACAGCCAGCCTCACCAAAGGGTCAATACCCTTTTCTGTTTCTCAGTAACTAGGTTATAAAGGACAAATAGCCAGTTGCTCTATGTAAAATACTGGTATTCAGCTGCATCTAGCTAAACTGGAAGTACCCCCGCATAGTTAGGAAAAGGATAGCGAGATGAGAACATGATTTAAATATACCTTTATTGTTAACTAGCACATCGCCCGCGACTTTGTCCACGTGGATTTCGTACTTTTCCCTTGGTACTTTAACATCACCTCTATCCCCTTTAAAGCATAGTTTTGAAAATGAAATATAGCCTATGCTACTCGCTGTTAATGTAGCTTTTAGGTTCTTAAAGTAGAATCCATAACAAACAAACAATAAAATCTTTGCTATTTATTATAATGCAACCGATAGAATTTAATAGAACGACATCCAACAATTTTAACTTTTTACCAATATATAGAAAGACACAACAGACCAAAGAAAACATTTCATATTTAGTTTTATTTTTTCTTTTTTAAATTACTTTAAAACAACTCGATTTTTATTGCAACTTGAGTATAATTGAGATGATTTATATACAACAATACATACAACAGACAGAATTACGAATTTACAAAGAAGTTTAAGCCACGAATTAAATTGAACAACTCATCTCCCTAGCCATTTCCCAATCATTTTCGAGTCTAACCAGTTGCAGCTGAATACCAGTATTTTACATGGAGCGATTGCTTATCGACAACCCAGTTACTGGGCAACACTATACCCTTTTGTAAGACTTGTCAGACTTTCGGGTTTCTTACAACCCATAACTAATTCCGTAACGTTAGTGATCTGTGCGGTTGTAACCACGCAATGACGCACGAGCTCCTCTCTTTTGAAATAAAAATACTGACAGATACTGATACCACTTAACCGTAAAAAAACAAATGAATATAGTAGAACCTAGTAGAACAAATGAATATATTACAACTAGAAACAGTTAGTTATCTTAACATTTGGTTTCCTTTTTTTAGCAATAGGAAACATCCGGCTAAACAATGAACAACAGACATAATTATGATACAATTTTAGTATACAATAAAATTATCCATCAATTTGATAATTTTAGGCATTATAGTGTGAAGATAATCCAAAACAAGAAAACTTGTAAATACAAGCATTTGATATGGGATAGTTACCTGTTGTGGACTGTGATGAACGTACTGGGCGATAAACCTCGTAATTGGGTGGCGGTGGTACTCCCAGTGTTTGGGTTCGTATCCATCAGGGATTGGAGTCAATTTGGCTGGTCCGATGAAGACGTTGGTGTAGAAGATGATGGCACCAACCGGTATCAAGCCCACCATGGCATAGAAGTGGAACATATCCTTGAACTTGTGCCATTGCCACCTGCAAACCAAGAGTTTAGGTTAGGAACCAATTTACAAATAATAACTTTAAAAATTAAAAAACAAGGGTTTTATTTAGGTATTCCTATAGACCTACTTTTAGATAATCACAAAATATTAAGAGAATAACAAACAACGACACAAAAAATTGGTTAGGTAATCACTGAAAACGATCTTCACCTAGAGGGCTGTAGCACGAAAGTTTTGTGCCCATGGGCATCCATTAAGGATTTGCTTGTTGTAAAGGTTACATTTTGGACACTATTTAGTGTTTTGGTGTGGTTTTTAAACAAGTTTATGCCGAAAGATCGGCCTAAGCCACTCCAAGACACCATTTTTCCAAGACTATTTTGACAACTTTTTTCTGCTCTTAAGTCAAAATACAAAATGTCAATTATGTTAACTGTTGCCATTAACTAAAACTAACAGATTTTTGAACGAAACTTTACTAAAATATTTCTAGTATTGAATTCATTTCGATTTGAACATTAAGATAAAAATATAATTATAAAGTAGTCACACTTATGCTTGAAGTAAACGAATATCACGTAATACTCATTTCAGAAAATGATATCACATAACTTTTTTTGGTTCGCCAGCTGTCATCATGAAAATGGCAATATAATAAATTGAAAATAGCCCGCGAAAATTAAAAAGTATATTTTGAATCTCCAATAAAATTAGCAAGACAGTTTTCAAAGTATTCCTATTTTAATGTTAGTTATTTTTTATATTAAATTATATCCTGCGAGTAAATCACTACATTTTTTTTATTTACCTACCTACGACTTGATTATTTGGTTGTTTTGGTCTAATTTTATAAATAGGAATAAACGAAATGTTCCTAGTGTAGGTACAGTTGAGTAGATAAGTAGGAGATATAGTCACTATGAATAGGCAGATTCTTCTGTTTTTAGAATTAGCACTTAGCAGGTTGAAGTTCAATGCTGAACGATAACTTTTGGATAGTATCTATAGTATCCGATTTACGCATTCTGTTTCATTCCTTTAAAGGTAGCTCGAGCGTTAGGTAATTATTTAAGAGTGACGGAGAACGTATCATTATTGCGGAAGTAAAACAACAAGAGAAGAGTTGTTAGGTACCTACTTAAGTATCTTCATGAATTAGTTAGGCAAGACAACACATTCTCAAAAATAATAAATTTTACGACGTTATATATAAATTAAATACAAATTACGTTAGGTATGTGAATAAACTGAATATACCAACCAAACCACCTGTTGGTTAAAGTTTTTTCGCAAACATTACGTCGTTCGGGAAGTATTGATTTCCCGCACTGAGCATGCTCCGTCGTCGCTCTGCTTACGTACAACTCAGATAAGATACGCTTCCACCCACTAAAATAACGTTTGGACGCAGTTGTTCATGTTTTACTAAACATTTAACAGTTTCTAATATTTTTCCATGCAAAATTTGATTATTTAGTAAAGAATGTGAAGTATGTGAACCGATTGTGTGTTGTATGTAGGGAAGTGAGTCATTGTCATATGTTTCGTTTGTGCTAAAATGGAGGAGCTTCTCCAGGACATATTCAAGGAAGCTTCGGGAGTAAAGTTTACTGCGCTCAGGAAATCATGTCAAGATGCACTAGGTAAGTACTTTTAAACAATAATCCGCGATTCTATTTTCGAGGTCGCTTTTGGTTTCTAAGTAGGTTTATTCTCCGCACAATATGCAGTTGTGGAACTAATCAATACTTGCAATAATGACCGCCACTGCGCCGTGATCGGAAATGGAGTTCTTTATCTTATTAGTTTATCTTAGCTTTACATAAATTGGTAGAAAGCTTTCTTCCTATTGTTTATTTCATTACCATATGGAAACATTAAACGACTATCTTAGGAAACCTGGACTTCAAATAATATTATTCTGAAGCGTGGTGATTAATGCTCATGCCTTATCGGTATGAGAATAGGCCTTTGCCCTGGAGTAGGCCATTTATAAGTTAGTAGGTATAACATGACCATAACATTTCGGTAATAAATTCCCGAATTGTTACTTATTTCTTTCTATCAGTCGTGATGAGATCAAAATAAAATTACAGATATTCTTCACCCATCACACCCAGCTGTCTACAATGTGTATGAGAAGAACATTCATGTTTCACAGAACACTGGCTTTTCTATTAGTTTCGATAACTTAAAGCATAGTTAGTTTAATAATATAACTTCTACTTATTCCATCGGTTTTAGCTCTTAAGAGGTTTATTTATTTATTTTATTTATCCATTTATTTCAGGCATCAAGGCATGGGCCTTGATGCCAATTATAAGCTAAACCTATTATATTTATATTATTTATATGGATAAATAATATAAATATAATAGGTTTAGCTCTGGTTACAAGACCTGGGCTTAAAACACGCCCTTGAGGTACACCCCTCATTTTTTCTTAGTTCTACATTAGCTTCTGGTTTCACTCGACATTGTCTGATAGCTGCGTATACATTGTGAAAACTTGCCAAATTGTAACTATAGCGTACGAGTATTTTTAAGTTTGTTTACAAGGCTTTTACTTTCAAACTATAAAAGCTTAGTCAATAGCTGCTACGTACTACCGCGAACATAATAAAATGCCGTAGACATTGCGTTCTACCGCTAACCTAGATCAGGTTAGCGATAGCTTTACTGAAGTGTGGTTTTCGAAGCTCATATGTTTTGTAGGTACCTGTATGAAAAAAGAAGCGTACGGATTTGCCCTACAGTTGGACAATAGCAGCTCATGTGGATTGAGGTTACATTTAAATGTGACGGTAAACTGATTAAGCCTTATGTTTGTGTAGAATTACTGTGCCTGCAAGAGAACAACGGCCGCCGTGCGTCGTACGAGCTCCGCCGCACGTGCCTCCTGCCCCTGCAGACCGCGCTCGAGACCAAGCGCCCGCGCCTGGTCACGTACGCCCTTCAGGGGTTCCATGTAAGTAACCTTTTCTCTGGCAATCATAGGATAAGGCACGCTCAGGTGGAGCAACGATTTGCGCGGTGTGACTGGTAACCTGGATGAGGAACACATGGAGTCCAATTGGAAATACAAGAATGGCAATACACTACTAAAGACTGATGATGACTGATGATTCTGATCACCTTTTCACAAAAGTAGATAGGGCATGAAAGTGTTACATCAAAGTCGATTTACGTCGTTATAGTTGGTCGAGCGGCCTTGTAATTAATTAGCTGCGGCAATAAGAGCTGTAATATGGAGTTTATCTTAGGAGGAGGGGCAAACAGCATAATATGTATACTCTTTCATGTTCTCTTACAGAAAATACTCCGTGATGATAGGTTCCACCGTGGAATCGAGCCTGAAGATGACTCACTATGGATGCCTTCACAACTGCTCTGCGCCACCGCTTCCGTTATGTACCACTTACCCGATACTCAGGTAAAACATACTTATATACCACATAGTTACCGGTGCTCCTACAAAGAAGAATTATAAGATAAACAGTATCCATGTAGCAGGCTTTCTGAAACTCAACATGAGTAAGCTCAACTATGTATGCGCCTTCTCAATTACCGGCAAACATATTACATATGTTTAATAAATAATTAGTAGGTAATCATATACATGCAGCCGTATTACGGAGTAATTAATAAAAACTGATTTTATAATCACTGTTTAACATTGAAGATTAGCTTGCCGATTTTGAATATGAACTATTTGTATTTGATTGGCCCTACCTAAATAAATATATGTACAGTCAATCAATGCGCCAGGCTTTACCCCTACCAAATCCTATCCGTTCATTAATAGCTGTACCTAATTTTGTGATATGACTGAATGATTTGAGGTGTTTTTTTTTAACCGCATATTTACCATAAAATTAAGGAATAAGTCTGTTCTCCAATTCACCAGGTACAAATCTTCCGCATGTATCTGTCCCTGGCGTTATCCCCTCGGCGTACCCTCAACGGTCGCCTGTGCGTGTGGGCGTGCGGCCGCTGCGGTGAGGCTGCGGCTGCACCGCCACACGTGGCTGCTGCTGCAAGAGCTGCAGCTGCTCAAGCGCTTAGAGCTTACTGCGCGCAATTAGGTGAGTGGATTCTAAAATTCAAAGCAGTTAGGATAACTAGATACAATAATTTGTTATTCGACTAGGTTAGTGACACAAGTCTCTCCTTGTTTATTTGAAGTAGATATGCTTCCGAATACGTGTTCGTTCTTGCTACGATTACCTAGACAAACAGTAGCAACTAGAGTCGGTGTTAAGAGTGCAGTTGCAAGAGCAGCTGCCTATATAGTCGAAAAATATCATACAATGCTGCCAGCCTTCTAGGCACTTATCCCGTTGACAGCGATGCGGATGAATTTTTCGATGCCCTGTGATTATTTATTTTATTTTATTTCTTTCTATATTAATAGTTGTATCGTTTTAAAGAAATAAATGTTATTATTAATAAAAATATCATGTCTATCATATTGAAAATTGATATAAAACGTAACATAACATCACGCCTATTTTCCCCGATGGTTTAGGCAAAGGCACACTCACATTCCGCCAGTTATACTTAATTCACATGTAAGTAATGGGGGGCGACCCGATTCCAATCAACCGGCCACAACTCGAGACTACGGGCTGCTTCTGAGAAATACTAAATGGAAAACTTAATAACGACCTGGGAATCGAATGAGTATAAAACTCTTAGGATATTGACAGCTTGTCCTTAAGTCCTATTGAAAACCAGCGTCAGGCACTAGTTGTCTGGCATTTTTGCTGAACTGGACCCTTTTAGCGCAGCTGAAGGCACATACTTAATATATATATATAATGTTTTAATGTATTTCTTGTTACTCGTTTTTTTATGTTTTTCTATGTTTAGTAGTATTGTCATTGTGTTCCCGAACCTGTGCTGAATAAATGTTTTTTCTTTCTTTCTTTCTATTGTTTTGTTTAGATGAAGAGTGCCAAGAGCTCCTGTCTGAGGGTTCTCCTCTGGGCAGGAACCACATCGTGGCTGTGGGGTGTTACAGCGAAGTGATACCAGTCATACAGTACCTTTGCAGTCGACTGACTGAAACGCAACTGTAAGTAAAATATATGTACATGTGTTTTCTGTTCGTGTAAAAATTCTTTGTAAAACATTTCCTCGTCATGTTTGAGGCGGCTTCCAGTCTAGTATTTCCAAATGGTATCGTGATACCCAGTAACTGGGCTGTGGACGTCAGATAGGCAGTCGCTCCATGTGAAATACTGGTATTCATGCAGGTGTATCCGGTTAGACTGGTAGTCGACCCCAAAATACTCGTAGTTGGAAAAAGGCTCGGTAAATATGCTTATGGTGATGAAGCGTCAAGACTTTGCTTACTATTCTCACTTTGTGTAAGTAAACGGCAAAGATATGGAAGGACGGAGTCTCCTAAAACAGTTACATATACATCGTCTGAAAGTAAAGATTATGCTAATTGTTACTCTAAAGTATTTTATATATTATTTTGTATCTCTGTACTTTATTTTTTATATATTTCATAACCGGCGTGCGTTCATACATCTGGTCTTGCGACCAGATGTATGAACGTGACCGAAGCGAAAGGAGTATGTAAGGGTTTAGGTTTAGGGTTTGTTGTGGTTTCTGCCTACTCCCATTGAAAAATGTCTTGAGTTTATGTGTAAACATCAACTTTCCTATCCACAGCACTCCAAAACAGAATCCATTGGCGTTGTTCTTCCTAGACTGCTTGCTGACTCTGATATCAAGTCTGTCGGAGCGAGTGAGTGGCAACTCGCACTTCACAACGTTCCTCTGGCAGAAGTTCTGTCCATCGCTCATCTCTTTCCTAGGAACTCCTAGGGTAGACAAGAATATTAAATCAAGGTAAATGGAACTTGATTTGGTTTCATGAAAAAAAATTGGTTTTGAATAAGTTGTTGAACGTATATTCACTTATTATGATTTTGAATCCGCCAATATGTCAACTACACAGATCTTGGTATTTAAAACTATTAACAAACTAAGCTGTTTACTTTTAAAATTGCTCTACTGAGAAGAATAATTTCGAAAACAAATGACTAAAAACTTTTTAACAAACCAAACTCGAAGAGTTACCAGAGAGTACGAGTATTATGACCAGAAAAAATCAGAAAATAATAAAAAGAGGTTTCTACTCCTACTTCACTCTTTTGGCTACACGTTTTATTTTTTTATGCGGCATGCAATAACATCAATAATTATGCATAAATCCTAAAATAATTTCAGGGAACATGACGGCCATTTGGTTGATGACTCTGGTAGAGGATCCGGCGCTTTAAATTCTGCGCCAAGCTTCAACAGCAAACAAGCTAAAGCAATTTACAGGTACATTTTAAGACAATTAGCTTTTTGTACCGCTATCCTTTACAAACTAAACATTACGTACATTTCAGAAGGTTTGAAGAGCTCTTGAAACTAAAACGATTATTTTCTACAAGTCAAATTTTTTACCACATTTCAGCATTGCAAATCAACTAGTTCGCCTAGTAGGATCGACCTCAAACTTGCGTCCAGTCCTAGAAGCTCTATACCACCGTATGCTCCTCTACCCCCCGGTATCCCACCGAGTGGAACCACTGAGGAGCACCCGGGAACTGCTACAGAACCCCAAAAGACTATGCCAGCTGGTACTACTGAAGAAAGTAGACCATCATGAACGGCATAGTGATGACATGGCGATTGTGAGATTGTAAGTTTTGTTAAAAATACGTGTGTTTCAACTCTTTTATAAATAAATGTTCCCATATCAACATGTCAAGGTACTGTTGAAAATGGCTATAACTGGCCCTTTCCTGATCTTAAAGATCACAGTCATAAAAAAAAAATTGGTCATCGATACTTCTACGAGAGTTAGGTACGTAATAAATTTATTATTGGTCTGGATACCAAACAGAGTATCAAGATTTATAATGGCAGTATTGCAGTCGCTTTTCTTTAAACTTACACGGTTTTATTTATGATCCTCGCTGGTGACAAGTGAGTGATTATTTGTCGAAAACCACAATGTGGCATGTGTTCAATTCATTATAATCCATATTTTACCCGAACACCATTGCAGAATAATGGACGGTATTGAAGAATGTGGACGCAGCGGTAACCCTGAAGTGGTAGCAGCTGCAGTAGAATGCGTGGTATCTCTACTGGACGCGCTGGAGAAGCTATGCTCAGGATCCACGGAGTTTATATCGCCGGAGATAGCCACGCTCATACTGGGACACTGGCCGAAACTGCATGATGCTGATTACACGGGACCTTTGACTTATCAGACTTTAGCTAGACTGCCCAGCCCTTACAGGTAAGAATTAATTTATACAGAGTACAATTAAGTGCACAAGAGGCGAGGCCTAATCCACAAGGCCATAATGACTCGAGGTTGTGGGTTCAAACCTGGGCATGTACCAATGTGAGCTTTTCAATTCATATGTACTTTCTAAGTTTATCGGTGAAGGAAAACATCGTGAGGAAACCTGGACTTATATAATTGATATAAGTCTGAAATCGCCAACCCGTCTTGAGCAAGCGTGGTGATTAATGCTCTTGTCTTCTCTCTATGAGAAGACGCCTTTGCCCTGCAGTGGGACAGTAATAGGCCGGTACAATTAAGAGGGTAAAACCATAAAACTATAAAACTTATGAGAGAGTTCGGCCCATAATAAAAGTTGCTAATATTCAGGAGTACCTACATACTTTCACTCCTTTAAAGGAAGATTTCAATTTTTTAAACTCCTCCGAAACGGCTGGACCGATTTTCGTGAAATTTTGTGTGCATATCGGTTAGGTCTGCGAATCGGATAACATCTATTTGTCATCCCCCTAAATGTTAAGGGTGGTCCACCCCTAACATTTTATAATTATGGCAAAACAACATTTTCTGGGTCAGCTAGTTATTTATTACTAACCAACGTTACTGATCTATTTTCTTTTTTGGCTGGGATCTTATTTCTTAGCTGTTTTTTGTATAAACATTAAATTTGTTTCAGGGATGTAGTTGCGGTATTACAAAATAATGAAACAAAAGAACACGATTCATCAGGTATGGTATTCTTTACATGCGATACTTTCAAGTCGAATAAACTCAATCAAAATAACTATTTCAAAGACGTAAATGCAAAATGTGAATAGACTAATAAAGACATATAGAATAATGAGAATCAGTAACTCACAGAAAGTCTTGATAAATACGCACTTTTTACAGACACTTCTGGCCCAGAAAACATAAGCTCTGGTAGTGATGGCGAAGCAGACTCGGATGCTGACAACGTATTCCTACCATCACGTGCCAGTAACCCTACATCAAGTGAAAACGACAAGAATACTGTAAATGATAAACCTAAGGCTGTGCCTAAGACTTTGAATCTTGGAAGGTAAGATTGTGTCCAGGCCTAAAAAAAAGACTAAATTTCACAGAAGACTTGATATGTAGGCCTTACCTCCAAATTAAATCAAAATGAAACCAATTCATTTATTCAAATTAGGCTGAGAATCAGCACTTTTTGAACACTTTTCAAAACGTTTACAAAAGACAGTCCCCCAAAACGCCCACCCTTCACCACTTCCTAGAGTTTTTGCTGGGAAGAAGAAGTGGCGGAACAAACTCCCCAGCAACACGTCGGTCTGATAGGTTTGAAGAACTTGAAGCTATACAACATATGTCAAAAAAAAAAATATGTTAATCATAATACATACAATACATCATTAAATTAAATAATTTGGCACATGTTAGCTAGCACACACCAATATGCCAAAATAAATAAATAAAAAGTAATATGTACCAAAATCGTCAATTAACTTAGAAAGCATGATTCATAATAAATATCAACATCAACATTATTTATTTTTATAGGTTTATAAAATTGTGTTGGTTGTAGATGCACCATAACTGAATGCAATGTGGATTTGGAAAGGCACAACGCGCGACAGTTTATCAAAACTCTGCAAAACTCCCTTCTACCAAAGCTACTGAATCTCCGAACTTGCATAGAGGTACGTAATATTATACCTTAACAAAATAAATGCGAAAGTAAGTTTGTTTGTTACCTTTTCACGCCTAAACCACTAAACGGATTTCGATAAAATTTACAGAGCAGATAGATTACACTCCGGGAAAGGAGATAGGCTACTTTTTTTTTATCAACAAATCATGCGGGCGAAGCCGCAAGCGGAAGCTAGTAATATTATGAAGTTAATATTACTCTTGCCTAAATTATAATATTTTCTATGCGCACCTGATAAATCTGGGTTATACTGTCATGTATATTACATTATTGGTCTCAATATCCTACTTTTTTTATCAATTCAGGTGGATGAAGCAATGCAAGAGTTCGCATCTAAATGCTGCCAGCACAATGCATCTCAGCCACCGGCTACAGCTTGTATCATGAACGCAGACGGAGTATACCTCGCTACTTACGCGGCCTTGCTACTGACTCTCAAGCAAAGAAGAACTAATTACTATAATCAGCCCAGCGTTAGTGTCTCTTATACGAGTATTATCATTTACATATCTCATTTCTTGTGAAGTCAAGAAACTTGATTTAAAACAATTTAATTACCCCTTGAACTCGCAATTGTTATTATTTTTCAGTGGTAACAAATAACTGCAAAATTATCAAATATCATGTCTGTATATTGATCGTGTGAGAAATGATCAGCATCCGGAAAATATGACATTGTTAAACAATTTTTAAGAAGATTTATTCGTCCAGATCAACCTAAGCTAAGATAATTTGGTCAAGAAATTAGCAATTTAATTTGTTTTTCTTTTGACACAGAAAGTCCAAGTATCTCTAACAGAAGATGAGTTTGTAGAGGAAGTGCAAGGCAGTGGTGTACTTGTGTATCTATCTGCGACATGGCTGAGGGAATTGTACCAGCAAGTGCTTGCCACTGATCTACTCAAAGAAGTTCCTTCTACCGACCATCCTCTTGTACATTTGCTATCAGGTAAGATTGTTTACCACAATGCGTAGCTCTACTAATAAATGAAAAAAACAATATGTAGTTATTTTCCGTAAATCTCTTTAAATATATTTAATAGACCTAAACCAGGCTTTTGATCAGTTCTTACTTATTTAGTTGAATGTGTTGTGAATCATTTTGTATGAATTTTGAAGCCGATATGCTGTTAAAAGGTTCCTCTGTAATGAGAATGTAGTACATTTTATAAATTGATAATAAAAAGTCTTAAAATATGTAAAGGTTCACTTTAAAAGGGTGGTTTTACTTCGGTGATATCAGAGTTTCGACACATTCTTGATTCAACAGATCTCGGGGGATTAGATCAAAGCCCAGTAATGTCAGACTGGCAAAAGTTGAAAGAAGTCTCCTGTTTGTATAATATCACCATTGACTCACCTCAACATGATGCTAGCTTGCGTTGGGCTCGAAGGTAAGATCAAAAATACTACAACTACGTACTTATGAGAAACTGTTTATTTTCTACAGAAACTACTTTTCTACAGCTGTTGTTTTGTTACAGGATATTAACCTGTATTTGGGATTCCATGGTCACAGTGTTGAGCGTGCCCCTAACGGCATATGGTAACAAGAAACAGAAATTGCACGGCATGATATCAAAGAAAATAAATACTTTTGGGAAGAGGAAGCGGATTGCTTGGGAGGGACTTACGATTCAGTGCCTTGAAGGACTCCATAAGGTAATTTCTTTTTTTAATTATTTTTTTTATAGACAAACATTTCTTCCTTAAATTTTAAGATATTTCTTATAGTGTGCTATAATTATAATTTTATACAATCCAATGGTGTTAAAATTCCAGGCCGCAAGAGTAAGCAATACGTTGAGCTTACAAAATCGTTGCAGTAGTATTCTGGCTCTCTTGGCTAATTCTGCTATATCACAGCCACCCAACGGAAAGATATTATCCACACATGCTCTGTCTTTGGACATTTTGATTACAGGTATGTTAAATTGGTTGTGATTTGTGTTTACTGAAAGATGGGTTTAGTAATAGATCGTAATTTTTTATTGATTTTCGAACTTTGATTTGTATATGTATTTGTTTGTCAACGCGTAAGATGAGGAATTCATTCCCTAACAGAATCGAACCTTTGATACTATCATGTACAAGGGTAAAACGGACCTAATTAAAAAGGACTAAAATTATATTATTGGCGCCCAACATGGGACAAACCTTTATCCACTTGCTTAAATTCAATGCTAGTTAGTATTTTACGGACAAAAATAATCAATTTACCATTATATTTCTAAAGGTGGCTTAGAACTCGGATCCAAAGCTCCAGAATGCTGGGAGCACATATTCGCAGCCTGTCAATATGTGTCCAGTTTCGAGCACTCTTTGTTCGGACATCAAGGGAACAACGCCACTCCTATAGTGACTATGCAAACTGGCAGAAATAAAACTGTTTCTATACTGCAAGCTGATGCTAAGTTGGGGTTAGATGGTAAAGATGATGAAACTTGGTAAGTTTTTAACAAATAACACTTACTCTTGAAACAAAAAGTATTTTGCCGGCTAATGTTAAGTATCTTATCCAATACTAATTATGCTGATCATCATCATCATCATCATCAGGCTATACTAGTCCACTGCTGGACATAGCCCTCTCCTAATGAGCGCCATAGCGCCCTGTCTTCAGCTTGCCGCATCCAGCATCTGCCTGCAGTCTTTCGCAGATCGTCATCCCACCTGGTCAGAGGGCGTCCTACACTACGTTTGCCGAGTCGCGGTCTCCACTCAAGAACACGTTTACCCCAGCGGTTGTCGGTTCTTCGCGAGATATGGCCAGCCCACTGCCACTTCAACTTGCTAATTCTTTGAGCTATGTCGGTGACTTTGGTTCTATGTCGGATGTATTCGTTTCGAATCCTATCCTTCAGAGAAACTCCGAGCATAGCTCTCTCCATAGCTCGCTGAGCGACTTTAAATTGGTGGACCAACCTTACCGTAAGTGTCCATGTCTCGGCGCCGTAGGTCATGACGGGTATGACGCACTGATTAAAAACTTTCGTTTTCAAGCATTGCGGTATGGATGACGAGAAGACTCGGCGCAGTTTCCCAAACGCTGCCCAGCCCAGCTGGATCCTCCTCTTGGCCTCCTTCTCGAAATTGTTTTTACCAAACTGCAGAATCTGCCCGAGGTAAGTGTATTCGGAAACGATTTCGAGAAGGTGGCCATGTACGACGACCGGTATTGGATCAATGTGGCCATTGATCATGACTTTGGTTTTATCCAAATTCATGCCAAGACCGATACGTCGCGAGGCTGAAGCTAGGCCGTCCAGCATCTGGTTCAGCTCCTCTAGCGACTCCGCCATTAAGACTATGTCATCTGCGAATCGTAGGTGTGAGATGTAGTCGCCGTTTATGTTTATGCCCTTTCCTTTCCAGTCCAGCATCTTAAACATATCTTCCAACGCGCTTGTGAACAGTTTCGGGGATATAACATCCCCCTGTCTCACTCCTCTGCGCAATTGGATCGGTTTAGACTGCTGGCCCTGTACTTGGACACTCATGGTCGCGGCTTCGTACAGACATCTCAACACCTCGATATAACGATAGTCTACTTGGCATCGCTGTAAGGATTCCAGAACAGCCCAGGTTTCGACAGAGTCAAAGGCCTTCTCATAGTCCACTATTTGCTGCATCTCATAGTCCATTATGCTGATGTATGATCTTTTTTGGTGTTCCTCAGTGTGGATGTCTTCAACTTCTTGCAGCCAGTATTTGAAAACAATATGAACAATGACATGTCAGTTGCGAAAATTGTAGAAACTTGCAGACAAGAGGTAAGTTTTCACAACGTCTCTCATATAAGCAATTTTTTTTTCCTTTAAATTATACTTTACATATTAGCATGAGGTTAGAAGACATCGTTATGTATTGTTTTTTTTTTTACCTAGGGAGGCAACGTGATATCAGGTTCTGGTGCTGCTCGAGTGTGTTGCGCGCTCACCGCTGCAGCTGACACACTGTTCACGCGTCTAGCGGCCACAACCACGCTGCCTACGCTAAAGGCAGCGCTGCAAAGGCTGGTGGCTCACCAACACCGATTGGTAAGCATTTTTCTCGCACAATATGTTGATTTTGTGAATCATGCGGTTTACCTGACTCACTAATTTGCTTTCAGTTTTTTTCCCATGACCCTAGGGAGAGGAGTGACATTATTTACATTAGTTATCATCACAGCGCCAAAACGAACAGCCTTGTCTTAGCGCAAGGATGTGGCTAGCTTTGGAGAGATCTGTGCTCAGCAGTTACCGTTTTTTTTGTTGAATTATGATACAGTTTAATCGAAAATCAGGCCTTGGTTTACAGAAGTATCTTCCTTTTACACAAATAAACAAGTATACAATTTAGCAGAAAATCAGTCATTTTTTATTCTTATAGCTTGATTGTGTTTTGCTTAAGTACTTACTTACACCAGAAAGAGCTAAAACTTCGTCAGTGATTACTGCAAGTGTAATAAACCCACGATATGCTCCGCAGTTGTTCTGCTCATGGGAAGCAGACGTAGCCAACAACAACATGTGGTGGTGGCGGCGCGGCACGGGGGGCGCAGGGGGCGCGGGGGGCGCGCGGGGCGCGGGGGGCGAGGCGGCGCGCGCGCTGTGCCGCGCGGGGGACGTGGCGCTGCGCTGTCTGCGCGCCGCGCGCCCCCTGGCGCACAGGATGGCCATATGGACTGTCGTGGGACCGCATTTCATGCAGGTATTATTCTCGAGGTTGCGTAATACAGGACTAAGTATGGTCAATGTGAACTGACTCTAAGACTGCTTTTTTTCTCAAAAGTACTCTTATATTTATTGAGAAAATATGTCTAAATATGACCTTCTGCTTCCGTTTTTACTAATCCAACGCTCAAACCAAAAGTATGCTTTCGTGTCTATCGGCCAATTGAAACTTATAAAAAGCCTTGTTCTCCTTAAAAAATCACTCTTTATAACTCTTCAGGCGGCCTGTCACAAGGACATCCAGATCGCAAGCCTAGCCATTCAATGTCTGCATGACTGCGCAACTGCACTCCTCAACCAACAAGTAGAACTACCACATTTTCACTTTAATGAGGCGCTGCTGAAGCCTTTCGAGAATCTTCTCTGCTTGGAACTGTGTGATGATGATATACAGGTAACCATAGGCTATCCTAGGTGATTACAAGTAAATGAATATTGTCTTAAAGATAAATTTATCACATAATCTTTTTTTTTCTCCAGGAGCAAATCATATCCTGCATCTGCGAATTCGTGGAAACAAACCGAATGGAAATCAGATCAGGCTGGCGACCACTCTTCAATACATTGCGAGCTGCCAACAATTCCAACCAATACTCCGCCATCTTGGAAATATTCAAAGTATTTCTTAGCACAGACAATACGCTCGTATTCGCGAACGCAGCTCTCGACTGCATACTTTGCCTTTTGAGCCATATCAAAGGATTGCACTATGAAGAAGTTCTGGGCACTGAAGTGAAACCAAAGAAAGCTACCACACCTACACAACCCAAACCTAGCCTTAGTCTCAAATTCTCAAAGAATAGCAAATTCATACCCCTCAGTGAAGAAAAATCTGAAAAAGTCATTGTAGATATGTGTAGAGAAGCATTATACCACTTGGAAAGCTGCGCAGACATTCTAACAATGATGTATAATATGCCAAAATGTCCTATTTTCAACACGGGTAACAGAATTAAAGGAGACATGCCATTGTGTGTTGTAGACCCTATAATACCCAGCACTTGTCTTGATATTACCAAGTTCATTTCTAATGATCACTACGCAGAAGATCTTATCTCATACAGAAAGTTATCAACAAGTCTACCTCCTTCTAATACCACAAATAACTGCCTTTTGAAACTTGATAAACCAAGCAACATCCTCAAGGTATGGTATGTTCTCATTGAGGGTTTGATCTCAGCTACTGTAGTTTGTTCGAAGAAGAATCAACCGGCGGCTATGGAAACCTTATTTAAACTACTAAGGAACACAGTCGAGGTACCTGGTACTCATTTTGGTCTACACTGCATAAACCATCTTCTTCTGCCAACAGTTCAAAACTGGCTTCGGCAAATTGCAAATGTTAATACTCACTGGGACAGCGTGATGCCCAACTTCAAGCAATGCTGTGGCATGACGACCGACACAATTGTCATATACCTACATCATTTACAGCAAATTAACATTGAACGATCCACCATCGATGAGAAAAATAATGGGGAAGAAATAGAACCCATTGAGAGCGTAGAAGCTACTTTTGCCTTGAAGCAAATCATGTTGATTCTAGTTGAATGCATCGCTCAACCTCAAGAACCAATCGCGAGACTAGGAGCGTCGTGCATAAGGCATATAATTTTAACATCAGGGCATCTCCTAACTGACAACCAATGGGAAATCGTTTGCACAAGCCTGCATAGGGCTTGTAACGTTAGCTTGACACCTCTCAAGCAACTGACCTATGCTTTCAAAGAGAACTCAAATAGTTTCTATGGTGATTTAGCTATGGTAAAAGTAGCTGCAAGACGGGACTGTTCGGTAAATGATAATGTAAGACTGCATGCTATGGCACAACAAGTGTTCCTAACTGAACAATTGAAAGGAGATGGACATGCCAAAATAAGTCCTAAGAATTCATCGCAGAACCTAATGTTGATTGATGATCGGAGTTATATATTCCTGATTTATCTCCAAGAGTCAGTTAATTCCCTGAACCCAGAGCTACACACCGTACGGATCCCTCATAGAGGACTGGTGGTTGGGTTGTTAGCCCATCAGATACTGGTTCAAATAATTGCTACTGTACTCATTCAAGCATCGTCAGACGTCTTCCAAGGCATAAACAGTATTTTACTGGACAGTCTCAAAACAGGCTCCAACGTGTGTAACTACAAATTTTTCCTTAACAGTGACAACACGGGCTTACTGCTTAGAAGTTTGGAGCTTTCATTCACAAGAGCCATGCAATTTGATGCTAGGCCAGGTTTGAAGTTCCTTGTTCAAAAAGTATCGAACTTAGATCACGCTGCCAATCTTTACAAACAAACCACTTCCTCATGGCTGATCAAAATCATTGCTTTGACCGAGATATTCTATAATGGCGTTCATAAATTCAAACTGAAACCGACAGACATATCTATAATATTGCACAATTATACAACTCCACTGAATTTGACGCTAGAGTATGACCGGTTTGTGACAAAAATATTTGATCTGAAACATACATGGGAGTTACTATGTCATAACTATGTGAAACATCTAATTAGTGTATCAGACTTTGATGATCATGACATCAAAGAAAGAATGTCTTGTAGTTCTGTAGACAGTGATAATTCTTCGAATCATTACGAACAGTACTATGCTCAAGAACCGAATGACACTGAGAATACTGATGAACCGCCTGTAATCAATGAAAAGTTCAATACTACCCCAGAAGAGGGTGTTGAAAAACCAAGACCATTTACATTCGCTGATTTTAAAGCTAATAGCCAAGGATCTATTACTGTTGAGATCCACACTGAAAACTTACCATCAAATAAGAAAACTAAGGAAGACACAATTAAAGAAGCTCCTAAAAAAGATATAGACCAGAGCTCCGATGCTAATGATAACAAACCTATGAATGGTAATGTATCACAAGAGATAGAGATCAATAAAGAAACTCCAATAAAGGAAAAGAAAGGCAGTGTGCCAGATATAATAGAGAATCATAACATAGATACACGTAAAGTGAATATTACAATATGTGATGGACCTTTGTATGAAAAGACCAAAGTAGTAGAACCAATATTACCACCGCAACCCGTGCCTCCAGAAATAGAACAACAACGTGCTTTGAGTATTAGTAAGGTGAGAAATATTCTTAAATAATCACTTACTCTCTTGATTCTCAAAGCCCATCAAATTTAAAATTCATTTATTCAAATTAGGCTGAGAATCAGCACTTTTCAGAACTTATCAGAACGTCAAATTTTACATAAGACAGTCCCCCAAAACGCCCACCTTTCAGTGTTTTTGCTGGGAAGAAGTGGTGCAACCAACCCCCCAGCAACACGTCTGTCTGATCGTATTTTATCGGACTCGGATCGGACGTTATTGCCTGTTTTATATTGATTATACATACAACATGAGATTTGGCAGCATTTTATTCTTTTTCATATTTTTATGAGGCCATCTGAAACCAATCAAAATTACATTTGTCTTTTTCAGGACACCGAGGTGCAACGTAATTGCTTCCAAAATATTTTAATGGCATATCTGGAATTGGTCCTGACGTTTTCGTTGGAAAGGTTCCAACTGATCCACCCAGTACTGCAGAGTGGGTTCGTGCAACTCGCCAAAACTGTCACCGACCCACAACTACTGGAGAGGATCAATATATTTTTCGATAAAAAAGACTTATCTGAACTTAGTTATAAGTGATCAATTAATTGTGATATTATAAAATTCACATTATAATATTATATTCCTCGATTGTACGGTGTTATGTGGAAAATAAAATCATATTATATTCTAATTGTGATTTTTATTAACTAATCCTTTACATCGCATAAAACCTTTTTATGTAATAGCCATTCAGAAATATAACCTAAAGACAATTTGTTTTTTAAACTTTATTTATTTAGAGGTTTTTGGTTATCACACACAACCATGTCAGCCCCATTAAGACAAAAATATTGTTTACTAACTAAGAGACAAGATAACCTCTATTAGCTAAATAACTGCATACAAATTTGTTATACTCGTATACAAAACTACCGTAATCCATCCTGCTCCTAATTAACGCAATATACAATCTTCTACTAAATCCCATGAATGAAAGGCAGTTACATGCAGCTGAGATGAGAATGCTGAGGGGGATGTGTGGTGTTACGCGAATCGATAGAATAAGAAATGAGTATGTAAGAGGAAGTCTGAAAGTGGCGCCTGTGACCGAGAAGTTGTGTGGAAATCGGTTGTCATGGTATGGGCATGTGATGCGAAGGAATGAGGACCATGTTGTGAGGAAAGTTTTGAGTATGAATGTGCAGGGTTACATGAGTAGAGGAAGACCAAAGAAAAGATGGATGGATTGTGAGAAAGATGATATAGCAAGAAAAGAGGTGACCCTTGAGATGACGGCAAATAGAGATGTATGGAAGAAGAAAACATGCTGTGCCGACCCCAAATAAATTGGGATAAGGGCAGGAGGATGATGGACAATCTTCTAATATGTTTCGGATGAGTTCATTATTAAAAATTAAATTTAAAAAAAAAATCCCCATGAAGGTCCAAACAGGACTTGATAAATTTAGATTCTTTGTGTTTTTTGACATGTTTCATTTATATGGCTTCCCCTGCTTCTTAATTGCCTATCAAGCCACATGCTTAAATATTTGATGTTTTTTGCAAAAGTTAGAGGAAGACTATTATAACTAAATTAATTGGATGTGTTCTGAATCCCCTACTAAATAAACAGTACGTTGACTTAGAAGTAGATAACTGCAATCCGATTTCTTGTAACAACACTACCATAATGTTTACCGCCCTTTGCATGTTATTAATGCTATCGTTTACTTGAGATTGACTACTAAAAAAACCAAAATCATCTTTGTACTGAGATATTAATACGTTTTTTATGTTGTGGGTAATCTGAGAAGTAACAATATTAAACAGTAGAGGGGATAACGGGTCCCCTAGAGCTGTACCTCTATGCGTCCATTGACAAACATAGTCAGTGTTGCAGGTACTGTCCATTTTTATTACAAGTCGCCTATCACTGAGAAACATCCATACATATTTAGACAGTTTAGAGCCCGCGTTAATGTATTCCAAATTATTTATTATTATTTATTTATTATTACTCTTACCAACGCATCTAAACTTGATCGAGCCTGTCTAAAACCTGTACTTCGGAGAATAAAATATTTTTTTCCTCAACGAACCACTCTAAACGTTTATTAATCATTGTGTGGAGAATTTTGCAAACACAGTACATGGGAGCAATTGGTCTTATGTTAGTCACATCATTTCCATTACTAACCTTAGGAATAAGAATAATTTTAATCTGCCACCATTGTAAAGGGATGCAACCGTATGAGAAAATCTAAAGTATCCAATAAATAAAGCTTAACAATCGTTGATAAGTTATAGGTACAACATTGAGTAAGTTATAAGGTGTTCACCAGGGGCGGTGTCTTTTTCCTTAAAACATTTCTGGATTTCGTCAAAACCAAAATCTGCCACAAGAGATGTATTCATTGAATTGATGGTGGGCATCAGGGGAAGTACAGAGTCAGGTGCCAAATTGCACAATAGTTCCTCTTTTAGTTGGTCTGTAGGTTGAAATGGTTTTTGTTTTGTAGCCCTTCCTGCAATTTTTGATGAGTGACATGTTGATGCTATGATGTTGATGCTGACAAATATTCAGTTGTTTCACAGTTTTTGTACTGACCTCCAAATTTCGGACAAACAATTTTTTTTGTAGAAAACTGTCTGATAAGATGACCATACTTCCAGCAGCCCGAGCACTGTGATACCGGAAATACGGATACCTCCACGTTAAACCTACACCCGTAACTGTGTTATATGAATAACAGAGACGCATACCTATCAAACCCTGAATAACTCCAAGACTATTGAAGTTTAACTAAGTCTTATGAACTTCTAGAATCCGTCAGTGATAAACAATCTGCCTTAAATAAGGTAAACTCGTTCTTCATAAGAGTTGGCAGTAATTTCGCTGAAGAAATTATCAAGAGCCCTCAACCCCCTTCTCCTTCGTCGTTCTGTAGCTCTCAATTAAAATCCTTTGTGCTATTAAATACAGATGAGTCAGAGGTGGAACATCTTATAATTTCTATCAAAAACGGTTCAGCAGTTGGTTGGGACGGCATTTCTTCTGAATTTCTTAATAGGCAAAAACAAATTACTATTCCTCCGCTCACATATTTAACTTTAAAACCAGGTATCTTTCCTGCCCCTGTCAAAAAGGCACTACTGCAACCGATTTTTGAGTCTGGCGATAAAAGCCGTGTTGAGGACTACCGTCCTATCTCTATCCTACCCGCGTTGTCTAAGATACTAGAGCATTTTATTTACCTACCGCGGGCACCAGTGATCCACAACCAATGTTGTAAATTACAATTTAGCATAACATTTCTCTTTGTTTTGTACCTGGTTTGTGGTAAGAAATAAACGATTTTTATTATTATTTATTTTGAAAGTACGTATAAACATATTTATATCACACGAGGCAATTTTGATTAATTAGGGCGTTGCCATGGACCAGTATCGTACCAAACCACCTCTCACTCTCGCACCCCTTATGAATTCAGATCCATCCTAACATTGTACCTGTAGTAACATTGTGTAACCGCGCCGGCATTGCGAATGCAGGTCCGCCATGCGTTCGACACTCATAATTACTCGGTTAATTAACGATAAGTGATATAGAATATCATCAAAGACGGAAGGAAAATACAACAAGGAGGCGATATACTTTGGTAGGTTCGTTTTTTTTACTCTTGGTAGTGTAGTTTTATTGTGGGTCACACTTTTTTAATGCATATGATATTTGATGGAATTGAAGCATGGCATGGCGGACGTTAAAATCAACGTCCGCCATGCCCACAGTATGGGAGTTAAAATGTATATCCATGTTCTTTCAAAATTAAAGGTCTTTCCCTTAGTTCCTTTATGAGAAATCTCAATAATTGGTTAGTGACACATTGTCTTTGTTCCATATAATAATTTTTAACTTTAATCAGCCTTCATTTTGATATCACGACTGTCCAAAGAGGGATGACGATGCTTTTCGAGTGTGTGTAAATATGTATTCTATTTCTTCAAGCGCTTGTTATACTATACAGCTGGATTAATTTTTACAAATAAGATCATTAGGTTTGTCTTGATACTGGCTACATGGATTGTGAAGAATTAACCATATGGCGGCCGCCATTAAGTGACCGTGAGTGAGAGTGATTGATTCCTTTTAACCGATTTCATTTATGGCATGGTTATATGGGTTACCAAAATTAAGTGATCGAGGAGATAATTTTAAAACAGCCAATGTTTGTCAGTCGGAACTTTATTGTTGTACGAACTTTAAGTTTGAAAAAACAAGAGCGAATCGACAACCTGTACCCACCTACTGCTCCACACATCAGATCACATCTAGTCACATCCATCTCCGTTACATCCAGTATACCAGAGATAACTTCTACAGATCTTTGATAGTGTGACTATGGTTAGAAATGTATACGACACATTATTTTATTATTTATATTGTTTTGTACAAATCCATGATATATATGGAAAAGGTCGGTAGGTATCCTCTTCCCAACCAAGCGCCGCACTACACTCCTCCCAAAAATATTAAAATACTATGTTAAATACGTAACATAGATATTATAAAAAGAATCATTCACATAATTTTAGTAATATAATAATAATAATAATTTTTATTTGCTGCAAAATGTGGTAAATACATTTGATGGTAAACGAGTAGCGAGACTAAATCTATAAAACCGTATTTTCGTAGATGTTTCGTAGCCACGCTACGTCGTAGCGATCTACGAAACACGCTTAGAATTATAATAGGTAGGTAATATGGTCGGTGGTAGTTGTTCTTGATTGTCGCGAACAGTGTAATTTTATTAAGTTCATGTTTCAGTTTTAACCACTATTGGTGTTCATCATTGACGTTACCGTGGTCAGCTAAAGCCTCTCGCTCCCCCGCACTTCTCTTTCGCACATATTCGTACCATACCGAATCGTGTGCCAATTATGTTTGTTCTTGGCCGTAGCCGATGGGGATTGAAGGGTAATTAAAATAGCCTCCCTAGCCTAGCCTTTCAAATAAATCTCGACTGCTCGTTCCCGTTGCAAGTAATTATAGCTATTCCTCGCTCGGCGCTGTAGACCCAATCAATTCTTGCAGTAACGGCCGGGCCGGTTTCGGGGATGCGTATCTGCCATTGAAAAATGTTAAATATTGAGTAAAACGTAATTGTTAATGACATGTAACGTTTCCGAGGGTCCTTGTAAATAGCAAAATCAAATTATTCCTCACCTCGAAAGCGTTCATGTCAACTTAAAACTGTCAAAATGATTGGATGAGCCTTCATCCAATCATTTTGAAGGAAGGTTCACCACATTAATGTCTTTAAATATCGGTGTAAAGCCAACTCTTTATAATAACATTATAATTATGTTTCATGACACTTACTCATATTCATAATGGAAAACTCAGTGGAACACCGGAACAGAAGTACAGACAGGCAAAGTATTGCAAACCAGAATTCTGCCTGCATCCAGCAAGCAGAATACTGCATGCTAGTCAACAGTGAAGAAATCCAGTTTCAAGATTTGCTCAAGATTCAGAATCAGGATGAAATATTTTATTTGTAAAACTTTTTCTCCTAGCGACGTGTTGCAAAGGACGCCTCTGCAAATAACCTCACCTTCGTTTTGAATGTAGGATTGAGGCAAGGTTCAAACGTCAGGTCTCCATTAAGGCACTGGTGGCCTTACTTTGGACGCTTGTTTCAATCTTAAGCATGTTTTTCAACAGTGAAGACATCAAGATTCAAGATTTGCTCAAGTTTGATTTTTTCTTTTAAAATGTTTTATGTGTTTACTCAGGATTAGTCATTTTATACTTAGTAAACCTTTTTTCCTACCAACATGTTACGATGGACGCATCCGCAGGTGGCCTCATGTATGTTGTGAATGTAGGATTGAGGCAAGGTTCAATGTGGGGCCTCACCACCGCAGTCACGGCACTGGCGGCCCCACCTTGTATACTTGCTTTTTCCTTCAGTTTGTGGTTCAACAGTGTAGAAATCAAGATTCAAGATTTCCTGAAGATGTTTTATTTTTCGTGTGTATTCTAAGAGCGGAAAATATACATATATTTGTGTAATGTTATACTACGAGTACATGGTAAATTTAATGTTTTCTCCCACGAACGCGTAGTGATGGACCCAACTGTGAGTCACCGCATCTTCGGTTCATCAAGTTGTTCATTTGATGTTTTCAAGTTTCATGATTAGCTGAAAATATCTTATCTGTGTGTGTTAACGATTTGTGTGTTTCAGTGAAAGATAACAAAATTACTGGGGAGTTTGTTCCTCCACTTCTTCTTCCCAGCAAAAACATTAGGAAGTGGTGAAGGGTGGGCGTTTTGGGGGACTGTCTTATGTAAACGTTTTTGACGTTCAAAAAGTGCTGATTCTCAGCCTAATTTGAATAAATGAATTTTGATTTTGACTAGGACTCAATAATACCAGCCTTTTCACCAGCGGCCTCTTCTGACGCAGAGAAGGCACGAGCATTAATCACCACGCTAGCTCACAGAGGGTTGGTGATTTCAGCAGTATAAAATAGTACAGGTATTTTCACGATTTTTAATTCAAATTTATTATTTATGGTAGTAGTTTTTCAAATATGCGGTTTTATTTCAAATTTTATGTGCTGTTTCCTTTCTAATTAAAAAAGTAAAGCACCAGCCTATTACTGCCCCACTGCAGGTCAAAGGCCTATTCCCATACAGAGAAGGCACGAGCATTAATCACAACGCTTTCTCAAGACGGGTTGGCGATTTCAGACTTATATTAATTATATAAGTCCAGGTTTCCTCACGATGTTTTCCTTCACCGATGTCAGTGATGTCCAAGATAAACTTAGAAAGTACATATGAATTGAAAAACTCACATTGGTACTTGCCCAGATCTGAACCCACAACCTCCTTTCTAATTGGATATCGTATTTTCCAGAATGACCTGATTTCGTCGGAGCCAAGTGTGAGATCGCGCTTGCTAGTGCATTCCGCGGAAGCAAGTCGCACACCTTGAGTCGGATACTGCTATGTCATATTATAAGCCGTAAGTAGGTACTTATTATTATAAAACATGACAATTTATTAAAAGCTTTTATATAGTTTTTTTTTAATTTCATTTTATTGCACATATTGTTTTGGACCCGTGAGTAGCGATTTTGATTGCTTACAGATTGTTTTAGTACGTACGTATAGATGCGTAAGATATTGTGGCAAAAGTTTGGCGTAGCTGCAATCCTGTTAAACAATTTTAGATGTCAAATGTCCGGAATTGATCCACATTTAATTTAAAGGAACATAACAATTTATATTTCGATGAGTTTTCAGAGCAATCAAGACAACATTGCACTACGCTCTACTTGTTACCTATATTCTATTAACTATTTGTATATTTGGAAGCCTAAAACGTATCGATATTTGGCT